>OY728158.1:1700805076-1703205076 GCA_963277665.1 Viscum album | reverse complement strand
ATCAAAAAATTATATGATAATTTATAAATAATACAATTATTTAAAATTAATCTTTTAATAAAAAAATCATTAATAAATAGTTTATTTCCTCAAAAGGAATGTCTTAATTTATATTTCATATTACTTAAAAAATAATTTCTATCTTACCTTATCAAAATATAATTTTATAAAATTTATTATTTAATTATTTATAAAGTAAAAATAACATGAAATAAATTGAATTTTTATTTCATTGAAAAGTGAAATTAAATATGCATACTATTAATGTTACATTTTTTGTAGTCTTTATAATATAATTTCTACAATTAATTAACATATTTTCATATTACCCCAGAAATTAATATTTTCTATATTTACAATGTAAATTTTTAAAAAATTAAGTTGAAATTATTTCCAAATGTTAATTATGATGATTCTAAATATTGAATAAATAAAATAAAATTAAATTAACTGAGGTGGAGTAATTTTATTTAATATAAAACCAATAAACATGATTGAATGTAGTTTTCTCAAAAATATATTTTAATGGGAAATATAATATTAAATTAAATATATAACTAGTAATATTAAATATGTGAATTTAATTAAATAAAAATTGGTTTTTTAATTTGAAATCTAATATATATAATTTATTATAATGGGTTATTGGAATTAATTATCACCAAGAAACATCAATAATTTTAAAAAAGTTGTCAAAAGATGTGTTTTTTAATCCTAGAAATAATCATTTATCTGTAGTGTAATGCCCCAACCCGAGTTACCCAGAGTCGGTGCATTATTACATAACATTGGCATGATTAAAAAAAATATCAAGTTTCGAAAGGCCGATTAGTTTAGTTTCCTTGGAAACACTAGATATATTCATAAGTCTTACATTAAATCATAAGGTAAAACAAAATACAACAACATCTTTTCTTCATATCCCCTCATACTATCCCTGCAGGTCATTCATAAATTACTTCTTCACATCCTGGAAAAAAAACATTGAAAGGGGTGAGCTCAGATGCTCAGTAAGGATAACAATATAGCAGAAGCTTTCATAGATAATCATAAACACTTAAGGCAATGTATGACTAAAACAAAAGCCTTTTAAACATGAACTTCAGAATAATATGGCAATGATAAAATGAAATAATTCCATTTACTTACTCACATGGATATTATACTAGTCGAATAATCACATGAAATATCAATAACCACTTTTATAATGATGGAATGCATAATGCTAGACTATCATAACCACATAGCCAAAGCCTCGTGCCAAGACTACAAATAAGATTTTTTCAAGGCTTTGTGCCAAGACACTAGTTTGTCTCATGAGCCCTACCGATGCATCGAGGAGCTATAGAGGGCTCCACCCATCACATACTAAGTCCAATGCATTTCTCATATGAAAAGTTTTAAACATATCCTAAACATTCGTATTAAAACTATCATACGAAATGTCATTACTTTATCCACAAACCATGAATGGTATAAAAATAACACATCCAAAGTACAACATAACTCATTCGATACAATATGGAAGATTGTATTGTATCATATTAACCTCAATCGAGAATGATGAAGGATGTTGACATAGATGAAAATAATCATCAAAACAATTAGAGTGAAATATCCCGCCTTTTTCTTGAAATCATTTAAAAGTCACGCTATTTTTCAAGAATCCATTTAAAATCGATTTTAGAATCAAAGTGTCCCATACCACTTTGAAACTTTTAAAAATAATTTTAATTTTAAAATGGTAATGTCCATATAAATAAATCTTTAAAACCATTTTTAAAACATGGACATTAATGAGAATGATATAGAATAATCAATCTTTAAAACACTTAAAAATGTATTCTAGTAAGTGTTTCTAACTAAAAGAGAGACACTTTAAGACAAATAATTGAGGTAATAATAACTTTATGATATCATGAGAATAAAGGGATTCATGATATACTATGTCAAAGTACATTATATACACCATATAAAAGTGATTTGGTGTATAACAACAAAGAAGTCTCAATGGAATGTAAATTGAGATGAATTCTCTTATAAAGACCACATCCTTTGGTTAAGGATAAATCAACGACTTAATTATGTTTGAAAAATATAAATACACTCAATATGATTGGATATTTATTGTAAACCAATCAGATGAAATTCACACATATTCTTGTAAAAAACAACACCAATGAATTGGATATTTAACTCAACAAATGGAGATTGAGTTAAAATTACTCTTATCAAGTTCATACCGATGACTTGAGAATTTATCAATGGAGTGATTATGTGTACAAAAATTATATCCATATAAAGGGGAGTGGAAATTATGACATAATCAAATTAATAGTGATTCTACACATAATCTTGGAGTAAAATAATCAAAGAAGTATGCATAAAGCCGAATGAGTGGAAATTGAAATTTTAAATTCCCATATTGATTTGGTAAAATAAAAAACATAAAACCATGAAAGAAGGATCATACAATGATGATGTAAATATAAATGAATTAAATTATATTACACAATGAATAAAACATGGGCAGTACACACACCACATGTAATAAATAAGTGGTGAACAATGGAATTCTCAAGGAATTAAAAGTGAGATAAGAAACCCCTTACTTTGTACTTTTTCCTTGGTCAACAGTAGGTTAACCTTCTGTATAATGGAGAAATAATTGTTATTGAATTTTACAGGAATCATATATATTAATATGATATCATATATAATCTTATAACATTGCTTTGTTAATAATTTTTTAGAATTATAGTCGTTTGGTTGTCAACTTACTCGTTTTCTTTTATATTTTTTGTTATGTAAGACATGATTTTCATGGATAGGTTGTCTCTTATTCATATCCATAATGATATAAAGTCCTTATATACTATTATTAATCATCAAATGAGAATTATACTTGAATGGATATGATGGAGAATGAATCTCATCGCGTTCGTGGAGACGGTAGTCCGTACGTACGCACGAGCGACAATATCATTCTTTTGATGTTAAAATAATATATAATTGGATGGTATATCATATAGACAGAATTATTATCATGTTATATTTATTATTTACATGAATTACACATCATTATTATACCCATCCAAATAATAATTTATTGAATGACAATTACACCACGACGTGGAGACGGTAAGCCGTTCGTACGCACGTATGGTGAAATTTCATTCAAAGGATAGATAAAATACTGAATATGGTTGTATCATATTTATAATAACATCACAGTATATATAAGATACTGGAGCTATAATTTTATAATATAAATAACAAATAAAGAAGAAGTGGAAGAATAAAGGAACTTGAAAAAGGATGGTGAAAACATTACCTCTTCTTCGGGTTCTTCCTTTTGATTTGATCAAAAGGGCTCCTTAGGTTGGCTTTATGATCAAACTAAGGCCTCTAGGTTGTAGTGAGGGAAGTTTAGAGAGTATTTGGGCAGGGGTTGGACGAACCAAAAGGCTTTGAAGTTGTGAGTTAATGAGATTGGAGAGTTCCCTTTTATAAGAGGGGTGAGGGGCACCTTTGGAAAAGCTAGAAATATTATTTTATAATAAATTCATATTCGGTTTCTAATGGATCCAAAGTTTATTATTTAAAGGTTAAGGAGGGGATAGGTCTAAAACCACTCAAAAAATAGAATTTAGACAGGTTTGGGTCATTATATTAACCTTATCTTTAAGTATTAACTCTTAGTTAATTAGTTTCACTTTTACAATGTCTCTTTGTATTTTTATATTATATGGTTAATAAACATACTATATACATACAAGAGACCCCCCAAGTGGTACATTAATGATACACCTGTCATGATATATGTCTCTTGGACGAAACTTAGATTTTTAGGAATTTAATATCAATTAATAATATAATATTTGTTTTTAAAACTCTTTTATGTCAATTTTGACACTATTCAATAATTGTTTTTTGTGAAACTCATATCAGAAATATTACTTCGAAATAATTCAATTAAATCAATCCTAATATGTTATATTAACCCATAAAATTAGTTTAATTCAATAAAAGTCTCCAATTATATTTATTTGTGTATTTATAATATCAATTATATTAATTTTTCACTATTATGGTAATTACTGCATCATCATTGTGTCATAAATAAATTAGATTATTTAATGTATAAAAATTATAAATAAAATATCATTATGTAATAAATCTTTTTATCTTTATAATGAATATTTATAATCGAATTTATCTTATGTTTATCTCTATATTACAAATGTTTTAGTAAATAAACGTTGATTTTAACTCTTTTAACTCTTATTTGAATTAAATAATAATAAATGTCCTAATCTAATCCAAGTGGACCTAAATGATAATATTTTATTCCTAAGGTTGTTTGTGGTCGAGATACACATGTCCAATAGAATTAGGACATGTGTTAGGGTAATATTAATATCATTTTTACCCTTAATTACCCCTTAATTACCCTATTTACTTTTAACAGTGGTAAATAAAAGTAAAAAGTTACTATTCACCAAATATTATTTTCATCTCAATGAACCACATTTTACTCCTTGATATTTACCATGTCTCTAGGATTTTCGAAATTCCACTCACAGAAGCGGTAATATTTAGTTTTATGAAAAATTCAGTTTTTTAACTATCACTTAGTGGTTTCACTATTCATCAAAAAATGAAAGTTTCCAGAAAAATACGAAAAATTAGGCCTAAGATATATTTGATATTATGAATTCAAAAATGATGTCTATTCAAAAAAAAAATTGAATTAATTAATTTAAAAATTATTTGCCGTCGTCAAAACACATAGCGTGTTTTTAAGAGATAATAACTATCAAAAGATTGACACTTGTTTATGTCTGGTTTAAATGTGAAATATCATCAAATGACCAAAATTGTATTAAATGGTAAAAATATTATCTAAATATACTTTAAAACCACTCAAATTAATAATTTATCACTATTAATTATTTCGATTAAAAATGTTGTTTTTAATTAAAATTTAGTAATTTTCACTATTCATAAAATTATGAATGTTATCCGAAAAGTACCAAAATTTCACCCTAAGATAATTTCGATATTATGAATCCAAAACTAAAGTCCATTTCAAAAGATAAAATTTATAAAATTTCAAAAAGTATGTATTACTATTCATAACGGCTAGTTTGATTGGTTGTGGTGTATTAGAATCTCGAAGTTGCGTACAACGCACGTCATTTCATTATTAAAAGGGAAATGTATCGTGGAAGCTTGGGGTGTTACATTCTCCCCTCCTTCAATAAATTGCATCCTCGCAATGTTTTTTAAAATTGGGCTTGAGAATATAATGGAATGTCCCACAACGGAAAAAGATTCAATAAAACTATCACTTTAAAAGAAAGGAAGAGAGGTATAAAGGTCACCCAAGATAACCCATACAAGGATTCCATGTAGGAAAACATGGATATGGACGATAAACTAAGTGTTCAGTTCTGATGGAAACGGATAGAAAACATGATCAGGAGAAAGTTAACAATAAGAAAATCACAAACTTGTGTTGGGACAAATGGTCCTTAGTCTCCCAGTAGGAAAAGTAAATGGACAACATTTTTTTAAGTTACATTAAATAAGGACGAGGAATTCATTTATGATATTGACTATGAACATAAAGAGATATACTTACTTTTTAATCAGAGTTTGATTTTTTAATAACTTTTTACCACTAACTCAATTTTTTTTAACAATTAGTATTCAAGAAGAATTGGTCACAATGGAATAGCTAGAATTAACTTCTATAGAAATACATGATCCACGTAGGATAAACTATATATTTACCTTATCTTTAGAGATTAATCAAAACCAAAATGGTTAGTTTGATATCTGATGACCCCCCAAATGGATATTCCATTAGAGAAAAAACACTAATCTTAATTTCTAAAGTCAAACCATCAATACCCCAAAGTTAAATAAATACCATTCAATAATCATTTGTCTTTAAAATCCTTCAATATAATCCAAACTAATATTGAAACTCAAAACTTATAAGAATGTAGTCTTCCATGTTAAATTGTATCTCTAAATGACATTAATTACTCTTAATGTCATATACTTAAAAGTAATTAACCTAATCATTTACATAAACAACCCAAATCACTATAAATCCACAATAAAAACATAGATAAAAATCCACCATTACTCCTCAAATTAAATCCCATACTATTCTATTTTCCATACAATAAAGTGAACAACTTCCAAAATAACATTTATCACATAATTACCAAATCATTTTCCAATACTAAGGGTATTCATTTGATAAGACATAAGATCCCAAATCAAATTATTAATGATCAATTAAATAATTTAACTAAAAATAATTGTCACACTAACCAGGGACTTCACGTAGTCCAGTGGTAGAAGATAAATCCCAATCACACTTTGTTTGTGGGTTCGATTCCCACAGCTTTGTCCGATGCGACGGGTTGTCACACGGTCTGTGTGTTGTCCTTTTTCAAAATCGATATTTTATAACATTACCAAAATGAGATAAATTCCTCAAACATAACTTAACCACAAATCTTATCTCATACCTTGCATTTTCTTCCCAAATTATAATAACTTATAATTGCCTCAAAACCAACAATCATATAAAACCAAATGGTTATTTATAACTATATCCACAAGAGAAAAGATAATTCTTCCTCAAATATCATTCTCACATGGAAAACTGCAGGGTTAAAAATATAATAGAAAATTATTCCAATGTAAACCCATCAACAAGGAGCACTAATACTTTTTAAAGATTTCTCCAACCAATTAGTTACACATAGCTACTTCTTTGACCAATAAAATATACTATAGAATAGGGCATTCACTTGGGTAATGGCCAGGTCCCCTACATTTACGGCAAATGACTGTAAATGGACTCTTGGGACCATTTTTATCTTCTTCCATAGTACTCTTAATTTTTCTTCAGCAATTCTTCACTTTATGTCCTTCCTTCCCGCACGTAAAGCATTTCTTTGTCCCATTCACACACTTTCCTGGGTGTCTCCTTCAACATTTTCTGCATGATGGATATTGAGGATTCCTTTCACCATGGTCTCCACTACTAAAGCTCTTATCATTCATCACCTTTCTCTTCTTTTTTGAATCCGGGAATTGGTTAATATATATATTGTGGATCATATTTTTGGAAAATTGATTTGTCATAATGATGATATCTTTTACGCCTATCAACATTCCATTTTGTTGCTCATTTCCACCACCGTTCCCACCTTGTACATCATTATCAATGTCACTATGAATTCTTTGGAATCCAGCCATTGACTAAAACCAGAAAGCATTTTGTGAGTAACAGTAGTCATAAAATTATATAGAGATTAACATGTCACCATATTCTCAATTTGAAACACATTAAGATTAACCAAGGTAATTTACTCTCATCTTATATATTTAATACTTCAAATCTGTTAGTAAAGAAAATGTAAATTATCCTAAGAATATCCCCCAGGAGTGTCATAACCAAGAGTGCAGCAAGGCCTATTGTCATGCACCAGTTCCCGTTCGAGTCATGCTCAAAGTGGTGTTTTCGGGTTTTACCTCTAGGTACATCTATGCCAGAGCCACCTTTACCTGCTCGTATCCAGACAGGGATGTATTTCTCGGAAAACACACAAAATCTCTACAATACCAAAATTCTAGGAAGTTCTTCTATACTAATCCTCAAAGTTCATCTTAGGTCTACGTGCTCTAATCAAAGTTTATCTAAATCTAGCTTCCAATGTTTGTACTAAACTTCCTCTGATACCAACTGTAACACCCCGAACCCAATTACCCAGAGTCGGTGCATTATTACATAACATTGGCATGATCACAAAAAAGATCAAGTCTCGAAGGACAGATTAGATTAGTAGCCTTGGATACACTAGATATATTCATAAGTCTTACATTAAATCATAAGGTAAAAAAAATAAAACAACATCTTGTCTTCATATCCGCTCATACTATCCCTGCAGGTCATTCATAAATTACTTCTTCACATCCTGGGAAAAATAAAACATTGAAAGGGGTGAGCTCAGATGCTCAGTAAGGATAAAAATATAGCAGAAGCTTTCATAGATAAGCATAAACACTTAAGGCAATGTATGACTAAAACAAAATCCTTTTAAACTTGAACTTCAGAATAAATATGGAAATGAAAAAATGAAATAATTCCATTTACTTACTCACATGGATATTCTACTAGTCGAATAATCACATGCAATATCAATAACCACTTTCATAATGATGGAATGCATAATGCCAGATTATCATAACCACATTGCCAAGGCCTCATGCCTAGACTAAAAATAAGATTTTGTCAAGGCCTTGTGCCAAGACACTAGTTTGTCTCATGAGACCTACCGATGCATCGAGGACCTATAGTGGGCTCCACCTGTCACTTACTAAGTCCAATTCATTAATCATATGAAATTTTTTTAACATAACCTAAACATTCGTATTAAAACTAAAATACGAAATGTCAATACTTTATCCACAAACCATGAATGGTATAAAAATAGCACATCCACAGTCCAACATAACTCATTTGATACAATATGGAAGATTGTATTGTATCATATTAACCTCAATCGAGAATGATGAAGGATATTGACATAGATGAAAATAATCATCAAAACAATTAGAGTGAAATATCCCCCTTTTTTCTCGAAGTCATTTAAAAGTCACGCTATTTGTCAAGAATCCATTTAAAATAGATTTTAGAATCAAAGTGTCCCATACCACTTTGAAACTTTTAAAAAGAATTTTGATTTTAAAACGTTAATTTCCATATAAATAAATCTTTAAAACCATTTTTAAAACATGGACATTAAAGAGAATGATTTAGAATAATCAATCATTAAAATACATAAAAATGTATTCTAGTTAGAGTTTATAACTAAAAGAGAGACACTTGAATACAAATAATTGAGGAAATAAAAACTTTATAATATCATGAGAATAAAGTGATTCATTATATACTATGTCAAAGTACATTATATACACCATATAAAAGTGATTCGGTGTATAACAACAAATAAGTCTCAATGGAATGTAAATTGAGATGAATTCTCTTATAAAGACCACATCCATTGGTTAAGGATAAATAAACAACATAATTATGTGTGAAAAATATAAATACACTCAATATTATTGGATATTTAGTTTAAACCAATCATATGACATTCACACATATTCTTGTAAAAAACACCAATGAATTGGATATTTAACTCAACAAATGGAGATTGAGTTAAAATTACTCTTATCTAGTTCATACCGATGACTTGAGAATTTATCAATGGAGTGATTATGTGTATAAAAATTATATCCACAGAAAGGGGAGTGGAACTTATGAAATAATCAAATTAATATTTATTCTACACATAATCTTGGAGTAAAATAATCAAAGAACTATGCATAAAGCCGAATGAGTGGAAATTGAAATTTCAAATTCCCTTATTGATTTGGTAACAGACAAAACATACAACCATGAAAGAATGTTCATACAATGATGTTCTAAATATACATGAATTAAATTATATTACACAATGAATACAAACATGGGCAGTACACACACCACATGTAATAAATAAGTGGTGAACAATGGAATTCTCACGGAATTAAAAGTGAGATAAGAAACCACTTACTTTGTACTTTTTCCTTGGTCGATGGTAGGTTAACCTCCTTTATAATGGTGAAATAATTGTTATTGAATTTTACAAGAATCATATATATTACTATGATATCATATATGATCTTATAACATTTCTTTGTTAATAATATTTTAGAATTATCTTCATTTTGGTTGTCAACTTACTCATTTTCTTTTATATGTTTTGTTACGTAAGACGTGTTTTTCCTAGATAGGTTGTCTATTATTCATATCCAGAATGATATAAAGTCCTTAGATACTATTATTAATCATAAAATGAGAATTATACTGGAATGGATATGATGGATAATTAATCTCATCGCGTTCGTGGAGAGGGTAGTTCGTACGTACGCACGAGTGACAATATCATTCTTTTGTTGTTACAACGGGCCTTGCTGCACTCTTGGTTACGAAACTCCTATGGGATATGCTTAGGATAACTCTCATTTTCTTTAAAAATCATTATGAAAGGTTTATGAATATATACTTCCTCAATGAAAACATTTTTTATGATTATGAATTATATCCATAAATAGTTAAATTTATGTTAAGTGTTTCATAAGTATGGAATTATGTATTTTGATTCATAAACTAATCTAGTTTATGCCATTGTTTAGAAATGGTGCCTCATGGAAGAGATGGAAACTATATCAGTGCACACACTCCATGTAGGGGTTTCCCTCCTGCTCAAGATAATTATATTGGAGTTGGTGATGCAACTGGTGCCGATCAGTTAATCACCATACTGGGACAACTCACTCAGGTTATGAATAATAACCTTACCGGTATGGAGCACCCTGATCCACAGCGTGGAGGATCAATGTTAGATTGATTCCTGAGGAAACAACCACCAACGTTCAATGGGAGTACAAATCCCTTAGTAGCTGAGCAATGGATACATTCCCTAGAGAAAATATTTCTGGCTTTGGGGAGTAGTGAAAGGGAAAAAGTTATCATGGCAGTTTACCGCTTCACTGGAGATGCTGATCAATGGTGGTCATTGATTAAAAACACAAAGGAAGATGATGAAGTATCAAATATGGAATGGAGGGAGTTCAAATATCTGTTTTTAGAAAAATACTTTCCTCATGACCATCGAGCATATATGGAAAGGCAATTTATGAGTTTGAGACAAAAGGAGGATGAGAATGTCGCAAAGTATGAGGCTAACTTTACATGGTTATCAAGGTATGCTGGAGATTATATACGTAACCCAAGAAGTATGATTGATTGTTTCTTTGATTGGTTAAAACCATTTCTCCATCGAGCATTAGTCTCACACCCCTTCTCTTCGTACGAAGACATTGTCTAATGTGCTATCAAAACAGAAAAAGAATTCTCTATGTCTTATGACTATAAATCAAAGCAAGAGAAGAAGAGATCTTTAGATCAATCTGGGAATGGAAATAAGGGGAAGAAGGGAAAGGTAGAATATTCATCCAGTGGTAAATGGGGGAAGAAACACCCCGGTACTTGATTGAAAGGTATGGGTGTCTGTTACAAGTGTGGTTAAAAAGGCCACCAAGCTCGTGAATGCAAAGGGAAGAAGGAAGCTACCACTGTTCAATGCTACAATTGCAGGGAGATGGGACATTATGCAAATGAATGTCCTAATCTTCAGGTGAACTTAACACAAAAAAGGCCAAGGGATCAAGTCCAAGCTTTTGCTATCACTAATGTTGAGGTAGAAGCTCCAAAAGACGTGGTGGCAGGTAATTTAATGGTTTCCTCAAGTTTAGAAAATGTATTATTTGATTCTGGATTATCGCATTGTTTCATATCTTCCTAGTTTTATAATGAAATTAGATATTTCCAATTTGATTTAACAAGGGGGTTTTCAGTTAAAACTCCTAAGGGAAGTATCATTGCAACTATGTTTTGTGAATCAGTTCCCATTATAGAAAATAAATGTTCTTTATTCGCTGATCTCATTGTCATACCTATGATTGAGTTTGATATAATCCTCGGTATTGATTGGCTTTTGGATTATGATGCGAAGATTTATTGTAAGAAGAAGGAGGTTGCGATTTTTGATGATGATGATAGGAACACCTTATCTTTAGAGTAGAATTGTCACCACCTAATTCTTATCTAGATCCACCCCTAGTAGCTCAACTAAATTCAATTATTGGGGAGGAAGAGAATGAAATGACTATGGGTGAGGAAAGGAATGTTCAAATAGAGTATGTACCTTTTGTGAAAGAATATGTAGATGCGTTTCTGGAAGATTTACTTGGACATCCTCCAGAACGAGAAGTTGAGTTTTCCATTGATTTATTTCCTGGATCAAGGCCTATATCGAATACCCCTTAAAGAATGGACACTATAGAATTAGTTGAACTAAATAAAAAACTAGAGGAATTGAGTAATAAGGGATTTATTATCCCTATTTTTTCTCCATGGTGAGCCCATGTTCATTTTGTTAAAAAGAAAGATGGATCAATGAGGTTATGTATCGACTACAGGGAGATCAATTCCATAACAATAAAGAACAAGTATCCCCTACCTTGCATTGATGATTTATTTGACCAACTGCATGGAGCTCAATACTTTTCAAAGATTGACCATCAATCTAGATACAATCAGTTGTGTGTAAAGAAGGAAGACATTCCGAAGACAACATTTCAAACTAGGTACGGGAATTATAAGTTTACTGTAATTCCTTTTGAATTGACTAATGCACCCTCTGTATTCATGGATCTGATGAATAGTGTTTTCAAGGAATATCTCGATTAATTTGTGGTGGTATTTATTGATGATATCTTGGTATACTCTAAAAGCTACGAAGATCATGAAATTCACTTGTGCATTATCCTGAAGACTCTGAGAAGACATGAATTATATGGGAAGTTTAGAAAGTGTGAATTCTGGAATCAGGAGATTTCTTTTCTTGGCCATATTGTCTCTAAAGATGGAATCCCTGTTGATCCTTCTAAGACCAAGGCAATCCAAGAATGTCCAGCACCTACGAGTATAACTGAGGTATGCAGTTTTATAGGTTTTGCAGGTTATTATCGACGTTCCATCCATAATTTTTCCCGATTGGCAAACCCATTAACAAAGATCACACGTAAAGGGGTTAAATTTTTTTTGGAAAAAAGAGTGTGAAAAATGTTTCGAATAACTGAAGAGAAGATTAGTCAATGCTCCTATATTGACTCTACCATTGGGGAATTATGGGTTTGTTATTTATAGTGATGCATCGAAGAAAGGACTTGGTTGTGTCCTTATGAAGAATGATATGGTTATTGCCTATGCATCACGACAGTTGAAAATTCATGAGCAAAACTATCCTACTCATGATCCCGAGTTAGTAGTTGTGATCTTTGCTTTGAAGATATGGAGGCACTACCTCTATGGTGAAAAATGTGAGATTTATACTGATCACAAGAGTTGGAAGTATATTTTCTCACAAAAAGAACTCAACATGAGGAAAAGGAGATGGATTTAATTACTCAAGGATTATGATTTCACGATACAATACCACCTGGGGAAGGAAAACAAGGTGGCAGATGCTTTGAGCAGAAAATACCATGGAGTTTTGAACAATATCTGAATTGAAAGGGATCCAATTTTCATGGATCTAGTGAAGATGGACATGGGAATAACCAGGGAAGGTGAAACATCAATGCTTTTTAAAATGGTGGCCAAACCATCATTACTAGAAAGAATTCAGAGTTCACAGACTGATGATGAAGAATTTAAAAAGAAGATTAAAGCTATGAATGATGGGAGATTGATAGACTTTGTGTATGAAGATGGAATTTTGAAATTTGGGAAGAGACTTTGTGTTCCCGATATACCTGGTCTAAAAAGGGAATTGCTGGATGATGCTCATAGTTCCAATTTCTCTATACACCCTTGGAGAACAAAAATGTATAGAGATTTGAATGAACATTTTGGGTGGGACAACATGAAGAGGGAGATTGCTGATTTTGTGTCAAGATGTATGGTTTGTCAACAAGTGAAAGCTGGAAGGCAACAGCCTGGAGGAGTCATGCAACCTCTTCCCATACCAGAGTGGAAATGGGACAATATTACGATGGACTTTGTCACGGGGCTACCAAAGACTCCTAGAAGGAACGATGCAATATGGGTCATTGTTGATCGTCTTACCAAGTCAGCAAATTTTCTTTCCATAAGAGAAGATCTACCACTGGAATGTCTAGAAAGAGTATATATTGATGAAGTTGTGAGACTTCATGGAGTACCCCTATCAATTGTTTCTGATTGTGATCCCCGTTTTACTTCAAGATTCTGGAAAAGTCTTCAGAAATACTTGGATATTGAACATCATTTGAGCACTACCTACCACCCTCAAATAGATAGACAATCAGAACGAACTATTCAAACCTTAGAGGACATGTTGAGATCCTGCTCACCTGACTTTCAGGGTATGTGTGATCAATATTAACCTCTGGTAGAATTTTACTATAGCAATAGCTTCCATTCGAGTATTCATATGGCACCATATAAAGCGTTATACGAAAGAGATGTCGCACACCAACCTGTTGGGATGACGTTGGTGAAAGAAAACTTGTAGGCCCAGAACTGGTGGAGGAAACGATGGAAAAGGTGAAGGTAATACAAAATCACATCAAAGAAGCTCAAAGAAGGTAGAAGAGCTATGCTGATAATCGAAGGAAGGATTTGGAATTTCAAGTCGGTGATCATGTTTTCTTGAATGTATCTCCATGGAAGGGAGTCATACGTTTTGGTAAGAAAGGTAAATTGAGTCCCAGGTACATCAGACCTTTCGAAATTCTAGAATGAATTGGGGCTGTAGCTTACTGATTGGCAATGCCGCCAAGTCTCTCGAAAGTTCACGATGTGTTCCACGTATCTCTATTGAGGAAATACATGCCTGACCCAACACATGTACTCACCTACGAGGAATTAGAACTGGAACCTAATCTGTCTTATTGCGAAGAGCCCGTCAAGATTCTTGATACGAGAAAACAAGTACTGAGAAACCAGATGACTCATCTGGTAAAAGTCTTGTGGAGAAACCATAAGATGGAAGAGGCAACGTGGGACCCTGAAGAACTTATGATGAATAACCACCCGAGTCTTTTCATGCGGTAGTATTCTAGAAATTTCGAGGACGAAATTATTTGAAGGAGAGGAGAATGTAACACCCCAAGCTTCTACGATACGCTTCTCTTAGAATAATGTGATAGCGTGTGTTGTACGCAATATCGAGTTCTAACACACCACAACCAATCAAACTAGCAGTTATAAATAGTAATACCTGCTTTTTGAAATTATATATATTTTATATTTCAAAATGGACTTCATTTTGGATTCATAATATCGAAATTATCCTAAGTTGAATTTTTGGTATTTTTCTGAGAACTTACAATTTTTATGAATAATGAAAATACTTAAAAACAACTTTTTTAATCGAAATAAGTTATAGTGATAAATTAAATTATTTAGTGTTTTTAAAGTATAATTAGAATATATTTTTACCATTTTATCCAGTGGTGTTCATTAGAATTAACTTCACTTTGAAATTGGACATAAGCAATTTTCAATCTTTTTATATATATTGTTTCTTAAAAACACACTATTTGTTGTAACAGCGGGAATTAATTATAGAATTAATTAATGCAACTTATATGTTTGGAATTTTTTAAAATAGACATCATTTTTTAATTCTGAATATCAATTATAGCTTAGGGAGAAATTTTGGAATTATTCAGAAAAACTTCAATTTTTGATGAATAGTGAAACCACTAAGTGGTAGTTAAAAAAAACTGAATTTTTCATAAAACATAATTTTACCGCTTCTGTGAATGGAATTTTGAAAATCTGAAAGACAAGGTTAATTTCAAGGAGTAAAATGTGGTTCAATGAGATGAAAATAATTTTTGGTGAATAGTAACTTTTTACTTTTATTTACCACGGTTAAAATTAAATAGGGTAATTATGGGTAAAAATGATATTAATATTTCCCTAAAACATGTCCTAATTCTATTGGACAAGTGTATCTCGACCAAATACAACCTTAGGAATAAAATATTATCATTTAGGTCCACATGGATTAGATTTGGACATTTATTATTATTTAATTCAAAGAAGAGTTAAAAGAGTTAAAATCAATGTTTATTTACTAAAACATTTTTAATATAGGGTTATACATAAGATAAATACGATTGTAAATATTCATTAGAAATAAAGAATGATTTCATACATAATGATATTTTATTTATAATTTTTAGACATTAAATAATTTAATTTATTTGTGACACAATGATGTTGCAGTAATTACCATAATAGTGAAAAATTAAAATAGTTGAATTATAAATACCCAAATAAATATAATTTGAGACTTTTAATGAATTAACCTAACTTTCTAAGATAATATGACATATTAGGATTGATTTAATTGACTTTGTTTTAACTAATCATCCTGTTATGATTTTCCCAAAAATCCATTTTCCAAATAGTGTCAAAATTGACATAAAAGAGTTTTTAAAACAAATATTATATTATTAATTGATATTAAATTCCTAAAAATCTATGGTTCATCCAAGAGACTTATATCATTATAGGTGTATCATTAATGGACCAATTTGGGGTCGTTTGTATGTATATAGTATGTTTATTAACCATATAATATAAAAATACAAAGAGACATTGTAAAAGTGAAACTAATTAACTAAGAGTTAATACTTAATGATACGGCGGGTGCGGCTATTTTCCGCTGTTATAAAATCTTCGAAGCTTACCTTACAAGCTTTTAAGAATATTTTCAAAGAAAATGTTTTATTTTTTAAATATATGACTCTTAAATTATTTCAAAATAGAAAGAGATATTTCTCTAAAAAGAGTTTTGATTTCATCTATGTCAATATCCTTTGATGGATTTTACGCTTATTTGAAGTTGATTTATTATGATACAAAACTTCTATATTGTATTGATGGTTTTGTGATATGTTTTACTGTGGACGTGCTATTTTCATACCATTCATGTTTTATGGTGAATGTATTGACATTTTGTATGCTAGTTTTAATACGAATGTTTATGTTATGTTTAAACCTTTTCATATGGGAATGAATTAGACTTAATATGCGACGGGTGGAGCCCGCTATAGCTCCTCGATGCATCGGTAGGTCTCATGATACAAACTAGTGTCTTGGCACAAAGCCTTGGAAAAATATTATTTTTAGTCTTGGCACGAGGCCTTGGCTATGTGGTTATGATAGTCTGGCATTATGCATTCCATCATTATGAAAGTGGATATTGGTATTGCATGTGATTATTCGATTAGTAGAATATACATGTGAATAATTAAATGGAATTATTTCATTTTATTTTTTCTTTACTATGTTGAATTTCAAGTTTAAAAGGATTTTGTTTTAGTTATATATTACCTTAAATGTTTATTCTTATTTATGAAAGTTTCTGCTATATTTTTATCCTCACTAGGCATTTGAGAACACCCCTTTTCTATGTTTTATTTTTCCCAAGATGTGAAGAAGTTAATTATAAATGACCTGCAGGGATATTATGAGGGGATAATAGTGTGGAGACAATATGTTGTTGTAGTAGTTTTTCACATTATGATGTAATGTAAAACTTTATGAATATATCTAGTGTTTCCAAGGCTACTAAACCAATCGGTCTTTCGATATTTGATCATTCTTGTGATCATGCCAATGTTATGTAATAATGCACCGACTCTGGGTAACTAGGGTCGGGGCGTTACAGTTGGATCCCCCCATTTTCTTGAAATTATTTAAAAGTCACGCTATTTGTCAAGAATCCATTTAAAACAGATTTTAGAATAAAAGTGTCCCATACCACTTTGAAACATTTAAAAAGAATTTTTATTTTAAAAAGATAATGTTCATATAAATAAATCTTTAAAACCATTTTTAAAACATGGACATTAATGAGAATGATTTAGAATAATCAATCTTTAAAACACTTAAAAATTTATTCTAGTTAGAGTTTCTAACTAAAAGAGAGACACATGAATACAAATAATTGAGGTAATAAAAACTTTATAATATCATGAGAATAATGGGATTCATGATATACTATTTCAAATTACATTATATACACCATATAAAAGTGATTTGGTGTAAAACAACAAATAAGTCTCAATGGAATGTAAATTGAGATAAATTCTCTTATAAAGACCACATCTTTGGTTAAGGATAAATCAATGACATAATTATGTGTGACAAATATAAATACACTCAATATGATTGGATATTTATTGTAAACCAATCAGATGACATTCACACATATTCTTTTAAAAAACATCACCAATGAATTGGATATTTAACTCAACAAAAGGAGATTGAGTTAAAATTACTCTTATCAAGTTCATACTGATGAGTTGAGAATTTATCAATGGAGTGATTATGTGTATAAAAATTATATCCACAGAAAGGGGAGTGGAAATTATGACATAATCAAATGAATAGTGATTCTACACATAATCTTGGAGTAAAATAATCAAAGAAGTATGCATAAAGCCGAATGAGTGGAAATTGAAATTTCAAATTCCCTTATTGATTTGGTAACATAAAAAACATAAAACCATGAAAGAAGGATCATACAATGATGATGTAAATATACATGAATTAAATTATATTACACAATGAATAAAACATGGTCAGTACACACACCACATATAATAAATAAGTAGTGAACAATGGAATTCTCACGGAATTAAAAGTGAGATAAGAAACCCCTTACATTGTACTTTTTCCTTGGTAGATGGTAGGTTAACCTCCGGTATAATGGTGAAATAATTGTTATTGAATTTTACAAGAATCATATATATTAATATGATATCATATATGATCTTATAACATTTCTTGGTTAATAATATTTTAGAATTATCGTCGTTTCGGTTGTAAACTTACTCATTTTCTTTTATATGTTTTGTTACATAAGACGTGTTTTTCCTGGATAGGTTGTCTCTTATTAATTTCCAGAATGATATAATGTCCTTAGATACTATTATTAATCATCAAATGAGAATTATAATTGAATGGATACGATGGAGAATGAATGTCATCGCGTTCGTGGAGACGGTAGTCCGTACGTACGCACGAGCGACAATATAATTCTTTTGATGTTAAAATAATATATAATTGTATGGTATATCATATAGACAGAATAAGTATCATGTTATATTTATTATTTATATTAATTACACATCATTATTATACACATCCAAATAATAATTTATTGAATGACAATTACACCACGACGTGGAGACGGTAAGCCGTACGTACGCACGTATGGTGAAATGCCATTAAAGGATGGATAGAATACTGAATATGGTTGTACCATTTTTATAATAACATCACAGTATATATAATATAATGGAGTTATTATTTTAGAATATAAATAACAAACAAAGAAGAAGAGGAAGAAGAAAGGAACTTGAAAAAGGGTGGTGAAAACATTACCTCTTCTTCGGGTTCTTCCTTTTGAGTTGATCAAAAGGGCTCCTTGGGTTGGATTTACGATCAAACTAAGGCCTCTAGGTTGTAGTGTGGGAAGTTTAGAGAGTATGTGGGCAGGGTTTGGCTGAAACAAAAGGCTTTTAATGTGTGATTTAATGAGAAGGGAGACTGCCCTTTTATAAGAGGGGTGAGGGGAACCTTTGGAAAAGCTAGAAATATTATTTTATAATAAATTCATATTCGGTTTCTAATGGCTCCAAAGTGGATTATTTAAAGGTTAAGCTGGGGATAGGTCTAAAACTACTCAACCAATAGAATTTAGACAGGTTTGGGTCATTATATTAACATTATCTTTAAGTATTAACTCTTAGTTAATTAGTATCACTTTTACAATGTCTCTTTGTATTTTTATATTATATGGTTACTAAAATTACTATATACATCCAAGAGACCCCCAAGTGGTCTATTAATGATACTTATATCATGATATAAGTCTCCTATCCGATCCTTAGATTTTTAGGAATTTAATATCAATTAATAATAAAATATTTGTTTTAAAAACTCTTTTATGTCAATTTTGACACTATTCAATAATTGATTTTTCTGAAACGCATATCAGAACTATTACTTAGAAAAACATAAATTCAATCAATACTAATATGTTATATTAAGCTTTAAAATTAGTGTAATTCAATAAAAGGCTCCAATTATATTTATTTGGGTATTTATAATATCAATTATTTTAATTTTTTACTATTATGGAAATTTCTGCATCATCATTGTGTCATAAATAAATTAAATTATTTATTGTCTAAAAATTATAAATAAACTATATTTATGTAGGAAATCCTTTTATATTTCTAATAAATATTTATAATCGAATTTATCTTATGTTTAACCCTATATTAAAAATGTTTTAGTAAATAAACTCTGATTTTAACTCTTTTAACTCTTTTTTGAATTAAATAATAATAAATGTCCTAATCTAATCCAAGTGGACCTTAATGATAATATTTTATTCCTAAGGTTGTCTTTGGTCGATATAAACTTGTACAATAGAATTAGAACATGTGTTAGGGTAATATTAATATCAATTTTACCCTTAATTACCACTTAATTACCCTATTTACTTTTAACCGTGGTAAATAAAAGTAAAAAGTTACTATTCACCAAAAAAATATTTTCATCTCAATGAACGACATATTAATCCTTGATATTAACCATGTCTCTCGTATTTTCAAAATTCCACTCACAGAAGCGGTAAAATTTAGTTTTATGAAAAAATTCAGTTTTTTAACTACCACTTAGTGGTTTCACTATTTATCAAAAAATGAATGTTTCTAGAAAAATTACAAAAATTGGGCCTAAGATATATTTGATATTATGAATTCAAAAATGATGTATATTAAAAACAAATCGATTGAATTAATTAATTTAAAAATTAATTCCCGTCGTCAAAACAAATAGCGTGTTTTTAAGAGATAATAACAATCAAAAGATTGACACATGTTTATGTCTGTTTTAAATGTGAAATATCATCCAATGAAGAACATTGTATTAAATGGTAAAAATATATTCTAAATATACTTTAAAACCACTCAAATTAATAATTTATCACTGTTAATTATTTTGATTAAAAAAGTTGTTTTTAAATAAAATTTAGTAATTTTCACTATTCATCAAAATATGAAAGTTATCCGAAAAGTACCAAAATTTCACCCTAATCTAATTTCGATATTAAAAATCCAAAAATGAAGTCCATTTCAAAATATAAAATTTATAAAATTTAAAAAAGTATTTATTACTATTCATAACGGCTAGTTTGATTGGTTGTGGGGTGTTAGAATCTTGAAGTTGTGTACAACGCACGTCATTGCATTATTCAAAGGGAAACGTACCGTGGATGCTTGGGCTGTTACATGTAGGGTCTTGCAAACAATGCAAATGGAAGGAAAATACTCCCATATATATGATGAAGGAACAATACAAAGGTTTAATTGTAAATTTTAGAAGAATATTAATTAAAAATAATTTGGAAAAGGACCAAAGTGGATTATGTATCGATTCATTGGAACAGAATGAAGATGATATTTCTCATGAATTGAATGGCACACAGACAACCCATGAAATCCTATTCTTCTAGACATTGGAAAAAGGAACCATTAAGTTCAGAGAAGGAATGAATATAGGCACCATAGCCTCGCAGACTACATCATTAGAGGAATATAAGTGGAGAATTCTATCTCATGAACCACAACCCCACAAACTGTGTAATTATTGAAAATATGGAAAAAAGTTTTGCCCAAGAATACCATCTTCAGAAACTCAGTTCAAAGATGAGTTGAGGTAGGCAGTGTCCCATGGACAATGTTGTTCATGGAATCGATGTTGTTATTTCATCCTCAATGAATGGAAACCCCCACTATCCTCGGCCCCGTAAAAATCAGTTGACCGACTCATCTACGGGATGAGAAATATTTTCATGGGATTTGGAAAATTGTGTCGCGTACCCGAAGATACATCTTCCCAAGGACTCTATAAAAGAAACCACAAGAGAAACATATAAAGGTGGGATTTTTGGGATTCAAATTGGTGTTTACAGTTAGAAGACATCAAAGGAAAATGATTGATGATGTATGGATCCAAAAACGTTTACCAGTAGGTATAAATCATCCACCAACCTTAAAAAAGAAGGATGTATAATAATATGTATAACTATGAACCTATTTGGAGTACCCGTAATCATTCACCATTCATGGATGAACTTCCCATGAACTGTACGACTAATTTACCTTATCTAATCTATCATATTGCATAACCCCTCATTACACAGAAAAGACCCTACCCCACATTGAATTTCACTACACAGATGGACTCCAACGCCATGTACCACCACAGTACATGGATGGAACTTGAGGCCACATACCTCTATGGTCTGTGGACCACATTCAGGGGCACATATCACCTCAGTATGCGAATGGAATCTAGGTCCATGTACACCCTCGGTACGCAGGAGACCCCTCGACCTACATAGTAGTATGCCAGGAAGAGGGTACCCCACCCTAACAAGTGGTACATGGAATGGGGTACCTTACTGATTTCGAACTTCTGGTCCCAAAAATTCCCTTCATCTTCTATCCAATCCTTTGAATCTCTTCCACTTTACAGTCCATCATCACAAGTCCAAATCCTATTCCAAATCCATCGAATCTATATGATAAAACTATCGGGTGTATCGGCATGTCTTTTTGAGTTTACATACCCATGGTTAGCAGATTCATGTGGGTAATCCAAGCAAGGGCGTGGACCCCCAGATCGTCTCTATGTTTATATTACCATGTTAACCCAAGGCCCAAAATTGGAATACTCATTTGAACCTCCCAATTCTAAGGATCTAGTGCAATCACTATCTTTTCCATTCAATGAGGGAAAATGACAACCCAAGGGATCACTGCTACTTTTACCTTTGATGAGAAGCAATGCATCTCCCTTTTCCCAGAACTCATTTTAGGGCACTCTCCCGGAGGTAATCCCCTATCCATTCCATAAGAGATAGTTCTTTGACTCCTATTAGGCTCAGTCTAGGATACGTCTGGATTGATTTCCAAATTTGGTTATCATGGATATCTAAATGGGAGAGGAATTTGGAAAATTCAATGAACCTTTATCTCTCCCCCTTGGGGAACTAGTAACGTCTATCAGTAGATCAAGTGGGACGTCTGATCTACATACCCCTTTTCTCCTCTTGTTTCAGACAATGAGCATGACTGACATGGTCTTAGAGGTTGGTAGAGATCATCTCACCCACATAACCCTAAAATATGAGACTCCTCCTTGGTGTAATCCCCAAACTAAATTAAATATTTGAACTATGATTCCTACTCTAACTATGATTCGTAGGATAAAAGTATAAGGGTTAGAGTTCAAGGGGATCCTTTTCAAAACATAATCCCAATCATGCCCCAAAAAACAAGCCATACATTATAGAATATGGCCTTACATAAAATGAACTATGAGGGATTCGATTCAAAACTAACTAGGATACATAGGAATCCAACCTGGGGTTCAAACCCAGCACCCAGATCATTCTAATGTTCTCCTAGACATATGCTCGATAGGTCCATGTCTTCCTAGGAGACAATTCCTCTCCTGATCATCCTAGGCCACTTTGGAATATGTACCATACAAAATCATGGATAGGAATCTTGTTCTTGGAAGTCCTCTCCGCACAATGTAAACTGCATGGGTGGCTCCTCGTCACCAAAAATAAGAAGTTGATGAGTCATGTAAATCGGAACCAAACTATGTAGTCTGAATTCCTATCAATAGTATATATAGGAAGCCCATTATATTTGGTTCTATAATGATATCAAATAATTTTTTGACCTCTCTGGAAGATGTTAAACTCTAGGGAGCCTCATCATTGAGGTTAAAATAAAGTTTTATCAGCATGTCCCAACCCAAGAATTTATATAGTTAATCATGAAACCCATGGGTAACCCACAGATACAAGCTAAAGGTTGATCCATAAATTTACAAACATATGGACATTTATTAAAACTATAAGGGAGTCCTAGAGTATGCAATAGTTCCCCCCCAAAGGGTGTGATGATCCAAACCTCCCATACTTTCAACCAATTGATTCCTTTAGTGTTGTTCTCCAAATCATTCAATGAGTGCCTCACATTAAAATGTAGGTCCATGATTAGGGATAAAATCTATGTTGGGTGTTTTTTCCAATGAATAAAACTATTGGAGACTATATGATAATATGAAACCTAATGTGGACTAATTTCTTGCATACTAAACCCACCTAAAATCAACATCCCGGAAGACTCAACTGTGGCACCTTATTCCAAATATAAAAGGACACACTTCTAATTCCATGTGTGACCATATCACCTAGATAAATGTGGAATGATGAAAATTATGTCAAAATGAAATAGAAAAACCAACATGATACTCTATAATATAATTCTATTAGATTTCATCCTTTATAACATTTCACCACCCTGGTACAATTGGAATCGGTATAAAAAAAATATGAACTCGACATGAATCCTTAATCTCGAAGGCGGGTCACCCCACCTCAGGCCATATTCGCATTCAAAAGGAAGAGGGTCGAGAATTATTACCAATCATGCATGAGATCCTGTGATACAACCTCAATGGGGTATCATTTTCTATGCTTATTTTATGTATTGCGTATTTCAGAGAGCTCTCTTCAAATCTAAATAAAATATCATCAAATTTCATAGACACACATGACATATTCAGCACATGTGACTATATCCCCAATGAAAAGGACACTATCACCTACCCAATACCTTGAACATTTGGTTTCATACATGTTGATCAACGTGTAAAACCAAAATGGTACTCTCCCCACGATGGAGGCTATAAGGAAGGCCCTCAAATCAGGGAAAGCTGTCCAACCACATCATAATCCGTAGTCACTGGTCTAGTATAGGGCGACCCCACTAGCCATCCCAAATAATTTTGAGAGCCTATAATTGGAATGTGAAAATAAATACATACATTATCATTGGGATTAATATGACGTCAACACCAATGATTTTATCCCAGATGCACAAGAACCCTGCACAAGGGATCTTACTGAAGGACTATCCAACCATAGACGTATGACCCAATATCCCCGCTCTCAATAGTATCCCATGATGAGGGCATCAACTGATGTCCAATGGTCATAAGTCCCTCATACAACCCACATAGGGATAAAAATTCCTGATCAGAACCAGGTTATTAACCTGGTTTTTGAAGAAGAGGTCTTCCACACAAACGCGAAGACATATAATGGGCATGAATACTATTACACCACTCTTACTGAATCCCTACATGGTCTTATGATTTCAATCTATAAGCATAGCATATCCCTGCTAGATCCTATGAGTCCCACAATAGAAACAGGGTGGTACAATATGAGAAAATTCATATTATTTTTAGTGCTCTCTGGTCCTTCCATGAAAACAGAGTCGAAAATTATGGGAAGTTCCAAATAACTTCCAATGCGCATGAATCCCATCACACAAATACGATGGAAACTATATATAAGTAGGTAAAAATCATACTGAAAAAAAATCCCACATTCTAATTAGGGAAGTAAATTATGGGTACTCATATGACCCATCCAGTTCATATAAAGCCCACCATCCAAATATGATGGCGAGAAAGTATTCGCAGAGTCAAATTCATACGGATGAAAAATCAAGACTTTGTGAAAAATACATTGGAAAATAAGAAGGAAAGTATCATTCCCCAAAATATAAATCCCACTGGTAAAATATAGTAGAAATTATAGAAATTAACTGCTGTATCCAAGATAGTCTGGAGCATACTCTATCCTCTACCCCGACATAGGATAACAACCAGTACCCACTAGAAACTCATAGAGGAAAAAATTATACACAAACTCCTACTCCGACATCAGAATGGGAATTTATACATGTTCTATACAAATATGTATCAAAAAAATTACAAGCAATGATGGAGGATAAAACATCAATTCTAAACCATATCGTCTACACTTTTCAAGATGTCATTGCATCGGTGTTAAAACCGAGGAGTCGGGTCAATGAACCAATCCCCTGAGTAGAGAGATTCATCTACTAAATCAGATAATCAATCTCATGCAGACCAGAATCTATTCTCTAGTACAGGAGGGTAAACAACCATATTATGTGATACAACAAAAATCATATTGGGAACAAATACTAATTCAATTTGTGGGACACGTGTAAAATGTGGTGGACACTCCAAGGTAGAGATATATCCTTTCCAGAAATCATGATGATTACCGACCTATCCTGATGACTAAATGATAACCAATTATATAGTGACCCATATAAAATGGTTGTTAACAACATTACGTGGCTCTAGTTTCCCACAAGATAGTGACCAAAAATAAATGACTCCAATGACGACCAGAAAATGAAGAGCACAATCATGATTTCGATCTAGTGGACGCTGGAGTTCATGACACCATCAAACATATATAAATAGAGCCTCACAGTTCTATTGATACATTACAAAATTAAGAAATTGAAAGTAGCATTTGAGAAAGTAATCACTATAATGTTTCTACAAGAAGCTCCAAAGGTCCTCCCCAGAGCTCCCACATGGTCTTACTCTATGTGCCATAAATGATCAATCACTAGAGACTGTCACCTAGTTAATGTTAGAGTATCCCTCACTTTTACCATAATAATGTATAAGAATTTGGATTTCCACTTTATTTAGTCTTCCTTGATGGTATTCTCCATCGTATATGCGACAGATATGTTTCTTCATATATTGAGACATTAGGATGTGATGCTAGTCCGCACCCTGACAACAATCACTACAAAGGCCCTCCCCATAGTAACATCATGAAACAAGAAGGCCCTCCCCACAATGAATTATATCCTAAAGGACCTCCTTAGAATTTACACAACATATAATCTACCTGTATTTAGAGATATAATGGTAGTACTCACAAAGATGGTTGTCATTGTGAAGGCCCTCCCCTAAATGGGGTCAAATAGAAAAAAGGTCATCCCCTTACTGTGGTCCTCCAAGAAGGTCCTCCCAAGGGGATACACCATATAATTCATGTCTGTGAAAAAAATGTAATGCATGAAGGTAGTATTCCTCATCACAGAACTAGATGAAAAGGACCTCCCCACATGCAGGTGAGATGGTCCTCCCCTTGTTAGTAGAAATGGGAGAAACCCTCACATATAGAGGAACTTGTATAAATTGAGTATGATGTGTCAGATAATATCTCCATGAAATTATATATCCTTTATCAACCAAATAACATCTTAGGGTCATGATCATCTTCGAAGCCACACTGAAACCATTCACATGTCAATGAGACTCTCGATAACCCTACTATAAGGAACAAAATCATTAAAGAGTATTCAAACAGAGTCGATCAAGAAGAAGATTCCCTGGTGGGATAACAAGATGATATGTATCTTGTGAAAAAAACAACTATAAAGGAATGAAATAATTGTGGTGTATTGGTCCAAAACCTCTTCTCATTTCAACATACAAAGAAATATTTTAGAAGAATTTATGCATAACATTCGCCTCAATATCTGTAGAACTCTTATCCAACTAAAGGAAAAATTTCTACCCAAAAAAGGGTACACCAACCATGATAATATCTTGGGATAGATTCTACAAAATATTTCCCGAGAATAGCCTCTATATACACAAAATCCTCAATCAGAAAGGTGAAACAAAGACCATGGGTTGGCCTTCCTCCATGCACTACACAGCTTGTGATGCCTTATCGGCAACAACACATATGGTGTTCATATCGAGGGATGGACCAAACATGTAGATCTACACTTATCCCACATCCCATCTAGTATAACCATATCAAAAGTAACATCCTGAAATTTCATCATCCAAAATATGTAATCAAATGAAGTCCCCGCTCATGAAATTTGTAATGCTAAACAAGAGTCGACCTTTATTAGGTCTTATAAGCATCATGTCCGATGAGAAGAATCCATATAGAAGATCCCCAACTATTCCCCTGAGAATATCCAATATGCGCCCTATCTATGGGAATCTAGTCAATGAGAAATAGTCATTCCATTAAATGAATGTAATCCACATGCAATTCTAGAACCATGCTTGTCTCACACCCGTATAGGATTGAGTGAGATCAAGAAGGTGGAAATAGCGGGAGTAGAAAAATAATATGGGACCAGCCCCAGCCTGTAAGGCTTGGGGGAATTTTTAATACAAAATCCCCCCATAAGAACATCAAATTGTGGCTGAGTCATGTAAAAAGAGAAATTTGAGAAACCCCATTTCGTATGGATAAGGTCATTTTTACCTAAAATTCCATACCAAGGGACATATTTCTTCTAGAGACTGGGGAGAATAATGGATAGAGGAGTCACCCGTTCCATATCATCACATGGATCACATCCCCTAGAATGGAGGAGTACTTCATTGTCATATTAGGGATCCTTTCAAGTCTCTCATCAACAATAATTCTGAAGTGTATAACAAAATGACTGAAAAAAAATTCAACAAAGGATGTAAGAAGATCTCATACCATTTAGTACCTGGTACACTACCCCCAACGTAGTATGAATTAGTGAGTATCATAGAAATCATCCTTGTAGACCTCATTGAAAATTATAAAAGTAACGAGGAAACATGTCAAGAGGGATCACTCCTAGAGATTGTTCACACCGAGCCTAGATGTGTGCACACCCATAAGCAAAGAGATCTCTTATATTTGGGAACCCCCTTAGTTAATCATCCATTACCTCCCACCTAAATCATCAATAAGGAAAATAATTAGAGAGTGATCTACGACCCACCTCCTACTACCAATGAGGCTGATTCCCCCATTCACGAGGAGAGATTCACTATATATGAAGAATATATGAATGAAATTAGGTGAATAAATGATGAGATACTACGAGAAAGTCATCATACTGGGTATATTTATTAAGTGGAGTGTCAACACACACATCCTTCAGATGTACCTCCTCCTTACAGGCTCATCCTGATGGACTAAGAAAGGATGGAAAGCCTTTATAAGGTAGCACTAGGGTCATCAGTCTATCCTATAAAATTCTCACAACATATCATGATTTCCCTACATTAAGGAAGTAACCAGAATAGATTCATCCAATTCCTAGAAGTTGCCTTATGAAGGGTATTCGCCTCATGTTCCAACAGCGCCGAAACATCCAATATTTCCACCATCTATGACCGCTCATGCTCAGGTCCAACATGACATGAATCAAGGGCTCCTGAATATCATCTATTTATTTGAAAACTCATGTGGAATAAATGGATATACGGGGTGCTCTGATACAACAAGAATAGAAACCTTACCCCCACTGGGTGAGCCACATCCTACCTCCAACAAATTATAGAAATCCAATATTCCCAGTTTTTAATGGATCAAGGAACTCATAGGAACATATAATGAACTACTCTTCTTACTATGACCCCATTATGAGGACCATGGAGTAATAAGAATATGTGAATATTAGATTCTTTTTCTAATCTTTGCAAGGTCCGTCCTTTGTCAAGTACACCAGTTTGAAAACCATCTCAATAAAATGATGGGAGGATATTTGTTGCCTATTCCTATTACAGTTCAACACGACATCATTAAAGCCAACATTTATTGATCTCGTGAACTAAAAACATTGATAGAAAGATATATTCTCTTACATCATTACAATATGGATTATCTGATTTTCTCCTTGAGTTGGACACTCCCCCAAGATGATATGTTATCCATGTGCATCGATAACCTACTTGATGAGCTAAAAACACCACTTCTTCCTGTGAAATACACATGTGGGTTCTTGGATTATCTGTTATCGCTCAAATGATTGAATATTCATTGAAACAAACTAATCTCGAGTCTGTGGTAGATCTAGAAACCCCAACAGAAAAGAGATGGGATATTTGAAGTTGTTTCTTTCCATCTTAAGATGCCCCTGTACCAACTCTAGCTCCAAGGCCCCCGCTAATCTGTGCAGGGCCCTATGGACATCAGCAGCCGCCTCCACCACTAAAAGATGACCATAGGGGGCCAAAAGAAAGAAATTTGTGGAAAAGAAGAAATAAATTTACTCATTCTATGATGACCAAGTCCATGATAACATTATAGCCACTATGATTTGAAGCATTCTTCAGCTTCGAGATCCAAATAGGGTGAATTATGTAGGAATTAATGACCCTGTAAATAACTATCCCTTCAATAAAATATTGGGACACAACATCCATGAGTTTTCATCTTCACGGAAACCATGATAAAGATGCTTGATTTTGAACAAGTCAAGATGGGACTTCTATGAGAACAAGTGGAATATGTTACCACCACTAATACATATGTATAAGGGGAATAAAAATAAGTTGTTACCAAAAATGAGAAGAAGTTTGATAGTAATATTACATTGAAAATATTCCACAGAGAACATTTCATATTCCAAGAATAGTTGAAGTAACCAATAGTGAATTGAAAGTTTCTTAATAAAAAACATATGTCATCCTTAGCTCAAAATCCTACAAGGGATAGCCGTCCAAAAAGAAGTCCAATTAGAAGATCAGAATGAAGTATATAGAGATGAACCTACCCCAAATACAAATTTTTAATTTGAAACTATAATATTATATTCCAGAAAAATTGTTGACACAGGAACTTCCCCACCAAATGGAATAATGGGAACCACCCTACAAAACAGAACCACCGAGGGAAGATGATAAGGAAAGTCATCCTCAAATGAGGGGAATTTTTTTCTCCACCAATGCCATCCACATGATGGATCCCTTATATGACAAAGAGTATGGATATAAAATGGAATACACAACAACTGATTAGGGTCGGTTGGTTGAATAAACCTTAGTAGCCATGAATATCGTGGGAGTTGCAGACATGGATGAAATCAATCTTATGGATGCACCCCCTCTCAAACCGTTAGTGTTGTAGAAATGCACAGAAGGACCCTCTAGTGGGTTCAACATGAACAAGATAATTATCCTTCCCCCATGGGAATATATACCTATCCAATCCTTCAGGATTATCCATTAGAGAAATAATAGTTGACTAATTTCCCTCAGTAGGCTATTAGACCCACCCTAACCCAATCCAAAATGACATAATCTCCTTCAGATCCTACCCCAAGAGGCGACCCATCTCCATCAAATGATAAATCCCCTAAAGTATCTATGAAATCAAATCACCAAGCTTCAATGCACTGGAATTTATACAATAAACATAAAATTCTAAAATATTACGATTTAGTACAAGATACACTGTAAATCATAGATGCATTGAATCTATCTTCACATTTAAAGGAAGCTCTCATAAAATATTTTCTGAGTCTCTATGATTTTGAAGAAAAAGTACCCACTACTAATGTCTATTGAACATCGATCAATTTCAGGGAATTCGACCCTATTATCTCTTTAAGGTTCCACGATGACGATTCCATCATTAATGGACTTATAAAACCCTTATATGTGTCTGAAACAATAAATGGTTTCAATGTATGAATTGTTTCCATCTAAAATGAGTTTGTTGTTGATCTTGTCCCACTGTGGATACTTTTCCAGTTGGGCTATAATGAGAATGATATGACACCATACACAATTACTTTATTGGGCTATGAAAAAAGTGAGCATAATATTTTATAAAAATTAATGTTTTTATCCCGGTTTTGTGACCTCATAGTTCACCCAGAATTTATAGAAGTCCAAAATAATACGACCTTCAATGCAAATTATTAGAAGGCCATGACTGCATAAACATGAAACAATAACCTCCTTTTACATTCACTGCTATAAATATTTCAATAATGGAAAGAGTGGGATTCTACATGACAATAAGGATCCATTTTACTTCTGCGAATCAGACTATATTGATGCAGGGTTTTAGGAACCATAAAATAAATCAACCCGTAGCTAAAGTAATTGGTTGGCTCCCCACACCAAATTATTTGAATATGGTTCCTGAAAATCCCCTAAATAAAATCTAGGAGGAGTATTTATTTCATGTCAAAAATATTGAAGGAACAAACCCAAATTTAGATGCGTATTTATTAGTCCCCCTTATTTAATTTATTTCTGACAAGTCTGATAATGTTGAAAGGCTTGTTGAATCCCAAGTTAATAGGGATGGTTTAGATAAAATTTACCCTTGAACTATCATTAAACCCTAGAAAATTTCTACATCACCCACTAATATGGGAGGAAGTGTCTCATAAATAAATGAAGATGTGGGAACTATTTTACTTCTAACTAATTATTCATTGGAGAATCCTCCACCAATAGTTAATAAAGAAGTGTCATCTTCAATTCCCAGACACCAAAAGTATGACTCTTCCCTCAATTATAGAGGACTCAATTCTAGGATTTTCCCCATCTGGAGACGAAGAGTAACATGATGAGGATACAATGGAGGAAGATGTTGAGGACCCTAAATATTCTCATCCATCATTCAAGGAAGGTGTCTCTACCACCTGTTGAACATAATGAAATCAACAAGGGTACAGAAGAAGACCTGAAACCAACTATGTTGAGTGCATCCATTCCTTCTGAAGAAGAAGAGGTGTATTCCTATTTATATAATTAGAATAAATATTTTATCACCGTGAACTATACATAAAATAAAATCCACAATTTTTTGGTTTCCACTCACCAATTGGGACTTCGAGGAGATCAAAATGGCTATAACAGGCTGGCAGAAGGGAAACCCGACCCATGCTAGCCAAATAGAGGTTGAAGTCAACAAACTAATCTGAGTTAACTTTATCCAAAAATTCCAATATCCAATCTAGATAAGAAGCATTGTTTTCATCGTGAAGATTAATGGATACATCAAGGCCTGAATCAATTTTAGGTACATTAACCAGCACTACTTGAAAGATGATTTCCTAGTCCCAATCATAGAATTGTTAATCGATGAAACTAACAGATATGAGGCTCTATTATTCAAATACGATTATTCAAGGCATAACCAGATAATAATGTCCTATGAAGATGAATAATACACCACAATCAAGGTGATATATTAATTTTTTTCTATAATGTGATGCATTACGTTTTGAAAAATATTTTCCGCGCTTATTAGTGCACCATGCACCACATTTTAAATCCATTCAAAAGAATGTTCATTGATATTTATGTTGATGACCTCATTGTTAAATCACGAAAACTCTTGGACTATATGAAGGATCTTGAACCTATCTCCAATAAAAAATGGAAAAAGATTCTGAAAATAATCCCCCTAAAATATTTTTTGGTGTTACCTCTAGGAAATTACTCAACTACGTCATACTCCACCATGGGATATTAGTTGACCATGAGAAGAAAAAGAAAATCCATTCCATGTCACCACCTTGAAACCTAAATGAGTTGACTGGAAGCCATGGAAACCTATCATACCTTTGTCACTTCATTTCCAACATTGTAGGAAAGGGGTTTTCTATTCACAAAGTTGATTATGAAAGGGGTAAAATATCAATGGATTGATGATTGTTAGGAATCATTGGGAAATCTCAAGAAATATCTCTGGATTTCACAGGTTAAAATATTTCATGACTAAGTAATACCACTAATTCATTACGTAACTACATTAGAGTGACCCGAAAGTTCTTTCCATGAACAAAATAATGATATCGACACTGAGAATTGTCTCTATTATCTCATTCAAAAAACGATTTTTGTAGAGACATAGTATTAAAATATATAAAAGAGATGCATGAACATTATATTTATGGTTATAAATCTAAGGCGTTATCTAGAACACCACTATGTCCATTTAGCCTCTTGTAGAATACTACTCAAGTACAATCTCACCTATCTAATATTGTTTGGATTCCTATCATAATGGGAATTCATCCCTCAATAGTTTAACATATGCTACATATCATTGAAAGCTATAAAAGGACAACCATTAATATATTTCCCAGCAAAGCACCCCTTCACAGATGCGACTCCATTGGGTGTTGAGTTACATGATGAGGTAGTGTTTACTATTAAAGAGAACTCATATATGTAGGAAATGCATTTTAACAGATCATCCAGAATGCCAAAATGAAAAATAATGGAAGAATCCATACTCAACAGGGTGGGGCTGGGAGTCAAAAATTTATACCCGGAAAAGGATATTCTATCTTATTACTTTCTAATATCAAAGGGGTTAACAAACAATGAAGAAGAAAATCCAGCCCTTATCATGGGTGTGTAACTACCACACCATGTGAAAGCTGAACACTGGAAGATAAATGTATAATCATAAATTTTCATCATGAAATTAAATGTTGAATATTCTATGAAGAAAGTGGATCTTATCCCTTTGATAAACCATTTTTGAGAATTTATCATTGAGTTTCCATCAGAGCAATGGATTTAGTCCATCATCTATACAATACGCAAGACAATGCATTAAGAAATATAGTCATAGCACTGACCGATTTTTATCAGAATGAAACAGTCATCAACCTTGCCCATGGCCATATGGTTTTACCATATGTTTGGTCCAAGACAGATCAAATCAATGAGATCATCCCCATCTCCAAGCCATATGATCATATTTCCAACTAGATGGCCCCCATTATGGAAAATTAATATAAGGGAGAACTCCCACCGGATAGAGCTGGAAGGGAATAGATATGATTATGAGTGGTCAATTTGAATATTTAGGATGATACATATAAATGAATGGTTCTTTATAAGCGAGGCTTTGATGGATTCCATCACATGTGCACTGATAGAGAAGAGACTACTGATGTTAGGAATTAAGTGCAAGCCGAAACTTGTGAGGGACACTAGCGAGCATCCAAACTCTCTAATAAAATTTTATTTCTTGGATACTATTATCCCACCATGATGTAATATTGTGCCAATATCACCATAATGTTTCATTCCGTCCATGTCCATGGAAATTCCATGAATCTATCATTGTAGTTGTTTCACAATGCTATGTACTCATATCCATTCATCATATGGGTAATGGATGTTGTGAGACCATATCCTCCCACCAGGGATAGAAAATTAAATTTTATTCTCACAGAAATCAACTTATTTTCAAAATGACATGAATCCCCACCCCTTAAAGATGTCATAAAAAATTCAATGTTTCTTTGTGAAGGCCAATATCATTTCCCTGGATTGTTTCCCTCATTCAATACTGATGGAAAATAGAACCAATGTACTCTCTATTGAATTGGAAAAACATTACCAGGAGAATTGTATCAAATCTAACCACTAGTCCTGCTACCATGTAGCGGACAATAGGAATATAAAGGCTTTAAAGAAGGACACACCCAACATAGTCTACAAGATGGTAGAAAATTATATAAAATTGTGGCTGGACAAGCTCCTCAATTCTGATTGGGATTACCAGATCATATCCCACACCACAACTCAAATAACTCTATACTCATTTGTATATCAGATAGAGGTGGTTCATCCCATTGAAATTAAACATACATTTTTTTAAATCTCTCTCTAAGATCAACTGTACACATATGAGAAATCCCAAAAAACGTTTTGATGAGATGAAGAAATTTGAAGAAAAATGATTCCACACTTTTCACCATTTGGATGTCTAATAAAATTGGATTTCATGAGCCCTAAATAAAATTGTTTTCTTCCAGTATTTCCATGATGGAGTTCTGGTGTTAGTTCTCTAAAACCTCATAATTCATGGGAAGGACCATATGTTATACACAAATTTTACTCAAATGGGGCATATTCCCTATTTTCAATGGATGGAAATTTCACCACAAATCCCAAAAATACAAGGTTCCTGAAGAAATATTTCATATCGCCAAAATCATAGAATGGTTTCCATTACACATGATATCAAACTTTATGAAATAAATCCTAATCAAATTAAAATAAACTTCACAATTATGTTGACCATGTTTCCTAAAGATAAACTAATTAACATCCCTATCTTAACTGCAAGACGTTAAATTTTATAGAAATATTTGTGTCCATGATGTATGAAATTAAACATATTAGAATCTTCATGCATACCACAATGTGTTAAACTATATAGTTACCATTCGTTCGGGTACAATGACTTGTTGTGAAAAAATAAGATATGTGCACATGAAAGGTGGATGTTATTCCACTTTATGTATATGGGCCAGACAAGCACATAGATTGTATCTTAGAACTATGAATGACTTCACCCCCCTTCCCCACTCACATATGTATTAATTCATATATTCTATATCCTGGTCCATCCATGAGTCAATGTCAATAATTCCCCTCTCCCTCCACCAGGTAATACTTGCACAAGGAAATTTATGATTCCGAACCACATGATGTTAAAATGCATGACCAAAGGCGTCCTTTCCAAATGATGTCAAACAAAATGGAAGATGTCTTGACCACATGTCAATAAATTTCATGATGAAGTCATCCATGTTTCATTACATTAAAATGCTAAGAATCTTTTTCCATGATGTATGACATTAATCATTTTATCATCTTCATCCATACCACTTGGCGTTAAACTATATGGACCCAACAATGTTCTCATTCAAGGGGACATTGCTCCCTAAATCAATCACCTACCATGTTGTTCTAAATAACTATGTATGGATTGATTCCCATATAACAATGAAATACATAGTGACACTAGGATCGTCCATCAGGGTCCAACTATGATCATAAATATGACCCCATTTTCATGAGCATGGGTCAGACTAGTACATTGATCATATTGACTTATAACTATGTAAAGATTGATTCCCATCCACATATTGGATATGTAGTGACACCAGGATCCTTCTCCTTGGTTCGTCCTCCACCTAGTTACAATATGCATCTATTTTTCTCACAACATCCTCTGTATTACAAGAGGACACCCTGGCTATTTCTTGTTACTCACACCGAGCATAACTTATGTGATCTTACGAATGTTGGTAACTGTTTTCCCCAAGATTAATAGAGGATACATTTACATTGTATTACAATTAATGTTTTTTTTTAAAATTCCACACCTCCTTGTGTATGAGCCAAAACTATGTAGGGAGTCATCTCTAGAACAATATGTGGATTTATTCCTAATCCTATGGGATACTTAGTAATCCCCGGATCATCTATCTAGGTCAAGCTTCCAGCAAACAAAGCAAAATGTCAAATTACCTCTCTTTTATTGTGGGTCTAACTGAAATAGGGAACATATAGAACAATGTGTGCCTTGATTATTGCTCTCAGAGGATAAATAGTTATGCTCATATACTTCATCCTAGTCTAGTAACCTCCTAGAGAAATCCTCATTTCCCTGCACAATGTTCGGAAATATGATTGGAGTTTCATAGTAAGATCCATATATGAGTTCATTACTACCCTTTTGTAATATGTAAGTAGTCACTGGATCATCATACATAGGCTTGGCTGTAGTAAAGTGTTGATTGATAATTCCCCATCCTTATTTGTGATCCTTATGTGCGACCGAGTAATCCCAATCTAGCCCTTATTTATTAGACTGAGTACTTCTGACATGCACTTAGGAGTCTCGGTAGGGTATTCCTAAAAGACATACCAACACACCAATAGACATTTTCCTTTCCACAAGATGTAAAACTATAGGTTACCCCATGAAAAATGTATGTCATGAATTTTTATATCATAGGATACATAGTGACTCCCATATCCTTTGTTTGAGCCCATGCCCCACATCAAAACAAATTCCCTCTTCCTATATTATTTATAATAAATATGCAAGGAATTTTCCTCTAGAACTATGGTGCCTTGATTCCTTCCCTCATAAGATACATAGAGACACATTGATCCTAATTCGTGGTATAACCTTCACATTATAAAAATTTCCCCCTCTCTGTAAATGGTTCAGACTATCATATATTATTTTCAATAACTACATATGCATTTATTCCTACCCTCGGAGGATACATAACGATTTATAAAACTCTCATCCTCATCAAACTACCATTCAAAAAATTAGGGGTTTTTAATTACGGATTCAGACATCCCAAATTTTTCAAAAAACCATGCTTCTCATTATATATGAATTAGATTTATATAGAGTATCTCTTACCTGATAACTATTCACGGTCCTGATATTTTTCACCTACATAGTTATCATATTTTAATCCATTAAAGTCCATTCTCGGAGAAATATCATATCATCATAATCACCCGTGTCTATCGGAAATAGATGGATAGCGTATTTTAGACAACATTGTTTTCCTAGGAATACAATGCCCCAATAGCTCTGCATATGTTTCCCACTGAAAGGGAATTCTGACCAAAGAAAAAAATTTCTTCAAGGGAGGTTATTCCTACTTATGTTTTTCTGTTTGATCCCCAGCCTCACATCATCTCTCCTGACTCAAGGGCTCCATGAATCATGGTTTACACCTTTTTCTGCCGCTCATGTCTAGGCATTAGTATATTTTCCTGGCCTGATTATATCATATTTTCACATGATTCCATTTATATATCATCCCTACAACCTGATGATTATGCTATTTGGTGATCATCCTTTCCAAACACTGCTAAACTGTATGGAAGACGCCTTGATCACATTACAGTAAACTACATGATGAATTAATCCATTATATATGATGTTAAACTACTTACCACCTATGTCCTCACCACATGAAATTTTATTTCCAAGAGAAACAATGCACTTTTCCTTGATCTTATCATCCATGTGTGGTTTAGTAAAACCCTTTCCACCCATTGTTTCTCACATCGATCATAGATCATGTGGGTATAGTAATTTTTGTAGGGGAATCCCCACAAAGCTAGGGAAAACAAATTTACATTTACAAACCCTACTATCATGACTATAAAAGAAATATTAGTGTTTTTTGTTCTATATTGGAAAATTTAAAGTCCTTACCATATGACATTAAACTTCAAGGTATGCTAAATTGAGAAACAATTCCCCTCCCTATATCTATTAATCAAACCCATGTAGGGTTTCCAATATATTGGTGGCAAAATTTCCAAACCACAGACCAACCCTACCAAAAGAACCAAAATGCCTCACCCCATTAACGAGACAGATCTATAAAGAAGAGTTCCCATTACTACAGGGTAAATCTCAGACCGAATGCTTTTATTGTATCCAAGAACACACTCACAATGTCTCAAAATCCATGCTCTGAGTGATCCGGAATCATGATAATCATCTAAGGCCATTGAAAATGGATATCCAGTGTCCTGAAGACAGATTTTTCTGACTATTCACAGAATTCCTTGATGGATATGCATATTTTTCCTACAAAAAATGGCCTCTCATCCAAGGGAAAATTCATCATCATGAGAGGATTTCCCAACATGCATACTCCAAATGGATTTTAAGCCCCATTTCATTCCTACATATCCAGGAAACCTTGAAACCATGGTCTACAATATTCTTTCCTACTCATATCATAGACATATTATAATATCTTAGCTCGACTATCCTCCATATACATGGGGCTTCTATATCAAGATCTAAATTGGATGTAGTTTAAACTAGACGATACTCCATACCTATTATTAATCCTTAAGACAGGTTACATCAAATTGCATTTCCCATCATGACCCCTACTAAAGATATCAATCTAAGTAGGAATGTTTGATAAATACCCCAACTCATTGGTGAATCCATATCCATAACAAAAATTCTCCATTCATATGCATGAAATAGATCCAAAATGGAATGATACATAAAAAACTATGCACAGCTTGATTCTTATCATCACATGATATATAGAGACATCCAAATATCGTATGTCAGATCTAGCCAAGAAATAGATGTTTCCCCTCCCTGCATGTGGATGGGTCAGACCTATATAAAGAAATTACTCATAAATATAGGGTAAAATTTCATCCACTTATTCCTAGTATTCCCACTAATGTTCATCTTGAAATGCTTCATTTTCATGATTAGGAACCCATCTCTAAACATCATACTCAATGTTCCAAAAGGTATGAATACACATAACAATACATGGACATCAGAAATGGATGGATATTGTCTTACAGACACATTTTTTTGACCACGCACACAATCCTCCGAAGGCTCTGAATATTTTTCCAAGAAAAATAGCCTATCTACCAAAGTAGACTCTTCCTCAATAGAGGGTTTCATATCTCTTTAAACCTCTATGATTTTTACATCTCACATATTTCCTTGGTTTTGGAACCCCCCTAATTAAAGTTTAAATCTTTCCCCCTCATTCCTAAATGGGATAGAACTTTGGAAAAACTATCATGGAAAATGTCCTGGTTGTATGATGTTAAACTACAAAATCCACAATCCATCCTTTTCACAAGTAAAATTCATATAGGATAAGATCCTAAATTATAAACAATGTAAAAGCCCCCATACTTTGATACAATTACTCCTTAACATTCCACCCACTATGGACCTCAATTGAAAAAACAAATAACGAATTCTATATGAATTTCTTGGACATCAAAAATTAAATGTCAATGTCCTGTGAAAAAACATTTCTTGTCTATGCGCACAATTCCCGGATGTCGCTTCATTTGATTCCCACAAATAAAACCTATCAACTATAGAAAACTTCATCCTCAGGAGAGGCTTTTTACACTTCAAGATTCCCCATGGATTCCTAGCCCCGTATCATTACCAATTTCTATAAATCTACAGTTAGGGTCAGGAAAAATCACTTATCTAAGCCTAATAGTTTTTCTAGAATTATTGGTAATTGAGTCCTAAATTGGGAAACATTCAATGGAAGTCATGCTCAAATCTATTTAACTCGAAACATCAGTAATGTTAGTCTGGATTTCAAGACTCTAAACTCCCAATGAAAAAGAAACAAAACTGTATAGGTTAAAAACCAAGAAAGGGAACCATGGAAAAAAGTTTTTTAACAAATCGCTAAATGTATACTAGATATTGTTTAAACAAATATCGAGAAAAAAAATCATTAAAATACATTAATCATGTTAGGTTGAAAACCAGAAAAGGGTGTCCTATGTAAAAATCATGTTATACCTACTAAACCCACACCAAAATAGGCTTAGGACAATATTTTTTTGTTAATGAAAAAGGAACAATGTTATTAGGGTTTCACATGCGACCCTAGAAATAGAAAAAAATTTCTCACTAAACCTCTCCGCTCATGAAATTTTTTTGACTTGATTTGATTATAATTTTTATGTCGAATAATGATAAAAAATATTTTCAGGCTGAAATTATGGTTTAAAATGGATTTGATCATAAATAATTGATATTGTTGGAAAGGGTCAAAGAGGAACACAATAAATAATATTTTTTTTAATTTTATCAAAAGAAGTGAGATTACTGGTATCCACAATCTAGAGCCTTTCCTCAATCTCGAAAAAAGGAGGGGCAATGTAGAACAATGGATTACAATTATGCCCGAATTGATCTTTCCAATGGGATGATAACTTCTCGATGAGGGATATAAAAGGCATATTCTAAAGAATATCTTCATATAGAATCAACTTAAACCATTGGGTGTAATCACTTCATAACACTCTAGAGGTATTTCACTTTCTATTTAACAACCTTGTTATTTTCACTTAATGATGCATGTTTCTCTTTTAGTCTCGCCATGAGATCCTCACAGTCAAACAATTCATCTATCTAGGCAATCACCTGGTCATGAGCACTATCTTCCTTATCATATAGATGTTCTAATTAATCAGTAACATCCCAGAAATTATATGTTGGGTTGTAATAGGCATTAAATCGAGAAATATATCCTTTGTAAGAAACAAGATACTATTGAGCTATAACAATTTGGTCCACAAAGATATACATGTTTTCGACATCAATGTCGCCCGAAACAAGATCAATAATTTTTCATCGAATGTTATCTTCCTCATTGGAAAAGTTATCTAGGGAGTTTTTGTGGAAAGAATATAGATTTGAGGTCATGACCATTTTTTCATAGCTTGATGCCTCTTAATGGCCTACTAATATTGGTCCTCCAGCACTACGATAGGTATGAAATGAGTAAGTAACATTCTAGAATATGGAAGTACCCTGAACAATTTTAGTAGGATGATGGACCACATCATCCAGTGATGCAGGAACTAAGTCACCTTCCACAGAGATGGGTTCTGTGGTTGATCCCCTCCCAATCACATGTGATGGTAGGTATAATTATTTCTCATTACTATGAAGGGAATATATGGAGAAACTAGCATGGTTGGATTAGGATTGAAAACAACAAATGGTCTATGAACCCGTCAAACTGGCCTTCAAAATTCATAATAATTTAGAAAGCTACCTAAAATTGGGCATACAATAATTATAGTTAAGTTGAGGCTACTATGATAGGAATGATAAAATCCACATTTTCATCCTCCCTCTTCATGACCAACCACAATTGAAGAAGAATCATGGGATTAGACTCCTTCTTAACTAGAGTAGAATGTATAGGTTGGGCCTATTGAAGTAATCCAAATTTCCTAACAAAACAATACAGAATATAGTGTTAGCATATGGATACCCAGTCTAAGTGAGTAATTAAAACTCCATCCCAAAGTGGAATGATATATGAATTCTATTCCGAAGAGCCATTTCCATTACCTATAACAGACATGTGGGGACAAACATAAGATGAAAAAGAAAACTTAGAAATTTCACTAAACAGTTTGTTTCCCTCAACAAAACTCAATGATTGGTGATTAAAATAGGTAATTGTGAGAAGAGTTGGGTGAAAATATGAATAAGGAACCCTCACAGTATGTCCATACTCGTAGTAGGGGAAATTCCTAGAAAATCATAAATACAAGAATTGAAATGGATTGCTATAATGATATAGGGGTATTCCTCCCAACATCTTCCCTAATAATTCATTGATTTTGGGAAGGGTATAAATGACCATGTTAATGGGTTTTCCCTCTTCCAAACTTGTATCCATCATCATATTGCATGCCCTACCAACTGTATAAACATCAGGGTATGGGGAGATCCATCCAGTAAAAAACCTGGAAAATAACCCATCCAATATAATCTAAAGTGGTTCATCTAATAAAATTCCTTACCCCCTGGTGGTGTATCAAATGGCCATTTTGATGGTGTAGTGTGAGCATGAGAATTTCCATGATTGTGGAGTTGGGTGAGTCCGGCTATGGTGAACCCTCATATTAGGGCCATTCACCTTCAAGAATATACTATTCTAATCTATAAATGAAATAAGATAATGATCATGGTGGGGATGATTGAGTAATCCATATGCCATAAACAATATTGTTTTTCAAGTAGGGGTAAATTATAGACACTCCCACATGAATTGGCTGCTGGAATAAAGTCATCAAACTTGCTTCCTATAATTGGAATCCCTCTTAGTTGATGGATATCCAATAATATAATCCCTACCTAACCATGAAATATGATTATGGTATTTGGGCTTGAAATCCAATGTCTATGATATTCGAGAAACATAGGACTAGTTTAATAGATTTCAAATAGAGGAACCCAAGATTCCTAATAGAAGTTTACTACTTCCAACTGGCTAGGGGAATCCAAACAAATATGATGCACCTTGAATGCCTAGGCACACTAATCACAGAAGAATATCGATGATTTCAAGTCTCATATGGTTCACCACTAACCATCGGGATTCCCTTGTTAAGGATTTACAACCGGAAAGTACTCCATGATAAATGACCCCAAGGAGGTGTTATGATTATGACGATCACTCTAAGTCTACAAATATCCTTTTAGTGTCAATAAGTTATCTTGAGTAAAATCAGTTACGAGCTCACCTGTTGAAGAAATATTGTCCCGATAAAGCCCTTATGATTTTTATGGGGAATAATTAGAGTACTTTCACTGGCCAATTCTATGGGAACGTAATCTAGGAGGACAAAATTATAAATCTGAAGGAGGACATATAGTCTATATTGAATGAGATCTGGCGAAAGAAGGTATCTGAGAATGTCCTTTTGAGGGACAATGTAGGAATGAAGGTTGCCTTTATAATTATCAACCATTGATTCCCTCCTCATAGTCACATATATTGAGATAATAGGAAGACTCGTTTATTATCTTTCATGAAAAAGACCATTGAAAAAGGGATAGTCTAATAAAATGTTGGGGAAAAAGACCAAAAGTTTACAAAAGTATAAAAGAAGTATGAAAAATGAAGTTCCCTACATAGAATTGTTCACAAAATGAATTCCCCATGAACCAGTGGTTTTTGGAATGCTCTGCAAGGCACTGGATCACAAAGTAATTGCTAGAATACAAATGGTTTGCATGCTATAAGATTAGTGTACCGTGCCTCACTACGTGGTCATCCAATGTGAAGACATAAAATTTTATGCTCGAAATTTAATTTTCAATTCACCAAATTGTGGTTAGGTCCATGGAGTAGGATAACTGTGTATTGTATTACAATAGTGAAGTTCAAATATACATTTTATGTTTTATAGTTTGGTTTATGGAATCATTGGTCAGTTCTCCAATAATAATGAAAGTGAATAGTTCTTAGTTCATAGAATGAAAAGCATGCTCTGAGGATAATGGAATTTGTGATGGAATTGGTATGTAGAAGCATCAAAATCCGAGATCAATTTATAGAGAACTTATTATTCAGAAGACTCGTAAATGAAAAAAAGACTTGGTCCCCCCTATATATTGGGGTGGTCTCCCATTGAGTTCTGTCATTATAACACAAACCAGTTTAGTTTAGGGACACTTTCCATATCAAAATACCCTCTTTTTCATCCCGATCAGAACCAATTCCGTTGGGGGGAATTTTTTTGGTCAAGAAAACTCCACAAGATGATGGTAATTAATCCCACATATTTGATGATGTAATAATATGCAGGTTCAATTGAATATTTTAAAATCATAATGAAGAAATAAAATTTCAAAAAGTACGAAAGCAGTCTGCGTAATAATTTATGGGAATGATATGAAAATGATATTGCCCGGAGAACTTAACAGTACACAGACAGCCTATGAAATTATTTCATATGAGACATTGGCTAGTGAAGAAGGAAGTTCATGGAATGAATTATGAACTTTACCATGAACCCATGAACCATGTCGTTGGAGGAATGGAGGTGGATAAATTCCACTAAGGAAATGTGGCTCGACGAACCATGTTGTTAGAGAAAATATTATTTAAAGGTACGCCCCCACAAACCATCTTAAAAAACCCAGTTCCTAAACAATGTGAGGCCAACATAATTCTGTGAACTGTGTCGTTCATGAGATTGAGGTGGTGACTTCGATTACTGCGGACAGCTTCCCCACTATCTTTTTCCCCAATAAACTTATTTGACCGAGTCATCCACATGCCATGTATTTTATTCATGTGCTTCCTCAAATGGTGTCACATGACCCAATGATACTTCTTCCACATAACACTATAAAAGGGAACACAAGTGAAATATAGAAAGGGAGGAATTTTGGGATATAACATGGATTTAATGGATAGAATACTTTTATGTAAAATGATCGATGAAGTATGGAACTGTGAATGGATTATAGCATGTATAAATCTATCTTGAACTGTAAAAAACATTAGGGAGCATTAGAATATGGAGGGACCGAGAACCTAGTTGGAGAACCATGAACTATGCCCCCTTCTCGAATTGGCATCCTAAAAACCATAGGACTAATTCCACTTCTCTAATTTTAAGTACCACATAAAACCTTGTTATGCAAACAAAACTAGGCACCCCTTAGCATTCCACTACACAGATGGACTCCGTTGTCACATACCACCATGGTACGCGGACGAACATGAGGCTATATACCACAAAAGTACGCGGACCACATTTTGGTTTGCATACCAAAATGGTATGTAGATGAAATTGAATTCTACGTACCACCTCAGTATGTGGATGAACCCTCTAATGGAATAGAATTACACCATGTAGAGGGTACCCCCCCCCCCATCAACAAGTGGTACATTATATGGGGTACCTTAATGCTTTATGAATTCTGGTCATAATCATTCCATTTTTTCCATCCAATCCTTAGAATCCCCTATAATTACCAATCCATTCGCTCCTAGAAAACACCACTTCCAAAGCAACCAGACCCAAATTATAAACCCATTGGGAACATCAAAACATTAATTTTTGTTTTCATACACATGGTATGATGAGTTGTGAGGGAAATCCTAGCTAGGGTGTGGACTCCCAAAATGTATCTATGATTACATTCCCATGGTATCACAAGGCACAACCATGGAATACTCATGTGAACCTCCTCATTATGGGAATAAATGAAAATCACTTAATTTTCCATTCAATGAGTGATAGTGTAAAGACTAAGGGATGAAACCTACTTTCCATTTGATGAGATGCAAATCTTCTCCAATTTTCTGGAACTCATATCGGGGCTCTCTCCCTGAGGTAATCTCATATCCTTTCCACTGGAGGTAGCACTTTGTATACTATTAGGCACATCCTGCGATACATTCGAATAAATTACCATGTTTGGGTATCCTAGATATGAACACAAGAGAGTAAATTGAAAAATTCATAGCCCATTTATCTATCACCCTTAGGGTTCTAGTGCCATATATTAGGTGAAGGAATAGGAAGTGTGATATCCATATCCCATTACAACTATTTTTTCTTACACCAATCATAAATCATTGGGGAATAGATCCTAGGGGTGATTGTGACATAAACATAATCACAAAATATGGTCCTCATCCAAGGTATAATCCCCAAACTAAAAGAACACTGAGAACTATGATTCTAGCTCTAACCAGGATATGTATGACGCCTCTATGAGGGCCTGATCTCCAGAGGATTCTTTTAAAAGAATTATCCCCAATTATCCCCCCATCAAATAGGGCCTCCATTATGGTATAATCCCAAACATTGACCGAACTACGTGGGATTTTATTCCCATCTAACTGGGAATAGATGTAAGCCTCCATAAGGTCCAAACCCAACACCAAAATCATCCTAGTGTTCACCGGTCCATATCCATGATAGGCCCCTATCCACCCAAGAGACCATGCCTTTCATGACTATCTTGTGCTGCTTCATCAAAAGTCTCAAATGAAATATTGGCTAAGAATCTTTTTCATGGACGTCCTCATTGTATGATGCCAAAATGCATGGGTGGGTCCTCATTGCCCGACCATAATAGGAGATGTGTCCTGTAAAGTGGCACCAAACTACGTGGGTTCTAATTCCTCTCATGGGGATACAATGGAAGCCGAAATTATGGGTTTTATCCCTATACAGAAGCAACATCTGTCCTCCATTGATGATGATAATCTGTAAATATCCTCATTATAGGGTTAATCTAGAGTTGTATTAGTAATTCATGACCTATGAGTATATATTGTTAATCATGGTACCCATGGATAACTTGTGTACACAATATTGGGAAATAACCAAGGATTCAACAACATATGAACATTGATTAGATATATATTTGAGTCCCATAATATGAAATAATTCCCCCCCCCAATGGAGGGATAAGCCGACCTCCAATCCTCTTCACCAATGGTTTCCTTAGGTTTCAATGGCCAAATAATCCAATGAGCACATGACTTTGGACTTTAGGTCCATAAATCATTGATAAAAATGTAATTGGGTACTTATCGATCCATGAATAAACTATTTGGAGACAATCTGATGAAATCATATCAGATGTGGGCTGAATGCACATATACTCAACCCCCTGTAATCGTCCACCAGGACCAATCAATTGTGGAAACTATTTTTCTATATAAAATAGAAACCCTACCAAGTCCCATTGTAACCATATTTCCACCCAAAAGGATCATGAAAATAAATAGGATGAAATGAAATAGAGAAGATTGTGTGAGACACTATAAGAGCTAGTAGTTAGTTGTAATCTGTTAGACCGTTTCATTCTCCCTGGTACGATGCAAATCAAGATGAATCAACATTGAAGCTTGGTGTAAATATGATTAATTTAATTAAATATATCTAAATAATACAGATTCTGACATAAATAATTACTTTTAAATAAATTCAATTATCAAAAGAAATGAAAATTTTACACCAAAACGAAATTTTTTACTATACACTAAAAATATTTATTTTTATGAAAAATCTAAAATTCAATTTTAAATTTTCAATGATCATATAAAAATTGAGTTAATTTTCTCAAATACATTTTATAAAACTTCGATAAAATAATTATAATATTTAAAAAAATAAATAAAAAACATTTTTGAAGAAAGTATATTTTTATTATGGACAAAATGATATTACAAAAATTGAATGATTATTTAACAAGAAAATATTAATATATATATATATATATATAGTAAAAATATTCATTTCATAATTTTTTTAATTATTTTCATACCCATGAATTTAAAATAAATTTTTTAACAGCCATTTTTAAATAATTATTTATTTGGGTTCATCATTGCGTATCACATAGGGTATCGAACATAGTTTTCTAAACTATTTTTTAACAACTCGGGGAGTTACATTCTTCCCCCATTTAAAAAATCATGCCCTCACAATTTAAACATAAACTCTGTAAGAAATGTTTTTATATTAGAAAATATCATTATTGAAAACACTCGTCATTATAGGATAAATAAAACAACCTCTTGAAAAATGAAAAAGGGATGTATGAAGGACATCACAAAATTAGGACTCCATATAGGAGAACAATAGTGGGAAGTAAAGACATGGAATTGGAAGAGACAAATAAAACCAAATAATTATTTGACTATTATAGAGAAATTGGTTTGTATAAGGTCAATGAACATAATAACATAACTAGTTGATGGGTAATATGACCATAAATTCATCAGAAATCATTGTAATATGAAGTTACTTTTTATTCGAGATTATTTTCCCAATTTTATGGAGTTAATTTATCTTATAGATTATGAAGATAAGGAAATATGAATCTAGACAATTAAAAATTATTCCCCTAATTAATTTTCTCTATAATATGATCTCTTTCTACAAATTATGTGAACTCTAGATAATTTATTTTATTCCTAAATCAATAGATTAATCTTATAAAGGATCAAATAATCCATTAAATAATGAAAATTTATTCATCATATATCAATCCATGTACAAAAAAAAATAAAAAATTATGGATTATTATTTTGAAAAATTATACTCATAATGAGAAATCCAATAACGTTAAAGGGATAACATTTAAAATATATTTATTTTTTAATTTATAAACTTTTAGGTTCAAAATATGTTATCCATGATCTATTTCATAACATATAATCTTATTTTATTTTTTTTCTTCCCCTATTAATCAGTTTTAATAAAATTATGATTTTTTCATATAATATTCCACAGAGTGACAAATTAGGTTTATATTAAGTTATATTTTCGTTTACTAGGTTACTATGTGTAGAGACCCGTATCTTGACGTACATGGACATTACATTACTTTTGCGGAATACTTAGTACATAACAAAAACACACACACAAGGATCGTAATAGTTTAGTGTCTTTGGAAACTCAGAACGCAATCTTCTAATCGTGGTGAAAGATCTTCAACATCTCCTATAAAGATCTTCCCCCTTTTTTTAGCTAAAACCTTTATTTATATCCTGGGGAAAAGAAAACATAAAAGGGTGAGCTCAAATGCTCAGTAAGGGTAAACAAAAGAAAAATCAATCACATCATATTCATAAGAACATAACTTTTGGAAATCTTAACCTGCAAAAGAGAGCATAATTTCATAACATGGGATAAATCATAGAAGTGAAAATGAGATCATAACTTAAAACATTACTCATTGTGGCATACACACATAATCATAGAGAATCATTTCTTGTTAGTCAAGACTCATTGCCAAGACTATCTTAGTGGACAAAGTCCCTTTCTGAATCGAGTAATCCTCGTTTCAGTCCTGTTTCACTGAACCGGTATAACCTACCATTCCAGCCATGTCTATCTCATGAGATATAAAATCTTTACCCAATGCATTGGAGGGAGATATAGGTCCCACCCATCTTATAATGAATCCTTTCTTATGTGTGCCACATAATCATAAACCATACATCATAGTGTAACCCATGTAATAAAAATGGGATTCTTAAACAACATGACATCATAAAACAATTCATATAAGATAAAGGAATTCATAAAAATATTTCCATCACAACATAATAAAATCCATGTAATAATAGGGATAAAAACAGAACCCTTTTATTATCTTAGATGTAAAATAATTTTGATAAAATACTTGAACTCCATTCTTGAGGAAAATATCCTTTCTACTTGAAAAACATTTTTTCCTTTCATAACATGTCATACGACTTTAAAAAAAAATAAGTTGATTAAAAATAAACTTGAAAACTTGTAAAGGAAGCTTCTTGGAAATAATGTTTTAAAAATCCATTCATTCCGTATAAGTTAAAAAATCATTCTTTGTACTTTTGTCGGAAAAGTCAAAAAGTACCTCGTACGAAAAAAATGACAAAAGATTCCTTTCATATTCTTTACTAAAAACTCACCGAAGGGTAAAAATTGGATTTAAACTATTGTAAGTGGATGGAAATAATATTACATATTGATGAAACATGGATGTGGATGATAAAATACACCCCAGTAAATACTTACGAATAAACAATCTCGGATAAAAATGAGATTGTGATATTTCCCTTACCTTAGGTCCGACTTGCTTTGTAAGTGTCCAAACCTCCTGTATAATGATTTAAATCATGTTATTGACTTATTACAGAATCATATTAATTATTATGATATCATATATGGTTCACTTATGACATTATATTACCCGTTCTTTTGTAAATTCTATGTTAAAGAAGCGTTTTGGGTAAAATCGTTTCATTTATCGTAGGTGTTTTGACTTGTTGTTCTTGACATCATTATTACTTATATCATGATTTACTTACTTCCAGAATATAAAATATGATTTATATATCATATATATTCAATATATATATATAATAGGTAGATAAATAAAATGAAAAACACCGTTCATGGAGACGGTAGTCCGTACGTACGCATGAACGCTGTTTTCCTTTCCTTATTGTCTTGAAATGGAAGTAAGTAGATGACATACATAGGTATATATATACATAAATCCAGTAGCTTTATAATGTCATATATTTCATTATTATTTCTTATATATACATTATAATCATTCTTAAATGGTTAACATGGAGAATGAATCTCATCGCGTCGTGGAGACGGTATTCCGTACGTACGCACGAGCGATGATATCATTTCTATAAATATTGAATTGAATTGGAGTGGATTATACAATATATCAGAATCAATATGATGTTGTAATAACTATGTATAGTTATTCTTTACACTATTATACCCATCCATGTAAGGTGGTGGTGGAAAATAGATTACACCACGGCGTGGAGACGGTATTCCGTACGTACGCACGCGCGGTGATTTCTTTTTCCGTAGGATGGATAGATGGTGAAATAGGGTTGTTTCATACTTATAATAACATATCAGTATATGAGTGATACTGATGTTATTACTTCATAATGAAACATCCTAATAAGAAGAAGTGGAAGAAGAAATAAAGATGAAAGAATTGGTAACGGTAATTACCTCTTCTTTGAAGTGCCTCTTTGAGACCTCCTCTTAGGGCACTAAAATTGGTCTTTGAGGAAGACCAGAACCTCTAGGATGTTTCTAGGGAAGTGGAGAGGAGAAATTGGCAGGGGTTGGCCGAGCTTGAGTGCTCAAATTGGTGTGAGGAGGAGGGGGAGGAGGTGTCCTTTTATAGGGGAGGAGAGGGGCACCTTAGGAATATCTCAAAATATTATTTTATATTAAAGTCAAAATCGGTTTATAATGGTTCCAAAGGGTCTTATTTCGAAGCTAAAGTGGGGATGGGTCGAAATCCTATCAACCAATAGGATTTAGACAAGTTTAGGGTATTATTTTAACCTTATCAATTAGATTTAACTCTAAGTTAAATAATTTAACTTTTACCGTGTCTTTTTGTTTTCTTTCACTATATGGTTAATAAACTTCCTATAACATGCCAAACGAACCCCAAATTTTATATTATTAATACATATATCCTTATCTATGTCATTTGGCCGAACCTTAGATTTTTAGGAATGAAATAACAATTAATAATATAATATTTGATTTAAAAACTATTTTGTGTCAATTTTGACACTATTTGATATATGATTTTTGTGAGAGTCATAACAGAATTAAATGTTCGAACCAAGTTAATTAAATCAACATTAATATATCATAGTAACCTATAAAATTAGTGGAATTCATAAAAAATCTCAAATTACATTTATTTTTGTATTTATATTATCAATTATGTCAATATTTCATTAATAAGATAATTACTGCATCATCTTTGTGTCATAAATAAATTATATTATTTGATGTCTAAAAATTACAAATAAAATACCATAATGTAGGAAATCTTTTTATCTTTCTAATGAATATTTATAGTTGAATGTATCTTATGTATAACCCCATATTAAAAATGATTTACTTATTAAACTTTGATTTTAACTATTTTAACCCTTCTTTAAATAAATTAATAATAAATGTCCTAATCTAATCCAAGTGGGCCTAAATGGTCATATTTTATTCCTAAGTTTGTTTTTGGTCGAATTACACTTTTCCAATAGAATTAGGACATGTGTTAGGGTAATATTAATATCATATTTACCCTTAGTTACCCTATTTACAATTAACCGTGGTAAAAAAAGTAAAAAGTTACTATTCACCAAAAATTATTTTCATCTCATTGAACCACATTTTAGTCCTTGATATTAACCGTGTCTCTCGGATTTTCGAAATTCCATTCACAGAAGCGGTAAAATTAAGTTTTATGCAAAATTCAGTTTTTAACCTACCACTTAGTAGTTTCACTATTCATCAAAAATTGATGTTTTTCAGAACAATGCCAAAATTTCATCCCAAGCTATATTTAATATTCCGAATTCAAAAATGAAGTCTATTTTACCAAATTCATAACATAAAAGTTGCATTAATTAATTTTATAATTAAATCCCGCTGTTAAAACAAATAGCGTGTTTTTTAAGAAACAATATCTATCAAAAGATTGACACTTGTTTATGTCAAGTTTAAATGTGAAATTACATCCAATGACCAACATTGTATTAAATTGTAAAAATATATTCTAAATATACTTTAAAACCACTCAAATTAATAATTTATCACTATTAATTATTTCGATTGAAAAAGTTTTTTTTAATTAAAATTTAGTAATTTCCACTATTCATCAAAATATGAAAGTTATCCGAAAATTACCAAAATTTCACCTTATGCTAAATTCGATACTCCGAATCCAAAAATAAAGTTCATTTTGAAAAATAAGATTTACAGAATTTTAAAAAGTGGTTATTACTATTCATAATGGCTAGTTTTAATAATATTTTAATAGCATATCGTTGTTTAATGAAACTCAGTATTGCGTATTACACACGCTATCGAGGAAGGTCGCGATTGCGTGTAATGCAAGACAAGTCAAGGATGTGTGTTGTGCAAGCTCCTTTTGGTGTAGCGTACAACACAAGACATTAGTGAAATAAAAAAGAATATTTTTCATAAAATCTCGGGCTGTTACATTCTACCCCCCTTAAAATGAATTTCGCCCTCGAAATTCGTCGGGGTTATAAATGGTTTACTATTCGAAAGTTTCTTTAATAGAAACCCACATCGTAAAAGGTAATACCAAAACTTGGCTTTAAAAACTAAAGTATGAAATGTAATGATTACCCAAATAAACTAATCACTGGGTTTCCACATAGGTGAAAATATGGATATGGAAGAGAAATCTAACCATCATGTTCTGATGGAGAGTGGTAGAGAACATGTCTATGGAAAAGCCAGTAATCACAAATCCATAAATTTGTGACGATATAAGGTACCATCTGATTCATCAGGTATAAGAGAACTAGGACAACATTTTTGGTTTTCAAGATCATTTCCCTAAAGTTGAAAATTTGAATTAGAATAAATACTTACTTTATTTTGATACAATATCACTGTTGTTCGTGCCTTGAACAATTTCCACTTCATCTCATAAATAAATGAAGTTGAATTTGTTATTCGTGAAGTGTTAGAAGATCATGTGATAGAATGACGGGTCATTCCATCTGTTTCAAACAAAAGGTTAGAAAAATTATATACATAAGTAGATCTATAGTGAGATTAATCACATATGGACTTATACTTCATATATCATGCTGCTTAATATAATAAAACTAGTTTCTACTAAACAGGGACTTCCTGTAGGCCAGTGGTAGGCGATAAAGGCCAGTCGCACTTCGGTTGTGGGTTCGATTCCTACAGCCTTGTCCGAAGCGATGGGCTGTCGCCCGTCCTGTAGGTTGTCCTTTTTCTAAAACTACGTTACTATAACATCCCATCAATAATATCGAAAATCTTCTATCCTTAAACAATACTAACTTATGTCCAACATAATCCAGTCTAATCTTTAGGCTTATACATAATACTGCAGTCCACTCTCATAATATAGTGACAACGATTACCAGAGATTTAATACTGTCGTTGATCCCCATATATCTTGTTGGTCACATTCCAAACATTCAAAGGCCTTAATCTTGTACTGTCTTGAATACCAATTGAACCGTAGTGAAAACATGAATGCAGTTAAAAGTTAACACTTTTCACATTCCAAAATCCTCAAAATTCTATATAATCAAACCATGATATCACTTAGTCCTTATATCAATCATGAGCTCATGAATACTATCAAACATTTAATTTTCTCCTTATCCCTTCATTATGCGCATATCATCTACATTCCAAAAATATCTGAATAACCTTTCATGGATACTGGTAACATTAATCATACACTTTCAAAACACAAGGAAAGACAACAGTGTAACAATCCATAGATGTCTCTTTATTCCAAAATTATACATGATAAACATGTAATCATTCCACTACATTCTCAAACCATTGACCGAGCTTCAAAAATTCTTTCATCTCACATATCATTTGTAGTCTCTTCATCATCATCCACATAAATACTACCCATATGGCCATACTGATTCTCGTCATGAGTCTTTCCCTTAGGGCATTTGTTTGCATAATGCCCATACATTCCACATTTAAAACACTTAACCATTTTTGATGTCGTAGCAATACCATTATCCTCATCCATGGTGTTAACCGACCCTTTTCCTTTGCACTTACTTGCTTTGTGTCCTTCTTTTCCACACCCAAAGCATCGTCCAGTTCCCTTGAAACATTCTCCTTGATTCCTCTTCCCACATGATTTACATAGGGGAAATTGAACTTTCTTTCCTCTATGATCATCATGGAACTCTATCTTTCTCTTATTAGTCGAGTCAGGAATCTTACCAAATTTTACTTTATTGATCATGTTGTGAGATTGCTGATTCGGCATAATAATGATGTTTGGACATCCAAATCCCATTTCATTGGGTTGCTCATGAAGAATATCATTCCATTGTCCATCATATCCTCCATTATTGTGAATCATCTTGTTTCCAGCCATTTTCTAAAACCCAAACAGAATAGTGTTAGATGCAAAAATCGTAATAAAGGGGGAGTAACTTAAATATCTATCATCTTTGGTTTAATCTAATATCGTTACCATAGTTCTATAACTATATCCTATACGTATACTTATCCTTAGGGGCATCCCTAGACATACCATAGAAATATCTCTAGGGATCTCACTAACGTTTTCGCATCCTAGTTTCCAAAGGTTGACTAAACCTTTCCTCTGATACCAACTGTAGAGACCCGTATCTTGACGTACATGGACATTACATTACTTTTGCGGAATACTTAGTACATAACAAAAACACACACACAAGGATCGTAATAGTTTAGTGTCTTTGGAAACTCAGAACGTAATCTTCTAATCGTGGTGAAAGATCTTCAACATCTCCTATAAAGATCTTCCCCCTTTTTTTTAGCTAAAACCTTTCTTTATATCCTGGGGAAAAGAAAAAATAAAAGGGTGAGCTCAAATGCTCAGTAAGGGTAAACAAAAGAAAAATCAATCACATCATATTCATAAGAACATAACTTTTGGAAATCTTAACCTGCAAAAGAGAGCATAATTTCATAACATGGGATAAATCATAGAAGTGAAAATGAGATCATAACTTAAAACATTACTCATTGTGGCATACACACATAATCATAGAGAATCATTTCTTGTTAGTCAAGACTCATTGCCAAGACTATCTTAGTGGACAAAGTCCCTTTCTGAATCGAGTAATCCTCGTTTCAGTCCTGTTTCACTGAACCGGTATAACCTACCATTCCAGCCATGTCTATCTCATGAGATATAAAATCTTTACCCAATGCATTGGAGGGAGATATAGGTCCCACCCATCTTATAATGAATCCTTTCTTATGTGTGCCACATAATCATAAACCATACATCATAGTGTAACCCATGTAATAAAAATGGGATTCTTAAACAACATGACATCATAAAACAATTCATATAAGATAAAGGAATTCATAAAAATATTTCCATCACAACATAATCAAATCCATGTAATAATAGGGATAAAAACAGAACCCTTTTATTATCTTAGATGTAAAATAATTTTGATAAAATACTTGAACTCCATTCTTGAGGAAAATATCCTTTCTACTTCAAAAACATTTTTTCCTTTCATAACATGTCATACGACTTTAAAAAAAAATAAGTTGATTAAAAATAAACTTGAAAACTTGTAAAGGAAGCTTCTTGGAAATAATGTTTTAAAAATCCATTCATTCCGTATAAGTTAAAAAATCATTCTTTGTACTTTTGTCGGAAAAGTCAAAAAGTACCTCGTACGAAAAAAATGACAAAAGATTCCTTTCATATTCTTTACTAAAAACTCACCGAAGGGTAAAAATTGGATTTAAACTATTGTAAGTGGATGGAAATAATATTACATATTGATGAAACATGGATGTGGATGATAAAATACACCCCAGTAAATACTTACGAATAAACAATCTCGGATAAAAATGAGATTGTGATATTTCCCTTACCTTAGGTCCGACTTGCTTTGTAAGTGTCCAAACCTCCTGTATAATGATTTAAATCATGTTATTGACTTATTACAGAATCATATTAATTGTTATGATATCATATATGGTTCACTTATGACATTATATTACCCGTTCTTTTGTAAATTCCATGTTAAAGAAGCGTTTTGGGTAAAATCGTTTCATTTATCGTAGGTGTTTTGACTTGTTGTTCTTGACATCATTATTACTTATATCATGATTTACTTACTTCCAGAATATAAAATATGATTTATATATCATATATATTCAATATATATATATATATAATAGGTAGATAAATAAAATGAAAAACACCGTTCATGGAGACGGTAGTCCGTACGTACGCATGAACGCTGTTTTCCTTTCCTTATTGTCTTGAAATGGAAGTAAGTAGATGACATACATAGGTATATATATACATAAATCCAGTAGCTTTATAATGTCATATATTTCATTATTATTTCTTATATATACATTATAATCATTCTTAAATGGTTAACATGGAGAATGAATCTCATCGCGTCGTGGAGACGGTATTCCGTACGTACGCACGAGCGATGATATCATTTATATAAATATTGAATTGAATTGGAGTGGATTATACAATATATCAAAATCAATATGATGTTGTAATAACTATGTATAGTTATTCTTTACACTATTATACCCATCCATGTAAGGTGGTGGTGGAAAATAGATTACACCACGGCGTGGAGACGGTATTCCGTACGTACGCACGCGCAGTGATTTTTTTTTCCGTAGGATGGATAGATGGTGAAATAGGGTTGTTTCATACTTATAATAACATATCAGTATATGAGTGATACTGATGTTATTACTTCATAATGAAACATCCTAAGAAGAAGAAGTGGAAGAAGAAATAAAGATGAAAGAATTGGTAACGGTAATTACCTCTTCTTTGAAGTGCCTCTTTGAGACCTCCTCTTAGGGCACTAAAATTGGCCTTTGAGGAAGACCAGAACCTCTAGGATGTTTCTAGGGAAGTGGAGAGGAGAAATTGGCAGGGGTTGGCCGAGCTTGAGTGCTCAAATTGGTGTGAGGAGGAGGGGGAGGAGGTGTACTTTTATAGGGGAGGAGAGGGGCACCTTAGGAATATCTCAAAATATTATTTTATATTAAAGTCAAAATCGGTTTATAATGGTTCCAAAGGGTCTTATTTCGAAGCTAAAGTGGGGATGGGTCGAAAGCCTATCAACCAATAGGATTTAGACAAGTTTAGGGTATTATTTTAACCTTATCAATTAGATTTAACTCTAAGTTAAATAATTTAACTTTTACCGTGTCTTTTTGTTTTCTTTCACTATATGGTTAATAAACTTACTATAACATGCCAAACGAACCCCAAATTGTATATTATTAATACATATATCCTTATCTATGTCATTTGGCCGAACCTTAGATTTTTAGGAATGAAATAACAATTAATAATATAATATTTGATTTAAAAACTATTTTGTGTCAATTTTGACACTATTTGATATATGATTTTTGTGAGAGTCATAACATAATTAAATGTTCGAACCAAGTTAATTAAATCAACATTAATATATCATAGTAACCTATAAAATTAGTGGAATTCATAAAAAATCTCAAATTACATTTATTTTTGTATTTATATTATCAATTATGTCAATATTTCATTAATAAGATAATTACTGCATCATCTTTGTGTCATAAATAAATTATATTATTTGATGTCTAAAAATTACAAATAAAATACCATCATGTAGGAAATCTTTTTATCTTTCTAATGAATATTTATAGTCGAATTTATCTTATGTATAACCCCATATTAAAAATGATTTACTTATTAAACTTTGATTTTAACTATTTTAACCCTTCTTTAAATAAATTAATAATAAATGTCCTAATCTAATCCAAGTGGGCCTAAATGGTCATATGTTATTCCTAAGTTTGTTTTTGGTCGAATTACACTTTTCCAATAGAATTAGGACATGTGTTAGGGTAATATTAATATCATATTTACCCTTAGTTACCCTATTTACAATTAACCGTGGTAAAAAAAGTAAAAAGTTACTATTCACCAAAAATTATTTTCATCTCATTGAACCACATTTTAGTCCTTGATATTAACCGTGTCTCTCGGATTTTCGAAATTCCATTCACAGAAGCGGTAAAATTAAGTTTTATGCAAAATTCAGTTTTTAACCTACCACTTAGTAGTTTCACTATTCATCAAAAATTGATGTTTTTCAGAACAATGCCAAAATTTCATCCCAAGCTATATTTAATATTCCGAATTCAAAAATGAAGTCTATTTTACCAAATTCATAACATAAAAGTTGCATTAATTAATTTTATAATTAAATCCCGCTGTTAAAACAAATAGCGTGTTTTTTAAGAAACAATATCTATCAAAAGATTGACACTTGTTTATGTCAAGTTTAAATGTGAAATTACATCCAATGACCAACATTGTATTAAATTGTAAAAATATATTCTAAATATACTTTAAAACCACTCAAATTAATAATTTATCACTATTAATTATTTCGATTGAAAAAGTTGTTTTTAATTAAAATTTAGTAATTTCCACTATTCATCAAAATATGAAAGTTATCCGAAAATTACCAAAATTTCACCTTATGCTAAATTCGATACTCCGAATCCAAAAATAAAGTTCATTTTGAAAAATAAGATTTACAGAATTTTAAAAAGTGGTTATTACTATTCATAATGGCTAGTTTTAATAATATTTTAATAGCATATCGTTGTTTAATGAAACTCAGTATTGCGTATTACACACGCTATCGAGGAAGGTCGCGATTGCGTGTAATGCAAGACAAGTCAAGGATGTGTGTTGTGCAAGCTCCTTTTGGTGTAGCGTACAACACAAGACATTAGTGAAATAAAAAAGAATATTTTTCATAAAATCTCGGGCTGTTACACTATGAGTTTGGCCCAGAACGCCTTGTCGTTGTTGTTACTCCAAGCAACATTTATTCTATAACCACATCCAATTGTGGTATCTATATATGGATATATTATAATGATAAACCACATACACTATAATTAAGAAAATGTAGCGATGTTTTCCTATATTTACTCTTATATATAAGGAATTCAAAATAGATCTTTAATCCTTATAAAAAAACATTTCCTATGATAGAAATGATGACAATCCTAATCTATATTTCACTATAAAACCTGAATTAATACCTGAGAACACACATAATTAAACATTTTTTATTGATAAGCCTGATTTCCTTGAAAATTATATACATTAAATAACATTATAAAACATGGAATAAATCATATTTAGTGAAATGTAATTTAACATGCTCAAAATACTCCTTTGAAAATTATGTTTCACCGGATAACCTAAGGATGTACATAATAAATCGGTGAGCTATAAAGACCAATAAGGGAATAAACAAGGGAAAATGAAGAAGATAATACATGTCAGGTAAAAGGTATATCAATGGAGCATAAAAGGAATATGAAAAATAAGGACTTATATAGAATAATAATCATAATATGGGAACTATGGTTACAACTTAAATCATAACATCATAAACATAGGTCAATGAAAAATTTCAATCCATAATGATTTAAGAAGGCCCATAAAATAATAAGGTCTACTCCCTTTCCCAAAATGAAGTATCATGAGACTATACATCACCCAATGTATTGGAGCACTACATAATATCTGGCACACTCATCACACTCATTTCATTATCAATGTTTAATTGAGACACATATAACATACACCATGGATTCATTTTTAATAGTATTTTATTCAATGATGAATGAGTGTCAAATACATACATGTTGTTCCCCAGACATTTAGTATATGCTCATAATGGTGAAAAACCATGGTTGGAAATCAATGTGGGTATTCCGAACACATTATTTTTTGAATGGATTACCTTGGATTTTTTTGAAGAAAAGAAGGAGCATGTAAATGTTCATGTAAGGGCCAGAAGAGAGCAAAATGGGACTATCATAATTTAAAAAACATATTGGTAGTATTGGGAAAGTAAATAACACACAAAAACATTTTTAATTTATAATAAAAGGGAATTAATTGAGAGATATTATTTAATAAAAGGGAGAAAGATATTATCCTTTACGAAATTTTGATAACATAACATCATCATATAAAAAATAAAAAAGTGGGTTGATGAGAGAAAAATAGGTATCTCATTATTTGGACATAAAATTGTAATTAAAAAGGATATGTAACAATGGTTCTCATCCTATGTATTTGGAGATATAATATATAAGGTAAAGAGAACACTTTAATAAAGGGGAGAAAAGAAAAAATCACTCGCAAACTTTCCGCATGATAATAGGAGTTCATAAGGGTAAATAGAAGCAAAAAATGAGAGTAAAAGGGGATTTGATAATTTATAAACCAAATGGTCATTATGAGTGATATGAAATTAAAATTACCAATATATGTAAATTTAAATTAGAAAATTTAATATAAAATGATTCATTGATAAAAGAGAAGAGTGGAGAATACCTTACAATTGTGTGTGACTACAATGGTTTGGGAGGGGCTTGTAGAGAGCAAGAGGTTTTCCTGAGGGGACTTTAGTAATTATAGGTCAGATTGGGGTCATTCTGCATGATGTTTGAGATAAGAGAAACAAGAGCTTGGGTGGGTTTAAAAAGGAAAACTTGTGGATTCTATTATTTTTTATGTTTTGGACTCTACATAACAAAATATAAGAAATCTCATACCATCCCACAATTTTTTACAATTGTTTAATCCAAATGGGATGGGTTTTTAGTTTTTTTATAAGTCAAACGGCCTAAATAAAAAAAATTCTCTTTCTTATGTGGAGGTGAGCCACAATCTTGAGGAATGGATTTTAAAGCCATCAAATATGTTATATGTTTTTGAGGATTCAAAATGGCTTAACCAAAGAAATCAAATAAAAATAAAATCACATTATTTAATAGGTAAAAAAAACTTCTTAGGGAACCCCTTTATAGTAATTATTACATCACATTTTTTCATTATTATTTCATAATACATAATTTATATTTATAAAAAATTTAATTTTCAAAGGAAAATTTCATTGTTTAGAAAAACTATGAAGAAGTAATAATTGGAAAACTTTAAAATTATAATTACCAAAATAATATTCATTTTAGTTATACAATTTTCTAAATATTTTATTTTCAAATTTAGAATAATAACTGACATTTATTAAAAATGAAGTGTTTTTGAATAAAAAATACTTATTGAACAGCAATAAAAAATACAGTTCAATTCATTAAAATCATATCATAATTTATATTTAATAAAAATTATTTACAAATAATTTTTTTTAAATATTAATTCATTAAAAAAAGTATTATTTCATCAATAGTAATGAATTATTTGAAATTTCAAATTACATATAAAATATAATTTTTGTTTTACCTTGTAAAATTATAATTTTACCAAACTAATTACCTATTCATTTATAAATTAAAAAATAATATAGAATAAACATAATATTAATTTCATTAAAATAGAATGTAAATATTCCTACTATTTGTACAACATTGGTTATAGTGTTAGTAAAATTATTTTCACCCTTAATAAACATATTTTCATTTTATTGTGCGAATTAATATTTTCTACATTTAAGATTCATATTTTTCAAAACATAAGATGAGATTATTATCAAATATTAATTATGATTATTCCAAATATATGATCCATTTTTCCAAAATAAATTCATAGAGGTCGATGAATTTTATTTTATGTAAAATATGTAATCATGATGGAAAGGGGTTTTTTGAAAACATAATTTTTAAGGGAATGATGATTTCACATTAACTATATATCTCATAATATTCAATATAAAAATTAAACTAAATAGAAATATATATTTAATATAAATAATTAATTTAAATGATTTCTGATTAGGGGTTATTTTAATTAATTGTAGTAGAGAAACAAAATTTATTTAAAAACATTTTCCACAACAATGCATTATTTATTCCTAATAATAATCTTCTATTATAGTTTCTTATAAATATGATTAGATGAATTGAAAATATCTAAATAATTATTACGTTAATATTAAAATTAATAATTCTACATTCAATATAATTCATTTATTACATGAAATGAATATTTAACATAAAAACACTATTTTGCAATATATAATAAAAAATCTATTTTTTTGAGAAATATGAAATTTTTATTCTAAGTTAATTATTGATATGATGATATAAAAAATAGAGTTAATTTTATATAATTTATTTTATAAATATTATATAAAATAATTTAATTTTTATAAAAATAAAAATAAAACTTTGCGGGACAAATATTTGTCATGGAGAAAATGACATTTCTAAAAATTGATTTATTATTTAATAAGCATTTTTCAATATTTTTTATTGAATATATATTTCATAATGTTGTTTATAATATTCATACTAATGAATATAACTCCTATGTTATAAGAGTATTGTCTAAATAATTTTGGTTTGTTTGTGTTCATCATTCTGTATCAAATACTCAATCAGACATAGTTTTGTTTTATAGAAACTCTGGGCATTACATGAATTCTCTAGTATAGATTCACTGTAACATCCCAAGTAAGTAATCAATAATAGATATTTTTATCTATGTCTATTAATGAATTAGATAGTGTTTTAGAGACTTAACAGGAGAATAAATACAATCTTAAGCTTGGAATACACTAATATTTTTAAAAGATTGTTTTACTGCCTTTTGATGGAAAACCATATTTTAAATCTATATTTTGAAAATTTTATAAGCTCTATATGTCAAAATAAACTTATTCTTTATGATTGGGATTTCAAAATTTACTTTCTGTAAATTTTTGGTATTTTTCTGACAATGTTCATTTTTAATGAATAGTGAAAAAATACTGCATTTTACCTCAAAACTGCTTTTTAATCTAATTTATTTATATGATTATATTATCTTTTGAATTGGGTTTAAAGTGAAATTAGAATATATTTTTACCATTTAATCCAATAGTGGTCGTTGGAATTAATTTCACTTTGAAATTGGACTTAAACTAGTGTCAATCTTTTGATACTTATTATTTCATAAAAACAGGCTATTTGATCTGACAGCGGGAATTATTTATTAAATTAAATAATTCAACTTATATGTTTTGAATTTTTTAAAATAGACATAATTTTTGAATTTGGAATATCAAATATAGCTTAGGGTGAAGTTTTGGTTTTTTTCTGGAAAACTTCAATTTTTGATGAATAGTGAAACCACTTAGTGGTACTTATAAAAACCGATTTTCCATTTAAATGAAATTTTACCACCTCTGTGTTTTGAATTTCAAAAAACCAACATACATGGTTGTCATTAATAAGTAAAATGTGGTTCAATGGGATTAAAATAATTTTTTGGTGAATAGTAACTTTTATGATTTTAATCATGATTAGAGGTAATTAGTGTAGTTTAAGGTAAAAATAATGTTTTAATAATATGAGATGAGCTTGAAACATGTCCTAACCTTATTGGATGTGTCATGGCCGACCAAGAAAATCCATGGTTCAACTTGGGGTCCCCATCGAGCCACTTTGGTTGGGAAATGACATAAATAACTTTTTATTTAATGTTAAAGTAAAAATGACACAAACATGAAATGTTTTACTAAAACAATTTTTACATGGTTTTATACAATTCATATTTTTGAGTATAAATATTCATTATAAATCTAAAAATATTTCCTACATCATGATATTTTTTTATAATTTTTAGGAATTAAATATATTATATTATTTATGACATCATGATGATGCAACGACTACCTCATTAATAAAGGATTTAAATAAAATGAAAAGATAATGTAAAATCTATGACCTACACATGTCCAAAACCTATTGGATGGGTACATATCGATACCTTATCACCTTATCCTTGAATTATATCAATGTGGGACCTCTTAAATCCGAATCTCATTTTAAAATAAAGTAACTTTTCTTTACTTTCCAAGAGTGACCCTCCTCTCCTCTTATAAAAGGCCATCAACTCTACCTCTCTACCCACACATCCCAATCCTTTGGCTCGGCCAACCCCTACCAATTTTGTCTCTACACATCCCTATATTACTCCTTGAAGCCTCACTTTGGGCAGAAGTCTTCCCAAGGAAGCCTTTGAGCTCAAACCAAAGGGAGTTACCCGATTTTAAGGTAATGACTTCACTTGAGTCCTTTTATTTTATTTTGCTTCTCCAACCCCCTAAACTCTTTTTATTCATTTCATTTGTAACAACTCCAGTATCTTCCATATACTAGGATGTTGTTATAATAAGTATTCGAGCTAAAATTATACACACCTACATCTAATGGTTAAAGAACATACGGTTTCTGTGGATGGTGAATCTCTGCCTCCCGAAATGATGATTGTTCAACATTATTTTAACACCTTAAAATGTGGCCTCTAAGATGAAAATATATTTATATATGATATATAATATGTATATGTTTTCCTTATGCTTCTGTATTTTTCATTTTGGGCATACCTTTATGGTTTCCATTATGGGTAAACGTGATATCTTCATTTAAGGAAGGGCGGACTACCGCCCCCTCAAAGTGATTTGATTCATTAATGCCATATGTGGGATGTATAAAGGATGTAATTAATGATTTTATATATGATATTATTCTGGAATTATAATATACCTTTATATCATTATGATTCTATTCTATAAAATACGAAATAGAAATGAAATTAGCGTTCATGCATACGTACGGCTTACCGTCTCCATGAACTGTGAATTTTATTTCTTACCTCTAAATGATTATGTAATATTATAAATTCATGTATATACTGGATATATATGATATATATGATATCTACATCATGATTATAACTCTATATATAATGGATACATGAACAACTTTTATTTATAAAGAGCATATTTTGACTCAAGTACCAATGATCGTTAAAATGACCGTTATTAACTACAATAATTACATAGTGTTCATGACATGGTAATAAGTGATATAAAAGGAATAATGAACTTGAAAAAGGTTCTTAAGAAAGTATAAATTAACTCAAGTTTATTATTCAGGACATTAAAGAACTATCGAGTCAAGTCAGACCTGAGGTATGAGACTTCGTCTCAATCTCCTTTCATTGAGGCATATTTTGTTTTATACACAACCATATTTTATATGGTGTATAAACCCCTTTGACTTTTACGTCTGTCCAAAAGTAATCTTTTTTTTATATGAAGCGTTTTACAAAATGACAAAAGGGAATGTTTTTGTCGTACGTATGCGGTGACAACGACTTCTCCGCCGCCGTGACCATTATTTGAGTTTCTGTTTCCACTATAAGACATACATTTTTTTAAAGAAAAAGAAGTACCATGTTTTAATTTTCTTTTATTTTGGTATTGAAAATGGTTTTCATAATGTTTTTATATCAATGTGTTGTATTGATATCTTGTGATTGAAAGGTCGAAATGTTATGTTTCCTTTACGCATGTTTTATGTGATACGATTATGTTATGGTTCTTGGGAATTGTTATGAAGATGGGTGGTTCTGTGATAAACAAAGGGCAGGTGAGCCCGATATAGCTCTCCAATGCATCGGGTAACGCGAAGGAGTGAAACGTTAAGGTTTCTCCAAAGAGATTTAGGGAATATACTGTGATGGGTATTCCAAACGTAACCAAGAGGGTTACTCCCTACGTAAGAATGTTATTAATGCCTCAATTTACCTTTATGTCTTATGATTTCTGTGATTTATTCATGATTTGATGAGGTATGTTAAAGTGCTTATGTTTTATGGGTAAAGTATGATTTAATTATTATGTGTATATGTACCCATGTTTCCTTTCCATATTTTTATATCCCTTACTGAGCTTTTTATGCTCATACCAAGTTTTTGAAATGTTTTTCATAGGTCAAGGGAAAGGTACATGATATGATGATAGTGTCAAGGAAGTGTCAAGAAAGAATCCACGTTTTATTTTAAATATGTTTCCATTGATGGGAAAATGAATACTATCTTTTATGTAACCACTTTGTTTAAATGTGGAATGCAATGCAAGTTTTATGTTCTAATTCTCTAAAACTCTAAACCTGAAAAGATCCTCAAGGTGTAATCTTGTAATAACTCAAGATTAAGTAAGGTTTAAGGTTGGGGCCTTATAGTTGGTATCAGAGGTCAGTTTAGATAACTTTAGGAGTTAGAATTCTATTAAATGATTATCCAAAAATATTTTTTCATGCTCAAATTGAAATGATAAAGAATTTGAAGATTACCATGTTGCTTCATCTAAGACATGTTTGTTCAGAATGGTTTTCCACAGAGGAAACAGGGAAGTAGTGCTAGGAAGGCATACAGAACTAAATAACTTTCCGAATCAGCATCCTGAGATGGTCGGAATTGGAACTGAACAGTTTGTTGCAGTAATGGCGCAGTTGACTCAAGTGATAAATGGCGGTGGTATCCATGCATGAGATCAGCCAGATCAACCACATAGAAACATGTTAGTGGTGGAACATTTCATGAGGCAACATCCCCCATCATTCAGAGGATCATCTGACCATGTGCTAGCTTAATGGTGGATTAAAGAACTGGAGAAGATTTTCGATGTCATGGGGTGTTCATACAATCAAAAGGCTAGTCTTGATATTTACCTTTTGGAGGGTAAAGCAGATCAGTGGTGGTCGATGGTTAAAAATATCAGGGACGCTGATGAGATTGATGCTCTCGATTGGGATGAATTTAAAGGTATGTTTCTTGAGAAGTATTTTCCTAAGGCTATTCGACATAGGATGGAAAAGCAATTCTTGGAAGTGATGAAAGAGGAAGACTCAGTGGCTGCCTACGAAGAAAGGTTTACTCGATTGGCAAGGTATACTCCAAATTTTATCCGAGACCTTGATAGTAAAATCAACCATTTTTACTCAGGATTAAAGCCAAAATATCGAAAGGATTTAGCTTCTCATGAGTTTAAAAGTTATGAAAAGCATGTTCGATGTGATGAGAAGGTCGAAATGGAATTTTCATATGATCAAGTGTTCTATAACAACCAACAGAAGAAGAGACTGAGGTGGTAGGATAATGGAAATAATTCTTCAAAAAAGTCTGATAATAAGAAAACTAAGTTTCCAGTTTGTGATAAATGTGGTAAAAGGCATGCTGGGGAATGTCTTCTGAATTCTGGAAAGTGCTAACAATGTGGTAAGATGGGACATAAGGCTCGTGATTACTCTGAAAAAGATCAAGGTGATGGTAAGACCAAATTTGATTTACAGTTAGTTAAATGTTTTAAGTTCAATGATGTGGGTCACTATGCAAATGAGTGTCCGACAAAGAGCTCGAGTGATGGGAAGAAGTTAGACGAAAATCAGAAAGGGGTGGTGAAATCCTTTGCAACTACTTCAGTAGATGTCGGGACATCAAATGAAGTTGTATCAGGTACATTGTCTGTTTTTTCAGATTATGCCAGTGTGTTGTATGATTCGGGGTCTACACATTCCTTCATCTCTGAAACCTTTTCTAGTAAAATGGGAATACCATCTCAAGAAATGACTCATGAACTTCTGGTAAAAACACCTGGGGGAAATGTTGAGGAAAAAATAATTTATAAGAATCTTCCTATCCTTATATGTGGAAAGAACCTACTTGTGAACATTATTTTTTTACCTCTAGTAGAGTTTGATGTTATCCTGGGTATGGATTGGCTCTCTATTTATCATGCTAAGATTGACTGTAGAGCTAAAGAAGTTTCTTTTCAGAAATACTTTCAGTTTTTGTACAAGAATGAACCCTTAATGTTGATAACTTATCAAGAGGCCGAGAAACTTGTAAAAGATGGAAATGAATGTTACCTTGAACATATTGTTGAAAAAACGGGAACTGTTAAGATTAATGATGTGCCAGTGGTAAATGAGTATCCTGATGTTTTTCTTGATGAGTTACCTGGAATAATACCATATCGGGAAGTTGAATTTACTGTTGACTTAGTTCCTGATGCTAATCCAATTTCAAAAACCCCTTATCAAATGGCTCAAATTGAACTTTTAGAGTTGAAGGAGCAATTGCATGATTTATTAGAGAAAGGTTTCATTCGACCTAGCACATAACCATGGGGTGCTCCTATTTTATATGTTAAAAAGAAAGATGGTTGAATGAGAATTTTCATTGATTATAGAGCCTTGAATAACATCACTGTTAAGAACAAATATCCTTTGCCTCATATCGATTATTTGTTTGATCAGCTCCAGGGAGCTCATTATTTTTCAAATATTGACCTGAGATCGGGGTACCATCAGTTGAAGGTAAAGGAAGCAGATGTTCCGAAGACTGCGTTTCGTACAAGATATAGACATTATGAATTTGTAGTAATGCCTTTTGGGCTAACCAATGAAAATCATGTATTCATGGACTTAATGAATATAATTTTCCATGAGTTCTTGGATAAGTTTGTGGTTGTTTTCATTGATGATATTTTGGTGTTTTCTAAAAGTAAAGAAGAGCATGAAAGACATTTAAGGGTTATTTTTCAAACCTTGATAGAAAAGAAATTGTATGGGAAATTCAGCAAGTGTGAGTTTTGGTTGCAAAAAAATTCTTTCCTTGGTCATATTGTTTCTAAAGATGGTATAACTGTTGATCCTGCAAAAACAATGGTTGTTGAAGAATGTCCAAGAACCACAAATGCAACTGAGATTCGTAGCTTCCTTGGTTTGGCAGGCTATTACCGCAGGTTTGTTAGAAATTTTACACGGTTATCTAGTCCAATGACTATGCTAACTCCGAAGGGTGTTAAGTTTATCTGGACAAAAGAATGTGATGATTGTTTTCAGGAATTGAAAAGAAGATTGGTGAATGCTCCAGTTTTGGCACTTCCTTCCAGGAATGGTGAGTTTGTTATCTACAGTGATGCTTCATTGAATGGACTTGGTTGTGTCCTTATGCAGAATTATCGGGTAATTGCTTATGCTTCATGTCAGTTGAAAACTCATGAAGTAAATTACCCTACACATGATTTGGAATTAGCTGCTGTTGTTTTCGCTTTAAAAATTTGGAGGCATCATTTGTATGGAGTAAAGTGTGAAATATATACTGATCACAAAATTTTAAAGTATATATTCACTCAGAAAGAATTGAACATGAGACAGAGGATATGGATAGAATTAATCAAGGATTATGATTGTACAATTCATTACCATCTGGGAAAAGAAAATAAAGTGGGTGATGCTTTGAGTCGAAAAAGTAACGCTTCATTAACAATGTTGCGTTTGGAATGTGATCCTTTGGTTAAGGATTTGATGAACTTTGGCATAGAAGTTGTTGGTGCAGGATGTCCTTCTATTTTATTTCAGGTATCAGTGAAATATTCTCTATCAGACAGAATCAAGCAAGCACAGAAGCAAGACAGTGAGTTGCAGAAAAAGGTAGAGCTGGTTCAGAAAGGTATGTTTCATGAATTCAACCTTGATAGTGATTGTGTTTTGAGATTTGGGAAGAGATTGTGTGTGCCTTGTGATTCACAGTTGAAGAGAGAGTTGTTATGTTAAGCTCATAGTTCTCCGTTTTCAGTTCATCCTGGCAGTACTAAGATGTACAGAGATCTGCGGGAGTATTACTGGTGGGATGGAATGAAAAGAGATATTGCTGATTTTACTGTGAAGTGTTTGACTTGTCAGCAGGTTAAAGTAGAGCAGTAGTTACCTAAAGGGACGATTCAGCCTCTACCAGTGCCAGAGTGGAAATGGGAGTATATATCCATGGACTTTGTTGTGGGATTACCGTAGACATCTCGAGGTAATAATGCAATCTGGGTTATTGTTGATCGCTTGAATAAATCTGCTCATTTCATTCCTATTCGAGATACTTTCTCTCTAGATCAAATTTCTCAATTGTACCTTAAAGAGATAGTTAGTTTTCATGGAGTTCCTCTATCCATTGTATCCGATCGTGATCCTAGGTTTACTTCTAACTTTTGGAAGGGCCTTCAAAAGTCATTGGGTACTGAATTAAATTTTAGTACAACTTTTCATCCTCAATCAGATGGGCAGTCAGAACGAACAATTCAGAACTTCGAGGATATGCTATGAGCTTGTTCGATAGATTATCAGGGAAGTTGGGAACAACATCTTTCTTTGGTTGAGTTTTCATATAATAATAGTTTTCATTCCAGTATACAGATGGCGCCATTTCAGGCATTATATGAGAAGCGGTGTCGAACTCCAGCTTTCTAGGATTAAGTGGGTGAAAGGAAGTTGATAGGACCAGAATTGGTAGAAGATATTTCAGAAAACGTTCAGTTGATTCAAAAACACATGAGAACAGCTTAGAGTAGGCAGAAAAGTTATGCAGAGAACAGGAGGAAGGATCTATCTTTTGAGGTAGGTGATCATGTTTTTCCCAAAGTATCACCATGGAAAAGTGTGATGCGATTTGGTAAGAAAGGAAAGTTGAGTCCAAGGTTCATTAGACCATATGAAATTCTGGAGAGAGTTGGATCAGTTGCTTACCAAGTGGCTTTACCTCCAAGTTTATCTCAGGTACACAATTTTTTTCATGTTTTGATGTTGTGAAAGTATATGCCAGATCCATCTCATGTTTTGAGTCCAGAGGTAGTTCAGATAGAAGAGAACCTATATTATGAGGAACAACCGGTCCAGATTCTTTACCACAGGGAGAAAGTGTTACAGAATAAGGTGATTCATCAGGTAAAGGTTTTGTGGAAAAACCACATGATTGAAGAGGCAACATGGGAATCTGAAAATGCAATGAGGGATAAATACAACCACTTATTCGATAAGTAAATAAATTGCAGGGACACAATTTTTCTAAATAGGGGAAGGATGTAACATCCCAAGTAAGTAATTAATAATATATATTTTTATCTATGTCTATTAATGAATTAGGTAGTGTTTTAGAGGGTTAAATGGGGAATAAATCGAATCTTAAGCATGGAATACACAAATATTTTTAAAAGATTGTTTTACTGCCTTTTGATTGCAAAACATATTTTAAATATATATTTTGACAATTTTAGAATCTCTATATGTCAAAATAAACTTATTCTTTATGATTGGGATATCAAAATTTACTTTGTGTAAATTTTTGGTATTTTTCTGACAATGTTCATTTTTTTAATGAATAGTGAAAAAATACTGCATTTTACATCAAAACTGCTTTTTAATCTAATTTATTTATATGATTATATTATATTTTGAATTGGTTTTAAAGTGAAATTAGAATATATTTTTACCATTTAATCCAATAGTGGTCTTTGGAATTTATTTTACTTTGAAATTGGACTTAAACTAGTGTTAATCTTTTGATACTTATTATTTCATAAAAACACGCTATATGCTCTGACAGCTGGAATTAATTATTAAATTAATTAATGCAACTTATATGTTTTGAATTTTGTAAAATATACATCATTTTTGAGTTCGGAATATCAAATATAGCTTAGGGTGAAGTTTTGGTTTTTTTGGAAAACATCAATTTTTGATGAATAGTGAAACCACTAAGTGGTACTTATAAAAACTGATTTTCCGTTTAAATGAAAATTTACCACCTCTGTGGTTTGAATTTAAAAAATCCGACATACATGGTTTTCAATAATAAGTAAAATGTCGTTCAATGGGATTAAAATAAATTTTTCTTGAATAGTAACTTTTATGATTTTAATTGCGATTAGAGGTAATTAGTGTAGTTTAAGGTAAAAATAATGTTTTAATAATATGAGATGAGCATGAAACATGTCCTACCCTCATTTGATGTGTCATGGCCGACCAAGAAAATCCATAGTTAAACATGGGGACCCCATGGAGCCACTTTGGTTGGGAAATGACATAAATAACTTTTTATTTAATGTTAATGTAAAAATGATACAAACATGAGATGTTTTACTGAAACAATTTTTACATGGTGTTATAAGAGTCATATTTTTTACTATAAATATTCATTAGAAATATAAAAATATTTCATACATCATGATATTTTTTTTATAATTTTTAGATATTAAATATATTAAATTATTTATGACATCATGGTGATGCAGCGATTACCTCATTAATAAAGGATTTAAATAAAATGAAAAGATAATGTAAAATATATGACCTACACATGTCCAAAACCTATTAGATGGGTATATTTCGAACCCGTATCACCTTATCCTCTAATTATATCAATGTTGGTCTTCTTAAATCCAAATATCATTTTAAAATAATGTAACTTTTCTTTACTTTCCAAGAGTTCCCCTCCTCTCCTCTTATAAAAGGCCCCCACCACTACCTCTTTACCCACACTTCCAAAGCCTTTGGCTCGCACAAACCCTGCCCATTTTGTCTCTCCACATCCCTCTCTTACTACTTGAAGCCTCACTTTGGGAAGAAGTCTTCCCAAGGAAGCCTTTGAGCTCAAACCAAAGGGAGTTACCCGATTTTAAGGTAATAACTTCACTTGGGTCCTTTTATTTTATTTTGCTTCTCCAACCCCCTAAAATCTTTTTATTCATTTCTTTTGTAACAAATCCAGTATCTTAAATATACTAGGATGTTTTTATAAGAAGTATTCGAGCTACACTTACACACACATACATCTAATGTTTAAAGAACATACTGTTTCCGTGGATGTCGAATTGCTGCCTCTCGAAACGATGATTGTTAAACATTATTTTAACACCTTAAAAGGTGGCCATTAAGATGAAAATATATTTATATATGATATATAATATGTTTATGTTTTACTTAAGCTTCTTTATTTTTCATTTTGGTAATACATTTATGGTTTCCATTATGGGTAAATGCGATATCTTCATTTAAGGAAGTGCGGACTACCACCCCCTCAAAGTGATTTGATTCATTAATGCCATATGTGGGACGTATAAAGGATGTAATTAATGAGTTTATATATTATATTATACTGGGTTTATAATATTCCTTTATATCATTATGATTCCATTCTATAAAATATGAAATATAAATGAAAGTAGCGTTCATGCGTACGTACGGCTTACCGTCTCCATGAACGGTGCATTTCATTTCTTACCTCTAAATGATTATGTAATATTATAAATGAATGTATATACTGGATATAAATGATATATATGATATCTAAATCATGATTATAACTCTGGATATAATGGATACATGAACAACTTGTAATTATAAAGAGTATATTTTGACTCAAGTACCAATGATCGTTAAAACGACCGTTATTAACTAAAATAATTACATAGTGTATATGACATGGTAATAAGTGATATAAAAAGAATAATGAACATGAAAAAGGTTCTTAAGAAAGTATAAATTAACTCAAGTTTATTATTCAGGACATTAATGAACGATCGAGTCAAGTCGGACCCGAGGTATGGGACTTCGTCTCAATCTCCTTTCATTGAGGCATATTTTGTTTTATACACAACTTTCTTTTATACGGTGTATAAATCCCTTTGACTTTTACGTCTATCCAAAAGGAATATTTTTTTATACTAAGCGTTTTACAAAAGAACAAAAGGGAATGTTTTTATCATACGTATGCGGCGACAACGACTTCTCTGCCGCCGTGACCATTATTTGAGTTCCGGCTTCCACTACAAGCCATACCTTTTTTTAAAGAAAAATAAGTACAATGTTTTACTTTTCTTTTATTTTGGTATTGAAAATGGTTTTCATAATGTTTTTATATCAATGTGTTGTATTGATATATTATGATTGAAAGGTGTAAATGTTATTATTCTTTTATGCATGTTTTATATGATACAATTATGTTATGGTTATTGGGCATTGTAATGAAGACAGGTGGTTTCATGATATACTAGGGGCGGGTGAGCACGATATAGCTCTCCAATGCATTGGGTAACACGAAGGATTGAAATGTTACGGTTTCTTCGAAGAGATTTAGGGAATATACTGTGATGGTTATTCCAAACGTAACCAAGATGGTTACTCCCTACGTAAGAATGTTATGAATGCCTCAAGTTACCTTTATGTCTTATGATTTCTATGATTTATTCATGATTTGATGAGGTATGTTAAAGTGCTTATGTTTTATGGGTAAATTATGATTTCATTCATATGTGTATATGTACCCATGTTTCCTTTATATATTTTTATATCCCTTACTGAGCGTTTTATGCTCATCCCAAGTTTTTGTAATGTTTTTCACAGTTCAAGGGAAAGGTACATGATATGATGATATTGTCAAGGAAGTGTCAAGAAAGAATCCGTGTTTTATTTTAAATATGTTTCCATTGATGGGAAAAATGAATACTATCTTTTATGTAACCACTTTGTTTAAATGTGGAATGTAATGCAAGTTTTATGTTCTAATTCTCTAAAACTCTAAACCTAAAAAGATCCTCAAGGTGTAATCTTGTAATAACTCAAGATAAAGTAAGGTTTAAGGTTGAGGCCTTATATTCACCTATGGTTAATAACCAATAAAAGGTGGTTTGGGTATTCATTAAATCATCAGATCTTACATTAAAATGAACCCTAACTAGAAAAATTGTTTGACACTCCCTTGGTATTTTTTTTTGATTAATTCATACTCGCATTATCAAATTTTTTATGGAATTTTAATATACAAAAATATAAATTAGAAAAAATGATCATTGAACACATAGCTTGAAACCTGAAATTTATTGTTCTAATAAAAAGGTGGTTCAATTTAAGATATATCTAGAAGTATATGTAACATTTTATGACTACTCAATATGATTATTTGAGCTTGATTATAAAACATTTTTTTAGATGAAGTAGATAAACTAGAAGAATTATGTTCATAACAAATTTTGTAGATGGGGTAGTGACTGTGTAAAGACCCAGATATTCAATAGAATTTTTTTTAATTTTTTATTATTATTATGATTCTGTGAAAATTGACGGCACTTGTTTCCGAGGCTCAGTGTGCCTGAAGCAGTAATTTGATCATTTTTTATGGTACGTTTAGTAAACGCGCGCCGAATATTGTTTATCATCTAAAAAGGTGCTTGGATTAAAACTCTGAGGGAACCATTGAATCTGTAGCACCAGGATTCTCTTAATGGAGGCTTAACTTTGACCGTATTAGGTCGATTGAAAAAGGTAGTTTTTGCAACTTTTAAAGAAAATAATTAAATTACATAAAAATATTTATTTTATTTTACAACCTCCTATTGAGTTGTGGTGATAGGACTGATTGGTTGTCAATATATTTATTTCATTGATACATAGTTTTTTAACCACACCATTGGGAATTAAGAAGTTCATTAATTAATAATCCTCATTCCTTTAATGTTCTCTTAATCACCATTTCCCCTATATTTAATGAAGTATTGGGTTGGGGTTTTTGTGATGGTTATGAGGAACCTCTGGCGAAGAACTATGCCATCATCCATTGATGAGAAATGGAATTTTGGGCGACAATTATCCATGATCGATGAACTACAACCACTTATTCCAATGAGGTATCTTCCCTATCTACAACCACAACATCATCCAACTGATCTCGAGGTTGGAGTATTTTTTTTTAAATTCATGCGCAATTATTCATTCCCTCGCCCATGAAACGAATAATGAATTTTAGAACTTCTAAATGGTATAAAATTTATCTTTGTGGTTAATTTTTTATTAACCACTTGATATAATGCTAACAAAGAAGGAACTATCCAAACGAACAAGGCCAAAAACCTCTACCGCTTTGGTATTTATCGCGTTCTTCGAGGGAGGATTTCACAACATTACGGAATCTCGCATCTAGGAGGCATGCATCGACTGTGGAATCCCATGAGTCCCGTAGGAAACATCGGAATGGAAACAGACCACCACAGCTCACCTACTAACATGCAGAAGACCTATCAGAAACAATGACTAGTGACAGTAGGCAATGGCAGCGACCGGCACTCGCCGGCCGTAGAAGGGGGCAGCGCTGCTCAACATCGTGACAGACCATTGGGGATGCTGAATCTCTACTAGTCGCGTGGGTGGATGGGAGTCGCACCACAGGTGGAGTCTTCAGCTTCGAAGCCCCGACGGAGGGGGACCTGCTGCCTATGGGTCCCACAAATAGCACGATGACACCACGTGGTGCAACTAGTTGAAGTAATGAACGAATATTTAAACGTTTCAGGAAGGAGGGGCCACATTACCCCTCACGCCAGTCACACCAACCTTTGGGAGTGGCTGATCTGCTACCCAATGGGCCGAGCCCGCCGCGGCCCTGCCCTGCCTGTTCGGTCAGGCCAGTCTGCGACCCTGCCTATTAGAGCCAATCCGGTTTGCATCCTAGAAGCTTTAGTTTGGGTCGGGATAGACCAATACTGGGTTGGGGAGCCCCGAACAAGTTCAGGTCGGCCCATGACGTGCAGCACGGGTCGGACCAAAGTCTGGACACATTTCGGACAAGATACGCTAAAAAGTTTGTATCTCGCAAACCAGACGTTTGTTTGACGAACTATCTGTAGATATGGAATCCTTGGGATGAGACTGTCCTTTTTAGATAATCCACCTATGTTTTGGAAAAATTTCGAGTATGTCCGGGTTGGATCGTACCCGAATCCAACTAGGCCCTCGACACTAAAATGCTTATGACTCTCAGACCAGGCATCTGATTGATGTGTTGTATATTGAGTTGGAACCCTTATGGCCTAACAGATCATTAGGTTACTTATTCATGGGACTTTGTTCCAATTTATATATGAATTATGTCTTGAGGTTTGGATCATCGCATAATCAAGTGTACAATGTACGATAATCCAGTGGCTAGTAGAGACGTGAAGAATGAATAGAAATATTGTGTCATTCAGTACCAAGGGATCCTGTGTGGATCACCACATAGTGATCCTGTGTGGATCAGTACCTAGCGATCCTATGTGCATCGAAACATAGCGATCCAATGTGGATCTGCACCAAGAGATGCTATGTGGATCAACACAAAGAGATCATGTGTGGATCAACACAAGAACCCTTGACAGAATATGATGATCTATATTTATGACTAATCATCTATACTTCTATACAGAAGTTACAAATGGTTTGAGCTGATTCCTTTTCGTTGTGCATTGTGATTTAGATCATGCGTTTTATTTATTCTCTATGGAATTCTGAGATACCTTCGTGGGTCATGGGATCCATTCTTGGTATTGTTATACTCACCCATGTATGGGCTTCTCGCGAACATTTTTTTGTCTTGTTAAGATGATGATAATCATGGCTGAGCCTATAGGAGCCAGTTCCAAGTGGTACATAGAGTTGACTGGTCGATGTGGAGTGTTGTAGATCGATATATACCTACACTTCAAGTAGGATCCTTAGTGCACGATCTTAGGAGTTTTTTTTCTATTTTTTCTATTGTAGTTCTATCTTACTGTTGGGCTTTAATTCTGGCCCATTTACATTCACTAAACACGTTTACTATTTATTTTTCAAATCATGGTTTCACCATGATGTGTTCTTGGACTTTTTTTTCATATATGTTTAAAGGAAATGTCATACCATTTTATAGATACACTTTTCCAGTGCTAGTATCCAACCCCTGGCCTATGGAAGGCAGGTTTTGGGGTAGTCATGGCATGGGACCTGGGGGATGGGTCGTGGCAATGTGGTGTCAGAGGATTTCATTCTACCGAAGAACCGAGACTCTGATATTTCCAATGGAGAAATTTTTTTATGTGTTTTGAGTGTGGTTTTCATTTCTAGGAGTCTAGTGTTGGTGTGTCAGCCGAAATATCTATACACCAGGACCCTGGATTCCGATTTCCAACTCGTTGCATGAAAAAACTGATTTCATGTGTTTTGGAAATGTTTAAATTTTGATCTATTTTAATTCTACTAAACATGTATATCATATTTAATGGGTCAAAACTATTTTGTTTTTCAGTATTCCGCTGCGTAGACAGCCCGCCATGATTCCAGAGAGAGTACACGATGATGGCCCGCCGAGTGACGATACTTCAGTGCAAGGTCCTCTCACTACATTGGCATGTTCGGGAGGTGTACCAGTAACACCACCACTCGGAGGATAGCAGTTTCCACCTTCCCCACTGGCAGACCGTTCATACCAACAGAGCACATAAAATGAGTTCTAGAGGCTGAGGCCTCCAAGGTTTCGAGGCGAGAAAGATCCTAAGCTAGCTGAGGACTGGGTGGAGTCCGTGGTAGAAGTTTTTTGATTTGTTGAGGCGCCATCATATCAAGTAGTGATCCTAGATGCTAGCCTATTCTGTGGAAAAATAGTGAGATGGTGGATTCTGATTCTCCATACGCAAGAGGAGGTGACACCATATAGGTTGGACTTCGAGACCCTCATCAGGGAGGAGTTCGTACCAGTGAATTTACACTCAATTATACTCCATGAGATGATGCACATACATAAGGTAATCCTATAATTGGACCAGTACTCGGCATGATTCACTAACCTCTCACGCTACTCCACCAACATGGTAAGATACCTTTTCTTCTAGGCCCAAACATTTGAGCAGGGTCTCTGAAGAGAGATCATAGTGTCAATGATATCACTGAATATTTCGACGCAGGTTGGACTACTCGAGGGATCATTATTGTTGAAGAGCTTCTTATATGAGCAGGAACCGATGCTAAGAGCCATAACTAGAGGATAGGTAGCAGATTCATCTATAGTAGGTAGTAGATAGATGAGGCAGAGGTCGAAGTGGGACAAACCTTCTAGTGGACAACCCCAGGACGTAGGGTCGGAGGTGCAGAGCTTGCGAGGCAGAGGAGTTCTTCTGAGTACTAAAGCCTATAACTCTTGTGGGGGAGAGGGACCCAAGGCTCATGACTATTTTAATCCCTACATAGATGACCAACAAATTATTGAGGGACCACCAAGGAAGTGGCCAAGGTTTGAGACAGGGGGTCACCAGGTCGGTGGATGTGGCAGAGGAAAAAGTCAAGCAGAAGGTGGTTGATGACAATTTGAGGTTCTCCCACAACAACCCCCAGGTTATCCACCCAGTCCTCAAGGAGTAGGTGGAACGAGGTGAGCTCAGCTTCAGGTAGAAGAGGCCTACGACCACAGTTCTTTAAAGATGATTATAGGTATGATCTATGTCTATTATACCATAGTTGTAGTTATTATAGACACAGGTTCCCATCAAACATTAATTTCCATGACATTACATTAGTGCAACGAGAATCTGACAGAGCTTTTGGCTCCATCATAACTTATAAGGACTCCTACAGGAGAATATTCGACGATTACACACAACTGTAGATAGTTTGAGCACAATCTAGGAGGTGAGAGCTTCAGCTATGATCTCTTAGTAGCAGCGTCGAGGCCTTACGATTCCATCTCATGTATGGACTGGTTATACATAGTCCATGCTCAAATAGACTGTTTTAGGGGCAATGTGTAGTGTGTCCGTGATGATCAGAACATGTTTTCCTTCACTGGTGAGAAGGGAACCTTTGCAGTAGAGGATGGACATAATCGGAGGGGGGGTGAATCCTATCACTCATCAGTTGTTTAGCAGTACCCTCAGACCTATTGACGTGACGAGTCAGAGTAATCCTATAGTGGTGGACTAGTCTTTTTAGGTATTTCCTGTTGATATTTTGGGACTACCTCCTCGATGATAGGTAAACATTTATATCGACCTATACCCCGAGATGACACTGATATCTAATATAGTATATCTGATGGCCCCTAAGGAGCTTCGTGAGTTTCGGGTACAGTTAGACGACTTACAAAGGAAGGGATTCATAAGGACTAGTGTTTCTCTATGGGAATCCCCAATTTTGTTCACCAGGAAAATAGATGTCAGTCTGAGGCATTACATGGACTATCGACAACTCAAATAGGTGACCATGAGGAATAAGTATCCACTATCGATGATTGATGATCTCTTCAACCATGTGAATAGAGCTCTATGGTTTCCAAAGATTGACATCTGATCACTATATCATGAGCTCATGGTAATGGATGATTACCTATAGAAGAAAAACTTTTGATGTCAGCATGGCCATTGCGTGTTCTTAGTGATGGCCTTCGGTGTGACCAACGGTCCATCAGTGTTCATGGGGCTCATGAGTAGGATCTTCTTTACTTACATCGATAAATTCATTTTACTCTTCATGGAATAAATCTTGATATACTCGATGTCAGAGGAGGAGAATGCCACACACCTATAGATAGTTTTGGATACACCCTGAGAGCATCAGTTTTATGGAAAGCTCTTGAAGTTCTAGGTATGGATACGGTAAGTCAACTTCCTGGGGAATTTTATCTCGTAGGATGTCGTTGCAGTGGATGTGGAAAATATAGGGGTGGTGCTTTCTTGGGACCCACCCAATAGTGTGACTGAGGTGAGGAGTTTCTTGGTATTGGCTGGGTACTACCAGATATTTGTACCTGTATTTTCTAGAGTTGTGACACACCTATCAGCTTTGAAAAAGAAGAGACAACCCTTCATGTGGACGGAGAGTTTCCATTATTGTTTTCAGGAGTTGAAAGAGATACTGATGAGTTCCCCCGTCTTGAGGCTACCAAAATGGGGTGTTCAGTATGACGCATCTAGAACCAGACTAGGATGTGTCCTTATGCAGGATCTATAGTTGATCGACTTTGGCTCACGAAATTTAATATAGAACTAGCAGATCTATGCTACCCATGAAATTGAGTTAGCAGCAGTGGTCATTACCATGATGATGTGGTGAAACTACTTGATGGGAAGGCATTTTGTAGTCTACTCTGATCACAAGTGTCCCATGTATGCCTTCTCACAGAAGGACAAGAAAATGTGACTATGATGAAGGCTAGAGTTCCTCCAGGACTACGAATTTAAGATATTAAAAACTCATAGGAAGGGAAACGTAGTTAAAGACACACATAGCATGAGTTCAGGTATACAGTAGCTGAGTGAGGCGACAGAGTATCTATTCGCATAGCAGTTATCCTTTGTGGATATGATGGATCAACTTACCTACAGTCTATGACAGTTTCTCCCACAATCCTTTAGTGATCCAGGGAGGAACATATTAGGGATGTAGATTGTGATGCGCGATGTGCTCAGATATCCTCAAGACAGGCTCTTGATTGATTTTTTGAAGGTGGTGATCACGTCATCCTCTTTAGAGGATATACTATGGTAATAGTGATGCTATGAGAGGAGGTGTGGAGGGAGTCCCATACATCCCCTTTTGCGGTACATCCAAGTGTGGAGAAGATTTTCTAGGACCTTTGTCATCAGTACTAGTGTCCTAGGATATAGAAGGAAGTGAAAGAGTTCATATCCCGATTCCTTCTTCTCAGCAAGTGAAGCCCGAGAATCTGGTACCAACAGGCTTAGGACTTCCACTTGAGGTTCCAGAGTTGATGTGGGATGGTATCTCCATAGCCTTTTTTTTAGGGATACACTTTTTTCTAGGGACACGATTCCATCAGTGTGATCATTGAATGACTCACCGAGTCAGCCTACATCCTACCCATTTGAGAGCAAGGATTGGTGAACATATTGGGACGCCTCTACATACCAAAGATAGTACAACTTAATGGGGTTCCATTGATGATCGTCTCATATTGTGATGCGCATTTTACATCATGTTTGGGGAAGCTTGTTTTGGAGGAGTTTGGGACTCAGCTAAGCTTGAGCATCGTACTTCACCCTCAGATAGATGGTAAGATAGAACAGACCATATAGACACTCGAGGACATGCCTCATGCCTGTGTCCTTTATTTTTTCCCTAGTTGAGAGGAAAACCTATGAGTGGGGGAATTAAAATACAAAAACAGTAATCACTCCAACATTGGCATGGATCCATTCGAGGCCATGTATTTTCAGCCTTACAGATCACCACTATGCTAGAACAACCAAGGGGATCCAACACTTATGGGTTAAAAGTTTGAATAGGATACCACAGAGAAGTTTTAGATCATCCATGATAGGATAAAGACTACATAGAGCTGGAAGATGTCTTATGCCAAAAGTATATGGAGACACTTAGAGTTTGAGGAGGGACACCATGTCTTCCTACAGGTCTCACCCTGACACGGCTAACAGAGGTTGGTCTGGGGTGGCATGTTCTCTCAGAGGTTCATCGGACCATTACAGATCCTCGGCAGAGTTGGATAGGTGGCATACCATCTAGCTCTTCCCCCATAGATGCACTAAGTTCATAATGCTTTACTTTTGTCATAACTAAAGAGGTACGTCAATGATTCATCACACATTATCAAATGGGGAGAGATAGACATTGATGGTGGGGAGAAATTTATGGAGTTACCTATAGATATAGTGATCAATATGATCACATCCTTCATTGGTGGTCGATTCCTCTAGTGCGAGTTCGATGGAAGAATGGGAACTTCTAGGAGAGCCCGTTGGATAAGGAGACTCAAATATGTTCCCAATTCCCCCATTTGTTTCACTATTTTTATTATAAATTTCAAGGACGAAAATCCCTAATGTGGGAGAATGTAAACAACCATAAATTCCATATATATATTTTTCAATTATTTGGAATTATTATGAGTCTTTGAAAATTTCCGGGTGCTTGATTCTGAGGACCAGTGTACACAGAAAATACTTTTGACCTTTATTATGGTATGTTTAGTAAACACATGGGTGGCATTTTCTATGTTTTGAACTGGTGCTCGAATTAAAAATACGAGGGCACCGTTGCATCTGTAGTGATGAGAATCGCTTAAGGGAGGCTTAATATCGACCGTAGTAGGTAATGTGGAAAATATTGTTTTTGTGACTTTTAAAGAAATAATAAAATAACAAAAAATTTGTAATTTTAATTTCCTATATCCTAATGAGAGGTAGTGGTGGGACCAATGGGTTGTTAAGACATTTAATGTATTGAACCTTTGTTTTGTAACCACACCGTTGAGGATTTATAGGTTCATTCATTAATGAAACTCATTAATTTCTTGTTGCGTTAATCACATATTCCCCTCTTTTTAATTGGTCTTGGGTTGGGGTTTTTGAGATGGATGTGAGGAGCCTCGTGACTTCATCCAATTTGGAAACTTCTCCTGCCACAACAACAACATCACCAGATGGATCCTGAGGTAGCTATTTTATTATTAATTTAATGTGTAATGTTTATTTCCATAATTCATTAAAAATGATTAATCATGGAAGTTATGAATGGGAATAAATTTATCTTTTGGATGAATTGTTCATTAACCACTTGATATTATGCTAATGTGGATGGTGAAGGTCAAAAAAAAAGGCCCGTACCCACTACTGCTTCGGTATTCCTCACGTTCTTCAGGGGAATATTTCTCAACATGTTGAAACCATGAAATAAGGAGGCACACTGAGACGAAGAAATCGTAGGGGGGACCGTAGACACCATCAGAAGAGAAAATGGAACACTGGAGCTCACCCGGTGGCCCACAGAAGACCCGCCAGTGCGGCACTGGCGCAGCGGTGCTGACGACTGGTGCTGGAAGGCGAAGGAAACGATAGGCGCTCATTGGCTGTGGAAGGAGATGGCACCGCTTGGTGACACAACATACCAAATGGGAGTCCGTCTCTATACCTGCTGATTTTGCCGAAGGACAGAACACCATCGTGCACCGTAGGTGGGAGTCAAGACTTTGATACTATGGTGGAGGGTTACCAGCTCCATGCGGGTCTCACAAATAGCAAGGTGGCCCCATGGGGTTCCCCCAGCTGATGTGACGAATGAATCTTTGCAAAATTTGGGAGGGAGGGGATGCACGAACCCTCATGCTGGTCGTGCTGCTAGAAGGGCCAGGACGGTCCTCTTCCCAGGAGGCTGAGCCCGCCATGGCCCTATCATTTCAGGCTGGGCCTGTCCATGGCCCGGATTTTTCTGACTAGGCTAGGTCAGAACCGTATCAATGCAAGACCAGGTTGGGGCGACCCGAACTAGGTTGGGTCGGTCCATGACGGGGGGTGGGGGTGGTCAGGTTAGTTCAACCAGGTCCGGCCTGACCCAATCCCATTTTGGACCAGATGCACTATACATGACTTATCTTACAAACCAGACGCATGTTTGATGAACCGTCTATGGAGATGGAATCCTTGTGATGAGATATTACTTTTTAAATACTACACCTAAGTTTTACAAAAAGTTTGAGTATGGATGGGTTATATCGTACATGAATCCAACCAAGGCCTCAACACTAAAATGCTTATGACTCTAAGACCGAGTGTCTGATTGACACAGTTTCTGTTTCGTTGCAACCCTTATGATAAGATAGATCAATAAATTAATTCTTAATTTGAATTTTTGTTGTTGATGTATGAATCGTGGCTTGAATAGTGGATCCTACCCGAATGAATCATACTATGTATGGGAATCCAGTGGCTTGCTAAGATGTGAAGAAGGAATAGTGATCTTGTGTGCATCATTACATAGAGTTCATGTCTGGATTAGAACCATGTGATAATGTGTGGATCAAATCCTAGAAATCTTGTGTGGATCAACACATACCCATACTGTGTGGATCAGAACCTAGCGATCCTACATGGATCAACACCTTGTGATCCTGTGGGGATCAGCTCCTAGCGATCCTGTGTGGATTAGCACCGAGCGATCCTGTGAAATCAGAAGTAGAACCCTTGATAGAATAAGATGATATAGCTTTAAATATATTCACATGCACTTCTTTACTTATATTATATGTGGTTTGAGTAGAGTCTTGTGTTGGGAATTGTGATTGAGATCATACTTTGTGGCAATCCTTTTTGGAATTCTAGGAGTCCTTCGAGGGACTCGAGGTCCCTACTGTGTATTGTTACAATCACATATAAACGGGCATTTCCATCACATTGTTGTGTCTTGTGAAGATGATGAGTAGCTCAGATGAGACTATTGGAGCCAATACCAAGCGGTACATGGATGTGACTAGTGGATGGGGAGAGCTATGGAGACAAGTTGTACCTACCCATCAAGTAGGATCCTTGGAAGATAGTCTAAGAAGTTCCTTTCTTTTTTTCTATTATAGCTGTATCTTTCAGTTGGTCTTGTTCCTAGCCACATAACATTCAGAACATAGTTTTACTACTATAGTTTCACACCATGGTTGCATCTTGTTGTTTTCTTGGACTCTGGGTTCATATAGCTTTAACGAAAATTCCTTCCCGTTTTAGGTATACACCATTCCGGTGCTAGTCCCAATCCCCTAGCCTATGGAAGGTGGGCTTAGGGTAATCACGGCACGTGCCCTAGGAGGTAGGTCATGACAGAATTCCCTCATCATAAACAAAATGGAATAGGATACGGAATGAAAAAACTCATGGTTATGAAAAACAGTGTCTATTAATATATGAATAGTTACATAAATCACAATAAATATCAAAATATTTAATATATAGAAAAAACAACCCTTTAGTGTTTTATGCATAAATTTCCACAATCTTTTAAGGGGCCATTTGATCCCCTTATTATTGAGAAATTGATTAATTCAAAAGAAGTTTTTTTGTTATTTAGTGTTCTATCCATTAGATGGTTTTTATGGCTGTGTATTTTCCAAAAAGTGAATAGGAATAATTATGAAATTTCATGAAGAATATGATTCAATACATGTAGGGAATGATTTTTTATTTATCATCAACCAAAAAAATAAAATTAACTACTTCATTTTTTTATTATGACTTAGTTTTCAATAACCACTGGCTATAGAAGGCTTTGATAGAATTTAATAAGTCGCTAAATGTGATATAAGGGTTAATATAAGGACCATAGACTCCTATTGTTCTCATTGTTTATTTGGAGAATTATGATAAAAATAATTGTATGGGAATTTTAATAATTAATCATAAGAAGTGAATACAAATATTCATCATTTGTGGAAAATTTTTCGAATGAAGCCTCATAGAAATTTTCTTAATGGGAAAAGTAAATGTTTTTATTAAAGAAAATAAATTGAATTTTCAATTGAATATTTATGTGATATGAAGAGATAATGTAATGAAATTAATGGAGTTAGGACAATATTAAATGTGTCACTCACACTCTAATGTAATAATTATACAAATCAGGTGCATTTTCCCGATTTTTGAACGAATCCAAGGATTAATAAAGATAAATGTCAACATTAAAGTATTATTGAAATTGAATGGGGGTAGATAATATAATAAAAACATCACAAATGTTTAATGAGAATGTGGGGGTGAAATATAAAACTATCATCCACTCCATAACTATACATGTTTATTTTGATTCTGCTTCTACACTTGTATTTTATCTGAATAATGTTCAAATAGTTTCACATCACCAAAATTTTTTTTTATATATTTAATAGTAAAAAATTATAAATATTTTGATCATAAATATTAATTTTACAACACATATCATATTGAATTATGAGGCAATTTTCTTCTTAAATTTGTATTGTTCTCCCTCCAATAGTATTTGATGTGTTTTTGAATGGATTGACTGAATTAATGTAGATCAAATAACAATGTTTTAGGTAATGAAAGTCATGATTATATTCTGAATCAATATATGATCATTTATAAATATGAGGAAAGTCATGGACATAAATTGGATTTTATATCAATTAATTGTTTCTCAATATTTATTCGTAAGGGGTATTTAACCCAAACAGTTTGAGAGAAATGAATCATTGATGATGTATATTTTTTATAGAATATGATGATTTATTTTTTGATGATTTTATCAGTCTTCCTAAGAAAAGTGTGTTCGAGTTTCTAATAAGAATCATACCTAAACCTACTGTAATTTCAAAGACTCCATATATAGTACCCCAAATTGAGTTGTATTAATTAATGAATCAACTCAAAGGGAATTAAGAAAATGGATTCTTATTCCTTATTGAATCACCCATAGGTGAATAAGTTTATTTACCATAATGAGTGAGAAAATACATATGTACATAAATTATTATGATAATGACAAGATCACTATATGGAATATAAATCCTCTACCAAAAATTGATAAATTTTCGAATAATGAGAGATAGTTAAATACATTCCCATAATTGATCATTAATTAGGATATCGGTGTTTAAGGGTTAAAATTAAGGATACAAGCCATAGAAACATCCATACATGGTATGTGCAAAATAAATGTATAGTAATTCCCTTTGGACACACAAATTACTCCATAATATTCATGGATAGAATAAAAAATTTCAATGTAGATTATTTCAATTAGTTTATGGTATTCCTCATTATATTGATGTATATTTTTGAAGAAATTAAGTAAATGATTAATATTTATGGATTTTATGATGACCATGGTGAATAAAAAGTTATATGCATAATTCAGAATGTGTGAATTATAGATATTGAATATATCATTATAGGTTCATTTAATTATATGTGTGGTTATATGGGACGATTGTTGATGCCAAAAAAACGCACGTAACTCCCGGAGGAAGTTTCGAAATGACGAAGTGAAGTCATGTTCGGAATCAGAGGCCCGATCCAGAGGCCTGGGATGTGGTGCGCGAAATAAAGGAGGATCCGCGCGAAAAATTGTTCTGCACGCGTAGAATCACCGGGTTTCGCGGAATTGAGCCGATGAGGCGTGCAATCTTTGCATGCCCCAGTTTTGCGTGGTGATTTTTTGCGCACCGGCTGCGCTCGGCACAAAGAATTTCATGCGCCGCCCGGATTACGCGCCAAAGGTCGCCTTTAAATAGAAGGTGACCCCGAACAGTTTGGGGGTTGAGGAATCTGAAGAGACTCTCATGCGCGCAATTCGGCTCCCCCCGCACGGAAGATGGCTTCCAGGTAATCCCTCATTTCGCATATCCTTGCCCCGGAGTTCTCCATTGCGCGCAACTCCACTGGATTTAGGGAATTTGCCCCCTCCCCAGGGTTCTAGCCTTGCGCACAATCCGAGTATCGTGCGCGCAATACCGTGTCGTGCGCGCAAAACCCTGCACGTAATTCCCTCTTCGCGCGCAATTCTCTTGCTCCAATTGCACGCCGTCCCAGTGTTTTGCACGCAAACCGTCCCTTTTGTGTGCAAAGCCCAGGACCCCTCACCTTGATGCCCCTTGGATGTCCCCTGCACCGGCACCTGATGTCTCCCCTACCAGGCGCGCGCGCCATGCGTTGTTTTCCCGTACGGCCTTCCAGGATCATGCGAAATAACCTCAAGGTCCCTTGGGACGTGTTTCACGTTGCGTTGCTTTTCCTTATGCTTCTCCGCATAGGCATGCTAACGGCTATTGCTTCTTTGCATAGCCACGCTAACATGGACCCCCCCGGTGGTTTTCCTTACGGCCCCCCTTCACCATGGCCTTGCCAATGCCTTCCCTCCCACAAGGGGTAGAGGGCGTTGGTCAAGTAATCCCTAGGGGTGTGGAGAAAAACCACCTCATCCAAGCTTCAGGACGTTAAACTACTAAGCACCTCGTCCTGAACACAAGACGTTAAACTGTGGTCCAACCCCATGCTTTGCACGCAGGGTCCCCCCAGCTCGGACATTCATTACACCCACTCCTCTCCATGGGAATTGACTCTTCCTCACATGGAATGAGATCCTCCTTGTCGGATCAGCGTTTGTCCGCGAGGGAAGGGCCGCCTCAGAGTGTAAGCCCCTAGCCTTTCTTGCGGATGACTGCACCCATGAATCTCCATACTTCCCCCCTGCAAAGGCCAGGGGAGTCCTTTTCGCACTGCGCTTTGTCGCACCACGGGCCTCTACCCTGGATTAAGCCCCGACACTAAGGGCCGCTAACCACGCGTAAGCCCCTGTTTCCTCTTTGGGCCACTCAACGCGTAAGCCCCATTCTGCTTCTCACGGACACACCCTTCGCGATGTGATCGTCCGGTCCTTGCTGCCTCTTGTTTCCCACACTGAGCATGACTCACGTGGGCTTAGAGCACGCATCGACCATGACATCCTCCCATGGGATGCCCCAGGGCGTAAGCCCCATCCCAGCGAACTACGTGGACTTTGATCCGTGCTAACGCATGGTATGTAGGAAGCCTCCACGAGGTTCAATCCCTCCACCCGGTCATCCCAACCTCTCCATGTCGGTTCCCTGACCACCTTGGGCCGCCTCAGAGCGTAACCCCCAAACCCCTCATCCCGCATGACGTTAAACTGTATTCCGTCCCGCGTGACGTTAAACTCTATCTCGTCCCGCATGACGTTAAACTGTATTCCCCCTCTTGGTCCGTCTCAGAACGTAATCCCCATGTCTCACTCCACCATCCATCCTGATCCTTACCCGGGCTGCCACATCCCAGTGAGATCATGCCACCCCATCCCACTCCATGGCATCCGGGAAGCCGCCCACGTGCTGGCCCCAACATCGGTGTTCCCCCCTAGGGATCCTTCAACCCGATCCGTCTCCGCAAGATGTTAAACTTGAGACATACCCCGTGTTAAACATGGGAAGCTGAGGAAAACCTCAGATGGTACACATTCCCCACATTCGATGTTGGATGCCTAGGGCTTCCGCGCCCTCGAGAAGCCCTGTGATGAGGGAACAAAGACAGGCATGCCGACGATGCCCCAACATGACCATTCTCCTCACCGAAGGTTACTTCCCTGACAAGACCCCTTGGAGCGTCTTGATGGAAGAAGCGTAATTAACTAGCACCCATGTAGATATGACACCGGGATTGAGCTTCATGAACCCGTCTTAAATCTATGAGGGAGACCTGGACTAGGTGATGAGATCTGACGAGGAATCCACGGAAGGAAGAACCGACATCCCATCATCCCGGTTTCGATCAAGGAGCAGACGTCCCTGAACAAGGAACGGATGTCGCCCGCCTTTGGAAAGCGGGAATGCGGGGTAACAAACAGCGAGTCCTCCCCATAGACGGATGTGCGTGCCCCGGCGAAAGCATCGGAAACAAAAAATGGTGAACCCGATGTGAATCTCTTCTCCTCAACACGGGGAATGGTAACCGTTGGGGCGTCGGATCACACCAAAAAATGGTGAACCCAACGTGATGCTCTTATCCTGAACACGGGGAATGGTAGACGTTGGGGAGTCAGATCACTCCAAAAAATGATGAACCCGATGTGAAGCTCTTCTCCTCAACACGGGTAATGGTAGCCGTTGGGGCGTCAGATCACACCAAAAAATGGTAAACCCGAAGTGAAGCTCTTCTCCTCAACATGGGGAATGGCAACCGTCGGGGCGTCGGAAGAACAGCATGTCACCAGGTCAGGGTAACCCTCACCGGGACATGAACCCGCCAGGGGTCAAGGCCGTCAGGACGTTGACCTCTCCGTTCTGGGACGTCGTCGGCGTGGATCCCTTCCACCGACCATGGAAGAAAGAATGACGTTGGGCCTTGGTTGTTTATATCCTTTCCTGTTGATACTAATGGGTTCATCTCCCTATTTTCATGAATCAGATCACTGCATTCGGAGCTCGATCGCCACATGCCCACCAGCGCAGAGGAAGGGGCAGTACCGACGCGGCTACCCCACGCGGTCCCACATATTCCACGGTCGCTCTGACTTCAACCGCCGTATCAGCCGGGCGCTCGCGCCCCCTCTCCCCGTCAGAAATCATCCAGCGGAAGTTGATCAATGACCTGTTTCGTAGGTATGAAGAAGAAGGGATCATCCCCGCCAGGGGCATGGCCCGCTTGGGTCTAGAAGCGGCTATGCCTCACCACCATCGCCACCCTCGAGGGCCGCGCAGGGAGCCGCCGATCCCCACGCCGATGATCAACTGCTTCAGGAACCTATCCCCTGAGCGCCTTGACACATCCCTCCCCTACGCCAATGAGGTTGGGGATGTACCGGTCCACCTGATCGGAGATCCGTCCTAGGGGTTAACGGCAAGATCCCCCTCCAAGCTGCGTCGACGCCGCCACCCGACTCCCCGAGCTGAGGAGCAGCCAATCATCATGCCCGCACCGCCGGTTCCGGCCCATCTGACTCGACGCCAACATCGGGCGCGAGCGGGAGAGAATGCCCGTCCTGGGGAACCAACATCAGGAACCACTGTGGCCCGAGCCACTGCTGACTCCTGTTAACAGATCCTCGCGCACGTTGAGCAGGGGCAGCCACGTGCCTGACTGGGATAGAAACCCCGACCGCCCTGCATGCATGTTGGGTCGAACCTCCCAGTCGCGGACACTGGCAGTGGCCACCGTGGACCAATCCGCGGTAGTGCTGCTCACCATGAAGGCTCATTCCGTGCCACCGATCTGGAAAGCTGAAAGCTTATTCGCGACAACTATGCTCTGGGTATGACTCCTTCCAGCGCCCACTGCATGGGGTATGAGGTCACTCCCCCTACTTCCGGCTGCAAGCATGGAGCCGTTGTGTATCCAGTCACTCACTCACATGGAGGTCCTCCCCATGTCCCTTTCGACATCTGTCCCGGTGCTTCTCGCACCCCGGCCTTCAGTCCCCTCTGCCCCAGCTCTATTGTGGCCGGGGGACCCCATGACATAAATCGTCCTTACCCTGAGGAGCTACCGAGGGGCAGGAAGGCCGGGCGTCTTCGCTGTACAAGGAATGTCAGGGGAGTCCAGACGAAAATTAGACTAGTCCGTTTCTCGGATTCTGAGGACGAGTACGACTCGACGATGGATCCTTCCCCCCAACCCTTCGAGTTGAGGGCAGGGATGGGGACGCGGCGCGTCAATCTCGTACTCCCCGAATGCGAGATCCGTATGATTCCATCCTACCTTCGAAGGTATATCTAGGAGGAAGAGGACTTGTCATATCGCCAGGGATCAAGCCCGCAGTTGCCACTGGCCTCCTCGGAAGCACATCCCGCCCCTGTTAGGGGGCGTGGGGAACTTTTTTGGGGACCAACGGAAGCGTCGCGAGGCGACACACCCTCGGCGAGCACTACCGTTGTGACAGGAGGCCCATTCGCCGGCCCATCCTATCGCGACGTGGCTTCCAGGGCACTGCAACCCCTAGAGGATGACCCGGGGATCGGCGGCCAATCGGCCTGTTCGCCGTATTCCCCACCGGCCAGCCCACCGCCCCGATGGCCCGCCTCAGCGCCATTGCCAATTTCCTGACTTTCCTCGGTGGATGAGCAGGGGTGGAAAGTTCTGGACCCCGAACCGGAACCGTGGAGCTTCTGGACCATTCTTGCAGCGGCCCACTTCCCTGAGAAGTTTTGGTCGGTCGCAGAATCGGGTTTTGATGTGCCAGAGTCACTCACCCCGGGAGAGTTTGAATGCTTTCGCCAGATTCTTCGGGTGACTCACTCCCACCTCCGCCATCAGCTAGCGCCTTATCCCGGGAGCCAAGCGCATCTCCAAGAGATCGGTGAGCAGTGCCGCCGGGTCGACCTAGCAGAACTCCCCGCGGTCCGGCACCCCGAGTCGCTGGACCACCACGAGGCCCTCCAGCAACAATGCGTCCAGAGTTTTCAAGTACTCCATAGAGTTATTGAGGAAGCCACCCCCCACGCGCACGTCTGCGGATGGGGGCAGTACGCTGCTCTCCTCTTCTGTGCGATCCGTCGACATCCCGATCCACTGGGCGGCCCTGAGGGAGCGTCGCCAAGGGCAGTGGTAGTCAACATGGATGACCATTCACATGAGGGAAACATTGTGGAGCCCCTCGACAGGGACTCACCCCCTGAGGACAGGCCGCTACTGGACCCATCTGGGATGATTAATCACCAAAGGAGGAGCCTCCTAGGTCTTCATGTACCCACGGAGGCACTAACACTGGGACTAAACATCGGAAAGGGTAAAGAGCCCGTCGGGTCTGTCAAACTCGCCGACCCGTCTACCTCAGTATAGAAGGTAGAGGAAGATCCCAAGAAGGACAAGCTGCGCCAACAGCTAGCCGAGCAAAAGAGGCTGGTTGATGAGCTCCTGGCTGAATGCATTGCAGAGCGGCGACATGACTTCGGCGGCCCTAGACTAGGACAGCAGGGGCAGGAGCATCTACCCCTTGCTGAGATCCCCCCGGGAAATTGTGACCGTGTCGTGTTTGCCGACATGGGAGACACTGGAACCCATGGCAAGAGGGCGTGATATGTTTTTCCGAACCCTCCCGAGCGGCGAGACCACCTGGGAGGCCCTTCTCGGTTTCCTCCCGCCGCTCCGTGAGTCGCTCCGCCAGCTGCCCCACAAGCCGCTGAGCGTGACTATCATATCGAAGAGCCTGGAAACACGCTTGTGGTTAGAGATCCCCGTAAGGACATGAATCCGTGTCCGGATTTGGGAATCCCACTTTTTCCCCCTTTAACGGGACCGGAGACCCGCCACAACACTTGGCCCACTTCAACTCGAGGTGCGAGCCTATGTCAGGGACTCTGGTGCAGCAGGAGGCTGCCAAGCTCCGGTGCTTCGTTCAGACACTGGAAGGACCAGCATTCGTCTGGTACAGTCAGCTCCCTGTTGGATCTGTGAGTAGCTGGGAGGACCTTCGCCGGAAATTCCTCTACTAGTTCAGTTCCACAACCCGGAAGACATTGCAGACCTCTTCAGGTGCAAGAAAAGGCCCGAAGAGCGAGTCGCGGACTTCGTTTCCCGGTGGAAGGGGCTCACGTACTCCCTTGACATGCTGCTGACTCAGGAGGAATTACTGACGATGTGCGTAGGGAACGTCAAGGCAGAGTTGGTTCCTTCTCTGATCACGCAGAATTACCATGGAGGATGACCCGGGGATCCCCGCCGGATAGAACACCACCCCGACGGCCCGCCTCGGCGCCATTGCCAATTTCCCAACATTCCTCGGTGGAAGAGCAGGGGCGGAAAGTTCCAGACCCCGAACCGAAGCCGTGGAGCTTCTGGGCCATTCTTGCAGCGGGCCACTTCCCTGAGAAGTTTCGGCTGGTCGCAGAATCGGGTTTTGATGTGCCGGAGTCACTCACCCCGGCAGAGTTTGAATGTTTCCACCAGATTCTTCAGGGGACTCACTCCTGCCTCCACCATCTACTAGCGCCTTATCCCGGGAGCCAAGCGCATCTTGGGGAGATCGGTGAGCAGTGTCGCCGGGTCGACCTAGTAGCACTCCCCGTAGTCCAGCACCCCGAGTCGCTGGACCACCATGAGGCCCTCCAGAAACAATGTGTCCATATTTTTCAAGTACTCCGCAGAGTTATTGAGGAAGCCACCCCCAACGCGCACGTCTGCGGATGGGGGAAGTACGCTTCTCTCCTCTTCTGTGCGATCCGCCGACCGCCGGATCCACTGGGCGGCCCTGAGGGAGCGTCGCCAAGGGCAGTGGCAGTCAACATGGATGACCTTTCAGATGAGGGAAACATTATGGAGCCCCTCGACGGGGACTCACCCCCCCCCCCCCCGAGGACAGGCCGCTACTGGACCCATCTGGGAGGATTACTCGCCAACGGAGGAGCCTCCTAGGACATCCTGTACCCACAGAGGCACTGACACTGGGCCGAAACATCAGCAAGGGTAAAGAGCCCGTCGGGTCTGTCAAAATAGCTGACCTGTCTGCCTCAGTGCAGAAGGTAGAGAAAGATCCCGAGAAGGCCACACTACTCCAACAGCTAGCCAAGAAAAAGGGGCTGGTTGATGAGCTCCTGGCCGAGCGCATTGCATAGCGGCGGCCTGACTACGGCGGCCCCAGACCAGGACAGCAGGGGTAGGAGCATCTACCCCTTGCTGAGATCCTCCCGGGAAACCGTGACCGTGTTGTGTTCGCCGAAAAGGGATACACTGGAACCCATGGAATGAGGGCGCGATATGTTTCGCCGAACCCTCCCGAGCGGCGAGACCACCTGGGAGGCCCTGCTCGATTTCCTCCTGCTGCTCCGAGAGTCACTCTGGCAGCTGCCCCGCAAGCCGCTGAGCGCGACTATCATATCGAAGAGCCTAGAAACGCACTTGTGGTTAGAGATACCCTCTAGGACATGAATCCTCATCCGGATGATCTGATGGAAGTACTCATCGCTCGCTTGGAGGCCCTAGAAACTCCGTAGGTGGCAATCCCACCGGATGGAAAGCCGTACCCAGCATGGGTGAGTGACATGTCGGCTCTGCCAGGATTTGGGAATCCCACTATTTCCCCCTTTAACGGGACCAGAGACCCGCCACAACACTTGTCCCACTTCAACTTGAGGTGCGGGCCTATGTTAGGGACTCCGGCGCAGCAGGAGGCTGCCAAGCTCCGGTGCTTCGTTCAGACACTGGAAAGACCGACATTTGTCTGGTACAGCCAGCTCCCTGTTGGATCTGTTACTAGCTGGGAGGACCTTCGCCGGCAATTCCTCGACCAGTTTAGTTCCACAACCTGGAAGACGAACATTTCAGACCTTTTCAGGTTCAAGCAAAGGCCCGACGAGCGAGTCGCAGCCTTCGTCGCCCGTTGGAAGGGGCTCACGTACTCCCTTGACATGTCGTTGACTCAGGAGAAATTACTGACGATCTGTGTAGGGAATGTCAAGGAAGAGTTGGTTCCATCTCTGATCACGCAGAATTACCCTAGAGGGTTCCGGGACTTCTCGGACAAGGCTCAGCACCTCGAAGAAGCCCTGCGATAGGCTGATCGGGAACGCCCGCTGCCTCCTGTAATCTCTGCAAGGAGAGCTGCCAGATCCGAGCCCGCTGCTGTGGCCCAAATAGAGGTCCCCAGACAGTTAGAGTTTCTACTAGTGAGGCCAGCTCAGCAGGATCATAGGGGTCCACCCCCACAACCTCCGGCCCAGTAGCGAACGCCTCAAAATCGGCAGGCGCCTCCGCATAACTCACCACCACCACCTAGGCGAGGTAATCTGGATCCTCCTCCTTGGATTTCTCCTCCGGCCCCTAGCCATGGTCAGTCCCCAAGGGTCCCCTTTCCAGATAGAAGGAATCAGGGTTACTCGTTTGGCGAGGCCCAGATCCCCGGTTATTTCTGTAGCGCTTTGGAGCAGAGGATCGTGCGACTGCCTGAGTGTCGGAAGCCAGAAGAGGCGTGTCTCACTGATCACCCTAACTACTGCCCTTATCACTGGATCCTGGGACACACCATCCAGAAATTCTATCTGTTCAAGGACTGGCTCCAAGACCAGAATGAAAACAACATAGTCAGGTTGGCCCCAGCCCCGACATAGGTGGCAGGTGTCTTCGTGGGATCAGATGGCAGTAGTGACAACGGGGATGGGTTGGAACAGGTTTCCGACCGTGGGTCCCAGACGTTTAATGACTGGATGGCCCGTAGGACGGTTGTCCATGCCCATGGCATCATCCGTGCCTGCCTGAGCCAGCCAGAGCCCTCAGAGTCTGCGAGCGCCACCTTGGCATCGTCGTCCGAGCCTACTTCTTCCCAGAAGAGCAGGCAGCGGCACATGAAGAAAGTGTGCACCCTGCCATTGTCGTCATCTTCTCTCACGCTTAGCGATTTCATGCCCTCGGAAATTGGGATCCCTCCGAGACCCTGTCCAGTAGTGGATGACTCCTTGAGTGAGATCCTGGGGTACTCTTCGGTTAACACCGTAGAGTTGGTAAATCCTTTTTTGGCTCTCGATGACGAGGAGTTCTAGGTGGACCTCCCCGGAAGCCCGGGGTACGCTTCGGTTAACACCGTAAAGTTGGTAAATCCCTTTTTGGCTCCCAACGATGAGGAGCGCCAGGTGGTCCTCCCCAATGTCCCCAACCATCGCCAACGTCGTCGGAGCCATTGATACGTGTATCGCCGGGGCATGGCAGTTGTCACCTCCAGTCAGGCCATGCATGCCACTGAGACCAGGCAGCAGGCCCGAGACGGAGAGCAGCACTCGTGAATCTCTCACCCGGTGACAACAAGTTCTCTTCCACCACCGTTTGTGTTGCTAGATCGGGTGGAACCGCCTTTCCCGTGTCGCAACCAACCCAGCCCTGCCACTGACCGACTATGTCCTTCCGGTCCTAGCACGACAGCCACCTCCCGGGCTTCATCTAGTGAACATCAGGATGTGCCTAGTACCAGTCAGTCACCGGTCCCGCCAGCAGGGCCCGTCATGCCCCCAATCGCAGAGTGACCTCCTGTAAGCAGAAGCTCTCATTTGGTGCGAAAGTATGATGTCCTGAAGCATCTGGCCGGCATTCCGGAAAGTCTTTCTATCCTTGAGGCCCTTCGCCTGTCGTCTGAAATGTGTGAGGTGCTCGCCGAGGCTCTAAGGAGCCCCCTCCAGTTTGAAATGGAGGTAGCAGCCGCAGAAGCCTTCCACACCGAGGTGATTGAGGATGCCGAATGTCAGGAGGTTATCTCATTCTCTGGTGAAGATGAAGACCCTCCCATACAAGGGCACATCCGCCCGTTGTACATCACCGTCCAGTTCAATGGCGTGGAAGTCCATCGCTGTCTCGTCGACACGAGTTCTGGGATTAACTTGATCCCTACTTGGACACTGCGAAAATTGGGGTTGTCCGAGGATGATTTAACTCCCTCCGACCTCAGAATCTAGGGGTATGACAAGACCGAGCAAACTCCACTTGGCAGGATTCGTCTGAAGACCCTGTTCATCGGCATAATTGCCAATAATGAATTCATGGTTGTCTCTCAGGAAACTGCCTACAATGCATTGATGGGCAGTTCATGGCTTCATCTTCACGTAGCGGTTCCCTCATCATACCATTAGTGCCTCAAATACTCCCTTAAGGGTCGAGTGGGTGTTCTACAAGGAGATGCATCTCCATTTGCCTCTTGTGAATCTCGTTACCTGGATGCTGACTATTACAAGAGCATGGACAAGAAAATCCTGGCAGGTGAGGTTGAGCCCGCCGCTGTCGCAAGTAATCCCTGGGCAGGTTTGGATGATGCATATGTCTTCCCAATCCATCAGTTGGAGGCCACCACTCCTGACATGGGAGAGTGATTTGTTGTCTCGGGTACCAGAGGAAGGAATATTTCCAGGTCTAAGCGACAGTGGGAAATCACCTCGTACTCTTACACCAATCAGGCTCAGGTGATCCCCGAGCCTCCTACCCCTATACGATATCGGGATGTTGGGATCATGGCAACGACATTACGTCATACGTGCCTATTTCGCCAAGCCGGAATTGACCGGCTCAAGCCAACGCGTCACCACTGCATTGATTTCTTAAAGCGTGGCCCCTTGGACCGAAGGCCTGGTGGGATTGGATCAACCGCCTTCGTCACCACGGTCTCCGCGGTGCATGAGTCTCCGTCGTGAGGACCTCTACCGCCCAAGCTAGCGCCGACTCCCCATCAGGGTCGAGCAACCCCGAAACAGCTCCCCCCATGGATGATCCTTCCACAAGTGGAGAAGAAGACATGGAAGATTCTCCTCCTACCTTTGAGGAAGGAGTCTCCACCACGGTCGACGAGCTAGTACAGGTGAACCTCGGTTGTGAGGTGGACCCGAGACCCACATTGGTCAGCACCGCTATGCCTCCCAAGGAACGAAAAAAGTACATAGACTTCCTCAGACAACACTGTGATGTGTTTTCCTGGAGTTATGATGAGATGCCGGGACTAGATCCCCAGGTAGCCGTCCACCGCCGTGGCCTCCCAGCAAACCATCGCGGGTTCAAGAAACCTCCTAGTAAAATGCACCCCTTTCATGGTTCCATGGTCATGGCCAAAGTTGATAAGCTCATTAAGTCCAACTTCTTCAAGGAAGTCCAGTACCCCAGGTGGCTAGCCAACATTGTGCCTATCAGGAAGAAGAACCGGCAGATCAGGGTCTGTATCGACTTCCGCGATCTTAATCACCACTATCCGAAGGATGACTTTCCCCTTCCCATGACAGAATTTTTGATCGATGCAGCGGCCGGGTTTCAAGCCCTCTCCTGCATGGATGGGTACTCCGGGTACAACCAGATCCAGATGGCCCCCGAGGATGAAGAGTTCACTGCTTTCAAGGCCCCCAGGGCACTTTTTGCTACCGGGTTATGCTCTTTGGCCTAAAGAATGCGGGTGGCACCTATCAACAGGCTATGCACCGCATATTCAAGCCGATCCTCAGGACACTGGTGGAGTGCTACGTAGATAACCTGGTGGTTAAATCTTGTTAGCACCAGGACCATCTCAAAGGCCTTGATAAAGTGTTCGGTTTCTTCCGTTCTCGCCACTTGAAGATGAACCTGTTGAAGTTTTCCTTTGGGGTCACCTACGAAAAGTTTTTTTGGCTAAATTGTTAGGTATCGAGGTATTGAGATCGACCCCGAGAAGATCAAGGCCATTAGTCAGATGCCTCCCCCAAATAATATTCGGGAGCTTCGAGGCCTCCAAGGCCACATAGCCTATATACACCGATTCATTGCGAATCTGGCCGGCAAGTGTAAGCCCTTTTCTCGACTAATGAAAAAAGGTGCCGCCTATGGGTGGGACGAAGAGTGTCAGACCACTTTTGAGGAAATCAAGCAGTATCTGCTTCAACCTCCGGTCCTGATGCCACCCTTTCCCAGAAAGTCGCTGGTCCTTTACGTGACCGCCCTGGATCGATCCCTCGACGCCCTTCTCGCCCAGAAGAACAATGAGGGAACAGAGAATAGCCTCTACTACATTAGCCGCATGCTCCACGACGCGGAAATTATATATTCTCCCATCGAGAAGAGCTTCCTGGCGCTCGTATTCGCCATACATAAATTGCAGAACTACTTGCAGCACCACGAGGTACAGCTGGTCTCTCGGGTAGACCTGTTGAAATACATCATGTGCCGGCCTATGTTGACCGGCCTATTGGCACGCTGGGCGGGGATCCTCCAGCAGTTCGACATTAGGTTTGTACCTCATAATTCCGTCAAAGGATAGGCGTTGGCAGACTTCTTAGCTACCCACACAACCTCTACGGACCAACCACTGGATTTGGGCTTTCCTGATGAGGCAATCCTCTCAGTTTGATCACACCACCCCATGCTGGAAGATGCACTTTGACGGCGCCTCCCGAAGCCCTACCGGTAGAAGGCTCAACGATCCTAGGCTTAACAGAGTGGGCCTGGGTATCGTCTTCATCACCCCAGAGCAAGCCGTTCTGACATATTCTTTCTTATTGTCAGAAGGCTGCACCAACAATGAGGCAGAATATCATGCACACATCACTGGACTCGAGTTGGCTCTGGAGGTTTACGTACCCAACCTGTATGTAAAAGGGGACTCTGAGCTAGTCATCAAGCAGGTCAACGGTAACTATGCTGTCAGGAAGCCAGAACTCATGCCATTGCTGGAGTGTACCCTCTATCTAATGGCTAAGTTCCCCTCCCGACCAGAGGTCGTTCACGTTCCCCGGTCTCAGAACAATCGAGCAGATGCTTTGGCCAGCCTGGCCACATCACTCGCAGAGCCCAAACAGGATGACCTATTCATCCATGTGGCGCACCAGAGATTCATTGCTCATGTTAACCTAGAGGGCTATCGTGGCCTCGAGTGAACCATCTCACTGCTGGTACCCCTACGTTAGGACCCCCCAGGGCTTCAGGCGTGGTGATCGAGATAGTTCCTGACTGGAGGACACCCTTGGTTGAATATCTCCGGCATGACAACCTTCCGATGGGCCGAGCAGAGCAGGAACGAACCCAGCACTGCGTGCCGCAGTTCACCCTTCAAAGCGGTCCCAACCGTGAGCAGCTCTTTTACAGGTGCGGTTTTGACGGTGTTCCCCTCTATTTTCTTCAAGGAGTTGAGATCCCACAGGTCATGCGGGAAGTGCACGCTGGTTCCTCTGGTACCCACCAGGCCATGTCGAAGTTGTCCCACCAGATTCGGAGGTTGGGATACTTTTGGCCCTCTATGATCCACGACTGCATCGAGTACGCCAAGAGGTTTCATGCATGCCAAGTTCATGCTAACATTGTGCATCGGCCACCGGATCCTCTCCATACTACTAAGTATTCTTAGCCATTTGCGGTCTGGGGGTTGGATGTCGTAGGGCCTTACCCGCCGGCGACGGCCTTCCAGTGCTGATTCATCTTAACCGCCACGGATTTCTTCTCAAAGTGGGCAGAGGAAGCCCCGCTCAGGGAAGTCAAGGTTGGTTCTATCGCCGACTTCGTGAGCTCCAATTTCATCCACCGGTTTGGAATACCTCACACTATCCTCACGGATAACGGAACCAACTTTCGAGCGGCCGATCTGAAGAGATTGTACACCAAGTACAACATTCGCTCTAACCACACCTCCTGCTATCATGTGCGGGCGAATGGACAGATTGAGGCATTTAACAAAACTCTCTCTAACATTCTGCAAAAAATGGTTGGTCAATACAAGAAAATTTGGCCGGACAAGCTCCCCAACGCCGTATGGGATTATAGGACGACGACTCGCAATTCCACCCAGGCGACTCCGTATTCCCTAGTATACATAGCTGAGGTCGTCCTTCCCATCGAGGTCCAGCTGCCCTCATTGCGCACGGCGGTCTATGACCAGCAAGCGCCGGATAGAGTTGCTAAGATCCGTCTAGCCAAATTTGAAGCGCTGGACAGAAGTAGGCTTCACGCTTTACATAACATGGAAAGGCATCAGAGTAGGATGGCTTGAGATTTCGATGAGAAGGTTTGCCTCCGCTCCTTCCTGCAAGGTGACTTGGTGTTAGCTCTCAGAGCACCAATGATTTCCGGTAGGAAACCACCCAAGTTGGAGCCCAAGTGGGAGGGGCCTTTTATTGTCCACAAGATCTATCCCAATGGCGCGTATTCACTGGTGACTATGGATGGTGAGCGTATCACTCCTCCCACCAATGCCAGGTTCCTCAATAAGTACTTTACCTAACCAGTATGGTCCAGCACGAACTTAAACTACACTCTACCCTACATCTGGGCTCCATGGTCCGAGTTCTAAGACCTAAAACTAAGACCCATATTTCGTCCAACATGATGTTAAACTGTATTTCCAGTACTACGTATGGCTTGATTCTCATCCTAATGAGATACGTAGGAACGCTCGGACATTTTGTCTTGGGTCCAGCCTTATGAGTTTCCAAACTCCGCCCTTTCCTCCATGGTCCGAATTCTAATACCTAAAGCTAAGATCCATATTTCATCCAACATGACGTTAAACTATATTTCCAGAACTACATATGGCTTGATTCTCATCCTAATGAGATACGTAGGAATGCTCGTACATTTCGTCTTGGGTCCAGCCCTAGGAGTTTCCATACTCCGCCCTTTCTTCCATGGTCCGAGTTATAAGACCTAAAACTAAGATCCATATTTCATCCAACATGACGTTAAACTGTATTTCCCGAACTACGTATGGCTTGATTCTCATCCTAATGAGATACATAGGAATTCCTGGACATTTCGTCTTGGGTCCAGCCCCAGGAGTTGCCAAACTCCGCCCTTTCCTCCATGGTCCGAGTTCTAAGACCTAAAACTAAGATCCATATTTTTTCCAAAAAGACATTAAACTGTTTTTCTATAACTACATATGTCTTGATTCACATCCTAATGAGATATGTAGGAACGCCCGGACATTTCGTCTTTGGTCCAGCCCCAGGAGTTGTCAAACTCCGACCTTTCCTCCATGGTCCGAGTTCTAAGACCTAAAACTAAGATCCATATTTCATCCAACATGTTGTTAAACTGTATTTCTAGAACTATGTATGGCTTGATTCTCATCCTAATGAGATACGTAGGAACGCTCGGACATTTCGTCTTGGGTCCATCCCCAGGAGTTTCCAAACTACGCCCTTTCCTCCATGGTGCGAGTTCTAAGACCTAAAACTAAGATCGATATTTTGTCCAACATGACGTTAAACTGTATTTTCAGAACTACGTATGGCTTGATTCTCATCCTAATGAGATACGTAGGAACACCCTGACATTTCGTCCTGGGTCGATCCCCAAGAGTTACCAAAATCCGCCCTTTTCTCTTGGTCCGAGTTCTAAGACCTAAAACTAAGATCCATATTTCGTCCAACATGACGTTAAACTGTATTGACAGAACTTCATCTCGCTTGATTCTCATCCTAATGGGATACATAGTAACACCTAGACCTTTCATCTTTGGGTCCATCTTGAGGTCCCCTATCGCGTCTGTTTCTCCTTTGGGACCTTGACCACATGATCGCATGGTGGGGTGTGAGATTATGTCACCATTCACGTCGGGTTTGCAATTGCTGCACCACGCGCACCCTGTCCTTAGGATTTAGCCCTCCTATGTCCAATGGCATTATAAGACACTTTCAAGAACTACGTATGGCTTGATTATCGTCCTTATGGGATACGTAGGACCACCTGAAAACCAAGATGTCAGGTCCAGCCCCATCTTTTAGGAGATCCCACGATCTCTCGGTTCCCAGAGTGTTTGGCAATATTCCCCCTCTTTTGTCCGGGGATCCGCCATCATTTGGCCGCTCTCGGACTGATCCCTCTGACCCTTTACAGTGGTCTGCTAATGTGCTCAGGGTAATTTGGTCTAGGACTTAGAGTGCCAGATTCGACTTAGGCAAGTTCCATCCACTTGCCAAGCTTCGTGTCCCCCTTCAATCAGGCCCCCGTCATCCTTCACACCCGGAGGGACCCCCAAGAACGGCCTGGATACAATTCCCAAAGGCTCTCCTACCGTAATGGGCCAACACCCGCAAGGGGTTCAGACAAAAAATTGATACGAATCCCGCATTGCGAACATGGTCAGCGGTTGATGCTCATTTGTTGGTCCCCATGGCTGACATGACAGGATGCTGTGTTGCGAACATGGTCAGCAGTAATCCTCAGTCGTCACGCCGGTTCCCCGGGCCCTGAATGTTGGTGGCATGGTTTATGTCATGTTCCGCCTAACTGTGTCAAGGTGGAATCTCGACAGTCCTTGTAATAACCCTCAGTACACCCCCGCACATCAGACAGACCGAGCTGCGTAACGGTCTCTTAGGGATCCCATGATCTGAGCGCTAGAGTATGTGCTTGGGTCTCTTCTTTACGGGTTGCGTGCAGCTTGACCCTCATCCCAATGGGAAACGAGGAGTCGCCCGAACATTGCGTTTCGGGCGCAGCACAGCTGGGAGCTAGCATCTCCTACCCCTCCCTGATTGTTGAACCCTCGTAGGCCCCTTTGGCCCGAGGCTCCTCTCTCGGTTGGTCCAAACCATACGACCTTAAACTGTGTTGTTGGTCAAAACCATACGACCTTAAATTGTGCTGTTGGTCCAAACCATACCACCTGAAACTGTGTTGTTGGTCCAAACCATACGACCTTAAACTGTGCTGTTGGTCTAAACCATACGACCTTAAACTGTGCTGTTGGTCCAAACCATAGGACCTTAAACTGTGGTGTTGGTCCAAACCATACGACCTTAAACTATGCTGTTGGTCCAAACCATACGACCTTAAACTGTGATGTTGGTCCAAACCTTACGACCTTAAACTGTGCTACTGGTCCAAACCATAAGACCTTAAACAGTGTTGTTGGTCCAAACCATACGACCTTAAACTGTTCTGTTGGTCCAAAACATACGGCCTTAAAATGTGCTGCTGGTCCAAACCTTATGACCTTAAACTGTGCTGCGGGTCCAAACCATACGACCTTAAACTATGCTGTTGGTCCAAACCATACGACCTTAAACTGTGCTGTTGGTCCAAACCATACGACTGTAAACTGTGCTGTTGGTCCAAACCATACGACCTTAAACTGTGCTGCTCGTCCAAACCATACGACCTTAAACTCTGTGCTGGTCCAAACCATACGACCTTAAACTGTGTTGCTGGTCCTATCACACGACCCTAAACTGTGACATTATCATCCTGGCCGCAATACGGAAAACGACACTGCATTGTGATGACCTCGTTGTAGAGGACATCACGTTGGGTATTGGTCACGTGCCATGCACTTTTTCAATGCCTATCACGACTTGATTCTTGTGGTGACACCACGACCTACTACTCTAGGCCTGTCGCTTCACAAAAAAAAACCACTCACCTTAAAGGAGAAACAAGATTTATCAAATTCCGCTTCTTTTAGTGAAAGTGCCATGCTCGCACTTCCCTTTTCCCCTGTCACTGGTATCTTACCATGTCACCTTTCAGAACTACGTATGGCTTGATTCTCATCCTTATGAGATACGTAGGAGTGCCTGGGGAACTTCCCCGTGGGCCCAGCCAGCCTACCTTCATGTTCGGTCCCTCGACTCGAGAATTTCCCCGAAGAGCACATGGTAAGTAGGGCTTAGGTCCTCATTTATGTCGGGTTTTGTAACCGCCTTGACATGTGTCCGTTTCTCCCCTTTCCCACTCTTGGACTGAGCTCTAAGACCTAAAACTAAGATCCTCATGGTCCGAGCTCTAAGACCTAAAACTAAGATCCTCTTGGTCCGAGCTATAAGACCTAAAACTAAGATCCTCTTGGTCCGAGCTCTAAGACCTAAAACTAAGATCCTCTTGGTACGAGCTCTACGACCTAAAACTAAGATCCTCTTGGTCCGAGCTCTAAGACCTAAAACTAAGATCCTCTTGGTCCGAGCTCTAAGACCTAAAACTAAGATCCGTATTCAGTCCCGCATGACATTAAACTGTATTCCGTCCTGCATGACGTTAAACTTTATTCCGTCCCACATGACGTTAAAACTGTATTCCGTCCTGCATGACGTTAAACTGTATTCTGTCCTGCATGACGTTAAACTGTATTTCGTCCCGCATGACATTGAACAATGTTTCAAGAACTACGTGTGGATTGATTCTCATCCTAATGAGATACGTCGGACCACTCGGACATTTTTTCTTAGGTCTAGCCCCAGGGATTAGTGAACCCCATACTTCCTTATTGTCGGCCCCTCGGCCCGACTTCATGGGGAGTGGTGTAATCAGGACGTCTACCCCGAGCAGGTTCGGGATGCCACATGATAATAATGGGAAGCATCATTTCTCTTGCCAAAGTGGTCCTGCCTGAAAATTGGGACGACTAGTGATCAGGTCAGTATGTCCGCCTCACGCGCCTTCTCCATGGTGGCACAATTTCGGGAGTGTTCGACTCTGTTCGAACAAACCACCACTCCACCTTCCATGCTTTGCATCCCCCCTTTTTTCAGATCCTCATTTCCTTTCATGTTTGACGGGACCCCCAAACAGTATGGATGCTCGACCTATGGTCCGCCTACTGTCCTGGGCCAACATTCCTGAGGACTGGTCATGTTTGACGGGACACCCTAATAGTATGGATGACAGACCCATGGTCCGCCTATTTTCCTGGGCCAATGTTCCAGAAAACTGACAGACGATATTTGAGTCATGCCCCATGTTGCAAACATGGTCAGCGATCAGCCCTCATTTATTGTCCCCATTCCAGGCCAACTTGATATGGGTTCTGTGTTTCCACCACGGTTGACAGTTATCCTCCATGGTTGCGCCTCATTGGGTTTCGAATTTGGGCAGCGTGATTCACCCATCCTCTCCATCCCCCTATGTTCGGATGGATTTCAATGCCCCCGGCATCGCCCCGCTTGTGTGTTAGAGAACATTGAGGAGTCGACACATCAATCGGCCCGGGGTCTCCTCATAAGTCCATGCCCAAGTTTGGACGCCTAAAGCTTGGTCAATGCCCCATGGTTGAACGAAATGATGGTACGAGAATATTCTGCTTCTGGCGTTGGGCACGACCCATAGGAGCCTAGGGATGAGTTGTTATTCGTTTCGGAACTATGGTTGAGCGCCTTAAACCAAGGGTACAAATGAGTGGATTTGGCCATATATTGGATTGAGACGATGAGCAGTACAATCAGAAAGTTCATGAGATGGCCAAAACAAGCCCTTAGGGATCCGCAAGCTGAAGCAATCTTTCCAGCACTGCTACCCTCTGGCCGGTAGCCTCCAGGACCGCTTCTCGCTCTTTGAAGACTCTCTCCTCGTCGGCCACCATAGAGCGTAGCTCACCAGCCCTAGCTTGTGTCTACGCCCGCTCGGTTTGAAGTACGGTCATCTGGTGACTCGCCTCCACCAGTTGTTCTGGCGCATCAGCCAGCTGTTCCGTCAGTTGCTCCACGAGCTCAGAGCATGTTGTGATGAAGGCCTCCTTATCTGCTGCCTGCCCTTCGAAGTGTCAGACTTCCTGCTCCACCCTCAGCAGCGCTTGAGCACTCGCCGATCCTTTTCAGCACTGGGAAATGTCAGTGCGCCGGCTGTCTCGCGTATCTTCTTGGCCATGTAATCACAACACTCTTCGGAGGATGGCTCGGAATTTGGCGGCCAGTCGGCTTGTTCACCATATTCTCCACACCCTGTTTGTTGTCCTAGAAGTCTGCCTCAGTACCGCTACTGGTTCCTCAGCCACCACCGGTTGACGATTGGGGAAATACGGGTCCAGAAACTGAATTCGAACCCAAGAGATTCTAGAACATTCTTTTGGTGGACCAGTTCTCGGATAAATTCAGGTCAGCAGCATTATGAATCTTTCATGCGCCAAAATCCTTCACCATAGAGGAAGTCGAGTACCTCCATCAAACCCTATGGGCGATGCACTTCAGTCTTTGTTTTCACTGGGTGTTGTACCTCGGGAGCCAAGTTCACATTGAGGAAATCAGCGAGCAATGATGTCTGGTCGATTTTGCTGCAATCCCTGTGGCTTAGCGCCCTGAGTCCCCAGGTCACCAGATCACCCTCCAACAAAAATGTGTTTAGAGTTTCAAGTTACTCCGTAAAATCATTAGGGATTATATCCCCCTCGTGAAAGTCTGTGGTTGGGGAAAATATGCCGCCCTCCACTTCAGTCTTATCTGGAAACAACCTGACTCATTATTCAACATTGAGGACATGCTCCCAGGAAGGGTCACGAACAACACGGCTGACATAGTAGAAAAGGAGGACGAGCTGGTGTTTATCGATGGAGACTTACCCCCCCCCCCCCCTTGTTGGACCCATCAGGGATGATTACTCATCAGCAGAGGAACCGTATAGGAATCCCTGCACCCACTGACTCGCTGGTACTCAGTCAGAATGCCGGTAAGGGTAAAGAACATGTTGGAGCTATCAAGAAATCTGGCCCATCCATCTCAGTGCAGAAGACAGACGAAGACCCCGAGAAGGCCACATTGCACCAACAACTCACTGAGTAGAAGAGGTTGGTCAATGAATTCATGGCTGAACGTTCTATAGAGTGGCGACCTGACTATGGTGATCCCAAGCCAGGGAAGCAGGGGCAGGAAAAACTTCCCCCCAGTGAGATGCCTCCAAGGAAACCTAATCATGCTACTCCCACAGATTGGGCTGAAGCCGAAACACACGGTAAGAGGGTGCGATACATCTCAACAAACCCACTTGAACGGCAATCCAATCCAAGGAATCTAGCCTGGCTTCCCGAAGCTGCCCCGCAAGCCGTTCCGCCAGTCGCTGCATGAGGTGTTGAAGCTGTATACCGTGTAGAAGTTCCCGACAATGCACTCATGGTAAGGGATCCCCGTCGGGACAGAGACCCCAACCCGGATGATCCTATAGCGGCACTCATCGCCCACCTCAAGGTGTTAGAAACTCGGCAGGTGGAAGTCCCACCAGATGGAAAGCCATATCCCCGCGTGTGTGGATGATATTCTTGCACCTCCAGGTTTTGGAAATCCGACATTCTCGACCTTTAACGAGATAGGGGATCCACTGCAGCATCTGGCACACTTTTCCTCTAGGTGTGACCCCATTTTGGGAACACCATCACAATAGTAAGTCGTCAAGCACCGGTATCTTGTACAGACATTAGAGGGCCCAGTGTTTTTCTACTACAACCAACTCCCTATCGGATCGATGACTAGCTGGGAGGATCTTCGCCGGCAATTCCTATTCCAGTTCAGCTCCCCCAAGTGAAAGACCAGCATCACAGACCTCTTCATGTGCAAACAATGTCCCGATGAGAGAGTCGTGGACTTCATCACTCAGTGGAAGGGGCTCACATACTCCCTCAATATTCCACATACTCAGGATGAATTACTGACAATTTCCATAGGGAATGTCAAAGTAGAACTGGTTCCTTCCCTAATCACATAGAACTATCCTGGAGGTTTCTGAGACATCTCAGATAAGGCCCAGCGCCACAAGGAATCTCTGAAACAGGCTGGCCAGGCATGTCCGCTGCCCCTATTATCCCAGAAAGGAGGGCTGCAAGAGTCGAGCCCGCCGCAGTGGCCCAAATAAAAGACCCCCCAAATAGATAGAATTTCTGCCAGTAACCCCGTATCCACAACCCCATAGAGGCCCTCCACCTCAGGCACAACCTCAAGCTCAGTAGAGACAGCCTAAGAATCGGTAGGTTCCCCCGCGCAATACGCCACCACCGCCTAGGTGGGACAATCAGGCTCCACCTCCTCAACAGGCCCCTCCGGATCTTCGTTAGGTCCAAGATCCCAGAGCCCCCTATCCAGAAAATAGGCACCAGAATTACTCGTTCAATGAGGAGTAGGTCCCCGGTTACTTCTGTAGTGCCCTAGAGTAGGGGATTTTGCGCTTACCCAAGTGCAGAAGGTCGATAGAGGCGAATCTCACTGATCGCCCTAAATACTACCCCTATCATAGGATTCGGGGGCACACCCTCAGGAAGTTCTATTTATTTAAGGATTGGCTCCGAGACCAGGTGTATAATAACATAGTCAGGTTGGGCCTAGCCTTGACACAAGTGGCGTGTGTCTTTGAAAAATCAGAAAGTGGTAGCGGTGATGAAGGCGACTGGCAGCAGGATCCCAGCCGTAGATCCCAGAAGTACAACGACTGGATGGCTCGTAAAATAGTTGCTCACGCCCATGGAATTCTTTAGGCACACCTGAATCAACCAGATCCTTTAGAAGATGTGACCAGTACCTCTGTGTCATCATCTCAGCTGGACTATTCCCAAAAGGGCAGGCATCAGAGGCATAAGAAGAAGCAACGCGCTCCACCACTATCGTCGTCATCCGGGACTCTTGGTGAATTCATTCCCTTTGATATGGGGATTCCTCCCCAAATCTGCCCAGTGGTGGTTGACTCTTCAAGAGGCAGTCAAGGGTACACTTTGGTTAATATTGTGGAGTTTTTAAACCCCTATATGACTCTCGACGAAGGGGAACGCCAGGCGAACCTACCCAACGTCCCCAGCAAACGACAATGGCAAAGGAGCCGTGGACATATGGGTTATTAAGGCACGTCAGCTGGAACTTTCAGCTAGGCCGTGCAGGCTATGGAAACTAGAAAGCTGGACCAGCGCAGAACTCAGCACACACGACCTCCTCATCTGGTCCCCATGAATCTACCTCCACCGCTGTTTGTGCTACTAGATCAGTCAGAGATGTGTCATCCGTACCGTGGCTAGTCTTTCACTACTACAGGCCAATATTAGTTTCCCAAACCACATTTGGCATCCACTCTTTGGGCCTCGACCAGCGAGCAACAGGGCATACCTAGCACTAGCATGCCACCGGTCCAGCCATAAGGGCCTGCTGTGCCTCCAATAGCAGAGTGGCCTCCTGTAAGAAGAGGCTCACATCCAGCCCAGAATTATGATGTTCTGAAGCACCTTGCCGGCATTCTAGTAAGGCTCTCTATCATTGAGGCTCTTCTCCTATCATCTATAATGCGTGAGGCTCTTTCTGAGGCCCTAAGGAGCCCCCTCTAGTTTGAGACGTAGGTAGCAGCCACAGAAGCCTTCCATGATGAGGCAATTGAGAATGCCGAATGCCTGTCAGTTATCTCATTCTATGGTGAAGATGAAGACCCACCCATTCAGGGGCACATCTATCAATTGTACATCACTGGTCAGTTCAATGGTGTGGAGGTTCACCAATGACTTGTTGACCCGGGATATGGGATTAGCCTTATCCCGGCTCGGACACTATGGATGTTGGGTTTGTCTGAGGATGACTTAACTCCCAACGACCCATGAATCATTGGATACGACAGAACCAAGCTGACACCAGTTGGCATGATTCGATTGAAGACAATTTCGGTGACCAAATAGCCAGTACTGAATTCATGGTTGTCTCCCAGGTCACTGCGTACAATGAATTGACGGGAATGCCATGGCTCCACCTGCATGCAGTGGTTCCTTCAATGTAACACCAATGTCTCAAATACTCCCTCAATGGCCGAGTAGTTATTCTCCAAGGAGATGTGTTTCCTTTCTCCTCTTATTAATCCTATTATCTAGATGCTAACTACTACAAGAGGAAGGATAAGAAGATTCTGGCAAGTGAGGATGAACTCGGTAAGGTCACAAGTGATCCCTGGGTAGGTCTGGATGATTCCTACATCTTCTTGATCCATTAGTTGGATTCCCCAACCCCTGAAATGGGGCAATGCTTTGGGGTTTTAGGTATGAGAGGAAGGAATATTCACAGGTCCAAGAGATGGTGGGAAATCACCTCGTACTCCTACACCAACCAGGCTCGGGTGATCCTGGAACCTCCTACCCCTGTACGGTATCAGGATGTCGGGTTCATGGAAATAGAGGTACATCATACATGTCTGTTTCTCCAGGCTGGAATTAACCAGCGCAGGCCGATGCATGACTATTGCTATGATGTTATCATGCGCGGCCCCAAGGCCTGAAGACCGGATGTGATTGGATCAACTACCTTCATCGCTATGGTCTCAGTGGCACATGAATTTCCTGACATGATGACCACTGCCGATCAAGCTGACACCAGCCTCCAATCAGAGTCTAATGGATTGGAGAAGACTCCCCCCACAGAAGACCCCTCCACAAGTGGTGAAGAGGACCTAGAGGATGCTCCCCCCACCTATGAAGAATTCGTATCTACCACGGTCGATGAACTGGTACAGGTGAACCTTGGTAGTGAGGTAGATCCGAGAGCCACATTGATCAGTGCTTCCATGTCCCTCGAAGAGAAGCAGTGGTACGTGAACTTCCTTAAACATCACCGAGATGTGTTCTCCTAGAGTTATGGAGAGATTCCAAGACTAGATCCCCAGGTAGCCGTCCACCGCCTTGGTCTTTTGACAAACCATCGCGGGTTGAAGCAGCCTCCCAGAAAGATGCACCCTTCTCACGGTGCCATGGTTGAGGCCAATGTTGACAAGATTATCAAATCCAACTTCATCAAGGAAGTCCATTACCCTAAGTGTCTAGCCAAAATTTTTCCATTTAGGAAGAAGAAAGGACAGATCATAGTCAGTATCGACTTCCGTGATGTCAACTGCCCCTGTCTGAAGGATGATTTTCCCCTCCCGGTGACGAAGTTTTTGATTGATGCCACAGCTGGGTTCCAAGCCCTCACCTTCATGGATGGGTATACTGGGTAAAACTAGATCCGGATGGCCCCAAAAGACGAAGATTCCACTACTTTCAGGGCCACCCAAGGTAATTTATGTTTCCAGGTTATGCCCTTAGGCTTGAAAAATGCAGGTACTGCTTATCAGCGGGCCATAAACCCCATATTCAAGAAAATTCTGGGATCATTGGTGGAGTACTATGTGGATGATCTGGTGGTCAAATCCCACCAGTGCCAGGACCATCTCAAGGACATTGAGAAAGTGATCGGTTTCCTCCGTTCCCTCCACCTGAAGATGAATCCGCTGAAGTGTTCCCTTGGGGTCAACTTCTGGAATATTCTTGGCTTTAATGTCAGATACCGAGGCATCGAGATCGACCCAGAGCAGATCAAATCCACTAGACATATGCCTCCATAGAGTAATATTCAGGAGATTCGAGGCCTTCAAGGCCACGTAGCCTACATATGCCGATTCATTGAGAATCTTGCTGGAAAGTGTTATCACTTTTCCCCTCTCATGAAGAAATGATCCGACTATGTATGGGATGACGAGTGTCCGGCCGCCTTCGAGGGAATCAAGCAGTATCTGCTCCATCCTCCTGTCCTAATGCCACCCGTCTCCCGAATGCTTCAGGTCCTTTATGTGAATGATCTAGAACGGTCTATCGACGCCCTGCTCACCCAGAAGAACAATGAGGGGACAGAGAACAACCTCTATTACCTTAGCAGCATTTTCCTCAATATAGATAACAGATACTCCCCTATTGAAAAAAGCTGCCCTGCGCTTGTGTTTGCCGTAAAAAATTTGCGACACTACCTGCAACACCATGAAGTACGGTTGGTCTCTCAGGTGGACCCACTGAAGTTCATTCTGAACCGCCCTATGTTGACTGGTCGGCTAGCATGGTGGGCGGTGATCCTCCAGTAGTTCGACATCATGATCATGCCTCAGAAGTCTATCAAGTGGAAGACATTAGCAGACTTCCTAGCTACCCGTACAACCTCTGTGGATCAATCCCTGGACCTGGATTTTCTTGATGAGGCATTCATTTCAGTCAATCCTACCATCTCATGTTGGCAAATTCACTTCGACGGTGCCTCCCGGAGCCCCACTGGAATGAGGCTCAATGATCCTAAGCTCAACAGAGTGGGACTGGGTATTGTTTTCATCACCCCTGCACATGCCATTCTTCCATACTCATTACTATTTTCAGAAGGATGCACCAAAAATGTGGTAGAGTATCAGGCTCTTATCACTAGCCTGAAGCTGGACCTTGAGATCGATGTTCCACATTTTCATGTGAAAGGGGATTCCGAACTAGTCATCAAGCAGGTCGATGGTGACTATGTTGTTAGAAAGCCAGAGCTCGTTCCATTGTTGGAGTCCACCCTCCCTCTAATGGCCCATTTCCCTTCTCGACCAAAGGCTATCCATGTCCCCCGGTCACAGAATGGTCGAGCGGATGCTTTGGCCAGCCTAGCTACCTCACTAGCAAAACCCGAGCAGGATGATATAATTATATATGTGACACACCAGAGAGTCATTTCCCCCATCAGCCCAGAGGATGATGAGGACCTGCGAGTGGGCCATCTTACTGCAAAACCCTCCATGTCAGAAGCCCTAGGTTCTTCGGATGCATTGGTGGATGCCACACCTATCTTGAGGGCACCTTTTTTTGAGTATCTTTAATATGGTTTCCTCCCAGATGATCGGGACGAGCGCGAGCGGATCCAACGCCGTGCACTATAATTTACCCTCCAGAGTGGCCATCGTCTTGACCAGATCCTCTATAAGCGTGGTTTCGATGGAATTCTCCTCTATTGAATTCAAGGACTCGAGATTCCCCATGTCATGAAAGAGGTTCACGCCGGTTTCTGTAGTGCCCACCAGGCCGGTCCGAAGCTGTCCCATGTAATCTGGAGACTAGCGTACTTCTGGCCCTCTATGATCCATGATTTTATTGAGCTTTCCAAGGGATGTCATGCGGGACAATATCATGCTAACATCCTACATCGACCGCAAGAGCCTCTCCACTCCACCAAGTACTCTTGGCCCTTTGTGGTGTGTGGACTCGATGTCATGGGACCATATCCACCGATGATAGCTCTCCATTGTAGGTTCATCCTGACCGCTACAGTTTTCTTATCCATGTTGGTAGAGGCAGTTCCACTCAATGTGGTCAAGGCTCGTTCCATCGTTGACTTAGTGATCTCCAACATCATCCACCAGTTTGGAGTCCCTCATGCTATCCTCACTGATAACATCACCAACTTCCATGTACCCGAGCTAAAGAAATTGTATTCCAAGTACAATATCTGTTCGAATCATACATCTCACTATCAGACGCAGGAAAATGGATAGATCGAGGCATTCAACAAAACCCTTTATAGAATTTTGTAGAAATGTTTGGTCAGAACAAGAAAAGTTTCCCAGAAAAGCTCCTCAATGACATCAGGTCATATCGGAAAATGACTCACAATTCCACCCAGGTAACTCCATATTCTCTGGTGTATGGGGATGAGGTCATCCTGCCCATCGAGATCCAGCTGCCATCATTACGCACTACAGTCTATGACCAAAAAATGTCCGAAAAGGTGGCCGAAATCCATCTAGCTGAATTGGAAGCACTGGACAAGAACATTCTTCGAGCCCTGCACAATCTGGAAAGGCATACGAATAAGATAGATAGAGCCTTTAACATGAAGGTTCGACTTCGCTCGTTTTTGCAAGGCGATCAATTATTGGCCCTTCGAGTGCCAATGATCCCTGGCAGGAAACCACCCACGTTGGAGCCCAAAAATGAAGGACCTTACATCATTCATAAGGTATACCAAAATGGAGCATACTCCTTGGTAACCGTGGATGGTGAGCGCGTAACTCCTCCCACCAACGCCAAGTTATTCAAGCGATACCTTTCCAGAGCCTCGCGGTGCCTCATGACCCTAAACTGCACCCAGGTCCTGCATGACCCTAAACTACACCCTGGTCCAGCACAACCTTAAACTGTATGGTCCTAGATGACCTTAAACTGGACGATCTTCGATGAAATTAAAATGAAACATCATCCTTCACGACATTAAACTACATCATCATCTGTCATGACGTTTAACTGCTCATTATCATCTCACATGACAGTAAACTAAAAAATGATCCGAGCTCTATGACCATAAATTAAGATATCCCTCGTCCTCACTATGAGACGTTAAACTGCAAGCTCGTCAGGCCTTCCTGACAGAGGCTTAGCCTCAGGCCCCATGGCCTTTCCCCGATCGAGGCTCTCTTGTGGGATTGTATGGTGTGGAATGGGATTATGTCCTCATTCACGTCAGGTTACTCGTTGTACCATACATATCCCCAGATGAGATGCATTTCATCATCCTACATGATGTTAAAATGTGCTTCTAGATCTACGTATGTCTTGATTCCCATCTTCATGGGATACGTAGGAATGATCAGACACTTAGTTTTGAGCCCAGACCAAAACTCTTCTCTTTGACTACCCTCCCTGGGTAAAGCTTCCTCGGAGGGTCCTCGCATGATTTAGAGTAGGCTTCATTCACCCCACTCACATGAGGATTATAATGGTCACACTATATGACCACTCCCGTTTATCTATCATCTCCAGTCATCACTGCACGATGTTAAACTGCATGGCCTTCAAGAACTATGTATGGCTTGATTCTCATCCGCATGACATATGTACGAACAACCTGGAATTTTGTCTGTCAGCCCATCCCAAAAGCCAGAATCTCCCCCTCGAGTCAAGATATGAGTTAGGGTGAATACTTTTTCCCCAATTCACATAGAGCTAGCCTTGACCCGGCTGTACATCCCCCTCCCTTGAGAATTTTAGCACTTCTGTAGATAGTACCACTATGCTTAACCCATTCCTTGACTGGGCCTCCATCACCTTCCCCATCTAGAAGGCCCCCTTTCCATTTTGGGCAACACCCTTGAGGATGTCGAGAAAAAAACTGATACAAGTCTTGCATTTAGAATATGGACAGTGGTTGATGCTCATTTGTTGCTCCAATTTCTGGTAACTATAGGGACACTATGTTTTGAACATGGTCAATAGCTATCCTAGATCATTGGGGTCACACCAAGATGTCCCAAGATTCGAGTATAGTGGTTCATTCTGCCCCGTTGTATCTCCAATTGATGAAATTGCTCTGGGCGATGCCAAACCTCAGGCCCCTTGGCCTTTTCAGGCCCTCGGCCCATATTCTCTCTTATGGGATTATACGGTGTTGTATGGGATTATGTCCCCATTCACGTCAGGTTATTCACTGTGTCATACACATCCCCAGATGAGATACCTTATCAGCCCTCGTCCTCACTGCATGACGATAAAATGAAAGCTGGTCAAACCTTCCTGACTGAGGCCCAACCTCAGGCCCCTTGGCCTTTTCGAGCCCCCATCCCTCGTCCTCACTACATGACGATAAACTACAAGTTGTTCAGGCCTTCCTGACCGAGGCCCAACCTCAGGACCCTTTGCCTTTCTGGGCCCCTGACCCTCATCCTCACTACATGACGATAAACTGCAAGATGGTCAGGCCTTCCTGACCGAGGCCCAGCCTCAGGCCCCTGACCATCTCAGGCCCCTTAGCTCAAGTTCATACTCGGAGTGTATGGTGTGATGTAGTATTATGTCCTCATTCACGTCGGGTTACTCACCGTGCCATACACCTCCCCTGTCTAGGTAATCCTATTCCCCGACCATCGTTCTCACTGCAATATGTTAAACTATGATTAGGCCAGGCCTTCTTGACCAAAACCAAGCTATTAGGCCCCTTGGCCTTTTCGGTCCCCAGTCCCATGTTCTCTCTCATGGGATTGTGTGGCGTGGTATGGGATTATGTCCTCATTCAAGTCAGGTTGCTCGCCAAGCCGTACACGTCCTCGTTCGGATATCCTTCCCCTTGGGTGTCTTCAATAACTACGTGTGGCTTGATTCCCATCCTTATGGGATACGTAGGAACACCCTAAGGTCATTGCTTTGTGTCCATCCCCATATCCCAGAAATCTCCATCCCACCTTGGACCCTTGGCCTACCTCCTCCGAGCCACTTCGTCGACCCTTTTCGTAGGTCCACCAATTCACCTAAGGGTACTCTGTTTTATTACGTGGAGAATCGAACTGTACTTGGACATGTTTCCACCCACTTTTCAGGCATTGTGTTTCTCTTCATTAGGGCTTCCATCACCTTTCACACCAGAACGCACACCCCGAGTGGCATGAATGCTAGGCCTAAGGGCTCTCATACCATTATAGGCCCCGAACGACATGGATACTACTCTTAAGGGTTGTTGTACCATTACAGGTCAACGCCCCCAAGGTATTTGGGCAAAAAATTGATACAAATCCCACGTTGCAAATATGGTCAGTGTTCGATGCTCGTTTGTTGTTCCCACATCAGGATAACGTGATATTGATACTATTTTCCCCCATGGTTAACCATTATCCTCCATCGTCGTGCCAACCCATTTAAGCCCAAAATGTCAGTTACACAATTCACATCCTTCTCTGCCTTCTCATGTCCAAGTAGATCTTCAACACTCTTGATGTTATTCCTCAGTGCGCATTTGCACATTAAAAGGAAAAATCCATGGTAAGGGAATCCTATGGGGCTCTGCACTGATTTCCCTTTGATGGATGTTCCAAGTATTTCAATAAAGACCTCCACCCCCTATTTCCCACACTGATCATGACTCATGTGGGCTTAGGGATCGGGTCGAGGTATGCGGTTACTTGGACAGATGCCATTTCTCCATAGTCAGAGCTCTAAGACCCTAAACTAAGATCATTTCAGAACTACATTCATCTTTACTTATGCTAATTTGACTTCTCTGCCCTGCCTTCGGGACTTTGACTTTGGGACATCGTAATATGGTACAAGATTATGTCCTCATTCACATTGGGTTTGTGATAGTCATACCACGCGCACCCCATTCTGAAAATTATCCCTCCTATTTCCTGTCCCTCACGCCATTAAAAGGAACCTTTTTAGAACAATGTGTTGCTTGATTCCCATCTTTATGGAATACGTAGGATCACCCTCATGTCTAGACTTCAGGACCAGCCCCACCACTTAGAGATCTCCCAATCTTCTAGTCACCTAGGCCCCTTGGCATGTTCCTCTCCATGAGAGGGATATATATGTGTGGTATAGGGTTTTTGGCACCATTCCCCCCATCTCCCAGGAATTTTCCATCTATTGGCCATCCTCAAGTTGAGTCCCTCGACCCCTAGCAGTGGTTCACCCATGTGTTAAGAGTACTCTGGTCTAGGACCAATTGCGTCAAATTCAACTTGGTCATGTTCCTTCCGCTTGTCAAGCATCGTGTTACCCTTCATTCAAGCTTTCATTATCTTTCACACCTGAAGGGACCCCCAAGAGTGGCCTGGATACAATTTCTATGGGCTCTGCTACCTTTACCGGCCAACGCCCCCGAGGGTTTCAGACAAAACATTGATACAAATCCCTCCTTGCCAACATGGTCAGCAGTCGATGCTCATTTGTTTGGCCCCATTTTGAGCTTACGCGATAGGATGCTGTGTTGCGAACATGGTCAGCAGTAATCCTCTATTTTCACCCTAGCCCTTTCATACCTTGAATATTGGTTTCATGATTCACATTATGTTCCACCAAATCATGTCCCGGTGTAATCTCGACACTGTTGGCATTATCCCTCAGTGCACCCCTGCACGTCAGGGGGACAAAGCTGCAATACGGCGTCCTTTGGGGAATCCAAGGTCCGAGATCTAAGACCATAAACTATGATCTTTATTAAGTGATATGTTCTGCTCGATCCTCATCCCCATGGGATGCAATGGGTCACCCGGACGTCTTTTTTCCGAGTGCAGCTTAGCTGGGAGACAGTTCCTCATTCCCCTTTCACTCTAACCCCTAGTTGGGACCCTTGGACCGAGATTCCTATCTCGGAATTGCGTACGGTGTGATGTGGGATCATGTCCCCATCCACACCGGTTATGTTTCATGGAACTATACACATTCCCCACCTAGCATCGTCTCAGCTATGTCTACGCTGCATGACATTAAAATGCATGCATGGTCCTCTCACATGACCCTAAATTGTGACATTATCGTCCTGGCCACACGATGAGAAATGCCACTGCATTGTGATTACCTCATCATAGGGGGAGTCATTTTGGGTATTGGTAATATGCCATGCCATCTGTCAATGCCTATTATGGCTTGATTCCTGTGGAAACACTAGGGCTATCCACCCTAGGTCTGTCACTTCAAAAAAACGACCCACCTTAAAGGGAAAAAATGATTTATCAAATACCGCTTATCTTGGTGTAAGGTCTAAGACGACACTTCATTTTCTTTCTGTGGCACTGTTACCTTACCGTGCCACCATCTAGAACTACGTATGGATTGATTCTCATCCTCATGAGATACGTAGGAGCGACGAACCACTTCCCCGTGGGCCCAACCTAACATATGTGTTCGGTCCCTCGACTCGAGCACTTCCCCAGAGAACACGTGGAAATTAGGGCTTATGCCCTCATCATCGGGTATTGTATCCACCTTAACATGTGTCTCCTTCTCTCCTTATCCCTTCATGGTCCGAATTATAAGACCATAAACTATAAACCTTTCAAGAACTACATATAGCATGATCCGAATCATCATGGGGTATGTAGGAACGCATGTCCACCATTCTTTAGGCCCAACTCAACTCTCGTTTTCGGTCCATCAACCTAAACCTTTCAGAGAAGCAAGTGGTGTTTTGAACCCCCGGTTTCCATTCACATTGGGTATTTGAGTTTCCCCACCACGTGCCTCCTGTGTTTCCTCCCACCCATGGTCCGAAGTCTATGATCGTAAACTATGATCTCCCTATGGGAAGCGACTCAACTCCCTCTATCTAATATGTCTTGTTGTCGTATTCAGGTGTGTTTTGACAAAGATCCCTAAGTGTGGAATATTCATGGATACATTCCTCTCATTCCATGTCCAGGATTTGTGAGCTTGCTATCTGGATCTTCATAATCTTCAACATCCAAAATGACCCTCAGACAGCATGGATGCTATGATTAAGGACTCTCCATGGATAATAGGCATAAGGGATCTCCAATCATTTCAGGAAAAAGTCCCTACGGATCTCTGACAACATTTGAGACAAGGTCCCTTGTTTCTAACATGGTCAACAGTCGACCCTCATCTGTCTTCCCCTATTCCAGGCTAATGTGATATGGATGCTGCATTTCCTCCATGGTTAACAGTTATCCTCCATCGTCTTGCCACCATCATTGTGGTCCAAATTTTGAGCATCATGATTCACACATGTCCACTTCCTCATGTTCAAGTGGAATTTTGACATCCCTGACACTACCTCTTCACACTTATTGTTGCACTTCATGGACAAGTTAGCATTATTGGGCTGATATTCACTGAGAATCCCTCCATCCTGGAATGCCCCTTCCTTTGTGGCGAAATTCTCACCATTACATCTTGTTTCCCACACCGAGCATGACTCTCGTGGGATTAGTAGTTTTCATAGGATGTGTACCAATGCATCCAAGCTTCTCATCATCCCGCATGATGTTAAACCGTGCTTTCAGAACTATGTATGGCTTGATTTCCATCCTCATGGGGTACGTAAGAACGCCCGACCACTCTACTTCGAGCCCATCCTAATTTTCACTCATGGTCCCTCAACCTGAAGAGTTTACTATGGGGATATGTGGTGTGATTTGGACCTCAAGTCCACATTCACATTGATTTTATAGCTACCACAACACATAATCCCTAGGATCATCCTTCCATTACTATGTACGGCTTCATTTCCATCCTCATGGGATACATAGGGACACCCAGGAATTTCACCTCAGGTTTAGCCTCAGGAATCCTAAGATCATTTTCCTTCATAATTTTGGCCGATGGACTAACCCCTCGTGAGGGACCATGTAACTGAAATTGTACCCCGAACAAGTCTAGGATGCCCCAAGATGACATTGGGAAGCAACGACTCCCTCGCTAGAGAGGTCCTGTTTGAAAGAAGGAATGATCCATGATCAAACCGATGTGCCCATCCAGTGTGCTTCCACCACGGTGGCATAATTTCAAGAGTGCTGGATTCTGTTCGAACAAACCCTCCCTCCATATTCCACGCATTGTGTTCCCACTTATTCGGACTCTCATCCTCTTTCGTGTATAGAGGAACCCCCTAAAGGTATGTATGCTCAACCTATGGTCCGCCAGCTGTCATGGGCCATTGTTCTGGAAGACTGGTCATGTTTGGAAGGACCCCTAATAGTATGGATGCTCGACCAATGATCCACCTTCTCTCTTGGGCCAACGTCCCGAAAGACTGATCGACAATACTTGAGTTAGACCCCATGTTGCGAACATGGTCAGCAGTCGGCCCTCATATTTTGTCCCTATTTCCGGCTAATGCAATACAGATGTTGTGTTTCCGCCATGGTCAACTTCTATCCTCAATTTTTATGCCACCCCCATAGTGTTCTGAATTTTGGGTATCATGATTGACACCTCCCACTTCCATATGTTCAGAATAATCCCAACATCCCTGGAGTTACCCCACTCGTGCACTAGAGCACATCAGCAAAATAGCTCGTCGATTGTTTTGAGGTCATAATCCTTCAATCGGGCCCCTCCCATGTCTTCTCGAATGATATGGATTGGTTACATGAACCTCGGATACCCGGAGCTTAGATGATGCATTTAGTTCAGATGGAATAGCATGGTAATCACCCCTTTATTCTCACATTGGGCTTGACCCGCATGAGCATAGGGACTGACCACCAGACATTTCAGGAATGTAACAGACGCGTATAAAGCCAATATCTATAACGAAACTCATTTATTCCAAAATCAATACATGAAAGTATGTTTGACACTTTGTGATCCTTATAGCACTCACGGGTTTATCCCTCCCTTGGACGGGTTGACCCCATCAAAGGAGTGTTGCATCTCCGCCACCCTCCGACTTGTGGCATCTAAGAGTTACTATTTCCGGCTCAGCTCCTGCTCCTCCTCAGTAGTGATGGGGTGCAATTCATCAGACTTAGATTGGACCCACTATATATCAGCTTGAACGATGACCATTTTTTAGGAGGTTCGCCTCATATGATCTTCTGCCTATTCCATATGGGCCTTAAATCACAAGATCAGCTCCGATTGTTTGTTGAGAGAGGCTGAGTGCTCGTTTTCCCAGATCTGTAGCCACTAGACTTCATATTCAGCCTCCCGGAGTTCCTTGGTGATCGTCGCATTCCTCCGCTACCATCCCATGCTGAGGGCACGATGATTCTCTCGGATCTTCTCCACCATGAGATCCTGGATGAGCTGATATGGACGCGAGGCGTTTACACCCCCAGCACACAGATCATGCAGCCACGAGTGAAGCTTATCCGTTTCGTTTAGCGATAATGCTAGGGGATCTTTTTGATAATGTGCACGATCAGATTACATGATCGGAAGTAGACTATATCGCTGTCCGCTTCATCAGCGGCCGTCTCATCCCAGTCCGCACGGTTGGCAGGTTCGTATGTAGGATACACCCTCAGGAAATTTTCAGCGTGATCCACATCTGGCGTTGGATCAAGTTCAACATTTGGCATCGAATCAGGTGTGGAAGGACTTGGGATGAACATTCAATCCTTTTAATTGGACCCCACCTCAATGACATCAGTCACGACCCCAATGGTGTCCTGACAATAATAGGGGGAGCTGTATCTCAGGTGGGTGGGGTAACCCTCTCCACAATTACTGGCATGCCCCTGGGAGGGGCACTGCCATAACTCCAGAAAAGTCTTGCAACAGCGGCCCATGCCAGTCGAAGAACTGTACGTAACGGGGAAGGGCACTAACGACAGTTGGTATGATCAATGTATGTATATAATAAGGTCATTTGAGAGGAATTACCTAGATTTAACTCCCAGTGCCGCTTCTGAGATGATGTTTACGGGACCCCAGAGCGTGGCCCTCCGAATACTTTCGAAAGGTCTGGAGATTCCGGAGGAGCCACCTGAGGTATCGTAGCCACACCAGACACAGAACTGGATGCTGCTACAGGTGCGGGTTCCGAGGGTCCTGCATCATCCCCTACTGTGGGGTGAGAGCAAGGCCTATGTACAAGCTCCTCCTACATGGTTCAGATGATGGTAAGAGGTCCATAATGACCTGAGAAAAAACCCTGGGGAAAGAAACTATGAATGTAACCTCCAGTGTCTCCACAAAATCATCGAGATTCGAGTCTTGATCGGCGACTTCGCCTTCCTCCAACAGTCTCCCTTCACCGTCCTCGTCTCCCCGAGAGGATTAATCTAAATATTCTGATAAGGGGAAGTGCTCCCTCATCTCAGCAGCTGACAGTTGTGGGGGAACCATCCGATCCAGTAGTACCCACACCCTGTCTGTCATTGGATGCAGGGAACCGCTAAAATGTACAATGTCCTCCATATGATCTAGCTATTGCTCCATCTCCGCTGTGGAAAATTAGAAACTATCCCGGACAGGGAATATACCTGGAAAATCCATCCCAAGGTGGTTCAGGTGTTCCCACATATTGAGAGGGCTGAGGAATTGCCGGTTGACGTCCCAAATGTCCCAGGCCTCCGGGAAAAGAGAATTCTCTGGCTTGTTGATATGGAACAGCTGCTTCCCCAAAACCTGAGTGGATATCCTGCGGAATCCCCTCGGTGGCCACCCCTCCAGATGGCTATGCTATTCCAGGACCACCGGGTACACTACCTTTGTTGGATCTGGCACCACTGCCTCACCTTTAGCCGGTGCAGGTCTCCCCGCCCCGACAGCCCTACCACCACGAGAATCCCCGGCTGCCCTCCGACCCCGACCTCGAGATAGGGGAGGCCCGCAGTCACCAACCTAGATAGTCGGCTACTTCAGCATCTCCCCTAGATAAGATTCCTCTTAGCAGATGGCATACTCCATCACCAGTCTAAAGGTGGCAGTGGACGATGAAAATACATTTTTCATTTTCCTGTATTCTCATGTGAACATGAGCCACAATTACCTCATTACACACGGGTGATCCTCGTGTAGAACCTCCCAGTAGACCTACGGGGCCAGCCGCTGTAGGTACCAGAATTGCCTCGTGAACCGGTGTTGGGTGTACGGCTCGTAGAGCGGCTCGCGGTCCACCCGTGCCACCAAAACACCTCTTCGAAAGGCCAGGAGATAGGCTCGATGCTCTTATGTTCCCTAACCATCATTGGTGAGTACTCCCGTCAGTAATGCAAATGGGTGGTAGTTGAAATCATCCGCCTTCCACAACCTGTTTAGCACCATCGGTACAACTAGTTTTACTAGGAATCTCCTGGCATCATTCAGGATGGATGGGCAGAAGTTTGATCTCGGTGGTGAGATGGGGTTCAGATACTCATAAACCCCCCTGATGTGCACCGTGATACACTTGTACAGAAGGTGGAAGGGGCTGCATATCCTCGGTGTCTTCTTTCCCTCACTAACATGCTGAAGCATCTTGTACAATCTGGAGAGCATCAGAATCCCCAGATAGACCCGCCTTCCTTTGGACAACATGGACGTAATGATGAATGAGCTGGGCAGTACCCCCATGTTGGTATCCCTCATAGGTAGGATCCAACCACAGATAAGGGCCGTGATAAACACCGACAGCCTGACTATCCGCTGTTGTTCCATGCTGACACTGAAACCCCAGGTCTTCCATTGGTTTTCCTTCAAGAGCCGCCAATATGAGTGCTCCTTGCCCCATTTATCCCCCTTCGGACACGTTCGAGGCCTCGGGGGAAACTCTCGATCCTTCGGGAAGTTCATTAACTACATGAACCACTTCTTAAAGTGGACATCTCTCACCACTTCTTTGTCCTCTCCGGGGACCAATCCCATCAGTTCTAGTGCCAGCCGCGACATCTGCTCCAGATCTTCCCACATGCTCAAGACAGGGAGGAACTCATCATACATTTCCCCCAAGATCGCGATCCCCAAAATATGATGGACATCCCACAGACTTATTCCAAACTCCCCATGGTGCAAGTGAAATGTGTTGGTCCTAGACGACCATCTGCTCAACAGATATAGCATCAGTTGTTTCGATTGATAAATGTGGAATTGGGAGGCCCATTCCACATCATACAAACACACTCTCCTCAGCTCCACCCCAAACTGGTCGCATGAGGAACCAACCCAGTAGGCCCATGAACAATCATTGGTGAAGTTTCCGCCCTGGCACAGGTCCCACTCATCAGACCACCCCTTCTTCAAATAACTCAAAGATGACTTTAGTGTTTTGTTGTACGTGGGAGGGGATGTCTCTGGTTGCAATGGATTCCCATAAATGTTGTTTAGATGGTTGTACAAACAGTCGGCGGTGATAGGTGTGATGTTTTCTTGAGCATGACAGTCAGCCACCATGAACCATTGATGTTGGCCTGGCGTGCATCTGAACCAGCATGCTGGTTCATCCCTAAACGCCTTAGGAATGAAGACATCATCCCTCATCCCCAAGCCATAAAAAGGTAGCTTCTTTCACATCGAATAGTTCTTTTGGATCTCTGATAATAGTTCTGTCAAATAATTATGGTCCGAATGGCTTCATACTAGCTCTTCTAGGCCCAGACGATTGCCCATCTCATCCCTCCAAGCGGCGTCTGCGAGTACCCCCATCGTAGCTTCTTGTTGGGCCATTGGGATTCAGAACTCAGACAAATTCCAGGTCAAGTCACAAAGCTTGTCCAAGAAGCTTGTTCGCAGAGCTCGGTCACAAAGACAAGACATGGAACCTATCCTTATCTTGCAAGAAGACGTTCATTTGGCACAGTCGCGGAGTCAAAGACTCGCAGTTCGCCGCAAAGCTCAATTCAAGGTGAGTAGACACGGAGTACACGATGCATCACTAATCGTGAGTGCAAAAGGGCAATGTCGTAGAGAAGGGAAAATACAAAAGATTGGTCATCCCCCCTATTTATATGCGGTGGACCTCGGAGCTTCGCGGCGCGTCCAGCCATCACAGGGTTTCACGGTGCGTCCGGAACGCCCGGCCCCTGTCTACCTCGCGTGCCCGCTTCTGGAGCCAACACCATGAAATGCCGATAAATTTGGAGATTTCCCTATGACTTTGACCCCTGATCCCTTCGTGGATCCAAGTATGTTGGGGGAATTTGTTGGTGCCAAAATATTGGACGAAAAGAACGAAGAAAAGAAGGCCCCAAGGCCTTCCCCAGGAATCCCCAACGCAGAGCCCTACAAAGCAACATGGCCACCATGAAGAAATAGAGGAAGGGAGTCCCATGAATTTCCCTGATATCCATGAACCCGCTGCGAATCCAGAGAGGCGGGATGACCCATGAACTCCCTTGACGTTCATGAACCCGCTGTAAAGCAAATGAGGCGGTACTCTTCGGCGAACCCAGTTGACGTTCACAACTCACAGCGATGAAACCATTTCCCTCTTCGCGCCACGTAAGCTATGCTTCGCGGCACGCCTTGCCTATGAATACCGAGCTCCCCCTGATCCCAAGGGATGAACAATATTACCTTTCACCTTCATAGATACCAAATCAAGAAGCACCCTTTGCTCTGCAAATCATGATCTACGCGAGGTATTTTTTCTTCGTGAGGTGCCTCCGAATTGTCTCGTTTTGATCCCCTCTTCCGAGAGGGATACCTTTAGAGAAACCTATGGGATTTCGTGAAGGAAGGGAATCCCCAAGGGGACCCGGGTTGTCAAGAAGAATTTATGATTTGTGGAACACATCTCCTGTACACATGATCAACATGCCAAGGTAGGGTCACTATACTTCGCAAGCCACACTACTTTTTAACAATTTTCTTCACGAGGCACCTATGTTACATGAGGCAGTGCTTTGTAGAAACCCTTCCACTTCAAGAAGATCTTCCCACTTTCACTTCTTCACCATTCTAAGGCTAAGGCAACCCACATCACGAAGCACACCCCTTCGCACGTGACCTTCACCATACAGAGCAACCATGATCTACAAGGCCTCTGCCTATGGGCCCCTCTGCTTGGAAAATCCTTTTCCCGTGTGACCCCCCCAGGTCTGCACGATGTGATTTCAATTTCCCCTGTATGATACCTCCCATGGCATTGCTTCGCCTAATACTTCTTTCCATAGGCACACTAATGGCTATTTCTTCCTTTCATAGCCACACTAACGTGGACCCCTCAATGGTTCACTCTGCGACCCCCCTTCTGCACGACATTTCCTATACCTTCCCTTCCACAAGGAGCAGAGGGTACCCGTTATTTATGTCCTAGGTGTGAGGAGTAATCCCTTATCATCTGAGCTATAGGACGTTAAACTGCTATGTAACTTGTCCTCAACAAATGATGTTAAACTGTGATCTGGCCCCCTGCCTCACACGCAGGGTCCCTCCGGCTTGGACATTCTTTACGCCCACTCATCTCCACGAGGATGGGATCACCCATCACATGGGATGATATCCTCCTTCTCAGAGTGGTGTTTGTCCATGGGGGAAGGTAACCCTTCATGGTGTATTCCCTTGGTCCTTCTTACAGATGGTAGCACCCATGCACCTCCATACTTCCCCACCGCTAGGGTCAGCGGAGGGCGTGATAGGGACGAGGCATCTCTTTTACTCAGTCCCAAGTGTCTCTCCCACCGTGCTTCATCGCCCTCGGGCCCCCATACTGAAGTAAGTCCCAGTACCATGGGCCACCCAATGCGTATGCCCCTCCTCATTTCCCGTGGACACAGCCTTTGCGACGGGATCGTCAGGTCTCTACAACCTCTTCTTTCTCACAACGAGCATGACTCCCGTGGGCTTAGAGTGAGCACCGACCATGAAACACCCTGGGCCACCATAGAGTATAAGCCCCAACATGCCAAGTCCCTCATGATGCTAAAATGTACATCTGAACTACGAGGTCTTTGATCCATGCTAAGGCATGGTACGTAGGAAGCCTCCACGAGGTTCAATCCCACCAGTCAGTCATTCCGACCCCCTTCACGTTGGTTCACACCTGTCCCGCATGATGTTAAACTGTATGCCTGAACTACATGGTCTTTGATTCATGATAAGGCATGGTATGTAGTAAGCCTCCATGAGGTTAAATCCCCTCATCCACTAGGACCAAGTTCCACCTTCAAGTCGGTTCACTAACGACACCCATCCGACCCGCAGTTTATCTTCACGTTGGTTCGCCAACACCCCCTTACCTGAACTATGTGGTCCCTGATCCATGTCAATGCATGGTATGTAAGAAGCCTCCATGATGTTCAAGCCCATCACCTATAAGACCAATGTATTAATTTACATTGGTCCACCGACACACCCCATCCTGAACTATGTGGACATGATCTATGTTAAGGCATTGTACGTAGGAATCCTCCATGAGGTTCAAGCCCATTACCCATCAGACCAAGGTCCTTCTTCTCATCGGTTCTCCGACACCGGCATCCTTTCTGAACTATGAGGTCTTTGATCCATGCTAAGGCGTGGTAAGTAGGAAGCCTCCCTGAGGTTCATTCACAACACCCAATGGACCAAGGTCCCCATTTAAGTCAGTTCTCTAACATGACCTCACCCCGCATGATGTTAAACTGCATCCCAATCCAGCAGTAAGCCATTGTGACACTGCCATCCAGTTGTCCTGACACCCCTTCAAGTTTGTTCAACTGCCCCATTTCAACCTGAACTACGAGGAATTTGATCCATGTCATGGCATGGTACGTAGGAAAACTCCTTGAAGTTCAATCCCCACCATTCATCTGGGCCAAGGTCTATATTCACGTCGGTTCATCGGCGCCCCCAACCCGAACTACGTGGCTTTGATCCATGTTAAGGCATGGTACGTAGGAAGCCTCCTTGAGATTCAATCCCAACACCAATTGGTTTATCCAACCCCTTCACGTCGGTTCTCACCAACTGACCTACATGGACGTTAATTCCCTGCCACGAGGATATGTATGAGGTCTCTTTGAGGCTCAATCCCAACTTCAATATCTCCCTTGCGGGGGTCTCATTTCATTCCCCCTCTACTTTATTCATCCATCCATCATCCATCCCAACTATTACTCGGGACGCCACATCCCGGTGGGGTCATGCCACCTCACCCCCCCATAGTATTCGGGAAGCCACCCAATTGCTGGCCCCAATATCGGTGGTCCCTCAATTGGGTTCATAAAACTGATCTACCTTTATTGATGTTCTGATCAGTCTGATCTATCTCCGTTGGACGCTAAACTTGAGGCATACCCTATTTTAAACACAGGAAGCTGAGGAAAACCTCAGATACATTCCAATGACATATGATTACCTGCACTCAAAGCGGGATTCCCTGGGTTTCCGCGCCCTCGAGAAGCCCTATAATAAGGGAAAAAAGACAAACACAATAATTCCCCAGCTTCCAGACACGCTAGTGATTTCTCAACGTGACTACTCCCCCAACTGAATGTTGCTGCCCTGACCAAACCCCTTGGAATGTCCTAACAGAAGCGGTGTAATTAACTAGCATCCATGGAAACATGGCACTGGGAAGAGTATCACGAACAACGTATTAAATCTATGAGGGAGACACGGACTAGGTAACGAGTTCGGAGGTGGAATCCACGGAAGGATGAACTGACATCCCATCATCCTGATTTCGACCAGGGATTAGACATCCCTGAATAAGGAGCGAATGCCGCCCACCTTTGGAAAGTGGGAATGCAGGGTAATAAACTGTCGCGCTTGTCACACCGAAGAGTACGGACTCGCGCGCCCCGAAAAAAGCGTCAGAACCCCACTCCCAATATATATTTCAAACCATATCAACATCGTGCAATGAATCATGAACCTATCTCCCTGGCTTCAACAGGTGGTAAACATCAAGAACCTAGTCCAACTATTATAACATATTCTAGAGTTACACCACCTCACTATCCTACCACATATATTGGTGTATCTCAATACTCCTCATCTTCCATGTGATGGACTAAACCATCAATATCCTTTTCTAATACCATCTCCAGCCCCAAAAAATGTTGTATATCATGAACTCCAACCAGTACAATGGTGATACGATGTTACTCCTAACCATTATTTCAACTGGTTCTATGCCAATGTAGGATTGAAAAAAAACAATGACAACATGCAAACTCAAAGCAGTTTTTCCATAACATAAATCGCTCACTTACCATAGAACAATCACAACCAATCTTAGTGTATTAATTGGGGAATGAAACTCCTCAAAACCTCTATCATAGGATAGAATGTGTCATCGTCAAATCTAGAAAGGTAAATTTACACCCCCACATTAAGATAAATGGTCAATAACATGTCCAATGGATGTGGTGTCACATTAGTGCTCACAAAAAGAACCACTGAGTTACACCTCATAACCTCATTAAAAAAGATAAGGTGCAACCACTATCTAGAGAAATAAAATGTCATACTAATGTGTCCTAGATAGAACTATGATGTAATGAAAATGAGGGTACCAAAAAAACCAAGGATTGGGCAAGTGGATCCTTGGGACTTATTAGGACCTTCTTCTAAAAACCTCTAAATACAGCACATCACAGAAATCTCCATGGGAGTCAACCAATATGTTGAAGAAAATTTCGAATCTATCCCTCATTAACAATCTTTGAAAATATAAAGTCTTAGTGGTGTGGTAACCCAAGCACATATTTGAGTTAATTTCCTCAAATCCACCACTGTAGTAGGAAGTAGAATGATTATACCACATGATCTCCAAAGGGTTTCAGTATCCATCCCATAAATGTTAGATGTTTCTTCCCACACATGATTTTACACATCTCATACTAGTATCACTCCCCAATAGAGGAAAACCACATCCCAGAATCAAAAAATACAACCACACATGATTCCATAAACAACATAAGAAAATATGGATGGAATACAATCTACATTGATAAAACATTTTATTTTCTCACACTAACACTATGGTAGGATTTTATTCATGTAACTCACCTCACACCATTAGATCACACATTTTATTTAAGTTTTTACTCACTAATCCTATCTATAGAAGTATCTGGCATACGGTTTGATCATAACTTCTCTACTAGTATCGCATGGTCCTTTTTCTAAACTCTAACCCTAAATCCCAACCCTGACACACATGTCAAAGGTTGTTATCCACCACAACTCGACACTAACCTCATTATGTGGTAATAACTAAAAAATTGTATTGTTTCACATTATAAGGATGATTCTTGCTAGGGGAATTGTCCGTATTCTATGTGAGTCTGAATATAAGAAAAATAGTTCAATTATAGAGCTCTACTGATGTCCCTTATCTCCTTGGATAAGACATTAATAAGAATAGAAAATAATAGAGTACCAATAAATAGTTCCTAACAAAACTATAGATGAAGTAGAAATGATATATAGAGTACCTCTAATTACCCTTGTATCATCCTTGTTATAGGCCTCTATGACATGAATCTATAATCTCCCAATCCTCTATCATGAAGACACTAGCACAGACCACATGGGGGTGGTGGTGGGAATATATTGAGTTGTATTCCACATGTAGAAACTCTCCATACACCTTCACCACATCCTCCATCAAGCCGATCTATATGATTCAGTCGTTGTCTCTAATAGTGTGGTACATTTACTGTATCCCTCTCAACAGTAGGATATGTCGGACAACCATTTCAGATATGTTCCTATCCATCACAAGTGAAACAACACCACTCTCATGTCTATCTAGAACAATCGTAAGAGCTCATATCCACATAACCTCCATATTAGGATCGTCTTGTGAAGTATCTCACATGAATGGATCCCTAAGCATATAATTGGATATCAATTGATGAGTTCTAAGATCATCTATTTCCAATAGGAATAGTTAGAGTCTGCAGAGCAATAAATCTAGCCTCCACCAAGAACATATGAAGATCTCATACATAGGAAGTGATGCATAGTGATATCACTAATTTAGATCTTATATCCTATTGTAATCCAAGATCGAGGATTCCTTCTTTGAAACAAATGAACAACAAATCATATATAGGTAGTATCTCAAAAGGTCTGTGAACATCTATGAATACTCTTACATATTCCTTTTATCAGGTAAAAGTTGTAGAATTTCCTTCATATTAACCAATAACAACATGTATTGATATAAATATACCATAAAGTGGTGTTAAAATTTTATCCAACTGAGAATCCACTCATTATGGTTCAGTGTCACTATGAACCACCATCACTCATCATATCCCTAAAAAGGACTCATCTCTTAGACCACCATCGAATTAGGAGGTGTCCTCATAAGGTGGAAAACATGTTTGACTTCTTCAATACCATCATCATCTACTTAGAGGTATAGATCTCCCCAATTACTTAGATATAACTGCATCTAGAGCTCATGATTTTTGATCAACATGCACATATCCTCAGCCTGAACCACTAGAGCAACCTACTACTAAATTGGTGGTGGCTCTTCTGGTGGACCACATGGAAGTAAAATTTATACATAGTTCCCTGCATTTATTCCTCATCACTTGGATGATCATAATCAAAATCCTTCTATAAAATATTGTTTGTCAGATGTCACGATGAAATCCTAAAATAGAATAAAAATGTTCTATATTCCATGTGAATATCAAGGGAGGTGAACCAAGAAAGACATGGATACCACAACCTTTCCATAGATAATGAATTTACAAAAACGTTTCCTACAATAAGTGTATACATGTACCAAGTCATCTAGTAGGATATTAGAGTTCTAGTGTATGAATACATCAGTTGACAAATCTAAAAATGAGTCCCTTTCTAGTGAACTGATCTTGAAATACAACAACATTGTTTCCATAAACCCATACTAATCCAAGACATTGGTCCACATTTACATAGACCTGATGATGAAACTCTGTTGATACCACACTATTAGGACCTAACCCACTAGGGTTAAGCCACAACTCACCCAATCCATCCCTAAATAGGATATGAGTTACGTGCATCCCTGAGTACTCATATAACACACATAGGAGGACATAGACTATCATCCATGAAAACACACACACACACACATATATATATATATCCATGAAACAGTGTAGAGATAATAAAATCCAAAAAATAATTCATGAATATATCTAATGCATAATCAGATTACATCAATACTAATAAAAGAGTAAAATGGTAAAATACATGCTCACCAATAAAATCAAAAGTACAACATTCTTAGATGGATGTGACTAATGTAAAATGAAACCACTAGAACACACCTTCATAAAGAATTGGTATACAACTTGGATAGTATATCTCAATGTGCTCTGCCTACTCTGGTTCATTGTCGGAATATATGGAAGTGCCTATTGTCTACACCATACACAACATGTGCTGGAAATTCTAGTTCCTGGGAGAGTATAAAAAATCACTAAGAACCACAAAAACCAAAAATATATGGGTGATAATAAAACAAAACATCTTTCCCAACCTTCGAAAGGTGGCCTATGTGAGACAAAACATGGAACTCCATCTCGACCATTCCTCTCTAATACACATCCAGTCAACTCATGTACATTTGGTGCGTTAAAAAAATTGTTATACCACCACATGTAATCCATTAATATGTAATATATACACATCTAAAACATTTTTATCATCAGGTCCCAACCTCACAAACATCCCCAAAATATTACACATTGAGCTATGTTAATGATCATCTAGGGGAACTCACTCCACAACCACAACTATCTTAGATGGAACTCATATGAGAGATGTAAATCCATCATAAAAATATCTTCCGTCACTAATTTCACTTATTTGCGAGATACCAGTCCATCGAGAATAGGTATTACATACCTAATAGCACTAACCAAAGAGATATAACTCCATTGAGCATCACTAAGCAGATGGAACATCCCCTCCAACCCATGAGGCATACATTTGTGAGAACACACTATTCAGATAAGTCTATGAAAAAATTCATAATTCCTCTTCATGGATCTCAATTTTCAGATAGGGTATCACAATAATTTAGTATAGTGGACACCTTAAAACCTACATGAAATACTAAATATCTCATCTCATTAGATACATCATCATACCCAAGACCATTGGGGGACACCACGAACCTAATCTAGAACTCTGTATATCCATCACCCAGATAGGGGATCAAACCTAGGAACAATTAGTAACACCTTAAACAATATCAAGTCCCACACCATAGTACATAGATATGTTATCATTCATAGTTAAACTGGGAGATTCCAAAAACCTAAATCTATATCCTATCACAAAGTAGATGATTATACATATGATGATACTTAGAACCCCCCCCCCCCCAGAACCAACAACCATGTAGGGGTTTGTACTCACAAATATACAAAAAATTATAAAAAAACCCACCCATTATGATGGAATTGTATATCCAATTATTCAAATATATACACTAGGATATCATTATATAGATGAGATCATCTCCCATATAGAATAGTCAATATAATTAAACAAACACCCATCTAGGGAAGTCTATATGATAAAGGATATCCTTCAAACCTCTTAGAGAGATATGAGAACTTTATATATTTTCATATGGATAAGGATATCATAGTCATGTGATAAGGATGCAATGCCACATTTTACCCTCATAGGGATATACTAAGGGAACCCACAAAACCAACACTATTCTATACTTATCAATTAAGTTACCCACTAACCTCACCTCACATAGCATCCTTAATTCCAAAACCATGGGCACAATCATGTCAAGTGTGTGTTATTAATCAATATAGGATAATCATGGGAATCCATATGATTTATGAAAAGGAATATTCATGGGGGAGAAGATTTCTTGGGGGGTACATGATTTATAACCAAGGTACACGATGTGTCTCCATAATCATTTCCCTTTTCGTTTCCTCTCACAGTACTCAGTGTGTAATTCAGAAATATATATTGAATGTGACCACATTCAATTTTTTGGGAGTGTCCTTTCCCATACATGGATAGCTAACCATGTATCCCCCCATGGGGAATATCCTCAGTATAGATTATTTCATAGCTACTTGAAAAGGTGTCCATGCCATCATGTTGTGATCATTCCTGGATACCTATGTCTCTGTACATATTTGTGTATGTCTATATGGCCATGCCCCTCAACATGGATACCCCATCCATCTCCAGTGTCAGAATATCCTAGGATCACTACATATTTTTTACACATTGTCCATAGTGTGTAGCCCAAAAAGGTAATTTCCCAAAATGATAAGAACACATTGTAAGTTCTCCTATACTGAACTATGTGTTATTAGTTATTATGAATGATTTGCACTCCAAACCACATGATGATCCATGATTTCCACCTAAAACAAAGAATATAGACTCAGGTATCTCTAGAAGTTGTAATAGGGATCCAAATACTTTGAAAAAAATGAATTAATCGATAATATTATATAAAAATAAAACTCATCATACCTCATGGAGAAACACCAAATATTATTTTCAAAAATGATGTTTTAAAGCTACTGTAGCTCGATCTGGTGATGATAAAGAAAAATGGTTATCAAAACTACCTCCACATTTTTCATTGGAATTGTTTCATCTGTCATGCAAGAGGTAGATCCACCTCTACTATGTGGCATGTGATAACAAGGAGTAATAAATTATTGCATTTTAAAAAACTAATATTATCAACATGGCTGCAATCCTACCATCAAATATTAACCCAACACTGAAAAACCTTATGTTATTCATAGAGTAATCACCAGGGTCTAGACTCATATATTGTATCAAATTTATGACTCAAGACTCTACTTAGTAATTACTCCAAATTTACATATAAACTGTACGCGCATGAAAAAATAAATTTAATATTCTTAATATCATTTCACCGAGGATATCCATGCTATATAATCCTTCAACTCAGTCCCTGGATATAAAAATATTCCTAGAAATATCATAATGCATAAATGGATAAAATAGTTTCTAAAATTTCTGTATAATAAATATAATTTTTAAAATGAAGGTATAAAAATTAACCACCCACACAAATTTATTTGCTGTAAATTTAAATTTTAATAACGTGGTGTGTGGACTACCACTCCTGAAAGAAATATGTTTTTATTTCCATCAAATAAAATATTTGATATTTATAGTTTATATTTGATAAGTAAATATGAAATATGAATGTAAAATAAATAATTAATATATTAATTTTTAATAACTCAAAATGTGATAATAGTTATAAAGAAACATATAGATAAATTTAAATAACCAAAAACTATTCCATTAGCATTTTTAATTTCAAGAAACTTGACTACTAATCCATGTAACAAAATTAGGGTATTATATGTGTTTTTAAAAATTAAATGTATGAACCATTAATAGTTATTATATGATGATATTTTGGAGAAAATGGATTATAAGAACTGAATATATAGACCTACATTAATATAGTTATGATTATTAACAACATATATTGAATGGTTATTACAAAAATAGTATACATGAATAATATTATTATTAATGAAGAATACAAACACAAGTATATAATGATAATTTTAATAAATAGTAAATTATAATTATTATATTAACGAAAAATTAAGTTAAATCATTTTGTTAAAATTAAGCTTAATTATTATGGACTTGGTAACCCAAAATCTATTATTAGAGTTATAAAATTTCTTATTATACTAACATTTCCAACATGTACATTTTTATTTTTCTCCCCATTTCTATTTCTAGTGAAAATGTGTTTTTAATATGTGTCCACATTCATGAATATTTTAATTTCACCTAATATTTTAAAAACCACTAAGACATTTTTACAAGTGACATATCACTATGAATTTCGAAATAATGCTTTCAAACTCAATTTAATAAATATCGTCAGTGATTTTATTTTAATTCTACTCTCCCTAGTTTTAAATATATATCACCAATAATGTTAATTTTTATGTTCTTCTATTAATATGTGAAATTTTTTGAGTTATCATGTTATTTATGTCAAATAATTTATTTCTAGTTTTTATTTTGTTTTGAAATGTTCGGTATCACGTTTTTTATTTTTGAAGATTCGGTTGTATTAATGAATGAATATCATTATGATGTTTTATGAAACTCATTTTAATTCCATGGATAATTTGGGGAAATTTAATGACCACCATTTTGATATTGATGAAACTAGTACTTTTTCAATATGTTCCTTGAGAAATATATATGATTTATTTTATATAGAATAAAATGTATGGGTCATAATGGGTGGGTCCTAATGTCTCTCCACAATTAATTAGTTTATGCTTAAATCTCATGAGATATTGAACTATTAACATATAGAGTTTTTTAAAAAAGTATTTGTATGATGGGTTTGCTCATATTTTTTGTCATGGAAATAACGGGTCTATATAAATTAGTTTGGGAATAATGAATTTTCCCTTGTATAATTTACCTCTACCAAGAATTTACCACATTTCCTTGTCATTAATCAAGATATAAAAAATTTCATGATTCATTTAACATCCTTGTAATTCCGTTTTTTAATTATTATGCCTTGTTTTTTAATATATTATTCAATTTTATTTCATTCTCACATGTTATATGGTCATTGGGACATATTTTGTGCTAGAACATAAATACGATGATTCTTTAATTCAATTTTTGTGAACTTATGGTAATATTTTTTTTTTATTATTTTATTGTAATATAATTACATCATTTCATATGTTCTTTATGTCATACTCATGTTTTACATCATGTTATGGTATGTTTTTCTGATATTGACTGTTTAGGATTACCCTTATCTACTATTTCTAATCCACACGTTAGGGAGATAAGTAAAGCATGTGATAAATATGAAAACCGGTCTATAAGAGACTTATTATGGATATAAGTTTACATGTTTAATAAAATTAGTTTATTTTGTAACTAATTTCAATGCAACTAAACTTTTTGGTCCTTAGACTGTATGAATTTTTTGTGATTTAATATATAAATATAGAGATCATTATACTATTTATGTTATGTCTTTCAGGGGTAGATTTAATTTACATGTTGTGATAAAATTATCATGTACATTAAATAAAATAACAATGTTTTCTAGGAATATAACGTAGTTATGTTTTATAGAGAAATATTAATTAAATTTCAATGAGTTGAATATAGTGTTCATCAATGCATTATATCTCAAACAAAAAATAATATTGAGGGGATTTTTATATATATTAACACATAAAAAAATATGGGGATATGTTCACATAATGAATGAAAAGGTATAAGTTTAGGGTTTATTTTAATTTAAGATTCATGATATATATTTTTCGAATCTAGATTTATATCTACCATCATTAATATTAATTTTTGAAATTTTGAGTCATTAACTATATTGGGAAATGTGTAATATTTATACTTAACATGAATGCATGAATCATATATTCCCAAATATAGGAATTTATTTGAACCAAAGTAGATTGTTGATATTGAATAAAGAATACAAATAAACAATACATTTCAACCCCAGTAAGGTTAAGTAGGTAAGTAATGCTATATGTTAGAAGGACTACAATAGTTTATCCATGATAAGAATTGAAGGAGATCCAATATATTTGTACTTATATAATATGGACCCCACAATAATGTGGGTTGGGGGAAAACCTATATTTCTCAAAATACCATTCAACTATAAAGCCATGTAAAAATTAATTATATATAGAATGAGGGTTTAATACCACAAAAGATGTTAGGGAATTTTGAATATTCTAATAAGTATTTTTATGGAATGGTAAGATTTAGTAATTGATTAATTGTATCCTTACTAGTAGAACCCATGAAGGAGCTATTAGATGATTTCCATAGGTCGTTATTCTCAATACATCATAGAATTCCAAAGATATACAATGATATTAATGGGAATTTATAGTGATAAAACCTGAAAAGGTAATTTTTATTATTATATATATATGTATGTATGTATCAATTCCTTGTTTATAATCAATTTATGGTTGAAATTCTTCATTTTATGGGGTCTATGAAACAATTATTCATTCATAGATAAATATTGGATAACATCCCTGAGTATATCATCATTGGACTCTATAACACATCAAAATGATATAAAGTAATTTTTCTTGTAGTCCTTAACCTTAAAAAGTTATTGAATTCCATTTGAATACCAGTATAATTGAATTTATATTTAATTTATTGGGCATTACTTATAGATTAAATAAGGATTCATGGAGTAAGACACTCAATTATATTAAATTGAGATATATGGCTGAGTTAAATGTTTTAGAGTAGTCATGAGTATGAATTTAATATGTATATAATCATTTGTGGTTCATATCATCCATGGATAGATATTCAGACCGAGAACACTATGAAATCCTTAAATGATATATTTAGATAATACACTGTAGAAATAAATTGTGGATGGGATCAGTTACATTCCTTAGTTTAATTCTGAGAAATTATATCGTTCATATAATAAATTTATTCATCTCCTTATAAAGTACTCCATAGAAAGATATTCATATCTCTAAAATGAATGGATTATGTTAGATAGAAAAAGATATTGGGACCTCATATTGTAGAAGAAATGGTAGAGAATGTTAATTCTATTTAGCTACACATTAGATAAGATGAATTTCAATAGAAAAGTATGCTTAAAAATTATAAAGTGGTTTTAGGTTTGACATTTTTGTAATAGTACACATAAAAATAAATCATTGGAAAAAATGTTAAGATATTTGTAAATAAGGTGAAGCTGAACCCTAGATATATCAGCCCCTAGATATGTTAAATTATATGGGAACTGTAATTGATTGTTTGGAGTTTGAATAAAACATCACTCAATTTTACTATGTGTTCAATATATGGAATTTTAAAATGATGGAACCAATCCTTAAAAAGTACTAAAATAAGAGGTTGTACATTTGGTTGAAAAACCTTCATATGTGGAACTACCAACATAGATTCATTATATAAGTTATAAAATGTTGTTTAATAAGATCATAGTGTAAATAAAATATTTATGGTGAAATAATAAAAATTATAAAGATATAAGAGATCTAAATAATATAATGATGGGAAAATATCATCAAATATTTCCATTAGAATGACATAATTTTAATGGATAATTTCTATTAATGGTGTAGAATGTAACATACATATATTTTAAAATATATTATCTGTTAATGAATTAGATATTTTTTATAATTATTGATTCACAAAATAGTGAATAAAAATGAATAATTATATAGAAAAATATAATTTTAATTTCATTATATGATAGTAATATTAAACTGAGAATATAAATTAATATTTAAAAAGGGTAAATTTCATAGGCCTAAAATACCTATAATTCTTAAAAAACATATTTGATTTGTTAAATAAAATAACATATTTCTGTTATATTTAATAATTTTGAGGAATAGTGACATTAAAAAAATTATTGATAAAATTGAATTTATAATAATTAAAATCAATTAGATACATCAGTGGTATGTATGTGACATGATATAAGGAAATACTATAATTATTTGTCATTAAAAAATAAATTGTTTCTTTTCAAACATATTATCTTTGATATAAGACTTTATTTTAAAAAATAATTTATATTCCTTTTAGTATTAAATCTAGGGAATGTTTTTTAAATAATATATAAAATTTAAACGTCATTCATACATTGAATATCAATTGGTGTGAGATAATGATATAATCATGTTAATGTATAATGTGATATGTTTTATAAAACTATTTTTATAACCTTAATGTACTTTTAAAATAATACATTAAATTATTCACTATTTATGAATGAATTCAATGAAAATTATTGATACCATATTATATAAATCATAAAAAGATTCATCTAATTAATGTTACTAGTGGTGTAATGAGAATAAAATAATATTTTCATAAATACACATTCTTTATAAAAATATTTTTATGTCTTCTGTATCTAGATATTAGAAATAATATTTAAAAATTCACAAAATTCAATCTTATTAGATGTATTTAAAATTTGGAATCCTTATGGTTAATATTAGAATGTATATTCAACTAAATTTGGGGGCATTGAAATAGGATTCCATTGTAAAATTCAATCACCACATTAATGGTTTAAATGATTAATAGTTGACAAATCCTAAGAGATACAGACGAAACTATCACTAGAACATGTTCCAATTTGATTGGATGAGTTGGTTTTGACTTTATTATATACTATAATATAAAATTAGTGTATTTTTTTCAATGTGATAATGAAAATTAATTTAAATTTATTTAAAAATTTATAGTATTTAAATTGGTGAAACTCGCCTCGCATATAGAGAAGCACCTCCTATTATCACTTCTATACACACATTAGGCAGCTTATATTGACTATGATCCGCAAAAATATCTTCCGTAATCTCCTATTTGATGAAATGAATTTAATTTTACATTACTGAATCTATTGGATGGTCATTTTTATCAAAATAAGGAATACAAATTATAAAATTATTTTCTTAGAAAAAAATTTATTTTTTACTTTCCTTTCATTCCATCCATTTTAATATGAAAACACCACTCAAAACTATTTGTAGTCTACTACCTTCATGAAGTGATATAATTAATTTTTCATCACACTCAAACATTAATATATATATTATTATATATAATTAATAAATAAGGTCATTTTTAAATGAACAATGTTCTAGAGATTATGAAATTATGACTAAATTGCAGTCTCCAAAATATCTATTCAAATATATACATGGAAAATAGAATAGTAATTGGTTGAATATTTATTTTTATAAATATATTATTATAAAAATGTAATTTTAAAATATTATGGATATATATATATATATATGAATTATTATATGTAGTTAGACTGTATTTATAATATTGTTTTATTTATTATAATAGAAATTAGATCACATACAATTCAAGTTATGACATATGGTGGAGATGTATATTCAAATCTAACTTTTAATCTTTATTATTTAGGTAACAATATATTTATGGGGAATTATATTCCATTTCAATAATAATATCCATATATATTATTATTTTTATTCATTGAATTTAAAATTTTTATTTTTATTTTCACTTTTTAGTACTCCAAGATACATAATGAATGATTTGATAAAAAACAATTTATCTACATTCTTATCAATACATAATTTTCCTTCCCTCCATTTTAATCAAATTTTTTTTTGGAGTTTTTGTATACCAATAAATATTTTATAAAGGTTATTTATTCTACCTTATAATTTAATTAGAAATTATTTAATTGATTCTTTTAAAATATTTTTTTGGAAACCACATTTGAATTTCATTTCTAAATTTTGAGTGGAATTGTTTCGTAAATGTATATGAAATTAATAGATTTTCCCCCACAATGTAACTTCTTTATAATTAAAAATTTATTCAAGTTCCCATGAATTTTAGGGAAAATTTTATTCTAATTATCTTGATGAAATCATAGATTTTTTGGGGTAATGAAAAGATAATGTATTTTCATTTGTTTCTCATATATTATTTATAATTATTTTATAAATGTATTAAATATATATTTATATGCATTGAATAATATTATATATTTTTTGGGATATGATCTCCTCAAAACATCCAATTTCATTATTTGGGTGTCATTAGAAAATGATATTATTAGGAATGTTTTATGAATATTATTCCTATCCTGTACGTTAATGATTCTATGATAAAATGATAAATATTTTTGTGATCTTATAGAACACATATATATGATTTTCTCCGTGTGATTTGGGGTCCCATAATTGTATAGACTATAATTGAACCATGTAAGGATTAATATCTTGTGAGACAATATGAAGGGAATTAGGAGATAACCCAATACACTATTGGACTTTTTTCACTATAAATACATGAATGAAAACTGAACGCAATTCATAATGGGACACTCTACCCTATCATAGTATTGGTGGTGGTCCTAATCTACTAAAATTATTCTATTTACTAACCTGAATTCCAAAGGACCTTGACCTATAATTCATATAATCTAAAATCAGTAGTGATTTATTAGACAAGATTTCTCACCCTTTTGACTGATAACTTTTCATGAACAATATTAGTGTCATGAATCATCTATTATAGTTTATGAATTTTTTGGTGTGTTTTTAATAGTTTTTATCATACTCTTATACACATATTCTAATCTATTGACTAGTTATGGACATAGACTTAAATATAATATTATTACACTTAATGATAATCTATGTTATAAATTTTTCCCAATATTTTTATGAATGGTTTTACATTAAGTATGTATAAGAACGATATTATATGCGATAAACTTTGTGGGGGATGTTGTAGATATTTCATGGATTAATTTGATTATGTATCCTCTCTCAAAATAAAATAATGTTTTAAAATACTTAGTCTTGTAATACATTGAGATTTATTTAACATACATCTTATATAAAGCAATATTTATGTAAGTGCCACTCATGATTCCTAATGGATTCACCCATGGAAGAAAACTTGGGTGAGCCTTCATAAAGGGCCCCCAATAAGAGATATTTTTCAAACATGTCCCAAATTATGGGTAAGACTTCAACCAAGGCCCCCAAATAAATTAAAACCTTATCATTATTCCTCTTTTGGTGTTAGATACATCACACATCCTGTATCGAGATGATCTTCCTCACCTAATCAAAACAAGTAATACATATTCACCCAATTTTCCTAATATGAGAGTCCCTTAACTGATGTCTCAATACTAAGGTGATAATGATCCTATACTCCTAGATTGGGTAATATATTCACCTTGTTTTCATACCTCATCAATTAATACAAAATATCAACATTCCTTGGATTTGGACATATTATATATACCTTGAGTCATGATAAATTTATTAAATAAATGGATTCTAAAATCCTTCTCATTTTATATATTTTAGGAGATTTTATTTCAAGATCTACTAATTTTGTAAGATCATAATTCTTTCAATTTCCCATCATTGAAATATTCTCTATTTTATTCCTCTTATTTCCATTGTGTGGTCTATATAATAACCATTATTGAATTTGATGATAATTTTCATGAAAATAACGTGTATTTATTAATTCATATAATGTTATATCATTCAAAGTGGTTTTATTCAAATGAAAACAATACCATAAGGGTTTTTGATATAATCTTACTTTTTATTGGGATTGTTTATGTTTAAATTAATTTCAGGGGAACTATTTGTTCTCTATCTCCTAAAATTAAAATTTTTTATACTCATATTTTTATTAATGTGGTTTTAATTTAACAATTATATTTTTTCCTCTATAACCATCAAAAATAATTATTCCGTATTTTTATGAAACAGTATCATTATCTATAATTTTTGTCTCAATATATGTTTCCACTATATCCATGTCCTTCAATTTTTTTAAATGTTAATAACTACTATTAAATGATTTATCAAGTTATTTGTATACAATTTTAGAAATTAGTTAAATATTTTTACCGGAATATTTTTATTAATGGGGCATTTTTAATATCTTTTTCCTAAATTTCTAAGGAATGTTTTTTTCACATTTACTACAAGTGAAAAAATTTTAAGCATCCATTTCATTGTTCATTTCCAAAACTCCTCACCAAGTTTATATAGTTTAAAAAATTTATTACTATTTTTAAAATAATAATTTTAAAAAAATATAAAAAAATATTTATTATTTTTTAAAATCCCCTTTATGAGGATTCTATAAAATTAATTCCAATTTATGTATTAAAATAATTATATATTTATGATATTCATTAAGTATAATAGAATATGATACCGTCTAAATCCTTTTTATTAACATTTATGATTAAAAAAATTGTTTATTGTTTAATCAAACCATTTTCATTCCCTATTGGTTATATGAAATATAAAATAATAATGAATGTTGTTATATTTTTTTGTATATATATAGTAATTGTTAATTTGTATGTTATGGATGGTTCTATTATTTTGAAATCGAAAACCCATACATTCAGGTTTTGTTCCAAAAACACTATCCTTAAAAAATTCTCTTGACATAAATGGAGATGATACAATCTAAATATATATTTAATTTACATTATTTGAATTTTTTAAACATTAAATATGACAAATAATTACATATTACCATGAATGGAATGAATAGTGTCATTATTTACATGATACAAATGAAACACTTGTGAACCTTTCTCCCCAATTGAGCTATGCTAATCTACCATTTATAATTTTAATAATACAATCATGTATTTTTATCTCGAGGAATGAAAGCATAAGAAAGGGGGGAGATCAAACACTTCATAAGGGAATTACTCATCAACTTTAAAACAATGGTAATATCAAACTCACATGATAAAAAATTATGAAAAAAATAACCTCTATCATGTTCCCAAATCATGTTGCCAAATTTAATGTCCCAAAAATGATACCTCAATCCTAGTAACAGAAAAATATTATTATCAAATATTCTTATATCACATAAACTCAATAATCCATTGATCAAACCTAATTTCATCACATTAAACAAACAAAAAATTGATCAATGTTTACTACATCATGTTCATAAAAAATATATGAATAAATCTACATGAATCATTTCCAAAATAAATATTTTATCATTTAATTTGATATAAAATATTAACCAATAATTTAGAAGGATATATAGGACCCCACACATCTATAATTTATATATATACGTACCTATTGAAAGTAATTATTCATCAATTCATAAAGGACCCAAGTAGAATGGGATTTCAAAACATTTCAAGATTGAATTAGAATTTTTTAATATAACACCCAATGATTTCATTGTACATTCTCTTTTTAATGTAATTAAATCATTTTTTCTACATGAAACATTGTGTTCCAGCACACCATGAATTTTAAAAGTAGTCATTAAAAAAGTTATTATGAATAGTGTTAACTTCATTTTGAATTTTATTAATCCATATAGTTTTAAACTCTATATTATGTGTTTCTTAGACAAAATATTAGAACAAATTGAATTTTTTATATATAAGTAATTTTTTAAAAAATTAAAATTTTTCAACTTCTAATGGAGAATCATTTTTAAATAGAATATTCAAAACTTTTATATCTTTAATTTGAGAAATTAAAATTCTTCACTAGAATTAGGACATACATATTTAGTTTGTATTAATTTTTGGGGTTTTTCTGATAACTTTATTTTTTTATGAATAGTGAAAATTACTAAATTTTAATTGAATTTTTTTAATAAAAATAATTCATCGTGTAAAATTATACATTATAATGCTATTAAAGAATAATTAGATTATATTTATATAATTTAATTCAATGTTTCTAATTGGATATAATTTTACATATAAATTGGATATAAACACATATCAATCTTTTGATAGTTCTTACTTCTCGAAAACCCGCATTCATCTATTCAATATGGGAATTAATGTTAATTAAATTAATACAACTTATATGTTTTGAATTTGGTTAAATAAATATCATTTTTTAATTTTGAATATCAAAATTAGGTTAGCATGAATTTTTGTTATTTTTTAGAACATTCAATTTTTGATGAATTGTGAAAACACTGCATTATTTTATAAAACAGACATTTTATTTGTAATAAATATTTTTAATTTATATTTATTGTAATATAAAAATGGATACATAATACCAATATTATTCCAATTTAATTCATTGGAGTAATTTTATGATATGTATTGAAAGAAAAAATTGTATGAACTATTTAACATCTTTTACCCACCTTCCAGGAACATTTGGAAAATTGTATAAAAAATAATTTTACCCCATTTGTGAATTTAATGTCAAAAATACAAGGGACATAGTTGATAGCAGTAAATAAAACATGGTTCAATAAGATTAAATTAATTTTTGATGAATAGTAAATTTCGAATTTTATTACCATGGTAAAAAGTAAATAGGGACGATTAAAGGTAAAAATGATATTAAAATTACCCTGAAACATGTCATAATTCTATTGGATCAGTGTATTTTGACCATAATAAAACATATGAATAAAATATGATCCTTTTTGATCCACTTGGATTAGATTAGGTCATTTATTATAATTTATTTAAAGAAGAGTTAAAAGTTTTAAATTCAAATTTTAATAACTAACCAATTTTTAATATAGGGATATACATAGGACACATTCTACAATAAATAATCATTATAAATATAAAAATATTTTTTAAATCATGGTATTTTATATAAAAATTTTATACATTAAATAATTAATATCATTTAGGACCCAATGATGATGCATTAAATACCTTATTAAAGTAAGAAAAATTAATTGATGTTATAAAGAGTAAAATACATGAAAATTTAAACATTGTATGCCATACACGAAATTTATTGGTGAATTTTACATGTTAGGGTTAATTCAATGTATTGTTTTAAAATAAATCAGATTTTTCTGAATTTCACATAAACGAAATAATAAATAGTTTCAAAATTGACATAAATGAGTTTTTAAAAAAAATATTATTTTATTAAATAATCAAATATTCCTAAAAATCAAATATTTTCCCAAAGTACTTATATAGTGATAGATAAGTCATTTATTAACCACTTTAGGTTCTTTTGTAATCTTCTAGTTTGTTTATTAACCATATAATATAAAAATACAAGACGACGTGGTAAACGTTAAACTATTTAACTAAGAGTTAAATCTAAAAGATATGGTTAATATGATGACCTAAACATGTCTAAAACCTATCGGTTGAGTGTTTCTAGACCCATCCCAATATTATCCTCGAAATAAATCTATTGGAAGCATTTAGAATACTAAAATGATATTATAATAAAATAATATTTTAGGCATTTCCTAAAGTCCCCCTCACCTCTCTTGTGAAAGGTTACATCCCTTCTCTTACAATAACGCCTCCAAATCCATTTGGATCGGCCAAAAGCTGCTCAAATATCCTCCCAACTTCCATCCCATAAACCTATATTCCTTACATTAATCTGAAACCAATCCTAAGGATGCATATTTTTCAATCCAAATGGAAGCACCTGAAGTAGAGGTAAATATTTCATTACCACTTTCGATGTTCTTTTCATCTTCCAATTAAACTTTATATGATATTTACAAACTTTAAAATTAAGTCCAGTACCTTAAACATACTAATATGTTATTATAAATATGGTCCAACCATATTCATTAATAAATCCATCCTATTATTTACATCATCACCATATTAGCGTATGTATAGCTTATAGTCTCCACATCGTGGTGTAGTTTGTTATTCAACACATAATTATTTGGATGGGTATAATAATGATTATAATTGATTTAAATAATAAACATAACATTTAAATTATTCTGTAAATACATTATATCATACAATTACATATGATTTCACCATTAATATAATGATATTATCGGTCGTGCGTACTTACAGCTTACCGTCTCCCAAACGCGATGAGATTTCATTCCCCATAATAAACATTAAAGAATAATTTTCATTTTTTTATTAAAAATAATGTTAAATTACTTAATATAATTCTAGATATTATTAAAATAAATCTTATCCATAACAAACATTACTTATGTAATAAAAAAACAATAAATATAAACAAACTAGTTAACATCCAAAAAATAAAAATATTGAAATATTATTAATGAAGAAATATTAGAAGATCATATATGATATCTTATTTTTGTATGTGGTTTATTTATAATTTAATAACAATTATTTAACCATTATAATGGAGGTTAACATACCCTAGACTAAATAAAATTACATGGTAAGGGTTAATTTTACCGTCTCATTATTATTCGAGGTTGTTTATAAGTACGTATAAATTGTGACTACTTTATCATCCACATCCGTGTTCCATAAAAATTTATATCAATTTTTTTTAATATTTACAATGCTATGTTATAAAGTCTTTTATTCCCTTGTTTTTTGTTTTATAAAATATTTTGAAAGGAATTAATCTTTTGTTTCCCATATAATGTACTTTATGACCATTTCGAAAAATTATGGTAACAATGTTTTATTTAACATATACGGTGGGTGGAGATATTTTCTGATGTTTTATCACTTTTGATGCTTTCCTTACATGAATATAACAATATTACAGAAAAAAAATGTTTTCTTTAAAAAATATGCTACTATTGAATGATTTCATAGTAGAATGATATATTTCACTCAAATAGTTTTTGGACTAATTTATTATATGTAAACATCCTTTGTTTAATTTTACACTCGTTTAAAGTTGATTTATTATGACAAAATCATCCATATAGTATTAAAGGTTTTGTGATATGTCTGATTATGGATGTTCTATTTCTGTACCATTCATGGTTTATTGTTAATGTATCCACATTTCGTATTCCAGTTTTAATTCGAATGTTTATGTTATATTTTAAAATTTTCATATAAGGAATGCATTGTACATAGTAAGTGCATACCAGGACCTGATATACCACCTCAATACATAGGTAGATATCATGAGAAAAACTAGTGTCTTGGCACAACTACTTGAAAAAATATTTATTTTTTGTTTTGGACAAGTAACTAACTATGTGATTATGATGTCTGACATTTTTCATTTCATCATTATGAAATCAGCTATTGATATTACATGTGATTATTCAACTAGTAATATATCCATGTGAATATGTAAATGTCATTATATTATTTATATATTTTATACTATGCTAATTTTTTTGTTTAAAATTCTTGTTTTTTAGTCTTATAACTTGCATTCAATGTTTATGCTTATTTATTAAGGTTTCTGTTATATTTTTATCCTTACAAAGCATTTGAGCTCACCCCAATCTTATGTTTTATTATTACCATGATGCGAAGAAGTATATTTTGATTGACCTGTGGGAATAGGATATGGGATATGAGTGTGTTCAAAAGAGTCCCAATGTTTTTTATTCTTCACTCCATAATGAAATGTGAAACTTATGTATGTATCTAGTACTTCCAAATCTACTAAACTAATCATTCGTTCAATACTTTATCTCTTTTTATCAATCCATTGTTATGTAATAATGCATCGACTCTAGGTAACTGGTGTTGGGGTGTTATAGTTGGTATTAGAAGAAGTTTATTACATATCATGGAAAATATATTTAGAGAAAATATGATTAGAGAACATTACCCTATGATATACTTTGAGGGTTAGTATAGAATAATTTCCATGAATTTTGGAAATGTAGAGATTTTGTGATTTTTCCATGAAATAAATCACTTTCTAGAAACTACAAGTTAACGTGGTTCTGGCATAGATGAAACAAGGAGTGAAAACACTAGCAAAGAGTTTCGGTCATAGCCTGGGGTAACCTAGTACACAGAAATGGGCCTTACTATGCACCTGGTTTGACACACTCTAGGGATATGGTTAGAATAAATTGTGTTTTCTTTACAAACACATATGAAGGTTTTATGAGTAAATACTCCCTCAAAGAAAACATTTTTGTTATTATGGATTATATGAATATACTTTTATATTTATAATAGGTATTTTAAATGTTTGTAATTATTCATTATGATTCATAAACTAACATAGAGTACGCCATTGTTTAGAAATGGAGCCCAGTAGAAGGAATTATAACTCCATTAATACAAATGATCCAAAGAGTAAGAGTGGTCATATATTTCATGGTATTAAACAAACATTTATAAGGGAAATAGTCTCCCATGTATTCTAATCATATGAAGAAGTTTTATAATATTTTTATAAGATATGTATAAAATTCTCTGAGTCCTAATGCTTTGAAGATAAGCAAGACAAGAAATGGATGCTAAATAGAATGATTGAAAAAGAGAAGAAGGGAAAGAAGGATTTTCCCATATGTGATAAATGTGGAAATAATCACCTTGGTAAATGGTTCAAGGGAATGGGAGTTTGTTATAAGTGTGGAGATAAAATGATACCAAGTATGTTAGAACAAGGGTAAGAAAAAGGTTTCAAATGTACAATGCTTCATCTGAAAGGAGTTGGGATACTACGTGATTCAATTTCCTAATCATCTAAGTATACCCCAAATGATTCTATTAGATAATAATAATGTTTTGATACTATCGTAGAGGAAGAGGAATAATTAGTGTTCATATATTTTTATTAATGAATTGTGTTATTTGAGTGTTGTATCAGCGATGTACTAGTTATATTAATTATGGAAATAAATAAGGATTATATTGCAGTGCTATTTCCTTAATGATTTGAGATTATTTGGTATTAAGAAAAGTGACTCAAAAGCATGTCATTATTTTTGGAAAATAAATGGATGATGTAAAGATAAACCATAATATGGTTCTGATACTATGGTAGTGATGTTAGAATAAGAGATGGTTGATTTGGATAAATTATATTTATTATTATTGAAAACCTTGGAATTTATTAATGGTTTGTTTATTCAATCATTTCTAGAGTATTAAAAAAATTTTGTTATATAGAATATAGGTAGTATTCTATGTGGAATAAAGAATAATTAATGTAATCAATAAGGTTTTATGGTAATTTAGGGTGTTACCATGTTTTAATAGAGTACATGATAAAGGATTTCACATATAATTATGGGGAAACAATATATCTTTATTCTCTTATGTTGACCATCCTTCAAAATTTGGGACTATGAGTTTGGAAAAAATTATTTTGGATAAGACTAAGGGTTGGAATGGATTAAGATGGAAATTGTGTACTATTTTTTATGGTTAAAACATTTCATAGTATTATTGTTTCGGATTGTTATAAAATGGACAACCCAATCGCATCTGGAAAGGCTGCAAGACTTGAAATCACAACTGAAGCATGACAATGGCGCATCACCTACCACTGGCCTATGTGATGTCCTCGTTTGTATATTGTTGTTTTTTTAAAATTTTCTTAAAGTTAAATTATATATTAATTTTTTTAAACACTATATGATTATGTTAAAAAGAATATTTTAGAGTTCTATTATTTTTTGGAGTGAAAGGTTAGTTTTTGGTAAAAATTATTTAAAGGATAGAACACTATGTGTCAAGTTTTATTTTTTTCTTATTTTATGAAGAAATTAATTCTTAAACTATAGGGAAAGGAAATAAATCCAAATTTTTTTAATCATAATCACTTATTTTTTGTTGAACTGATGACATTTTAAATCAACATAGATTTATGGATTTGAGGCCATAAATTTTTAATTTATTTTTAAATTTTTTTAATATATTACCTCAATCACAACATATAAATATTTATATTTTTCCTATAATAATGTGTCTCAGATTTCCACAAATGTTCTGTTATACGAAATCTAAATTTCATGGTGAATTTTTCATTTCACTTTTTTTCTCGTTGATACTAAATTTTATTAACCCTATCTCCGATGTGGGTTTCCCAGTAAGTTATTTTCTATTTTCAACCTTTTATTTTCAAAAGTCAATTTAAAATTGGGAGGATTCAATTTATTGAATGAAGGGAGAGTGTAACAAAACATGATTTCACTCTATGTTATATCTTTAAAGTAATTCAATAGTTTGCGCTTCACGCAACACCGAGTTTAAGTTCCCCATGAATTACCAAACTAGCCATTCAAAAAAATATTATGAATAATATTAACTTCATTTTGAATTATTTATACTCCATAAAATTTTGACATCCATATTATGTGTTTTTTAGTCATACAATAAGAACAAATTCAAATTTTCAGATAAAAGAAGTATTTTTCAAAAAAAATCAATTTAAACTCGTTTTTATGGAGAACCCTTTTTCAATACAATATTTGAGACTTTTATATATTAAATTTGAAAAAAAAAATTCTTCTTTAGAAGAGACATAAAAATTGAATTCGGAAATTTTTTTGGTGTTTTCAGATAACATTCATATTTTGGAAAATAGTGATAATTACTAAATTATAATTAAAAATAACTTCTATAATAAAGATAATTAATTATATAAAATTATAAATTTGAATGGAATTTAACTATAAATTGGAAATATTTTTATCATTTAATATAATTTTGGTCATTATAAGTAATTTTATATTTAAATTGTACATAAACACATATCAGTCTTTTGATAGGGTTTTTTTCTCAAAAAACCATTTTCTAGTTTTGACAAATGGAATTAATTTTAAATTATTTAATGAAACTTATTTGTTTTTAATTTGGTTAAATATACTACATTTTTGAATTTGGAATATCAAAATTATCATATTGAGTATTTTTTTTATTTTTGTAAAAACATTCAATTTTTTATGAATAGTGAAAAACAAACCATTATTGTTTTAAACCAACTTTTTATTTAAATATATATTTTTAATTTATATTTATTCAAATTTAAAAATAGATATATAGTACTTATATTAGTCTAATGTAATTCATATGAGTCATTTTATAATAAATTTAGATATATAAAATTTTATTGAACAATTTGACATCTTTTACACCCCTTCTAGGCACATTTGCAAATTTGAATAAAACACAATTTTACTGCTTTTGTGAATTGAATTTTAAAAATCCTAAAGACATTGTTGACATCAGTAAGTTAAACGTGGTACAATATAATGAAATTTTTTTTTGGTGAATAGTAACTGTTGATTTGTTTTTTACGATGGTTAATAGTAAATAAGGTAATTCGAGGTAAAAATGATATTACAATTACCTGAAATCATGTCCTAATTCTATTGGATAAGATTACATTGACCAAAATCAAACTTATGAATAAAATATGATCCTTTTATATCCACCTGGATTAGATAAGGACATATAATATATTTTATTTAAAGATTAATTAAAAATATTAAATTGAAATTTTATTGAATCAACCATTTGTAATATAGAGTTATATATAAGATAAATTCTAATATAAATATTCATTACAAATATAAAAACATTTCATAAATCATGGTAATTTATTTATAATTTTTAGACATTATATAATTAAATTTAGTTGTGACACAATGATGATGCAGTAAATACCATATTAATGAAAGACTAAAATAATTAATGATATAAATAGTAAAGTAAATGTAAATTGAAACTTCATATAGAATCAACGAATTTCCTTGGTGAATGTCAAATTTTTGGTTTTATTCATTGTATTTTGTTAAAAGAATTATTTTTTATGACTTTCACCAAACCAAAATCTTAAATAGTGTCAAAACTGATATTAATGAGTTTTTGAAAGAAATACTATTTTATTAAATGATATAATATTTCTATAAATATAATATTCAGCCAAAGGGATTATATAATTATATATATGTCATTAATGATCCACATGATGTTCACTTGGTGTTTTATAGTGTGTTTATTAACCATTTAATATAAAAATACAAGAAGCCATGGAAAAAGTTAAACTATTTAACTAAGAGTTAAATCTAAAATATTTTATCAATATGGTGACGTATACTTGTATAAAACCTATTTGTTGATATTTTATCTACCCATACCCACAATAGGCTTGAAATAAATCCATTTGGAGCCATAAATAATTGAAAATGATTTTACAATAAAATAACATTCCAAGAATTTCTTAAAGTGCATCTCACCTCTCTTATAAAAGGGTACTCCCCCTTCAGTTAATTTCACACCTCCTTTGCAATTTGGCTTAGCCAACCCCTAATCAAATAACCACATAACACCCATGAAGTTAACCTATAGGTCATACACTTTTCATAAATCCTACATATGGTGTCCTTTTTTTTCAAACAAAAAGGAAGTACTCAAAGAAGAGGTAATTATTTCATCACCACTTTCAATTTTCTTTTCATCTGCCGCTTCCACTTTCATTGTTTTAACATACTAAAATAATAACAACATTACCTTATACATACTGAGATGTTATTATAAATATGTTACAACCATATTCATTATTCTATCCATCCAATGAATGACAACGTCACCATACATGCCAACCTATGACTTATCGTCTCTATGCAGTCGTGTAGTCTGTTATTCAACACTTCATAATTTGGATGGGCATAATAATGATTATAACTAATTTAAATAATAAATATAACATGTTACTGATTCTATATATAAAATATAACATACAATTACATATGATTTCACTGTAAATATAATGATATTGTCGGACGTGCGTACGAATGGCTTACTATCTCCACGATGCATTGAGATTTCATTCCTGATCATAACCGTTCGAGAATAATTTTAATTTTATGATTAAAAAAAAGTTTAGGAACATAAAATCATTATTTATATTAATCCAATACATCCTATCAATAATTAACCAGACATCCTTAATAAAAATTATAATGGAAAGAAATCAGTTAACACCCGAAACAATAATACTACTGAAATTTTATTAACAATGAAATATTACAAGATCATATATGATATAATATTTATGTATATGGTTCTTTTATAATTTAATAAAAATTATTTAACCATTATACAGGAGGTTAATGTGTTGTCAAATAAGTAAAAGTACAAGGTAAAGGTAAATTTTACTATCTCATTATTATTCAAGGTTGTTTGTAAATAAACATCAACTAGGAATTCTTTATCATCCACATCCATGTTTCTTAAAAATTAATTTCAATTTTTTTTACTATTTACTATTCTATGTGTTAAATTCATTTATACCCTTGTTTTAATTTTAATAAAGTATTTTTAATGGAATATTTCCGTCATTTTCCAAACAAGGTACTTCATGACTTTTTTGATAAATTATGTTAAGAATGTTTTTTAACATATACAGCGGGTGTGGCTATTTTATATAATTATAACACATTAGAAAATTCCCTTACATGATTATACGAATATTTAAAATTCTGTTTTCTTTTAAAATTTTGCAACTGTTAAATGATTTCAAAGTAGAAACAGATATTTCACTCAAATATTTTTTGGATTTATTTCTTCTATGTCAACATCCATTATTGGAATTTACTGTTATTTAAAGTTGATTTATTATGATACAAAATTAAATATTTTATTGAAGGTTTTATGATATGTTTGACTATGGATGTGATATTTTTATACCATTCATGGTTCATGGTTAAAGTGTTCACATTTTGTATTCTAGTTTTATTATAAATGTTTATGTTATATTTCAACCTTTTGATATGAGGAATGTAATGGGAAGAATAAGTGAAAGGTGGGGCCCAATATAGCCCCTAAATGAATATATTGGTCCAATTTGGTAAAATAGTGTCTGGGCACAAGGCCTCAATAAAATTGTAATTTGTTGAACTGGCAGTAGGCATTGACTATGTGGTCATGAATCTTCAATTATGCATTCCACCATTATGAAATACACTATTGATATTACATATGTTTATTCGACTTGTAGAATATCCACGTGAATAAGTAAATGGAATTATTTGATTTATATTTTCCATATTTTGTTGAATTTTATGTTCAAAAGGCTTATTTATTAGTCTTATACATTTCCTTCAATGTTTATGTTTATTTATGAATGATTCCTCTATATTGTTTTCCTTACCAAGAATCTGCACTCTCCCCATTCTTATGTTTTATTTTTCTAGGATGCAAAAAATTATATTATGACTAACCTGCAAGAATATGATAATGGATATGACTATGTTCAAAGGAGTCACAATGTTTATTTTTCACATCATAATGTAATGTAAAACTTATGAATATATCTAGTACTTCTAAAGATACTAAACTAATCGGTCTTTCGAGACATGATATATTGTGATCATGCCAATGTTATGTTATAATGAATTGACTGAGGGTAAATGGGGCCAGAGAATTACATTTCAATCAGGAATATAAATGTTTTAAACAAAAAATTCATCATAAATGAATAAATATTTTATAATAAATTATAGAGGCTGATTCATAAAAATTAACTTCAATGAATAATTCCAATAGAGATTATGAGATTATTATTTTTAATCCTTATATATTTTTTTGAAATACCTTTTATATTTAGAATAAATTAAATGTTACGGTCATATTTAATAGTGGATATTAATAAGATAAAGGAAATGTTTTTTAAATAATTTAAATCTAAAAAATACATTTTCTATTGGCGCCTTGAAAAAGTCATGATTATTCTCTAAAAGAAATTTTTTTTTGGAAAAAAGAATATGATAGGAAAACCCTTTTTAAAATATTAAAAAATATTATTTGAACTCTCATATCATTAAATGTGTAAAAAACCAACCTTTTGAAATTTATAAAATTAAAATGTAATGGTCATAAGAGATAAATAATAATTAGGTTTCTAAATATAAATTACAATATTAGAGGAATAAATAAACGTGCATACATAAGAAAAAGGGCTTACTTTGGAAGGAAGAGAATTAATATTAATAGTCTCATACATTTGAGGTGATTAAATATAATGTGGAGGATGATTTTAATCAAAATATTCATTTTTTATATAGAGATAATTATAAGATTCAATATAAAATAATACGATGGAGGAGATAATTAATAGAGGTAATAAGTTCAATATAATAAATTATTAATCAATGAAAGCATTCTTGAGTTAACAAAAAACCTAAAATCATCATTATAATTGGAAATGAAAATAAATGAAAGTTCAAAATGCGATAGAATTATAATTCACATATATATCATAATGAATTATGATAAAGTAAATCCATGAATAATTTATATAACAATATGAAAAAATTATACGAGTCTACATCATATGTCTATGAAGTAAATTTTAAATAAAAAAACAAATACCGTAATTATCCCTTAATCCATCATCCTCTATCCTTCTACATAATCAATAACTATATTAATTAAAAATTGAAGAAAATTATTCATTCATATAAGACTTTATAGACTTCATTTATTATAATTTTTACGATTATATTAGTTACTTATATTTTATTTCCATAATAAGAATATTTTTATATTCTTTATAGAATTAGTTTTATAATAGTGGAATCGATTATATTGTATAGATTTGAATATCATATATTCAAAATAAATATAGGTAGTGGAATATATTTTCATTTCCTGATTTATAATATAATAATCAATATTAATATTTAATTTAGTTATGATTCTGGACATCATAGTCAGTGACATGTTTTTTTCCACGATTGAGGGGTGGTATATTAATAATGTGTTAAATGTCACCATTAACACTACATATATATAAAAAATCAAATTATTGAACAATATAATTTTTAATTATGTTTCTTTAAATAAAATTTATTTAATTTAAACACATTATAAATATAGGTTGTTTAACCAACTAAAATTTATAACAAGCCATAATCCAAGTGTGAGTATGGTTAGGGATATAATTTTAATGACTAATTATAATGATTATTGAATATTAATTCTTAATTTTTAATTATTAATTTATTTTAATTCAATTATTAGATAGTTGAAAATATAATAGAATAATTGTGTGAAAAAATAAACATGTCACTTTAATGGATGTTATAGTATACTTATACACATAGTTGATGAATATTTTTACTATAGAATGGGAGGATGTTTTGCATGTCTTGTAATTTCATAATCCTAATTATTTTTGAAATATCATATTAATTATTTTAATATAATTATATATCTATCCATGTAATATAGTGATGAAAAATAATGATCACCTTTCCTAGAGGTGGTAGTCCTCAATTACGCAAGATGGCCTCTTAATTTTTAAAATAGTTATGGATAAAGGTATAAAATAGAAAATCAATTATTATAATTAAATATAATAATATTTATAATACATGTATTGTCATATATTCTTGGTTGGAGTGTTTTTTATGGTATTAATGATCAATAAAATTAATAGGTATCAGACGAAAATATTAAATATCCCATTGAATGTGTTACATTGGTTAAGTCCTTCAGGACTCTTATCACCTTTTTTTGGGAAGAAAAAAGTTTCTAGGAAATTAAGGGAGAGTAATGGAGAAACTAGGTTATATTTTTATTAACAACATTTTTCAAATTATTAGAGAAATGCAGTGGGGGTGAGGTCCATTTATAGATGAATAAAATGTAATTTTTGGGATATTACCCACTAATATAAATGGTGAGTAGGTTTCACATAGAATATAGTGTTAAATAAAAAATTAATGGAATATGGGATGAGTTAATATTTTTTTAATAAGGCACAAGAATCCTTAAATTAAAAAATATGAAAAAGTAAAAAATTGTAAAAGAAAAAACTAAAGAGGATACAAAGTGACTAACCAAAAAACAAATCAAAATGAGTCTCAGAAAGCTCAAGAGATGGTTCACATTCCATGACATGAGGATATTCCACCCCATCCATGAGGGAGGAGACCCCTTCACAATGTTTTTACAAGCATCGACAGGCCATCACTATCATGATAGTGTAAAATATTTCCCTCTTCCTTTGTTGCATTCCCATCACGTGCACCACAATCTTCGGCACTATTTCAAGAAGCTAGTAAATCAAAGGGATTTTGAGTTCATACCTTCTCTTTATCATTTTCATTACAATGATAAGCAAGAGGAGATTTTCCATTCCCTTTACTATCCGATCCATGCACAATTTCAATGGGTATTTTAGAGTTTCTATACAACCCCCCTTCATCATTATCATATGGGGAGGTTGAAAAAAGTGCTGCAGACGATCCTTTTCAATGAGGGGTAGAGTAATCAGAGACAATACAAGAAATAGGGGAAACTGGAGTATCAGCAATCACTTTCTTTATAGAAAATTTTGAGTCGTTAGAAGGTGTAATCGAATCCCTTCCCTGAATGGGGGTTTATTTAGATAAAAAATATCCTACAGTTCTTGTATTTAGAAAATAGACTGTATCTAGCATAGCCACCCCCTGCGGTTCTTATCATATATCATCCTATGTTTATGCCATATGATGACATCCACATCCACCTAGGTGAAATATTCTATGTTCGTTTGACTATCCTCTGATTCATCAACAACCTAGTCGTCATACATACCCTTGGATATCATTTCCTAGTGTGAAAAAGTGTCATTTGGTTCACTTTATCCCAAATCAGTCCAAGAGATTGGGAGTTTATATGGACTAGACAAGACAATAGTACATAATGTACAATAACTACTTAGAGAAACATTCCTTGACTCATTAACTTCTATTATTGCTTTTTCCAGCATAGTGAAATCTAAAATGGGACCACCATTATCATGTACTAAGATTGAAACATTTTTAACATAACTAAAAGCTGAAGTTATGATAGGAAGTTGAACTAATTCAACCTCTATATTCTCCTCTTCTAGATCTGTGTCACTCTTGTCTCTTCAGCTACAATAATCTAGGTCATATACCGTTAGATGAAATTCATAACAAATAATTTTTCTTCTAAATCTTGAGGTTGTATGACCAATAACATTACATTATTCACAAAATATATGTATTTCTTCATATTCCTCTCAAATATTAATTTCATCCTACAATGTAGGAAGCACAATATTATTAATCCGTGGAATACTCATATATTCCTCTACCAGTAGACAAGAATAATGGAGAAAAGCCACCATATATGTGGAAATTTGCATCCTCAAAGGGACTACTAATACAGATGTGATGGAAAATAAAATTTCTGGATGCCATATGATCCAGTTTAAACCATGTATTTTAACCCCAACTGGGCATAATTCTCCTTGAAATAAGACATGTTGAAATTTAGATCCCAATCATATAATCTCAGTGTTCTCTGGCCTTAAATTGATTGACCAAGTGCTCCAATATTTCCCTTTCAATTCTGAGAAGGAAACATAATGTGGAATAACCCATGAACTGAAGTATTGAATTTAAATTTGGTAAACCCCAAGATGGTTCTAAGCCGGTCACAAAGATATAAAATATTCCACAATTTCATTCCTTTTGATAAGTTGATTCAACCCATGAATGAGAACATTAATATTTTTATCCTTTCTACAATAACATCCTTGGATGCTGTGACATGGGTCGTTATGCCTTTTTAGATAATACAATGCGATGTATGGTTGCTAAAATCCAAAAAAGAACCAACAGTGGAACCCATGGAGGCCGTCATGTACCCTCAATCATTCACTTTAATTCCCCTTGAATGGTTTATTCGATTCGTAGAAACTCAATCGGAATCCCATGTATACAGATTAAGACACCTATGGTTTTTTGTTGCAGCGTGTCCTCCAATGAAAACCTAAGTAAGGGGGTCCTGATCCTCCGTCCTTCACCTGGAAACTCCAATGGATGAGTTAATATTTAAAATCCCTCATCCATTAATTTTTAGAGATGTAATAAATATGTTTTAATGTCTTTTATTATTATAATTTTCACTTTTACCATTTTTAATTTCTATCGTGGTAATTGAAATTTATATATTTAATTTTCATTTAATGCATAAAATAAATTTTATGATATTAAATAATTTTTTAATATTGATCAAAAATATGAAATATATTTTAAAAAATATATATATAATGGTGATTATATTTAAGTCTGTTATTTCTAAAAAAAACTCATAAAACCTCATTTTATGTGTTGTATAATTTTATGTATAAAAATGACGTTTAAGTTGGAAATATTTTTTTTGACTTTGATGACATTAATTACGCTCAAATTAATAATAGAAAATTTATATGGAATCAAAATAAACAAAAATTGATTTATACTATTGAAAACATAAAAAAATTTAAAAATGTATTCAATTTTTTGTTTTCAAAAAATATTAAGTAAGAATCAACGTAATCAAAATGGTTTTTATAAATTAAAAATCATATTTCTAAAATCATAATTTGACACCCAATAAAATATTTTGATCTAGATAAATGATTTAATATTTTTTATATTATATAAAATTCATTATATTGTGAAAAATGTAAATGTTATAGTAAAAAATATATTTTTCAATGCTCACATAATAATGAATTATATTATAATTATCATAAAAATTAATCAAATGAAAATTTAAAAATGAGTAATTAAAAAATTAATTTCATTTATTCAATATACATGTATAATATTTAGAAATGTTTTTATAAAAGAAAATATAAACTATAAATATGTTATTCATTAAAATATTAATTTAAAATAATAATAGTTCTAAATATTATTTCACATCAATATATAATTTAAATAATTTTATTATATTACATTATATATTATTATAATTTAAAATTTTAGGATTTAATTTATTAGAATAATATAAGAAAATTATTTAATTTTTTTTAGTCTTTTAAATCCATTTTTTATATTAAATCATATTAATTATTTCTTCCAAAAGATAAGAAAATTTAGTTGAGTATAATATTTTTATTTTACAGGGGTTTCATTATTCCTAAAATTTTCTTAATTATATGCGTCTACTTTGTCTCAGATCCTTTTATTTTAGTTTTGCGTATAGATATGCTTTCAAACAAAGTGTTAATTTTATGAAAAATATAAATTCCAAATTCCCATAATGTTGTGTTTTCATTCTATTAAATTAATAATGACTGAAAAATTATAATTATAGTTTACTAATGTAGTAGATAAGTGATCCATAATATTCTCATGATATATTTTTTACTGAGATTCCATCCTCAAAATCATAGATTCTGTGAGACTCATCATCCCACATATAGTAGCATGTTATTGATATTAAAATTTATCCCAACAACATGTAAGGAATATGAATTATTTGTTGTTTGAATGATTTTCTAGGTGAATTAAATTAATTAAATCGTCTACAAGATCTTATTTTGAACCAAATACAATATCCCAAATTAATTTGATAAAATCAGGAAATCATATGAATTTTAAAACTCAATCCTTCAATTTCATCACCTATAAACCAATCATTTTAGATTAAAATAATTTAGTTTCAATTTTAATATAATTGAGTCAACATATTACTCCTCTAGTTTTACTTTGGTTTTCCATAGTTATATTACTTTTGGTCTCCCTTTAATAAAATATTAAAATCCAACATAATGGTTCATAATGAGAGTGTGAATTTCTAAGTAATATATATTATTAGTTTTTTATGTTGTACAGTCTTAGGACCTATCATTATTATTATTATAATGATCGATGTGAACCTCAAGTAGCCTAATATAGGTTGATTACCCATTGGTTCTTCTATTAAATAGCTATATCCACCGGTATATATCAATACATGGATTCAATTTCATTGAAACCCACCTATTAAAATGTTTTTTAAAAAAACAATCATAATGTTAATGTATACTTATACTCAATACCTGAAATTTTAATAAATTTATCATGTCATAATTATAAAAAATCACTTTATGTATCCCAAAAAATTACAATACCCTATTCTGTTCCAATCTAAAGAACACTATACCCTAAAAACTAGGTTGTTTTCTAAAAGATATTACATTAGAAATTTTCGTTAATATAATGATATGAAACCAAAGTATAAGATATCTTTATTTTAGATTAAGTCCATAATTAAATTAATAAATATAAAAATTAGCAAAAAAATCACAAAAAAATGATGATTTTATAAAATCATGGACAAGCTATAAAATAAACACTTAAGAACATTTCTACAAAATTTAACCTCACTAGACTCCATTTTACACCATTTATACATCACTATAATATTAAAAACATGATGGTTTTTATCATAATAAACAAATTAGATATAATTATAAGGACTCATCCATATATATATTACATATTACAGTGAATTTGGGATAGAATTCACATTCCTTGATTCCCAATGATCTATTAGTATTATAGTTTCAGTGAATTAGTAGACACTCTTACTTACTAAATCAATACATCACATGTTTAATCTTCAGCATAATATCCATTTTTACATAAAAAGTTATTTAAAATAAGACATGATTTATTTTCATAATAAATCATCACAATAATCAAATTAGATTCTTATTTTCATTATTCATCCATAAATCCTATTAAAACATATTAAAACATGTGATGAGATCAAAAATCTCATTAGGGGACCCATAAATTAGAAAGGAAACCATTATTCCATGAATAATTATAAACCAAAGTATTCATTTTAAGAATGATTTACTTCCCAGCATAAAGAGTAATGTGTACCTTACTTGGTAAAAACATGATATTTCCATATAATACAGAACATATAAATAATATATATATGTATCTTGGGGAATAATTTTCTTACCTTTCATACCTAATATAGCAACCCTCATGGATAACATAGTATTTCTAACCCTCATGACTACAAAAAATTAACCATTATGTTTATACATCAATGAAAACATCACAGTTGCAATTGGAATAACCGTCATGGAAAACATCCAAAATACCCAATGAATTGATGGAAATCATGGATAAACATGTATTTTGTATATAAGGGAACTTCCTGTTACCCTAAAAATTTCACAATAATAAATAAATAATTATTAAATTAGAATTCATGAATAATAAAAACAAATCCTTGTGAAAAATAAATTATATTAAAAGAATACTAAGGGCATGAAATGAAATGAATTTTTATTGAAAATCACCATGAAATATTATAAAATATTATTCATAACAATAATTAGTCATGAAAGCTTGTAAATCCTCGCATTCCATATACGATATAAAAATATTTATTCACAATTTAAAAGATACATTATGTTGTATTGAATATAATGTACCTCAAATTATGTCTGAAAGCATTATAAACTTTAACATAACATCCTTGATAATAAAATTAAATTAAAAAACTAATTAACTTATAACCACTTCAATGTTTATTTTATTTATTATATTTTTTCTAATTTATTTAATTTACATTTCGATGAGTTATAAATAACATTTTCTTAGTTCATGAGCATTTGATTCATGGTTTCATGGTTGGTTACCCTGTGTATATTTATGGATGTTTTTATTTCAAATGGGATTAGTAATACTGATAAATATTATTTTTTATTAGTGAATTACAATAATTTTTAATGTTCACAAATATCATTTCATCTTTTTGATATACGGATGATTTATTTCATAAATGATAATTATTTATTTTATTATGGGGTTTTTTCCAACCACCATGACTAAATTTGTTTTGTTTAATATTATTAACATATATTAATTGTATAATGTGATGAAATATAAAATATTTATGGATTTGTAATTTTAAAAAATTATATGTTAATTTAACCATTCCCAAAATGCATTAAATGGAAATGAAAAGTCAATATCCACGAATGTGGTGAATCGATATACCATGGATTTTTTTTTTTTCATTTTTATGAATAATTGGATAAGATAAGAAATTATATGGTCGATATAACATTAAAACAAAAAAATTATTATATATATATATATATGTCACTATAGTTAACATGAATCTTTGGATCGGGTTTAGGATAATGTATAAGAGAGAAAACCATTTAAAAAAAATTTAGAGGAATTTACCTATTGAATATCGTCTTGCTGAGAACCTATTTAAGGAACATGGAATTGGACTTTTGGTGAGACCAGAATCACTAGATTGTAGTTAAGGTGGTGTAAAAGAGAGTTCGAAAGATTATGATCAAGCTATCAGTCTCATCGTTATGATATTATGTGACTGAAGTGGTTCCATTTTATAATTAAAGTGTGAGGAACTTTAAGAATTTATTAAAATATTTAAATATAATAAAAATAAATTAGAGATAATTACTTATTAATGGAATTTAAATATAAGGGTATTAAATATTTGGTCATATAATCTCAACTAGAGTCTTATTTTATAATTTTATAATTTTCAAAAATTACTTTTAAAATTTTATATTTCTGAATTATCATTATTTCCAAAATCAATATTATTCATTACTGTGGAATTAAAACAAATAAAAGTGTTACAAATTTAATAAAACAATTTTAATGTATCTCATAAATGTAATTGTTATATATAAAATTCATGTTACATCTTAATTATCTCAATTTAATTTATTTTAATACTTTTAATATCATTTATTTTATTTGTCAATTAATTTTATAATTACAACATCATCGCTGTGATGGTATTTATGGTATTTTTTTTCTATGAAAAAGAAAAATAAATTATCATGAATAATAAAACTATTTTAGCTTATCATGTACTATTTATGTTCAAATATTGTAATGGTAACAAAAAATTTAAATAATTATAATTATTAAACACCATAGTGTGAAAAGTTTGAGAATATTTATATTAAAATTATATAAGGGAAATAATGTCAACCAAGTGGACCCAAAATTTCTAGTATTCAACCAAAAGATGATAATTCCAAAAATTTAATCAATAAATAATATTTTGCTAAATTTTTGTCTCATTTAATAATTCTTATAATTTTAATTAAAATCATTGTATTGATTTTTTTTGTATGCACAAGTACCACATCAGGGTTGCATAATAATTAAAAATTAATATCTATAATAAATATAAATTAATTATTCTCATGTTTATATTTTATATTTATTATATATGTGTATTTACTCATATCCATTTCAATACAAAATCCTTAACCTGGTAATTTGTCAGCATTGAGTAAATTTTTAACAATCATTTTGATAATATAATTATTATATAATTATAAATTTCTAAAATACCAGTTAAAATAATCATTTATACTTAATACTTAAAAAACCAGGACAATTATATTTATCACCAAATTATTATCCATAAGACAAAAAATTTTACTTTTCCATTGTCGTGCATGACCTACATCAGTACTAAATATGATTTCTCATATTTATCAATAAATAATCTATTATATACATGTTTGGAATTATTTTATTAAAATATTTATATTAGAATATCATAATTTATCAAATTCTATAATTTTATTTAATTTCATAACATAATTATGTGTTTATGATATAAAAAGTATATTATTTTATAAAAAAGTTATTTTTTAGTATTCACAACAAAATTAACTTTTTTAGAAAATTATCATAAAATCATAGTAAGATAATTTCGACATAATGAGTTCTTAAAAGAAATTTTTCATTTCAAATAAAAATACATAATTTCAAAAATTATATTTTAAATATAACCATCTAATAAGTTAGTTAAAAAATCTATTTATTTTATGAATTGCATAACATAATGAATTTGAATTTTCTATACAAGAATGATAATTAATATGGAAAAAATTAGTGTATTATCACTTGGGATATTACATACCCTCCCCCCATAATTTTTATCTTATTAATTTATTATATTTTAAATCATATGGGAATTCTATTCCCTCATATCAATTTTTGATTCCCATGTTTCTTCTTCAACCATATAATTTATCCAAGAAACTGTACCATAGTGAATTACCATTTTTGTAAATAATTTATCTCTATGGTCAAAGAATTTGAAAAGGTTAAAAATTGATCACTTCCAAATTTACTACTTTTAGGCTAAAAACATGAGATGAATCTGGAAAATAATTTCTTAACATCAAAATACGAAATACATTACATGGGATAAGCTCAGATGTATTGCAATATATTATGAAATTGTTCCAACATTCTGCAGGATATCATATGGTTCAACGAACCTTGGACATAATGTTCCATTCCTACCAAAACGAATAACACATTTCTATGGACATGTTTTATGAAATTCATGGTCACATTCTCTGAATAAAATATCTTTCCTCCTATTATATACATGAATTTTCTACCTTCTCTATGTATCCTCATACATTTCTAAATCATTTTTAAATTTACAAACAACTGATCTTCTAATTTTGGTTTCATAAAGTTTCTTTCACCCAATTCTTCCCCAAATGATGTATTTCTACACCCATTTCCATTTAATTCCTGAAATAGTGTTATATTTATACATGAATGAAAAAAAATTATGATAACTCAACTAAAGAATATTTTTGATCCTGAATTCCTTGGTAATACATTGAATATTAATGTAGCATGTTTTCCGAAGTCTGAACATTTTACTATGATTTTCTATCAAATTGAGGATGAAGGGTTGTGTTGATATTTAATTTAGTTACAAAGGACTTCTAAAGGCCTTTCCAAACAATATAAATCAACTTAGGAACATGGTAAGAAATAATAGAGAGAGGAAATCCATACAACCTAACTATATCCTTAGATACAGTTGATAAAGTTAATCAATAAATATAGTATATTGAATAGAATTTAAATGTTCAGATTTAGTCAGTAGATCATGAATATGCTCAATCAAATTGTGACCTCGAGATGTCTTTGGTAGTCCCATCATGAAATTCATGAATATTTATTGCCATTTACAATTTGGAACTGGAAATGGGTAATGAATCCCCTTTGGTAATTACCATTCCACTTTAACATGTTCAAAACTCAAACATTTCATAGCGAGGTTAAAAATATCTATTCCCATTCCATCCCACAAGTAATAGTCCCAATGATCATTGTATGTCTTAGTGCTCTCAGAATGAATTTAATATAGAGGACTATAAGGTTCACTTCACAACTCTTTCTTCAACTTAAAATCAAATCGAACCCATAATATCTTCCCATATATTAATATTATTTATTTATAAAATCTATATACATGAAGATTACAGTTCATTACGAATTTTAACTTTTTTTAACACATAATACTTCTTCTTGGATTTATTAATTCAGGATAACATAGAAAATCACACTGACACCAAAAATAAAAGGGGAATTACCCACAACGACAACATCTAAGATAAAATTCAAAAAATAATTAATCAAATGGTCATGTTATATATGAAACATGGATAATGATTCATTTTTTCTTCCAATCTAGGAATCCTATACATTGTATTCTTCATTGAGTTTTTAATAAATCATTCAATCATAATCCTTTATCAATTCCACCCACTACATCATGTTCAATTCATTCAGAGAAAATATGTTAGTCATACTTTTACGATAAGTATATATTTCAAAATTGTATCCATATAAATGATATATCCAGGTTTTTTTAGAAAAAAAACAACAACTAATAAAAAATATTGTGTAGGATAATTTGACTCAAGTGGTTTTAGAATCCATAAAGCATAAGGCCTTACATGACCATTCTAAATAAAAACACAACTATGTACCATCAATAAAGCGTCATTTTATATGAAAAGGTTTCCATTTCTCAATAAAAAGGAACAAACATGGGAATTCAAAACCATATTTTAAATTCTTAAAAACAATCATTTTAATATTTTTTAACGTAAATTAATATCCATTTCATGTTAACATTTTTAGTGGGATAGATAACTGTGAAAATCATTCAACTAAACATCAATAATATCCTACTTATCAATGAAAAAATAGAATCTATGTAACATTTTATGGCCTTTTACAATCATCAACCATTTATTTCATGATCAACTACTATGTTTTCTTATTGATAATATTCCAAAGGAAATAAATCAATTATATCCAAATATCACGATTTCTAAATTTTTAGTAAAACATTATTTCAATGAGGGTTTCAAAAAAGATGTTTATTAATATACCATTATCATAATATTATTTTGAAAAATATATCATCAATAAAAATTACCAATAACTTCTCCAAATATTCATAGAATACTCTATTCATAAGATCCATAAATACAATATGGGAATGTTTCAAAACAATGGACATAACTACAAACTAATAATGATCATATCTTGTAAAGAATGAATTATTTGGAATATAATCCTCCATTACCTTGAGTTGATGGTACCAATATCACAATTATATCATGGAAAAATAATGAGCTCCCTGGTGCTGATCAAACATGTCATCCATATAATGAAAACATACTTATTCTTAACAATAACGTTATTCAAATCTCAATAATGAATGAAAATCCTCAATGATCAATTAATATTTTTAACAAAAAAATTAATAGAACCCCATGGTGATGTTATAGGATGAATGAGGCATTTATCCAGAAACTCCTCTAACTAATTTTTCAATTCTAGATGTTCCCTTAAGCCATTTTATAAGGATGTTTCAAATGGGATTAGCATAAGGAACTGTGTCAGTAGTAAAATGAACAAACAAATCATGTATAATAATTGGAAACTCATATACAAAAACATTTTGGTATTCATTTACCAAAGAAAAAAAATTCAACAGTTTCATCATTTCCGAAAATATGTTCAGGATAATGTTTGTTTCCATGTTTTAATAGTTTCTCATATTCTTGATATATAATCAATGGTATAAGTTCATTCATTTCTACAAACTAAAACTCTTTCTGAAAATTAAATTCATTATCACTAAAATATATCATAACATGGTAATAATAGATTGTACCCATTCACAAAACAACATCAAAATATACTAGGGGAAACCCATAATTATTTTGAGTATTTTATTTCCATTGAAAAAAAAATATTATTATAATTTATTTTATCCTTAATTTTTCCCTAGGGTTTTTACCATCAGTTCTCGAGCCATTTATTGATATTAAATTTCCAATTTTCATTATGATTTCTAAGTAATAATAAAATATTTAGGCCCAATATCCAACAAAAAATTAGTGTAATCTGTGTAAACATACAATTAACCAGATACCCCATCATTGGATGACCACTATTTCTAAAATAGTCACAATGAATTTCAATAAAAACTTCTAACTACAGTCTATATTCTTGTCACCATTCATATCCTTCATTGGGTATGTTTTTTCATAATTACTCATATCACCAAATTTGATACAACTTATATATTTATTATTATAATTGATCATACCAACACTAAAATATTTTTCATTGAAGCGTTGTCCATTTTATCAAGAATTCAGTATCAAAATAAATTCTTGGATTTGCTAATGAATTCCCCATGGTGTTTATTAGCAGACATTCATAAAATTGAAAACCCAAGTGTATTACATTCATATTTCTTTGATTGAATCATACCAATTTCTCTCCATCTTGACCTCTTCTTATACTTGTTCTCAAAGTACATGTGAACATCAGAAAACTCCATTTCTAAATGTCATCACATCGAAAAAAGTTCTCATAACATTTGAATTCATGGGAATTCTATAATCTTTAATATTATTGATTTAATACACAGTAAAAATTATTGACTTTAATATCATGATCCCAAATAAGATTTTGAGAAAAAATTTCAAATAGAGTAATGTTTTCCCCATACAAGACCACTGAATCTTCCTCATTTTTTTTTTCAATTCCAAAAATTTCTTTACTATATTTTCTAAAACATCCATTGATTTTTTTTTAAAGTGGTATATTTTTATTCATGCAATTCCATGTAATCAAAATCTTCTCCATTTCTGATATTCTTGACCATTTTCCACCACCCATTGAATTATCCTTCAAAATAATAAATTGCAAGGATAAAATTTTGATTATATGATTAACAAATGACAATAAGTATCTTTTCAAGGGACATAATCCACAATTCAGCCACCACGGGGTTAATTGATTCACTAAAATAAGGAGGGTGATGCCTCATAAAATGATCCACTCTCATCATGATCTTTTTTGAATCTATTGTTGTTCTCTTGCATGGATTTCACCCCTATTTATAGCTAGTGTAAACTAATCCATAATTATCATAAAATATTTGGTTCCAATTACAACCATTTTCAAGTTGTGGATTTAAAATCATAATATCCTATTTATTCCCTCCTAAATCATCTTCCAAATGTATTTTACAGAAACTCGTGCTAAAAATATGTAATTTAGTTGAATAAATATGGTCATCTGAAAATTATATTTAATTTTAAATTAATGAAAAATTAAAATCAATTTATGGAATTCTATTACCATAATCTTAACTCATATGGTTATATAAATAATTATCTTATACCAACTAAAAGGACATGAACTTCTATGCAACATATTATAGTGATTCCAGGATATAAATCACATCCTTATAATACAAAATTCTTTTAGATTTATAGTTTTAGATAATTTGAACTTAATATTAAATAGTAAATATATATACAAAAAGATTATACTTCTATAAGGTATCTATTTTTACATAAACCAAAATACATTAAAATAAAATTTGATTTTTTTTCATAACATGTCTTGAAAAAATCCAGCAAGGATTCTTATTTTCTCTTACCCATCCATAAAACCGATAATAAAATTTCTAGCATGAGATTTAAAAAAATTATCATTAGTGACATAAAAATAAGGAATGAAACCATTAGTCCATAAATAATTATATGTACATGAAATCATTTTAAAAAATATATACTTCCCATTCTTAAGAGTATCCTATATATTTTATTGTGAGAACATGATATATCCATAAAACATATAAATAATAAATAATTTTTTTTGAAATAAGGAATCGTTTTATTATCATAATTACTTAATTTTTTAACCCTCATGGATACCATAGAATTTTTAACCCTTAAAGCAACCAAAAACATACCCTATCGGTAATACTAGAATTTCACCATTATAGTTACAGTTGGAATAACAATCAGGTTCAACTTCAAAATTAATGAATACATTGGAGGTATATAATGTAGTTAGCCATATTTCTTTTATAAGGTAACCACTTTTCATCATAAACAATACCCATGTACTATTACATAATCATAACACATAAATAATTGCATCATAAAAATAATTCCTTGTGAAACGAAACTTATTTTAATGGAACATTTCACACATAGAAATAAAAAAAATAAATTTCAAATACTGATGAAACCTAATAAATTACTCATTAAAACATTAAGTCACAATAGAATTATGAAATTTCATTCCTTCCATATATGATTAAAAAAATTATATTATTTAAATTGCGAAAAAGAGGATTTAATTGAATTTCCATCAACTTATATTCGAAAGCATTCAACCCATTCACATAAGATCATGCATAATAAAATAACATCGAATATTTAATTAATTTCTAAATGAGTCCATATATATTTTCTTTATTATAATTCTATCAGGTTCTTTTATAGACATTCTAATGAATAATAAATATCAATTTTTCCGGTCAAAGATCATTCGATTCGTGGTTTCATGGTTTTTTTACTATTATATGTTTATAGTTTGTCCTATAAAACTAAAGTATTAAAATATTAGTGAGATTATATGGTATTAATTCACTATTATATGTTTAAATGGTACCAAATATAATTTCTCGTTATAATATGAGGGTGATTTATTTGATAAGAGTTTAATGATAATTGTACAGTTTATTATGATAGTTTTTTAAACAATCAAGAACCAGTTTTTTTGATTAATATTATAGAAATATATAAATAATAGAATCTGAGAAATTATATAACATATTTATTCACATAATTTTAAATAATTATAATTGGATATAAAACTTCCATGAATGTGGTAGATGGAAAATAAAGCTAGTCCTCGAGGAAAGCGGTGAATCGACTTAACCTGGACCATGATTACATTTTTAAGAATAAAAGGAGAAGATACGAGATTTTATGATGGATATACTAATTACAAAATAAAATTATTATGTATATATGATAATTGAGTTATCAGGAAATTTTATATAGGGGTGAGGATAAGGTAGAAGAGTGAAATAATTTAAAAAGAGAAAAACAAGGAATTTATCTCTTGAATATCGCCTCGTTGAGAACCTTCATAAGGCACTTGGAATTTGTCTTTTTGTGAATCTAGAGACACTGTAATGTGTATATGGACATGGATAATAGATTATTTTAGTTTGTGGTTAAGATATAATGCTCTATGTAATGATATTATGTTATATTAGGGCATCCCTTTACAATTGATGTGATGAGAACTTTAGAAATATCTTAAAATATAAAAATATAGTATGGATATTTTAGGGGAAAACACTTCAAAATGGAATATAAATCATATGGTATAATTTTTTTGAACATATATTTTCCCATTTGTTCTTATTTGTTATTTTATGTATTTCTTTTAATGTAATAAAATAAAAGTTTCATGAAATATCATTATCATCAAAATCAACACTATTCATTACTATGACTTTAAAACATCACAAAACAAGTTTTATATTAGAAAAAACTATTTAAATATATATCATAAATGTCGTATTTGTCTAGGAAATTAATTTATCATCTTAACTATCCCAAATTATATTTATTTTAGTATTTTTAATATCATTAATGTTTTCCATTAATTTAAACGTCAATGCCTCATTGTTACGAAAACATTTAAGGTGTTAATATATACTATATGAATTAAATAATCGTGAAGAATATAAATAGATTATGAATATAAATAATATTTATGGACGAAAATAGAATTTGGAAAACTATATATTAATAATCTTATACATATTAAAAACCATATTGTGATCAATTTGGATTTCTTTTTAATAAAACACAATAAGTAATTTATTTCCAACTATATTTCCCCAAAAGGTCACATATTAGACCCAATGATTTTTATGGTTGATACATACTCTTAAAATATTATTCATCTAAAATTTATGGTAATTTAAGGGTACTTGTAATTTTAGTTGATATCATTTTATTGATTTATCTTCTATTTGCCCAAGCACTACATCTGTGTTTCATATAAATTAAAGTTAGTTATTTCCAATAGAAATATTAAAAATAAATTAATATAATACGGATAAATTTACAATGTTCAAGATAATATTTTTTAAGTGCGCTATTTTTATATTGACTCATATACATGTCAATTTGACCTAATTGATTTCTTAATTTTTCGTTCCATGAATTACATAAGCATTGCACAATCATTTAGACACGATTATTTTTATATAATTATAAAAAATAAATTATCAATAAATTTAATATTTATTACATAATAAAAAGTAAAAAATTCAAAAAATGACATTTTAGAACTAAACTATTATCTATTAGACAACAAGAATGGCTTTTCAAATATTCTGCAGGCACTGTTTCAAAACTGAAAATTATTTTCATTTATACGATGATGTAAATTATAATTTCAATGTTCTAAATTAATTTCATATGAAATTAATATTATATTATCATATTTTATTAATTAAATAATTTTTATAAATTTTACATCATAATTATGTCCAGACGATATCACCAAAAATACTGTATTTTATAAAAAACATTAGTTTTTTTCTGTTCAAAAAATATTAAACATTTTAAAAAATTATTAACAATTCAAAAAATAAATTTTCTACATGATGAGTTAAAAAATTTATGATTTTTTTCAAAAAGAATTGAATAGTTTTAAAATTAATATTTTAAATTTTATAATAAAATATAAAAATTTAATAAAATAATTTATTTAAGAATTAATTAACATAATTAATTTAACAACTTAATTAAATAATACTAATAAATAGAAAAACATTTATTCAATTAGGGTGTGGATAATAAAAAAAATCTCAGCAAGAGGAAAACTGATCATCAGTCCATCAATGGTTAGACCACATGATTCTGACAAAACAAGAGCATAGGAGAAATATCATAGAAATAAAATATGATAAAATAATATTTTTCAATTATAAGTGATTTCTCAAAAACTAATCTCAAATTTTAAAACCTATATCATGTAATAAATGTAAGAAAGCAAGACAATAATCATGATTGAATTTTGATAATCATGTTTCTTTAGAAAAATGTATTTTTGTTTAATTACAGTATAATAATGAATTACAATTGAGCCAATCACATAGCAAATATGTGAACCAAGATACCTAAATTATGTTCAAAAAATAATTGTAAATACCTATCTAGAGAACATTATCATTACAAACTTTTATATAAAGTTACTAACATCATGATCACAATACTAACTAATAAATAATGATACTGAAATCATGTTTACCCAAAAAACATGTGGAAAGATCTACATGCATCATGTTTACAAAACAAATCTATAAAAAATAATAAATTCATCATGTTCACAAAAAAGATATTTAAAAATGTCTACCTATATCATATTCAAACAAGAAACTTTTGAAAAATACTTTTCACATAATCTTCAACCAAAAAACTTGTGAAAAAAGATATATGCATCATGTTCACAAAAAATTTCACCATCTATTGTGATATGGATTCTTAAATAATTCAATAGTATGATATGTATAACCCTACACAAACATCATCCAAATATATGGATTCAAATTGAAAACTATCTTCCATTAATTTATAAAGTTCCCAAGGGAGTAAAATGAGTGTTTAATATTTTAAGAGGGTCCCCCTAAAATGGTCCTCATGAATGTTATTGGTTGATACAAAACATTTAATAACTACAAATGAGTATTTTATAGTAAAATTCAGAAATGTATTAATGTATAATAATTTCAATATAAAAACAGCAATGGAGATTCAAAAAATAATTTGATGTGAAATTATACACGAGTGTTTTGAATCCAATTTTATCTTTGGCGTAATACATAATGAAACAGTAATTTTAATGATTAATTTTGAAAAGTGAAGTGAAAAAAATTGAGACTATTAACTATTTAAAATAAAACTAAATATTGGATCCATAAATATAAATAATTTATTTAAAAATTAAATAATGTTTTGAAATTAAAACAATGGAATATGTTTTGAAAAACAATTTAAATTTGTTAAAAACAATTTCTGAAATCCAACATCATGAATAGTGTAATGAAATATCATTTTCAGATGAATAAAATAGAAATTCAGTTTAAAAAATACAGAGAACATAAAATTGAATCCAGATAAAAGTAAAATCATTTAAGTGAATAGGAAAATTGGATATGGAAGACGAAGATCTTATATATGAAAGATGTATATTATTCTGAAAAATTTCATAATTTTATTGATAAAAAATTTAATAAATAGTAATAATTGTAAAAAAATTTATTTTTAGATGATATAGAAAATAAAACTTCAATAAATAATCTTATAGTGGATAAAACCAATAATTGATGAATGATGAGCAATAAAACACATTATAAATTAATGAAAATGAGTTTATGTTTAGAAGAAAACATACATCATCAATATATTTCCAATCAAAAAACCTTGAATGATAGTACATGAGAGAGATTAGTATATATGATATTTTTATGAGAAATTGTGAAAAAATATATTCAATGATAATATATATACTATAAAAAGGGAAACATTTGTGCCTGAGAATCATATATCAATCAAGAGAAATTCCGATGTGAAAACACATTACATAAATATCACTTAGCAGAACTATAAAGACCCATTTATTTATAGAATAATACATTTTCATATCTATTATTATTTATAAATAATATATTAATTTTATATTTAAGATAAAAACTATTCTGATAGGGTACTCAACACGCACCAATGAGTTTCATTGAAATCATATGTTGAATGCTACTTTGAGTTTTACCAAAAAATTAATATAATAATATAATTATTTTAAATAGTAGATAACGCCTACCCAATTTATTGGAGGTAATTAACATAAATAACTATAATATGAATATATATTTCCTTTAAATTTTTATAATAATTTTTAGAGGCTTAAAATAATAATGAATATGATTATACGCATTAACTACATTAAGATTTTTAGAAGATTGATTTACCACCTTTTGATGTCCAACCATTTTTATATCTAATTTTTTTCACATTTATATGTTCTATTTTCCAAAGTATAATTATTTTTTATAATATAGACATCAAAATTTACTTTATATGAAACTTGGGTATTTTTCTAATAACATTTATTTTTAATGAATATTGAAAAATACTAAATTTTAATTCAAAACTACCTTTTCATCTAACATATTTATATAATTATATTTTTTTTATTAATTGGTTTTAAAGTATAATTAGATTATATTTTTATCTTAGAATATAATTCTGTTCATTTAATGTAATTCTAAATTTTAATTGGACATAAACACATGTCAATCTTTTGATAATTATTACTTTTTAAAAACCCACCTTTTGGTTTTGACAATAAGATCTATTTTTAAATAACTTATTGAAAGATCTGTGTTATGAATTTGGGAAAATGGATTATATATTTGAAATAATAATGTTCAAAATTTGTAAATAATTACCTTTTTTGTACATTATGAATAGTAAATGCAGTAATAATTTTATTTATCATTGATAAAGGGTAAATATAGTTAATATGGGTAAAAAATAATATTATAATAATATAAAACTACCCTAAAACAGGTCCTAATATTATTTAATGAGATAGTTCTAACCATGGGAATCCTTGGGTTGATTTCTCTACCCCATGTATCCACATAAATGTGAAAATGACATTTCATAAGAATTAATTTAAATTATAGAAAAATGTAACATAAACGTGTATCTCTTATTGAGAAATTATATATATATAGGGTTATATAACTCATATCTTCTACTATAAATATTTAATAGAAATATAAAATGATTTATACATCATGGAATTTTATTTATAATTTTTAGACATCAAATAAATTTATTTATTTTTGACACAATAATGATTTAGTGATTCACATACTAATGAATGATTTAAATAAGTGAGATTATAAATATTAAAATAAATTTATTTTTGAATTTTTAATCTGTGAAATAATATTATCGATTAATATTACTTGTTATATTTAAATTAATTTTTTTGATATAATCTATTTTTTGGGCATTTTTCAAATGTCCTGATATAAATAATATAAAAATTGACATAAATGAGTCTTCAAAAAAAATACTATTTTATTAAATGATATAATAGTAAAAAAATCTAATATTTCTCCAAATGACATTTATTGTGTAAAACATTTCATTAATGAAACATGTTTGGTTCTATTTGAATTTTATAGTAACTATATTAACCATATATTATGAATATAAAATAAGATATGGTAAGAGTTGAGTTAGTTAAATATGGTTTGAAGCTAAAAGATAAGGTCAAATTTATGACATATACATACCTAAAGCTATTGGTTGATAGGTGTTCGACCAAAAAACATATTTTATTAGAAATAAATTTCATTAGGACCTTTTGAAACCGAAAATGATATTATAATAAAATAATACTTCATAACATTGCTAAGGTGATTCTCCTCCCTCTTATAAGAGGGGAACAACCCTGCCCATTTAATAAAAACCATAAATCCCTTGTTATTGTCCAAAATATGACCAAATAAGTAATCGAAATACCAATATTACTCATATAATCCATAACATTGGTATAAGAAAATTCATGAAATCCTTTTGGGTCAACTTGAATGGAGTTATGAGTTTTAGGAGGAACCGTCTTCTCTAATCATCCTTCCCATTATTTTATATATTCACTCTCTATTCTATTATTATTCATTCATTAACAAACAAAAACATTATCGTCAATATACTTAGATATTTTTAGGAAATGTATTTTAACTACACATACACACACCTCCATCTAGTGGATACAAACTTAATATTTTTGTATAAAGCGAACTACTACGTTCAAAAACGATGATTGTTCAATATTCCCCTACCTCCACTCAAAGTGGACATTATGATGTCACTGTATTTATATATTATATATGTAATATTTTTATTTTCTTTATGATTTTTTTACATTTATAGCATACCTCTATGCTTTCCATTATATGTAAATACGATAATCTAATTTGATGAAGTGAAGACTATAGTCCCCTCAAAATGACAAGACTCATTCATGACATAAATACAACATATAAAGGATGGAATTAATGAACATATATATAATATTTATAATATATAAAATATGATATTATACTATAATTATAATAAACCTATATATAATTTTGTTTTCATTCCTTTAAATATGATAATGAAATGAAAGTAGTGTTCATGCGTACATATGGCTTACCGTCTCTATGAACGATGCATTATATTTCATATCAAAAAATGTTATGTAATATTATAAATAAATACATACATATATATATATATATATACTTGTTATATAAGATATATAAACCATGAATATCATTATGGAGATAATTTATTTTTAACCACATAAATTATTTTAAATTATTACAAGTTCATTTTTGACTCATGTACCGAATATTGACAAAAAACCAATATTAAAATTAATAAATATATAATGTTTATAATGTGTTAATAAGAGATATAAAAGGAATAATAAAATCTAAAATGTTTATGATGTAATTAGAAATTATCTTATGTTTATTATTAAGGGTGAATAATGAATATACATGATTAGTCTGACTCAAGGTAAAAGAACTTTTCACCCTCTTCTTTTAGTCAATGAATTATTTTGTGTTATATATTTTTACATCCATTTATGTATGATGGGATATTTTCTTCTATATCCTTATTTCTGTACATTTTAGGACCATGTTATGAGAGGCCATTTTTTCTCCCATTAAATCATTTTCTGATATTGAATGTGACGTCATTAGAATGCTGAATTTTTGTAAGGGATGTTCATAACCCAATATCCATTCTTTGGATTAATTTTATACTTCTTGATTATGCTATGTGATGATTATCTAATAAATAAATAATGATATCATATATTGTATTTATACCTGATCTAGTGTATTTATTGTGAATACACACAATCAATCTATTATATTAAGAGATTGATCTTAGAACAGGACTCTGTCTCAATCTCCTTCCATTAAAGAATATATTGATTTATTCATGAAATTATTTTATATTTTATATGAAATCATTTTTTTAATTTTTGTCCCTGGGTATCAATTTTTTATGAAGGTTTATAATAAATGACAAAATTTATGTCTCCTTTTAATGTACAAAATGACAATGAAATTTGTGTCGTCTTGAGGATTATTTGATATTTGGAATCCTTAAAAATTTGTAATGGTTTTAAAATTAAAATCAATACCATATAACCTTTTAATGTATATTGGTATTTAAATATTTATTTTCCAAGAATTTATTATGTCAATATCGTGAAATGATATATTTTAATTGTAATGTAGAAGTGTTATCTTTTCATTATGCCTGTTTTAAGTCATATGATTTTGTTATGGTTATCGAGAATTTCTTATGTATATGGGGGTTTCATGAAATCCTACTGGTGGGTGATTAGAGATAGATCTCTAATGAATTAGGTAACATGACGTAGGTAAGAATTAATGTTTCTCCTAAGATATTTAGGGAATATACTATTATGTGTATTCCAAACATAACTCCATATATAGCTGTGAATGCTAAAATTTATTTATGTTATGGATTCCACAAATTACCATTCTGATTTATAATTTATATGTGTTATTCAGAAATAATATAATTCTATGAGTTATGTTAAGGAACATATATTTAATTATTGAAATTTATGGCTTTAGTGATTTGTTTTTATTGATGGACTAATGATTTCTTTCAATATTTTATATCCCATTTTTTTTCTCATCCCATGTTTTTGAAATTTTTTTCACCGAGTATATGGAATGGTAAGAGAATAAAAGAATTAAAGAATATTTTTATCATGAAAATAATTTTTTTTATTTAATGAGTTTTATTGTTGTAAAAAAATTGGTTGGAGTAGATGTGTATAATTTTTAATATTTGAGATGTAATTTAATAGTTATGGCCTAATTATCTAAAATTATAAACCTAAAAAGATCCTTATTGTGATTTCTTGACCTAACATAAGATTATGAAATTTTTAAGGTTGTGGCCTTACAAATGGTATCCGAGGATAGTTTAGATACCTTTAGAGGATAGGGTGTTATCTATGTGTAGGTAATATATCTCATATAACTAATAGGGTTATTATCATATGTAAACTTTTAGAGTGTTATGGTAAAATGTGTTGTTTTGATAAAATCATGAATACTAGAAATATAAGGAGGATGATGGATTAGTGTAATATAAATGTTTTTATGTTATGTTTACCCTATAAAGGATTATTTTTTAAATAATAATAATTCATTTCATGTTTAATAGTTTATTCATTTCAGAAGATTATGGATCATAGGTCAAGATGGAAGGAAAGATATATTTCACAAACTTGTTATCCCTACCTGATGATTTTATCATCACTATTATGGAAAAAGAATGTTTGAATGATTTTGATATCTTCTTGAGTATTCAAAAAATCTACAAGAAATTTTTTGAGTTATCCCACACCTAATAATTTATAAAACATGTTTATGGGTCATGGTATATTTTTTATATGATTTCAATATCTCAACTTTTCCAAACTCTATTGAAAATTGAAATTACCAAAGTGGAGTGTACATTTACTTTTTGAAATGTATGACAACATGACAAAAGAAAAAGGGATCATCTTTAAGATTATTATATTTGGATTTATGGTATGATTTTTTTATTATCCATATAGAAAAAGCATATGTGGAATGATATATTTAAAGGATGATTATATTCTATCTTCAGGAATTATGTATTAAGAAATAAGGTGTAAATTAATAGTTGATAAATCACAATAAACAATGAATTAGTATGAAGTCTAAATATAATTGATTCAAGAGTTATGGTAGATTGTATGATGATGAATTGTTTAAAAGTATTAATTCTCTTTTTATGATGGGATTAAATAAGAAGACATCTTCTAATATGTGTAACTATGATGTTTAATATGTGAAAATGTAATTCAAGGAGGAATTACCTTTTCTTATGTAGGAATAATGGATAACCCTAGGAGTTTATATGATCTTTATTTGAGGTGATTAATGGTTATTACAAGTTAGGATGCAGAATGAAATGTATTAGATAACCTTTGATGATAAAGAAGGTTATGGGACTTTTTTTAGGAAATTCCATTATTTTTGATAATTTTCAGATAATGATATGGTTTTAAAAAAAGACAACCAATATAATGGGTTATAGCATGTCATGTCTAGTAAGGCTGCAAGAATTGAAAACACAACTGAAGGCGACAAGGTCACATAACCTACCACTGGCCTACGTGATGTCCCTAGTTAGTATGACTTATTCATTTTAGTTAAATTATAGTATGAATCAATAATAAGTTTTTTGTGGAACATATTTTTCATAAAATTGATATCTTTATTATAGGAAAATTATTTGCTGATTATGTGATAAATGTTAATTTGGAGGACATTATCCCTTTCGGGAACACTATATGCCTAAGGAAAAAAGAATACTATGGGATTTAATTTGTAGAGTAATGGTTGAAATATTATTTTGGGAGAATTTATATAATATTGGGTACATATATATATTTAGGTTATTTATGGAAATGAATAATATTTCATATTGAATATGTGATTTGGTTATTTAATATTCAATATGAGACTTTAGGAGTTGCCAATGTTATTTAGTGATAAATGTTATGATTTATTGTGGAAGACTCTGTGATCAAATCCTTCTGAATTTTGGGATTAAATATTACTTGGTTTATTTTGAATATTTTAAAGGGAAATTATGTATTGAATGTTCATTGTTAATCAATGGGTATTTTTTTTTCTATTTTATAGATTCAGATTAGTATTTCTTTTTATGCAGGATTATTCCTTTTTCGTATTATCTAATCAGGTACAAACCATTTTGGAATTGGTCAATGTCTAAAGATTGGGGAAATATTTAGTTCAAATTTTATGGATTATGTTAATCCCTATATGTTTATTCTAACTCATTAGGTGTGACCGAGTCATCTTGAATACTCATAGTTTAAAGATAAGACAAGTCTATGGTATATAGTTTTGTAAAGAATGAACCTCTACATGACATGTAATTAAGTTTCCTTGTGTTTTTATTCAAAATCACAAATAAATTCCTCAAATTTATAAAATGGACCATAAAACAATAATCCTGTCCATTTACGTTTCATAATGGGAAATGAAATTCCGTTTAACACAACAAATGTTTATGGTTTTTAGATTTTTATCCGTCTCTTGATCATGTTTTCTATCACTCTCCATCAGAACTTGATTGTCAATTTCTCTTCCATGTAAATGTTTTACTAAGAAAAATCCAAGTATGTGTTGTCTTGAGTGACCTTTTTTATTTCTCTTTCTTTATATACAAGTGATAATTGTTTTTACACTTTTTCAAATGTCATAATTTCAATGATGTTTCTAACAACAATTTTAAAATTGCGAGGATTCAATTTCCAAATGTAGGGAAGGCTGTAATGAACCAAATATTTATAGAATAATACATTTTCATATCTATTAATATTTACAAATAAGAAGTTAATTATATGTTAAACTGGACACTTTTTCTTGATAGCGTACTCAACACTTAACAATGAGTTTCTTTGAAATCTTATATTGCACACAACATTGAGTTATACCAATGAAAAAATATAATAATTTTATTATATGAATTGGTAGTTAATACCTAGATGTTGTATTGGAAATAATGTATAAAAATAACTAAAATATAATTACTAAATTTCATTAAATTTATCAAATAAAATTTAAAGGCTTAAAATAAAAATGAATCAGATTTTAATCCTGAAATAATCTAATATTTTTAAAAGGTCATTTTACCACATTATGATGGATAACCTTTTTTAAATAATGTTTTTGTAAATTTTATATGTTATATTTAAAAAAGTAAAATAATTTTTTAGAATAGGTACATAATAATGTATTTTTGAGGGATTTTTTATATTATTTAGATAAAGTTAATTCTTTTATGAATAGTGAATAATACTGCATTTTAATTCAAAACTAAATTTCATTTAATTTATTCATATAGTTATGTTGTCTATTTAATTGGTTTTAAAAGTATAATTGGATTATATTTTTATAATTTAATCCAATTAGAGTCACTAGATGTCATATTATTTTTATTTGGACATAAACACATGTAAATCGTTTAATAGTTATTACTTCTTAAAACCCCACATTTTGATTTAGACAACTCGAATTAATTTTCAATTTAATATTGTATCATTAATGTTTTGAATTCGAAAAAAATGTATTCCAACTTCGGAATAAGAATGTTAAAATTGAGTAAATTGGTACCTTTTATTTTTCGGCATTATGAATAGTAACTTATATAATTATTTTATTCTCCATTGTTAAAGGGAAAATCTAGTAAAGAAGGGTAAAAACAATATTATAATAATATAAAACTACCCCAACGCATGTAATAATTTAGCTCATTGAGATATTTAGGATCATTGAAATACTTGGGTCATTTTTGGGACCACATAGATCCAACTGGCTGTGAAAATGACATTTTATAAGAATTAATTTAACGTAGAGATAAAAGTAACATGATTATATATCATTTAAAAAAAATTTGATATCAGGTTATATATGTGATATATTTGACTATAAATCGAAATTAAAAATCTAAAATGATTCCCAACATAATTTTAGTTTATTTATAAATTTTAGACATCATGTAGTTAAATTTATTTATGACATAATGATGATGAATTGATTTCCAAAATAATACAAGATTTAAATAAATGAGATTATAAATATGGAAATAAATTTATTTTGAATATTTTTATGATATCCATGAATTTTAATGATGATTAAGATTTTTTATATTTGAATTAATGATGTTTTTTCAAATGAATCAAGTTATTATGGATTTTTAAAAACTCATGATATGTGTAGTATAAAAAATGACATAAATTTGCTTATAAAAAATACAATATTATTAATATCTATAATAGTCTTAAAAATATATGATTCGGCCAAATGAAATAGATTATTCTTAATCTTTTATTAATAAACCAATTGAGGTTAAATTTTCCTTTTATTGAAACTATATTAAACATAAACTGTGAATGTACAAGAAGAAATGGTAACAGTTCAATTAGTAATCTAAGGATTAAACCTAAAAGATAAGGTTCCATTTGGGACCTAGACTTGTATAAAACACATTGGATGAGGGTTTTTGGACCCAATATAATCTAATTTTTCAATAAATTACTTTTCTAACTTTTTAATCCAAAAATCATTTTATAAAAAAAACATGAATAATTTCTTATAGTTCCCCTCCTCTCTCTTATAAAAGGACATCACCCCTACCCATTTATCAATCATATAAAAGACATTGGCTCAACTATACTCTACCCAAATAGGATCCAAACATTACTTTTTTTCTCCATGAATCCTTAAATATGGAAAATGGAAATTCTTGAATGTCATTTGGCTCAAATCAAAGGGAGTTATAGGTTTTAAGTGGTGGAGTTCTCTAATGATCCTTCCCATTATTTTACATAATAAATCTCTATATATTTTTATTCATTTATTTATCAAAAACACCAGTACCATAAATATTAAAGGATATTTTTATGTTATGGACTTGAACTACACTTACAAAAACCTCCATATAATAGATACGAACATACTGTTTTTGTTTACGGCGAAATGATGCCTCAAGAAACGAAGATTGTTCTATTTCTCCTACCACCTCTAATGGTGGGATTATGTTTTCACTATATTTAAATATGATATATATTATATTTATATTTTCTCTATGATTATGTATATTTCACTAAATGAATACCTTAATTCATTCAATAATGTGTACATATGATAATCTCATTTGACGATGTGCAGACTACCTCCCCCTCAAAGTGATATGACTCGTTTATTATATAAATGGTACATATTATTGATTTTGTTAATGAAAATGCGTGAAATATATAAATATGATATTATACAGAAATTATAATATACCTATTTATCATATTATTTTCATTCCATTAAATATGAAAAAGAAATGAATATAGTGTCCCTGCGTACTTATAACTTACGGTCACCATGAACTGTGCATTTCATTTCTTATATCAAAATATTGTGTACTATTATAAATAAATATTTATAATGTATATATATTATTTATAAAACATGAATATAATTATGGAGATTATAGTATTTTGACCACATAGAAAATTTTCAATAATAATAAGTTCATTTTTAATCAAGTACAGAATATCTATAAAACGACCGATATTAACTTAAATAATTATGTAATCTTTATAATATGGTAATAAATGAAATAGAAGGAATAGTATACATGAAAAATGTCAGGAATAAAGAATATATTAAAATAATTTTATTATTTTTGAAGAACAAGGAATATATGTGACGATTCAGACTCAAGGTAAGGGAACCTTTCCCCCACCTATTTTAGTCAGAGAATTATTTTATGTTATGTCATTTAATTATCAATTTATTTTGTTGGGATATGTTCTTATATATCATTATGGATTTAAATATAATGTACATGTGATTATATTCCATTTTTTCTCCCATGAACCCATTTTCTGAATTTAAATGTGACAATGTTAAGCAGCTAATGTTTTTAATAAAACATCTTAACCTATTTTCCAATCTTTGGGTAAATTTCTACTTGTTGGTCATGTCATGCCAGGATTATCTGAGAAATAGAATTCGATATATTATATTATATTTATACTTGTTAAATTTATTTATAGATAATGAACAAAATTTATCTATTTTATTAGAAAAATGATATTTTTAATGGACATCGTCTCAATCTCCTACTATTAAAACATATTTTGATTTATACACGACTTTATTTTATATGTTGTACAATCCCCAGTGTATTTTTGTTTCAATAAAAGGGAATATTTTTTCAATGAATCATTTTACTTAATGGAAAAAGGAATTTTTCTTTTTAATTTATACCATGACAATGACCTTTTCACCTCCGTGAGCATTTTTTAATTGTTGGCTTCCTTAACAAGCAGTATTGTTTACAAAACAAAAATAAATACTATATATATCCTTTTTATGTCTTTTGGTTTTTAAAATGGTTTTTTTAATGCATTGAATAAGTAAATATCATGAAATGATATATTTTTATTAGAATGTGGGAATTTTATCTTTCCAAAAGGCTTGTTTTATGCGTTAAGATTATGTTATGGTTCTTGGGCATTTCTTAGGTATACGGGTGGTTCCGTGATAAACCTAGGGATTGTGAGCCTGAGATAGCTCTCCAATGCATTGGGTAATTGGATAGAGGTAAAAAATAATGTGTACCTTAGGATATTTATAGAATATACTATGATTGGTATTCAAAACATAACTATCTATGTTATTGTGAAAGTTACAATATAATTAGGCCATAGATTCCACAAGTTACAATTACGATTTACGATTTTTATGTTTTATTCATAAAACATATAATATCATGATGTGTGTTAAAGAATATATGTTTTATGATTGAAAATAATGGTGTCATTTATTTTTATGTATAGATTGACTAATTTCTTCTTTCCAAATTTTATATCCCTTACTGAGCATTTTTTCAAATCCCATGTTTTTTAAAAAAATTCATAGAGTATAAGGAAGGGTAAAAGAAAGAAAAAATTCAATACATTTTTTTCCACGAAAATAATTTTAATTTTATTTAATTAATTTTATTGTTTTCAAAAAATAGGTTATAGTTGAGGTTTCCATATTGTAATAGTTGATATGTGATGTAATAGTTAAGGCTTAATTCATTAAAACTATATACCAAAAAAGATCCTCTAGGTTAATTCTCCACATAATTCATGATTATATTATGTTTAAGGTTTGAGACTTATAATAACATTCTCAATCATCCTTTATAACAAAAACAAAAATATTTTTCACATATTTAAAAACCTTATTCCATAATATAACAATTAATGAAATTTATTTATAATCACTTATTATAAATATTTCAGTTTGTTAAATTTTATATTCATAATTAGATGTTTAATATTTAGATTAATTATTTGTAGTAGATTTTCAATGGAGGTGTCAATTCTTGTGTATAGATTTATTTTTCATCATTGTGATATCATTATAGGTAGTTGGATGTTTTTCTTAAGATGATTTATATATTTATTTTTTCATTTTTAAACAATTTTAATTACAATTAGCGATTATTATTTTAGTGATGGGCTTGTTTTGGTAATTTTTCTTAATGTGGGTTCATGTATAAATAACGGGTTAGGTATTTCCATTTTTACTATCAACCAATAAAATTCACTATTTCATTATTTTTCTCCATACCACTAGTTTTATAGTTTCCTTAGTTTCCAATGATTGAAATTAAAAACATTATTTATATGTGTAAATAAACTGCCCCAAATAAGAACATTTTTCAATATATGTGTGACTATAGTAACAAATATTATTCATATGGAATAATATAATTATTTTGTAATAATAAATATATTACTCATATATATTTATTTTTTTAATTTGGCTGGAGGGGGGTTAAACAAATAAAAGAATATTGGAATAAAAAGGGAAATATGTTACATTTGTGGATGTGGTCGTATTAATATATAAATGGTTGCTGTTTTATATTTGTATAATATTAATATTGATATATATATATATATATTATTAAGTATTTTATTATAATTTTGTATCTCTATTTTTAAGGTGGTGGAAAAAAACTCAATCTTGTCATTCATGGAGGTGGTAGTCCACGCGTATTCATCAGGATATCATTATTTTTAGAATAGTTTGGGATGAAGGTAAAAAACAGATATTTCATATTTTTAATAAAATTAAATAATATTAATAATACTAATTGAGTTATATATTCATGCATATAATATATATATATATATTGTAGAAGAGTGAAAAAAATAAGAGAGTAATGTTTTTAGAAGTACATCCTTCTTTGGATGTTTTTCGTTAGGAAACACAAAAAGAATCCTATGATTTACCTTTTGGAGTGAGCAAGGATTACAGAACATGGAATAGAAATTTAAGGGGATAATATGGATGAATCTATTCAAACAGTATTATTCTGAATGAGGGCAGAAATGTGCTAGATGTCATATCATTTTTTGGGTAATGGAAATGCATTTTTTGAAATGATAATATTTTATTATAATGAACGGAAAAAAAAAATAAAATGATATGTGATGCCAAAAGGAAATAGAATAAAATGAATAATGATTTAAGGTTGATAATACCTCATCAATTTATTTTCACATATTTTTTAATCATTTTATTTTTCTTGTACATTTATATCATTCAATTTTACTATTTTTGGTTCTTACCATGGTAATTTATTATTACATAGGTAGTAATCATTTAATGGAATGTAATTTTTATATTTAAATAATTTCAAAATAATTATTCTAAATATGTGATAAAAGTTTCAAAATAAAATTTATAATGGTGATATAAAATAATTTAAATATTATAACAATATCGCTTAAAAACCATTTTCTAGAAAAATATAATTTTATTGAAAAAATTGTGTTTATGTTGAAATTAACAAAAATTAGGATTTAATTGACTTCAATTGCATTATTATTAACCAAATAAGAGTTATATAGATTCAAATACAATATAAAACAAAATATTACCTTCTGAAAACAACAAAAATAAGTTATTTTAGAATAAAATATTAATTAACTGTAATAATCTTAAATATGGTGCTTAGAAATTCAAAATATTCCACTGAGATGATTAATATAACTTCATTATTAAATTTTATATAATTATAAATGGGTTTTTATGTTATACATACTTCATAATAAAGTCATAAAATCTTTGTTTATTTTAAATACTACATTTATCTCTATGCATATAAAAATTTAGTTTAGAAAAATGTGAAAAACAATTGAAACATAATGTTGAAATGATGAATTAAAAATATAATTTCATTTCATAACATTAAAATCATAAAATATAGAAATATTTCCATAAATAAAAATAAAAAATATAAATGATTTTTTTAACGATGTTTTAAAATATATGTGTCTAATTAATATTATTTCATACAAATTGAAAATGTCAATAATTATAATATCTCACTTAATTTATATTTATTGGTTAAATTTGATCATTTAAATTTTTAAGTAAAAATTAAACATTAATTTAAAAATATTTATTTGAAAAATAGTAATCTGTTTATAATATTATATCATATAAATTTTATATATGATAAATTTATGATATTTTATTTGAGTGGAATCTTTTTATTTAATAGTGATATTATTAATCACATTATTTTCTTATTAATAACTATCCTACTTGTCTTGTCTATTTTCAGTTTATTATTTCATGTGGAGTGAACAATATAGAATATTAATAATTTAGTGAAAAATATTTATTCAAAAATAATAGTGTGTTATAGATATAAACCTACAATATATTAGGTATTGTTTAATATGTCACGAGTAAAAAACCAATAGATCAATGGTTTGACCATTACAAATATTTTATATTAGAAACTAACCAATGTCAAATATGTTAAACGAGTAATTAGCCCAATCCCAAGAGGATACATGGGTAACTAAACAAATATAGCACATGGTACATAGGATGTTTGGTGAAGAAAAATATGGTACAGTAGTGGTTATCTCAACCCTTCTATGTGATAAATCTAATTATTAGTATCCTTGGAATATTATTTTTATAATTATTCTTATCACAATGTTTTATGCTATAATATTCCTTCATATTCTTATTATATGTTTTCATGGCTCATAATTCTCAATTGATGCATTTTAATCTAATGAATAAATTAATTTTTCTATAATAAATCATTTTACCATGACTCATGTCATATGGTTAAGGATTCTTAATTTATGATCTCATATTATATGATTTGTTCATAATACCATTATAGTTATATTTTTTACACTTATGTCCATTTAGTTTTTATCCCACATGCTTACCCTTAATGAGAATACCATAAGGCCTTTATTCATCCATTTCCCAAGGTGGTGAATAAAATTAATAAGGAAATGTATAAAAAGAATAATATATGATGATAATTTTTTTGGAGATGTTGATGATATTTCTTAAAAAATATCTATTACAAATGTAGTCTATAAAGAAATAAATTTCTACAAATCATGGAGTGTTTGAGTATTTGAGAGAAGTAATGTTAAACTCATTGAATATTTTTATATTTTTTCATTAATCATATAAATATTCATCAAGGAATTGGTAGAACGATTTTGATATTAGCACTAGATCATGTATTATGGGTTTCTGAATCTCTATTAATATCGTAGCACAATTTAGATTATTTATATGTTAAATTATTTTTTAGGATTTGATAAGAAATGTTTTGTTAAAATACTATGGAAAATTAAATATAATGTATAATATAAGGATATTTTGGTTATTATATATTCTCTGAATTTCTATAAAAAATATATCTTTCATAATTTTAAAAAGTGGACACATGCTCCATAAAATAAACACCAAGGTATAATCACCTATAAGAGGTTGCTTATATATTAACAATATCTTCACCTTATTAATGAAATAGTGGATAAAACAAACTCATTGTTTAAAACTCATGGTGTATATTCATTAGTTAATCGACATTATATTTATTAACCAATAATATGGATTTAAATATATTTAGGCATGAAATCCTAATTAAAACAGACTATTGAAATACATATATAGAAAACTATAAATTCTTACGTTATAGAATACATGTTATTTTATGTTATTTAATATATGTTCATTGTTTTCATTTTATATTTCTTATAAAACTCAATATTATATTATTTTAGAAAATAGATAGTGTGTGAAAGAACAATGTAACTATTTGTCAATGTACAATGTAGTGATTGTGTCAATGGGAAACCAAAGAATACTTTACATGTAGTGAGAAATTGTTGGTTTTTCCTAATTATTTATATATAATTTTGATTAATACCATTAACTTAGATGAAACTACAATCAACAAAAGATTTGGAATTTTAATAAAACCTATGTTATAAATGAAATAAAATTAATCTTTCAATTAGATAATCATTTAAGACAATGATCTAAAGGAAATTACATAATATAACTAGAAGATGTTTTTCATGAGGAATATGAGGTCATATAGAAATAAATTTTTGAAGAAAAATAATTTTCATTTTATCATAATAGATGGAAATACATTTTATTATAAGGTAGAACAATTATTTTAATGCTTTCAATGTGGGGAACATGCGAATTGAAGAATTCAATTCCCTAATAGAATGGGTAACATGGATGATAAGAGTCAACATACTCTAGAGCAAGAGAAAACTAAAGGGATGATATTATAAGAGTCAATGAAGTGTATGGTAATAATTTTGGAATACATATTCTCTAATAAATGTTAATGTATGTTAGTTTTAGACACTATATTATGTTTAGGATGTTTCCAATGAAAATATAATCACAATACTAATGATTTTATATTTAATGATCATAGAAAACATCTAGTTGTGTGATTACTGTATCCCAATTTTATTTTTATAAAAATGTGACTCGGGGAAGTCATAATATTGTCTCATCGGTTGAATTTGATTTAATTTTAGGAAAGGAATTTTATTTATACTTAATGTAAAAAATAATTTCCAGAAAAATGAAGAAACATTTCATATCAATATATGATCATCTTTTATTTCAAGGATAAATATGAGGTCCTTTGAGAGATTAATTTCAATATATGGTTCTTGATAATAAATCACGATTCTAGTTTCCTTCTTATAGCTAAATATGTGAGAATGGAATTTCATTAAAAATTTATATCACGAGTCATGACTATAATAAGAATACCTTCAGTAGTCATTAAAATTAAAATTGGGAGGTTTTAACTTAGCTTAGAGGGGTTGAATGAACCACAATAATACTTTAGTTTATATTTTGATTTATGTAAATATTACATTTATTAGATTGATAAGGGAGCTCGAGGAGGTGATGGTGAGGTGATGCCCTAGATGATGACTGAAAATGGAATCCCCACCTCTTCCTGGTGGTGGGAGGGGGGAGTAGGTTTTGGTTCCACGTCATCCGGTGTTGCAGGGGCCCTTTGTACCTTTTTTGAACCCTAGTTACCTCCCTGACTTCCCGTCGATTTCTCTAAGCCTGAAAGTTCCATATCTTCACCTTGGGGAACCTCAGATCTCGATCACATTATCAGAATTCTCTGAGGCCTCGAGCTTCTTGGATATGACCCTAGTTATTCACGACCCGCCTTCACCAAAAGGTGGGAAGGGAAAGCATATTTACATGCCCTTCCATCTTTATGTTGAAGGATAGATAATGTCCCCCCAAAACCACCTTCAATATGTCCCGGAGTGGCGACCACCACTAAGGGTAAATAATCTCACACAAAAAGGAAGGCATTACCCTTTTTGTTTTTATAGGATTGAGAGAAAATATAGCAACCCCGACAATACCAAAGATGACAACAATTATAAAGCCAAAAGTAACCCCTTCCCATATGCATGTTCAACAGTAAATGATACAAGCCACAAAAAAACCAATGGTAAGTACCAAGAAAAGGGAAAACGACAAGAGAGAATTCCTTGAGGTCTGAGCTAGTATGTTCCCACCCGATCCCTGAAGTCCTCCTGGAATCCTGAAAGCAGTTTTGTATACGTAGGGTGAGCATACAAGTATACTCTGTAGGGAAAACCAAAAGCACTCATGCACAAGTGGGGTATGAATTCAAATGTCCTGTGAGAAAAGAGAAACCAAAGCACCTAGCATGGAAATCTATCCACCCAATCATCACCATGCTAAACTCCCCAAATAACACAAGGAAAGTAATGTATAGTAATATCACATCGTTATTTGGGTACCCCGCCCCACTTTCCCACTAGTTATTGAACAAATCCAACACATCGAACCAATCCCGCCATTCTCATCAAAGTCCCACTACCAAACCCCACCCGCACACACCTGGGCCATAACCTCCCCGCAGTCCCATTGCCAAACCCTGCCCGCAAACACATGGGCCATAACCTCCATCCCACCGGCAGACACCTGGGCCACAACTCCCACACATAACCACACCCGCAAAACACCTGGGTTAGAACAACTACTTCCATGGCCGAAGACACATGGGCCTCATCCCAAAGACACTTGGGAAACAACCTGCCCACAAACACCTTGGCCAACCACCATAACTACCCTTTCTGAAGATTTCTGGGCTAATAATGGACTTCAGGCCATCACAACCTACCCGAAGAGTCTTGGGCTATTCGGGAAAGGGAGTAGAAATGAGCTAATAACCAGCCACTCATATGAGTGTTGGTAAAAAACCCTCCCCATTAAATGGGGTGTTCGGCACTATGTGCTCAACTTGGGTGGGGCGCGAAGAAGAAACATAAGAAATACAATATATGTATAGGTAACATGCACTCATCCCAACCTAGGGGCTCCAAAACCTAAGCACAAACACCCTCGTTACTATTCATTCATAAATAAAGGAATAAAAATCAGGGCCAAGTCACAACACATCCTCAAAAATCAATTCCGCAATTAATCCATTATTCTTATCATGTTCAAGTGATCCCATTTGGATGAAAACTACACTAATGGAAAACTAAAAGGCACAACCACAAGCCAGAGAAGAGAAACAACCCAACATCAATTTAAGCATTCACACCCTGTTCTCTTGTAAACTTACAACAACAATAGGGTATTAGTGAGATCCCTCATAGTACTGGAACCAATGAAAACCTCACAAAATAGATAAGTGATATCCCTCTATGTACTGTAAACAAAGAAAACCTCGAGACATATCCCTGTGTCCACAATACAAGGAACCAATGATTTCTCAACAATAAAAGATCCCACCCGAGTTCGTGTCACAACAGAGTAACCACACGCTTCAGACTCACAACCAAGAGGATACCATCCACACCCACATCACCCAATAGAAAAAAAACAGAAAAAAAAACCCACAACCAAAACAGATTAGGGAAAAATCTAGGTTCAAGCACATTATTCATTATTTTCATCTTTCTATTAGTTATCCAGGGTGACCACACCGGGTTTATCGTTACTAGGTATCCATTTAATCCCCTGAGTTTACGTGATTAACCAATTTCCATGTTAATGTCATTTAATCATCGCAAAAGACATGTTTTCATTAGTGCGTAAGGAAGACCACCAACGAACATGATTTTCAGTGAGCATAGGCCCACACAATTCACAAAACATATCAAAATAAAAGAGTACAATAGGACATTGATCACACCCACCCCTCCCCCCGCCTTCATTATTTAATGGTCCGTTCATTATCTTCATTAAGTATGGTTTTATCATTACCCACAGAAACAATAGCGTAACACCCCACATGATGCCCAGTAAGGAGAGACAAAGACAAATACTTACTTGGTTGATCATGGATTGAAGTTTTTTTCCGCGCGCCTAGAACAGGGGATGCGTGGATTGCAGGGGAAGAATTCTATGGACTCCAAGAGTTACAGAAAGCTCTAGCAGAGGCGCACCGCAAGCCACAGTAGGAGAGGAACTGCAGGCGCACCATGGTGAAAAATGAAATCCAGCCGAGAAGAAAAAAAAGAAACTTTAGTGGGAGGTATAACGAGAAGATCCTATAGTTACGAGATTTGGAATTTTGAATGCCTGGAAAGTCGGATGGTGGTTTCCTATACGAGTGGGTAGTTACACACGATGGTATTAAGGTGTTATTTAATACCCTACCCATCGGGGTGGCTTCTAGGTATTTTTAAGAATTAATTATGGTCTTTAAATGATTTTAAAATGTAAAATAATTAATTTATGTAAAAAAAACTTTTTGGGAGCAGGAATGGAAAAGGAAAACAGAGGGCTGGGTGAGGACACAGTGCCACTGTCATGGTGTCACCCTGACGGTACCACCTTCACGGTGTCTCCATTACGGTGCCACCATCATGGTGCCATTGTGACCGGTGCCACTATCATGGTTCCACCATGGCTGGGGCCACTGTTTTGGTGGAGCCGTATTTTGGTAAATTAATGGCCAGAGGGGAGTCTGGGCAATTACATCAAATACCTCTCAAACAATTCTCTCCCCTGAGAATTAAAACCAGACCTTCAGAAAGGAGATGGGTTCGAACAACCACCTCGAAAAACACCTATCCGGAGTGAACCTCATCGACATCTAGAAACACATCTCTCTCATGAGACCATGAAACATTATGGGGTCAAGATGTTATGTCATATGGGTTGGGGAGTCTCTTCTTCCATGTCAAGATACTATCCGCTTTGGGCAGAACATACTCTCCCGCACGAGTTTAATCCCATCCCCCTTAATGAATCTTGATTAGAGATTGGGTCCTACCCTCACCATAGCCAGAACATTTCACACACATTCAGAGAATAAGGAAAACCACATATTTCATAGCCAACAAGGTAAAGCGTTCCATCACAAACAAGTACAAATAGAATAGAAAAACACTCAAAACAACTCTGGTTACTGGGCACACATCCATGCTTATCATTCCTAGGTAATCTCCTCAAGCCCACCGTGCCTCCACAGCACACAATCCAAAGGAATGGTTCATCCATGAAGCACCTTCTCTTCATGATCATCGATCTTCACTGGTCGCTCTATGAATGTTGCATTGTCCCAAATATCTACCTTTCCCTAGTCGAGGACGTGTGAATAATCGTGTAGATATTATCGGAGCTAGGAAACATGGAATAAGTCATGCACCCTTTTCAGCGGTGGCGGCAATGCCCGCTGATAAGCCACCCAGCTGACCCGCTACAACACTTCGAACGGTCCGACAAACCTGGGGGAAATTATACTCCCTCTGTCGAACATCAACTGCCCACACCTAGGGAAGACCTTTATAAATACGTGGTCCCCGAACCATAACTCCAACGGTATCCACTTATTTTATGAATATGGCTTCTGGAGGTCCTGAGCCACCTTCATCCTTTCTCTTATAAGCTGAACCCTCTACGTCGTACTATGCACCACATCTTGGCCCAGAACACCTGCTTCCCCAACTTCTGTCCAGCATACGGGTGAGCGACATGGCCTCCCGTACAAGGCTTCGAATGGTGCCATACCAATGGTAGAGTGATAGATATTATTGTAGGAAAACTCTACCTCTGGCAAGTGTCGCACCCACTATCCCCCAAAATATAGGACACATTCCTGTTGCATGTCCTCCAATGTCTGGATGGTGTGCTCTGTCTGTCCATCTGTCTGGGGGTGGAATTCAGTGCTATGTCATAGCTAGGTGACAAAAGCATGTTGCATTCCCTTCCAGATTCATGAGGTAAATAATGCATCCATATCCGAGACTATGGACCTCAGAACTCCTTGTAACAACACTACCTCATCCATATACCTCGGTGCTAAGGAATCCACTATGCCCGAATCCTTGATCTCCAGAAGTTGGGCCAATTTTGTCAACCGATCCACCACTACCTAGATAGTGTCACAACCTACGTGATCCATGGGTATCCCCATGAAGAAATCCATCAAGATGTCATCCCACTTCCACTCGGGAACGTATAAATGTTGAAACAAGCCACCTGGAACACGGTGTTCGTCCTTCACCTACTGAAACACTAGACTCTTTAATACGAACTCTAAAACTTCCCATTTTACCCTAGACCAGAAAATATTTCTCCTCAGACCCTGGTACATCTTGGAAACTCCTGAGTGCACCGCTAGAGGTGAGTTGTGGAACTCACTATGTCCTCTCTCGCACATCGCCTCCGTAACAAATAGCTTCCCTCAGAAAAGCATCTGATTCTGACCATCCTCCATCCAACCTTCTGGAGCATCTCCTTGGTTAAGATAGTCACACACCAATTCGGTTTTTGAGTCTCCCCACTGAGAATCCTCCACCTACCATAGTAGAGAAGACTACACTATCATCTGATACAGGCAACCGCTTCCACCTTCCAACCTTACATCCAGGTGCAGGGCAGCCAACTCCTCTATTTCCTTCCAAGCATCTGCAGACTCTCAAACAACATCGATTGTGAATTCCTGCTCAAGGAATCATCCACCACTTTCCCCTTTCCTGAGGTGTAGTAAATCTCAATACCTTAGTCTTGAAGGAATTCCATCCACCTTCGCTGCTATATGTTCAAGTCCTGCTGGGAGAAGACATACTTCAACCTCTTGTGATTGGTTAAGACCACCAAGCCCTCCCCGACGAGGTAGTGCTGCCACAACTTTAGTGCGAACAAACCCGTCACATTCTCCATCTCATGGGTGGAATAGTTATTCACATGGGGGTGTAACTCCCTAGACCCATAAGTGATCACCCCTTTCCACTGCAACAACACACATCTGAAGAATTGCCGTGAAGCATCACAGAACACCTCATAAACCACCCCTTCTTATCGAAACCTCACCATTAGGGCACTAACCAACTTCTCCTTCAGATAACTGAAGGCCGCCTCACACTGCTCATCCCACAAAAAAGCCTGGTCCTTCTTGGTCAAAGCTGTCAAAGGTGCTGCAACTCGGGAGAAACTGTGAACGAATGTCCAGTAGTAACCTTATAGCCCGAGGAAACTATAATCCTCCGCAAGGTTATTGGGTGCTTCCCAATAAACAACTTCTTCGACCATCGATGGGTCCACTGATATCCCCTTCTCGGACACCACTTTCCCAAGTATGTGCACTTCTCTCGTCCAGAAATTGGACTTGGAACACTTTCCATAGAGTTGGTGTCGTCGGAGGAACTCTAAAACTATTCTTATGTGCTCAGCGTGATCCTCCTCTAACCTTGAGCAGATCAAGATGTATTCAATAGACATGACTATGAACCGGTACAAATATTATCGTATGATAGAGTTCATGATAACCATGAACACAGCTAGAGCGTTCATGATACCGATCGACATAACCACAAACTCAATGTGCCCATATCTGCACCTTATGGCCATCTTCGAGATTTCTCCCTCCTTCACCCTCAACTGGTGATATTCTGACCACAGGTTAATCTTAGAGAACCATCCCGCTCCTTTCATCTGGTCAAAGAAATCATCTATCCTTGGAAAAGGGTGGTGATTCTTGAACATTACCTGATTCAGTCTCTGGTAGTCTATGCATAGCCTGCGACCACAATCTTCCTTCCTCGCGAACAAGACTGGAGCACCCCATAGTGATACACTTGGTGGAACAAAACCCTTCATCATCATATCATCAATCTGAATCTGCAACCCCCGTAGCTCAGAGGGTGCCATCTGATAGGGGGCCATCGAAATCAGACGAGCACCAGGTTGCAAGTCTATCCCAAACTCGATGTCGTGTCGAGGGGGTAGAGTTTTCACCTCTTCATGGAATACATCCATAAAATCCCTGAATATCAATGGGACTTCCACCATATCTTCATCCACCGACTCTACTGACAGCTCGACTAACATGGAATTGAGGCTCTCCCCTCACTTGCTGCTCCCATGGCAACACCACACGCCAATGTAGGTCACATGTCGGCTGCCCAAGTCTAAAAAAACACTTCCTTAGAAGTAGTCAATGACGACACATATAGAGAATAACCATTCAATGCCTAGGATGACATCGTATGGTTGTATCTGCAATAGTAGAAGATCCCCGACTGACTGATATGGTCCTATCATTAGTCTGCATCCTCGAAAAAAATAAAACAAGTTAGTCTGACCTCCGACTGGTGTACTCGGCACCAGGGGCACTGGAAGTCTCTCAACATCTAAACCCAGAGCATGGGCCATATTGGGTGTAACAAAGGAGTGTGAAGATCCTATACTAAACAAGGAATATGCAAGGGTACAAAACAAACTGATCATTCCTCGAACGACCTCTGGTCCTGCTAGAACTGCTCCCTCTCATGCGTGCAACTGCCCATGCTCAGATCCTCTTCCTCTCGTCTCTCGGCCACCTCCCCGACCATGCCCAGGTCGAGGTCCCTGAGGAGCGCCCTGAGGTCGGCCTCCTCCAGCAACGTCTTCCCTCGGCGGAGCGGGAGCCCGCTACCCCTGTTGCTTCTAAAAGGACCAAGCTGGGAACTGCTGCTGCTGAGGTGGGTGCTGGGCCTTCCCACCCCCACCGTATTGTACTCTGTCCAGGCACTGATTCCGAAGGTTCCCATGGCTTCCACAGATGAAGCATCTCAGCCCTGGTCCTAAAAGAAAAGGGGGAGGGTCAGAAGGTCAGAACTGGAACTACTGAGGCCTACTCCCTACTGGACAAAACCAAGAGGGTCCTGATGTAGGAGGCCTGCTGCTGACGGCCTTCCCCTTTGACAAGCCCATCTAGATTCCCTCTTGTGACACAAATCCCAGCATGTTCATCCTTTCCGCCACTTCTTCCTTCATTTGGACCTCCAAGTAGGTCGGTAGGGTGAAGGGAGTAACAACATACTAAAGAGACGGTCGATGTGCCTCATCTAAACGTCTCGCCTGGGACTCCTCATCCAAATAGTTTTCGGGAGAAAAGCGAAGGAGAACCTTGAACTTGATCTACAAATATCTCACTGACATACTCCCCAGTTGGAGGGAGAGTAATTCCTGCCTCTTCTCAGCCTTCATCATGGAAGAGAGGAATTCCGCCCGGATTCCTTATCGAAGTCAGCCCACGTCACCTCTGACTCCCTCTTCTCCCCAAGATAAAGCATCCACCACTGACGTGCTGCTCCACGCATCTGGCTTATAGCCAGAGGAACCCAGTACCCCATCAGATCTCGGATCAAGCTGAAGGCTATCACCATCTCCTCTATCCATCTCTCGGTCTCCATATCTGAGATACTACCCTCGTTCTTCTCGAGGGTCTGCGATGAATGCCTCAAAGAGAATTCTTTCCACTGATCATCTTCCTATTCTCGGTAGGTCCTCGGCCAATCAGCCAAGTCAAACTCCTGGGCCTCGATCGCCCGCAGTACTCGTGGTTGCCTCCCAGGTGCCATAACTACATGGTAAACTAGGAATGCCTAAGCCCGAGTAGTGTAGAATATTTTTCTTAACTTTTCATAGACTTCCTTATTTATTTATAATCCCTAAGACACCCATGAAACATAATAACACAAGTCATTATGATGCATGTAACTTTCCTAGGGTCTCTACCTTACAATCAGCATAGCCTCATTTGGTCGTTCGGTAGGTCCAGAGTCCTTGCATCTGATCACGGGGGGGGGGGGGGGGGGGATAAAATCCAGTGTCCTAGCCAGTCTTCCCTAGAGTAATTCACACACCAAGGTCACCAAATATTGTTTCCCTACCACCCCATGCAATCCTCAATATGCTTAACACCAAACTCCATCCTACCTCTCAACCTCACCTCTCTGATACCATTCTGTCACGACCCGCCTTCACCAAAAGGAGGTAAGGGACAATAGATTGCAAATCCATTCATTATTTAAATTGAAGGAGAGATTATGAACCCCAAAACCCAATTCTAATAGGTACTAGAGTGGCGACCAACACCAAGGGTTTAGAATCTCACACAAAAAGGAAGGAAGTACCCATTTTATTTTTATAGGATCGAGAGATATGATAGCAACCCCAAAAACACCAATGCTAAAAGTAAAGGTAAAGCCAAAAGTAACCCATTACCATATTAATGGTTACCATTAAATGATACAAGCCACAAAAACTCCATGGATATGTACCAAGAAAAGGGAAAACGAGAACAACAACTGCCTCAAGGTCCGAGCTAGTACGGTCACGCACGATCCCTGAAGTCCTCCTCGAAACCTGAAAGCATTTTTATATATGTAGGGTGGGCATACAAGAATACTTAGCTGGGAAAACCAAAAGCTCTCATGCACAAGTGGGGAAAGAATTCTACTACCCTGTGAGAAAAGAGAAACCAAATCACCTAGTAAGGAAAACTATCCACCCAAGCCTCACCAAGTCACACTCCCCAAATAACACAAGGAAAGTAAATTATTGTAATTTCACATCGATATTTGGGTACCCCACGCCACTTTCCAATAGGTTATTGAAGACATCCTACGAATCGAACCAATCCTACCATTCTCACTGCAGTCCCACTACCAAAACCTATCCCCACACACCTGGTCCATAACCACCATCCCACCCATAAACACCAAGGCCAAAACCACCATGTGTAACCACACCTGCAAACACCTAGGTCATGACAACTACTACCATGCCTGAAGAGACCTAGGCCTCATCCAGAAGACACTTGGGAAACAACCTGCCCGCAAACACCTTGGCCAACAACCACAACTATCCTACCCGAAGACTCTGGGGATAATGATAGACTTCATACCATCACAACCTACCTGAAGAGTCATGGGCTATTCGAGAATGATAGCAGAAAGGATCTAATGAACAGCCACTCATAGAAGTGTTGTGAAAAAACACCCTTCTCATCAAATGGGGTGTTCAACACTATGTGCTCAACTTGGGGGGGGGGGACATATAAGAAACATAAGATATACAATATACATATAGGTAACAGGAACTCATCCCAACCTAGGAACTCCAACACCTAAGCACAAACACCCTCGTTAATATTCATTCATAAATAAAATCACAAAACTCGCGGCCAAGTCACAACTCATACCCAAAAAACCAATTCCCCATTTAAACCATTCTTGTTTTCATGTTCAATTGATTTCATTTGGATGAAAACTACACTACTGGGAAACTAAAAGGCACAACCACAAGCCAGAGAAGAGAAACAACCCAACATCAGTTTAAGAATTCACACCTGGTTCTTTTGTAAAGTTGCAACAAAAAAGGGGGATTAGTGAGATCTCTCAAAGTACTAGAACTAAAAAAACCCCAAAAAAGGGATATGTGAGATCCCTCGAAGTACTAGAAACAAAGTAAACCCCGAGACATAGCCTCATATCCCCAATACCGGGAACAAACAATTTCTCAACAATACAGGATCGAAACCGAGTTTGTGTCATAGTAGAGTAACAACACGCTTCAGACTCACAACCAAGAGGATCCCATCCTCACCCACATCACACAATAAGAAAAAAACTGAACAAAACACCCACCACCAAAACAGAGTAGGGAAACATCCCGGTTCAAGAACATCATTCATTATTTTTGTTTTTCTATAGGTTATTTGGGGTGACCGCATACGGTTTTACGTTTACTAGGTATCCATTTAATCCACAGAGTATACTTGATTAACTAATTTCAATGTTATAGTCATTTAATCATCACAAAAGTCAAGAGTTCATCAGTACGCAGGGAAGACCACCAGAGACCATGATTTTCAATGAGCATTGGCCCACACAATTGACAACACATATCAACACAAAAGAGTATAGAAGCACATCGATCACACCCCCCTTAATTCTTTAATGGTCCGTTAATTATCTTCATTAAGTTTGGTTTTATCAATCCCCCTAGAAACAATACCATACCCACCCCACATGATGCACAGTAAGGATAGACAAAGGAAAATCCCTTACTTGGATGATCAAGGATCGATGTTTTTCTCTGCGTGCCAATAACAGGGGATGCACGACTTGAAGCGGAGGAATTCTATGGACTCCAAGAGGTGGAGAAAGCTCCACCAGAGGTGCACCACAAGCCACGGGAAGAGAGGAACTCCAGGCACACCAGGGTGAAGAAAGAAATCCAGACGAGATGAAAAAAAGAAACTCTAGCGGGATGGATAATGAGAATATCCTACAGTTACAGGATATAAAATTTTGAATTCCTGGAAAGTCGTATCGCGGTTTCCTACGCGGGTGGGTAGTTAGACATGATGATATTAAGGTGTTATTTAATACCCCCCCATCGGGGATGCATCTCAAGATTTTTATGAAGTAATTATGGTCTTTAGATGGCTTTAAAAAGGTAAAAGAATTAATTTAGGTCAAAAAATATATGTTGTGGGAGCAGGACTGGAAAAGGAAAACAAAGGGTTGGGTGAGGATATGGTGCAACCGTCACGGTGTCACCATCACAATCCCACCTTGACTGGTGCCACCATCACGGCGCCACTGTTTTGGTGGAGCCATATTTTGGTAATGTAATGGCTAGAGGGGGGTTCGCGCCATTACATGGTTGTCGGGTTTTCTCATCGACAGACTTCAGATGATGATTTAGACCATTTTGTTTTCAGAAAATGGGATCTATAGGACCGCCCAGTAATAGGGTTGATTGATAATCATCACATGATGATAAAAATTTCTTCAGAGGATGAATTTATTTATGCTTTGTCCAGAGCTCCTCGCAGATACAACAGATGAAATTTTTTTCTTCTTCAATGGTCATTTGATTTTTGCATGAACCGGGATCCTCCTGCAGTAACGATATGGGTAAGTCTTATGCCTCTCCCTTTTCCCTTTTAAAATTACCCAATAATCCGTATGATAGGTAACCTGGTTGGTTGATTTTTATGTTTTAATTCTTGCACATCCTATGTGAGCCACCCGGTGAATCCACGTCTTTGTGTTGATGTGGATTCTTCGAAGCCACCGATCGATTGGATATGGAATACTATTGGTGAGGAGTTTCGATGGAGGCAAGCTGTTGTTTTGAATATTGGGTTGACTACTGTGCAATTTGGTGCCACCTGGGTCATATGGTGAGTCATTGTCTTGGTGGAGTAAGGAGAAAATGGTCGGTTGCTGTGATGAACCAGCCTGGTAAGATATCTGGTTAGGGGCCAATACACACAGATGCTGGCAAGCATGGTAATGCTGTTGAGCTAGCTGGTTAATATTTGGGAAAACAACTGAGGGAAAACAATAACCCATCTTTGGCTGTGGTATTTGATTGATTGAAGCACGATCTTCTCTTGAGTAATGGTGTGAATGATCCTGGTCCTGATAATGGATTTGGACACAGCTTGGGAGTGATTGATTCCACAGGGGTTGCATTGCATCATAAGAATTGTCTTAGTCAGGATGCTGTAGGTGAGGTCAGTGGGCTGATAATTCCTGGTAATGAGGAGAAGAAGGAGGGAGAGTTACCATTGATATCAGCCGGTGATGGGCTAGTACATGATGGACATACTCTTTGTCTGGATATTCAAGAGAATTTGCAGTCGATATCTGATGGTGGTTTGAAGATCACAATTGACACTGGTAATCAATTCCAGAAATTTTTTCATGATGAAGTGGGGGGGGGCTCTCCAATGAGGATCAACAACTTGTAGATTACATTGGAGGGTGTATTGATGGAGGAGGTAGATGTTGGTCATGCTTTTGTGGATCACCCACAGTGTTTGGCTATGATTGACAGTAATGGGCATTATGAGAAAGTCCAAACTTCTTGCCAAGCTGTTCTTATCTCTGGAATATGGGGGGATGTGTGAGAGAGTGAAAAATGAAATCATAGTTGTTTGGTCAAGCCCTCTTATTGTGCAGCTTTCAAGGATGGGAAAAAGAAATCTGGAATGGAGGAACCTCTTCCAGTTAAAAGAATAGTGAGGAAGGATTATTCTGGTTTTCTAAAGTCGGTGTCAACTAGGTCATCTATCAACCAATCCTATAGGGAATTGATATCTTGGAAGAAACTAAATCTCATAAGGAAGTACGCGAAGATACTCTAGCACTATGATAGCTCAGAATGGGAATTAGTCATTGCGGAGGATTTTCATGGGTGCGGAGATGGGTATGACTTTTATGACACGTAATTGGTACCTCATGTATGTTTTCCTATTTACTGGACTTTTCCATTCTTAATAAATGGTCCGACGCTTTGGCTCTGACTGAGCTTTTCTGGGTACATTTATTATATTTATTCAAAAGATCCACTAATCTAAAATGAACATTGATATATTAAAAAAATATTTAGTAAATATAACAATAGTAATTATTAATGATATCAATAATAAATTATTTTTCTTCAACAAATAATTAATTATAAATTAATATCAAATAAAATTATAAACACTTAATGTGTACAAATATCATTGTTCTGTAAAGGCTATTATTTATTATATTTCATATTGTCAATTAAATTTATAAATTATATCTTTTATAAAATTAATTTCATTAATTTAAATTAATTTTCTGAAATTATCTTGAAAAATTTACTTAATGGTGACTATTATGTATTTTTTTTTGAAAATATTGGGTTTTATATAAATATTAAAAATTCCACTTTTATAAATAAAAGTAAGGTTAAGGATTCATCACAACATGAGAATGAAATAATTTTTTATGAAAATCATTAATTAAATAAATATATATCTAATTGAGTAATATAAATTATTTAAAAATAATATAATATTTTTTATAAATAAATGTTTTACACTTTGGATTTATGTGTCATTCAATTATAAGAAAATATATATTTTACCCATTTATCTAGTTATGAAATGAAATTTTTTATTTAGTTAATAATTTTGAAGTTCACATCAGTCTCATTTATATATTAATAATCTAGTATGGGTCATGATAATCAATTCTATACATTATGTTTTTATGAAATAAGATTTTCAGAAAACTTTCATCTTTAAAAAATATTAATTTAATTTTATGTATTCATATTAGAATTAATTACCCATAAATAAGGAATTACTCTCCTAAAATTGATGTTTTTTTATGAATCATCAGAATAAATTTTCTGTAAGAAGGTCATTGTATGGTTTTTATAGAATGAAGTTATCAAGGTTAATGTTTGTCACTATCGTAATGTGCAAAAAGGGATAAGGGTTTTAAAAAATTGAAAAAGCCACTAACAAGACTAAAACATATTTAAATTAATTTTTATGAGTCAATTTTTACCATATCTTGTCCTATTTTTGAATATTTTTCTATTTTTTTCACTCTCCCTTGAAAATGAATATATTAAAGTTTAAATTTAACTTCATTTTCCTGGGTTTCATCCCCACACTTATAAAACAGAACCTCCTATTCTAACATATCAAACCCACTTAAAAAATGTATATTCAGAATTAAAAATAAAAAATACCTTACCTACAACCTTATTCATTTTTTATATGCTTTAATATTCCCAAAATTTAAATACTAGAAATCCTTGAGGTATTTTTCAACAGAAATTATCCAATGAAGATGTATATATTCCCAAAAAACATTCAATTTTTTTATAACCACATTAACACAATTAAATTATTTTTGATACTATAGAGAAGTGTTTTCATGTTAATGGTAAAATGATATTCTATATTTTTCCATAAAATTGAAAATGAATGTGGCATTCACACATTATTGTAGACTATCACATCTATAAGGCGATGTAATGCATATCTTATAAAAACCTATCGAGATCTAAAAATAGATGTATTTAATGAATAAATACTAATATAAATGAAATTTCATGAATTTTAGAATGATTAATATTTATTTACCACCCTTTCATTATATTCAATGAAGAATAAAAACATAACTCATGTGAATGTGAAGAGTATTACCTTTTTGAAATGACGTATTTCATTTTTCAACACAATAAAACATAGATGGTTGAAAAAACTTATTTGATGAAAAAATATAAAAGTAAAGAGTATGGAATTTCCTGATTATTATTTATTGCGAATAATATAGTAATAAATGGTGTTTATAGATTAACCCATTGGTATTAGAAAACTACCCAAAATAAGTTCATTGGGGACTTTAACATACAAAATAATAATTGAAATAAAATTTTTGGTAAATTGAAAACATTATTAAAAAAATCATATCTATTATAGTACAGTATATAAAATATTAATTATAAAACTAGTATCCATGAATAGGGTCTAGAATCACCATTACTAATCATTTATAGAAAAATAAAAATTTATATCATATAATGATGAAAATAAACATTATCTACCAAATAATTTTAAAAAGAGATTATAATTAAAAATTATAATAGTTAATATTTATGAATATGTCTTTAAATTAAGTTATTATGATTATTCGGTTTTTCAAAAAGGATGTTAAATGACATTATTTAATGTTAGTATTATAACTAAGGGTCTCTCATCTAACTCTTCATTCATTTAGATTTATTCTGTATTGAGGGATTTTATTATATTATATATAGTATTATCATATACATTTATGTCTTCAAGATTAATTAATTAAAATAATTTTATTAATAAAATCAACTCATTTTTCATCTGTACTAAAAAATAAATTCAAAAGAAATCAACATTGTAATGGATTTTTCATCCCAATTTTCCTTAAATAAGATATTTTTATATTTGATGTCTCCATTTTTTGTTAAATGTTAATTTTTCCCATGAATATATATTTTGATAAATTTTATGAAAATAATCGGTGTATAATAATTCACAAATTTTATCATCTTTTCGATTATTTTCATTCAATATTTTCTAATGCCGTAATCGTTTTTGAGACAAACTCACATATTCTCAAAATTTATTATGCTGCAATTTTTTTGGAGAATTTAATTTTTCATTCTCATAATGTTCAACTATTTTATTATACTCTTTTTATTTCAATGAATTTTCAATATTTATCAAAAAATTATTATCTTTTGTACTAAAAAATATAAATGAATATTTTTATTAAAAACCTTCCTAATTTATCCTTTTGGATTAGGAGATTTCATTAACTTCTCAAATGTTAGAAAAAATTATTTTAAAGGAATTTATAAATAATTTTAATGGAAGGAAGTGTTTTATACTTTCATTTACTTTATTAAGAAATATTATTTGAGTCTTTTTGACATTTTCTATGAGGATTATTTTTATCATTCTAAATTTTTGAAAATAATTTTTTTAACATTTAACACATGATAACTTCTTCTCACTATCATTGAAATAGGAAAATATCATTTTTGACATACGTTTTATATGTTTTGAAATGGAATTTGTAATCCCAAATTTAATTACTTTCTTTTTGTTTTTCAAACTATGATAAAAAAAGACATTTTTTTATATTATCTAATAATATTTTTAACAATTTAGTAAAGTTATTTTTCATCAATTTCACATACATTATGGAATATTATAATCCAATATAGATGAAATTTTATGATACCATCTAATTCCATTGTGTAAATGGATTTTTAGGATCATGTTTTGTCTATATTTCATGAAATCTACTTCTTTCACATAGTTTAATAAAAATGTGATGAAATAATTAATACTAATATAATCATAGGGAATATATATGAATGGTTCAATTTTATTTTTAGGGTGGGTATTTTATATCTATATGATACTTTTGGTAATGTTTAATATATCATTATTTTATGTTGGTACACCGAATGATGTCCGAATCCTAGGAGGGATATAGTTAATTAAACCATGGCCATGAGGGTATACACGTGGATAGACCAATCCCTAGAGGGGTTATATACAATTATACCAATACCAGTAGGGTATATATGTAATTATCCATAACTTATGAGGGTTCATAGTAGGTTGGATGATTACCATAAAGTTTCATGTGTGGCTAGGAATTGTGTACCTTGCAATGATTTTCATTGTGATAATCCTTGACACATGATTTCTATTAATATGATTTTATACTCCTTAATATTATTAACTTCTTTACAATTATTATGATGTTCTAACATGGTATAGAATTTATACTTCATGATTCAAAACTATTATGACTCAAGAAATTAATTCTTATAAATTCCTTTTCAACGAAACCTTTTTATGTTTTAGCATGTATTGGGTATGAAAATGTATGCTATGTAAAAGGTATTATAGAAAATTGATTATATTATACAGACATATGATACTTGATTTTATATATCTTAATTATATCCATAAAAAGTATCTATGGTAATGTATTCAGTTTTTTACATTTTAACAGGTTATATAGATAGGTTTTGTTTTATTTTTCCAATAAGGGTACTATTTGAGTATATTATTTTGTGAAATATATAAAATATTTCATGAAATATATTGATTATGTATACAGTCTCTAATGACCCTACAATTTAACATTGTTGGGATTACAAAAATATTTTTGTGATATAATAATTAAATTATAGAATATATATATGTGCGTGTGTTTGGTTTGTGTAACCTCACTTGGAATCAAGGACTATGTGTAAATAATGTTTTTGCAGCACAAGATCTAAGAAATTTAGACATGTTCAAATTAGTTTCCTTCAAATAAGGATTTATTTATTTTTAGTGATTAGTATAGTTATTTCGGGGGATTAAATTATGAAACCATTATTGATAACCCAATAATTAATTAAATGTATTGGATAATATCTAACTATTTTGATAAACTATTGATTGTGTGATTTTGTAGAAATAAAATCTCTACCAAGATACAAACATTTTGACCCACGAACTCGAATAGATGCACCAATCTATAATAACCCTAAAAATGATTTTTGGTTTTTAACACAATATTCACCGTGTTCTTAATAATGAAAACTAACTGAACACCAGGAATAATACACATTGGGGATCTGATTTGGTTATATCAAATTATATTTATGACCAATGATGTGGGATTTTAATATGTTCAATATGAAATCCGAATAAGAATCGACCATTGAAAAATATAGATTTAATCTTATAATTTCTTATGTTATGGTAGAGTCTCTATTTATGAGTTATTATAAGTTAATATTCTTCCTTTTATTATTATTATCATATAAAAAAGTACATTCTTATACTAAATAGATATTACAAGGAGGAATCGGTTCAATAATTGTTGATATTGATAATTTAGTGATTATAAAAAATTAAAATCTAAATAGGATATTAGTTGGTGTGAGAAATCATATAATATTGCTTCATTAGATATAGCAAATTGTATTTAAAAATTAATGCTTAATAAATATCAAATGATAAGAGAATTTGTGATTCTAAAATGTTTAGGCATTAGATGAAAGTATATTAAACTTCTTAAATGCCACGAATGGAGGAATTAATAGACAGGAAAACATCACAAATGAATAGAATGATATTTTATATGTTCAAATGTGGGAATATATAATCAAAAAGAAAAAAGAAAAATGAATATATCACCATTTAATAAAGTATAAAATAATATAAACATACGAAACCTCTTATTATTTTATATCAAAAATATGGGTAACATTTCTATTATCCAAGTAAATTATGTAAAACAAGTTAAAAAAATTATGCAATGTCTCGGAAACATCATTGGATAAGAAAACATGGAAGGGAATATAATATGAAATTTTTTTAGGTTGACCATGATAATGTAGGTACACTTATACTATCATACATATTTAATTACATTTGGTTAATCCATACTATTATATCTAGTATGTCTAGTTTAGTTTAGAACCACCACCCCAGTAAAATGATATCGAATATATAGAAATACCTTATAGTTATAAAACTATTTTAATGGGATATGATTTTTTTAGAATATTCTTATTTAAATCATATTATTCATCCCTTTGATGTATTTTATTAAAATTTTGGAATGGATTACTTATCTTTAATTATAATAAAAACTAATTTCAAGAGTTAAGAAGTCACATTTTAAATAATCTTATGATCTTATACTAGTGAGAGAATAACTATAAAATAATTATCCAGATATATTCTAAAATATGAGACCTAATGCCACTACTAGAATTTTCAGTTTCTGCGCCCCTGGACATGGGTGACCGCCATTGGCGGTCGCTATTAATACTATTAGTGACCGCCAATGGCGGTTCCTAATCACACCTAAAAAAATGCGGGATTTTCCCCGCCCTGTCATTTCACTTCCCTTCCTCGCCTCTGCAACTTCAGGCCGCCTCCCACAGTATCCCCCGCCAACACACTGCCTCATCTTCTCACCCCTACCACCGCCTTTGTCAACCCCCGCTTCACCGTACCCCTCGTAGGTCACCCCCGTCATCCCCCACATCATCGGACCACCATCCACAAGCACCATCAACATACCGCACATCCCTCCGGCCGCCGCAGATCCGCCATTACCTGCAGCCGAAGCTTCACCATCCCTCGAGCCACTGCCTAAGTCCACCAGTCATCCATATAGCGCAAATCTGCTGTATTTCGATAGAGGCTTTAGAGAACGCCATTGGCGGTCGCTACTTCTCTTTACCGACGAAGCAACAACGACTGCCTAAAGCGGTCACCCGACGGTCTCTAAAGGCCTATAGCGACCGCTTTTGGCGGTCGCTAATGGCCTTTATTGTAGTAGTGATACTCAATATTGATATGTGTTTCCTAGTCATAAGCAAGATAATGTGGTTTATATTTCATTAAAAATTTAAAATCCTGAATCAAATATATATAATAATACCAGAATTATTAATAGAAATAAAAATTATGATGATGCAGTTTATTTAAGATGATAGAATATAGAACCTGATATTTAAGATATACTTCCATTTAAATAATTACCATGACTAATATTTATCTTCACCATAAAAACGAAACTAAAATCAGTCCCATCATATCACACTAAATATTTATATTATATAATCATTATTTTCAATTTTATATCATTTGTTATTATAAATTCATTTAACTTCTAATATATTATGATTTGAGGTTAAATAATTATTGTTTTATGATAAAAAATTAATGTTAAAAGTGGAACTTTTCAAATAATTTTGTGTCAAGATATATTTTAACTTTTAAAATAATTCAGTATTATATATATGTTGATTAAATGCGGTTAGGACCTTTTTTAACAAAAAATAATATTTTAATAAAATTATACATCAAAACATTCCTAAAGTGCTCCTCCTCCCTCTTATAAAAGGGAATCACCCTTACCCATTTAATCACAGCCTTCAAGCCACTATTCTTGTCCAAAAATGACCAAATAAGTTTTAAAAATACCAATATTACTCATATAATCTTTAGCATTGGTAGAATGAAATTCATGAAATCCATTTGGGTCAAGTAAAAGGGAGTTACAAGTTTTAAGAGGCATTGCCTTCTCTAAAGTTCCATTCCATCGTTTTACATATTCATACTCTATTCTATTATTATTCTTTTATTACCTAACAAAAACATTATAATCAATATACTTAGATATTATTAGGAAATATATTTTAACTAAATTTACACACACCTCTATCTAATGGATACAAACTTACTATTTCTTTATATGGTGAACTATTGCCTCATGAAATGATGATTGTTCAATATTCCCCTTCCTCCTATAACGGTGGAAATTATGATTATCAGTATATTTATATATGATATATATTATATTTTTATTGTCTTTATGGTTATTTATTTTTCATTTACAACATAATTCTATGCTTTCCAAATTGTGTAAATACGATAATCTCATTTGATGAAGTGAAGACTACCATCCCCTCAAAAAGACATGACTCATTCATGCCATAAATGGAATGTATAAAGGATGGAATTAATGAAAATATATAAAATATATAAAATATGATATTATATTATTATTATAATATACCTATGTAATATTTAGTTTTCATTCCTTTAAATATGAAAACGAAATGAAAGTAGCATTCATGCGTAAGCACGACTAACCGTCTCCCGGATCAGTGCATTTTATTTCTTATCAAAAAATGTAATGTAATATTATAATTACATATATATATATATACTATTTATATATGATATAAAAATCATTAATATCATTATGGAGATAATTTAATTTTGACACATATATAATTTGTAATTATTACAAGTTCATTTTTGGCTCAAGTACAGAATATTGACAAAAAATAGATATAACTTAAATAATTTTATAATGTTTATAGAATTTTAAAAAGTGATATAAAAATAATAGTAAAATAAAAAATGTTTATGATGCAATTAGAAATTATCTTTAGTTTATTTTTAAGGAAGAACAAGGAAAATACATGATGAGTCAGACTTAAGGTAAAGGAAATTTTCACCCTCATATTTTAGTCAATGAACTAATTTTTGTTATATATTTTTACATACATATTCATATGTTGCGATATTTAATTCTATATCCTTATTTCTATACATTTTAGGTCCACGTAATGAGAGACAATTTTTCTCCCTTCAACTCATTTTCTGATATTTAATGTGCCGTTGTTAGGCTAATGAATTTTTGTAAGGGAAGTTCGTAACCCAATTTTAATTCTTTTGGTTAATTTTATACTTCTTGATTATGTCTGTTTCGCACGGAATTCGGGGATGACCTCCTGGATGGGAGATTCAAACGTTCCGATCGGTTTCTATCGGGTTTGTTCGTAGAACCGGAAACATCCAATGATTCCACATCTGTTTGGACCTACTTTCCAAAGGTAGGCGCTCATTAGCTTGTGGACTAATGAGGCTTGGGAATTTCATTGGTCGAGAGGATGAGAGGTCGGACTCATCACACCTTTTTGAGGGGAATTATTGTCTACTCCGGGACTCTCTTTATAGATTTAAGATATGTTCGTGAATCCTTATTACATTACCAAGTATATAATGAGCTTTCCTTTAGTTTTAACAATCAATGATTAAATATGTATGAAATTTAGAGAATGTTTTATATGTATTCGAGGTTCTTCATCAATAGAGAATCATCTATATCTATTTAGAGATTCTTGGTCAATGGTATCCTTCAAAACATTTATATAAAAGTCTCTTGATCATTATGATGACCAGGCTGGTTTTAAAGCCACTTAGTGGGGGCACTTGAAGTTTATCGTCATTTAGAAGGACATAGATGATTTCAGAGTTGGGATCGAACCCATAAATGGGATACCTACGTATCCTTTGTTTTGGAAAAGGAATCAGAACCCACGTAGTTCGAGTAAGGGAGTATGACGTTTATGATTGATGGCTCAAAGAAGGATGTCATAATTACTTTTACACTCTAAGATCACGTGAGTCATGCTCGGTGTGAGATACAAGAGGTATTGGTAAAAATAAGACAATTGTGCCATGAAAGATGCAATCATAAGAAATGGTTTGGGGCTTATGTATGTATGACTGCCCAGACAGATGAAAGTTTAGGATTTGCTTTTAGGGAGAAAATCCAGGAACAGGGTCTATAAAGGTATATGTGCTTCATGGAGATTTGAATACTCTATCTTGGGACTTATTCCTGAAAAGGATGCCCAAATTAGGAGAGGGTTGATAACTAGGTTTTATTCCTGAGAAGGAATCCCAGATCAAACGAAAATTAGGACTAGTTAAGAGAAATTATGTAACTTGGGACTTACTCCTGAGAAGGAAGCCCAAGATTATGAATGGGTCGTATTACTTAAAAGGATACCTAGATTAGGGATTAAGGTTTGGGGCTTACTCCTGAGGAGGATGCCCATATTTGAGATTGGGGCTTACTCCTAAGAAGGATGCCCAAAATTAGATGACTTGGGGATTACTCCTAAGAAGGATGCCCAAAATAAGGGACTTGGGGCTTACTCCTAAGAAGGATGGCCAAAATTATGACTGGGACATATTCCCAAAAAGGAGACCCAGGTTAAGGATTCTCTCATCTTAAAGGATGAGGTTGAATGAATGAACTCTCAATCTTTGGTGACATAAAAATGTATAAATCACTATGTTTTGAGAGATATTCCACAGAATTCCTTTCAAATAAAGAAGTCAAATCAAGAAATCATTCCATAAATGGCTTTGAAGAGTATCTTGAAGACTGAATATTGAATAGGAAAGGTGAAATGGCTTAAGAGGGGTAAAATGGGCAAGATGGGCACCCAAAAAGGCATGGGTGTGCAAGTCTTGAAAGGTGCGCAAGTCTTACGTGGGCGTGCAAGTATTGGTCGCGCAGGTATACCTGCGCGACATGAGGGGTACTTGCACGATTTTCAATCAGCATTAGAATACTTGAGCGACTCTTTATTAATCACTTTAGAATCCTCTTGAGGTTCTTCCAGAAAAGGGACGTGCAAGTTATATTGAAGGAAATAAGGCGGCGCGCAAGTGTTGATAAGTTTCAACACTTAGGCCTTCCTTCTTCTCTTTAGATCTTTCGTTCTATGTAAGAAATTACCGTAGAAGTGTTCCGGAAGCTTTGAGAAGAGACTTGGGCGTTGGGAGCTTCAATCCGAGTTTCTGAAAAAAAAATATCTTCTCGAATGGGGGTCCCACAGGGTCTATTTATAGGCAAAAGAAGGCCCTGGGCGGTTACCGGGCGGTTATCACTTAGGTCACGCAATTCACTTGCGCGACCAAGGGCGTCGTGCAAGTGGACTTGCGCGACAGTGATATAACTTGCGCGGTGCAGTTGCTTTTGATCCTTTGTTCATACCTTTGTCGATTTTTGATGTTTTCTTCAAAGGTTGAATCACTTTGAGCTCAGATATTCCCCTTCTCCGATATTTAGATTCTGTGACGAAAGGAGCATCAACAAAAGTCCCCCCTCATAGTTGGATCCGGAGATAAATTAGGATTTGACTCTGAGGAAATTAAATCCATCCAAAGGAAAAGGGGGCGCGCAAGTCTTCAAGGCACAGAGGGAGGCGCACAAGTTCTCTCCGCGCAGGCCTTAAGTGCTCTGGGTTGTATAGGGTATGACGCGCAGGGTCCCGACCGCGTCTATAAATAGAGGGCCTCACCTCCGTACAAGCATCCATATTTCCGGACTTCATACCTTCGAGCTCTCGCCGCGTAGGTCACCTTAGCCGCGCAGGTTGCTATGTTTTCCAATTTTTTCCTTGATGTCGCGCTATTGTGAAGGTATTTGTACTTTCTCGGTTTATACTTTCGCGTCAAAAACTAGCGCGGCACACGAATACTTGCGTGCCATTTTTAGACTTGCGCGCCTTTATGCCTTAGCCATTTTTTCCGAATTTTTTCACAAATTTTATGAAAAATAAACCCATTTAAGAGTTTAATTTATTCAACTTTTGTGAAGATTCAATGGATCCTAAGGGAATTAAATCATCTGATGAACTGGCTTGCAAGAGGATTGATGACATGATGAACATCATTGGCCATGATTACTATGATATCTGCGACAACACTCTCCCAGATTTTGCTAAGTACTTGAAGAAATATCATCTTAATTTCCCATAGAGCATCTACCTATCTTTATATGGTCATGGTCACCTGTAAGGAGTCAATGTTCCAGATGCAAAGAACTATACACCTGAAATGCAGCTGCGCTGCTACTCCTTTATTTCGGTTATGCTGTGCATTAAGAGCAACAACAATGATGTGAACTGTCAAATTCTTCCTCCATGTCATTTCCTTACAGATATGAAAATGGAAAACCCATGGGATGAAATGTTTTCCACTACCGGTTGGTGGAGAGAAGACAAACATGGTATTAGAGCAATATCTGAAAAGAGTACTCTCTCCAAATGGATCTTTACTTCCAATGCTCCATTCTCAAATCCATGTATCCATCTTCCAAGTCTCTTGGACAGAAACAGAGTCACTATTTGATCAGCAGAAAATTTTCTCAAACCGCACTCAGGAAAATCCTTTTACAATTGTTCCAAGAAAAGCTGATATCACTGCAACTCTTATTGTATCCAGTTGAATGAATGAATTCAAGGTGATTTCTGATGAAGCTCGGGATGCTGTAAATCAAATGAAGTGTTATGTTGAAAGCCTCTTATAATTCTTGAAAAAGAGAAGAGACTCCAGTCTGTGGATGTCCTTCTAACTCTTGTGCATCAATGAAAAACACTTTCACTTTCACTTATTTGTACCAGCATTCTCTCACTACCTGCTTTAAATTTACTTAAGACAATGGGCCTAGTAAGCATAGTCTGATTTTTACTATGATTATTACAAATAACCCTACAAACTTTGAATCTTTTAATTTCTCAATATTACCTAAATCATACAAAAAATGTATATTTAGTGAGCTGGAACTTGACTTTTATTCAGAGTTCCTTTGTCTTTTGTGGGCAGTTTAAAGTCATGCATGCCGGACATAAAGGGGATAATGTTTAAGGTCAAAATAGATTTGACCAAAATGGATTAAAATTGATTCAAATCCATGACAATTTATCTGAAAACATATTACCATACTCAAGTATGAGAGAAAATATGTAAACTATGGCTTAAGAATATTTGAATCTGAGGAATGATATGAAAAAGAGCTAAAAAGGCATTAGAAGAAGTAGTTTCCAAGAATGAAGTTACTATTATTTAACAAAACCCATTAGGGGGTTGAAATATGCAGGGCCACCTAAGGGCATTGGCCGCATGGTCAAATAAATAGCATCTTTTGGCTGACAAGTCTGTTATGTGGACTGTTTATGCAAGGCCACCTATGGGCACGTGCTGCATAGTTAGGCAAAGGAATTCTCAGAAGATTACTTTCCTAGTTCTAAAATCCAGTGAAAGTTTATGGAGATTATAATTTTATAAATTATAGAGTTTGCTGTATGGAAAGAGGTACTTGAATATGGAGAAAATATTTCCAGACAAGATTATCGAAGAACTGGATGAATATCACTCCTACGAAGGTCTGACCCAAACGTAGGGAAGAAGAATAAACCATAGACTTGAATACTTTCAGATCATGAAAAAGGATATGGGACAAATATGTTAAGGATGGATATTTTTTTGTAGATCCCTACATACATTCATTTAAGACAAATAAGGACAATAGAGGCATTCTTCCCAAGAATGAAGTTACTATTATTTGAAAAAAACCCGTTAGGGGGTTGAAATATGCAGGGACACCTAAGGGCATTGGCTGCATGGTCAAATAAATAGCATCTTTTAGCTGACAAGTATGTTATGTGTACTGTTTATGCAAGGCCACCTATGGGCACGTGCTGCATAGTCAGGCAAAAGAATTCTCAGAAGTTTGACATTTTTATGACTAGAAGTCATGAAAAGGGTTATGAAGATATGAAAATATTTAAGGTTAGGATTATAACACATAAAGATGGGTATTTTCTAATGTATATAGATATACATAGGTCAATGATAACCATAATCATGTTGTGGCTAGGTCCTGAATTGAAATTTTGGACTTCACTACGTATCTCATAAGAATGAGAATCAAGCCATACGTAGTTCTTGAAATGTAGTTTAACATTGTGCAGGACGAATGTATGAGAGATCTTAGTTTAGGGTCATAGAATTCGGACCATAATAATGAATACACAGTGTGTTTTCATGAGGACTTTTCAGCCAAGGGACTGAAAGTGAAATTTGGGGTTAGGACCAAAAGACTTGGGACTGGATTCGAGGGACACTCGAATGTTCCTATGTATCCCATAGGGATGGGAATCAAGTCCACGTAGTTCTAGAACTACCCTTTGTACAAATTTGGTTCGTACATGTGAAGGGTGAAAGGGGACTTTAGTGCAATGATGGTTTAATCTGAGACAAAAAGTTTAGGTATTACCATGTATGCACGTAGTATTTTGAAAATGAAAACCATGATTGAAAAATCAATGTCAATAATAGTTCTCTCTCAAATGAGGAAATCAAAGAGTATTGTAGTTTATTGTCGTACCGGACAAAAGTGTTGCATAGTTTAACGTCATATAACAAGGAAGAAAGTGAATCAATGTAAAGATATTAATTCTAGGGGCGGTTTCATGAATGAACATCACATGCGATGGTGGTGAATCGATGTGAAGAGATTGTTTTTGGGTTTGAACCCTGGGAGGTTGCCTACATACCCAGCCTGGAGGGCAAGGTTCAAAGTCCGTGTAGTTCAATTAAAACGTCAATTAATGATCAAGTTGTTCTTGGGGACAATGATCTAAATAAAATAAAATAAAATGTTGTTGGGACTTATACATGGTTAGCTTCCCAAAGAGAGTGTTACGGTTGAAGTTTTCTCTAAGCTCACGCGAGTCATACTCGGTGTGAGAAACAAGAGGTAACAACAACCTTAACAATGCATAGTTTAATGTCAAGTAGGACATAAAAAAGGGACTATGCAGTTTAAAGTCTTGCAGTTAGGACTATTGGTGCTGCATAGTTTAGTGTCATGTAGCAGGGACAAAATAACAGTTTAATGTCATGTACGACATATCAAGGACTTTCTGTGTAGTTTAATGTCATGCAGTAAGGACAATGGGGACAATATAGTTTAACGTCATATTGGACGAAAGGGGGACTGTTCAGTTTAATGTCATGCAGTAAGGACAAAATAACACACCATTTATGTCATGTTGGATGAAAGTACGAATAGTTTAAGGTCATATGCATGGACCATGGATGGTGTAGTTTAATGTCACGCTGGACCCTTGATGATTATATATTTTAACGTCTTTCCGGACGTAAGGGACTTTTATACAGTTTAGCATCCTGTAGTTAGGACGTCACAGTTTAACGTATTGCTGGACGTAAGGGACTTGCAAATAGTTTAGGGTCATATGCATAGACCGTTGATGATGCAGTTTAAGGTCATACTCGACCATTTAGGGAACTTTTTCATAGTTTAACGTCGTGTGGGACGAAGTTGCAGTTTAAGGTCATACTGGACCATTGTTGTATGAACCAATTGTAAGAATATTTGTTCTGGGGACCATATTTTGTGTTTATAAAAAATATTTCTTCAGAAATATGGCATTGGTTGGAGTCGTGATGAGTTCTCCATCCATTGAGATTAATGAATAAGCTCCATTGGAGTAGACCTTATGTATTGAATAAGGTCCTTCCCATTTTGGCTCAAGCTTGGGAGGTTTCTTTCCTGGTATCATTGAAAATCTGAGAACTAATACCAATTCTCCCTGAATGAATGAATGAAGATGAACTTTTTTTAAAAGCTCGTGCTATTCGATTCTGATAGATTTCCAAGTGGTGCAAAGTGCACAATATTTTCTCATCTAACTGTTCCAATTCATTCAATCACTTTTGGGATTGCTCATCTGTAGATAACTGATCACAAATTGATACTCTGAGTGAGGGAAATTGAACTTCAATTGGCAAGACTGCTTCTGTTCCATATACCAACGAATATGGAGTTGACCGCGTTGCATTGCGGGTGGTAGTCCGATAAGCCCATAAAGAATGAAAAAGTTTATCAGGCCATGATCGCATATCTTTATCCACCATCTTTTGCTGTATATTTGAAAGAGTCTTATTAAAGGCTTCTATTTGTCCATTGGCTGCCGCATGATACCGAGATGAATGGTTGGATTTAATGTTGTATTCTTGATACAATTTCTTCACCTCAGAAGAACAAAAGTTGGTGCCGTTGTCCGTCAATATGGTATGAGGGACACCAAATCTAGTAATGATGTTAGACTTGATGAAGCTAACAATGCATTTAGAACTGACTTCTTTGAGAGGTACTGCCTCTGCCCATTTGGAAAAGAAATCCGTAGCAGTAAGAATGTACTTAAACTGCTTGGCCGTAGCTGAAGGGTAAGGTCCCACCACATCCATTCCCCATGTGGAAAATGGACACGAGTATTTAGCTGTATGAAGCAACTCTGGAGGTTGATGAATGAAGTTGGCATATACTTGGCATGAATGGCACTTCTTTGTGAAATTAACACAATCTTGTATAATTGAAGGCCAAAAGTATCCAAGCCTTTGTATTTGATCAGACAGTCTATGTCCAGACTGGTGGGCACCACAGACTCCTACATGCACTTCTTTCATGACATCCATTGTCTCTTCACCATCAATGCATCTGAAGAGAACTCCATCAAAACCACGTTTGTAGAGAATTTTTTCTAGGTGGTTTGGGCCATCATAAAGAGTAAAATTGACCACACGTCGCCGGATTTGATCTTTCTCGGCTCTATCAGGTGGAAGTGTTCCATTTTGAAGGTATTCCCTGATAGATGACATCCATCCTGTAGTATGACCATACGGTTCAGGAATGAGACTAATTTCATTAATTTCCTCTGTTCTGGCTTGAACATAAGGTGAAATTGCACGACGGTGGGCAATACTGATGGTTGTCTCGTCCCGATTTGGACCTGCTAGAGCTGTGGCTATATTAGCCAGTTCATCAGCTTGAGCATTTTGTGATCTTGGGACATAAGAAAATGTCGGTTCTGAAGGGAATTCCGCCATTAACTCTCTGACGTAATCATACAAAGGGATTAATTCTTCTTTTCTGATGGCATAATCCCCATTGACTTATTTGATTACCAGGTCTGAATCACCTTTCACTTTTAAGTGATTCACTTGTGCTTGAAGCGCTAACTCCATGACTGTGATAAGATCTTGATATTCGGCTTCATTATTGTTACCACCTTCCCACAATAAAAAGGAATAAGGTAACAATTCCTTATCTGGAGAAATGAGTACAATTCCTAAACCAACTTTGTTGAATTTAGGATTTTCCATTTTCATCCCTGTTGGACTTCTGGAAGCACCATCAAAATACATTTCCCATGTTTGAGGACTCTTTTGAATAGAGAAAACTTCCTCATCAGGGAGTTCAATATCTGAATATGTGTCTTCCACTGAAGGATGTTCAACCAGGAAAGCAGCCAGAGCTTGGCCCTTAATTGCCTTTTGAGATACATACTGAATGTCGAACTGCTGCAAAATAACTGCCCACCTTTCTAGACGTCCTGTAAGCATTGGACGACTAAGGATGAATTTGAGCGGATTATTGCGAGATACCAATTGGACCTCGTGATGTTGTAGGTAGTGTCTCAGTTTCTGAACTGCAAAGATTAATGCCAGACATCACTTCTCAATACTTGAATACCGGGTTTCTGCTTCAAGCATAGTTCTACTGAGATAGTATAGGCTATTTTCATTCCCAACATCATTCTTTTGAGCGAGAAAGGCACCCAATGATCACTCTAGAGCTGTCACATAGAGGATAAGTGGCCTACCTTCGACAGGTGGCATCAGTACTGGTGGACTCAAGAGGTATTTCTTGAGAACATCAAATACTTCTTGACATTCTTCAGTCCACTGGTAAGTGACTCCTTTTTTCAATAATTTGGTAAAGGGTAAACTTTTAACTGCCAAATTGGTGATGAAACACCAAATATAAGATAAGTGTCCTTGAAGTCCTCTTAATTCTTTCAAATTCTGAGGAGGTGACATACCAAGGATTGATTTGGTCTTCTCAGGATCAACTTCAATACCATGATGGCATACAACAAAGCCGAGGAATTTTATTGAGGTTACCCCAAAAGCACATTTTAAGGGGTTCATCTTCAAATTATGTTGTCTAAGATTGTGTAATATGACTTCCAAATCAGCCAAGTGATTAGAACGTTGTTTGGATTTAACCACCAAATCGTCTATATAGCATTCAACAAACTTCCCTAAGAATGGTTTGAAGATACGATGCATGGCGCGTTGATATGTTGCACCTGCATTCTTTAAACCAAAGGGCATCACCCAGTAACAAAACACACCTTGAGGAGCTCTGAAATCTATAGATTCCTTATCTTCTGGGGCCATTTAGATCTGATTATATCCGGAATATCCATCAATGAAGGAAAGTACTTCATAGCCAGCGGTCGCATCAATTAAGAGTTCTGTAATCGGAACTGAGAAATCATCTTTAGGACAAAACCGATTAAGATCTCTGAAATCTATGAAAAACCTAATTTTTCCATTCTTTTTCTTTAAAGGGACAATATTAGCCAACCACTTGGGATACTGAACTTATTTGACGAAGTTAGCTTTGATCAGTTTATCCACTTCAGCTTCAATTTTGGAAGCATAAGTTGGGTGTGTTCTTATCGCGGCATGCTTAAATCCTCGATGTTCTTTTGGTAAACCCAAATGATGAGTAGCAACATCAGGATCAAGCCCAAGAATTTCTGTGTATTTCCAAGCAAAAATATCTTTATTTTTCTTTAGAAAATAAATATAAATCTCTTTCTCTTCAAGGGTCATGGCCGCACTAATTAAAGTTGGGTGTGGATCTTTCTCTGTAGCCAGATTTATTTCTCTGAGTTCATCCACATTGGTAGAGATACCCTCTTCAAATGCTGGGGGAGCATCTCTAAGACCTTCCTCTTCCTCTTCATTATGTTCTATTTATTCCATTTCTACTTGCATAGTAGATGACAAAACAAAATTCTCATGATCATAAGAGATGTCAAAAGTTTCCCATTTTGAAGTAGATGATTCCATTTCCGACCCTATTGATGATAAAGGGCCTTCTTTGGGAAATAAAGAGGAGATGATGGATTGAGAATCAACATCATTATTCACCTCTGGTGTTTCTATAACTTCTTCTGGCCTGATTGGCGAAGTATAGACTTGTTGGACTTCAGCAGATGAAATGAAAACGTCACCACTTATGCTTTCATCACTGTTTGGTAGGTTACTAATTTCTCCCATGTTGTCTGGCTCAATTGCCGTAATTGACATTATGGATCTTTCCATAAGAGTATTTTGATTTGGGCCTATTTTGTCAATTTGACTGATAGGTAACACATAATATGTACTCACATGTGTAAATGGATTTATTGGAATTTTCTCCAAACCATATAGAGCATTAATTTTGGTAATTTCCTTCGTTGTAGATTTTTCTCTTCCCTTCATGTGATAAAATTATGGCTCAATGTATTGAGACTCACATGTCTTGAATGAGGCCTTATCACCATACAATGTTCCAACTTGACCATTGAAACAGTATTTGAGACATTGATGGTATGATGAAGGGATAGCTGCATGCTGATGTAGCCAGGGTCTTCCAAGCAGGACGTTGAAAGATGAGTCTTGATCAACAATCATGAAATCCGAATTGGATACAAGATCTCCAAACTGGGTTCTGAGTGTAACTTCGCCCAGTGGTTCTTGTTCATTTTTATCATATCCTTGTAACATCATGGTAGAAGGAGATAAATCAGATTCCATGAGGCCCAATCGACGAAGTGTACAAATGGGAATGAGGTTGACTCCTGAACCATTGTCAATGAAAGATCTTCGGATATCTACACCATTAAATTTTCCAGATAAGTAAAAAGGTTTTATGTGCCCATGCACAACATCATCTTCATCTTTATCAGTAAAAGATATCACTGCATGGCATTCTGCAGGATTATTCTCTATGTGATAGACTTCAGCTGTAGCAATTTCAGCTTCAAACTCCTGAGGACTTGACAAAGCTTCGATGAGTGATTCCCGAAGATCTTTTGACGGTTTCAAAGCATTCAAAATTGATAACTTGGCTGGTACATGAGCCAAGTGTTTCAATATATCATACTTTTGATCTAGAGGTCTGCGTTTCCCAACAAGAATATGCGGTTTAGCAGGTACCTTGGAAGAAGATGCTTTGGAAGCTGATGCATCTTGTATTGGGATAGAAGTTGGCAACATCCTTGGTTTTGGAAGATTAGACCAATTAGATCCATTTACTTGCTGAGATAAAGAAGATGGAACCTTCAATCAGTCTTCCAAAATAACTGTGCCAAAACTGAGTTGGCCATTAGCAGAAGAACCTGCTTGTTCTTTTTGAGCTCACTGAAGGGCTCTACCATGAGTTTCTGCTGAATACACAGTGCTAGCAGGGGTAGAATTGGAGTAGTGGCTTCAGAAAGAACCATGTCTTCCTCTGTATCCTGAACCTCTGGAACTTCCTCAGATTCCCTTATTTGATATAGGGAATTCAGGCTCATCAAAATTGAAATTACGACTGGAGTAATGATCTGTTAATTGAATCATATTAACAGAACCGAAGATTAACTCTTCGTCTGATAAATACTCTGCCTGGTTAGCCTGTTTAGGCTGTGCCATTTGGTGGGGCGGTGCTCGTGGCTTTGAAGTAGATGGCATGAAATCTGCCAGAGTCAAAGACAATTTAGGCCTCGATACATACTCATATTCTTCTGATTCCTCTTTCTTCTTTGAATTGCGCTGCCCTTTTGAGGATTTGTCTTTTGATGGAGGCTTCACTGCAGCTTTTGTAGGAGACACAATTGGCTTCTTTAATTGTGTTCGCAAAATGGCATGGGTCCGATTGATTGTCTTTCTGACCATCCAATCGTCATATTTTTGCGTAGTTTTGCTTTTGACTTCCTTCCACTCGCCTCCTTCCTCTGGATCTGTAGCGGTAACACACGCTACATGAGATGAAGAACCCTTCAATTTGACTTGTCCCATGTTGACCATCTTTTGCAGGAGGTCTTTAAAGACAAAACACTCCTAGATGGGATGCCCCAACATTTGATGAAAGGGACAATAATTGGGACGGTCTTCATATCCTTCCTTGTTTGGCCTCTTGGGCACTGGTAATTGAACCAAATTATTTTCCAGAGCTGAAATAAAGTAACCAAGAACTTTCTCACTTCGGAAAGAGTATGTTTTACTCTTCAAATCCTCAAATTGTTTTCGTCGTTGATCTCTTTGATCATTTGGATGAAACGACCTTTTTTGTTGGCGTTCAGGAGGTGGATCCCTTCAAGAAGATGAAGGTTTTGAAGTAGAAATAGGTACAGGTGCTTGTTTAAGCATAACTGTAGCAGTTTCTGCTTTACCCATTCTCCTTCCTGGAACTGATGGAATTACACGAGATTTAGCCTTAGCCTGTATAAGGGAATCTTCAATCTGCTGAGCGATTGAAGTAAGGTCTCGAAACCCTCTTGTGTATTTCACAGGGATCAATGGCGTGTGTAATTCGTCACGTAAATTTTCCACACAGATTGGCAACAGCTCTTCCTGAGGGAGTGCTAAACTCAGGGAATACGTTAATCCCTTCCAGCGAGCAATGAAATCAGAGACTCTTTCATTATCCCTTTGCTTGCAGTTTGTAAGATCAAAAACTATTGTTTTTGGGAAAGTTGAGCTGAAATGAAGAAGGAATTTTTGACGAAGATCCTCCCATCCGATGATTGACCGGGATTGCAAGCTTGTATACCAGACAAAAGCTGGTCCTTGCAAGGTTCGCACGAAGAATCTGAGTTTCACTGCTTCTTGCTGCTCTGGAGTTCCCATCATAGGATCACAACAAGACACGTAATGCGTCAAATGTTGTTTAGGGTCGCCTGATCCATTGAAAGTAGGGAAAACAGGGTTTCCAAAACTAGATGGAGGAGAAATTGAATCTACCCATTCAGGGTAAACTTTCGTTTCTGGTTGAACTTGCGCCCGTTTCCCTTCCATAGTTTCTAACCGAGCTGTTAATGACTCAATAGTAGTTATTAACTTTTGAGAAACATCCGGTTGAATATGGTCTTGAGTAGATGCAATGAATGGAGCTTGGATAGACGTGGTGGTTGGTGCTGCAACTGATGGTAGCACTACCAACCGTTGTTTCACTTGACCCACGGGATTAGACCTCTAAGGGTGTACTGATAAAGGAGGATATTCTTGATCCATCTCAGTAACTGCAACAAATTCCTTCGGCTGTCGGACTTCAACATTCTTAAGAAGAAGACTACTCTGAAGTAGTTCTGCATTCATTCTTCTTAATTCTTTCATTTCTTCCTCTTGTTGTGCAAACCATTGCTCTAATGAGAGCGATTGACCTTCTCCAGAGGAAGGATATGTAACCTGATTCTTTCCCTTCCCTTTGTTGGATACCTTTTGGAGGGAGGGAAGTGGATTACCTAGGTTCTGAGTAATCCTTTGACTTCGTATACGTACACCTTCTTTATTTGTATCGGTGCGTACATTTTCTTGAGCAGGACGCTCTTCATCTGAGTCCCCTGAGTGAGTCTCCTCTGGTGGATTAGAAAAAACAGCATTTATGACATTGATTTATGCATAATGCATCACATCCCTTCTATCAACATTTCTGTGATATTGTCTTCTTTCATATCTTTGATGAGACATTGCCTTTTGTTGATTCAATCCTTTAGGAACTTCTTGACGAGCTATAATTTGGAAGGAATCTCCTGATAATTTGGCTCTTCGTTCCTCTTGGGGATTCTTCCCCAATCAATAAAAGATCTATATTCTCTTAGAAGGGGATTGATGATTTGAAAGAGTCCCCAGTCTCGTGAACTGGGGATGTTCCTGCTGATTCCGCTCAACTCCTCGAATCCCATTTGTTGACTCTGAGGGTTGGGTTAAAGGAGTCCCCAGTCTGACAAGCTGGGGTGGCTCTTGACATGCAACGTCTGAGATCTTCTTAAAATATCTCTTGATCTTGAGAATCTTAGTTTGGAAATTAGCTGGATGCATTAGCCTGTATCCACTTTTATCACCTGGTTCAATAGATCGTTGGATGATTTCCGAGACTTCTGTCATTTGATGACTTGTTTGCTCCATACGAGAGGCTTGTGCAATATTCTCGCCTGCTTGATGTAGGAGAAATTCAACAACTTGTTCTCTATATGCTTGATTTTGAGAGGAACTAGTTGAAGCCTATTCTTGAACAAGCTTTTGATTATGAACAAAGCCCATTGACTGTGGCCGGCCATGGGCAATAACATTGCATGAGACCATTTTCGGCGGGCTCTGCTGACTGGAAAGCACTGTGAAATGTAGTGCTCCGTGAACACCTCATCCTCTGATATGAACATCAGATGGAGCATTAGAAATTAAATGATGCAATTTTCTTAGTGTGCCAAGGCATGAACATTGAAGGGTTCTCTGTTGCTTTTCAGCCTTCAGATACCGAGAGACTGATAGAGTTGCCAAATCAATCTGACGTTTTAGCCCTTTTATTATCTTAAGATGATGTTCATGTTCATCATAAGATAATACCTTCTTCTTTAATTGACAAATAATTTTCCATATGTTGAGACGAATATCATGGATTCCATCATCTGTCAACATCTTTGGAATGTCATACTGAGAGTCATCCAAAGGACAAAACATGACTGGTACCTCACCTTTTTCCAGTTTCTTCCTCATGTTCAACATTTCTTCTTTATCATTAAATAAAGATTCTTCTACCTGTTTTGGCCAGAGTTGGTGTTTCCTTGTTACTTCATCGGATTCAACAAAATTGGTAGAGACATCATTGATCAAACTAGAAGATTCATGACTTAGGGGTGGTTCGGAGAATGACCTACACCCTGGGCTATCTTCTGATTGAGAAAGTATTTCACTTGCTAGCAATAAAGCATCAGACATGACTGGTTTCGCATTTGCAAGTGCCACAAGATAAGAGGGCTTTCTCGGCACTACATTTTCCACTGGAGTATTTTCCAGGCAATGTGAATCACTAATGCGGAGAGGACTTTCACAGCGAAGTTCACCATCATGGGGAGGACCACCATAATGGGTTACATCAAAAGATGAGATCTCTTTCTCCTTGGTCTTCTGACCACACAAGGGGTTCCTGTGGCTCTCATATGAAGATGAAACTTCAAGATTGACCGAATTGTCACGAAGCAAGACTTCATGAGAAAATGTCTGTTGAAGACTTTTGGAATTAATGTTCCCGTTATTGGAAACTGAGGGAGTAGAATCTTGAATTCCAACAGATAAATGTCTGAGGGCTTCAAGTACTCCAGCATCGAGCAAAGCCTTTGAGTAGATTGGCCTTTGATCTCCTGACTGTGCTGAGCAGATCTTTTTCTTAGATGCCTTCTTACTCACTTTAGAAACCACTTGATGACGAAAGTGATTGCTCTAAGCAGGTGTATGTGCCTGATCAGGAAAGATGGTCAGGTTAGGCTGACGATCTCCACTCAAATCAGGTGTATGTTCCTGACTTGGTTGTCCGTATGATATGGGGGAGTATGCCCCATAACCCTCTTGGACTGGAACATATGTGTGTGTCTGTTCCGGAGTGAATTGTTGATGTGTCACTCCACTGCTAGGGATAGATTTATGTGTCTATCCCTGAGATGATGCTGAAGCTATTATGATATCCTGGCAAGCATCCAGAATATGAGCAGGAATTTGCTTCTGCTCTTTCACCATTGACAAAATATGATTGGTGACTTTAGCCACTGGAACGAGAATATACGTCCATTCCAGGTTTGGAGTAGGTGTATGTGCCTGCTCCTGTCCTTCTTTTCCCGTCAGTGAATCCTGACAGTACTAAAGTGTGGGGGCAGAGAGTTGAGTTTGCCTCCTGTTCGTCGTCGGAGCTTTCCGACTGACTTCTCTGTGCGCTACCAAGCGAGACTGTTGGTAGTCTTGATTAGTACTAGCAGGTGTATGTGCCTGCTGATTATACTTCGCCAAAGGTGGTTGACGAGATCCATCATATATAGTCAGACGAGCCTGCTGACTAACTGGTGATGTATAAGCAGGTGTATGTTTCTGCCTATAGTACTCCGCCGGAATTGCCTGGCGGGATTGGCGTGATGCTGCCAGACGAGTCTGCTGGACAGCAGAATTAGAACGGATAGGTGTGTGTGCCTGCTCGTTATTTTCCACCAAGTTTGGTTGGTGGACTTCTCCGGAGATGGCAGTGATGAAAACCTGCCCATTGTCAACCGGATTCCGTCTCTGGTAGTTCGTCTTGCCTGCTCGGGTTTGAGGAACCTGAGCTGAATGCCTGGAGTTGGTACCCTCATCATGTTGAGGGCGCACTACCGCACGAGTCTGGCGGCGATTGTTGATGGGAGCCCTCGGGAAAGAGTCATGTCTTTTTGAATTAAGGCCCTGCAGGACCTGCTCATTCACTTCTTCAGAGTAAGGGAGTGAATGGAAATTGCATTCCGGGGATAACGACCCGAAACGGTTGGAGACGGTAGTCAGCAACGCCTGCTTCTTAATCACTGGTCGTCGTTGTCCGGACGACCTGTGTGAGTTATTTACATGGAGGCCCTGTCGGGAAGCCTCCAGAGTTGGGATGGTACCGTGTTGACGGTACTCCTTAACCAGCGCATTTGAAACCCAGCGTTGAAGACGCTGAGTAGGTGATGTCATCCTCAGAGCGGATGACGATCCAGTAGGAATAACAGCAGTGGTATTTGCAGCAGTAGTATTCACAAATGTGAATTTGAGATCATCCATTATGAAAATACAGAAAATCTTGGAAAAGAGTGCTTGTTTGATATAACAGATGTAATCAAGATAAACTCAGCTACTTCATCCTTTGGATGAGAACATATGTCAATGATTGTTTGTGTTGTCCCTCTTATTGAGTTTTAAATAGGGGCTTAACAAATAGGTAAAACATCATTTTAACTTGGTTAAGGATTCGAGTCGGGTTCACCATTTTTTGTTTTGCACGGAATTCGGGGATGACCTCCTGGATGGGAGATTCAAACGTTCCGATCGGTTTCTAGTGGGTTTGTTCGTAGAACCAGAAACATCCAATGATTCCACATCCGTTTGGACCTACTTTCCAAAGGTAGGCGCTCATTAGCTTGTTGACTAATGAGGCTTGGGAATTTGCATTGGTCGAGAGGATGGGAGGTCGGACTCATCACACCTTTTTGAGGGGAATTATTTTCTACTCCGGGACTCTCTTTATAGATTTAAGTTATGTTCATGAATCCTTATTACATTACCAAGTATAAAATGAGCTTTCCTGTAGTTTTAACAATCAATGATTAAATATCTAAGAAATTTAGAGAATCTTTTATATGTATTCGAGGTTCTTCATCAATAAAGAATCATCTATATCTATTTAGAGATTCTTGGTCAATGGTATCCTTCAAAACATTTATATAAAAGTCTCTTGATCATTATGATGACCAGGCTGGTTTTAAAGCCACTTAGTGGGGCACTTGAAGTTTATCGTCATTCAGAAGGACATAGATTATTTCAGAGTTGGGATCGAACCCATAAATGGGCTACCTACGTATCCTTTGTTTTGGAAAAGGAATCAGAACCCACATAGTTCGAGTAAGGGAGTATGATGTTTATGATTGATGGCTCAAAGAAGGATGTCATAATTACTTTTACACTCTAAGCTCACGTGAGTCATGCTCGATGTGAGAAACAAGAGGTATTGGTAAAAATTAGACAATTGTTCCATGAAAGATGCAATCATAAGAAATGGTTTGGGGATTATGTATTTATGACTGCCCAGTCATATGAAAGTTTAGGATTCGCTTTTAGGGATAAAATCCAGGAACAGGGCCCATAAAGGTATATGTGCTTCATGGAGATTTGAATACTCTAACTTGGGACTTATTACAGAAAAGGAAGCCCAAATTAGGAGAGGGTTGATAACTTGGTTTTATTCCTGAGAAGGAATCCCAGATCAACGAAAATTAGGACTAGTTAAGATAAATTAAGGAACTTGGGGCTTACTCCTGAGAAGGAAGCCCAAGATTATGACTGGGTCTTATTCCTGAAAAGGAGACCCAGATTAGGGATTATGGTTTGGGGCTTAATCCTGAGGAGGATGCCCATATTTGAGATTTGGGCTTACTCCTAAGAAGTATGCCCAAAATTAGAGGACTTGGGGCTTACTCCTAAGAAGGATGCCCAAAATAAGGGACTTGGGGCTTACTCCTAAGAAGGATGCCCAAAATTATGACTGGGACTTATTCCCTAAAAGGGGACCCAGGTTAAGGATTCTCTCATCTTAAAGGATGAGGTTGAATGAATGAACTCTCAATCTTTGGTGACATAAAAATGTATAAATCACTATGTTTTGAGAGATATTCCACAGAATTCCTTTCAAATAAGGAAGTCAAATCAAGAAATCATTCCATAAATGGCTTTGAAGAGTATCTTGAAGACTGAATCTTGAATAGGAAAGGTGAAATGGCTTAATAGGGGTAAAATGGGCAAGATGGGCACCCAAAAAGGTAGGGGCGCGCAAGTCTTGAAAGGAGCGCAAGTCTTACGTGGGCGCGCAAGTATTGGTCGCGCAGGTATACCTGTGCGACATGAGGGGTACTTGCATGATTTTCAACCAGCATTAGAATACTTGAGCGACTCTTTATTAATCACTTTAGAATCCTCTTGAGGTTCTTCCAGAAAAGGGACGCGCAAGTTCTATTGAAGGAAACAAGGCGGCGCACAAGTGTTGATAAGATTCAACATTTCAGCCTTCCTTCTTCTCTTTAGATCTTCCGTTCTAGGTAAGAAATTACCTTAGAAGTGTTCCGGAAGCTTTGAGAAGAGACTTGGGCATCGGGAGCTTCAATCCGAGTTTCTGAAAAAAAAAGATCTTCTCGAATGGGGGGCCCACAGGGTCTATTTATAGGCAAAAGAAGTCCCTGGGCAGTTACCGGGCGGTTATCACTTATGTTGCGCAAGTCACTTGCGCGACCAAGGGCGTCGCGCAAGTGGACTTGCGCGACAGTGATATAACTTGCGCGGTGTAGTTTCTTTTGATCCTTTGTTCATGCCTTTGTTTATTTTTGATGTTTTCTTCAATGGTTGAATCACTTTGAGCTCAGATATTCCCCTTTTCCGATCTTTAGATTCTGTGACGAAAGGAGCGTCAGCAATGTCACACCATGATTATCTAATAAATAAATTTTTATATCCTATATTGTATTTATACCTTATCTAATTTATTTATTTTGAATACACATAATCGATCTATTTTATTAATAGATTGATCTTTGAACATGACTTCGTCTCAATCTCCTTCCATTGAGGCATATTCAGATTTATACATGACATTATTCTATATTTTATATATAACCATTTTTTTCTTAATTTGAGTACTTGGGAGTCATTTTTCTATGAAGAGTTTTACTAAATGACAAAATTGATGTCTCTTTTTAATGTACAAAACAGTAATGAACTTTCTGTCATCCCAAGGATTATTTGATATTTGGAATACCTAACAAGTTGTAATGTTTTTAAAAGGAAAATAAATATCATATACCCTTTTTGTGTATTTTGGTATTTAAATTGGTTTTATAAAATAATTGATTATGTCAATATCATCAAATGATATATTTTTATTGCAATGTAGAAATGTTATCATTTCATTATGCTTGTTTTTTGTTATATGATTATGTTATGGTTCTCGAGAATTTCTTATGTATACAGGGGGTTTCTTGATAAACAGGGTGTGGGTGAACTAGAGAGATCTCCAATGCATTGGGTAACGTGATGTAGGTAAACGTAAATATTTATTCTAATATATTTAGTGAATATACTGTGATGGGTATTCCAAACATAACTCTTTACATAGCTGTGAATGCTATAATTTATATATGATATAGATGCCACAAATTTCCATTTTGATTTATAATTTATATGTATTATTCATAAATATTATAATTTCATGAGGTCTGTTAAGGAACATATGTTTAATTATTGAGAAGTATGGTTTCAGTGATTTTTTTGTACTCATGGAATAATTTTTTCCTTCAATATATTATATCCCTTAATGTTCTTTTTTTTTTCTCATTCCATGTTTTTGAAATATCTGCACTAGTTATAAATAAGGGACAAAGAATAAAAGAATTAAGGAAGATTTGTTATCAAGGAAAAAAATTTTGTTTTATTTAATGAGTTTTATTATTGTGAGATTTTTTTTTGCAGTTGATGTGTTAAAATTTTAATATTTGAGAGGCAATTAAATAGTTATGGCCAGATTCTCAAAATTTAGAAACCTAAAAATATCCTTATTATGATTTCTTGTCCAAACTCAAGATTATGTAATTTTTATGGTTTTGGATTTAAAGATGCTATCAGAGGATAATTTAGAGACCTTTAGAGGCTAGGGTGTTATCTAGGTGTAGGTAAAGGATCTCATATAACTACAAGGGTTATTATCATATGTAATCATTTGGAGGACGATTGATTAGTTTAATATATATATTTTTATGTTATATTTAACCTATGAAGGATTCTTTTTTAAATAAAAATAATTCATTTCATATTTAATTGTCTATTCTTTTCAGAAGATTATGGATTATAATTCGAGATGGAAGGAAAGAGATATTTCACAAACTTTTTATCCCTCCCTAATGATTTTATCATCACTATTTTGTAAAAAGAATGTTTTAATGATTTTGATAGCTTCTTGAGTATTCAAATAACCTGCATGAAATCTTTTGAGTTATCCCACACCTACTCATTTCTAAAACAAATTTATGGGTCACGGTATATTATTCAAAGGATTTCTAGTTCTCAACTTTTCAAAACTCTATGGAAAAGTGAAATTACAAAAGTGGAGTGAACATTTAATTTTTTAAATGTAGGAGAGAATGATGAAATACAAAGGAATCATCCTTAAGATTCTGATATCTGGATTCAAGGTATTTTTTTCTTATCCATATATAATAATGAATATTTGGAATGATATTTATAAAATATGAGGATATTAGATCTATACGAATTATGTATTAAGAAAAAAGGTGTAAATTCATAGTTAATGTATCATAATGAACACTAAATGAGAATGCGGTCTACAAATAATGGATTCCAGAGTTATGGTAGGCTGTATGATGATGAATTGTTTAAAAGTATTAATTCTCTTTGGATGATGGGATTAATTTGGATGACATTTTCCAATATGTGTAACTCTGATGTTTTATATGTGAAAATGTAACTCAAGGAATAATTACCATTTTCTTTTGTGGGAATAATGGATAACCCTAGGGGTTCATATGATCATTTTTTGAGGTGATTAATGGTTATTACAAGTTTGGATGAAAAATTGAAGGTATTAGATAAACTTTTGAGGATAAAGTAGGTTATGGTACTTTTTGAGGAAATTGTCTTATTTTCTATAATTTAAAGAGAATGATACAGTTTTAAAAAAGGACAACCAATATAATGGGTGAAAACATGTCGTGTCTGGTAAGACTGCAAGAATAAAAACCACAAGTAAAGGGTGACATTGGAACATCACCTACCACTGACCTACTTGAAGCCCCTAGTTATTAAGACTAATTAATTTTAGTTAAAATATTTTATGAATAAATAATAAGATGATTTTGGAACATATTTTTTATAAAATGGATATCCTTAGTATAGGAAAATTATTTGGTGATTAATTGATAAATGTTATTTTGGAGGACATTCTCTCTTTCAGGAACACTATATGCCTAAGTAAAATTGAATATTATGGGATTTAATTTGTGGATTAATGGTTGAAATATTATTTTGGAAGAATCAATGTTTTATTGTGGACATATGGATATTTGGGTAATTTATGGAATGTCTAACCTTTCATATAGAATATGTGAGTTGGTTAATTACTATCCATTATTAGACTTTATGATTAGTCAATGATATTTAGAGATAAATGTTATGATTTATTGTGGAAGACAATGTGATCAAATCCTTCAGAATTTTGGGATTCAATATTACTTGGATTATTTTGAATATTTTTAAGGACAATTATGTATTGAATGGTCTTTGTTGATCATTTGGTATTGTTTTTTCTATTTTTGATATTTAGATTATTATTTTGTTTTTGTGAAGGATTGTACCTTTTTGGTATTATCTAATCTTGTACTAACAATTTTGGTATTGGTTAATGTCTAAAGATAAGGTAAATATATAGTTCATATTTTTTGGTTTATGTGATTTTATAGATGTTTATTCTAACACTTCAGGTGTGACCAAGTCATCTTGAATACTATTAGTTTGGAGAAAATACAAGTCTATGGTATACATTTTTTAATGAATGAACCTTTAAATGATATGTAATTATGTATCCTTATGTTTTTAGTGAAAATCATAAATAAATTCATCAAATTTATCTAATGGACCTAAATACAATAATTATTTCTATTTAAGTTTCTTACATGGAGATTAAACAACCTTTACCCCATCAAATTTTTATGGCTTTCATATTGTTAACATTCTTCTGATCATGTTTTCTATCACTCTCCATTAGAACATGATTGTCAATTTCTATTCCACATCAAAGTTTTACTACATAGAATCCTAGCATGTGTTGTCTTCAGTGACCTTTTATACTTCTCATTCTTTCTTCAAGAGTGATAAATATATTTACACTTATTTTAATTTTTTATTTTCAATGATGTTTCTGACAGAAATTTTAAAATTGTGAGGGTTGAATTTCGAATAGTGTGGAAGGATGTAAGGACCCAAATATTTATAGAATCATACATTTTCAAATCTATTAATATTTATGAATAAGATATTAATTTTATGTTAAATATTACACTTTTTCTTGATAGTGTACTCAACATGCAACAATTAGTTTTTTTGAAATCATACATTGCACACAACTTTGAGTTATACCAAAATATTTATATAATAATAATTTTATTTGAAATGGTAGTTAATAACTAGCCATATTATTGGAAGGAATGTACAAAAATAACTACAATATAATTATTAAATTTTAATTCATTTATCCAATAAATTTTAAGGGATTAAATAATAATGAATCTGATTTTAATCCAAAAATAATCTAATATTTATAAAAGGTCATTTTACAGACTTTTGATTGATAACCCTTTTTAAATATAGTTTTTTTCAATTTTATAAGTTATATTTCAAAAAATAAAATCATTGTTTAGACGAGGGACATAATAATTTATTTGTAAAGAAATATTTATATTATTCAGATAAAGTTAATTTTTTTAATGAATAGTGAATAATACTGTATTTTAATTCAAAACTGCATTTCATTTAATTTATTTATATAGTTATGTTGTCCATTTAATTGGTTTTTAAGTATAACTGGATTATATTGTTATAAGTTAGTCCAATTATTGTCTCTGGATGAAAGTTTATATTTATTTGGACATAAACACATGTCAATCGTTTAATAGTTATTACTTCTTTAAACCCCTCTTTTTTGTTTTGTCAACATGAATTAATTTTAAATTAAATAAATAATCTTCTATGTTTTGAATTTGAAAAAAAATGGAATCAATATTTAGAATAAGAAGGTTCAATTTGAGTAAATATGTAACTTTTATTTTTCGATATTATGAATAGTAACTTCAGTAATTATTTTATTCTCCATTGTTAAAGGGTAAATCCGGTAAATTAGGGTAAAAACAATATTATAATAATATAAAACAACCCCAAAACATGTAATAATTCATCTTTATAAGATATATATGATCATTGGAATAATTGGGTCATTTTTTTGACCTCATGGATCAAATTGGATGTGCAAATGATATTTTATAAGAAATAATTTAATGTAATGTAAAATGTGACATAACTATATATCATTTAATAAATTGATTGTGATATTAGGTTCTATATGTGATATCTTTCACTATAAATAGTAATTATAAACCTAAAATGATTCTATAAATTATTTTAGTTTATTTATAATTTTTAGACATCATGTAAATAAATTTATTTATGACACAATGATAATGTAGTGATTTCCTCAATAATTAATGATTTAAATAAATGAGATTATAAATATTGAAATAAATTTATTTTTAAGATTTATATTCTATCCAAAAATTTTATGGCTGATTATGAATTGTAATATTTTAATTAATGATGTTTCTTTGAATGAATAAAGTTATTATGGATTTTGAAAAGTCATGATATGTGTAGTATAAAAATTGACAAAAACGTGTTTATAAAACAAATACAATTTTATTAAATTCTATAATAGTCTTAAAAATATATGATTCATCCAAATGAAATAGAATATTTTGAAATTTATTTTAATAAACTAAATGATGTTAAAATTTTAATTTATTGAAACTATATTAATCATAAAGTATGAATGTACAAGAAGACATGATAAAAGTTAAATTAGTTATAAAAGGATTAAAGCTAAAGATAAGGTCAAATTTGTAAGATAGATTTGTATAAAACCCATTTGTTGAGAGTTTTTGACCCAATAAAATATATCATTTCACTAAATTACATTAGGAACTTTTTAAACCAAAGATCATTTTATAATAAAATAATACACGAATACTTTCTTAAAGTACCCATCCTCTCTCTTATAAAAGGGAATCACCCCTACCCATTTATTACTCATATAAATCCCATTTTTCTCAACCTAAATCTACCCAAATAATATCCCAACATCACTATTTTTCTCCTTGAAGACTTGAATTAGGAAAAAGGAAATTCAAGAATGTCTTTTGGATCAAATCAAAGGGAGTTACATGTTTTAAGATGTAGAGTCATCTAAAGTTCCTTTCCATTATTTTACTTCATCACTCTATTTTATATATTTATTCATTTATTTAATAAAAACAACAATACCTTAATTATTCAAGGATGATTTTATTATAAGTATTTGAACTACACTTACAAACCCCTCTATATAATAGATACAAACTTATAGTTTTTGTGTATGGTGAACTATTGCCTCACGAAACGATGATTGTTCAATTTCCTCTACCACCTATCATGGTGGGATTGTGTTGTCACCGTATTTATATATGATATATATTATATTTAATGTATCATTATGATTTTGTATATTTCACATAACGAATACCTATATTCTTTCAATAATGTGTTAATAAGATAATCTTATTTGGGGATGCGCGGACTAACTCCCCATCAAAATGATATGACTCATTCATTCCATAAATGGTATGTATAATGGATGAAGTTATTGAACTTGAGTAACATATATAAATATGATATTATACAGGAATTATAAAATACCAATTTATTATATAATTTCCATTATTTATGAAAATGAAATTAAGGTAGTCTCTATGCGTACTAATAGCTTACCGTCTCTATGAAGAGTTCATTTCTTTTCTTATCTCAAAATATTGTGTACTATTATAAATACATATATATAATGGATATATATGATCTATAAATCTTGAATATAATTCTAGAGATAATATGATTTTGACCACAAAGAAAATTTTAAATTATCGCCTGACATTTTTGACTCAAGTACCGAATATCTACAAAACGACCGATAATAGCTTAAATAATTATGTAATATTTATAACATGGTAATAAGTGATATATAAGGAATATTAAACTTGATAAATTCTAGGAAAAAAGTATATATTATCTTAATTTTATTAATCATGACGAATAATGAACATACGTAACGATTCAGACTCAAGGTAAGGGAACCTTTCCCCATCCTCTTTTAGTAAAAGACTTATTTTATGCTATGTCATTTATTTGTAATTTTATTTTATTGAGATATGTTATTATATATCCTTTATTTATTTAAATTTAATTTACATGTGATTATAGACCATTTTTTTCTCCCATGAACTCATTTTCTTAATTTTAATGTGACGATGTTATAATGCTGAATTTTTTTAAGAAAACTTATTAACCCAATTTCCATTCATTGGGTTAAATTATACTTATTGGTTATGACATTAAATGATTATATAAGAAATAATTTTTGATATATTGTCATTTATATATTCTATTTTAGTTTATTTATAGATAATACACATAATCGATCTATTTTATTAGAAAAATGATCTTGGTAATGGACTTCATCTAAATCTCCTACTATTGTAACATATTTTGATTTATACTCAACTTTATTTTATATGGTGTATAATCTCTTGTGTATTTTAGTTTCATTCAAAGGGATTATTTTTTATACGAATCATTTTACTAAATTTAAAAAGTAATGTTTGCTTTTAATGTATGTACTGAAAATGACCTTTCCTCCTTCGTGAGCATTTTTTGATTTTTGGCTTCTTTAAATTTGTTTATTGTTTATAAAAGGGAAATGGAGAAAATATATCCTTTTTACCTTTTTTGGTATTTAAAATTGGTTTTTGAATGCATTTATTATGTCAAAATCATGAAATGATATATTGTGATTGCAATGTGGAAATTTTATCTTTACATTATTCTTGTTTTATGAATTAATATTATGTTATGGTTCTTGGGAATTACTTAGTTAAATAGGTTGTTCCGTGAAAATCCAAGGGCTGGTGATCCTGAGATAGCTTTCCAATGCATTGGGTAATGTGACATAGGTAAACATTAATTTTTACCTTAAGATATTTACGGAATATACTATGATGGATATTTAAAACATAACTCCATATGTTATTGTGAAATCTACAATGTAATTATGTTATGGATGCAACAAGTTACCATTATGATTTATGATTTCTATATGTTATTCATAAAACATATAATTTCATGAGGCGTGTTAAAGAACATACATTTTATTATTGAAAATAATGTTGTCACGGATTTTTATATATATTTGGACTAATGTTTTCTTTTATAATTTTATATCCTTTAATGAGGGTTTTTTCAAATACCTTGTTTTTTAAAACAATTTCATTGATTATAAGGAATGGTAAATGAAATAAAAAAGTCATGAAATTTTTTTTCCATGATTTTTTTATTTTATTTAATGAGTTTTATTGTTGTCAAAAAATGGGTTAGAGTAGAAGTGTCCACATTGTAATATTTGAGATGTAATGTAATAGTTAAGGCCTTATTATCTAAAATATGATACCTAAAATTATCTTCTTGGGGAATTCTCTACATAAATCAATATTATATAATGTTTAATGTTGGAGCCTTACAAGAACATTATCTATCATCCTTTATAACAAAAATAACAATATTTTTCACATTTTTAAAAATTTTATTCCATTATATAACAATTAATGAAATTTATTTATAATTAATTATTATAAAAAAATTTGTTTTTTATATTTTATATTCATAATCAGATGTTTAATATTTAGATTATTTATATGTAATTCATTTGTAATCTAGGTGCCAATTGATTAGTATAGATTAATTTGTCATCATTGTGATATCATTATAGGTAGTTGGATATTTTTATAAGGATTATTTATAAATTTCTATTTTCAATTTATAGAAATTTTAATTTAGATTATCTATTCTTATTTTAGTGATGGGATTGTTTTGGTAAGTTTTTTAATGTGGTTTCTTGTCTAAATAATGGGTTAGTTATTACCTTTTTTCTATCAATCCAAAAAATTCACTATTTCATTATTATTTTACAATGTCACTAGTTTTCATATTTCCTTAGTTTCCCATGTTTATAATTAAGAGCATTATTTATATGGGTAATTAAACTGACCGAAATGAGAACATGTTTTAGTATATGGGTGAGTATAGTAAAGAAGGCGATTCATATAGAATAAGATCATTTTTTAGAATAAAAACTATATTACTCTTGTATATTTATTTTTTTAATTAGTCTTTAAGGTGGTTAAACAAATAAAAGAATACTGGAATAAAAAATTAAATATGTTTCATTCATGGAGGAGATAATATTCATATATAAATTGTTGGTGTGTTATATATGTAGAATATAAATAATGATATATATATATTATTAATTATTTTAGTTTAATTTTCTAACTATATTTGTAAGGTGGTGGTAAAAAACTAAATCAAGTCATTCTTAGAGGTGGTAGTCCCCATGTATTCCTCATGATTTCATTATATTTAGAATATTTTGGGATGAAGGTAAAAATTCATATTTTATATTTATAAAAAAATTAAATAAAATTAATAATAATTTTTGAGTTATATATTAAATGATATAATATATTAATTTTTTTGTAGAAGAGTGGAAACATCAGAGAGAAATGTTTGTAAAATTAAATCATTATTTGGATGTTTTCCCTTATAGAACACTTAAAGTCTCCTAGGATTTAACTTTAGGACAGAAAAATGACTATAGAACATGGGATAACGATTTAAAGGGAGAATATGGATGATTCTATTCATAGAGTATTATTTTGAATGCAGGTAGAAATTTTCTATATGTGATATCCTTTTACGGGTAATAGTAATAGATATTCTAAAATGATAATATTTTATTATAATGTAAGGACAAAAATCAAATTGTATGTGATGCCACAGTGGAATGAAATGAAATTAATAATGATGTATGGAAGATAATACCTTAAAAAATAATTTTCACATATTTTATAAACATTTTATTTTTCTGGTACATTTATATCATTGAATTTTACTATTTTTCATTTTTCCCATGGCAATTAATTATTATGTAGGTAATAAAATTTTAATGGAAATTAATGTTTACAATTAAATAATTTCAAAATAATTATTCCAAATATTTTATAAAATTTTCAAAATAAAATTTATAATGGTGATATAAAATAATTTAAATATTATAACAATATCACATAAAAACCATTTTCCAGAAAAATTTCATTTAATGTAAAATTTGTGTTTTTGATGAAATTTAGAACAATGCTGATTTAATTGACCTTAATTACATTATTATTTACCAAATAAGCGTTATATGGCTTCAAATAAAATATTAAACGTTATTGTACCTTCAGAAAACAAAATTAAAAGAAAACTAAAAAGAAGTTATTTTAGAATAAATTATTAATTAACTATCATAATATTAAATATAGTTATAAAAAATTCAAATTATTAACATGAGATGATTTCTATCACTTCATTATTAAAATTTATATGATTAAGAAAGGTTTTTTTTTGTGTTATAGTTAATTCCTGATAAAGTCAAAAACAATTTATTTTTAATAAATACTATATTTATCTTTATGGACATAATAATTATTTCAGAAAAATGTAAAAAAATAATTGAAACATAATATTGATGTGATGAATTAAAAATACATTTTAATTTCATAAAATTTAAATTATAAAATTTAGAAATATTTCCTTAAATAAAAATCCAATATATAAATTATTTTTTAAATGATGTTTTAAAATATAAGTGTCCTATTAATATTATTTCATAAAAATTAATCATGTCAATAATTATAATACCTCACTTAATTTATATTTTTTTGTTAAAATTTTTCATTTCAATTTATAATAATAAAGTAAAAATTACATTAAAAATATTTATTCAAAAAATAACAATCCCTTTTTTATATTATATTTTATAAATTGTATATATGATAAATATATGAAATTTTAGATGAGTGGAGTCTTTTTATTTAACAGTTGTATTATTAGTCATATTATTTTCTTAATAATAACTATCTTACATGTATTGTCTCTTTTTATTTTATTATGTCATCTGGAGTAAACTATCTAGCATAGTATTAATTTATTGACCAATATTTATTCAAAAATCACAGGGTGTTATAGTTATAAACCTATAATGTATTTGGTAATGGTTAATATGTCACGAGTAAAAAAAACAATAGATCGTAGTTTTGACCATTAACAATATGGTATATTAGAAACTAACCAAGGTCCAATATGTAAAATGGGTAATTAGTCCAAGCCCAAGAGGTCAAATGGGTAACTATCCAAATATAAAACATGGTACATAGGATGTTAGAGGAAGAAAAATATGGAACACTAGTGGTTATCTCAATCATTCTATGTGATAAATCTAATTATTAGTACCCTTGGAATATTATTTTTATAATTATTCTTATCACACTTTTTTATGCTATAAAATTATTTCATATGCATATAATATTTTTTTTCATGGCTCATAATTCTCAATTCATGATTTTCCATATAATGAATTAATTAGTATTTTTATAATGAATTATTGTACCATGACTCATGTCATATGGTTTATTATTTTTAATTTATGATCTCATATGCTATTATTTTATCCTAATACCATTATAGTTATATTTATTACACATATGTCCATTTTGTTTTAATCCAACATAAATACCCTTAATGATAATATAATAAAGAAATTATCCTTCCATTTCCAAAGGTGGAGGAAGATATTTATTAAGAAATTTATAAGAAAAATAATATGTGATAATAAATTGTTTGGATATGTTGAAGATATTTCCTAAAAAACATTTATTACATATACAGTCTATAAAACAATAAATATTTACAACTCATATAGTGTATGAGTATTTGAGAGACGTAAGGATAAACTCATTGAATATAATTATATTTTTCATGAATCATATAAATTTTCATCAAAAATTTGGTGGAATGATTTTTATATTAGTACTATATAAGTTATTATGGGTTTCTGAATCTCAATTAATATCATAGCGCAGTTTAGATTTTTTTTTATGTTTAGTTATTTTTTAATATTTGATAAGAAATTTTTTGCTAAAATACAATGGATAACTAAATATAATGTATAATATCAGGATATTTTGGTAATTATATATTCTCTGACATCCTATCAAAAATATATCTTTCTTAATTTTAATAAGTGGAAACATTCTCTAGAAAAGATACACGAAGATATAATAACCTATAAAAGGATGGTCCTATATTTACACGATCCTCGCCATATTCATGATGAAGTAGACTAAACATACTCATTTTTTGAAACTCCTGATGGATTTTCGTTAGTTAATACACATTATATTTATTAACCATTATTATGGATTTAAATATATATAGGGGTGAAATATTAATTGTAATAGACTATAGAAAAACATATATAGAAACCTATAAATTCTTACGTTTCAGAAAACACATCATTTTTTTGTTTTTTAATAAATGTTCATTGTTTTAATTTTATATTTATTATCAAACTCAGTATTATATTGTTTTAGTAAATGGATAGTGTGTGATAAAACAATGTAACTTATTTTCAATGTAAGTTGTAGTGATTGCGTTGATGAGAAACCATAAATGATTATAATTGTAGTGAGAAATAGTTTGGTTGTTTTTAATTAGTTATCTAAAATTATGATGGATAACATGAACCTAACTGAACTTACAATAAACAAATAAATTGGATTTTTTAGAAATCCTATTTTATAAATGAAATAAAATTTATTTTTCTATTATATAATCATTTATGACAATGATCCAAATGAAATTCCATAATGTAACTATAATATGTTTTACATGTTGAATATGAGGCCATAAAGAAATAATTTTTTTATGAAATATAATTTTCATTTTTACATAATAGATGGAAATAAATTTTATCCTAAGGTAGACCAATTATTTTAATGCTTTCTATGTAGCGAACATGCAAATTGCAGAATTCGATTCCCTAATAGAATGGGTAACATGGATGATAAGAGTGAACATCCTCTAGAGCAAGACAAAACTAAAGGGATGATATTATAAGAATCTCTAAGGTGGATGTTAATAATTATGGAATACATATCCTCTAATAAATGTTAATGTATGTTAGTTTTATACACTATATTATCTTTAGGATCTTCCTGAAGAAAACATAATCACCATCCTAATGAATTTTTGTCCCATAATTTGATAAAACATCTAGTTGTGTGATTATTTTATCCTAATTTGGTATATATATAAATGTGACTCAAGGAATCCATAATAATGTCCCATTAGTTGAATTTGATTTAATTTTGGAAGAGGAAAATTTCAACATAAATAATGAAAGAAATAATTTCTAGAATAATGAAGGAACATTTCATATCAATATACGTTCATTATTTATTGCAAGGATAAATATGAGGTCTTTAGTGAGATTAATATCAATATATGGTTGTTGATAATAAATCAAAATTCTATTTTCCTTTTCATAACAAAATATGTGAGCATGATATTTCATTTAAAAATTTATATCACAAGTCATGAATATAATAGGAATACCATAATTTTTCATTAAAATTAAAATAGGGAGGATGTAACTTATCTTAAAGGGGTTCAATGAACAACAATAATACTTTTGTTTATATTTTATCTTATGTAAATACAATATTTAGAAGATTTATTCAAAATATCCACTAAACTAAAATGAATCTTTGTATATTAAAATAATATTTAGTAAATATAACAATATTAATTAATTATGATATTAATACTAAATTATTTTTCTTTAACAAAACATTATTTATAAGTAAATATAAAATAAAATTATAAACACTTAATGGGTAAAAATATCATTTTTCTATAAAGGGTATTATTTATTATATTTCATATTTTCAATTATATTTAAAAATTATAATTATTATAACTTTAATTTGATGAATTTAAATAAATTTTTGGAAATTATATTGTCAAATTTACCAAATGGTGTATATTAGGTATATTTTTTTTGAAAATATTAGATTTTATGTAAATAGTTAAAATTCAAATTTTATAAAAAACAAAAACATTAAAGATTCATCAAAACATGTTAATGAAATAAATGTTTATTGAAATAATTAATTAAATAAATATATATCCAAATGATTGATATAAATTATTTAAAAATATTGTAATTTTTTTTATAAATCAATGTTTTACACTTTGGATCTTAAGTATCATTATATTATAATGAAATATATATTTTACTCATCTATTTAGTTATAAAATGAAAATTTTTATTTAGTTAATAAATTTTGAGTTCACATAAGTCTCATTTATATATTAATAAATTTATACGTGTCATGAGAATAAATTTTATACATTATGTTTCTATGAAATAATTTTTTTTGAAAAATTTCATCTGTTAAAAAAACTTTTTAAATTTATTTTTATGTATTCATATTAGATTTCATTACCCATAAATTGTAAATTAATCTCATAAAATGGATTTTTTTGTTATGAATCATCATAATAAATATTTGGTAATATGGTCAATGTATTGTTTTTATAAGAAGATGTTTCCATGGTTAATGTTTTTCACCGTCGTAATGTATAAAAAGGGAAAATGGTTTTAAAAAATTGGAAATTCCATTAATAATACTAAAACATGCATAAATTAAATTTTATGAGTCAATTTTTACCATATCTTGTCCTATTTTCTAATATTTTCCCATTTTGTTCCACTCTCCCTGAAAAATTAATATATAAAATTTTAAATTTAACTTCATTTTCATGGGTTCCATCCCTACACATATACAATAGAACCTCTTATTCTCATATATCCAACCCACATAAAAAACGTATCTCCAAAATTAAAAATAAAAATACCTTACCAAAAACCTTATTCATGTTATATATTCTTATAAATTCCCAAAAGTCAAATACATGTATTCCTTGGGGTATTATTCAAAGAAAGTTATCCGATGAAGATGCATATATTCCCCAAAAACATTCAATTTTTTTTACCACATTAATATAATTAAATTATTTTTAATACTATAGAGAAGTGTTTTCATGTTAATGGAACAATGATATTCTATATTCATTCCATCAAATTGAAAATTAATGTGGCATTCACGCATTATTGTAGAATATTGCATCCATAAGGCGATGTAATACATATATTATGAAAACCTACTGGGATCTAAAAATAGATTTATTAAATGAATATATACATATATATGATATTTTAAGAATTTTGGAATGGTTAATGTTTATTTACCACCCTTTAATTATATTCAATAAAGAATAAAAACATAACTCGTGTGGTTGTGATGAGTACTATATCTTTTAAGTGACTTATTTCAATTTTCAACACCATAAGACATATATAGTTGTAAAAACTTATTTGATGAATACATATAAAAGTAAAGAGTAATTAATTTATTGATTATTATTTGTTGGGAATAATACATTAATAAATGGTCTTTATAAATTATCCCATTGGTATCAGAAAACTACCAAAAATAAGCTCATCAGTGATTTTAACATAAAAATTAATAACTAAAATAACATTTTAAGTAAACTAAATACATTATTAAAAAATAATATCTATTATATTATAGTAAATAAAATATGAATTATGAATCTAGAATCCATGAATAGGTTCTAGAATCACCATTACTAGTCAATTACAGAAAAATAAAAAATTATATCATATAATGATGAAAATTAACAATATCTAGATAATAATTAAAAAAAAGATTATATATAAAAATTAAAATAGTTATTATTTATGAATATGTCTTTAAATTAAGTTCTTATGTTTATTTAGTATATCAAAAGGGAGGTTAAATGACATTATTTAATGTTAGGATTATAACTAAGGGTCTCTCATCTAACTTTTAGTTCATTGAGATTTATTCTGCATTGAGAAATTTTATTATAATATATCTAGTATTATCTTACATATTGATGTTTTTATAATTAATATATTAAAATAAATGTATTTTAAAAATAAACTCATTTTTTATCTCCACTAAAAATTAGATTCAAAAGAAATCATCATTGTAATGGATTCTTCATCCCTATTTCCCTTAACTAAGATGTTTTTATATTTAATGTCCTAATTTTTTTGTGAAATAAAAATTTTACCCATGAATATAAATTATGATAAATTTTATAGAAATAATCGTTGTATAATAATTCATAAATCGTATCCTCTTTGAAATTATTTTCATACTAGATTTTAAAATGTCAAAATCTTTTTTGAGACAAAATTATATATTATCATGATGGATTATGTTTCAATTTTTTTGGAGAATTGAATTTTTCTTTCTCATAATATTAAAATATTATATTACACTATGATTATTTCTATGGATTTTCATTATTTCTTTAAAAATTTACCTCTTTGGTTCTAAAAAATCTAAAAGAATGTTTTTATCAAATGATTTCCTAATTTATCCTTTTTGATTGGTGGATTTCATTAACTAAATCAATGTTATTAAACATTATTTTATAGGAATTTAGAGCTAATTGTAAAGGAAGGAAGTTTTTTTTACTTTCATTTACATTATTATGAAAAATTATTTGATTCTTTTTGACATTTTCCGAGAGGTTTTTTTTCATTCTAAATGTTTGAAAATAATAGTTTTTAACATTTAACACAATATCACTTCTTTTCACTGTCATAGATATTGTCAATTAAAATTTATACTATACATTTGTCTAGGTTTTGAAATGGAACTATTAATCCCATTTTTAGTTATTTTTTTGTTTTCAAACTATGATAAAAAAGGATATTTTTTCATATTATCTAATAATATGTTTAACTAATTAGTAATGTTATGTTTCATCAATTTCAACTTAATATATGGACTTTTATAGTCCAATATAGATTCCATTTTCTGATACCATCGAATTCCGTTGTCTAAATGGATTTTTATGATCATGTGTTATCTATATTTAATGAAATCTACTTCTTTCACACAATTTAATTTAAATTTTAAGAAATAATTATTACTATTATAATGAGGGGAAATATATATCAATGGTTTAATATTATTTTTATGGTGGGTCTTTTATATCTACTAAATACATTAGGCAATATTTAATATATAATTATTTTATGTTGGTACATAGAACGATGCCCCAATCCTAGGAGGTATATACGTAATTAAACCAAAGTCATGAGGGTATACATGTGGATAGACCAATCTCCAGAGGGTTTGTGTGCTATTATACCAATACCAATAGGGTACATAAGTAATTATCCATAACCTAAGAGGGTTCATGGTATGTTGGATGATTCCCATGAAGTTACATGTGTGGCTAGGAATTGTGTACCATGTAATAATTTTCATTGTTATAATCCTTGTCACATGATTTCTATTGTTATGATTTTCTACTCCTTAATATTATAAACTTCTTTATAATTCCAATGATGTTCTAAATTGGTTAAGAATTTATAATTTTTTATTCAATACTATTATGAGCCATGAAATTAATTATTATATATCCTTTTTCCGTGAAACCTTTTTTTTTGTTTTTGTACATGTCGGGTATGAAAATGTAAGCAATGTTTATATTCTTATAGATATATGATTATATTATACAGAAAAATGATCCTTGATTTTATATATCCCATTTATATCCATAAAAATTATCTATGGTAATTTATTCATTTGTTTACATTTTAAAAGGTTTTATAGAAAGGATTTAATTTATTTTTCTAATAAGGGTACTATTTGAGAAGATATTTTTTCAGAAATATAGAATATATATCATGAAATATATTTATTATGTATACAGTCTCTAATGGCACTACAATTTTACAATTTTGGGATTATGAAATTATTTTTGTGATATAATAATTATATTATAGAATATATATATATATATATATATATATGTGTGTGTGTGTTTGGTTTTTGTAACATCACATGGAGTCAAGGACTATGTGTAAAGAATATTCTTGCAGTGCTGGATCTAGGAAATTAAGACATGTGAAAATTACTTGGCTTCAAAGAAGGATTTAGTTATTTTTGGTGATTAGTATAGTTATTTTGGGTGATTAGGATATGAAACCATTATTGATAACCCTATAATTAATTAAATGTATTTGATAATATATAAATATTTTGGTAACCTATTTATTTTGTGATTTTATAGAAATAAAATCTCTACCAAGATACAAACATTTAAATGCATGAACTTAAATAGATGCAATAATCTATAAAAACTATAAATTCGTTTTTTGGTTTTTTACACAATCTTCAACAATGTATTAATAATGAAAACTAACAGAACACCTAGAATAATACTATTAGGGGATATGATTTTTTTAATTCAAATTCTATTTATTACCAATGATTTTGGATTTTAATATGTTCAATATGAAATCCCAATAGTAAATGACAATTAAATATGTATTTATATATTTAATCTTATAATTTTTAATGCTATTCTATAGTCACTATTTGTGAGTTATTATAAGTTAATATTATTATTTTTATTATTACTCATATAAAAAGGTATAGTATTATAGTATATAGATATATATAGGTGGAACCAGTTCAATAATTGTTGATATTTATAATTTAGTGACTACAAAAAATTAAAATCTAAATGGGATATTTGTTGGAGTGAGAAATCATATAATAATTCTTAAGTAGGTTTATCAAATTGCATTAACAAATTAAGTGTTAATAAATATCCAATGATGATAAAATTTGGGATTCAAAAATGTTTTGGAGTTGGTGGAATGGTAATTATGCTTCTTAAATGTCATGAATGAAGGAATTAATAGACAAGAAAACACCACAAATTAATTGAATGATATTTTATATATTAAAAAGTGGGAATATATCAACAAAAATAAAAGAAAAAAAGAATATATCATCATTTTATATAGTGTAAAATGATATAATCATATGAATGAACTAACTGTTTTATATCAAAAATGTTGTTAACATTTCTATCATCCGAGTAAATTATATAATTGAAGTGCTAAAATTTATAATAAGTCTAGGGAACATCATTTGATAAGAAAACATTGAAGGGAATATAATATGTATATCTTTTAGGTTGATCATGATAATGTAGGTACACTTGTACTCCCATACATATTTAGGTATGTTGGGTTAATCCATACTATTATATCTAAGATGTCATCTTTAGTTTAATACCACTGCCCCAGTAATTAGATATTGAATATATAGAAAAACCTGATAGTTATGATACTATTTTATCCGAAGGTGGTTTTTTTGAAATATTCTTATTTAAATCATATTATTCATCCATTTGATTTATTTTATTTAAATTACGGAAAGGATTAGTTCTATTTAATTATAAGACAAACAAATTTCAAGAGATAGGATGTCACCTTTCAAATAATCGTATTTTCTTCTACTACTGAGAGAATAACTATACTATATTTATCTAGATATCATCCATAATATGAGACTTAATCCTCAATATTGATAAGATTTTCCTAGTCATAACCAAGGTAATGTGGTTGATATTTCATTAAAAATATAAAATTATGAATCATAATTATATAATAATACCAGAATTATGAAGAGAAATTAAAATTGTGATGATGCAATTTATTTAAGATGATAGAATTTAGAACACTAATATTTATGATATATTTCCATTTAAATAATTACCATGATTAATATTTATCTTCACATTCAAAACTAAACATAAATGTGTGCCATCATATCACCCAAAATATTTAGATTATAGATTCATTATTATCAATTTTATTTCATATGTTATTATATTTTCATTTATCTTCTAAAAATTAATTATTTGGGGTTAAATAATTATTGTGTTATGATAAATAAATTAATGTTAAAGGTGGTATTTTTCAAAGAATTTTGTTTTAAGAGATATTATCACTTTTAAAATGATACAATATTATATATATAGGGATTAAGTCCTCCCATTGTTATTTTAACCAAAAAAATCCTCTTAATAATTGTTAGAGGGAACAAATTATATATCACATATACCCAGTGGTTTTCATAACCCCCAAAAAACATAAAGCTTTAAATCAACGCAAAGGTTCTAACAAATTTTTAGGTCATCCAATCATCGCTTATGAGAGCAACACTTACAAATAAGTTAAATATTTTTTCTCTATTTTATTTATTGTGTAATATCAAATTTCTGTGGAATGTTTTAATTTTTTTAAGGTTACAAAACCAAAATAATTTTATTAATAAACCAAACTATTTAATTATAATAAATTTTTTACATGATTTGGATGTGCTATAATGTTTTAGGCTTAAAAATAAAATTATAAAGAAATAGATTATCCCTGTGTTTTTCATATTTATATTTATTTTTTTACCACTAATTGGATTTGAATTTTGTTAAATTTATTTCATATTCTTGACCATTGAAATAAATATTATTTAATATTTTTAGAATAATTTTTTTGTGAATACAAATAAATTTATATGGAAAAGTATTGTCAACACAAAAATGGGTAAAAAAAATTGGAGTTTATAAAAAATGATAATCCATGTTTTTCACTAAAATAAGAATCAATTCCATTAGATTATTAAATTTTAAAATTATATTATCCTTTATATGATTATTTTTCCATTTATTTCCTTATACCATGATAATATAATTTTAATGTTGAGTGTGTTATAATGGTTCCACTCTCTTCAGTTTCAATTGGTACCTATGGTTATCATTTATAATCAAATATTGGGGAACATATCATGAACATGATCCATTTTAATAACTTATCAACAACCAAATATATTACTTAGAGGTTATGGTCTTCTTAAAAAAACCCATCATGAATCCTTCAGTTATTTTAAAAAGATATTTTTTTAGGTCGTGGAATATATTATTACAAATATATTTCTTATTTTATACCTCTTAAACTCCAAAAAGTATTCAATAAAAAATTTATTACTAAATAAATAATTTAATAATACTTTTAGTTTTTTAAAATAAATCTAAAACCTTGTTTATTTTCATTCCTCTTAATAAAAAATTAAAGAATCACTCATTTATTGGTGTAGGCTACCACCTTTATGATGTTTTTTAATTCATTTTTCATCACCCTCTATCTAGGATGATTATATAAATAATTTTCAAAAAAATATATATATGTATAACATAATTATTTTTCTCATGATAAATTATTTTTTACATTACTTTTTATTCATCAATTAATGAATGGAATCATTTCCCATATGTATCTACAGCCTTCCACCCCCAAGAATCGATATATTCAAATTTTCATCAATGCCATATATTTTGAATTAGAAAAAGGTATTTTTTGAATATATATTATATTAATTATTAATATATTACAAGAATAATATTATTGAAGGGAATCAAAAAAATTTACAATCATTATAAATTAAGGCACATATACATGAAAATTACCCAAAATATGCTTACCATCAATTTTTCAGCTAAGAATCATAAAAAAATATCATTGAACGAAATAATGAAATTATTATTCATAAAATAAAATAAAATATATTATAATTAATATCATTTGAATGGTGAAACATGTATCAATAAATTAAATCTGACTTCTCCATTACGAAACATTTTGCGAACAATTGAGATTATCAATATTTGATGAAGTAAAGAATCATTAAGTAATTAATAAATGTATCAAAAATTATAATACATAAAATTTAAAAACTAAAATATATGAAATTTTTTTACAAATAAGTTATTAATATATATATGTTTATTATATAGTAGGTTAATTCACTTTCAGGGAAGCTGATAAAAAAGTTAAGGGCATCGCATTTCATGTCTGTTTTTATGAGAAATATTCCATATTCAACTCTTATTTTATACTGTTTATTTTATATACTTCCCTATAGGTATTTTTATGATACATTCATTAAATAAAATGGATTTAAAAATTCATTCTATTTTATATCATTAATTTTCTTTTTATTCAATATATGTCAACCCTGTAAGTGTTTTCAAATATCAATATCCATACATTAGGATATGTTCTATATCTACAAACCTAATTTTTGGTATATATATTGAATATGAATGAAGTTTATGATACTCTTCATAAAAAAATATTGTTATTAAAATTAAAATAGGATTATCAATTTCAAATAGTTATTTTTCAAATGTTACCAATATCACAATGTTGTTTTATACAAACTATTTTTATAATGATTTTTTATGTTAAATTTATATTGGGGGAATTATATGATAATTATATGTTAAAACCTAACCATTTTATTACCCTTTAATTATTTTATTTCTTTTTCAATTAATTTTTGTATTAATACCATATTTCTTATTAAAACAATTTGATAGAACTCATTTACATATAAATGGACATATTTAACTTTTTAGGCTTATTCCACCATATCAATATTCATCAAAATTGTTTTATAAAATCCCATAAATAAATTTTAATAATTTCAAAATCTATATTTATATTATCAAATCATTCTTATGACCATGTTTAAATTAATATTGTTTATGGTTTTTAAATATTTTTATTAATAATTTAATTAGGAATGAGTGAGAAGGAATTTTTTTAAACAGGAGACACCTGAATTCTATTTCTCACATTAATTACTATAATTCATTTTTAATATTCATTAAAACATTTCAATAATTTTATAATGAATATAATTGTATCATTTTTTGTTGAATTATTATTTTTTAAAAAATAGTTATAGAAATAAATGAATTTTTATCTAAAAACATTATAATTATAATATGAATTTTTATGAAATCTATTTATAATTCATTTATATATATTTTTTTGTTCATTGGGGATATGATCAATTGAGATGATATACTTTATTTCACTGTATGTATTATGAGGATGATTTCTTGATGACGATTCGTGAGACCCATTTAATTATAGTGTATTAATTAAAATATGAATAAATGATGAATTCCCCTAGATTATTATCTAATATAAACGAATGGTTAATTATTATTTATTCAGTGATTAAATGATAAGACTACAATGCATTGGACAATGTTTAATATTACATAAGATCATATGTTAACATGAGATGTTATCTCATACCCATGGTATACATGAGTATTTACCCCAATCCCAAGAGGGTACAGGGATAGTTAGCCCATGCCTCGGAGGGTACATGAGTTTCTAATAAAACAATATTATGTGGTGAATTCTGTGTTGAAAATAATTGAAATTTCATTTCTATTCTTATTCCTACCACACACTTATTTGTTATGATCACATATATTATTCTTATGTAATTATATCATGGGTCATTATTGATTATTGATAATTCAAAATATTGTAACTCATTCCTTTTTTGATTGAAAATTCATTTTTCATGATTCATGTTTTATTTCATAGGACATGTTGGGTTTGATTTAAAAAAATTAGGATAAAAATATTATAACATTATTCAAATTTTACCCACAAATATTGGCATCGATTTGATATCTCTCATATTTAAACAGTCAAAGAATCAATACTACATTGTTTTTATATATCAATTATCACATGTTATGAGTAATGGGTTTTAGTTTGAAATGTAAGATAAGTTTATTATTTGAGATAAACATTAAATTATATGATGAACATATATCATGAAATAAGTTGATTATGTATATATTTTATGAAGACAAAATCTCATAATGATTCTAGGATTGTGTGAGTATTTGTGATATAGAAATGAGTTACGTATAAAAACCAACCATAATTCCTCAAGTTTGGTAACAGACTAAATATATGAATCATAAAATAATACCTATGCATAATCCCAATTCCATTCCATATCATCTCCTATATTGGGATGTAAATTTCCATACCACATGACATTAAACAACAAAATCTATCCCCATCACATTACCATTAACTATGAAACATGATGTATTTTGACTTTTATTCATATTAAAAATATCTAACATGGCTCTTAGGAATAATCCAAAAATCAAAAAAGAAAATATTTTTCTCTTTGGTGATGACCATTAGCCAATTTACTACCATATTATATTAAAAATTTATTTTTTTTCTTCTAAATAATAATAATTTGATATTATTCTCTTGGTTTCCAAAATAAATTTAGTTTATACATATCTCATGTTTTTTCACTCTCCATGCCTCCTTCATGGTGTAATCACCAAGAGTAGCGAGCAACCCCTAATGATATGATTATAAGAGAGACATTTAATAAGAATGAGATGTCCCAAACCTTACTCATGTAAAAATCATGGGTTTATCATCATTAAAATCACCATGGAGATAATTTTGAGAACACATATGTGATGATCATATATATTTTTATATCACGAGCATATAGTAACTAATCAGCCATTATTTATTAGGAATATTCCAATATCCAAATATGATGAGTGTAGAACCATGAACTGAATCAATGAATTTGGGATGAGGTGGCACATAACCTCATGTATGCATTTACATATGAAAGAGTATAGATACTTTTTTTGAGGGCCTATATTGTATATTCGTGATACTGTTCTGTAAATAAAAAATATTAATTCTAGTATAAAACAATAGAAACAATAATAAGTGAAATATCATTATTCTAATGTGGAATCATCAATATAAATAAAATCACACGCTATAAAAATATAATGATTAATACATATCTATGTGAATCTCAATATTTAGCGGATATATATTTCATAAAAAAATAGAATTAAATAATAATAAGGTGGGCCTTCAGCAAAAGATCCTAATGTATATTGTAACATCACCTATAATAACTTGATTCTCATATCCAAAACATAGACACATGGTTACTAACCCATATCTAATATTTTTGTCAAAGAGTCTAAAAAGTCCTTGACTTTTATGTGTAGGGTTTGGGTATACAATCAATTGGAATAAACTAATGTGTGCTAAAAATTACTAGAGTAATATAGTAAATTTTATTCAATGAAATTGATGTAAATTGTCGATTTAATAATCAATATAGAATTCATAATTAATGAACCAATATTTCATGAACTCATAACTCTACACAAGTTTAAACCAATCCAAAATTAACATAATATATAATCCTTGCATGACATAATTTTTTTTTGACATTTCATATTAATAATTCATCCAAATATAGAATACTTATATTCCACTCTTATTGAAAAATTCCATACCTGGATTTATTATAAATTCATTATGTAAACATGGAATCCCAATTCACAGATATAGGGGAGGCCATACACTCTCATTTCTACAAAATATCGTGCTCAAGGGTAGTCCACACTACATCATTTCACTAATATATTAGTCTCAAGATAAATCTATGAAAACACAAGATGACCTACTCTCTAGGTATGTGGTAATACATATTACAACATGTCATCAATATATATGAAATTACAACCATCTAAAAAATATTAGAATTCCCACTCTAAAGAGGTAACATTTCACTGAAGACTGAACTATGTCATTAAAACCATTAAAAAATAAATAATACATCCATAATGAAAAAACCCAAAATATTACATGTAATAATTGTGTCATATCAAGAACAAATCACATGGAAAAAATATTATCTATATTGGCATCAGATAATTCAAAGGTATCAGGAGGTAAAAAGTCACACACAGACACTCCAACATGTGAATGATATTAAGAAGTGGTCTCATAGTCACAGACACAAAAATACCCATATAAAAATCATATCTTGGAATTATCATGGGGATACATTGGAACTGACATGTAAATCATGGAATATAAATTTATATAATGGAATTCAATAGTTAACAACATTGAACCTCAAGTGTATGAATTCTTAAAGACATTAATTTTTCACACATATCTAGTCTATTCATAAATGAAACATATAATCATTACCAATTAAACTCATTAGTAAATTATATTCATGATTCAAAAAAGGAAAATTTCACACGGGATTAAAGGTACATTAACCTTCACATTGTGGCTTTCTACCAATGGTATATCTTGATCTTCTAAATGGATAGATTGAAATCCTATAGATTTAACATTTATCAATAATTAAATAAGAATTATCTATTATATTATGGTTTAATATATAATTATATCATGAATAGATTAGATATTTGATTCATCTCAAGAGAATGGTTAGATTTAGGCTAGAATGGATGAGATATGTAAATTGTTAGTCAATGAAGTTATCCAAGAATGAAATATCAAATATAGGGGAAGGAGATGGTATATACCATATAAAGGGATATCATAGGGTACTTTTATTTAAATTATAGTCCAATTATTATGATAAATATGTCAAAAACATTATTTTTTAATTTTTTTGGGTTCCCTTGTTGGTTGGATGGTTTTGAAACAACCAGTCGGTCTGTGGCTCCATAAGCAAATAGATGATTTCTAGAATGTAGGATAGAGGCTCTATGAAAAGTCCTAAACTAATTTCTCATCAATATATTTTTTATAATAAAAGTAATAGTTGGATGATGACACTCATGATCTTCTTGTGTCACTTCCTCCTTCGTCCTGTAGTTGGTTACTCATAGCCGACTAGCTAGTGGGACCCCAATTGCCCTAAATATACTAGTTGGATCCACACCTCAATTAAAATATGTTTTTGGATCATAAACACTTATAACTAAACTAACAATTATATGATAATGCATTCAGTAGTCCTAAAATGTAGTCTAATTCTTATAATGATATTTGAGGAAATTACAAATATTCACTTATAATGACTTATTATCATTAAAATGTGTCTTTATTGTTCTTCTTTTATGGGTTTATTGTCCTAATAATATAGAACTCAATATAGAGTGGTATTTTGGATAAATCCACAAAACCACACTACTAAGTGAGATATAATGCTCAATCTTGAGTCCCTCTTTCTTTATTTGGTCAATAACATGTGTTGGACACTCGTCAAATAGTAAACTACATCTAAAAATGATTTTCTACAAACAATCTATGTCCTAGGTTCCACATATTCCCATGAGTCATGATATAATATTTCATACTGTTTATAGATTCTACGTATGAAATGACTCTTCATTATGATTTTCACATGATTCATCAAAGGAATCATGTCACGAGCCAGACTAAGACTTATTATATGCCACATATAATGTCTCATGATTTTATTATTATATTACAATAACCAGTTTATAAAATATCCTTATCAACCTATAAAATCACATGGAATCATTCATATACTGATGAGACATAGATCCCTACTTACACACACAATCCAAATACATCAACCCATGTTGTAGTTTCACCTACACACCATATCTATAGTAAATAACAAAATTTCATTTCAAGAGGAGTTGTTTAAAATTTTCATTATTATTTTTTAGTTCAGTATCCATTTTGAAACCAAATTCGAAAAAAATTCAAAACATTTTTTTGAAAATGAATGTTGTAAGATAGAATTGATTAAATGGGTAAATAATTTCATTCCTTGGGTGAATATAGAAAATACATACTTCATACTCATGTTTGATGATTATTCCATAAATATTTTAATGCCATACACAATCCCTCGTAAATAGGATTAAATATAATACGTTAGTTTATGTTAATTTAAATGTCATCACCAATATGTCGTAGAGGAACAAGATGCAAATAAATCATCAAATTTTGATAAATAAACTACTATGAATGATTAGAATGCAAGAATATGACATGTGAACCTCAATTCCCAGTTACGATTCATGAATGCACTATGGTCCTATAAGCTACACCAAAAAATATATATATAATTCATAATAAATACTAACCATCAAGATCACACGTGATAATATCAATTCCATCCAAGACACTCATAGGACCATTTAACAGGATCTGAAAATTAATATGTTTCATTCTTCTAAGAAAGTACCATATAGACTATCATAATTCAATCATGCCTCAAATATAGTAATGAATAAGTTAATGGAAATAAAACCTCCTATGATATATTTTTATAACACCCACATATGAATAATTTCTCTATAGTTGAGGGGGCACATAACCCCATTCATGACACCATGTATAGAATAGTTTTAATACTAGTAGATATGCCATAAGAAGAAATGTGGGGAAATTATTTCCTTGGTATGAGACTACATTCAGAGTATAAAATAAGATAAACAACAATTTGAGTGATAGTGGAATAAAAATGTGGAAGAAATAAAATCAATGACATTTCATGCCATAATAAAGAATATACAATTATTATAATTTAACTAATGAAAGTCCCACATGAAGTTTATCACTATATAGTAAACATAATGAATAAATATAATGATTATCCTCCCCCATTCATCCTAGAGTTCATCTTGAAATCACATCGACCAACTTACTCCTCATGTCCAAATTCCCAACTCCTCCGCAGTCAAAAAAATATTTTATTATAAAATATATTTAGGGTACAATAATCATTTTAATAAGCATCAAAAAACTTGTAAACCATAATGAATTATGAGGGCCTTATGTATTGAGGAAAGCAGAAATCATCTCTATATATGTTCACTACCTCATGGGGTAAAGTGACGCTATTAGAGAATTATGTGAACCATACTCTTTGGTTTTCCATTGGTGTGGGAAATTCAGAAACAATTTTCCATTCAGACCATGAATGCAGGATTTATATGTTGTTTTTGATAAATAACTTTCACCTAAATATGACATATGATATTGACAATAGGTTGAGTCCAAATCCATGTAGATAATTTTGGATGCAATGCTATTCAGGTTTCAGTAGAAATAGATGGATATTTCTCTAATAAAAAAGGAGGAGTCCAATTTGATTAACATTAGCATTTTCCTAGATTGAGTCACTACTTCCAAATTTTTTAGTGAATTAAATAATAACATTACCCCTTTTATCAAGATTAATTCCTCTATCATCCATGACACCCACATTGCATGAACAATATATATTGAGCATAAGACCATAATTTTGAGGATTTTAGTGAATCCATGTCACATGTGTATCACTAAAAACTTTAGCGATAGGGGTTATAATGGTAAAAATAGTATAATAGAGGTGGGATCTTCCCAGTTTTTAAGAATCTAAATTAGAACGATCAAAAAGTACATTGTTCTAAAAGTCAGGGATGTCCTCGTTTATGGGGTCAATTTTTTATAATCATTCCAAGCCTTCTAGATACACACTCATCCCATAGATAGGATCGTAGATTGTTCCATATTTATATTAAAAATTATTCCCTCTCTCTAAAACTATTTATTGTGAAATTTAATTCCCAAAGGATTATGAGAAGTATGTCAACTAATATCATCAATGGAATTCCATGTTGTATGCTCCCATTATCCATTGTAAAATAGGTGAGTCGAGATTTCTTCTTGAGGATCCCTAAAATAGTATCACCATGACATGGGGTTAATTAAAATACATTACACATTACTATATATGTGTAAATCAAAGTATCCAATATTCCATAATTGGAAGTTGATATTTTTGGGATCTTTGTCTAACAACCATGCATTCGGAAACTAGCAATATCGAAAATCTATTTTATGTATTTATAAAAAAATTATATTCTAATTAATATGTTTTTATTACCATATATATGTGAAAACTGATGTGTCCAAAACCCATTGATGATAATATATAAAAATAAATTTCATTAAAATGATGTAAATGTGTAAATAAACAATCATGTTCATAGTAAACGTGAACAAAATAAGCTACCATGAAACACTGGATATGCCTCCTTCCAAACCATGATATAAAGAATATTTTTATTAATCATTTCATTAAGTAAATTTTTGTTAATCATCCTTATTGAATCATGAAATTTTCTATAACTATATAATTTCAATATTCAACAATAATGATATAATTCCAATACCACATTCAATGGAATGTCATAGTGTTCTCATGTGAAAACAATATATTTCTATTGGGTAAGCCACACTACTGCCTATCAATCTAATATATTGAACTGGGGAGATCCATGTCTACACATGTTGAGCCAATATCTGCCTATAAAGAAATAACCATTACCATAATCATGTCTTAATGTTACATCACAACCTTCTATCCACAACTGTGATACTCCCCCTCTACGAGGACAACATTTTGTGATATAGAATCATATTACCATGGAATCAACCTCATATGAATGAAACATTCATTGAGACACAATCCATATAATATCTAGTAATAATAATGTAAAATCATGAAAATATCTGACAACCACATGAAATCTTTTTTGTGAATCATATCATGTAATGGAAGCATGAGATAACCACACAACCACTTTAAATAACATTATTCAACAGTCTCATGATCAAAAAAACCCACCCATATTCTCTATAGATAATTTCAGGGTCCTAAATTTTATACACACACCCATATGAGGATAGGGTATATAAATTAATATAAATTCCATCAAATGGTGACAAATTCATACCACAAATATATCAATGTCCAAATCCATGAATTGGAACTATGATCATGATCATTCCCCAATAGTCCATTCAAAAATCAACAATTAATCAGAAGTGTTTATTATAAGTAGGATTAATAAATGAATAAAAAATATCGTCTCTATATTAGTTTGAAATACCCAATTTGTTCTTCCAAAAATGGTATAACAAGATATTCTCACTTAAAAAATTAAAAGTTTCTTTATCTGACATATATCCAAAAAACAAATAGGAATATTCATTCAGATAAAATTGAAATCTATAATTATATAAAATAATTTAAATATATTTGACTCAACACAACATAAAGAGATTATATGTTCTATAATAGATGAGACATATCATTTTGGATTAAATAAATCAATATTTTCATCAAATTACAATGATTTAGGAATGAAAGAACCACTAACTCTAGAAGGATACTCATAGGAACCTTTTTTTATGAAACAGTGTCTAAAAATGAATATGATACTTCAAAAAGTCACTTTAAAAAAAATTATGAAGCTGAAATTATTGACCCATCCATAAGCACCCCAATAATATCAACCATCTATTTTAAAAAAAATACTTTACATAACTTTTTGGAAATACATAAACATTATATAGATAGATTCTCAAATACTGTAATTGGTTCAGTGCCATTGGAAAAAAGGAAACATAAACAGTGGAACGTGAGAGAGCTAAATTATCTCTCTTTGTATTATCCATGACTATCACTCCTATTATATATATAATAAAAAAATTATATCTCCATAATATGGGGATGGAAACATAAAAAGGGGTTATCTTAGATGCTTAGTAAGGTTAATAAAGGGAGGAATGTAAGAATTATCATGAGCCGAAGGAAATGAGGACATGATCATAAAAACAGAATATCAAGCTCTGTATATCGATGATCATAAAGTTAAATCCTGGAATTAACTTTGGTGGTACATAATGCATGAATGATAAGGATATAAAAATCATGATTCATTAAATAGTTACATGGGAATAATGGATAGTATTTGAGGTATACATATAAGAATATGAAATTTTACGTCAAGGATACCTATTGTAGAACCTCCAGTTTTTGGTATGTAAAACTTAATTCCTTGAACTGTTATAATGTTTAATGGTGATGGTTGGGAGTGTTGGGATAACTTTGGAGGTGTTATAGGGGTGAATTGGAAGTTGCACGAGAGGCACATTGTTTGTCTAACCATGCGTAGTAGAATCATTTGAGGAAGTGGCTCCAGCATGGTTGGAGCATGGTTCGGGAGACCGTGCTTGAGGGAAATACAAGGGTCTTCTGAGGTAGTGGCTAATTCACGGTTAGTGCATGGTTTTTCTACCCATGTGAAATAAATTTGCAGGAACTTATTTGAGATCCTCAAAAAATGGATCTCATATATTTTTACCTCTATATTTTATTTTTTTCTCTAAATCACCCACAACATGGTATTTTTCTCCTCCTTAGGCCACAAAAGTTTCTCCCCTCTTTTTGGAGGTGACTTGAAGGCTTCCCTTGGCGAATCAAATCCAGATTTTTGTGGTATGTGATCATTCTTCTTCATTCTTGTTCAGTTCCTTAGAACTACATAGATCTACTTCTCCCCTTTATTCGGTTTCATAGATATACACCCTTTATGGGTAGATCGAGGAGTTTTGATGACATATATGTTGATATTTGGTCTTGGTCTTGTTAAGAGAATATATCCATGGTGGGTTCCATGAGAATCAACCTGATTTTCTTGAGTGATCCTCATTTGTTGGGGTTTTCATCAAAACTTTTAAGGTAGGAGGCATATTTCTCGACTCCACATAGTATAAATGGTTTTATTAATTTGAAATTGTATATGTGGTGTTTATTTGATTGTGATTTGATTTTTGAAAACTTTTTGGAAACCTTTTTGAGTGATGGTTTTTAAATCAGGAATATTGGAGATTTTGAATGAGTTCTTTGGTTCATGTTTTTAAAATGTGGATTTAGAAATGAGGATTTTCATGGATTGTTGGCACATGATTATGATTATGTTTTTTCAATAAAAGGGAAATGTTTTATCGAAATAAAATGTTGCTTTGAAATTGGTTCTTCATTGAATTTCAATAAAAGTTCAGTTTTACTGAAATGGTGTATTGTGGAAATGGAAGTACATGGATTAAATGGTGTGGGTGTGATTTCATGATTAACAGCTCCTTAGTAAGGTATGGGTACCATTGGGGAACAAGGGATGTGACCCTAGATTGAGGGCATTTGACATTGGGATACAAGGTAATTAGACAACAGACCGCTCAAGAGTATGGAATTTTCATAACATTGCTTGCATGGTTGTTTTCATGGGTTAGTGTAATGGATGAGTATTCCAAAATGGGTATTTTAAAATGGTTTTAATTCATGTTTAGTTATATTTATAGAAAAATAAATATCGTGGAAAATTGGTTTCAATTTCACTTGTATGCTTTTGGTTATAAATGGTTTTGACAACTTGTTTATATTTAGTTATAAACTGTTTTCGAAAATTGTTTTATATAAACTGTTTTATATAAATGTTTCATAATCTTTTATCATAGTGGCATGAGTCAGGATGTCGTTGGGGAAAAACTAATGATTTTTATACTCACCCCTTCTTTGGCAATTTGGTGCTTCTGTAGATGTTATCTTCTGTGATAATGAGAAAGGTAATGATTCACCATTGATTAACACTACATCGTGATGTTTAGGTTGTTCGGAGAATTTTTATCTTTGATCTTGAGGAGCAAGGAGTAGTGAGAGAGTCGTATATAGTATTTCTACTGTGTACTTTTATACATGGTTATTATTCTATTGTCACTTACTTTGATGTGGTGTTGAGATACATGAAGTTGTTGAGATGTCATTCATTATTTCTGGAATCATATAGTGAATGTTGGTTATGGTTTGTAGGTTTATTGGTTTATTTCTTAAAGGGAAAATCATCCCCTAGGGAGTTGGGTTAATAAGTTTTTGGAGACACTTCTTGGATTTTTAAATCTCATTTTCATGGTTTTATCCAATGAGATAAGCATGACATGCATTATAAACGAATTACTTCCCACTAGGAGAGAATACATCATTTTTTGAAATGATTCACGTTGTGAAAAAATTTGTTCAATTTTGAAAAGTATGGAATTGTTTTTTCAAATTAATTATTTTTAATAATCGAATGATTATCATATTTTGAAAATGGTTTAATTTTCACAATCATGTGAAGTGTTTCAAAAGTAGATTAACATGGAAAAAGGATGTTTTGGAAAACAATGTTGTGATAGTTTATGTGAAAAAAATTTAAATGTTAAGACAACAATTACAAGAGAGTGAGACTAAACGTGTTTTTTTTAGATTAGAAAATGGAACCTGGTAGGCATCATCGAAACCAAACTGAAGAATCTGTAGAGAATGTGGTTTCACCTAAACCACGTGTGAACCAAGAGAGGTTCAATATATTTTCCATCCTTTTCAATATTTGGACACAAGGAACTAGATGAATGATCCACGACATGGGGATCAAACCAACCAGTTCATCAAGAAAAATCCCCCTAATTTATGATGTGATTATGAACCCGAGAAACAGAAGATAAGGCTATGTAGGATTAATTTTATCTTCAAATTAATCAGCACACCAATATAGATAAAGGTAAAATTGGAGGCATATATTCTCGAGGATCTTGCACATCAGTGGTACTTTTTAGCTGTGTAGGATAAATTGGATGAAGGACTTACATGGGAGGATTTTGAAGAAATGGTTCAACAAAAAATTCTATCCTCACACATTCAAGATCCAGAAAATTATGGCAAACTTTAGCAAAAAACAAGAGTGTCTTTCTATCACTGAGTATGGGGCTATGATCATGAACAATGTACACTTTGCACCAGATGTTGTGGAAAGTGCCTCTTTGAAGACACAAAACCTCGAATTAGGGCCACAAAAGGAGATTTGATCAAATATTGTAGTACTTGTATTGTTGACTATATAGATATGGTGAACTGAGAAACAGTGGATGAACGTGATATCTCAGGAACTTGGGGAGGTGGGATGATGATACCTATAGGAAATGGTGAGAACTCAACCGTAGGGAATAAGAAGAAAAGGGACACCAATTTCCATGTTGTATGTAGAAATCAGAACCAGATGGTTGGATCAGTAAACCATCATCCATAACCCAGTGAAAATTTGGTTTTTTTCAATGTGGTTTGATTGACCTCATAAAGATAGATTCTACAGCACAACCTAAAGCATGTAATAATTTTAACAATATGGTACATCTTCAGTGCTATTGTCACAGTGCACCAATGTCAGTTGCTTGAGACACTTCTGAACAGTCGCAAGAATCATATGCATCTATTGTACATGGGCAGTAGAATCTGTCTCATCAGCAGTGCAGAACTAGCCATGGTTATTATAGAAATACTATGACTCCATAACCAGAGAAACCTCAGATATAAAATAAGGAGAACAAGCTAGCGAAGAAGAAATTTTATGGAGCTGATCTGATGATTTTCGATGATCAGGCTCGACTATCTATAGTGAGAGGTATGATTCATTTGAATTCTAACTTTGTGGAAGTGTTTTTTAATTCTGTTTCATCAAATTCCTTCATTTCTTCTCATGCTTTTTTACATTGTATGTTTAAAACTGGATATGATGGATTTTGTTTTGAAACTTCAAACTCCTCTTGGTGGATGAGAATGTCAAGCCTTTATCGTGCTATAAAATTTGATAGAGTTGAGCTAAAATGGGACTTCTCGATGTTGGATATGGATTTCTCTGATATAATCCTGGGTTTGGATTGGCTGACAACATTCTAGTCTCAAATCGAATATTATAGGATTATAGTTAGCTTCCTGACTGAGGACGACATCCCACATCACTTTAGAGTAGAGAGGATTGTAAAGAAGGGTACAAAGATATTTTTAGCACCAATATAGGGAATGATCTCTTACCAATTGGGAACATTTACTTTGGATTCAATGGAAGAGATCGAGGAAAATAGTTTTCCAGCTGTGGTAGATCAATTTGCAGATGTCTTTCCCAAGAAAATATCTTGTTTACCAACTCTAAGGGAAGTGGAGATTACAATTGTTCTCCTTCCGGGGACCAGTCCTATTTCCCTTTAATCATATAGGATGGAACTAATTGAGTTATGGGAATTTAATGTGAAGTTAGGGGACCTCGAAAACAAGGGTTTCATTCGACCAAGTTTGTCTCCAGGGGCAGCACCTGTATTGTTTATGAATAAGGCAGATAGAACTCTTTGAATGTGTGTTGATTATCATAAATTAAAACATTTTATGATAAAGAACAGATATCTAAATTCACGTGTTGATGATCTGTTCGATCAATTAAGGGGAGCTCAGTAGTTCTCCAATATTGACATGTGATCCGGATATCACCCATTGAGTGTTCTAAAAGAGGATATTTCGAAGACATCTTTTAGATGTTGATATATCCATTATGAATATGTAGTCATGCCATTCATTATTATAAATGCACCATCAATCATCATGGAATTGATGAATCAAATATTTCAACAATATTTGGATTCTATTTTTGTGGTGTTTTTGGATGACATTTTGGTCTATTTAAAGACAAGGGATGATCATGATGTGCATAAGGAAACAATGTTACAAATATTAGAGATCTTCATTTGTATTCCAAATTATCAAGGTGTGATCTTTGGATACAGAAAGTAGGTTTCCTTAGCCATGCCATTTTGGAGAAAGGCATTTCTATTGATCCTGAAAAGATATAAGCCATTATCTCTTGGTAGCCACCAAATAATGTGCTTGAGATATGAAGTTTTCTTGGTCTAGAAGGTTACTACAGACGTTTTGTGCATTATTTCTCATGACTGGATTCTCCAATGTCAGCTCTGACACATAAGAATGATATTTTCCAATGGAAGGAGGAATGCCATATGTCTTTCCATGAACTGAATGTTCGGATTATATCGACACCTATCAGGAGATATCCAGAACTAGGAGAAGGTTATGTGGTGTATTTTGATTCTTCAGGATCAGGGTTGGGTTGTGTTTTCATGCAAAGAGATCATGTTGTTACTTATGGTTCATGGAAGTTGAGGGTTCATGAGAAGAATTACCCAGCACATGATTTGGAGTTAGCTATAGTCGTCCATGCTTTGAAAACAAGGATACATTTCCACTTTGGTGAGAAATTTACTATATTTATAGATCTAAAAAGCATGAAACACATTTTCTAACATCATGATTTGAATCTATGGAAAAATAATATTGATAGATTATCTCAAAATGTTTTTCTATGAATTTATGTACAAACAAGGGAAAGGAAATTTGGGAGAAGATGCATTTAGTTGAAAGACCAATGCTCATTTGGAGAAACAAGAATTAGATGAATGGAATTTAAGTTCGGTCCTAGCCAAAATGCATGTGGAATGTGATGACCAAATAGACGTTTCAGTTTTTATTTCATCTAAAATTGTTTTTGATTTAGTAAAAATGAACAAATAGGAACAAACTTGTGATAGAGAATGTCTTGTTGTATGTTCAAAACTCAATGGTGTGGAGACCATCAAGGGATGGAAACTTAATGGGGGTTCAGTTTTGTGTTTCAGAGATCGGATGGTTGTACCTATGGTTTTTCAGAAACAAATCCTTGATTACCACTATTTGATAGGTGATGTACATCCAGGTATATAGAAGATGTATAAGACATTTTGGTCATAGTTTTTGTGAAGCGGAATGAAAAATATAGTGGTTGAGTTCGTCTCGCGGTACTTAACTTGTAATTAGGTTAAAGCTAAGCAACATAGACTAGCTGACATGTTACAATCTTTTCCCATAATAGTGTAGAAATGGGATCTGATAGCAATGGATTTTGTTACAGGTCTTCCAAGAATGGTTCAGAAACACGATGTCATTTGGGTGATATTGGATCGTTAAACCAAATCAGCCTATTTCATCCTTATTCGTGAAACTCATATGGTGGAGGGTCATTCCAAAATTTATATCTAAGAAGTGATAAAGTGGCATGTAGAATCAGTGTCAATAGTCTTAGATAGTGATATGAGGTTCACATCTCGTTTTTGGAAATCATTACAGAAATCCCTTTGGACTCAGTTGACTATAAGAATGGTGTATCATCCACAAATGGATGGGGAACCCAAGCGGATGATACCAAGGCCGGAAGAGAAGTTTCGGGCTTGTGTAATGTATTTTGGTGGATCATGGGAGGAGCATATACACTTATTAGATTTCTCATAGAATAACAATTATCAAGCATTTATACGCATGGCTCTGTTTGAAGCATTGTATGAGAGTCCTTGTCTTTCTCAACTGTATGGGTGGAAATGGGTGAAACATCACTAGTTAGGCCATGCCTTGTCAAATAAACAATAAATAATATCTATTTGATTAGAATAAGGATAGAGATGGATCAAAATCAATATAAATATTTTATAGATCACCATCAAACACGGTTTCCATTCGTTGTGGGTGACCACGTCTTCCTGAAGATCTCTCAAAGTCTTGGATTTTGGATAGGAAATAGAAAGTCTTTAGAGGAAAAAAAATTCACCTAGTGTGGGTTTTATGGTAGCAAGGTCAGATTCAAGAAGAGATTTGGGAACATGAGAAGTAAATGAAAGAGTAGTGACCAGAACTCTTTCAGTTGGGTGAGGGTTTTCAACATTCTGAGGACAGAAAGACCAATGGTGGGGAGAATGTAGTATCTGTAGTTTCTGGTATGTAGCCCTTAATTCTTTTCATTTTTATAAATTTTAAGGGTGATGGTTGGGCGAGTTGCGAGAACATTGGAGGGATTTTTTGGGTGTGTTTAAAGTCGCATGAGAGGTGCATGGTTTGTCTAACCATGCGTAGTAGGGAAATTTTTGGTCATGGATCCCACATGGTTGGAGAATGATTCATGAGAACATGTGCGGGGGCCATGCGAGGGTCTATCGAGACAGTGTTTAACACAGAGTTAGCGCATGGTTTGACTAACCGTGAGAACTAACCATGCAGGCACTTAAGTGAGATAAAAAAGAGGATCCCACACATTTTTTACGTATATGTGGCTCGTTTTTCCTCCGAAGGAGCCATAACTTGGTTTTTTTCTCCTCCTTATGCCAAATAAGGTTCTCCCATCATTCCGGAAGAGATATGAAGGCTTCCCTTGGTGAATCGAAGACGGATTTTTGTGGTATGTGATCGTTCTTCTTCGTTCTTGTTCGGTTTCTTAGCACTACATAGATATACTTCTCCTATTCTTTTTTTTATAATTATAGGCCTTTTATGGGGATATATAGGTGTGTGGATGCCAAATATGATGATAATTTTTCTTTCCCTTGTTATGAGAAGAGATCTAAGGTGGGTTTCGGGAGAATCAAACCGGTTATCACGTGTGTTCTTAGTTGGTTGTGGTTTTCGTCAAAACCATTAAGGTAGAAGGATTCTTTCTTGACATGACTTAGTATAAATGATTGGATTACATTGAAATTGTATATATGGTGTTGAATTGATTGTGATTTTGTTGTTGAAAACATGTTGGAAACCTTCTTGAGTGATGGTTGTGAAATCTATAAAATTGGAAATTTTGAATGAGTTCTTTGGTTCGTGAATTTAAAATGTGGAATTTAAAAAAGGGTATTTTCTAGGATTGTGGGCACATGATTGGGATTAAATGTTTTCAATAAAATGGGAAAGGTTTATTTAAATAAAATGTTGATTTGAAATTGGATTTTCTTTGGTTTTCAATAACAGTTCAGTTTTATTGAAATGGATTATTGTGGAAATGGAAGTATTTGGAATAAATGGTGTTGGTGAGAGTTCATTCTTAACGGGAAATTAGTAAGGGATAAGTACCATTGGGGTAAAAGAGACGTGACCCTAGATTGGGGCCATGTGTCAATGAGACACAAGGTAATTGGAAAAGAGACTGATATTTAGTATGGAACGATCATAATGTAGCATGCATCGATGGTTGCATGGGTTTGTGGAAGGGTTGGGTGTGCCAAAAATGGATATTTTCAAATGGTTTTAAAGCCTAGTTAGTTATTTATCTGGTAACATAACTTGCTGGATTTTTTTTTCAAATAAATGTATATTATCTTGGTTATAAATGGTTTTGAAAACATGTTTACATTTAGTCATAAACTATTTTGTGAAATTGTTTTTTATAAAATTTTTTATATAAATGTTTCTAACTATTATATCAGAGTGGTGTGAGTAGGTATGTCATTTGGGAAAACCTATTGAGTTTTAATGTCACCCATGTTTGGAACTTTGGTGCTTTTGCAGGTGCTATCTTCTGGGACAAGGGAAAAGGTAATGTTTCCCATGTGTTTAGAACTACCAGGCGATGTTTGGTATGTTTGGAGATTTTGGAGTGTGGAGATTTTGGATCATCGGGTCTTGGGAGATTCTTATATAGTTTTTATTTCATGTACTTTGATACTTGGTTATTCTTCGGTTGTTTCTTACTATGATGTGTTATTGATATACATGAATTTGTTGAGTTTTCTTTCATTTGTCCATGCATCATATAGTGAATTTTGGTTATGTTTTGTAGGATTATTGATTTATTTAATAAAGGGTAAATTGTCCCACACATGTATTTGAAACCCTTTGGAATTTATTTCAAGCCTTTGGCATCTTGGGGAAGTCGTATAAGGCCTAGTAATGAAACGTTGTACTATAAATCCAATGAGAATTGGTTGTTTATTACACCTACCAATACCATTATAGAATTTTAGGATTTGGGTAGGACCCATGTACTGGCTGTGGTATTGTTCTAACAACCCATTCACCCTCATAATTTTATTCTTGGTCTACATCCCATCTAACTTATTTCTTTCAGTCTTAAGTTAAAACATGTTTATCCTCTTTCTTTTAAGACTAGGATACAACCCATGAACCTTATTTCTTTTAGTCATAGGATATAACCAATGATCCCACTTTTTTATATACATGGGATACAAATCAAGAAACTTCTTTCTTTCAGGCTTAGGCTACAACATATGTACCCTATTTCATTTATGTTGGGGCTACATGCCGCAAACCTTCTTGTTTTGAATATTGGGCTATATCCCATGTACCATTTATGATCATATAAAACATAACATTACATAGTTAATTTGAGGAAGATATAGGTGCCACAAATCTCATCATGAAATTATACATTCATGTGACCAAAAATTATAAAATATTGGATCATATCCCATTAAAAGAAATGGGCATCATAGAAATATAAACATATCCTAACCTATGGAAAAAGGTAGATATTTCTTATAAATTTCTTCAAAATCATAACAAATGGAATATAAATTTATTTTACAATTATATAATCGATGAAAAAGAAAGTGATTTCATAATCATATAACCACAAAAATAGAAATGGGTTTCATAAACCTATAATCCATGAATGAGAAATTTGTTTCATAAAGTCTATTACATTAATCATAACCTATTAATAAAACATATATGAATTTATCATTTCTATTATTTCTTTGAAGGTAATGAGTAATAATAATAGATGTCATCTTAGATGAAAAATAAATTTAAAATTCCTTTAGAAAACAATTCATGGGGAAAATAGAATTTATTATTTTATAATAAAATTAACACATAAAACAATGAAAAATATTTTATTTGAAAAAACATCGAAAACTTATAAAGAAGTCTTGAAATCTATTTGAAAATATTTTTCTTTGAAAACATATAAAATAAGTTTCAAATAATTTTAAAAACATTTTTATTTTAATACACTTTGAAATCTTATAGTGAAATTGTGAAAATATTTTTAAAACCTTTTTACTTAAAAACATATGAATGAATATTTAAAATGTTTAAAAACACATTTCATCAAAAATACTTTGAAAACCTCTAAATAAAGCTAGAAAAAAGATTTGAAAACAACATTCCTTTAATGTTTATAAAGGATTCTATAAAACAATTTGGAAATAATTATCGTAAAAAATTATTTTTAAAAACATTTTCTTAATTATTATCCTTTTAAAAATTTAAATGAATCTTCAAAGAAAAGGTGGCAGGAAAATAAACACATGTTGTACATGGTAAAAATAAAATTCAATTTGTATTGAAAAATGGATATAAAAAAACCTTGTTCAAAAAGTGATATCAATTTTCATTTTAGGTTATTGGTAAAATAAAATAAAGTTAATATTTAATTTTATATAATATTGGATAATGTTATAATATTATTTGAAACCATTATTAGAAAACACTGATTTTTTATGGAAATGAGGGTAAAGTTGATCAGTCATATAAGAAATTTCATAAAAATCTTATGAACCACATAGTAGAAAAATTGTACCAATACAATATTATATAATAAAAAACTATAGGATAATAAAATTAGTGAATGTCTTGAGATATGGGTTATAATATTTCATCAAAGGATGTATAAACATAAAAAATCAAGAAAAGTGTTTAGATTGTTTCAATAAACTCTTATCACTTGGTAACATGTGACCATACCCTACGTATATAAAAATGAATATTAATGATGCGTATAATATTTTAAAAATATTTATATTCATGTTATATATATAAAAATGGATGTTTATACACCAAAAATTGACCTTAGTTAAATAATAAAACATTTTCCTTGAAGAAAGAAAATTGAGAAAAAACTATTTTCCTGATTTGTTAGCTTTTGAATTTTAACCCCATGAAATAAGGATCATAAAATGGGAATTTAAATAGAAATAAATTTAATTATAATATGCATGTAATAAAATCATGGAAAGAATATATAAAACACAAAAGGATTGGTTGGTGAACATTGCATGTGTTTTAATAAAATATAAAGTGAGATGGAATCCCATTACCATGTGAATTGAATATCGTTATACTCATAAACGTCTCTTATATAATAAATATAAGTTGATTATAAATATTTTACAGAATAATATTATTTTATAAAATACTATATATTCTTTTATTATGACCTTATACAACCCACTTCTCAACGATCCTTTGATAAGGTTTCACTTAGTGTAATATTCTGTTTATTTTTCACTATTGTCTTTATTTGTTATATATTTTGTCCTGATACTTATATCTATATATCCTGAATGTAAATCATGATATCAATATAATTTATATTTATTATATTTATATTATAATAATTTGAATCACAAATACGTATGAAATGGAATACACCGTTCATGGAGACGGTAAGTCGTATGTACACAAGAATGTGGGTTCCGTTTTAATTATCATATTGAAAGAAATAACCAAAGGTAAATATATGAATATATGAATATAATATCATTATAGTTTCATTATAATGTTATATATATCATATAATTTCATTTCACTAATCCTCAGTACATTCCAAGTTGTGTGTGAATGAATCACCTCGCACTGAGGGAATGATAGTCCACACTTCCTCAAACAAAATTATCATAATTTCGCAAAATATAATATTAAAAAAGTTATGTGTTTGAAAAGGAATAAATAAGATCATATAAAAAATTAATATAATATATAACATATATAAGTAGAGTTTCCATCATAATTTCCTCCATCTGATGCGGGAAAGGAGAAATGAAAAATAATCATACAGTGGGGTGGTTGTTCTCCATACAAATAAATAGTATGCTCGATACACATTAGATGGAGGTTTGTTTATGTTTAGGTTTAAACATTATCATAAGAAAATAAAATTTTATTAAAGATATTTTTTATTTCATAGAGGAATTCAATAATGAGAGTGGAGGAAGAAAATAAAAGAAAGTAGCTTGAGAGAATATGTTACCTATTAATCGGTTAACTCCATTTGGTTTGTACCAAAAGAATTACATAAGTTTTCTTTATCCCATTTTATGGTTTCAATGTGGAAGGAAGGGTAGTGGGAGATTATTTGATCAAGGGTTAGTCAATCCAAGGGGCATGAGGGGTGTGAGGAAGAAGGTAGATGTGGTGGCCTTTTATAGGGAAGGGAAAGGAAACACTTTTCAATTTTGAAGACTAATTATGTGTAGCCATGATTTTACATAAAAAGTCATAAAAAACAATAATGGAAGGATTATGGAAGAATTATGGCCATCCAAGGGGGTTTGGAAAAGTTTTTATGTTTTTTTGGGTCTTATATTTATTATTTAGTATATTATTAACCAAATTTTTATCTTAACAGATGTAAGTAATTTTAGACACATTCAATAATATTTTTGGTAAAAAAAATATTATGATATAATACATTATAAATTTTTTTAATAAAAAATTTGGAATCCATTTTTCCAAAATCTAATCACATATGTTGGAGAAATTAATTTAGAATGAATCCTACTGATAGGACGACACTATAGGTTTTTAATGTAAAAACATATGCATGTTTTCTATGTCTTTAAATCAAATATAAATTTGGAATTGGTTACAATTACATAAATTGGAATAAAATATTTTAATATAATCTAAATATACAATTAGGCCCATTATAAATAAAATCTATCCTTCTAAAGAAATCATAAGAAAATGATGTTTTGAATTAAAATTCAATATTTTTAACTATTCACTAAAGGATAAAACCTTTTGAGAAAAAAATTACAAACAATTATCCTAACCTCATTTTTATGTGTCTCTTAAAATTATGAATTTTATTTTTAGATATCAAATCTATAAAAGTTCCAAAAAATATATTTAAAATGGGTTCACCATTAAAAGGAAGAAAAACTACCTTTTTAAAAAATACTTTTCTGTACATACAATTTGGTTCATTCTTATATTATGTATATTTAATATATTGCATGAAAATCCAATTTTTGTGATTGAATATATAACATATTTATTGCATTAATATCACTATAAATTTGTATTTAATTAAATTTACAATGTTAATATATTATTATTAGTATATTAATATTTTCATTTATATTTAATCGGTTTTCATATTCATTTATAATTAATTCGTAACCTAATAATTCATATTATATTTGTTTACACAGCATTATTTCAAAAAATAGAAAATACTATTCATATCCATGAACATAATGGCTAGATTATATCACATTATAATAGTATTTTTAATAATATATTATAGTTATGTCAGACTTCGTCTAGTGTGTTACACAAGCCATCAAGGAATGTCAATTTTGCATGTAACATATGATAATCATGTTCTTCCATGTAATGTATGCAAATTAATTTTTTCTGTGACATACACTAATATGGTTCCATGTGAAAGGAATTTTTAACATAGTGAAAAAAAAATTTCAGTGTCGTGTGAAATTAAAAATATCAAAATATTACGTTAATTCAAAAAAAACATCACATGATATCAGGGTGTCACATTATACCCCCCCTTAATATCAATTTCACCCTCATAATTATTTGGGGATATCAATGGTTTAATAATTAAATATTTATTCATAGAAATAGACATTGTAAAAGTGAATACGATAATATCCCATAAAAATGGAATTTGGGACCATAAAAGGTACCCAAAGTAACATATAACATGGTTTCCACAAGGTATACCATTGGTGGAATTTGAAAATAGGGATATGTAATAAATATATAATAATCATGTTCTAATGGAGACTGATAGAGAATAATGACAGGATAATGTTAACTGGCACATGGCTATAAATCTGCAGTGACAAAAAGGACCATCAGATCCATCAAAAACAAAGTTACAAAGATAAACTTTTTGGATTTATGAATATTTTTTATAAATAATATTCATGAAAAGATATAATTTCATTATTTTAGGAAAACCATAAACTTTTTTGTTCATTGAACTACTTTTTCCCTATATCCAAAAAAGAAGATTAAATTCACATTCCTAATGTACTCACAGATCATGAGAACTATGATATTCCATCCCATTTATTATTTGGTACCATAAACCCAAGTAAGTTTGAATATGCTATCCAATATTCATAAATAATTACATATAAGATAACACTTTAATTTTTCTACAATAATTTTATGTTTAAATAAAACATTCAATAAAGAGTTAACCTTACACCCCTTATAGAATATAATTAACCCTTTATCCCCCCAAGTGATCTCTTATCTGAAACCAAAAACATTTTTATCAGAAAAATGGGTCCATCCTTATACCAATAGATTATAAAATGTGAAATTATTATTAAATAATCCATATAGGGAAATATATATCACATGAAATATCACGATAGTATGAATAACAAGACTTCCATAAGGATTACTCGTACAAATTAAAAAATAAAATTCCAAACTAACAATTTTAGTATAATTATTTGTTAATTGCCTTGGTTCACATCATCAATTATGATCAGATATTTATTCACATTGTCCTTTTTCTTTAGAGGTTCTTGGCACTAATCACCATTGTTGACCCTTGGTGTCACGAACAAGATATGGTCACCATAACAATTGGCATCCGTCCTGGCCCGTGACAAGACCTGAAGGGTGATCCTGATCTCCACCATCTGAAAAAAGTGCACAGGTATCATAAGCTAAAAATTGGGAATGATTTTCTCGAGTTTATAATCTTAAAACAACAATTGAATCCAATTAAATGAATCAGGATTCTTCAATCGAAAAAATCTTCAACAAAAATTTAGAATTGAATTATTTAGTTTAAAAAAACTCACCAAGACTATAACAAATGTATAAAACTGAAAAGAATATTCCATGAACCCTCATTTCAAGAGGCATCGCCCTCAAGCCATCTCCATGAGACATCATTATCTTGGACCTGCTAGAAACCTGAACCAGTGGAACAAAAAACTATACCCAACCTAAAAGAAATTTTTTTACTATGTCTACAAACACCCATACGTGTAAGTAGGGTGTGATAAAAAGCCTAATAGGATACAGTCACTTAGAGATTCCACGTGATAAACATTTAAGGATGAATAGCATGCAGGTTTTCAAAAACATGAAATGCAAGTTATAATTTCTAAATGATGGAACATTAAAATAAAAACAGTTTTCAAGTGGGTTAATTTAATTATTAAATAATTTTAAAATAAATTCCAAAGAGATTTAATTTGATCATCCTAAACACCATATACCGATGGTAAACAAAGATCGTATAATGAGCACAAGAAAAAGGAAATGACCCTAGTCACCAGTTCGGTCTGGGTCCCAGGTACCTCATATCTCATGAAGAGTAACCCCCACAATATATGTTATCATGCATGGTCCACTATATTTGAAGATAACCACAACCAACTGGTTCCAAATCATCATCATCATAATTTAGTTATATTTGTAAGTGTCAATCCTGCTATATGAATCTGAGGCCAAACCTCATAGATTACTTTGAATACTAGTACACGTCCACCCACCTAGATACCTGGGATTCCCCAATGCCCTTAAAAAGGTCATCAAGTCAATAAATATGATTTTCACATGAAAATATCTTGTCGAAAATATATTATTACCCAAAAGGAACCATGTATACCACACAAGTCACCAAAATCCACTTTCCATTCAAATTGATTTTCAAATCTAAATAACACCAAAATAGCCCACAACACTTTTTACATTTAAATAGCACTTACTCAAATCCATTTTAAAATTTTATAAAACCATTAAAATATATTCCATTTCACATAAAAACCCACTCACATTTTAAATAATACCCTTTTCATAACCAAAATTCATTTTTCACATCACACTCACACAAAACATCCCACATCACATTCACAACTCTTCCACACATTAGTAAATCCTACAAACATTTTTATAAATAATTTACAAGATGGAACTAATCCAAAAACAACCCCTTTACAATTTAAAATTTACCATTTCAAACAATACATATTCCAAAATTGTTTTCTAAAATGGTTTCACCTCTTACAAAAATCATTAAACCATTAAAATATTTCATAAATAAATTCTACAGAGTATACCCAAACATTGATCATAAAACCCATTAAAAAACCATACATCAAGAAAAAAACCACAACATAACCCTACCAAATAAGAATTTTAAGCCATAAATACATTTATAAAACCAATTTCAGGTGTTATAACATCACCTTGAGTAATACCACGAAAAATACAAATGAAAGAACCCATATTTATAAAATGATATCAAGAAGTATAAAAAGGTATTACCCACAATTTTTTTTCCAAAATCCCCCTTCCAAGGGCCATATGACACTAAGATATTAACCAAACAAAATTTTTAGCTCCTTTAAACAACTAATAAATAAATTTAATATTTTATAAAACTTCCAAAAAAGACATCACATGTGTTACATTTGAAATGTTCACTACAGCATAAAAAATGCAATTATAAAATTAATGCCTAACCAAATCCAACAAAAATGGTTTTTGCAACACACACAATATATGAGGAACATGAAAACCTAATGAAAAATGAAAACTAACTCATCAAGAAATGATTACAAATGGATTCACTTACATTTGGAGTCCAAACACAGAAATCATGGTGTGAAACATCAAGTGCACCACTGATACACCACAAGGAAGTGAAGTATAAGGACCCAGCCTTAAACATTACTTATTATTGAATTAAATGAATAATTCACATAGAAGATCTTTTCAGGTTTAGAGTTTTAGAGAATTAGGTCTTAAATCATGCATTACATTCCACATTTAAACAAAGTAGTTACATAAAAGATAGTATTCATTTTCTTCCCATCGACCGAAACATATTTAAAACAAAACATGGATTCCTTCATGACACTTCCTTGACCTATCATCACATCATGTACCTTTCCCTTGACCTGTGAAAAACATTTCAAAGACATGGAATGAGCATAAAAAGATCAATAAGGGATGTAAAAGTACGAAATGAAAACATTAGTCCATGTATGAAATCATTATTTACTCATAAAACATAATCACTTTAACATACCTCATAAAATAAATCATAGATATCAAAAGACATAAAGGTAACTTGAGGCATTCATAACATTCTTACGTAGGGAGTGACCCTCTTGGTAATGTTTGGAATACCCATCACAGTATATTCCCTAAATCTCTTCAGATAAACATTAACGTTTAACTCCTTCGTGTTACCCAATGAATTGGAGAGCTATATCGGGCTCACCCGCCCTTAGATTATCACGTAACCACCCATCATCATAAAAATTCCCAAGAACCATAACATATTCGTATCACATAAAACATGCATAAATGAAGCATAACATTTCCACATTTCAATCACAAGATATAAATATCACATTGATATAAAAACAATTATCAAGACCATTTTCAATACCAAAATATAAGAAAAGTGAAACATGGTATTTATTTTTCATTAAAAAAAGGTTATGGCATGTAGAGGAAGCCGAAACTCAAATAATGGTCACGACGGCGGAGAATTCGTTGTCGCTGCATACGTACGAAAAAAACATTCTCTTTTGTCTTTTAGTAAACTATTATTATAAAAATATTCCTTTTGAATAATCGTAAATTTCAAAGGGGTTTATACACCGTATTAAAGAAAGTTGTGTATAAAACAAAATATGCCTCAATGAAAGAAGATTGAGAAGGATTCCCTTACAAAGACGGTATCCTAGGATTAAGGATAAATCAATTACATTATTATGTGTTACAAACGAATACACAAAATATAAGTGGATATTAAGTGTAAAAAAATCAGAGTTCATTTACACATATTCATATAATGACATATTCAAAGAGTACAAGTTTATCCCAACGAATCAAAATTGGGTTATAAAGTTCCCTTGTAAAAAATCGACAGGCTAACAACGTCACTTACAACATCAGAAAATGAGTTGATAAGAGATTGAAAGGGTATCTCATCACTTGGACATAAAATTTACATCAATAAGGATATATAATAACATATCCCAACATTACAATATATAAATTAAAATATCCAACAAAAGAAAGCTTTTAAAAAGAGGAGGGTGAAAGTTTCCCTTACCGACATGGGTATCTTTCGAAACATACACCCCGTGAAAGAAAGAAAATACAACATTGATGTAAATACTGATAAATGGAAGTATATTACACAAAGAGTAGAATAATGGGAAGTACATATACCACTAAAAGGAAATGGTGGATAATGTATCATAAATCTCAAGGTAATAAAAGGGAGATGAAAAATCCCTTATGAAAACTCGGCAGCCTTACAGCGCCACTTAAAACATCCAAAAATGGATTGATGATATCAAATAGGGCCTCTCATAATATTAACATAAAATTTACAGAAATATGAATATAAAAGAACATCCCCCAACATAACAAAGAGGAGCTTAAAAGAAGTGACATAAGGGAGAGTACTTAAAAAAAGACAGAGGTTGGATCTCTTATGAAAATTCGGAAGCCTAACGACACCACTCAAAACTTACAAAATGGATTGATGAGAGAAAATAGGGTCTCTCATCATATGAATATAAAAAATTAAATTAAGTTTAATATAAAATAACATCCCAATCCTTATAATGATGAGCTTAAAAGTAATGACATAAAAGAGTATACTTAAAAAGAAAGAGAGGGGTAGGATCCCTTACCTCGGGTCCGACTTGACTCGATCGTTCTTTAACCTCATAAATAAGAAACTTGAGTTAATTTATACTTGATTAAGAACATTTTAAAAGTTCATTATTCGTTATACATCACTTATTACCATGTTATTAACAATATGTAATTATTTAAGTTAATAATGGTCGTTTTGTCGATCATTGCTACTTGAGTCAAAAATAAAATCTTTATAATTACAAGTTTCTTCATGGGGTAAAATATACATTATATCCAGAATTATATCCATTATTTAGATATCATATATATCACATATATCCATTATATAAATGAACTTATAATATTACATAAAATTTTGAGGTAAGAAATGAAATGCACCGTTCATGGAGACGGTAAGTCGTACGTACGCATGAACGCTACCTCCATTTCTATTTCATATTTAATGGAATTAAAACATAATGATACATAATATTATTATAATTAAATTATGTTAACCTATATAATATCATTAAATCTATCCTTTATACGTACCACATATGGTATTAACGAATAAAATCACTTTGAGGGTGCGGTAGTCCGCACTTCATAAAATGAAGATATCACGTTTACCCATAATGGAAACCATAAAGGTATTCCATAAATGAAAAATACAGAAGAATAAGGAAAAAATAAACATATTATATATCATATATAAATATAGTTACATTTTAATGGACACCTTTGAAGGTGTTAAAATAATATTGAACAATCATCGTTTCGTGACGCAGAAATTCACCATCCACAGAAATAGTATGTTCATTAACCATCAGATGTAGGTGTGTGTAAGTGTAGCTCGAATAAATATTATAACAACATAATATTATATTGAAGATACTGGAGTTGTTACAAAATAAATGAATAAAAATATTTTAGGGGGTTGGAGAAGAAAAATAAAACAAAAGAACACAAGTGAAGACATTACCTTAAAATCGGGTAACTCCCTTTGGTTTGAACCAAAAGGGTTTCTTGAAGAGCTTCCTACATAAGGTAAGGATTCTCGTATGAGGAGATGGATGTGTAGAGACAAAATGATCAGATCTTGGCCGAGCCAAAAGCTTTAGAGGTGTGGGTAAAGAGGTATAGGTGGGGGCCTTTTATAAGAGGAGAGGAGCGACACTCTTGTACAGGTATAAAATGTTACTTCATTTTAAAATGTTTTTCAGATTTTAAAGGTCCCACATTAATGTATTGCAAGGATAAGGTGATAATAGTTCTAATTCCACCCATACAATAGGGTTTTCCCATGTGTAGGTCTTATATTTTACATTATCTTACCATTTAATTTATATCGTTAATTAATGAGGTAATCGCTGCTTCAACATGGTGTCATCAAAAATTTAATTTATTTAATGTCTAAATTTTATAAAAAAATTAATATGATGTAGGAAATCTTTTTATCATTACAATGACTATTTATAGTAAAAAATATGACTTTTATAACCCCATGTAAAAATTGTTTTAGTAAAACAATACATGTTTGTGTCATTTTTACTTTTACTTTAAATAAAAGGCCTTAATGTCATTATCTTACCCAAATGGCTCCATTGGGTCCTATAAATAGTCCCATGGGTTTTCTTGGTCGGCCATGACTCATAAAATAGGGTTAGGACATGTTCAAGGTCATTTCATAATATTAAAACATTATTTTTACCTTAAATTACACTAATTACCTCTAATCGCGATTGAAAACTTAAATGTTACTATTCACCAAAAAAATTATTTTAATCCCATTGAACCACATTTTACTTCTTAATGAAAACCATGTATGTTGGATTTTTGAAATTCCAAACCCAGAGGTGGTAAAATTTTATTTAAACAAAAAATCAGTTTTTTTAAATACCACTTAGTGGTTTCACTATTCATCAAAAATTCAAGTTTTTCAGAAAAATACCAAACATTCACCCGAAGCTATATTTTATATTCCGAATTCAAAAATGATGTCTATTTTAAAAAATTCAAAACATATATGTTAAATTAATTAATTTAATAATTAATTCCCGAAGTCAGAACAAATAGCGTGTTTTTGTGAAACAATATATATCAAAAGATTGACACTAGTTTAAGTCCAATTTCAAAGTGAAATTAATTCCAATGACCACTATTGGATTAAATGGTAAAAATATATTATAATTTAACTTTAAAACAAATTAAAAAGATAATATAATCAAATAAATAAATTATATTAAAAATAGGTTTTGAATTAAAATACAACATTTTTCACTATTTATTAAAAATGAACTTTATTGGAAAAATACAAAAATTAAAAAAAGTAAATTTTGATGTCTCGATTCTAAAGAATAATTTTATTTTGTCAAATATAACACATAAAATTCTCAAAAAGTGAATTTAAAAGAGGTTTTCCATCAAAAGGAAGTTAATCGACCCTTTAGAGAATATTAGAATGTTTACGCTTAAAATTGGATTCATTCGCATTTTTAATCCTCTAACATTTATTGTAAAAAGTAAAAGTATTTGACAAACATATATAATCATTTGGTAGTCAGTTCTGTTCATTCCCGTCATTACAACGGCTAGGTTTTAACTATCATTTAAAATAAAATTATTTTATTATTAGAGTGCTGCCTATGATTTCAAAGGAACTCGTTGTTACGTATTTGGTAATCCATCGAGCATAGCATTAACTTTAAATTAATAATAAAATTTTATTCACAAATAGGGATACATATAAAAATTTCATATTCTTTATTTACCTAGGGTGTTACATCATTCCTCCCTTTTTCGAATTGCGTCCTCACAATTTTAAAATTGGGCTCGGAAACATCATTGAAAGTCCCACATCGGAACAAGAGTTGGTAAAACAATCACTTTAAAAGAAAGAAAGAGAAGTACATAGGTCACCCGAGTTAACCCATACTAGGTTTCCATGCAGGAAAACATGGATATGGACGAATAATCAAAGGGTCATGTTCTGAGGGAGAGTAATAGAAAAAATGTTTAGGAGAAAGTTAACCACAAGAAAATCACAAACATGTGGTGGGTTAAACGGTATTTGATTCCCTAGTAGGAAAAATTAATAGACAAAATTTTTGTTTTAAGTTACTTTTCATTGAGGAATTTATTCCTGATCTTAAGGAAACATACTTACTTGTCATGTTGACTTTTATCTTTTACTAGATTTCTTACACAAACTCATATTATCCCCAACTGATGAGTATTTAGGAGGACTTGTTCACATTAAGAGTACTATAATCAACTTCTTGAGAATCACCTAACCTACAAAAGATAACAATCTATTTCTCATGTCTTTATAACCTTACGAAAACCAAAATTGTTAGAACAAGATCAGATAATCCAGAAAAGGATAACCTTTTATAAAAAGAAAATCTATTCTTAATCTCCAAAATTTGTCCAACAAAATCCAAAGTTCAACGAGGACCATTCGATAAACATCTTTTCCATAAAATTATTCAAAGTAAACGAAACTTAGATCGAAACACAAATATTTGAAGGATTTAGTCACATAGTCTTCCAATGTACAAATTAAAACCTATCTCCAAATAACATCAGTTGCACTAAAAGTCTCATATTGAAAAGTAAATAACCTAATCACATATCCTCCATGATAGGTTAATAATTACCATAGATAACCCAAAATAAACTTACTATTAATTCATAAAATCGTCTAACTAAAACGAATAAGTCATACTAACCAGGGACTTCACGTACTCCAGTGGTAGGCGATAAATAGTAGTCGCACTTTGGTTGTGTGTTCGATTCCTACAGCTTTGTCCGACGTGACAGGTTATCACACGGTCTGTGTGTTGTCATTTTTATAAAACTCCAAAAAAATCCATAACATGTTTTAACCTCAATATTATCCATATACCACTCATTTTCATCCAAATTCATTACGATCTCAACTTCATAATTCATGAAGTCTTATTTCACCACCATAAAATAAAATGATTCCCAAAAAGAATAATAGCATACCTTATTCATGGCATCCACTCGGTTTCATAGTCATCTTGTTCACATTGGTAGAAGTCCCTTGCATTACAATAATGATTTAGAGATCCTTCAAAATCATTTGCCTCCACCATCCAAATACACCTTGTACAACATGGGTCATATGGGTGTTCATAGAAAAATAGTTTTGGAAAATAATCATGTATGACATTTAATTCCAATACATATGATAAAACATGATTTCTATAAAATAGTAAGACAAAATTTGAGTTGAAACTTTCTATTATTGGTCCTTTTAAAATACCATAAGTATGTTCTGAGAGACTATATTTAAAAAGAAAATACATATAGGTTGTGCAAGGGTCTCCTTCCTCAGCACCATTTTTAAAATCATAATAAGCTTCAAATTCTTGTGATAAGATAAAATATTTGAAAGTACCTTGATAATATTTACCTTTATTGAAAATATGAGAATATTGTGAAAATAGTATTTTCATAAATACAACCCATGATCCACGATGATAACGACGTATAGTGGAGGTGTTTTATATCTCAAAAAACTGCTTGCAAGTGAGTTGTATGCTAGAAAAAGATTCACAATCATCAGAACATTACTTTGCATTTATTATTGCAAGCATGTCCTCAGGAAGAGATAGGAATGTCAATTGAGATCCTCATCCTTCCATTCGTAACTGAATTTACTTGACCTGAAAAAAAAGTTATAAAACAAGGATTTAACTGAAATAATAGATATATGGACTAACCATGTGTCTAACAAAAACTACTAATCCATAAAGTTGTCTAAACCAACCTTTGATACAAACTATAAGGACTAAAACTTAAAAATTACTTATTATTGAATTAAATTAATAACTCACATAGAGGATCTTTTCAGGTTTAGAGTTTGAGAGAATTAGATCATAAATCATGCATTAAATTCCACAATTAAATAAAGTGGTTACATAAAATATTGTATTCATTTTTTCCCATCGACGGAAACATATTTAAAACATTACTCGAATTCCTTCATGACACTTCCTTGACCCTATAATCACATCATGTACCTTTCCCTTGATCTATGAAAAACATTTCAAAAACCTGGGATGAGTATAAAAAGCAAAATAAGGTATGTTAAAGTACGAAATGAAAACATTATTCCATGTATAATATCATACTTTACTCATAAAACATAATCAATTAAACATACCTCATCAAATAAATCATATAAATCATAATACATAATGGTAACTTGAGGCATTCATAACATTCCTACGTAGGGAGTAACCCTCTTGGTTACATTTGGAATACCCATCATAGTATATTCCCTAATTCTCTTCGGAAAAACCTTAACATTTAACTCCTTCACGTTACCTAATGCATTGGAGAGCTATATCGGGCTCACCATCCCTTAGTTTATCATGGATCCACCCGTCTTCATAACAATTCCTAAGAACCATAACATAATCGTATCACATAAAACATGCATAAAGGAAACATAACATTTACACATTTCAACCACAAGAGATCAATAACACATTGATATAATAAAAACATTATCAAAACCATTTTCAATACCAAAATAAAAGAAAAGCAAAACATGGTATATATTTTTCATTAAAAAAAGGTTATTGCATTTAGAGGAAGCCGAAACTCAAATAATGGTCACTGCGGTAGAGAAGTCATTGTTGCCACATACATACGAAAAAAAACATTCCTTTTTTTCATTTAGTAAATGCTTCATATAAAAATATTCCTTTTGAATAATTGTAAAATTCAAAGGGGTTTATACATCATATAAAAGAAAGTTGTGTATAAAATAAAATATGCCTCAATGAAAGGAGAATGAGACGAAATCCCTTACAAATAAGGTATCCTTGGATTTAGGATAAATCAATTACATAATTATGTGTGACAAAAAAATACACCAAATATATGTGAATATTATGTTTAAAACAATCATAGGTCATTCACATAGATTCATAGTACAACATATTCATGGAGTACAAGTTTATCCCAAAGAATCAAAATTGGGTTAAGAAGTTCCCTTGCAAACATTCGACAGCCTAATGGCATCACTTCCAACATCAGAAAATGAGTTGATAAGAGATTAAAAGGGTATATCATCACTTGGACATAAAATTTACATCAATAATGATATATAAGAATATATCACAACATTACAATATGTAAATTAAAAGACCCAACAAAATAAGTCTTTTAAAAAGAGGAGGGTGAAAGGTTCCCTTACCGACTTGGGTATCTTTCGAAACATACACCTCATGAATGAAGGACAATAAAAAATTGATGTAAATACAAAGAAACGAAATAATATTAAAAAAATTATAGAATAATGGGCAGTACATATACCACTAAATGGAAATGGTTTAAAATGTAGCATAAATCTCACGGGGAAAAAAGTGAGATGAAAAATCCCTTATGAAAACTCGGCAGCCTAACGATGCCAATTAAAACATCCAAAAATGGATTGATGAGATCAAATAGGGTCTCTCATCATATTAACATAAAATTTACAGGAAGAGGAATATAAAATAACACCCCCAACATAAAAAATATGAGCTTAAAATAAGTGACATAATAGAGAGTACTTAAAAAGATAGAGAGAGGTTGGATCTCTTACGAAAATTCGGCAGCCTAACGGCGCCACACAAAACCTCAAAAATGGATTGATGAGAGAAAATAGGACCTATCATCATATGAACATAAAAATGTACAGTAATATTATTATAAAATAACATCCCAATCATTAGAATGACGAGGTTAAAATGAATGACATAATGGAGTATACTTAAAAAGAAAGAGAGGGGTAGGATCCCTTACCTCGGGTCCGACTTGACTGGATCGTTCTTTATCCTCCTGAATAATAAACATGAGTTAATTTATACTTTTTTAAGAACCATTTTCAAGTTCATTATTCATTTTATATCACTTATTACCAAGTTATGAACACTATGCAAATATTTAGGTTAATAATGGTCGTTTTGTCGATCATTTCTACTTTAGTAAAAAATAAACTCTTTATAATTACATGTTTGTTCATGGGGTAAAATATCCATTATAAATAGAATTATATTCATTATTTATATATCATATATATCATATATATCCATTATATACATGCATTTATAATATTACATAACATTTAGAGGTAAGCAATGAAATGCACCGTTCATGAAGACGGTAAGCCGTACGTACACATGAATGCTACATCCATTTCTATTTCATATTTAATGGAATTAAAAAATATTGATACATAATAGTATTATAATTCAAGTATTTTATCATATATTATATCATTATATCTATCCTTTATACGTACCACATATGGTATTAACGAATCAAATCACTTTGAGGGGGCGGTAGTCCGCATATCCTAAAATGAAGATATCATGTTTACCCATAATGGAAACAATAAGGGTATTCCATAAATGAAAAATACAGAAGCTTAAGGATAAAATTAACATATTATATATCATATATAAATATATTTACATCTTAATGGCAACCTTTGAAGGTGTTAAAAGAATATTGAGCAATCATCGTTTCGTGAGGCAGAAATTCACCATCCATAGAAATAGTATGTTCATTAACCATTAAATTTAGGTGTGTGTTAGTGTAGCTATAATACTTCTAATAAAAACATCCTATTATATTGAAGATACTAGAGTTGTTACAAAAGAAATTAATAAAAATAGTTTATGGGGTTGGAGAAGCAAAATAAAACAAAAGAACACAAGTGAAGACATTACCTTAAAATCGGGTAACTCCCTTTGGTTTGAACCAAAAGGGTTTCTTGAAGAGCTTAATTCCTATGTTAAGGATTATAGGATGAGGAGAGGGATGTGGAGAGGAATAATGATCATAGCGTGGTCAAGCCATAGGCTTTTGAGGTGTGGTTAAGGAGGTAGAGGTGGGGGCATTTTATAAGAGGAGAGGAGGTGCACTCTTGGAAAGGTATAAAATGTTACTTCATTTTCAAATTTGTTTCGGATTTTAAATGTTCCACATTGATTTATTTCACGTATAAGGTGATAAGAGTTCAAAATACTTCCATCCAATAGGATTTTCACATGTGTAGGTCTTAGATTGTACATTATCGTTTCATTTTATTTTAATCGTTAATTAATGAGGTAATCGCTGCATCAATAGGGTGTCATAAAAAATTTAATTTATTTAATGTCTAGAAATAAAAAAAATACTATGATTTAGTAAATATTTTTATATTTCCAAGGACTATTTATATTAAAAAATCGGACTTGTATAACCCCATGTCAAAATTGTTTTAGTAAAACAATACATGTTTGTGTCATTTTTTCTTTTACTTTAAATAAAAGGCATCAATGTCATTATCTTACCCAAGTGGGTTCATGGTGTCCCAAAAATCTACCCATGGGTTTTCTTGGTCGGCCATGACTCAACCAATATGGTTAGGACAAGTGTCAAAGTCATTTCATAATATTAAAACATTATTTTTACCTTAAATTACACTAATTACCTCTAATTGCGATTAAAAACTTAAAAGTTACTATTCACCAAAAAATTATTTTAATCCCATTGAACCACATTTTACTTATTAATTAAAACCATGTATTTTGGATTTTTTAAATTCAAAACACAGAGGTGGTAAAATTTCATTTAAACAAAAAATCAGTTTTTTATGTACCACTTAGTGGTTTCACTATTCATAAAAAATTCATGTTTTTCAGAAAAATACCAAAATTCTCCATAAAATATATTTGATATTCCAAATTAAAAAATGATGACTATTTTCCAAAAATCAAAACATATAAGTTACATTAAATAATTTAATAATTAATTCCCGCGGTCAGAACAAATAGCTTGTTTTTATGAAACAATATATATCAAAAGATTGACACTAGTTAAGTACAATTTCAAAGTGAAATTAATTATAATAACCAATATTGGATGAAATGGTAAAAATATATTCTAATTCCACTTTAAAACGATTTCAAAAGATAATATAATCATATAAATAAATTATATTAAAAAAAGGTTTTGAATTAAAATACAACATTTTTCACTATTCATTAAAAAATGAACTTTATCGGAAAATTACCACAAATTTACACGAAGTAAATTTTGATGTCCCGATTCTAAAGAAGAATTTTATTTTTTCAAATATAAGACATAAAATTGTCAAAAAGTGGATTTAAAAGAGGTTCTCCATCAAAAGGTGGTTAATCGACTCTTTAAAGAATATTAGAATGTTTACGCTTAATATTGGATTCATTCGCATTTTTAATCCTCTAACATTTATTGTAAAATGTAAAAATATTTGACAAACATATATAAAAAATTTGTAGTCAGTTCTGTTCATTCCCGTCATTATAACGGCTAGGTGTTAACTATCATTTAAAATAAAATTATTTTATTATAAGAGTGCAACGTAAGATTTCAAGGAACTCGTTGTTGCGTATTGGGTAAGCCATCAAGCATAGCATTACCTTTAAATTAATATTAACATTTTATTCACAAATAAGGATAAATATTAAAATGTCATATTCTGTATTTACCTAGGGTGTTACATGATGTGAAACCTAAAATCTCAAAATTACATAAAAAATACACCATGTCAATCCCTAGGATCGAATCCTACTTGCTGGAAAAATTAGAAGTCATTAAAAATTGAATGAAATCCTAAGTAATGGGAATAATGAAAATATACAAATGATTACATATATCATTTTGAAGTTTCCCCAATCAAATACCCCATCAATGATGGGTTCCATAAGAGCTTGAGGGAGCTTACAGACATCCCATGGATTGTTGGGTCAAATGGGGGAGAAATGTAGTGGATTAGATTAATTTACAATAGGAAAAAATGGGTAATTTAAAAATATATTAAAGAGCTTGACACACCTGGATGGTTTTCCTGTAAGGTTTGGAACAACACAGCCAAACAGTGTGGCATGTTCTGGCCACACAAAAAAAATTTCTGCCTCAAATTCCTAGGGGATCAATGAGGGATACCAAGGGGAAATGATAGGCCTAGAATAGGATGAAATGAAACCCAGAAGAGAACTACCTTTTAACCCCTATACGTATCTAACTCATGGGTACAAACCACCTCAACAACTTACGCCACACGTTGTTCCAGTAGTAGTGTCAAAAAAACCACTCCAAATCACCACATCCTAACGCCATCCCATTGATAAAATATGAGGCCAATTACCATATAAAATTTTCAATATTAAGGTCATAGATCCGTAGAACAAGAGGAACCAACATTTTAAACTTGGAAAACCCAGAAACCAAGAGAAAACCTACAACCGAGAGAGGATTTGAATCAACGCATGGAATTGAAAATTAGGGTTTGTAAATTCTCCCCACCATAAATCTTTCCACCCCCGAAAAGAATCATAAAGGATAAATAAAATAGAAAAACCAATTGTGAATTTAAGAGGTACTCCCTTTACAAGTTTCACCCCGGAAGGACAAAACACCTCCAATGATGAATTGCGGATGGAATACTCTCATAACCCAAAACTTACAGAACTTTCCTAAAACGATTTAGCACATTCATAATCTATCCCAAAAGAAAACTCCTCCAAAACTATATAAACAAGACTCAAGAAGTTTACCCAAAATGAACAATAATAAGGAACGATGTTACACTCACCTAGATTTATCCAAACCATTGGTCATCCTCCAATCCTAATGTTTACTCAATGTTTACCCAAATGGGTTCTCCACCATAATAGGCAACTCAAATTTTACTGACACGAGATTATAAAACCAAAAAAGCGAAGGAAAGAATGGACTCCTAGTTATAATAGGTAAACATCCATTTAAAATTTTAAAATGAACATAATGAGAATCATAGTGGGTATCCCCACCATGATAACAACCATAATAGGAAGGCACCGAATGAACCCAAATTTAATGAGTTTGGAGAGCTGCACAGTTAATCTGCACAATTTGGGAAGTCGTGCACTAACTGTTTAGATCATTCATTCCACATGGCTTCCTAACAAACAATCCATACTAATGGTTCCCAATCTGTGTGCTTATCCATAAAGATTACATAGGATTAATCTTTTTCCATCATTCATACTAGAGACAGTAGTTTGTAAAAGGGTTTAAATGACCAAGGGATTTCCCTTGACTATGAATTAACTTCACATCAAGACCTATGGACGGAGCTCAAATGATTGAAGAATCTTTGGCCTCATATTCAGGCATTGGAATCCCCCACTACAAAAAATCTTATTTTATTGCCACAAACAACTACATTGCATACCCCAATAAGTTTACCTTGACATAACACATTCCAAACTCACTTTACTAAATCCTGACATTTCACAGATACAAGGGTCAGAAGATGCACACACATCACACCTTGTTTCTTATAGTGATAAATAACAGAAGGGGAGGACACATATAAACACCATTATTATAAATAGGAAATTTTGACATTTTTTCAAGGGAGACATACTCCCAAAATCACAATGATTCTTAGAGGATTGCATGACCTTCACCATTATGGTCAAATGATCACATGACATCACAGGGATTCACTATATATAACCATTGAGAATTATAGAAAAATTACATGGAAAGGGACCTTATGGCATGTCCCTAAAAACAAACAAGTCCAGATGGTGGACATAATATCCTCTCATGACCAGATTTACAAAACCTATGGTTTAATATAAAATCCTACTTTGAAGAGACTAAAAAGGACCTAGAGGCCCTCTTAGGCACCATCCAAACACCCATCCATACTAAAAACTCCAAACCACTTCCTCCTTCGACAAAACAGGTACATAAGATAATAAGGTTTACTACAACCTTCCATGAGCACTCTCTCTCTAGAAAAGGATCAAATTAATTAATACAAAAATGGATATATAATCTATCAACAAAATTGAAAAAATATTCATTATACTGATCAACTAGAGGATTTTCAAATGGAGAAACAATTCTGGTTTCACATCAGTTTTGAATTAACCCTTAATGGGTACATACATTATCCAATGAGAGAACCCAAGAACACAACCGATCTGGTTCATTGGTCAATTAATGCCACAAAACAGATCCAAAAACATGAAGTGATCCACCGTAAAGGCATCCCAAAACATTTCTCAGAAGATACTACTAACTATTCCTTCTACCCAGCTAAATGACCAAACACAAACCCAAACACGGTTCGAACACGAGGGGTTTTTTTTTGACTCAAAACATCCCACAAACATAAAATTTTTCCACATACACATAATATAATCCATCCCAATCCAGTTATAAAAACATCATGTTTTACTTTAAAAACATTTATTGGAAAAAAAACTCTTCAGTGGATAGCGTATCCACCAATGGTACCCCACGGGCCCCGCACAAGCATGTTTCTGTGCCACCGAGCACCATCCTCATATCCATATTGGCACTCCTCTATATGTGCCATCAACCATCCATCATACCATATAACCCCATTCATGTGGTCTCTCAAGAAATATCAATCTTTAATACAATAATTCATTCCACTTTTCAAAACCAAAACTCTGAACCAATACCTCTTTCTTTATCTCAAAACTACTAACCATGAAATCCAACCCGAATTACATATTACCACATATTTTCAGAAAGGAATGACCATTTAGATAAGGAATCACATTCATTTTATTCACATAAATTCCAAAACAACTCATCCCATTAAAACACCCTTCAATTTTTTAGGAATGTTTGTTGGTAACACTTTTTCCAAACTAACTTCATCATAATTTCCTGCTTTCAAACGATTTGTCATAAAACCATTTTCTATCTCAAGAGAATTACAAAAATTTAGTTCCACCATTTCAAAAATCAGAAAATTCCTTTTTCATTAGAAAAACATTTCACAAAAACTATATTCTTCTTAAAAACATTTAATTTTTCTTTATAACCGAACTCCATGTTTTCAAGACTAAAGGAAACAAGACAATGTGAGAGGAATCTAGTTTTAGTTGGTGACTTGGATATATGGTTGGTGGAAATATTAAATCACATCACCATAAAAAAGGGTGTTCTAGGTAATATCCCCAACTCCACATGGCTTGCTAGGCCCTGAAAGCTCACTGAGACCATTAACCCAATGCTCTTTTTATTTTCCCAAATCATCATCAAGGATAGAAAACTAAAAGAATTATATAAGTCCCGACTTACCCCGTTGGCATGAATCCCATCATGAGGTGTGTTGATCAGGAAAGCTACCAATAACCAAAATACCATGTCCCTAAAATCCTAACTCCATACTATCCCGATTGTTCCCCAAATAACGTGACCCAAAGAGTTAAAATGAACCTCTCTTATACAATTTTGTTAGATACCAGATCAGGTTTGCATCAAAACCAGAACCCGACCTTGTTTGTGATAAGGAATGAATGATTTCCCTATCCCCAATGGCTAGAAAAAGTTCCCAAGTATCATAAAATAATAATTGTATATTATTTACCAATTTTTATAAACATCAAACCACAATTGAATCCAAAAAAATGAATAAGAATTTTTCAAACAAATCAATCTTCTCTAAAAATTCAGAACTGAATTTCATAGTTTAAAAAAAATCACTAAGACTACAAAAAATGTATATAACCGAAAATATATATCCCAATAACACACGTGGCAAGAGGCCCCGCCCTAAATCCATCTCCACAAGACATCATCAACAAGGACATGCTAGAAACCCAAACCACTGGAACAAAAAACTGTACCCAACCTGTGATAACAAAAATAAACAAGTCTACTTACACCCAGAAACTTAATTATGGTGTGATCCAAATCCCAGTAGGATACCACCACTAATAGATTCCATGTTTTAAACTATTAGAGATGAAAATAATACAAGTTTTCAAAAACATGAAATGCTAGTTACAATTTCTAAAAGACGAAACATTAAAATAAAATTTGTTTTTAAGTGGGATAATTTAAAAAATCAATACTTTTAAAATAAATTACAAATCCCCTTAATTTTACATCACAACACACTGAATGCTGACGGTAAGAAAAACTCATCTAATGAGCACAAGCAATAGTAAATAAGCCCGAGGCACTAGCTCGCAGTGGATCATAAATACCTCATATATCAGGGTGAGTAACCATTACAATATCCGTTCTCATGCATGAAAAAATAATAGGGAACATACCCATATAATAGTTTTCCCCAATCATCATCATTATTGTTTAGTTAGAGTTGTAAGCCTCAATCTTACTATGTGTATTGGAGGCTAAAACCTACAGATTCACTAGCATACTTGTACATGTCCACCCACCAAGATACCCGAGATTCCCTGTTGTGCTCAAACATGTTCAAAAAGAAATGAAATAATATTTTCACATGAAAATATAATTTATTCCACAAAATTTCACAAAAAATAACACATTTATACCACACAAGACGCAAAAAATAATCTTTCCATTAAAAATGGTTTTGAAATCCAACTCACAACAAAACAACCCACATTAATTTTCACATTTCATTATCACTTTCCCAAATCCATTTAAAAATTTTATAAAACCATTCCAATATATTCCAAATCACCTAAAATGCCATTCAAATATTACATAATACCCTTTTCATAAACAAAGTCCATTTTTAACATCACACTCACACAAAATATCAAACATCACTTTCACATCTCTTCCACACATTAGTATATCCTTGAATCATTTTTATAATCTATTTCCAAGATTGCACACATCAAAAAACATCCCATTTCTCATTTTAAAATGTACTATTTCGAAAAATAAACACTCAAAAATCATTTTTTATATATGTTTTCACCTCTTACATAAATCATTAAACTATTCAAATATTTCATAAAACAATTCTAAGAGAATAAAAAAACATTACACATAAAACACATTTGAAAACCATATTTCAAGGACAAAACCACACCATAACCATACCAAATAAGAATTGGTAGCCTATTGAAATTTATTAATTTACATTCAAGTGTTTTAGAATCATCATAAGTAATACCACAAAAGATAAAATGAAAGCATAAATTTTTATAAAGTTCTATCATGATGTATAACAATGATTTACACATCAACATATTCCAAAATCCCCCTTACTAGGCCCGCATGATAATAAGATATTAACAAAACATAATTCTCTACACCTTTCAACATAAAATAAATCAATTTCATATTTTATAAAACTACCACATATGATACCACGTGTGTAACATTTGAAATGTTCATTACTTCAACAAAAATGAAATTATAAAATAAAATTCATAGCCAAATCCCTCAAAAACAGTTTTTACAGAATATAAAACATACGAGGAACATGAAAACCCACTTAAAGAAGAAAAATAAATAATCAAAAAATGGTAACACATAAACTCACCTACCTTTTGAGTCAGAAATGTCAAATATGGGTGCAAAACATCAAGCACACCACCACCGCACCACAAAGAAGTGAATGCAAACTTGAAATCGAAAAATTACACATACAAGAGAAATGTAAAACCCTAGGTTAGATCCATAGTTTTTGAAAAACATATAACCCAATAGATGTTGAAAGATATCCAAAGGAGTTTGAATGAAGAAAAGATCTAATGGATTAATTACATAATTTTGATGTTTCCCCCATCAAAAACCACATCAATGATGGGTTCTGTAAGAGCATGGGGGAGAATGGAATCCTATCATGGATGCTGGGGTCGAATAGGGGTGAAATGAGGGAGGATTATATTTATTCCTGAGTAGGAGAATAGTAAATTGAAAAATATTTTTTTTGTGTTGGACACACCTACATTGTTTTCCTGCACGATTTGGAACCGTGCGACCAAATTGTGCGCCCTGTTCTGACCACCCAAATATTTTTTCCCTCCAATTCCAAGGGGGTCCAAGGGGGAATCGAAGGTGTAAATATAGGCCAATAATAGAGGAATTAATACCCAACTTAAAACAACCTTTTCACCCCAATACTAATCCAACTCATTGGTACAAACCACCTAAAAACGTATCCCACAAGTGGTTCCACTAAGAGTGTCATAAAACCAACTCCAAATCAAAACAACATAACACCATCCCTTTGAAACAATAAGAGGACAATTACCATTAAAAATCCCCAAAACCAAGGTTACAAATTAGTAGCACAAGAGGAACCAAAATTTTAAAACTAGAACACCTGAAAACCAAGAGAAAAAGTATGAACTGGGAGAGGATTTGAATCAAAGCATGGAATTTAAAATCCGGGTGTGACACATGAAATTGGGAAATTTATGTAGAAATTCCTAGAATACCTGTATTAGAATGTCTAAAGAGTCGAAGGTGAATCCTACGGATATTTTTCATTATTCACACCATTATATAACGTTTTCAAATAACTTATGCATTTAGGCACTCAATGTCCATCCTTTCCAAACTAAAAAATTTTATTAGCCACATTTTGATAATTGTGACCATGCTTCTTTCAATAGTTAGATAAGAAAGGAATGAAAATATTATTATCACAATGGTATGTTGATTGTCTTTCGTAGTCCATCATCCTCTTCTTATTAAAACCATAATATTGATACAACACTAAAAAATTTATTTCAACTCTTATTACACAAAACACAATCATTTCAGAGGTATTATGGTCACTTATATAATTCTCTCTTTCGAGATGTGGATTTAAGCCACTATGAAACCTATCAACTGTACATTATGGCTGGATGATACATCAAGACGTGTACCTTTAATTTCTTTTGAAATTTGCATCTTAGGGCACAATAGATTAATAATCCCTTGTTTCAACTCAAATAAATCATTTTTCAACTTTCTACGAAGAACATGAGTAAAATAATCAATGATAAATAATTTCTTGAACTCATCCAAATCCATGTTTTAATTTCATCTTTCTTCCTTGTATTCTATATTACAGTCCTCCACTAGTCTGCTTCACCTTTGAACCGATAAATAGCCAGAATGAAATTCTAATGATCAGAACACTGGAGAATAGATTTTATCTTTTCAATGGAACTGATATTGTTTTTAGAAAGTAGTGGATTGCATGACCTGCTGAAATAAGGTTATCATTTCCTCATAAAGGACTCAGTAGAATGTTTTTATATCCTTTTATCATTTGGATGTTCATCAGGATTCATAACTTGAGAATGTTGTGTGAGAATAGAAATGTGGTTTGTCACTCCAGATCCCAAATCATTTAAATACTTGGGCTAAAAATCATTTCATTTTCCCTCACAGTCATCATTAATAACCTTTCTTCAGGTACCGTCCATTAACTAAATACAACAATCATTGAGTAAGAAACAATTATCATTGATAGAGACCACATAGTCATTAAAATAAACATATATTATATCTAAATTATGAAACCGTCCTTAGGCTATCATACCTTATGATTTCCTAGAATATTCAATTCCAAATTATATTAAATTCCTTCATGATGTTTCATGATGAGTTTTTTAATTAGAAAATCATATCCTCTGAGAGTGTCAAACATGGTGTTTTGTATGGCCAATTCTCATGTACCAGATTACCCCACGTCAGAACTATATCATTTTATCAAATTTTTTACCCTTAGGTAAATCTATTCAAGATCTACATCCACATATAATATTAAGATCCTGATGTATTTCTATGAAAAAAACTCACTTTATGATTCCTGAAATTTCTAAAACTTTTCCTAAATTTTAATTCAACCTTATACTTATCTGTAGAAACATCCCTAGAAATATCTTTAGAAATATACCTAGGGATCCTAAATAATATTACTAATCCTATTTTATGATGGAAAACTGTAACATATCTTTAATACCAATTCTGAAATCCCATTATTTTCAAAACATTTAAATTATGTAACTTTTTCGAAATACTTAAACATTATAAAAACATATGCTCAAAGACATTAATTGGTCCAATGCCATTAGAAACATTAAAATGTAAACACTAGTACATGAGTGAGCTAAATTATCCTCTACTATTATTTCTAAAATTGTAACCCCTTTTAGAAATATCATACAGAAAATATATCCTCATATCCAGGGGAAGGAACCATAAAAATGGGTGATCTCATATGCCTAGTAAAGGTAAAGAAGGGAGACATGTAAGAATAATCATAACAATAAGGGTATATGGACATGATCATGAAACCAGACGATCTGTCCCTACATATCAAATATCATAAACATGAATAATAGAATAAATCATGGAAGTTAACATGACAAGAATCATACAGAAATAAACATCACGAGCCATGAAATCGTTATAGAGGATTATAGAACAGGATTTGTGTCGTACATATAAGAATATAAAATTTAATATCAAGGATACCTACTCAGTTGTTTATAACATATTAAAATTATGTTACAACCCATGTACCTATTGTGGGATTATTATAAAAACCCTTGTATCCTCTTATATTTAGGCTTGGGCTACAAATCCTCTACCATCTTGTTTTTGATCATAGGCTATAACTCGTATACTCTCTCTCTTTTAGGATTGGTCTACAACCTATAACCTGTATTTCATTATAGATTAGGAAACATCCTATGTACCATCTTTATTTTATTCGTGGTATTGAACCTATGAATCTTCCTGCTTTTTTTCTAAGGGTATAACCCGTACATTTTTTGTTTTATTCATGGGATATGACCAATGAAACTTCTTGTTTTTTGGATTTCTCTAAATCATGTGTTCCCTTTGAGCTCATATAAAAATATTCATTATCAAATTAATTATAGGGATATATTGGTCCCACCCATCTCTTAATGAATTCATGCATTCATGTGGCACAAAATCATAAAATATCACATCAAACCTATGAAATGAAATGGGAATCCTAGATAATTAAACATATCATATCCTGGGGAAAATGATACATGTTTTATTATATATTCCTCAAAATCATAATCTATGACTTTGAAATGGATTTTATAAATATATAACCCATGAATGATATATGGAATTCATTAATATAAATCCCATGAAAGAAAAACAGGTTTCCAAAAATGTATAACCCATGAAATTGAAATGAATTTTGTAAAGGGAATTTCATTTAGCATTACCTAATCATGGAATGTATATGAATGTAAATTTTAAATGATTTCCGATAATCGGATGAGTAACATTAATGGATATCATATTCGATGGAAAATAATATTGAAATATCCTTCAAAAACATTTATTGATGGAAATATCCATTATTCTCTGAAAATGACTTTTAATACATAAATAAATTTAAATTCATTTCCTTAGAAGATACCTATAAGACTTATAAAGAAGACCTAATGTCATTTTAAAATATTTTTCCTTGAAATATTATAAAATATGGTTCAAATCATTTTAAAAAAAATTATATTTGAAAACAATTTTAAAACATATATAGAAACCATGAAAATGTATTGAAAACCTTATTACATGCAAATATATGAAAGAATTATAAAAATGTATTCAAAATCATTTCTTTTAAAATAGTTTTAAAAGATGTAAACAAGGATATAAAACATTTTGAATAAAATTTTCCTTAAAAAATCATGAAATATGCATAAAACCTTCAGAAAATATTGTAGATAATTTCTATTAAAAAATCATAAATATAAACCTTTTAAAAATTCATAAGAATATTCAATAAAATGATAGTGGGTAAATCTGTACATTCATACAAGGTAAAAATAACATTCATTATATTGGGAAACAAATGTTAGAAAAATGAATTTTTTAAATAGTGATAATAATATTTATTTGAAGATACTGGTAATAAAAAATGGTAAAAATTTATTTTAGAGATTATAAGTGAATGGTATAATATTTTGGGAAACCCTTTTTAGAAAACATAGATTTATGACCGAAGGTAGGATAAATTCGTTCTTTCATTAAAACAATTTCTTAACTATATTATGGAAAAAATAATATAAATTTTGTACTAATACATTAGTATATCATTAACAATAATAGGAGATTAAAATTAATGAATATCATGAGATATGGGTTATAACATTTCTCCAATGGAAGCATAAACAGAAACAATCAAGAAAATCTATGAGATAGTTTAATTAAACTCCTATAACATTGTAAATTGTCATCATACCCTCCACGCAAGAGATGGAAATTACATGAAGATTATAATATCATGAAAAAATAATGATTCAATATATATCATGTACAAAGGATGTATATACACCTCAAAATGACTTTAGGAGCATAACAAAACATAAGTCTTGAAGAAGAAAAATTGAGAAAAAACTATTTTACGATTTGGTAACTTTTGAATATAAATCCCATGAATTAAGGATCAGAAAATAGAAGTTTGAATACACATAAATTTAATTATTTTATAAATGGAATTACATAATAGGATGTATATACACCATAGAAAATGAATGAGAGGTGAACATAGAATGTATCTCATTGAAATAAAAAGTGGGATGGAATCTCAATAACTTGTGTCATGAATTTATTCATCCTTGTACAAGTTTCATGTATAATAAATTTTTTAATTAAAACTATTTTAAAGAAGATTATTCTTATAAATAATACCATATATGTTTTTATGACATTATAATACCCATTTGTTAAAGATCCCATCTTAATGTTTCACTTTGGGTAATATTCACTTTGTTCTTTACATTTGTCTTAATTTTCTATATCATTGGTCCTTATAATTATATCTGGATTTCGAAAATAAAAATAATGATAAAAATATAGATTATATTTATTATATTTATGTTATAATAACATATATAATAAGTAAGTATGATATTGAATACACAGTTCATGGATAAGGTAAGTTATATGTAACCAATAACATTGTTTCCATTTAAACTATTGTATTCATATAAACAATTAAAATAAAATATATGTATATATGTATATAAATTGATTAAATTATAATTATTATGTTATATATATCATATAATTTCACTAAAACCATTTGTAATACATTCAACGTACTGTGTGAATGAATCAAATCACAATGAGGGGTGCGGTAGTTCACACTTCCTCAAACAATATTATCATAATTACACTAAATATAATGTAAAGAATATATGTGTTGTAAAAGGAAGAAATATGATTAAATAAACAATAAAAATAATATTTAAAAAATATTAAAATATTTTAAATCATAATTTCCACCATTAGAAGTGGTAAAGTGTAAATGAACAGTTGTTATTTAGTGACATGGTAGTTCACCAAACACAGAAACAGTATGTTCGATTACCGTTAGATTGAGATGTTAGTAATTATAGTTCTAAAAAATATAATAAAAACTTCCTAAAATATTTTTGATACTAATTTTTTTATAAAATAATTGAATATTGTAATTGGATTAGTGGGTATGGAAAATAAAAAGAAATTAGACTCAGAGAATACATTACCTATTAATTGGGTAACTCCTTTTTTTTGTGAAAAAAGTATTCCTTCAGATGCCTTATGCCCAAGGTAATGCCTCCTAGATTAAGGGAGGGGAGTTTTTATGATTATTTGCGAATGTTTTTGGTGAACCATGTGTATTGAGAGGTTTGATGTAGTGTGTATATGTTTTGGACTTTTATAGGTAAGGGAAATGAAACACTTGGCATTTTTCATAACAAGTTATTTTTACGCACATTTTTACCTCACAAAAGTCTTTAGAGACAAAAAAATATCAATCTGGAAGGTTAATCGAAAATTAATTTCCATTAAACTATTTTTATAATTGTTTCTTTATCATTATGTGTCTTATATTTATGGTTTCAAACTTTATTAACCGAAGATTCTTCTTAAATGGTAATGTTAATTATAGACGCATTCACTAATATTTATGGTCAAAAACAATCTAGAACATAATATAAACTATAAATTATTATTATTTCAAAAATCTAATCAATTTTTAAAAATTATAATTGGTGAACTGGTATAAATTAATTTAAAAGTATTCTCTCTGACGGGACAACACTGGGGGGTTTTAAAGTAAAAACGTCCAAATGAATGCTATGTTATTATATCCAATTTCAAATTGAAATTTTTTCCAATAAAATAAATTGGATTAATATATAACTATATTATATAACTAAAAATTTATTACAATTAATAAAAAAATACCCTTATTAATAAATTAGAAAAAAGATATTTTTTGAACTAAAATCTAGAATATTTAACTATTCATTACAATATGAAACCTTACATAAAAGTTACCAAAACATTATCCTCAATTAATTTTTATATAACTCTTCCAAATATGAAAATTATTTTGAAATATTAATTTTCTTATGGATATAATGTTTTATTTAAAATGGGATCACCATTGAATGGTGGTAACACTACATTTATAAAAAATTAATTTTATGGATAAAATTTTGTTTATTCTTATCATATGTCTGTCGAACCTATTGGTTAAATATAAATAAATATTTGATTGAATACATAACATATGTATTACATTAATATCACTTAACTATTTTTATTAATTAATTTTACTATGTTATAATTGAATAGTTAGTATAATAATATTTTTCTTTTATATTCAATCGGTTTTCATATTCAGTTATAATTAATTGGCAACCAATGAATTAATCTTTAATTTTTGTAAACCATATATTCTTTTCACATAGATAATATTATTCATATACAGTTACATAATAGTTTGGTTATCTAAAATTTTAAAATTTTAAAATACTATATTATAGTTAGGTAACAATCAGTCTTGTGTGTTTCACAAGTCATCAAAGAAGGTCAATCTTGTGTGTAATGTAGACTAACATTGTGGTGTTGTGTAATGTATTCCATGTCGGTGTTTCATGTAACATAAACCAAGATAGGGTTGGGAGAATGTAATGTTTGACTTAGTGAAAAAATATTTTCAATGTTCAATGAAATGAAAAATTACAAAAGTCTAAGTTGATTCAAAATAAAATATTTCATAAAATCTCAGGGCATTACACCACTGGTCAGTCAAGGGTTAAAATCCAGCAAGCTGATTGCACTAGATAATATCTCAGGTTAATGCATCTACCACTAAAAAGTCAGTGAACGAATAGATCATTTCTTACATCCCCATGTTTATCATATCATACTTAATCCTCCACCACATAGTCATTTTCTTTACAATTGGTAGTCAATTTTGGGTCTATGGATCATTCTTCAGGATCATCAGACAATGTTTCTAGAAATATATGATTACAATTAGATCACTATATAGATAATAAATATGTTTTCTCTTTTCATAATATTTTAAATAATTTATCTAGTGAATATTTTCATTATAATGGGATTATTTTTAATATAGATTGCTTTAATATAGTTTTATTAGTTGTAGCTTCAATATAAAGAGGGATTCTACTGTAAGACTTCAATGACCTATCAGATATCATAAAAAAGTAGTAATTTTATTGATGATAATGGTTAATCCTTATATTTGTATATATACCACACCAGTTTGTTTACATAGTGGTTTGGAGACCAATAAATTGATACTGAATGTCTCATCTTGATATGTTGTTGGAATTTTTGATGGGTGCAACAATACTGTATCCATAGTTTCCCATGTTTATAAGAGTTTGAAAATGAATAAAAATAGTTAGTATAGTTCTTATGACCATACATAAACCAGTATAATGGTTTTTGGTGTCCAGACTCTATTTTATAATAACAACATCATAAATATTTTTTGGTTTGAGATTATTTTCTAAAAACAATAATAGATAATAAGTGAGTGAATGTTTTGAAATAAATTTAATCTCCTAAAATGAAATTTTTTATATTTTTCTACCATGGATTGAATTATATTTCAAAACCATGTAAAAAATATTATTTTCATTTCCTTCATAGTTTTTTGTGAAGTACAGTCACGGAGTTTTGTGAATTTATTAGTTTGGATAAACCTAGGTTCAGTACAAAAAACTCAGGAGGGGTAACCTGGAAAAATCAATATATTATAACATTGTGGATCTTAACCACTATGTATGTTTAATGGATCATATATAATATTTCATCCGATGAGTTTTTTTCATCAACGTCCCTATACTTGGTAGAACGATTGGAGATTTCTTCAAAATGATTTTTCTCAAATCCTAATAATATAAATCAGAAGAAGTTACTATTTTTGTAATACTTTTCTTTATTCAGTTAGATATTTCAAATTAGTATATCCCAATATGTTTTTTTATTTTAGATGAGTTACTATTATTGAAAGAATTATTTCAGGTGAAGGAAATTAACACATTGATATGTTTTATGGATCAAAAATTGCCTTTTGGATAATTTTTTTGGAATATATTTTAGCACAAAAAACATACGAATTATTTTTTATCTCGTAGAGGTAATAAAATAATTGCTTTAGTGACATGGGAAAAGTTATACCAATTTTATATGGCCTGAAATTTGAGTTTTTTCTCCAGAAATGTTGTGTTCATCTTTAGATATGACAATAATAATTTAGATGTTATGAAATAATTAATTTAAATTTATGAGAATTCAGTTGTTCTAAACAAAGTTTTCATGTTTTAAAGATTATATAATATAATTGTTTTTGGTTGGAAATCCTCCTTTAAATCACACGAAGAACAGTAACACTACCTATGGGAATCTATAATCTATAAAGGTAATATGCCAAGATTATGTTTGGGTTTTTATATTCTTTATTCCCATACAAATAGTTTAGATTCCATGTTTATAGTGGTGTGAAATTCCTGTTATAGTGACCCGTGATTCACATAAATGGATATTACATATTTTTATATTAATACTAATTACATTACATAGATGCATTCCAAGAGACCATAATTGTTTAGTTCCTTTATAAACATGTAACTTATTTTTCTAATTTGGTGAAAGATCATCATTGAATCCAATAAATATATTCCCCATTAGCAATCCTAATTAATAGTATTCATCATTACGTGGGGAAAGGAAACATAAGAAATGGAAATATAAAATTCACATTGAGTGTATACAATGGAGATACATAAAAATAAAATGAGCATAAATGTATGATAACATGAGAAACCCAGTTGTAAAACATACACTTCATATCAAAGACCATAATAATAAATCCTGAAAAACTATTTGTAGTTTACAAGATCTGAATCATAAGACAATAAAAGAACAAAATCAACGAGTGTATAATGGTGGAATAAGACATGTAATTTTTCTCACTCACATAATCCTATAAATCCTTATATCAAGAATAACTAACAATACATTCATGACATGTTACAACTGGGATAATCACCTTTGTAACTACTATGGGAATGGAAAGACCTCTCATTTACCCTCTTGTTTCTAACATGGGATGTCATCATATGTACCCTCTTTTTTGGATAATGGCATGACAACTAGTGAGGCATATTTTTGTGAGAATAGGATACCCTCCATTGAATCCTCTTTTTACTCGATTGGGATGATTCCCCATGTACCCTCTTGTTAAAAGGATGGGCTAAACACCCTTGTAACCTATGATATCATAGAACTTTTATCGTTAACCAATATATTAGAGTGAGATATGGGTCCTACCCTTCACGTAATGAAATCATGAATATTTGTACCAAAATATCATGAACATTATGTCATATCATTTACAATAAAATGGATTTTGTGTCATAATCATGTAATCACAGTATAACTTTGTGAATTAAGAATTTTTAATAATCATTGCATAACTCATTAAAATAAGAGGGTTTGAAAATCATTTTATCATGATATAACTCATGTAAGAGATATATTCTTCAACATTTCTTCGTAAACAGACACCAGTGAAATAATAATAAGTATGTTTTCTTGGATCATATATATAGTAAAACATAATGTATGTCATTTTATTTCATATTATATGGAAAATAGGTTTCAAATATCATTTAAAAAATTTCTCAATGAAAATATTCCTTTTACATTGAATAATATTTCTAAAAAGTATAAAATATTTGAACAACATTTCCTTTGAAAACCATTTTCAAAAACAAAATTCATTAAAATTATTAAAAATAATTTTTTAAATATAATAAAAATATAATTTTTTAAATACATTGTCCCTGAAAATATCGTCAGGACTGCTAGTAAAATTGTTCTTTTTGTACACATTAATAATTTTTTTTCATATTAAAATTTTTAGAAATGTTCCTTGATCAAAAAATTAATGCAAGATTACTTTGAGAATAAGATAAAAAATAAAAAATGGGTATAAATTTCATTAATAAACCATTTTAGAAGTATAAAACTGCCTTTTAAAAAATTTTTAGGAAATAATGTTTGAAATGATAGAATATTTCTAACCGAAGATAGAAATAGATTCAGATTTTCTTAAATATTTTAATAACAAATTTTTTGTAAAATAATACCATTTCATGATTATATATTGAATAACCAATAGATATGAAAATTAAATATAATTATTGATATATGGATTAAAATATTTTATTGGTGGAAGCATAATCAGGAATAGTCCAAAAAATAATGAGATTGTAGTAATAAACTTTTACCAATTCGATTACATTTAGTCATAAACCCCAGGAAGGATAACTTAATATAAAATTTATAATATAATGAGTGAAAAATTTAATTATATTACATGTCAAAGGGTTTGTATATATACCTCATTAAATAATATTTTTTTTTATAAAATAACATAAATCTAAAAGAATGAAAATTGAGACAACAATCCCTTACCGCTAAGATTATGATTTTACCAAAATCCCCATGAAATAGAGATCCAAAAATGTAAATTAAAAATACAATAATTCTATGTATAAAAATAATAAAATAAATCCATGTGATGTATATATATCACATATAATAAATTTGGTTTGAGCATGGATTTTCAATCATAGGAAATAAATGAAATATGGAAATCCCTTAATTCATTAGTAACCATTGAATCATGATGCATATGAATGAATAAAATCAATTTATAGTGTGAATAATGTGAAATAAATGAAATTCATGATGTAACATTTCACATTTAAGTATCTAAACCACACAAAAGATATGAATGGTGAATATGGATGAATTGTCATAGAAACATATGTGAAACTATAAATCCCCTTTTGTTAATTCATGACTCACATCATACACATTAGAACTAATTTTAAAATAACTATATGTTTATTATAAATCTAAAATAGAAATATTATCAAATATTAAATAACATGCATTATTTAATTATGATATTATAAAACTTTTTTATTTACAACACAATGTTAGTGTTACATTTTGTGTAATAACTACAATATTTTTCAAATATGTTTTGATTTGTTATATTTTCTTTTTTATAAAATTAATCATGATTTAATCATATCAATATTAATAAAAAATGTAGAAATATCATATTTATTACTTATATATGTATTTATAATAACCTATAAAATATATAAATATGAAATGGGATACACCATTCATGGAGACGGTAGGTAATATGTACACATGAACATTGTATTAAATTTCATGTAGGATTAAAATAAATAATCATATTTGGTATATTATATGTTCAAAATAATTTTTAATTCATATAAATGAAATACTTTTATTAAAAATCCTTAATACATTCCTTGTGATATGTGATCAAATCGCACTCCTTCATGGTCCGTAGTATGTCGTACATATAAACTACATTGTCATATTCCCTCCAAAATGGAATCATGAAGATATGTGTGATTTAAAAAATAAATAATCATAATAAAATACAAAATATTGAGAATATATTATATAAAATATTATTCCATCATCATTTTCAACAATAAAAGGTGGTAATGGACGAATGAACAACATTGGTTAGGGAGACGATAGATTCCTGTACATGTGAATGATGATTTTGTATCCCATTTTATGGATGTGTGTGAATATTTAGTTCAAACCATTATCCTAAAAATATCATTTTATATTTAAAATAATAATTTTATATATATTCATGAAATAAAAATAATTTAAAAGTTGAAGGAAGAAATAATATAATAACTTCTTTTGGTGAACATAATCTCTTTTTTAGTATCACCTTTCAGTTTTCCCCAGAATACATTATTAGATCGCTTTGTACCCAAATGTAGGTTATTAGATGAAGGGAGGGAATTGTATATGTTATTTGGTTAGGTATTATCCAAAAAACGGTTATTAAGTTGTTAGTTGATGGAAATAGAAAGGGCCTTTTATAAGTGGTGGAGACAACACACTTGGCATTTTTGAAAAAAATGTTAGGTATAACTACATTGGTATCTAAAAAGAATTACATAATAAACCCAATTAGATCCATTATGTTTTATGGATTAAATTGGTTCATAAAATGGTGTTAAAAATATTTATAGGTCATTTTCCCCTTAACCTGTAATTTTATTTTTGTGGTAAACATGTTTTTTCTCCATTAATGTGCTTAATTTTACTATTTTCAATAATAATTATTGTCAAACACAATTATCTCATTAAAATATAATATATATTATCATAATTAAAAATATGTATCCCATTATTACATATTCCAAGCATTGTATTATAAGATATAATTTTAATATTTAATCTCATAGAAGACACAAGACCACAGGGTTTGTAAAGCCAAATTATTCAAAAGATTGAAATTTTTTTTATATAAAATAAGAATGTAAAGCTGTTTCTAATTAGTTATATTGTATTTAGAGATATATAATTTTCCTAAATATAGTTTAAAACAAAAATAAAATATCACTACTCAATATAAATAATTATAAAAAATGTTTTTTTCAATTTAAATTGAGTATTTCCCACTGCTTATGAAATTATATATATTTCCCTAAAAAAATAAAAAAATATATCTTAATATAATTTTTAAATTAAAAATAAAAAAATTATATTTATTTTTTAAAATTTAATTTACAAATGTTTTAAAATTTATTTTTAAAATAAATTTTCTACTAAAAATTTGTAAACCTACCTTTATAATAATATATCTATTAATGCCTTAAATTTGATTTAATGTTAAGATAATTTTAAAATATTTGAATGAATATATATTATATGATTTAAATGAAAATCATTCATCAAAAGTGGTTTTTTATTTTTTATTTAAAATTAGATTTTCCATAGAAAAATAAATTTACCGGAAAAGATTTTATTTATTTTGAAATAATTATTAGTTTTATTTATAATTAATTGGTCGCTAATGAATTAATTTTACAAACATTCATGTACCAACTATTTATAATATATTTAATCCTTTTTATAATATACATTCCATTGGTAAGGTGATAACTATATTAATATATTAATAATATGACATGTTCCGTCTAAACATAGTGTTGTGTGTATTCCATGATAACATCAGTGCTTGATGTAATGAAATATAAACATGGTATTGTGTGTAAAAGAAGCTGAAATTAGAGATCTGTGTACCAAAATTTAAACACATTTTTTCCCATAGTGGAATATTAACATCGTTTTGTGTATAAATAATTTTTAACATTGTGTAACATACAACAAAATCTATCAATGATTTTTAATTTATTCAAAAAGTAATAATTAGTGAAAACTCAAGATGATTAATTACACCCGACATAAAATTGATTTCACCGTAGAAATTTATTTAGGTCATAAATTTATTAATACGAGAAAGTTCCATTCATAGGATGCCATATCACAAAAATGAATAAAAAATCCCTTAAAAAGGGAACATTTAAATCAAAATTTTTACCCAATGTAACTCATAAATAGGTATCCACATGGGAGAACATGGGTAAGAAGTGAATATTTTTTCATGAAAGTAAAAAATATATAATTATATATAGAGATAGAGATAACTAATCACAAGAATATTGGTGATTTAGATAATGTTAATAGTCACAAAACCATAAATAAGTGACTGTACAAAGGACCATTAGATTCATCATGAATAAAGATACAATGAAAAAATAATTTTTCCATGATATTATTCATAATTTTGATAAATTTAGAGAATTAAAGTCACAAAATTTATATAATTATATTTTATAAGAACAATATCATCCATCAGTTACACATTGATCAATTTTCATTTTATATCTTACTATATGAATTAACAATGAATAATTTATATGTTAATAATTGTTTGATCATAAGACAAATATGTATAATGGTTATAAATTTTTTATATCATTAGTTATCATCGGAAAACAATGGCCTAACTTGTTCATATAATATGAATGAATATTCAAATGATGATGTAATACATTAATCTATAAACGCCCATCTGCAGTTCAGTAGATTTGTTTTCGTAAATATCGAAAGATGTAGCTATAAAAAAATTAAAACTTTTAATTAAAGTTACTAAATTTATCAAATTCAAAATAAAGTAATTAATAAAATATCATAGAGTTCTTGATTTTCACAAACCAAACATGTGAATAATTTGATCATGTATTCTTTTCACATAAGGTAATTACAAGAATTTACATAAAACATGATTGAATATATTCCTCCTTCCTCATTTGTTTTATATTCTCTAATCTTACAAAAAATTCATTTCAATCTTCGGTTCATCCTTGTACCAAGAAAATATGTGATTTCAATATTATAGAATCCATGTATATAATCAAATTAAATTTCAAAAAATCATAAACAATAATATTTTCATTGGTCTCATTGATACAAAACAAAACATAAATTTCCAAACTAATTAATGGAGTATTAGTATTACCTTTTTATCAGTTTTCACACAATCCATTATTATAGCATAATATTTATGTTTTCTCCTTTGTAAGAAATGGTTTTTAATGGAATATCATCTGTATTAGTCCTCATATTTTTTAACATTATATCTTAATTCCCAGACTCCTTTAAATTGAAACACCAGAGTGTGGGAGGTGTATATTATGGAGATTTTACATTATTTTATACTTTATACAACTTCTTCTCATAATTTAAACATTAAACCTATTGATGAATTCATTTCTAAAAATGTAAAACCATATAGTCCTATTCATGCATTCACCTAAGTGGTTTTCCCACATTTACTATAATACAGATACTGAAAATTTCATTCCTCCATTTATGTTTTCATGAGACACAATCCAACTTTTCTTATGAAAAATATGGGATTAGTGGGAATATATAATTCCCATTTCAATATTTAGGTAACATTTAATGAATTATATTTAACTACTAATGTATCTTATATTCAAGTATTTTAAAATACTAGGTTTCAATCCCCCAATGAATTAATCGATTTTTTAAGGTTGATTATTATCCCATAAGATTACCTTGAAATTATTCTAAAATTATCCAAATTTGATGAACTTTAATCATCATCCTTTTCTTCTATTCAATAATTACATCTATATCATTCTTCTTATAATATGAGTGAATTAATTAATAAATAATATCACCTTAAACTCTTCCTATTTCATATATTGAATTTATTCCCAATCCCTCATGTTCTTAATAAGATTCCACCAATGATCTTTTTCACCTTCCAAATAAATTGACAAAATGAACTTTTCATGGTTAAAACATTAAAAATTAAAAATTGGTTTTTCATGGTACTGATTCAATTCTCAGCAACTAGTGTATCATTGGAACCAGTATAATATGGTGCTGGTTTCCTTATGAAGCACTCAATAGAACATCGTTTTCTCCTAGATAATATATTTTTTGTTTCTTATGAGGAAAATCATTTCATTTTATGTGAAATTAATCAATGACATGGTTCAATCGGTACCTAGTTAATGAAAAAAATCAAATGCACTGTGTTGGAAACACTATCCATTATGGTAATCCACATAATGAATAAGAAGAATATAAATAATGTATAAATCATAATCCCATATTGTTTAATCTATGATACCTTTGGTTAATCCTCAGGTTTCCATGGTCATATTCTATTTAAATCATTCATATTGGTTTATAATGTGTTTGTGAGTTTCAAAAGAATATCCCTTGAGGGAGTCAATATAGATGTGCTGCGAGGACTATTTTTGTGCACCAATTCATTATCAGGTCAATGTCAATAACATTTTGTCATTTTTTACACATTTGTACATTTTTTCCAATTCCACTTCAACTTGTATTATCATGATGTGGATGTATTACTTGGAAACCATTTTCAATATCCATTAACAAAATTTGAGGACAAATTACATTACATTAAATCATTTCTATAAAAACCCCTGTATAACCCTATAAATATCCTTATAAATAACCCTATAAATATCAATAATTGGTTCTCATATTAGTTTCCAAAAGATTACTATACCATTCCTCTAATACCAACTATAGTGAACCAGTATTTTTCATACATGGATATTGCATCTTTTTAGGTGAATATTAATTACATTATTCAAACAATAACCTACGGTCAATAATATTTTAGTTTTATTTGAATAATGTTAAAAATTAATCAAATTTGAGGAAATATCTTCAACATATCACATAAATAGTTTTTCCTTTAGAAATCTTACATAAAACCAATCATCATAACTTGGGGAAAGGAAGCATTACAAAGGGTGATCTCAGATTCTAAGTAATCATAACATGGGGAGATGCATAATAATAACATGAGAATAAGAGTATGAGATCGTGAGAATAACATTTTTAAAACATACCCTTCATATAGAAGATCATAATAATGAATAATGGATTCAATATTAGTATTTGATATCACTTAAAACAAAATATAACCTATTAAAATTATCCATGAGAGTATCACAATGGAATAATACATGGAAATGGTGAACTATACCCAATATTAAAAAATCCTCAATAACGTGTACATACCAAGAAATTTTTATAGTATTATGCTTTGGCTAGAAACTTGTGTACCTTATTTAGGTTTAGGATCACCGCTCGTGTACCCTCTTTTTCCACACTGGATGACCTCTTATTTACGCAATTTTTATGGTCTTGTGATTACCTCCCATGAAACCTCTTGTTGCAATAAAAAGATTAATTCTTGTGTACCAATTTATTTGGGGCATTGGATGACCTCCTATGTACCCTCTTGTAATGTGAATAGTTTGACCACCCATGAACTAGCTGAGATCATATAACATTAATCATTACCCAATGCATTGGAGGATTACATGGGTCCCACCCACCACATTACATAAATCACACATATGTGTTCCACATTATCATAAAAATTTATCATATCATAAAAAATGAGATGAAATGAGTATAATAAACATGACATCATATCATAACTTCAGAAAAATATATATATTAGAATCATCTCATTACCCAAGAAAATAAGTGTGTTTCAAAATCATTTTATCATGGTATAACCCATGTAAGAGAAAGATCTTTCATAAAGAACTTTTATTTTTAATCAAAAACATTTAAATAATTATTATAATGTTTTCCTTAGAAAATATCTCCAATAAAGCATAATCTATATCAAATTATATCATTTTAGATAGAAAATATATTTAAAAGATAATTTAAAATATATCTTGATGAAAATATTCTTTCCACAATTAAAAATATTTTTAAAACCAAAATTGTTTTAAAAAACCTTTTCATATGAAATAATAATTATGAAAAATGAATTTAAATAATACTAGGAAAATTAGTTTTTAGAATAATTAACATTGTAAAATGGAATTGGAACCTTCAAATAAATTATATACACGGTGGTATGTCAATATGTACATGATGTAAATGTTAAAAAAATATTCCATATTCAATGTAAATTATTTATAAAAGAGATTTGATCATAAAAAACATGAAAAATCTATTGAAAAAATAATTTTTAAAAAATTATAAATTGGTAAAATTTTATTTAATAAATCTTTTTTAAGAGGTTAAAAATATTTTAAACAATAAATTTTAAAAAATTGGTTTTAATTGAAAACATATTTCTCACCATAGTCAGAAATAAGAGATGTTTTTCTAAAACATTTTCCTTCTTATTATAGGTAAAAAAGAGTGAAACAATTGTACCATTTCATGAATATTCCATCAAAAAATATTGGATAATAATATTCATGTGAATTAATGATAAATGGGTTATAATATTTCACTAATAGATTAAAAATCATTATTAGTCAAGATAAATATTACATTATAGAAATAAAGTCATACCACATTGGTGACTTTTAATCACAAAACCCGAAAATTATTAATAGAAAATGAAACATATAATATCATGAGGACGAAAATTTCCATTATATTACTTGTAAAATGATCTATATAAACACCACAAGAATAAATATTGGCGGATATAAAAACATAGGAATCAAAAAAGAAAAAATTTGGAAACAAATACCCAACTACGTTATAATGTTTTAAATATAATCTCCATGAAAGAGAGATATTAAAATGGATATTTCAAATCCAATTAATTATCATTATATGAATCATAAGATATATTAATGGGAAATATATACACCACATTCAATAAATAGGCATTGAACATGGCTTATGTCTCAAGAAAAATAAAATTGAGAGGGAAATACATTAAGGCTTGAGTATCATTTAAATAATGAGATCCATGAAATAATAAAATAAATTTCATATTTTAATATCTTTTAATAAATTAAATTCATTATCTAATATGTCATACTTCAGTATATACACTAAAAAATAAACTTGTGGTTAATATGCCATATGACTCACAAAAATAAAACTGATACTAAAATTCTGCTTACTGTAGGAATTAACTATCAGTATACTCATTTAAAACACTTATTTAATTAATATATGTTTATTATAAATATATAATAATTCTATATTTATATTTATAATAAAATATATAATTTACTTATGACTTTATATAACTCTTTTCTTAATAATCCAATGTTAATGTTAAATTTCAGGTAATAACCTTATTGTATTTTGTATATGATTTGATTTTTTAAATTTTTTCCCATTAAAATTAGTCATTATATCATAATCCTAAATTTTTTAAATAATATATATGTATATTTTTATTTAAAATAATCTCTAAAATATTGAAATCGGAAATCATACAAGGTTCATTTAGATGGGAGGCCATACATATGCATGAATGTTGTATTCATATTATTGTTGGATTAAAAGAAATAAAATTATATGATAAATAATAAATAAATAATTATTTTTATTTATTATATATTAAAAAATATTTTAAATCCTTCTTTAATACATTCCAGGTAATGCTTGAATGAATTACATCACTTCCCGAGGTGGTCGTCCACCATGCACAGGAATGGTATTATCGTATTCATACAAAATGAAAATCAAGATGGTTTGATTGATATAACAATTGAGGAACCATAATATATTCCAAAAAATAAATAACATAATATATATATACTATAAATACATCATTATTCCCAACTATAAATAGTGGTAATTGAAGATTGAATGACATCAGTTTGTGAGGTGTTAATTCACCATGCACACGAACATGGATTTTGTATCCCATTTGAATGAAGTGTGGGAGGTTTTAAATCAAAAAATCATCATAAAAATTTTCATTATATTTAATATAATTAGTTTATTATATAATATTATTATAAATAATTTGTGGGGGTTAACAAATAAATTGTAAAATACTAGTCAATCAACGTTACCCCTTCTCTGTGTATATCATTTTTGTTTAAAACAAAGGACCACCTTAGATGGATTTATACCCAAAGAAAGAATTATTCAATCGATGGGGGGTTGTTTAGAAGTTTATTGTTATGTAATTCGATAAACCAACTAGATATTATGTGGTGAAGAGATGCGAAGAGGTGGTGACCATTTATATGTTTAGGAGAGGACACAATTGGCATTTTTTGAATAGGAAGATAGATGTACCCAAGTTTTACCTAAAACATGGATTCAATAATGAACCAAATTATTTATATGAAGGAAAATGGTTAAAATAGTTCAATACATGGGTTTTTGACATGTTTTTAGTTGGTTTATTCCCTTAATATTGAAGTTTAGTCTCTTAGTAGAATCTTTTTCTCTTAATCGGTTTGATTAATTTTATCTGTATTCACTAATTATTATGTAAAAAATTAATCTGACATTATTATATATTTTTAATTATAATGAATAAATATATTTAATCAATATTCTATTAAAAAGTAGTGGAAGAAATAAATTTAATTTTTATTCTTGAGAACAAGATGAGATAATGAGCATTTAAAAAGAATATGATCAAACTTTGAAATATGTTCATATCACATTAAAATTTAAAATTGGTTAAAATAACCGAAATGTAAGGAATATTTATATATTATTTACCTATATATACATTAAATCAACATTAAAATATAATTATATGCATAATTCTTTCTAAGAAAAAGGATATTTTAAATTTAAAGTAAGTATATTTTATTATTCATAAAAACACAAATCATTTTAGAAAATGAAAGCAACCAAAGATAATTTTGACATTAATATTTCAGAAATGAAGTTTAGTTTTAAAAATATAACTTATAAAAGAATAAAACTTTGGATTAAAAATAAGTTCCCCATTAAAAGGGATAAAAACAAACTTTTAGTATGAATAATAATTTATACCTAAAATATGATTTATTCTTATCTAATGTCTTGAAAAAAAAAATATGAATGTTAAATATTATATTTAATATATTAAATAAAATTTTCACTAAAAAAATTCATAAAATTTTGTTTGTATAATTTATTAAGATGAGACATGTTTGTAAATAAGAAAAATAATTTTTCCGAAATGGAATTTCATTTTTTCCAATTATTTCATAGAGTAATTTATAATTAGTTAGTTTTCAAATAACAAATTTCAAAAACAAACATAAACCAAATATTTAATTTTTTTTAATACTTTTCATTCTAATAATTTCATTGGATAGTTGATAGATAAATTAAACATCTAATAATCTGACATATATTGTTTCAACCCAGTATTGTGTGAAATGAATGAAAATATTGTTGTTGTGAGTAGAACAATATTAAAATGGTGTTGGCTGTGACAAAATCCAAACATAGTGTCACATATATCAAAATATAAACATAATTTTTTGCATTTCCCAACAATATCATAGACACTCTTACAAAAAAATCATAACATGGTGTCGCGTAAAATGAATGTCAATAATAAAGATTAATTTATTCAAAAACATATTTCACAAGAACATATCATATAACATTAAACCCCCCTTATAATTAATTTCATCATTTCAATTCTTCTAGTTCATAAAATTTTTTATACTTCAGGATTTCATTTATAGGATTACACATCATAGAACAAAAATCCTTTAAAAATGGAATGTTTGAATCATAACGATTAAAAAAATGTAAATCATAACTATGTTTATATATAGGATAACATAAGTTGGAGGTAAATATTAGAACATGGATGAAAACTAGGAATAATTATATAGTGTGGTAAAGATCACTAATCAAAAGAACGTTTGTAGTGCAATGAAAGTTACTGATTTCAAAACAAATAATTTATAATTATCTAAGAGACCATTTTATTAATCAATAATGAATGTAGTAGGATAATTTAATTCCAAGATCATTTTAAGAAATTTTAAAAAATTTCACAAAGAGATAAATGAACTTTATTTCATTCCATTTCATAAAGAAAAATCCCATACATGGTTCATTCCTTGATAAATTTTAACTTCATCTCTTACTCATTGAAATAAAGATGAATGATTTTTTTGGAAGAACTAATGGATTATAATATCCCTAAATAGAATTATATTTAATTCCTTATATCATTAATTATCTTCACAAAAAAATGGATACCATTGGTTATCTAATTCAAATTAATATTTCTGTTCTGATGTAACAAATTATAATCTTAAAGATAAACCAATGTTCAATATAATCATTATGATAAATGGTAAACCTTGAATCCCATTCAACATTCAAAATTTATAAGTTATATAACTAGATTTCTCCAAATAAACTTAACATTAATACACCAAATATAAAAAAGAACCACATGATTTCTAGATAAAAACCTTGTGAATACATTAATCATGTATTTTATTGAAACATAGAAATAACATGAATTTCAATAAATACATATCAAATACATACATGATTCTTCATTCGGTATAAAAGCTATTATATTATGAAAAAACGTTTTTATTGAATTCATGGGTTCAACCATATGTAGATAGAATGTGTGATTTAATGATTCCATAAACCATGTAGATATTCACATGAAATGTCACTAAAGGATGAATGATAATATATTCATACTATACATTAATAAAAAATGATACATGAAATTCCCAAATATAGAGATGAGGATAAGTAATCCAAAATTTTCATGGTTGACTTAATCAATTATGATAGCATAAGATTTTCCTTTTCTATATTTCTTTATCAGTTTTGGTTTTATATCAAACATATTAATTCTTGGATTGGTAAAATTGTGTTACTTATGCCAAAACGTCATTTCATTGACATAATGAAGCGTGGGAGGTGTATCTTGTGGATTTTTATCATTATTCTAACCATTATCTAACTTATTTATAATAAAATGGATTTCAAATTCCCAATGAACTTACTTTACAAACTTAAAACACACTATTATCCCTTTTTTGATCTCTCCGGAGTTTTTCTTCACACATTTAAGTCATACAGACAGTGGAATGTTCCATCCACAATTTATGTTTTTATGAACCCATATCTCCTCTTTCTTATCAAAGCACTAGGAATGGTGGGAATATGTAATTTATATTTCTACATTAATCTTCAAACCAAGTCCTTTCAAAGGCATCTTCTTGAGCTACCATTGAATCAATTGATTTTTATTTCATGCATTATGGATAACCAAGATGCATACATTTCAAGTATTGTAAAAGTCTCTTCATAGTAACTGATAGAGTAATAATCCTTTTTCTGATGTTCATTGAATTACTAATCCATAGTTTTTCATATAATAACAGGTATGTACATTTAGAAAATATCCCAATAAAATATTATTATTCCATAGATTCAATTTCATATTCCCACATGTTTTTAATAAGATTTACCTAAGGTTATCCTTCACCTTCCATTTTATAACTAGAAAAAATGAATTTTTTGTGGTCTGAACAGTATTGAATAGAAAATATCTTTTTACTGGTAGTAATTCACTGCTAAACAACTTGTGAATCATTGATCCACTAAATGAAGTTGGACATTGCCACATGAATGAATCAACAGAATGATGTCATGTAATTTTCTCCATTGTAATTTCATCAATATTAATATGTTAGTCATGTTATTAACAAATATCAATAATATATTTTACTACACATCCCATATAATTTGGTTTCTTAGGAGTACAATTATTTCATTTTCCATCACATTAACTATTAAAATAGTTCTTTCATGTTCTATCCATTGAGTAAACCCAAATTGTAGTGTGGTAAACATTAATCATTTTTGGGAACCACATAATCATGAAAATTGATGCATACCATGTGTAAATGAAAATGAGTATTCAATATTCTATGAAACATTCTGTATTAAAAGGTTATTCATAGTCCTAATCTATTTAAATCTGTGATGGTGGTCTATAATGAGTTTTTAAATTTATATGGAATATCCCTTAGTAGAATAAAAATTGGTTTGTAGATAAGACCATTTTCGTGGCCCAGGTCAAAATCGAGTCTTGGTCAGTACAGTTTTCTCATGGTTTTCACCCCTTTGAAAATTTTTATCAGAGGTGAATGAACTTTTTTTCCGTACATGGCTATATTTTTTGGAAAACACTTTCTTTGTTCATTACAAAAATTTAGGGACATATTTCTATACATTAATTCATCCTTGGACTTATCCTTAGATAAATCCCTATAAATATCCTCATAAATATACCAAGTTATGTCAATAATGATTTCTTATCCTAGTTTATATTGTTTGACTATAATGTTCAATTGATACCAACTTCAACAACCCATAATTCCCATACATGGATATTGAGTCTTTTTAAATGAATATTCATTAAATTATACATACACATTCCTAACGACTGTAATAGATTAGTACCATCAGAAACATGGTTTATATAATTCAAATTTAGTGAAATATATTCAACACATCCTAAAAAATAATTGTAACGACCTGAAATTTTGAATAAATCATGTTTCCTAATGTTGTGTGTTATTTTATTTTTTTTATACTCAATAAAAATGATTCATTTCATAACATGAGTATAATTAAAATGATACCATTGGGTTTTTGACTGTTATATGACCATTGGTCAATATCACCACTGGAAACTAAATGTTTTGATTATTGTCTCTAAATACAGGTAATCTTAGTTAATTAATATAGAAAGAAGATTTGATGGCCTCACCCATTAGTCTTGGACCGATCGAAGCCGATCTAACAGAACATGGGAAAGAGGTAGCACCAATGGGCTTTTCTCTGGACCAAACCCAAAGCGAACTTCATCGTGTGAAGCTATAACGGAATCACCTTCGCGTGTAGTTTAAACTGATAGAAATTACTACTCGTGTGATGTTGGTCAAGCCTCCCTCAGATTCTCTCACCTTAGCACACCTTACACTTAGGTCCTATGCTGGTGTGATAAGGGGCTATGTAAGGAGACCATAATTGCCTTGTGTAATCCTTTGTTTCAAATAAAAATTTGGATTTATTCTTATGATGATGTTTATACCTTTTCAAATGACCGTATATATATAGTATGCATTTTTTTATGAATTTTAAAAAAAGGATATTTTAAAAATGTTTATGTAAACCTTAAATAATTAAAAATGTATATGGATTTTCAAAAAATGGTCTTCTACAATTATGTTCATTGAGAAATTTAGAGTCTAATAAGATCAACATAATTTTTGATGAATAGTAAATTATGAATAGTGATTTTATGCTTAGGATTAGTAATGTGACCAAATGGAATAATAATCTCACTTAAACAATGTATTAATATAATCTATGCACCATGATTAAGTAATGTGATTCAATAAAATGGTTAAATAACAGTTTCATAAATTATTATTCAAATATTAGTTTTTTCGAGTGAATAGTGTTTTTTAATTAAAATTTATATTAAAAATATTTCGAAAAATATTTCTATAAAATGGATTTCATTTTTGAACTCAGTGCATCGATATTATGTTCAGGTAATTTTGGGGTTTTTTCTGAAAAAATGAATTTTTGGTGAATAGTGTATTTATTTAAAAATTAAATTAAAAATATTTAGAAAAATATTTTTATAAAATAGAGTTCATTTCTGAAATCAGAGCATTGATATTTGGTTAATGTGAAATTTTGGGATTTTTCTATGAAAGTTGAATTTTCAGTGAATAGTAAAAATACAGTTTTAGGGTTTTCGTATGATTAATGACATCATAACTGTGTCATGATGATGCCATGAGATATTAGAAGGAATGGTCGACAAAAGGTGATGAATTATTGTCTGGGGGACCCATGTGGCCTAACTCCATGGGAAATACCATGGGAGAGCCCATGATTTTGAGAAAACCACTTATGAGGTGTCCCTTGGCCATTAATGCCTTGTCCCCTCACTTTCCCTATAAATACCAAGCCATCCCTTCATCCATTTCGACTCCCCACTCTCCTCCAACGAAGTTTTGGTCTCATTAACTCCCATTTAGTCCTCCCAAGGTGCCCCCAAGCCCTCAAGGTCCAAACCATTGAGTTTTAAGAGTTACGTTTTAAGGTAAGGGATCCGACCTCTCTCTTTCTTTTCAAGTAATCTCTTTTATGTACTTTCTTTTATGCTACATATTCTTATGTTAAATAATTTTCTTTTATATTCCTCTTAATTCCCTTTTCATGTTCATATAATGATAGATCCCCTCTTACTCTCATTATTTTGTATTATGATGTTTTAAGTGGCGCCGTTAGGCTGCCGAAATTTTTGTAACTAATTCTTTCTCCCTTCTCATTTTTCAAGATCTATATTCACGTATAGTCATTCAAGTTCATTTTTATTATAATGGGGTATGATCTGTATATCTATCATACAGATATTTCATGATCATATTATGAGATACCCCATTTGATCTCATCAATTCATTATTTTGATGTTTTAAGTGACGCCGTTAGGCAACCGAATTTTTAAGTGGTTCTTTCACCTTCTCATTTTCAAGTTCTACTTTCATGTCAAGTCTTTCAGGTTCCTTTTTATTATGTGGGGTATGATCTATATATGTATCATACTGATCTCTTATGATCATATGTTGAGATGACCCATTTGATCTCTTCAATTCTGTATTTTGAAGTTTTAAGTGACGACGTTAGGCTGCCAAATTTTTAAGTGGTTCTTTCACCCTTCTCATTTTAAAGTTCAACTTTCCTGTCAACCCTTTCAATTTAATTTTTATTTTGTTGGGGTATGATCTCTATATCTATCATACATATCTTTTATGATAATATGATTAGATACCCCATTTTATCTCTTCAATTCAGTATTTTAAAGTTTTAAGTGACGATGTTAGGCTGCCGTATTTTTAAATAGTACTTTCACCTTTCTCATTTTCAAGTTCTACTTTCATGTCAAGTCTTTCAAGTTACATTTTATTATATTGGGGTGTTATATCTCTATCTATAATACTGATCTTTTATGTTCATATTATGACAGACCCTATTTTTTCTCATCAATTAATTTTTGGTTGAGGTTTATGTGACACTGTTAGGCTACCGAATTTTCACAAGAGAAATCTTATTTTTTTCTTCCTTTCATGTTCTTCTTTTCATATGGTATATTTTCAAATTTCAATACCATGTTCTTAAATCCCATATATTCTATCCCTCTACTGTTTTATGGGTCTTTTATTAATGTTTGACCCACGTACCATCTCTTTTCAATGTTTTTTAAAACCATGTAACATAGCCGTTATGCTGCAGAATTTTCGTCCCAAAATGTCTCTCTCTTTTTCTAAATTTATTTTATTTTATTAAGTTAATGCTCAAAGCTCTATCTTCTATATGGGTATTCACATATATACCAAAATTTTCTATTTTAAATTCTGGGATTTATATAAATGAATCCCACCTTCCCTTTCCGTGGGTTTAAAGTGACATAATGATCATGTCTTTAAAGTAGTTTTTAAAACGTTATGATTATTAAATGAAACCCATTTCTTTTATTCTATATGGGTTGTCTATGAAATTATTGATGATGATATATGTGGATCACATGATAATAAAGACATGTCAAGGGTGAGCCCTGATAGCGCTCTAATGCATTGGGTAAAGACTTAATCTCTAGAGATGACCTTTTAGACTAATATCTTGGTGAATAACCTTGGTAATGTTTAACGACATGTTGGGGATGGACCTTGGTGAAACGAAATGATTGTCAATATTAAATTTTGTAGCCACATCATCAAGTTATGAAAAATTTTATTTTTATTATGATATATCTCATTATTTCTTTGTCGTGCCTTAATGTTTTTTTCATGAACTTATTGAAGTATCTTAAGTTCACATGTAAAATGTTTCTCTTATTTCGCTTACTGGGCCATCAGCTCACCCTTTCTTTTGATGTATGTCCCCAGGTTATGAGAAACAGTAATGAACCTAGGATAAATAAGAGGATAATCCTTTCAAGTGTTTAAGAAAAATGTTTTATGTTTTCATGTTTTATGTTCCTGGTTTCCAAGACAATAAACATTAAAGATCCTCGGTTTTGTAAAATGTAATGACAATTTATGTGATAAAAAGGTGGGATTTTATAGTTGGTATCAAAGGATGGTTTATTTATTTGTGGAAATTAGGATATGCAAACTTTAGGAATAAGACTATATAAATGTTTATATATAGGAAAGCTTCGTCGTATTTTGGTGAGTATTGAGTAATGGGTTGCCAAGAAAATACATCCCTGTCTAGATACGAGCAGGTAGAGGTGGCTCTGGCACATATGTACATAGGGTTAAAACCCAAAAACACCGCTTTGAGCTAGACTGAAACGGGAACTGGTACACGAAAACGGGCTTTCCTTCACTCTTTGTTACGACACTCTCGGGGGATATGCTTTTGTAAATTCATAAGCTTAGTATAAACCATTGTTAAATAAACAAAGATAAAATAAAATAATGATTCACATAAGAATATATGATCATGGATAACCTCGATGGGAACCTAGGGGATCACAAGTTAGGGTATGATTTTCTTTTACAAGTTATCCTTATATGATTTATGTTTCTTTTCATGATTATTGGCTATGTATTTCAGCCCCTAATTATACTTTCTCTTCTTAGTTAATGGTGGGAAATGGAAGAACATGTCCCAACAACCAATGTGATAGGAAATGCGACGATTTCCGTATTAATATGACAGAAATGATTAGGGTATTAAAAGATGATTATTATTTTGGAAGACGTTCACTATTTTGGGGACCCTATATGATCGAGGTAAATAGATTACTACGGTATCTTCATTGAGGAGTAAGGTTGACTTATATTTTGAAGAATCGATGAATTTAAGGTGGACTTATTGTAATTTAGGTTACTTATGGGAATGATTAACCTATCTTGGGTAAAATATGTTTAGGTTAGCTACTTTTGTTATAATATGTTAGGAGCAGTTGATGTTGTTTGGAGATGAACAATGAACTTTATTTTGGAAGACTATGTTATCAAATCTTTCTGGTATTTGGGTTTCATTCTTAGTTTGGTTTATTTTGAGGAATTTTAAGGACAGTTATTTATGGAATGGTCTAGGATGAACTTTCGGTAGTACCATGGAACTTTGAAGATTTTAAAGTAGTTTCTATTCCTATGGGATTTTTTCTTTATGAAGAGTTTTTTTACCTTACCCTTTCTATTTTTGGGATAATGTTTAAAAATAGAAGAAATAGATAGTTAATCTTTTGTGGATTATGTGATTCTCTAGAAGACGATTCTTGTTCTTTTGATGAGACCAAGTGTTTTTTAATTACCATCATTTGGAGAAAAGATTAGTTTTGGTAGAGACTTATTAAAGGATGAAACTCTAATTTATTGTAGGTGTATTTTCTTATGTTTTTGTTCTATGTAGTAAATGAATTCCTCAAAATTATGAAAAGGAACGTAAAACAAAAATGTTGTTGGCTTACATTTCCTACTAGGTAATCAAAGACCATTTACACACATCATAATTTTGGGATTTCCTTATGGTTAACTTTCTCCTAATCATATTTTCTATCACTCTCCCTCAGAACATGACCCTTTGTTTTCTCCTCCAGGTCCATGTTTTCCTACATGGAATCCTAGTGTGGGTTAACTCGGGTGACCTTTGTACTTACCTTTCTTTCTTTTAAAGTAATATTTTTTACTGACTCCTTTTCCGATGTGGTAATTTCAACGAAATTTCAAAACACAATTTTAAAAATTGCGAGGATGCAATTTTTTAAGGGGAAAGATTGTAACGACCCGAAATTTTGAATAAATCTTGTTTCTTAATTTTGTGTGTTATTTTATTTTTTTATACACAACAAAAATGTTTCATTTGATAACATGAGTATAATTAAAATGATACCGTTGGGTTTTTTAATGTTATATTACCATTGGTCAATATGACCACTAGAAACTAAACATTTTGATTATTGTCTCTAAATACAAGTAATCTTGGTTAATTAATATAGAATGAAGATCCGATGGCCTCACCCAGTAGTCTGGGACCGATCGAAGCCCATCTAATAGAACTTGGGAAGGAGGTAGCACCACTGGGCTTTGCTCTGGACCAAACCAAAGCCGAACATCATCGGGTGAAGCTAGAATAGAATCTCCTTCGTGAGAAGTTCAAACTGATAGAAATTACTACTCGTGCGATGTTGGTCGAGCCTCCTTCATATTCTCTCACCTTATCACACCTTACACTTAGGTCCTATGCTGGTGTGATAAGGGGCTATGTAAGGAGACCGTAACTTCTTTGTGTAATCCTTTTTTTAAATAAAAATTGGGATTTCTTCTTATGATGATGTTTATGACTTTTCAAATGATCAGATATATATAGTATGCATATTTTTATGAATTTTAGAAAAATGATATTTTATAAATCTTTATGTAAACCTTAAATAATTAAAAATGTGTAATGATTTTTAAAAAATGGTCTTCTACAATTATGTTTAGTGCGAAATGTGGAGTCTAATAAGATAAACATAATTTTTGATGAATAGTAAATTATGAATACTGATTTTATGCTTAGGATTAGTAATGTGACCAAATGGATTAGTAATCTCACTTAAACAAAGTATTAATAAAATCTAGGCACCTTGATTAAGTAATGTGATTCAATAAAATGGTTAAATAACGGTTTCATAAATTATTATTCAAGTATTAGTTTTTTTCAGGTGAATAGTGTTTATTTAATTAAAAGTTATATTAAAAATATTTAGAAAATTATTTTCATAAAATGGATTTCATTATTGAACTCAGAGCATCGATATTATGTTAAGGTAATTTTTGGGGTTTTTTCTGAAAAAATGAAATTTCGGTGAATAGTGAAATTATTTAAAAATTAAATTAAAAATATTTAGAAAATTATTTTTATAAAATGGAGTTCATTTATGAAATCGGAGCATTGATATTTGGTTAATGTGAAATTTTGGGATTTTTCTGAGAATGTTTAATTTTCAGTGAATAGTAATGGTTTCGGTATGTTTAATGACATCATAACAATGTCATGATGATTCCATGAGATATTTTAAGTGATGGTAGACAAAAGGTGAGGAATTATTGTATGGGGGTCCCCATGTGGACTAACTCCATCGGAAATACCATGGGAGAGCCCATGCTTTTGAGAAAACCACTTGTGAGGTGTCCATTGGCCATTAATGCCTTGACCCCTCACTTTCCCTATAAATACCAAGCCATACTCTCATCCATTTCGACTCCCCACTCTCCCCAACGAATTTCGGGTCTCATTAACTCCCAAGGAGTCCTCCCAAGGTGCCCCCAAGCCCTCAATGTCCCAACCATTGAGTTTTAAAAGTTACTTTTTAAGGTAAGGGATCCGACCTCCCTCTTTCTTTTCAAGTAATATCTTTTATGTCATTTATTTTATAATCCATGTTCTTATGTTAAAGTATGTTCTTTTATATTACTATTACTTTCATTTTCATGTTCATATAATGAGAGATCCCCTCTTACTCTTATTATTTCGTTTTATGATGTTTTATGTGGCGCCGTTAAGCTGCCGAAATTTTTGTAAAGGATTCTTTCTCCCTTCTAATTTTTCAAGATCTATTTTCATGTAAAGTCATTCAAGTTCGTTTTTATTATGTTGGGGAATTATCCCTGTATCTATCATACTGATATTTTATGATCATATTATGAGAGACCCAATTTTATCTCTTCAATTCAGTATTTTGAAGTTTTAAGTGACGTCGTTAGGCTGCCGAATTTTTAAGTGGTTCTTTCACCTTTCTCGTTTTGAAGTTATACTTTCATGTCAAGTATTTAAAGTTTCTTTTTATTATTTTGGGGTATTATATCTATATCTATCATACTGATATTTTATTATCATATGATGAGAGACCCCATTTTATCACTTAAATTCAGTATTTTGACGTTTTAAGTGACGCCGTTAGGCTGCCGAAGATTTAAGTGGTTCTTTCACCCTTCTCGTTTTCAAGTTATACTTTCATGTCAAGACTTTAAAGTTCCTTTTTATTATGTTGGGGTATGATATCTATAACTATCATACTGATATTTTATGATCATATGATGATAGACCCAATTTTATCTCTTCAATTCAGTATTTTGATGTTTTAAGTGACACCGTTAGGCTACCGAATTTTTAAGTACTTCTTTCACCCTTCTCGTTTTCAAGTTAAAAATTCATGTCATGTCTTTCAAGTTCCTTTTTATTATGTTGTGGTATAATATCTATATCTATAATACTGATATTTTATGTTCATATTATGAGATACCCTATTTTATCTCATCAATTTATTTTTGGTTGAAGTTTATGTGATGCCGTTAGGCTGTCGAATTTTCATAAGAGAAATCTTATTTTTGTCTTCCTTTCAGGTTATTCATTTCATATGGTATATTTTCAAATTTCATTAACATGTTCTTAAATCCCTTATAATCTATTCTTATAATATTTTATGGGTCATTTATTAATGTTTGACCCATGTCCCATCTCTTTTCAATGTTTTTTAAAACCCTGTAACATAGCCGTTATGCTACAGAATTTTCATCTCAAAATGTCTCTCTCTTTTTCTAATGTTATTTTATTTTTTTTAGTTAATACTCAAATCTCTCTCTTCTATATGGGTATCCACATATATACCAAAATGTTCTATTTTAAATTCTATGATTTACGTACATGAACCCCACTTTCCCTTTCCGTGTGTTTAAAGTGATATAAAGATCATGTCTTTAAAGTAGTTTTTAAAATGTTATGATTATGAAATGAAACTCATTTCTTTTTTGCTATATGGGTTGTTTATGAAATGATTGACGATGATATATGTGGCTCACAGGATAACAAATACATGTCAAGGGTGCGACCAGATAGTGCTCTAATGCATTGGATAAAGACTTAATCTCTAGAGATGACCTTTTAGACTGATACCTTGGTGAATAACCTTGGTAATTTGTAATGACACGTTGGGGATGGACCTTGGTGAAATGAAATGATTGTCAATATTAAATGTTGTAGCCACATATTCAAGTTATGAAAAATTCTATTTTTATTATGATATATCTCATTATTTCTTTCTTGTGCCTTAATTTTATTTTCCTGAACTTATTGAAGTATCTCAAGTTCACGTGTAAAATGTTTCTCTTGTTTCTCTTACAGGGCCTTCAGCTCACCCTTTCTTTTGATGTATCTCCCCAGGTTACGAGATACAGTAATGAACCTAGGATAAACATGAGGAGAATCCTTTCAAGTGTTTAAGAAGAATGTTTTATGTTTTCATGTTTTAAGTTCCTGGTTTCCAAGACACTAAACCTTAAAGATCCTCGGTTCTGTAAAATGTAATGAAAATTTATGTGATAAAAAGGCGGGATGCTATAGTTGGTATCAATGGATGGTTTATTTATTTGTGGAAATTAGGATATGTAAACTTTAGGAATAAGCCTATAGAAATGTTTATATATAGGAAGTATTCTTGGTATTTTGGTGAGTATTGAGTAATGGGTTTCCAAGAAAATACATCCCTATCTAGATACGAGTAGGTAGAGGTGGCTCTTGCACAGATGTACATAGGGGTAAAACCCGAAAACACCACTTTGAGCTAGACTAAAACGGGAACTGGTACACGAAAATGGGCCTTGCTTCACTCTTCGTTACGACACTCTCGGGGGATATGCTTTGGTAAATTCATAAGCTTAGTACGAACCATTGTTAAAGGAACACAGATAAAATAAAATAAAGATTCAAATAAGAATATATGATCATGGATAACCAAGATGGGAACCTAGGGGATCACAAGTTAGGGTATACTTTTCTTATACAAGTTATCCTTATATGCTTTAAGTTCCTTTTCATGATTATTGGAAAAGTATTTCATCCCCTAATTATACTTTCTCTTCTTAATTAATGGTGGGAAATGGCAAAACATGTCCCAAAAACCAATGTGATATGAAATGCGATGATTGACGTATTAATACGACAGAAATCATTAGGGTATTAAAAGATGATTATTATTTTGGAAGACGTTCACTATTTTGGGGACCCTATATGGTCGAGGTAAATAGATTACTACAGTATTTTAATTGAGGAGTAAGGTTGACTTATATTTTGAAGAATCGATGAATTTAAGGTGGACTTATAGTAATTTAGGTTACTTATGGGAATGATTAACCTCTCTTGGGTAAAATATGTTTAGGTTATCTACTTTTGTTATAAGATGTTAGGAGTGGTTGATGTTGTTTGGAGATGAACAATGAACATTATTTTGGAAGACTATGTTATCAAATCCTTCTGGTATATTGGTTTCAATCTTAGTTTGGTTTATTTTGAGGAATTTTAAGGACAGTTATTTATGGAATGTTCTATGATGAAAATTAGGTAGTACCATGGAACATTGACGATTTTAAAGTAGTTTCTATTCTGATGGGATTTTTTATTTTTGAATAGTTGTTTAACCTTACCCTTTCTGTTTTTTGGATAATGTTTAAAAATAGAAGAAATAGATAGTTAATCTTTTGTGGGATATGTGATTCTCTAGAAGATGATTCTTGTGCTTTTGGTGAGACCAAGTGTTTTTGAATTCTCATCATTTGGAGAAACGATTAGTTTTGGTAAAGACTTATTAAAGGATGAAACTCTACTTTAAGGTAGGTGTATTTTCTTATGTTTTTGTTCTATGTAGTTGATGAATTCCTCAAAATAATGAAAAGGAACGTAAAACAAAATTTTTTTTGGATTACATTTCCTACTAGGTAATCAAAGACCGTTTACACACATCATAATTTTGTGATTTTCTTATGGTTAACTTTCTCCTAATCATAAATTCTATCACTCTCCCTAAGAACTTGACTCTTTGTTTTCTCCTCCATGTTCATGTTTTCCTACATGGAATCCTAGTGTGGGTTAACTCGGGTGACCTTTGTACATACCTTTCTTTATTTTAAAGTAATATTTTTTGCTGACTCATTTTCCGATGTGGGACTTTCAATGAAATTTCAAAACCCAATTTTAAAAATTGTGAGGACACAATTTTTTAACGGGGAAGATTATAACGACCCGAAATTTTGAATAAATCTTGTTTCTTAATTTTGTGTGTTATTTTTTTATACACAACAAAAATGTTTCATTTGATTACATGAGTATAATTAAAATGATACCGTTGGGTTTTTTGCTGTTATATGACCATTGGTCAATATGACCACCAGAAACTAAACGTTTTGATTATTGTCTCTAAATACAAGTAATCTTGGTTAATTAATATAGAATAAAGATCTGATGGCCTCACCCAATAGTCTTGGACCGATCGAAGCCCATCTAACAGAACATGGGGAGGAGGTAGCACCACTGGGCTTTGCTTTGGACCAAACCCAAGCCGAACATCATCGTGTGAAGCTAGAACAAAATCGCCTTTATTAGAAGTTCAAACTGATAGAAATTACTACTCGTGCGATGTTGGCCGAGCCTCCCTCAGATTCTCTCACCTTATCACACCTTACACTTAGGTCCTATGCTGGTGTGATAAGGGGCTATATAAGGAGACCGTAACTGCCTTGTGTAATCCTTTGTTTTAAAAAAAAATTTGGATTTCATCTTATGATGATGTTTATGACTTTTCAAATGACCAGATATATATACTATGCATATTTTTGATGAATTTTAGAAAAAGGATATTTTAAAAATGTTTATGTAAACCTTAAATAATTAAGAATGTGTAATGATTTTCAAAAAATGGTCTTCTACAATTATGTTTAGTGCAAAATTTATATTCTAATAATATCAACATAATTTTTGATGAATAGTAAATATGAATAGTGATTTTCTGCTTAGGATTAGTAATGTGACCAAATAGATTAGTAATCTCACTTAAACAAAGTATTAATAAAATCTAGGCACCTTGATTAAGTAATGTGATTCAATAAAATGGTTAAATAAAGGTTTCATAAATTATTATTCAAGTATTAGTTTTTTTCATCTGAATAGTGTTTTTTTAATTAGAAATTATATTTAAAATATTTAGAAAATTATTTTCTAAAAATGGATTTCATTTTTGAACTCAAAGCATCGATATTATGTTAAGGTAATTTTTGGGGTTTTTTCTGAAAAAAGGAATTTTCGGTGAATAGTGTAATTATTTAAAAATAAAATTAAAAATATTTAGAAAATTATTTTTATAAAATGGAGTTCATTTATGAAATCAGAGAATTTATATTTGGTTAATGTGAAATTTTGGGATTTTTATGAGAAAGTTGAATTTTCAGTGAATAGTAAGGGTTTCGGTATGTTTAATGACATCATAGCAGTGTCATGATGATTCCATGAGATATTTTAAGTGGTGGTAGACAGAGGGTGATGAATGTTTGTATGGGGGGCCCCATGTGGCCTAACTCCATGGGAAATACCATGGGAGAGCCCATGCTTTTGAGAAAACCACTTGTGAGGTGTCCATTGGCCATTAATGCCTTGTCCCCTCACTTTCCCGATAAATACCAAGCCATCCTCTCATCCATTTCGACTCCCCACTCTCCCCCAAAGAATTTTTGGTCTCATTACCTCCCAAGGAGTCCTCCCAAGTTTCCCCCATGCCCTCAAGGTCCCAACCATTGAGTTTTAAGAGTTCCGTTTTAAGGTAAGGGATCCGACCTCTCTCTTTCTTTTCAAGTAATCTCTTTTATGTCATTTATTTTATGCTCCTTGTTCTTATGTTAAAGGATGTTCTTTTATATTCCTCTTACTTCCCTTTTCATGTTCATATAATGAGAGATCCCCTCTTACTCTCATTTTTTCGTTTTATGATGTTTTAAGTGGCGCCGTTAGGCTGCCGAAATTTTTGTAAAGGATTCTTTCTCCCTTCTAATTTTTAAAAATCTATTTTCATGTAAAGTCTTTCAAGTTCCTTTTTATTATGTTGTAGTATGATATCTATATCTATAATACTGATATTTTATGCTCATATTATGAGAGACCCCATTTGATCTCTTCAATTCAGTATTTTAATGTTTTAAGTGACGTCGTTAGGCTGTCGAATTTTTAAGTGGTTCTTTCACCCTTCTCGTTTTCAAGTTCAACTTTTAGGTCAAGTCTTTCAAGTTCCTTATTATTCTGTTGGGGTATGATATCTATTTCTATCATACTGATATTTTATGATCATATTATGAGATACCCCATTTGATCACTTAAATTCAGTATTTTTATGTTTTAAGTGACGTCGTGAGGCTGCCGAAGTTTTAAGTGGTTCTTTCACCCTTATCATTTTCAAGTTCTACTTTCATGTCAAGTATTTAAAGTTCCTTTTTATTATGTTGGGGTATGATATCTATAACTATCATACTGATATGTTATGATAATATGATGAGACACCCCATTTGATCTCTTCAATTCAGTATTTTGAAGTGTTAAGTGACGCTATTTGGCTGCCGAATGTTTAAGTACTTCTTTCACCCTTCTCGTTTTCAAGTTATACCTTCATGTCAAGTATTTCAAGTTCCTTTTTTTATGTTGGGGTATAATCTCTATATCTATCATACTTATATTTTATTTTCATATGATGATATACCATATTTGATCTCATCAATTCATTTTTGGTAGAAGTTTATGTGATGTCGTTAGGATGCCGAATTTTGATAAAAGAAATCTTATTTTTGTCTTCCTTTAATGTTATTCATTTCATTTGGTATATTTTAAAATTTCATTAAAATGTTCTTAAATCCCTTATATTATGTCCCTATACTTTTTTATGGTTCATTTATGAATTCTTGACCCATGTCCCCTCTCTTTTCAATGCTTTCTAAAACCCTGTAACATAGCCGTTATGCTGCAGAATTTTCATCTCCAAATGTCTTTCTCTTTTTCTAAAGTTCCTTTATTTTATTAAGTGAATACTCAAAGATCTCTCTTCTATATGGGTATTCACATATATACCAAAATTTTCTATTTTAAATTCTGGGATTTACATACACGAAACCCACTTTCCCTTTCTGTGGGTTTAAAGTGACATAAAGATCATGTCTTTAAAGCAGTTTCTAAACCATTATGATTATGAAATGAAACCCATTTCTTTTATGATATATGGGTTGTTTATGAAATTATTGATGATGATATATGTGGCTCACATGATAATAAAGACATGTCAATGGTGCACCCAGATAGCGCTCCAATGCATTGGGTAATGACTTAATCTCTTGAGATGACCTTTTTGACTGATACCTTGGTGAATAACCTTGGTAATTTTTAATGACACCTTGGGGATGGACCATGGTGAAACGAAGTGATTGTAAATATTACATGTTGTATCCACATATTCATGTTATGAAAAATGTTATTTTTATTATTATATATCTCATGATTGCTTTCTTGTGCCATAATGTACATTTTATGACCTTATTGAAGTATCTCAAGTTCACATGTAAAATGATTCTCTTGATTCCCTTACTGGGCCTTCTGCTCACCCTTTCTTTTGATGTATGTCCCTAGGTTATGATATGTAGTAATGAACCGAGGATGAACATGAGGAGAAGCCTTTCAAGTGTTTAAGAAGAATGTTTTATGTTTTCATGTTTTAAGTTCCTGCTTTCCAAGACACTAATCCTTAAAGATCCTCGGTTTTCTAAAATGTAATGAATGTTTATGTGATAAAATGCGGGATGCTATAATAATCCCCTTTTTTAATTATACATAAAACCATTCTACATGTGCTTAGGAATGGAAATAAAATAATGGGTGATATCAGATTATCAGTAAGGGTTAACATGGTAAATATGTAATTATAAAATGATAATAATATTATGATAACATATGAAGAAAATATGAAAACAAAACTCACTTATCAAGGATCACAATCATGAATCATATAAAATAAATTGGTAGTTAATATAACATAAATCAGAATATAATAATTGAATAGGATCAATAATCAAATAATAATGACACATGACATGAAATTTTTGGTATAGACATAAGTTTTTATAATCTTATCTCAAGGGTACCTATGATGAAATTTATAAAATATTAGGCATGTATAATCAATCTTGTTCCTACATTGGGATTTTGATCACATATATTATTTACCCTCTTGTTATGGTTAGGAAATGAGAAACTGTGTACCCTCTTGTTTTGGGCTTACGATGACCTCCCTTGTACCGTATTTTTATGGGCTTCGTATTAACTCACATGTACTCGTAGGTTTTGGGATTTCTATGACATATCATTTACCCTCTATTTTCTTTCATGGACTGATAAACCATTTACATTTTTATCTCCAATAACATTTATCATTACCCAATGCATTGGACAAGGATATGGGTCTCACCCATAACAAAATAAAATCATACATATGTGTTCCACAAGATCATAAACAATGATCCTATAATAACCCAAGAAATGTATTGGTTTCCATAGAAATGAAATAATATCATAACTATTGGAAACGATATGGGTTTCCTAATCATATCAAATCCCATGAAATGAAGCAACATTAAAATTTATTTTATTTTGGTATAACCCATTGTATAAAATTGGATTTTATAAAGAACTCATCATATTAATGATAAATCATTATAATAATAATAAAATGGTTTATAGCGATAATATCCATAGTTAATAATATACTATAAAAAAGTATTTAATATCATATCAGAAATTATTTCGATAGATAATTTATAAAACGTTTTGAGGAAAATATCAATTATACTCTCAAAATCATTATTAAACCACAAAAAAAATTCATGTTCCTTATCTACGAAAACCAATTTTAAAAAAATGAATTTATGTAATATTAGGAAAAAACTATTATTTAAAAAAAATTATACCATGTAAACATTAGAAGTATTCCTCAATGAAATGAAATTCATAATGGTGGGTAAACCCTTACATGTCGTACATGTTAATGGAATGTTCCTATTACATAGTAAATAGTTTACAAAATTGCATTCATCAGAAAATGATAAGAATATTAATTTGAAAAACAAATACAAAATGGGTAGATATTTATGTAATAAATCAAATTAAAATGTTAAAAAACACTTTTTAAAATTGTTTTAGAACACATGGTTTTGAAGGAAAATATATTACTGACCGAAGAGAGAGATAATTTCAGATTTTATTAAAAATAATGTAATTATATTTAAAAAAATAGTATAAATTTGGAACCCTTTCATGATGAAACAATGAATAAATGAAAGATAATAAAATTAATGAAAATTAATGATATATAGATCATAATAAATTTTCAATGGATGAATAATCATAAAAAGATCCAATATAATATATTATAGTATACATAATAACTTACCACATTGGTGACTTTGAATCATAAACTCCATGAAAGAATAAAAATTGGAACATATAATATCTTGATTATGTAAAAAATAATGAAATTACATATCAAATGTTCTGTATATACACATCATGAAATTATGTTAATGTTTAACGTAACATACATCCCAAAGAAGTAAAATTGAGGCAAAATTCACATTCCACATTGGTATCATTTTAACTGTCATCCCCAAGAATGGAAAATCCTAAATAGGATATGTAAATACCAATAATAAAAATTATAGAAATATTATAATACATCCATGGGAATTATACACACCACATATAAAAAATTGGTACGGTTAACATAGCTTGTTTCTCATGAGAAATAATAGAGACAAAAATGCCTTATTGCTTGACTAAAATTTGAATAATGATATATTTGAAATAATAACATCAATTGAAACTTTTTATATTAGGAAATAAGTTAAATTATTGATATAATATTTCATAGACTATTCAATAAAACGTAAAAGATAAATGAGTGTTGAATATGGAATAAGTCTCCCAGATATAAAATTGAGACTATAAATTTCATTACCTTATGAATTAAAAATCATCATACTCACACTAAAATCCTTTATAATGACTATAATATTATTATTATTCTATAATATAACCATATTCATATATATAATACCATACATTATTTCCATATGTCTATATATTACTCATTTATTTACAATTCCTTGTTAATGTTACATTTTAGGTAATAACCTTTTGTTTATTTATTTATGTTTTAATTTTTGGTCATCACACATTTATAATTATTTGAACATATTTATAAAAATAAAAATTATATAAATATAATATATATTCATAATATATTTATTTATAATAATCTATATAAAATATAAATTAGAAATTTTATATATCATTCATGGAGATGGTATGTCATACTTATGCATGAATATTTTTTTATTTTTTTATTGAATTAAAATGAATACAATTTTATGATATATTTTTTATATAAAATAATTTTTATGAAATATATATCATATATTTATGTTAAATACATCCTTAATACATTCCATGAAAAAGCGTTAATAAATCACATTACTTCACAAGGTGGTACTTGTCGTACACACGAATGACGTTATCGTTTTTCCCCAAGATGGAAAACATGGATTGTGTTCAATATGAAAAAAATAATCTCATAAGTATAATATAAAAACTTTAATTACATAATTATTATATATCTAGAAAAGTGGTTATAAATTAACGAACAACATCATCTAGCGAGATGGTAGACCATCGTATACACGAATGATGACTTTGTATCTCATTTGATAGAAGTGTGCGATGTTTCAGAAACTCATCATAAAAACGTTTTAGTATAATTTAAATATAGGTTTTTTGTTATATACATATTATATAAGGATAATTTAATAGGTTTTAGGAATATATATAAAAAATCATTGATGAATGCTACCTCTTCTTTTGTTTTATCTTATTCGTTTTCACCCATAGAATTCCTTCGATGGAGTTTTTCCCAATAGAATTATAACTGGGTGATGTGGGGGAGTTTTAGATGTGATTAATAGAGTAATTTTACGAACAATTTTTTTTAATGTTTTAAGATACAATAATAGGTGGCTTCATTTTATAACTGAGGGATATGGCACACATAAAATCTTTGAATAGAAAGTTAAGTGTACAAATTTTTTTACATAAGAAAAGGAAAAAACTCACCAAATTCTATAAATGATGGAATATGGTTTAGATGTGGTAATTAAATGGTTTTTGGACAATTATATAGGTTATTTTCCCCAATAAATTTGATTTTTAGACTATTGGGAATGCCAATTTTCACTTATTTTCAATAAATTATCGTAACTATTTCAACATATCATTTTGGTCAAAATCTAGTTTAAAATAATATAAATTATATGTTATTATTTTTAAAATTATAGAATCAATTTTTCCAAATTATAAAAATATAATGGGCAGAAAACAATTGAAATTTTAATCATATAAACATGACATTACATTGGGTTTTTAACGCGAGTATTATCAATATTCTGAAATGTTTTCATATCCAATTTCTATGAAAAACTTGTTCTAATAACATAAATTGGAATAATAGATATATATTATAACTACATATCTCTTTAAACCAAATTAAAATATAATTTATATTTGTTTATAATTTTAACAAAAATGATTTCTTCAATTTAAATTCAGTATTTATCATTATTCATCAAAAAATGAATATTTCCTAAAAAATCAAAAAACAAATCATCCTAAGGTAATTTTGATATTCAAATTTCATTAATTTTATTTTTTTTAAATTGAATTTATTAACATGTTAAAATTTGATTTAAAATACATTCATCATTAAGAGGATATAAAACTGCCTTTTAGAGAAATAACTATTTTTACGCCTAAAATTATATTTATTCTTATCTCTTCACTATAAAATACATTATATGAATGTTAAATAGCCTATTGGATATAAAATATATACTTATAAATAAAATAATTCATCAAAAGTTAGGTATTTATTTTTTTTGAGATAACACGTGTTTTTGCAATGGAAAAATGTTTTTCAAAAAAGGTATTTCCTTATTTTCAAATATTTCATATATTAATTTTTAATTAATAGGATTCTAAATAATTTAGTTTAAAGACATTAAAAACACATTGTTTGATAATTTAGATAATCCCTTTAATACCATCCATTATATTGTCTAGGATATTACTATCCTAATATTTTAATAATATTAGACGTTTGTTTTAAACTCAGTGTTGCATGTAACACAATCTAGCATCAGTTCTGCGTGTAACATAATATTGACATGGTATATAATGTAACACAATACACAATTAGTGTTTCATGTATCTAACGATAAACTCATTATTGCGTGTATCAATGTATTTTATTTATGTTTTGTATAATGTAATCATATCTTTTTGTTGCGTGAAATAAAAGTCATCATTGAATATTAATTTATTCAAAAAATAATAATTCATAGAAACTAAAGATTATACATTCATCCCCCTAAAATTAATATAAATCTTGAAATTATTTTGGGTTATAATTGTTTTCATTCTTCGTATATCTTTTCCCAGGAACCCACATTAGATAAATGAATAATAAAAATTATTTTCACGATTTGTGTATACTTTTTCATATGTATTATTGAGTATAAAAATATTTTTTCACCAAATACCTTTAGGATTGTGGATAAAAAGATTTCTAATGGTGTTCGTGGTGATTTTTAGTTTTTTTCTAACCAAAGTCGCAAATTGTGAAATTTCAGAACAAGGATTGACATATACATGGTGTGTACATTATCAACACACATTGTGTACCTTCCCCATACATGGATCAGTTAGCCAGAGCACATTCCCATGTTGGTGGAGAGATACTACACACTAGGTACACACCTTCAACACACTATATTGTACATTCCAGATGTATTCAATGGCTGAGGCTAATACTACACTCTATGTTGGGTGGTGATACATGCCATTTACCCCCACCAACCAATCATTGATGCCTTGATGTCAGTGGGTATAATGTAAAACCATATAACTAGGGAGAAATAAGAGAGAAATGTGTTTACCTAGGTTCAAAGTGTGTAGTTTATTTTATATTCCATATAGTTTAAAAATATATAAATCGAGGTAAATCCCTCTATGTTCGGCGTTGTACATTCAGGGGGAGCAGTTTCCACACTATTGTTCAACTTCCCTCAAACTAAAATTCATGTTTATATTTCCAATTTTACTTTATGTCTTTGTGTATAATCTCACATTCCCCTTCTCATATCATTTCCATGGTACGGATTGAGTTATAGCCCTATATGAACATTATAACCATGGTTATAAGTGGAAACTTCCATCGTGTTGTGTTTGTAATAATAATTGTGATTGTTTTTTAATTAAAATCATGAAGTCTTGTTTTCACTACGATTCTTGTTAATAACTTATTTAATAAAACAAATGAATTTTTCACAGTTGTTGTCATATCGAACCAAAAACAACACCAATGGTGACAACTGAATGAATTTCAATGACCGAATCCATGACCATGGGGTAAGCATATTAATAAATGTTTATGGGTAAAGAACATTAAGATGTTTAAAGTAATTAATTACCATAACAAGGGGTTTTCCATTAATCTTTTAATCCACTATTTCCAGACAATGAGATATCTTTTTAATTATATCCATGGATAAATAAATTTCATTAATAAATCCAATACCAATTAAATAATATTTCCTGATTCCCAGAATAGAATTACAACCTAAAAAGGTTGTTTTCTATAATGTCTATCAACTCGTTTGTTTTAATTTAAAAAAATTCAATGTGTTATAGTAGTTTGTTCCCTTCATCCATACTTATGTCTGTATAATCATCTGAATTCACCAATTCATGTCGATCATATTGCTTCTCCAAATTCCCCGTGGGATCGACCCTGACTATCGCTAGGAACATAGTTTGTTATTTTATAAGGGGAATTTAATTTCCAATATGGAAAATACCATATAATGTATTCAGTACCATATTATGAAAATGTTGGCTATGAACATGGAATTAAATAGTGTGAGTTTGTATCAAATTTTGGTTTCCCTTGATTGTTTGTCTTTTCTACTTCTTGATTCTTTTTCTTGAAAACCATGACCACACATCCCATGGATCATTACCCGATTAGGGAGTGGTACAATCCACCATGAGAGTATTTTAAACTATATGATCCAACATTGTTTAAATCATAATTGGAATATAATTATGCAATGATGGATGATTGGTTCCAATACGATGAAGATCCATTTACATTAGTCACCTCAGTGTTCTCTTATTCTTTTTTCAGAATCATATTTAGGTAAATCTAAATGGTTATAATCGATGTTGTATGCATTAAACAAATTCTCGTTTGGCCAAACTAAATGGACTGGATGAATTTTAAATATGGTAGAGAATGTATCTAAGATAATTTCCATTTTTTTATATTTCAGTAGGGTCTAAGGCTGGGTGTTATAATACCTTTTCAAATGAGAAAACATATTATGATATGGGAGCCAACAGTCATTCACTAGAAATTTCAAAATATAATTTTATAAACACAAAAATTTGAATTTGGGACCATATCAAAACCTGTCAATACTAGATTTTATGACACTTGTACTTCCATCCACCCAGTGTATTACATAACTAATTCATATTACTTCTCTAATTATTTTTAGGTTGTTTGAATTGAAAAGAAGAATCCCAGGAGGTGTAGGGTGTACCTGATCAAGCCAAGAAACACATCCACCTTCAGAATATACTCAAAAGGGAGAGGCGATTATTTAATACACCACCTAGACCACCTAATGTATATGAATCATGGGGTAATTATAAAGGCGATGGACATATGTGGTCCTTTACGCAACGAAAGCCACATCCACATTCGAATTACGGGTAAATACCATTAACTTGGGTCAATGAAAATTCGTAAAACAATGGGGATTTTTATGACAAAACCCAATCACTATTTTTTCTTCTTTTTAGATTTTAATAAACACACGGAACATTTTTTTTCTCTAGAAATTATGTACATATTTCTTTTTCTAGAAACTAATTCAATTATAGTAAAATAAGGTTACACACCTTGTGTATCCTTATATCTGTAGTGCACTACTATTTTTGTTTTATATTATACTATACAATTATGTTAAATAAATATTAAATAATTTAATGAATAGGGATGAATCATGTTCATATGGTATGATTTTTTAAGTGTATATGAGCCATTGCTGGTTTGAATTTCTCAACACCATACTTTGGTACAAGGTTTGTTCTTTTTGAACCAAAGAGTTTACTAAACGGAAATGGATTTTTTTTTGAATTATATATAAAATAATAATAATACCAAACCAAACCCATTGTGGGGTGGAATTGTTTAGGGTCATAACCCATGAAGCCATAAGTTACGAGTTCGAGTCCAATCAATCGGTTCAGTTCAATCATTTTTAAAATTAATAAAAACACATGATGTGTATTTCGGTAGAAGTCATGTGCACCAATTTCTCATTAATAATGTAAAACCTGATAAAAAATAATAATCACCTGGGGTGACGTAGGTTGATTTGAAGAGTCATAGAATATGGTTCAAAAGATCTATGTCCAAACTTTCATAATATCTCTACAATATATCAATCATTCAATAATTAAAACACATGTTGTATGCTCTCTTTTCCACGAGTAGAGATGTGACTATACTTTTAATATATAAATTTTATAAAAACATATAGTGCTATAACCATCACTATAGTGTTTGAGGAGTTAGATTTGGTATGGGTGGTAACCAGTTTGAATCGACCCCCAAGCACCATACTGATAGTTGTATTTCACTTTTTCGAATTTCAGAACACAGGTTCTATATGTCTGTGATACATTACAAGTATTGGTTTATTTTTTATTTCTAAATAATTTTTTTTTATTTATATATTATAAATAATAAATATTCTATGGTTTATTTTAATAATTATACTTTTATGAGTAATAATATTGGTAGAAAAACTTATTACATGGTGTGTGGGACCCTCTATATGTTGTTTTGTTCACCTATAAAGGCTGGGAACACTACATGGCCTGACCCCATTTTGTTCACCCAAATCCATTTTCTCTTCAAGGTGTCTCTCACACACTTCTCTCTCTCTCTAATCCCTCAATCTCTAATTTTTCTTCGATTCAAGTTGCCATTTCATCCCTATTTTGATCCTTGATCCGAATGTTTACTCTTACTCTCATTATTTCAATGGTTTATAAATATTTCAGGGATTATTGGATCAGTTTTCTATTTAGATAGAATCATATAGTCCACAGGTTCAATTTAGAACACACACTATTTACTCTTTTTACACCACCACACTCACTGATTTATGAATTTTAAAAACACATGGAATTTATGTTTGGTACACAACATTTATAACACTGATATTCTTCCTTTTTGAGGAAACCATGTATAGAGACCACATGGACGAACCCCCTATATAAACACATGGTGGGTATTTTAATTTTAATCCATTTACCCTATTCAAATGTAGTAGTCTATGGTTATGGTGTACACACATTAGAATCAATGTTCATACAACAGGCCATGTAGTACCATCACACGACGTGAAATCTTTTATTTGACCAATCAATGAAGAGTCCATGTATGGGAACTTACATGAAAAAAACCCCATATTCTCACACAAAACATGTATGACATAATACATATAGTGTATTGGCTATTTCACAGACACATTACCACTCATCGTGTTTGTCCAGAGTGCACGCGTTTCACACTCGATCACAATACGCGTTAGGTACCCTAGATGTACACTCCATGTTGTTTGTTTTTATGTTTTCACATATTTCATCTTTTTTTCATCTCTTTTTATAATGTTGTATTAATTTGATCCTATCTAATCTATTGAATATAGATATTGAGAGTGTGGGAAGTGTACCAAAACCACTACTAATGAAGAGATACACCATTGGATCTAACTTCAAAGGCTGACAACACAAGTGATAGATATTCCAGTGTGTCAGCCGCCAATCTTTCCCATGCAGACTCCTCTACTACCATCACCGTCTTCTTCGACATCATCCATTAATTCAGCTAAAACAATGATACCTTCTATGGGATATACTCATCCTTACTCTATAATGACCAGATGATCTGTAGTTTCACATGGCTCCAGCACAGTAGATCATACTACTAGTGAATCCTCAACTAGCCCCCAAGACAATAGTGGCCTAGACTGTTCCAGAACCACCATCCATAGCTAGAACAACCTCAGAGCCTACTACAAGAGCCATTCCTCCACCATCTATTTCTACAATCAGACCTTCTACATCAACAATTGTGGCTTTACCACAATAAGGTCTGGTAGTAGCGTGACACAGTCACATCTATGCCTTTTCTTCACAGAGGGACATCCTAGTCCAGATAGAATTTGGACATTTTCATCATTCACTACACAGTTGGGTGGTTTTTTCTTCAATGATTGAATTCCACAGAATCTCAGCATCATGGAGAAGAGTGAGGAGCTTATCATGCATACTAAAATGCTCGATACACTATAGGTTACCACTCTAACATTTGGATATTTAATTTTGTAGTTTGATTCTACCATTGACTTCAATGGTCCCACCTACCATCATACTCTCACTGAAATATGTAATTTAATCTGATTTAGGATGGGCCGAAGACACTTCTCACTGACATTAGCTGAGTTTGGCAATGGGTGTGACTTTTACCCTTATCATTCAACCCAAACTCATGTCTCCACCATCACCCAACATGAGAGTTATAACATCATTTACATATTGTGGGTCATTTATTGGCCTAAATATAAGTATACCCTCAGTTATTTGAATAACACAGTCATCATTTCCCATTCACATCATTTCACCCATCGTTGCATCAATTCAATATTTTTTCCATGCCATGAGGGCATAGGTTTCTTGTATAGATGATACAGAGAGCTTATTACATTAATTTCAATAAAAAATATCTTAATATCCCTTTTTCCTCCTACATCTGCTCTATGATCAATTATTTTCAATGTAACGACCCAAAAATTTATTAATGAATATTTCTCTTGATATAATTAAATGTCTTATTATGTAAAATTGTTATATAAAATACATGCAATTCCTTGGTTTTATGTTTTTTGATTTTAAAATAACGTTAACAATTATTTTCATTAAAAATATAGTTGTTAAATAGTGATCACATGATTACTATAAATATAAGGTTTTAACAAATCCAATTTAATTAGATGTTCTAAGTGATGGCCTCATCCAGTAAAATTGATCCATACGAAGCCCATTTTTCATAGCTCAGAAAGGAGGTAGCGTCATTGGGCTTAGCTCTTGACCATGCCCAAGATGAGATTCAACCTGTAAATCTTAAACATAATTGAATATGGTGGGATTTGATGTTAATAGATATTACCACATGTGCGATGTTATATGACCCTCACCAAGAGTCTGTCATCATCGAACACCTTACTCTTACGACTTATACTGGTGTTATAAGGGGTTATGTAACAATACCAACGCATTATCATTATGTGCATTATTTTTTTAGAATAATGAATGTACCTTAATTTTATTATACTTACTTTGTAAATGATTTTTAAAACACAAATAATATTTTTAGTTAATAATCAAATTCAATTAAGAAATATATTTTGATGAATTATTGTGTTTTTCAAATAAATAGTATATATATTTTTTTAATTTTAAAATTCAATTAAGAAATCTATTTTGAGGAATTATTGGGTATTTGAATTAAAAATATATTTTTGTAAAATATTATTAACTAATTATTTTTTATTAAATATAATTTATCTTATAATTTATTTGAATACAATTACAATTTTTATTAAGGTTTGAAAATTGTTTTTTGTCAAAACCCATGATTTTTTAATTAATGTTGGTATTTATTTTAAAATTTAAAATTCACATATTTAGAAAACTAATTATAAAAAAGGAATATTAGTTTTTGATTTTGAACTTAGATATTATCTTACAATGATTTTTTCATAATTTTCTGAGATAAATAAATTTTTGGGTAAAAATTAAATTCCTTTTAAATATATAATATGTTATATGACATCATAATGACCCAAAAGTGATTTCATAAAATACTAAAAAATTTATATTAGGCCAATATATGTTTTTACAATAATATAATGTTATTTTTATTTCTTGATTAATTTTATAATGCCTTAGTGGACATTCCAAGACTTATAAATTATTTTATCATGTTAGAATGATTTCTTTTAGAGTGTGACTCACCTTCACATAATAACTCCTAATATATTAATATGTTCTTCCATTGGGTATATAAAATAATTTCATTACCCCCTTTTAAAAAACCATGGTATGTTTTGTGGTTTTGATTACTTTAATGGGTAGTATCTAAAACCAAAATAATTATGAATTCCCTCTTCCTTTCTATATAAACCCACCCATGATCCGAATTATCTTCACTAAAAACCTTTGGAGAATGTACCTACTCTGCCCTCTTCTCTCTAGAATCCTCACAAAGTCCCTCAAACTCTAAGGAAGCCCCTCCTCAAGCTCTTTAAGTCACAAACTGTAGTAATGGATCCTCACATTCCTTCCTTATTTATGTCCATGTTTCCTTATATTGTTATGACCTTTTATTTTAATTTAAAAATGTTGGGTGGTTGTTTCGAACGTCCCCTATGCTTCCCTAAATATTTATTAATTATTAAATACTAATTTTTCTATCAATAATGGCTCCCATGTACACCTGTTAAAATGCAAAAATTCCATAATAGATTTCTCTCTTCTCACTTACATTCAAGGAATTATTTTTTGTTTTGTATATAAATCCAATAACATATGTTTGGATATTATACTCCATGACCCACTTACTATCCATTTTATGTATAAATTATGATATAATCATTTCTCTCTCATCAACTCATTTTAATATATCTATTTCACGTTGTTATTCTACCAAAGATAGATCAAACATTCCCATGCCAAAATCATCGTTTTAGTGAATAACATACCCATTTATCTGTCAAGGGTATTCACATTTATGCACATTTACTTTTTGATTGAGGAAAAAAATTTAAATATTCTATATATCTTATTCGTGGAATAAATTATTATGTTTATCGAATCTATTTTGCAAGATCTATGGGGGCACACATATGCATGAAATGAAAAGATTACGAACGGTGCAACCTTCTATCACTCCAATGCATTGGGTAAATAATAGTATATAGATACTCCATGTTAAATTATGGTTTACACATGTTAATTTAAGTAATATGAGGGTTTAATCATGCTAATTCATGTTAAATGGGGTTTACTAATTCCCATTGTGCAATGACCCTTTCTTCAAGCAAATATCATGTTAAATGATGTTTCTACTATTCAATTCTATGATAATAATACTATATCATTACATTATGTTGATATTTATATTGTGCTATATTGATATGAATATTTCCTAAAATTTTATATATTATTCATTTTAGGCCTTGTTTACTCCCACACTTGGCATTATATCTCAGTCTTTTCTAATGCATGTCCTCAGGTTATCCCGTACAATGCTAAGTAAGAGGGAATTTTTTGGTACTGTAAACGAATTTTTCATGAAAGATATTGTGTTTTATGTTCTATATTGATATGTAATGTTCATAATTTCCCAATAAACTATATATTTTAATCATTGATGTTTTATTAAGTGAAATTTTATTTAATAAATCATGTTTAAATGTGTAATAATGAGCAGAGTTGTTATAGTTAGGGAAATAAGAATGGAAAATTCTATACCAGAAGGTTAGCATACTACCTTTGGGTATTTGATCTAAATATCCAACACAGTAAAATTTTCTTACCATAGTGAATTTACATCATCATTCATATATGTTTGAGGATGATAAATCGATGGGAGATTTCATTTTTCACTTATTGGATTCTATGACATCTACATGGTAAAGAGATGACCCATCTCCCCCACTGGTGTTGATGATAAGGTCATTCCCATCCAGTAGTGGAAGATCCTTGTCAACCCCTCCCCACTTATTCCACCCATCCATAATAATCCTCTATAACGTATTCTTTTAGACCATACACATCACCACTTCCACAATCACACTCTGCTGTTCTCCCCATCTCTCTCTGCCATACCACCCTTGACCGCCATCTACACCTCCTAGAGTGACACCAAGCTTCCATTGTATAAATACAACCACAAATTGAACATATATTGTGACTTCTTCTTCATCATCAAGGAAATAACTTACCCAATGTACCTACACCTCTATATAATCCACATCCTTCCACATTATAGACTTCATTATCTACTCTAGACATAGATATAGTTATCCTATCGACTACTGGACCAGATGCTACTGAATCTACCCCGAGAGATGTATCCATGAATCCTACCACTCCGAGTGCAAAGATAGTTCCGACATCATCCTATTTCACTACACAAGATCTTCCAGATCTCGTTATATAGATAAATTATCTTCTATAGGGACACCATGACTATGATTTTCAAACTTATTTCAATATATATATATCAATTTTATACTATACATGATTTATTATGGTGTATGAAAGTATATGATTGTTTTTCCATCTTTTAGACATTCATAGGTACTCTGGATCATTATTAGAAAATCATTTTTGGGTTATTTCAAACTTTTTGAGCTCTTGATGTGGGGAGTATTATTTTCAAGTTTCTTTTCATTACATTTCATTTTTATACATATATCATTACATCACAACATTCTAGAATATGTGTGTTTTCATGCATCTTCTTCACTTCCTTTTTGTTTCACTTATAGGACTATGTTCAACAATAAGTATGGATTATAGTATCTGTCTAAAATAGTTTTTGATCATAAATTGATCTAGGAGACTTTATAAATAGATGATATATTTTAAAATTTGGATTTTTATAGATTAATTATATTTATAAATGATACATACATATAGTGGAATTAAAATGTAACATGTTAGTTTAATTTTAATCTATTTTAAAAAGAAATATGATATATTTCGATTTTGCATATAAATTTTTGGAAATTGTTTTCATTAAACTAGTTATTTTTATTTTTGTCATGACCTGATTGAAAATTAATTTTTCTTATTCTCTAGTGGATGTATAATCCTTATGACATATTCTTTCATATACCCTCATTCTTGGGAGACACTTTATATATGAAAAATTATTATAACAAATGAGGTTTTCTTTTCAAAACATGATTATTTTGAATCTCCGTAAAATTGTTGAGGCGATTAATTTTTATTTTAATACATTTTGACATTGAGATATAACCAACATCTAATTTTTTTAAAACCCTTAGAATCCATGAACATATTTGATAGGATGACACCTTACTATCCAATTTATCCTTCATACCTGAATCCATTGATAAGAGTTCATGATTAATTATTTGAGTTGAATGAAGGATTTTTGGACAAGAATGGTACATTTTTGTGAGAATCGAAGTTACTAATTATGTGAGAGTGTCCCAATTGTTCATTTGGGAATAAGGGTTTGAAACTATTATTCATTGTAATACTTATGGTCCTGTATATTTTCTTCCCGATGTAATAACATGAAAAAATCATTAGGGACCCAGATTCATTCATTGATCTTTTTTATTGTTTATAGACCGGTGATGGAAATAGACTATTATTCTGATGATAAAATGTTGAGATATCGTAATAGGGATTCTTCATTAGTAAGAATCACTTTAGAATATCATGCTTTATTATTTAAATTTTTTTCTATTTTCCAAGCATATGAGTTTTTTTCACATCATTAACCTAGTACATGTTTCCAATGAAGTTTTTGAAACTTATTAAGAGACCTCATGATTTTTGCGATTTGATTTATAAGGTAGAAAAAGAGAATAATTGAAAGACAATGGATCGAGTGCATAAACATGATATTGAAAACTAACTCTAATAAATTTATATTGAGTGATGAGTGTTGAATTTTTTAGTGAGGTAAACAATCTAGTGGAATAGGTATTTATGAATAGTTTAATAATGTAAATATATGAGTCTCTAAGGTCATTATTTTAATTAATAATGGGGAATGATTAGATTATAATTGGAAATAAAATATGTTTAATGCCTGTTTTAAATATTCTACTATGTATAAATATATTTTGACTATAATTAGTAAAAATCATCCCTTTTTTGAGTATGGATTCTGTTTAATTGATGTTGATATTTTTCTTGAGACCATGAAACTTACATTGGGTGGGGTTTTGATGTTCCCACTTGTGTATACCTTTTAATATGTATTATTGAGTATAAAAAGCTTTTCACATTATAACGATTGTTTTGTCGATAAAATTACTTATTTTCGTGTTCATATTGATTTTTAAGAGTTTTCCAAACAATGTCACAAATTAAGAATGTTCTGGATAAGAATTTACATATATATGGTTGGTACCCAATAAACACACATAATGAATCATTTCCCAGACAAGGATCAGTCAGCCCGAGTATATTCCCATGTTCCTGAGTAGATAATACAAACTATTTACATACCTTTTATATTACAAGAATTCCATTGTAGAAGTTATTATTGGATGATACTGACACTACACGCCATGTGGGGTGCTACTAAATGCCATGTACCCCAACCAATCAACCACCAATGCTTCAAAGTCAATTTGTAGAGAAGAAAACCACCAACTAATGGATAATTTAGAGAAATAACATGTTGTATATAGTAGATATTGTGTACATTATGGTACACTCCATGAAGATTTAAATTATTTAAAGTGAAGTGCATCCTTCTATGTTTGGGGTTGGACATTCTAGGGGAGGTGTCAACACAATGTTGTTAAAACCCCCTCATATCAATGTTTACGATTCCCTTTCTAGTTTTTTTGTTTTATTATAATTCTCCCCTTCCCCATCTCCTCTCATATCCATGGTAGGGATTGAGTCTCGGATCAATCTGCACATCGTGTCTATTATTAGTAGAGTCATGTTCCCCCATGTTGGGGATGAAATAATAATTGATAGTGATATGTAATTGGAATACAATTTTTTTATTTATAATATGATTCTTGATTCCTAATTTTTCAATGAACATAATAAATTATTCACTATTGTGGTTATATCACACTAAAAATGGAAAAAATATAGGCATATTAAGGAGTTACAATGAGTGAATCCTGGACCATTGGGTGAGCATGTTGCCACTTATTTTAGGGTTAATGAACCAGAACATGTTTCATGTAATTAATCAATAGACCATGGGGTTTTTCTTTAATCATGTAATCGTTTGATTTTAAAAAAACAAAAATAATTTCATTGAATAATTGATGTAAATAACTTTAATTAGTAAATGAAATGATAAATAAATAATATTTCGTTAATCCATAATTATAAATAGAACAATTAAATGTTGTTTTCTATTTATTTTGCAAATTCTATTATGTTATTTTAATTTTTTTCGAATTATTTCACATTGTCGTTTGTTTCCTTAGTCCACCTCTATGTGTATATTTTCGACATAGATTAATCGATTTATGCTGGTTATATAGATTCTCAGTTTTCCATGTCAGATCAACCCAACTATCAATATATTTTTAGTTAGTCAGTTTAGCAGAAACATTAATTTATAATTTACCGCTCCATATAATGGGTTTAGTACACAAAACATCCTTTAAGATATGTAGTATTAAAAAAAAATTGTATCCGAACGTAACATAAAACTAGGTTTCCATAGAGAATAATGAATTTGGGTGATAAATATTTAGACATAGAAACATTTTTGAATTGTCATAGAGAGTGAAATTGTTCCCAAATCCATATATTATGGGTGATCTATAGAAAAATAATGATCACAACAACAAAAGTCTATAATGATTTACGGAGTTATTTGATTCATCAGGAATGGTGGTTCTAGTCTAGCATTTTTGTCTCAATATCATTTTTTTGAATTTAATGAATTTTCAGAAGTATAGATACTTACTTGATTTCATTTACTTTCATTATAACAATACAATCCATCGGTTGTCCATTGATCAATTTTCACATCACTGATTACTCCAAAACAATAATGGTCAATATTTTCTGTTTTATGTACTAACATAGAATAAGATCCAAAAATATAATTTTTATTTATTCTTTATATATTTAGTTAAAACCATGTCAAAATAGTTATCACATGATATCCAATATCCCCCAATATACATATGTTGAAGTAATAAATTAAACCATTAAACCTCCAACAAATTTCAAAATTAACAATTTTATAAATGGTTAACCTTATAACAATTTCAACAATATTTTTTTAATAATGTTTTGAAATTGTTTAAAATAAACACATCATTCATTCCCTAAATATCATAAAGTACATATTTCTTTTTACATACTAAACATGTGAATATATTCATCATGTATTATTTTAAAACATGTTAATAATTTGAGTTACTATAATTTTTTTAATATATGAATGATTCTTAATTCCATATATGAGCTCTTATCATATACCAAATAATTTTAATTTGATATTTGAGTTAATCCTTATACCAATAGAATATGTGGTTTCATAATTCATTAATCCAAGTATATAATTTCATGATATTTTAATAAACGATGATAAAAATATTCCCATAGGGATCATTAAGAAATATAAACCTCAAAATTTAAAACTATATAGGGGAGGATAAGAATACGAACATTAAAATGGTTCATATCACACATTATGATAGCATAAGTTTTCTTTCTTTCATTTCTCCTAAATGTTTTTTGTGGATTATAATCGACCTTTTTCCTTGGATCGAGGAACTTGTTTTCATAATTCTCAAACCTTCTAAAAATGAAACTATAAATGGTTGGAGTTTTATTTTTTGGAGAACTATCATTACTCACATTACTGGATAACATCATTCCCTCACATAGTAAATAAGACACTTGATGAACTTCCTTTCCACAATTATAACACTCTCTTATCCATTTATGGAATTCTCCTGAGTTCTTCTTACCAGAATTCTAGAATATAGATTCCAATAAATTATTTCAAACATTTTCATTTTCAAATGAACCAATCTTTATTTTCTTATAAAAACTAGTGGAATGGTGGGAATATCATATTTTCATTGATACCTTCAGAAAAAATAAAAAGACTTCATTTTAGCTACACATGACTATTATAGTCAAGGAAGTTTTAATATTTGGTTCTGGGAAAATATAGAATTAATTGATTTTCATTTTATAGGTGAAGATTATATGAAAATAATACCACTCAAGTATTGTAAAATAATATATACAAGAGCTAACAGATTCTTAATATATTTTCATATCCTCAAACAATTCCTTTCCATATTTCTTGTATAATATTAGGGATGTAATTATTGAAACGTATCCCCATAAACTATTTACATTCCATAGATTCAATATTTTATTGTTACATAATGTTCTTAAAAATATTCCACCAATGAAATACTTCTCCATCCAAATTATAAGTAGAAATAATGAATTTTTCATACACTGAACAATGAATAAATAAAATTATTGGTATTGATCAATTTTTCTACATCTACTGGATCATTATATCCAATAAAAGACTGTGTACATTGCATCATGAAGACTCAAAAAAATGTTGTAGTATACTTTCATAATTTATATGTTCAACATGATTAATATCATTAGAATGTTTTATCATAATTTAAAAAAAATCATTCAAACAACCATGTCATTTGCAAGCTATTTAGGATAACCATTGCATTGTTCATCACAGTCATCATTTACAAAGGTCCATCAGGTTCTATCCATTGAATAGAAAAATATTGTTGGAAACACTAATCATTTAGGGGAACCAAATAATATTGAAAAATAACTTATACTATGTCTAAATTATAACACCTTATTCTTTAATATATGAAAACATAGTTTTATCCTAGGTGATTCGTAGTCCTATTCGAATTAAATTTTTCTTGATGGTTGATAAAGAGATTATTAATTTCAAATTCATACCCCAATTAATTTCAAACTTTGTGTGCAGCAAGGGACATTTTCTTACACCTATTCCTAATGTATTCTAGATCAATAAAATGTTTGGGGGTTGTTAAACCTATGTAAATCTGTTCAATATCCCCTTCCACTTGTATTATACAGAGAGGGATTTATTAATAGGAAACCACTACCTTTATCCATTAACAAAATTCCAGGTAATTTTCCAATACTTTGACTCATCCATTGACATACCATTAGAGGTATCCACAGACATATACTTATAAATATCCCTAGTGACCTCACTAAAGTTTTACCATTATTGTTTCAAATTTTTAACTATACCATTACTTTGGTAGCAATTATAGAGACCCAGGATTGACATGCATGGGTGTTACATATTTTTATATGAATATTTAATCTATTGTAAAAATACATGAATAAGTAGTGTAACATTTAATTATTATTTAAACATAAAACACATTATTATAATTTTGATAGTGGAATTAAACAACTATTTTAAATATCATATCGGTCAGTAGTCCTTCTAAAAACCTTTCTTCCTCACTAGGGGAAAGAAAACATAAAAATGAATGAGAATATATGCTTAGTAATGGTAAATATGTGAGATACATAATCATTAAATTAGAAAAAATTTTATGATAATATGAGCATAAAATTTGAGAAAAAAACCTATCTATCATAAACCATAATCATGAATCATAGAATAAATATTTGAATATCATAAGAAATGATTCATAGGATAATAAAATAACATGATCAATAAGATTATAACAATTCCCTTAGACCTAAAAATTGGGGTATACACATAATAACAGAAATTCTTATGTCAAAGAAGCATTCCAAGATATGAATAACATCTTAGTTTTGATCTAACCACCATTTTAACTACATCTGTCTTGGGATGACCTCCCATGTACCCTACTGTTTTGGGAATGGGATGACCTCACATGAACCCTATTGTTTTGTGCTTTGTATGCCCTCTTGTGTGGCCTCTTATTACCGACATAGAATGACCTCATGTGTACCATCTTCATGAGCTCATTGGATGAACTCAGGTGTATGTTGTTGTTGTGGGATTGGATTGACCACCAATGAACCTTTTGATCCCATAGAATAATAATAATTAACCAATGAATTGGATGGAGATATGGGTCCCATTAGTCAGATAATCAATGCATAGATATATCTTCCATGGGATCAGAAACACTAATCATATCATAACCCATGAAAGGAAATTGGTATGTTAAACATGCCTCCATATAATAAATTTTTTAAATTGGAAATGTATCATAATCATATAAAGACGTATGAGAAAATTAGGTTTTAAAAAGTGTTTTATCATATTATAACCATAGAATAGAAATTGTTTTCATAAGAAACATTTAATCTTAAAATTTTATATTAAAATAATAATGATTATATATTCCAAGGATAATATCTCCAATAATTAATATACTCTTTTAATGGGTTTAATTTAATATATAAAATAATTTTCAATGTTTATTTAAAACAATTATCATGTGATACATCATTTCCATTGTAATTTTTTTTAAAATAAAACATTTATGAATATTATTTTCTCTCTTAACACATAAAAAATAACTAAATTCCATAATATTAAAAATAAAATATTTCTAGAAAAATGACCTTTTAGACATTCAATGGAATATTCAATTATATTATGGTCATGATGGTGGGTCTATTCGTACATGCGGTAAATGTTTAACGAACATTCCTTTTTCATAGTAAAAAAGATTTGAAAACATCCGTGTTTGGAAAATGTAAAGATGATTCCATTGAAAAGATTTTTTAAAAAATTAAAAACATTGTAGAAATATAATTAGTAAATAATTTTAAAAATATTAAACACAATTTTGAAAATATTTAAAAAAAAGATTTCTAGCTAAAGCTAGACATATTTGTTTTTCTTATTTATCAACTGTATCATAGAGTTGAAAAATAGTACCATGGTATGTTTACATCCATAATAACTAGAGGATAAATAAATTAATGATAATTCATGATAGATGGATCATAATGATTCTTCAATGGAAGCATAATCCTAAATAATCCAAAAAATGTTGAGATTGTAGAAATAAAATCATACCATGTTGGTGGATTTGTGTCATAAACCCTGTGAATGGTATAAAAATTAATAAAATATTAAATATCATGGGGACAAATAACTGAATGATATTACATTTTTAAGGTGTTTTAAATAATCCTTATTAAATAATATTGGTTCTTAAGATATCTTACGCCTCAATAAATGTAAATTGATAAAATAATCTCTAAGAACCTTGGTAATGTTTTAAATTTAATCCCCAAGAAATTAGTATCATAAATTTCATATGTGAATCCAAATAATTCTTAGTTTAAGAATCATAAAATAAAATCATTGTTAGTATACACACACTATTCAATAAATAAGCGGTGAACATGGATTGTGTCTTACAAAAAATAAATGTGAGATAGAAATCCAATACTGATTGAGTAACTATTAAATAATGAGATCTATGAAATAATAGAATACACTTAATCTATTAATATCCAGATATAAATTAAATTCATTATATAACATGTCATTGGGTAGTATATACACCAACCAAAAGAAACAAGTGGTAAATAATTCATAATTCAAATAGAGGTACAAGTGAGACTATAAATTCCTATACCTTAAGTCTTTAATATCATTTTACTTGTTAAACACTACATTATAATAAATATATGTTTTTTATAAATCTATAATATTTCAATATCCTTATATATAAAACAATATATTATTTACTTATGATGTTATATTATTTTTTATTAATAATTCCTTGTTAATGTTTTTTGTCAAGAAATAGAGACTTATTTCATATTTGATTTGATTTGTTACATTTTTCTCATCATACATTAATATTTATTGAATAATATAAAAAATTATATAAAATAAATAAATAATATATATATTCATGATATTTTTATTAATTATATTCAATAACTTATATAAACTGAAAATTATATACATCGTTCTTGGAGATGGTATGTGGTACGTACGCCTGAATGCAGATTTCATTGTCAATAGTATTAAATCAAAAATAATTAAATGTAATATTATCATTGAATAATACTTATTATATAATATATAACACATATTTTTATAAAAACCATCCTTAAAACATTGCACTTAATGTTTAACGAATCGTATCATTTTTCTTAGTGGTAGTCTGATGTACACAAGAACAACATTATTGTTTTCAAACAAAATGTAATGATTTAAGGTATGTGTGACATAAAAATTGAAGAATCATAATAACATCATAAAAATCATAAATATCTCTGATAAATTACATATCAATTATTATTACCCACCTTGAATGGTGTTGATGGAAGAATGAACGACATCGGTTCGAAAGACAATAGACTGAAACACACACAAAATATGATTTTGTATCACATTTGATGGAATTGTGTGAAGATGTAGGTTATAAACATAAAATAAAATCATGTCTGTATAATGATGATAATTTATTTTTTATTTAATGTTGACAAAAAAATAATACAAGTGGTTTTATGATGAAATTAACAAAAATGATTGGTGATGAATGGTACCTTTACTTGAAGTATATCCTTTTGGATTGAAGAAAAATACTTTCATGGTTGGATTTACAACCGTAATGTGCCTTCTAAGATAAAATTATTGAAATATAGGAGTGATTTTGGAAGGTATTCAATGATCCAAAATTTTTTATGGTGCGATGATAGGGGAATAAGTGGTGTCCTTTTTTAAGTGGGTGAGAATACACCATTCATATTTTGGAAAATAAAGATAAATGTTAAAAATTTTATACCTAAAAAATTATTAAGTAACACACAATTTAATATACATAAATATTTATCATGGAACTATTCCAATAAAATTTGTGTTGAACAAGTTTCTATTTCATTTTTCCCATTAAATGTGATGTTTAGTAACATGGTAAACTCAATTATCACTTAGTGACTATGAATAATTTTTAATGTTTTTCTAATAATTTTTTTTCAAAATTAATTTGATCTTATTGGAATGTATAAATTATTTTGATTCCAAATAATAAACCCATATTTTCCAAATTACAAACATTGATTTGAGCAATATTAATTGTATATTCGATCTCATGAATGAGATAACACAACATGATTTTAAATGAAGAAATGTTCTAATGGTTGAAATATTTTTATATCCCATTTAAAATTTAACGAGGTTTCATGGATGAAAATTGGATTAATATATATCTTATTTATCTAAATACACGTAAAAAAATTTAAAACATAATTTCTCTATATCAATAATTCAATCAAAAACTAGTTTTCAATTTTAAATAATTATTTTAACAATTCATCAAATAATAATCTTTCAACATTAACACCAAAAATTCATCTAATTATAATTTTGATGTTATGATCTAAGACATGAAGATTATTATGAAAAATATAAGTTATAAGTGTAAAAAATTAGTTTTTTAATAACTGTTTCACTAAAACATGATAAAAATGACTCTTAATAAAATACATATTTTTATACCAATGATTTATTTATTATTATATATTTTCTAAAAAATAAATAATAATAATGCTAAATATATTAATGAATTTATAAAATATTATTATTCTTTAAATAATTACCAAAAGTGGTTTTGTTTTTTTATTTATTAAAATATAACTTGTTTTTGCATATTTTTATATTATTTCAGAGAAGGAATATCATTATTTTCAAATAGTTAATAAATTAATTTTTAATTTATTGGTTTCTAATGTTTTTTATTATTAAAAATCATGAAATAATTTTGATAATATAATTTATCCTTTTCGTACCATCCATTCTAATGGGTAGTTGATAAAAATACTAATATTTTAGTAATATGGTACATTTTGATTAAACATATAATTGCATTAAATTATAGGGATGAATGGTGTTTCATGTATCATATTATAAACATGGGATTTCATATAACCCAATAAAAACACATTTTTGTATATACAAAAATCTAAACACAGTGTTTCATCTAGTGCAATGTTACCTTTGTGCTGTGTATAATGAAATCTTAACCTTCTGTATTATTAAATGAAAGCCATTAAAGAATTTTAATTTATTCAAAAAACAATAATTCATAAATTATTGGGATGTTACATTATTGGGTAATAAAATCATTCATTTTAGGATATTCTAAACCTTATCTTGAATGATGAGTTGAGGTATATCTTTTTTAGAGATCATAGAAAAATAACTTCAATTGTTCATGTTGAAGATGTTCAGTTCATTAGATGGATATCATGAAGAATAAACATTCATAGGGTAATCCCCCATGAAGATGAAAAAGTAATCCAATAAGTTCATGACGCTTATATTGTATTTTTGAGAATATTTGAAATATTACGAAGAATTTTTGGAATCAGAGAGATGATTCACCTTTTTTATGGAGAAAATCATTTAGTATAATGGATAGAGGGTCAAGCATGATAACGAGTATTTTTATTCAAATTAATTATGGTTTTTTGATTCATGGGAATAATTTTATTCAATTGGTCATAATGAGTGTGAGGTTTATTTTGTATCAGGAGGATTTGTTAGAGTAAATATTGAAGATTTTGTAGCTCTGGATATAGTTTGGAAGGATTATATAATGATTGTAATGGAAATTGATTGTACCTTGAAAATAATAGATTATATAAAAATTATTGGTCTCCACAATAACTATATATTATATTAAAAATATTATAATGAAGATTCAGGAAAAAAATTTAAATTGTGTTCTTAATATCTATATGGGATGCATAGTGATTTTTCTTGAGGTAAAAAATACTAATTTTTTTGTCATTGAGAGAAAATGTTACAACTATTATATGGAAATAATTAAATGGAATGAAAAACTAGATCTTTGGGTTTTTAAACCATATTTAAAAGAATCTTAATATTTTGGTAGAAAAGTGAATCCAAAAACAATGTCTAATAAATCATAGAAGATGTAAAATTTGAATTTTAAGAAGAAAAACTATAAATAGTTCATATTTGAAGGATGAAATACAAAATCTCTATTATTATAACATGTTTTATGTTTGGGGTATATCTTATTATCACTCATATCAATGATCATGATACAACATAACCATCATTGATAATTCTAATCACTAGGTATAAGAGTATTTCTTATATAATAAATATAATGGGTTTTGGGAATAAATTTAGTAGATATATATAGTTTTGAAATAGTATGATGGAAAATTTAAATGTATCTAGATTACAAATTGAGGGGAGTAAAATAAATACAAAATTGGTATCCTCTTTAAGAGAAAGGAAATATAGCATTTGAATAATGTTCTAGGGACACCAAACAAAAATGGGGGATTTGAGATATTTAGTTAGACCCTAACAAATAAATCATGTAGTATGAGTCTTCATTGAGGAATTACTGTGGTAATTTGGGTATAATCCTATAATGAATAAACTTACTCAGTGAATTAATTTTTGGCTTTAGCTGTGAGACATTGTGATCCAGACGAACATTGGTCCAATTAGATAACTGAGATCAACCTTCTCAAAATTATTAGAATGGTCACAAATATTTATATTGAATATAATGATATAGACATGGTGTTTGAGTGATCTAATGATTATTTTAAAATTAGTTCTAGTGATGATAAATTAAGTTGTCTATCATGGAATGTTAAAAAGAAACAAGTTATTCAAAGAAAAGATGTTGTTTTCAATGATAATATTCTATGTAATGATTGTAATCAAGATAAGAATGATTTTGATAAAATATAATGTATCTAAATACAGAGTGTTTAGATATATTCTTTTAGAAAACATGTAGTTATATAATTTTAAGGATAAACACAAGAGACCGGAACACCAATATCCATGGTCCCAAACCCTTCTAGACTAGACAGAACAATGAAAAATATGGAAATATTGGATAAAATATATCAGATAAATAATAATAAAATAGGCCAATAACATATATAAATCACACTAAAAGTGATGATTGTATAGATGTAACAGATGTTGTGTGGAGAAGATACATTCATATCATGAAATTGATTTAGATGTATGGTGTTGATATGAAATTCTTACATCTAACATACACAAGGTAAAAATACATTCTGTAGGAAGCATCTATTCATTGAGAATATATGTAGTAGAACATAACAATGGATATATAAATTATCTCCCTATATTTCAAAATAAGAAGTTATTTATCCTTGGTACCCTAAGGAAATATGATTTAGGAAAAAGATGGGTATTTTATTTGAAATATAAATCTAAAGGATGTAAGAGATAAAAACAATGTTTATGGTGAATTTTTTTCTTTAAATTTATCAAATTGACTCTTATATAATTTAATCACTATTGGTGAAATAGATAACCACAAAAATTTTGTGTATAATAGTTGTATCCAATGTTATACATATAGATAATATGGATGAAAATACCACTCTTCTTCAGGGAGATGTTGAAGAAGGATTATAAAGGGTTTAACATAAGTTTTATAATGTTCATCATATGGAGGATTTGTTTTCAAATATAAAATGAATAATTTATGTCAAAAAGAAAGTCCCATGAAAGCTGAATATTAATTTTGAGACACTATTTTTTGGAAAATTATTTAGTGGATGTTATACTAATACCAATTTATTTAAAAAAATATTGGATGATGGAACATATCCCAATCTATTTTCATATATGGATAATCTATTAATTATCGACCAATATATAAAATGGTTTTTTGAACTAAACATGAGGCTATCAATAATATTAAAGATACACGATCATGGGAAAGATAATGAAATATTTTCAATGTGATTTTAGAGGGATAAGTACTATTAATTGTTTATTTTATCCCTAAAGGGGTACAGTATTAAATTCATAAAAAATTCATAATTAAGTTAAGAATGTTTTTCACAACCCCACGAATTGTACATTTCAAAAATAAATAAATATAGGAACCACCAATGGACGTTAAAATTTGTGACATGGAAAATGTTTCTTATACTTTTGATAATAGAATATTGTTGTAAAAAATGTTTTTTTACTCAACTATATATTTCTATTATAGTATATATTGGATTTTATTTCAAGAAAAATAATACTAGGAAACATTAGATAGTTGTTAAATTGATATTATGATATATAAAGGGCTCAGAGGGAGAAACATTATATTTTTATGATTTTGACCAGTTGAATGGTCTTAATGATGTAGATTTTATTGGATAGATGAATATAGGGAAATGTATTAATGGTATTTTATTTTACATTTTTTTGAACAGGTGTAATTTTGACATGTGAGTTATAGTTAGTGGTTATCCAATCAACAACAGAAACAGATTTTTTAGTTACTATTAAGGTGGAATGAACTGATATAGTTGATTCACATACTAAATTAACTTGAAAACGAATGAGAGAGGTGAATTTTAATATGTGATAGACAGTGTGTAATTCATCTTTCTCGCAATCTAGTGTTTCTTACTATAATTAAAATGAATAGAATATCACTTAATCAATCATTTTATAGATGATAAAATAATTCATCATTTAATTATTTATATAAAAATTCCTATAGATATTTTCACAATGGCGATAGTACTGGAATTTCTGATGTAACATTATTCCTTAGTGGTATATAAATTATCAGACGATGTTGGGAAAATTATAAATTTAGAATGAAGAATATAATGTGTGAATAAAAAAGGTGGCAAAAACCCTGATGAATGTTTTGATAGGGATATTTTTAGGTTCATGGAAATTTCTTCAAGTTCATCAAATGGTGCTTCCATGCGGATATTATTAAAAAAGGTAATTAGATATTCCAAGAAGATGTATTTTCTAATATTATGCTTTACATCATTTCATCAGATAGTTTTTTCACTAGGAGAATCTTTTTTCCAAATAATAATATTTAGATAGAGTTTTAATAGATATAGCTTTGATTAATTAAAGGTTTTTTCAAAAACTACAATGATTAGTTGTAGATCAACAGATGGAGCTCTCATAGTTTATTTCCCTAGGTTATCCTTAAATACGTAAATCAAACTTATTTTTATAATTACATAATTATGTGGAAATGCCTATAATAATATTGACTATTTCTAGGTGAATGGTTTTTGTTAGATTGATGTGGTGTTTTAAGAGGATATGAACAATTTCTCATGTTAATGGGACTTTGATAGAAAATACATGAATGTCGTTGAAATTTTTAAAACTATAAATAGTTCAATATAAAGGGGTTTAGTGGCCCATATATAATGTATACTAATTACTAATGGATTAGTGATTGTTTTTGAGTTTTTTGTGTGATACCCATTATTGAGAGTAAGTGACTGAGTGTTTTTTAATCACTTATATTTATTGAAATAAATGTTTTTTCAATATTATCCAATTTATGTGTTAATTTTCCTAAACATAGTTAAATATTATATTTCTTATTTTAGGTAATTTCCATTATGTTGTAAAATTATAGAGTTTTTGGTGGTAATTATGTAAGATCATTATACATCTAGTTCACATTAACTCATGTGGAGGAATGTTATCAGATAAAATCTATGTATGATAAAAATATCAAGTATATAAATTTCATGAGAGAAAGATATTGGATAAAAATATCCACCTAGAGGGTGTTTTTCTTCTTGGTTCGTCTACTAGGGAAAATTTATGGTGTTTGTTTCAAAAGTATTATTTTTATTTCCCATTATCCAATAGAACACCATTATCTCAAATGACACTATTTAAATCCTCAACACCTTATGACTATTTTTCTATTCCTTGAACACATTTGAAATGTCTCAAAATCTTGTAAACAATCATTCATGATTCATCAAAACATGAATATATCTTACAATGAAATTTATTATGTTACAATAAAGATGATATAAACTTATTTCCTAATATGATGATGATAAATTTTTTTATTCTTTGATGAATTCTTTATCTATAACTTCTCTTATATAGTTTAGGAAAATAAGACAATCAAAAAATATACCCTTATTCTTATGTCCTACAAAAACAAATATTGGAACCTTTCCCCAAGTAATCAATATACATGATGTTTAACTATGTAGAATTGGCCTTCATCACCTAATAATTAATATTATGATGTGCTCCATTATGTAGCGCTGATGTTCATTGGTTCTGATCCCATCAATGGGTTACACACAATGCCCCTAAAATGGGGATGATCCAAACTCTATAACACCATCCACTACCGAAGATGTTGTATAACCTAATGATCCTAGTTATATATCTACAAACCATTTCATAATCTGTAAAAAATAATGATATGGAGAACCAGTAATATATATATATATATATCATAAATGCATGAATTTTATTTTATATTTGGATCAAATGTAACTAGTTCTATACCTGAATTTTAATTAATTAAAATATATTGATTAAATTTATTAGAGAGTTCTAGGGAACAAAATAATTCACACTAAAACATGTGATATGATCCTTATCACAACCAAACACAAAAATTATTGAGCCAAAAATACTTCAAGCCCACCTCCATATTGTAGTGGAAAGAGAAATCTACTAATATTCATAACTAGAATGTGAGTCCATTTCCTAACATTCAAGTATGCACAAAACCAACTTTATCCATTCGTATGTGGAGTGGAATAATAGTAAAAAAGGCATGACATCTAGAGAATATCCATGGTTGTAAAAACTATAAGATGTATAAGATTATGATGGTGTAACCTGAAAAGTAAAAGATGAAAAATAATTTCTCAGCATTAAGGATGTCCAACCCTGAAAATATTAGGAATGTAAATTCTAAGATAGCCTGGCTCTTAATCTCCATGATTCATCCACTGTACACACTCATACGTCCTAGGTGTCCGTATGATCCACTATAATCATTGCTAACATTCACATCATATTTATAAGACATTATGTGTGTGGTTAAATCCCATTCATGTGTGAGTATATACATAAATAGTAGGATTCCCAAAAATATAAAGGGGGAATAGTAAGAGACATGATATAAATAAATATCTCAACCCAAATCAAGGGACCAAAAAAATACCATAACATTGATACTAATATATATATATATATATATATATATATATATATATATATTCGCAAAATAGGAATCCTAAATGGGGGTGAATGGGGATCTCTATCTCACATCATAGCCCAAGAAATTAGTTCCCAAAGATTCAGAAGGACCATCAATGATTCCTTTTATCTCACATGTTTATACATTAAGGTTTCTATAAAGGGGATCTTGCCTTTATGATATGTCAAGATGTTGTGGGGAAACAATCACCATATAGAGGACTCATTCCATAGTCTGTCAAGATATTTCCCTCAGTGTAAGGAGAACCCCAAACCAATTTGATAGAAGGTAGAACATAGTGGCTTGTGGACATGTGCCCTAACTCCATTAGGGGGACCCGATCAACTGATAGAGGACTCACACACTATCCAATATGGGTACCACTGTGAAGATATATTACCCAAACCCAAATCCCATATGCGGTAACACCCAGTAGATAGAGGAACCCCACCCTAATTTTTTGGGTGTACCACTCAGAATACTGTAGAGTCATGCCTTAATTACATATGGGGGTACCACTCCATTGATTGAGTCCCCTCACACTAATGAAATAAGTGTGGGGGTACCACTATGATGATCCTTCTTGATCCAAGTACTCATGGAGATCCTTATAAATAATTGTCACTCTTCGAACACCTCACCTCATATCTAAAAAAACTATGATGTTGGGAAACATTTTAGGCCCTATGCGGGAGAACCTATAGGCCACCCTTTTTTTAGACATATATCTATAAGCAATATCTTATTCGTCCAAGTATATTGAAAAATATATATAGAAGTTGCTGTTTATATAGATGAGGATGAGGTAGACTCAGTACATGATGAAATCTTACCTAGATTAACACCATTGACCATTATGGTTTGAGTGGGGAGAGCATTTTCTCCAACGACTCTCCCCATGATGAAGGTTATGAAGATTTAGTTGGGGAGGAAAGTTATCTTCAAGGATAATCTTGGTGTTCTAGATAATGTAGAGGGTTTTCAAGGTTGATTACTGCAACCCCCTATTCCCATCGCTGGAGAAGGTTCATGAAGTTTTTCTTATGTCACTACTAATGAGATATGTTCCTGACCTCGTATGAATTATTAACTATGGGAGATAAACATCCTAGATGGGTACACTTTTGAGAAACACCATGTATATATCTAGGATCCAAAAGGGAGGACCTTTTATCAACTAACCATCATAGTAGTTCATGTATTCCAGCTGTAATAGATCATGAAGGAGAGCTATTGGGAGTGGGAGAGTTGGATGTGGTCTCAGTATCACAATATTAGATTTAGTTTTTTCCCATATATATTTAATATATTGAAGGGGGAATAATGTAGATACCCTATTTTTTCATTGAATACATAAGAATATATCTAGAAATATTTTTAGATCCAGGTGTTTAATGGGTAATTGATTCTAGGACCCATTGTGCTAAGAATTGATTTTATAAGAATATAAAAACGTATATTACACATGAATTTTTTCATAAAATAAATGGGTAAACTATTAAAAGGAGTACAAAATGGAAAATATAAGACCACAATTGATTCTAGGATCCAATTTCTACCCTATGTGTGACGTAAAAATTTTCATTACGAGGTGTTTAGATAAAAAATTCATTAGAATTTCTATTTAATTAATTGAATGAGTTAAATTTATTTATTTAATTAAATTACCTAAATATGGATCCCTTTATAAATTCCCTATTATGGAGAATCTGCAATGTTATTATCATAACTCTGGGATAATTGAGGAGAGTTCCTTTAACCCTCTTGTTTGAATGTCATAACTAAGAAAATAAAATATCTAGAGATCCATGTGAATCAAGGTGCATCAAATTCAATTACTTCTATAATTTTATGGACAGGGGGTTCTTCATTTATGAATAGTTTTAATTGAGTTAGGAATCGTAGATATTTTTACTCAACACCAATTGATTTAAAAAAATGAGTATGATCCTTTTATTTAAATGATATGTGTTTAAATAAATAATGTTCTTCTTCCCTTGTACAAATTTTAAATTGATTAATCTGCTTTGTCACCTTTATAAATCATAATATGTATTTATTTTCCATGAACACGTAGAAATTTTTTATTAAACTGCTGTTCTTTTGAATTTATCTTATTAATTATTTTTGTTTCATCAGTGAATGGACAATGGAGTCTCAATTCAAAATTACATGGTAGGACTGATTCTTAATTGACCCTCAGATATGGCATAAAATAACATTCACGAAATTGATTGTTGAATTACGGATGAATGTGTATGAAAAATGGGTTATATTTTACTATTTGGTGGATCTGGGATCCTAGACATTATAGCATAGATGATGGGGGGTTATTGAGTGTTGACGGTGCATGTTGGATCATGTAGGAAGAGCAGGTGTTTCGATTTTGGGCTATAGGAGGGAATAGAACACTGGTCAGATGATAATCCACTGTTTTGGAGTGGTCATGTAGTTTATTTGACGGTGGGGAATATAGATCTATAATTCCATATGGCGATATCTAATTATGTTAAAAACCTAATGGAAAGATGTGTATTGGGAGAAAACATGTCGTGTAGTTCCCCTATGTCTATAACACTAGGTTTTGGGAAAAGTTAAGAAAAACATTTCATGGGACCCTCCTTGGCAGGACAAGCCATGTAGTGGAGAGCATAGACATGACCTCGTGTGGTAGGACATGTCATGTACTATAGTAAATGGGAAAATGAAACATTACATGGACATGAAAAGGAGAATGGGAATGACCTCAGGTGGTAGATCCATGTCGTGTAGTTCTTCTTGAGGTAGTGTAATACTACATGGGAGGAGTTCCATGTACAGGTATGGACATGCCCAGGAAGAAGAGTGGGACCACATGTCTTGTGGTTCCTCTTACACATGGGTTCCCCTTATTCACCTTTGAAGAACCTTCTATATCCCATATCTCCTTTGTTTTTACTTTTATTTTAACATGTGAGTATCCTACCCTAAGTTATTTTTCACATAGAATGCGTAGGTGGACTTTGAAGTGTATTTTGATATACGATGCGAGGTGTTCTAAATCTAACGTTTCCTTATTTGGCACATGATGTTGAAAATGATCAGGAAGGATCATTTGAGTGTTATCAGCCTTGGGATTAGGGTGCGAGCCTCAATTTTCTGAGGTGTACACCCTTGTGTAATTAGGGTTTTGTACTATATATACTTGGTGCTACCCCTATAGTATTAGGGTGAAATTACTCTATCTATTAATTGCTTCACAAAATAAAATTAGGATGTGGTTCCTATATGTATTGAGTGGTACCTCCTAAAGAATTAGACTGTGGGTCTTCTATATATTGAGTGGTACCTACCCCTATAGAATTATGTTGTGGGTCCTCTCTCTATGAAGTGGTATAATCATAAGGAAGTATGGTGTAGGTATCGTATATATTGATTGGTACACCTCTCCCTCCCCCATGGAATTAGGGTGTGGTTCCTTTATCTACTGAGTGGTACCCAGTATTGGAGATGGATCATTTCCAATATCAACATAGTGGAACCACCTATGAAATTTGGGTGTGATTCCTCTACCCATGTATTTTCACCCCCTTATCGAATTCAGATCTATTCTCCATCACACTCAGTTCAACTCCCATGAAGGACTAGAGTGTGGTTTATCTGATTGGATATTGTGCCCCATCGACTATGCAGCATAGTCATGAGTCATAATCCCTCCAAATAGTTACATTTATAGAAATAGAATTAGGATGTTGGGAATCCTTGATGGTTCTTTAGGAATAGATGGAACTATTTTCTTGTGATTGTATGTTATATGGAGATTCCATTTCCCTCTCATTTGGACCTCTTTTTCATGAATATATATTTCTTCTCAATGTCATTGTATTTTTTTAAACTCTTAATTTTGGTTTAGTTATCTATTTATATAATGTCACTTACTTTATCCCCATAAGATTTCAGGTTGTCCGACGGGGGATGTGAAAATCCCACTATGTGTATGAGTTATATTTATTGTCATATATTTCTATTTGTTATCAAAACGTGATCAATAATATTAAATATATCATTGATGTCAATATAATGAATTAGATTCAATTTTAATATTGATTAGACAGTGTGATCAATTGTTATAATTTTATTTCACATATAAATGGTTTGAAAAACTTGACAATCTTGGTGTTTCTTTGAGAATTCATATTTATTCCATAGATGACATTAGATGTCAAGGATGAAAAATTCTACTAGTAATTATGACCTATGTTGAACTTGTTATAAGTTTCAATACACTTATCAAAGGTGACATACTGTTAAAACATTAGATAAATAAGAGTATAATGATTAATAAAAGATTAATATATCTTTGGAATTAATATTCCAATTAGTGGATAATATGAATTGGAAGAGATCATTACAAAATCATGAAAAAAATATTTTCAAAATGATGTTTTTAAAGGTGAACATATAAAATATTATTTCATGTAGAGGTGAAGCATGTAACTAAAACACCATTCATTTAATAATTCAACAAATATTTCACTAACTATGAAGGTGGATATACATGTTGAATTTTTTTGTATTCTTAGTTTTATAATATATAATATTTTGTGGAATTATTTTAAAAATAATACCACCTTCTGATGCTGACCATCCAACCTCAACTGGGGGATCATGTGGGAAACAAGGCTAACCACCCAAAAGGAATATAGTATGGTCTAGATCAAACGTGGCAGGGGCTATCTATAATCCCAAAAGAGCATTCCCATGTTTTAGGAATTCATTGGACATCAGTAGTACTACATGTGGGTGGGCGCATAAATGATCCTAGAGAATTGGTACATGGATGTAACATGTGATTGGAAGATATGTATGGTTTTTAATTGGTTAATATTAGTTTATATACTTGAGAATATGTATATGGGTGTTTTTATATGGGAAATAATTCATGTTGGTACAAATCCGGCATATAGAAAAATCAGACATAGAATATATTGTCATATCATTCCATCTAACCCATCTCTTGATATCCTACAACCTACTAGTTTGAATGGGTCATTATCTTCCTCCATCCACCTTCGTAGACAATTCTATTTTCTTGAGTAGATGAATGAATCTAACATTAACAACCCAAAGAACATCATGATCCATCTAAGAATGATATGGTGAGACAAAGAGTTCATGAATCATATTGAATTTCACTCTTTAGATTAAAATGAATATCACTTATCGACTAACATAAAAATGTTTTAGGAGGATTTAGTCATCTTCTATTAAAGTATCATAGGATTAAGTAATGTGTTGAATGTGATGAATGCCTGTAGTTGGAGAAATCAATGAAAGTGTGAATCCCACTCATGAATCAATGATTTTATGTTATTCCACATTATTTTAAACTAATGTTGATATAATTGAAGGCGAGATCTTTTCTTATTTGAAACTATCTTAAATTTTTTATAAATTATAGAATTTTAATTAGATAATCTCATAGCTACGAGATAGAGGTCCATCATAGAAATATCATGGGGCAAATATTTTATGTGTTTCTACTTGAGTTTTATTCATGATATTCTGTTTGGTGAAAATAGATACTCTTAGAGTGTTATTCTACATAAAGTTGAAAATAGGCCCATGATCCATTAGGGGAACTTGAAGAATGGATTATTGTGATCCATTATTATTTTAAAATAGAGATCGGTGTACCTATTTAATGAAGAAGTACCATGGACACGTGATTGGTGTTTAACACCCTTATCATGTTTCATGATGAAGGTTGATACAATGAGACAATTCTTGAGTTGAGTAATCCGATGGTGCTTTGTGATGAATCAGTACTAGGAATTTCTCTTATTATGTGAATAATATGTTCTGTGGACACTCAATAGGTTTTAAAATCACATGATCATAGTAATTCAAGAATTATTGTTCTGAAAACCAGTGCATTGTTGTTATACCTTTACATTGCTACTCAAAGGAAAATTGTGTTTGTTCCATTTTGATACATGATGGACAGAGAAGAGAAAATGCACATATTTTTCTCTACAAAGAGAACCATATGTGTAACAATGTTAGCACTTTAATGGAGCAATATAAATCATATAATTTGGGTTTTTATTTGATATCTAGTCTATGTATACACATATTTTTTATAAACATGGGTTAAGAAAATACAACTTAGCTATTGTGTGAAGATAGATATGCAGAAATAAGGAGATATATGTGTATATTATTCTTGTTTTAATACATATTTCAATTATTGACTCATATATAATGGGTGAAATACATGATAAAAAATATATGTGTTATGGTTTAACCACAACACATGCATCATGATCCATGCATGAAGGTAATTAAAATAATTCATGTTGGGAATTCATGAATATGATTGTTTAAAAGTGTGATATATAATTAAAATATGGTTCAATATATTTCATAAATATTGTCTTTACCATGGTAGAAAAAACATAACATGATACAATAATTTATTGATATTGAGTATTGAAGAATGTGAATTGGACACTTCTACACAATTACATATTATTATGTTTTTAAGAAAATGATGTTGATGAATCTAAATTCATATTATTTTATTCATGCAATAATAATTTGGATGATACTGTTTTGAGCTAATTATTATTATTTTAATAATCACAAATGAGATTTATAATTGTAGAAAAATTGACTAAGGTTATTTAGTGAAGTTGGTTATTCACTGAAGAAGAATGAGAGATGATTTGAAAAATAAGTGAATGGCCATGTTAATATTAGTTTGTTATAATTTGGGTCAGGGTAAATTCTTTGTTTTTTAGTCCCTTAAATTCACATTTTTATTTCTGATAGATGAATAATATTGTTAATCTATTAGTTTTCTACTCAGAAGTGGTTAGTATTTATAACATTCTGATAGGCATGTAACAAGTGAATAAATATAAGATCAAATATGTATTATGGAAACCCACATGTCTCAACATGTGGATGAAATTTTAGTGTTACATAACATTAACAATAAAGATACAATCTTTAGAGCTTGAATAAATATCCATCTATTTGTTTTAAAACATGCACTATCAATTGACTATAGTTCATTACAAGTGAAAGGGTATTTACTACTTTATGTAACCAAAATCAAAATATTACAATCTTGTTTTATTTTTTATGATCATTTCCAAACCATGTCGACGACTACCTACAATTATTGAGTACTGAACCTATAAAAAATTGTGGGTTATGATGTAAAACTTTCATATACCAACATGCAGTGAGGAAAAGAGAATAAGAAAATCATGGTCCTAATTTGTTAAATATGTATTGGGATTATAATATGAAATGGTTTAAAAATCCCCCAACACTAATTAAACCCCTCTCTATGTTAGGTTTATCCCATTATAGTCCTTTGAAGTGGAATCATAGGCATAGTTCACCTATATTGGATTCTCTATAGTGAACTTATTCCCTTTTGATGATATGAGTTTATTTCCTATCTAAAAAATAAATTATAGGTTTTGTGAAGTTTCCATAACCTCTAAGAAGAATAATATTTCTACCAATACCATGCTGAGAATGAAAATGAAAGATAATAGAATGTGGAATAATAATTACACCATGTCTGAAGAGAGTATGTATTTTTTCTCCATGCCATGAAGATAGTGAAGACATATAATGGTTTCAAATTAATGAGATTATGTATATTTTTTCTGAAGAAATAGAAATAACCTTCATATATTTAGTGATGAGAAGATATTTTTTAGTACATTTTAAAACATTCTACAAATTTAATATACAAACACATGTGGTGGGGATGATCGATCTCCAATCTATTAGAAATTATGAGTTGAAATATTAAGAGTTTTTCTACATGGTATTCCTCAATAAATGGAATCTATTTTTTGGATTATTTCATTGAATGTATCATGAGATCACATTTATGTAAATATAAAATGATATTTTGGAGAAAACAATGAATGAAAAATTTATTGGATGTCTAAATATCTCCATAAAAATTTTATCCATTAAAGCAATAATGATGGTACTTGAAATAATATCATCAAAATGTATAAAAGAAGGTGAAGAGAATAATCAATTCCAGAAGGCTCTGAAAGAAATTATCTATGAATATAAAGATAAATTTAAATATAGATCTAATTTAAAAGGATTTCAATTGGATGAAATATACTAGAAGATCACAGAACATGACTATTTGTTACAAAACAAATTTGCGTTGCACGAAGATAATGTTTTGATAATGAATATTGGACTAGAATAGAATATTATTATGAATAAAGTTATAAAAAGTCAATCTAAATATTAAATTTATTGAATTTGAAGTTCAGTGGGAGAATATTTTGATGAAACATATTGAGACTTCACAAAAGAAGGACACAGTATATGATATTACTCAATTCTTACTAGAGGATTATACAGTCTAAATACCTCTAACATGTGATAAAAAGATCATGATTTTATTCAACGATCTATAACAAGAAACTATGTAGAAATAGGTACCATCAATACCATATTATGATAATATTTCAAAATTTGTACTCGTAAAAAGTAAAGACTTAATAAAATCTGATCAAGTATAGATGAATATTGAAAGTAATAATCTAATCACTATGAATATGGTGGATTGGGAAAAGATTGGGGAATATCATTTCTCAAAAAGATCATAGTATGTCATGAAGATTTACAAAACAAATCATAAATTATAAATCAACAATTCAATATTTGTGGCTCATTTTATGTGCTTCAATGTGTTTGGGAACAAAAATAAATAAATTTTTTTTGTAAAAAAGAAAAAATGTTAAATCCCAAAGGAACCCTTTTTCAATGGAGATCATTCTAGAAAAAAATGAAACGTCCACAAGTCATGAAGAATATTTATGTTGTAAATATATTTGGAATGATTGATTACATTTGTCATGTATAAAACAAAAATGGACATAATGTAGGTATATTCTAATGTCAACATATATCCATAGAAGATGAGAAAATTAGATAACAAAATCTGGAGATGAATGAATAAGTAACATTGGGAAGAAATTAAAAGAATGTTTTGAGTACAAATTATCATGGGATGATTATAATAATGGAATAGGAGATGGCCTTGTATTCTGAATCCAAGAAGATGAATAAATGTGTGTCATCCAAAATAACTACTTAATAAAGGGATGGTACTCTAAAGAAATCAGGTTGAATATCCGAAAATACTATCATAATGAATAATTTCATCTCATTTTTTTGGCCAAAAGATATTTAAGTAATGAGACAACATGAAGATATGCATTCTAAAATTGGTAAAAGTGAAAATGAATATATTCCAAATAATAAAGACAAATTTTAGGAGAGTTTTCAAACAATAGGAAAACATTGTGTCAATGATGTTTTATATGATAAATGAAATAAATATAGCCCCATTAAAAAAGGTAGTTTAACTATAATAACAAAACTATAAGATTTCCTATGGATGAGTAATAATGGTGCATCATTAATGGCCGTTAATTTTGGACACAAAGTAGAAGAGTATGTGAAAATATAAATGCTTCATAAATATAAAATATAATTTAATTTCAACTGTGCTAGAATAATGAATGGTGTAAATAGAGAAACATGTTTGAGAAAAACATCTCAATGTAGATATTCAAATAGACATACTAAGGATATCCACTATATTTCATTAAAACATATTATTTTCTATTTTTCCTAATAATATATTGAATTTAAGGTGTGGAATTTTCTCAATATAATAACTTAAGATGTGGTGAGAGATATCACTTCATGATATAAAACCTCCTGAATTTATCGTCCATAAAGGATTCCTCAATTAAAATTTAAATACCAATATAATGGAGGATTATATTTGATGAAGATGATGAATTTTTAATCATAATCTGGGTAGCCAGGATAAAGAAGATAATATCTTGACTTGATATTATTTTTTCTATTTGAAATAAATATTCAGGAATATCATCCTTGGTAAGGTTTTGAAAAAATTTACTCAAGAAACTCACATGTTTAATATCTTATCTTGTTCATTTCTCAAAATAAAAAATCATGAAATATATTATTGAAGCACTCGACCATTATGAAGATGATAATAAGTGTTTCCATTTCAGGGGAGACAAATGTTTAATGATAAATAATCTTCAAAAATCATTATTTGAATTGTTATAAAACTTATACTTTATGAAAAATCCATGAAAATCATGAAATAGGAAAAGGTATATATCTATTAAAATATCATCCTTGTTTTTGAAAAATGCATACTTTTTAGAAATGTGGAGAAATTGAATAAATTACAGAAATACCAAATTTTAATATGCCCTAATGTCACATATATTTTCTTCTGCCCTTAATTGTTTTTAACCATCCCGTTGATGTGATTGTAGGAGTTTTAGGTTAGTAATTTTTACACATATTAATATCACATTTATTGTTTTTTGCATGTAATGAATGGGTATAATCATTGTAATTAATTATATGAGTTCTCAATCCATGAATTATCATGACAAATTGGTATGTGAGAACTTTTTTGTCTAAATCCAATCCTCTTGTCTTCTACATAGAGTACATAACAAGTAGGTGTTGAGTGAAATGATCTGTGGAACATTTCTTTATTAGGGACTGATCACCTTTTCCCATGAAATTTTTATGCCTTGTCAAGAAGGGGAAAAGAAAGTAAAATAAATTTCAATAATTTCAAATGTGATAGAATATATAGTTTCATATATTGACACCTTAATTTGGAAATATGTTTGATGGTATTTCCAAAAAATAAAAAAGTGGAAGACTAAAGACCCCACATTTAGTTAGAGTTGTGTTTTTTGGTCAATTATTTTCATTGGTTTCCAAAATGTGATCAATGATATATAAAGATCTCATTGATTTCAATATGATGAATTAGTTCCAAATTTAATGGATCTCGGATGGAGTGTGAAAATAATATAATTTGAAGACATATATAAATGGTTTTATTACTTTGAGATTCATGTTGATTCGTAGAGAATTTTTATGGATTCTTTAAATGAAATTCGATGTTATGGTTGAATAGTTCTCATTGAAATTATGACATTTATTGATGTGTTTATTTGTTTAAATACATATGTAAAAGGATAAGTATTATTTACAATAAAGAATAAGATGAGTATATCAATAATTAGATGATTAAGAGACATCTATAATTGTTATTCCCAAAAGTAGAGAAAATGAATTGGAAGAGATTATTTGAAAATCATGAAAATCTGGTGTTTTTAGAAGAAATCTTTGAAGGAGGACATGGATAATGTTATTTTCCATCAAATTGAACACCGAAACTACTAAATTTATTGTTGAAGAATTATATAGGTGGTTTTATAAGAATAAAGGTGGCTATGTTTTTTAAATGTTGTTATACCCATGGTTCGGGTCCAACTCCCTCATCATGTGTCATGAATAAGGTTTATACCGCCAGCTAGTACATGAGTTGTGTACTCCTATAATGCTCTGTGAAGAATCAGTCCACAAATCTCTCTACTTGCACAAAGAAGGCGATCTATTAACACTCAAAATGTGTTCACATCAAAGAATCTTAGTGATACCCAAATAAGAGTACTAAAAACAAGTGGTTGGCTATTATACCACCAATATGTTTTGAAATGGTAAACCATGTGTGTACCATGTTGACACAAGATGGAAAGGGAAGATAAATTGCGCATAATATGATTGGGAAAAGAGAACTATATGTGCATATAAGTTCACTAGTATAAAAATTGTTTTTTTGTAGTAACACCCTTTAACAGCACGAAAAAATCATAGAGAAAGGTGCTACCTTTATTAGTTCATTTTTAGTGTAGTTAAAGGTGCCCCATTAAGAGAGATTTTTAATACCACTGATAATAGAGGAAATTATCATCACTATTTTTAATAGCGTAGATAAAGGGTATTTTACAAAAAAACATTTCATTACAAATAATATATTAATTATTAAATATATTCATATGCCAATATTGATAAAAATAGAATATATATTTTGTATATATTTTTAGGTAAGTATAAATAATCATATACAGTTAATATATAATATATTTAGTGAAAATGGATTAGAAAAAAAATAAAAAATAATATTAATTAATAATTAACTCAATACTATTGAATAATAGTCATTTAAAAACAATTAAAAGATAAAATAATTACAAAATAAATAAAAGTTCTAAAAAAACATAAAAACATAACAACAACATCATATGTCTATAACTTTTGATCTGGGTGTCCATTGAGCTCTACAACATATCAAGTTGAGGCATGCAATGAGGTCTACGCACTAGTGATCTACTAGATCATTACACCAAATGATTTGAGGCCAAAAATTCCCAAAAGGCCTCGAAAATAGAGATTTTAGATTGGGTATCCAAATTTTTTTATTTGATGGAATTTCTGCCTATTTTATTTGTGGGTTCCCCTTTTTTAGTGGGGACTGAATTTCTTCCAAATAAATACATTAATATTCATATTTTGGATTTGAATTTGTTTTTCAAAACATACTATTACTTATAATAAAATATATAACAATATATAAATTTCTTATATATTCACACATAAAACTTTAACCATATAAATTAATATCTAAACATAATTACATATATAATACATTTCAAAATATATAATATATATCTATATAAATACAAATATCAATTTTATTTATTATAGAAATATATGAAAATTTTTATACCTATAAAATGTAAGTGTGTATACATACATACATATATATATGTGTGTGTGTGTGTGTGTGTCTATATTAATAACCAGATATATATTCTCTATATATTCTAATACTTTTATATAAATATAAATGTATAATATAAGTTAATATATATAAATACATAATTAATTTCATATAGATACACATATAAAATATATATATCTGTTTGTATCTGTGTGTTGAATATATGTATATATTTATTTATTTATACATAAACACACACAAAATAAAATATTTTGTAAATATAATTGAAGCTAATATTATAAATATATATGAATATATGAATATTTATATATATAATTAGATTAAAATATATTAATACAAGAATACATATATTAATGTACATATATATATATATATTAATATATCAATATATATATATATATATATATTAAAATAAATATATATTAATATATGAATTTATAAAACTATATATATTTATATATTAATAGATATGTCATTTATTTGAGAACAAAGCAACATAGAGGAGTGGTAAAAGGTCTAAATGCATAGGGTAGAGGTCTTGAGTTCGAATCCAGTGGATCTAGCGGTGCATGCATGTGGGTGAAATTGGGGATAAGGTTGTTAAAGGGAGGGGGTGTTTGGGTATGGGGTAGATGAGAAAACACACCCCATCATTATTAATGAAAAATAAAAGGGCACCACATAGGGGAGATTCTTGAACAAAAGTGAGAGATAAGATCCCTTACGAAGATTGTATCATTAGAGTGATGATAAATAAATCAAATATTTATGTGTTACATATATAAATCCATAAATTATAAGTGGATATATAGTATAAAAAATCATATATCATTCAAAAATATTCTTGGAACAATGTAACCTATTAAATAGATGTTTAACTCAAAGTATGAAAATTGAGTTAAGCAATCCCTTACTTTTTGCTCGAGTGTGTTCTTCATTTCATTTAATGACCTGAATAACAAAATTTTGCACCATTAATTAATAACTTAAAATCCTCTTATACATGTAATTGATTTATTGTAACCTTATTAGGTTCATTCATGGCCATTTTAATGTGTTTAAGAGGTCTAATTTTCTTGTTTTGGAAGCATTTTCTTCCTTGGTTTTCATGATTTCTTTACTTGTTTTCATGAATGCTAGTTCATTTCAAATGTGGTTTAAAATCCATAATATTAATATATCTTATAAATTAAATTAAAGAGATATATATTATCTTATAATTATTTTGGGTTATATACTATGATGATGATTCTTTAGTTGAATGTTTATTACAAATATTTGGATTAACATGGCCATTTTTGTTCATAAAGAACTTATTTTGTATTATTATTTCATTTTATGAGTCTGTAAAGATTCTATAACATTAATGAGATGATATATATATATATTATTATCTATTTCAACCATTAAAATTGTTTCATTACCATTAATGTGGGAGAAATTGAAGAAGAAAACTCAATCATCCACAAAGGTTATAAATAGGAACCTCATGGACGTTGATTTCGTTTATTAAAATAAAATGGAAGGAGGAAGGATATTGATGATGGTTCTTCAATTAAAAAAATATAATTAAAGTATATAGATGATACTAGAGTTTATAATTGTAATATGGATAGAGGTGGTGAGGAGATAAAAATTAAAGAGGTGAACTTGAAAATATAAGAAAAGGTTTGAGATCCCTTGTGAAAATTCAGCAGCCTATCAGCGTCGCTTAAACTTTAATAAATTGAAATGATGGGAGAAAAAGGGTATATGATCATATAGAAATAAAAATTATAGTATGAGGAAAACATAAAATCAAACCCCAACATTTGATAACTGAAAATCAAATAGATAACATTATGGAGGTGTCGACTAAAAGAAGAGAATGAATGATTTCATTACCTTGTAGAGTAACTCATAGATCATAAAGGATGGGACCTTGGAGGATTAAGGACGCCTTTGGAGGACTATTAAAAAGGTAATACCACCATATATTTTAGGATATTGAGTTTGGAATGAATGAAAATGAAGGGGTTATTTATAGCAATTAAGAGAGTATTTTAATTAATTAAGAGGGACACCTCATTTTTGGTTTTCGCAAAACAATGGGCTTGCCCATGGTATTTGCCCAAGGTATAAGCCACTTGGTACACCTAATGTCATAATATACTCTACAAAAGTTGACCATCCCTTTATATTAAATATTTCATCATTATGATGTCATTAAACTACCGAAAACTCAAATCTGTATTTTTATTATTCACAAAAATTCATTTATTTTAGAAAAATACAAAAAATTCCCACTAAACATTTATCAGCGTGTAGAATTAATAAATGAACTCCATTTTTTGAAATTAATTTTCTATGTATTTTTAATGTATTTTTTTAAATAAAATCAATGTTAATTCAAAAAATAACAATTTAACGGTATAATTAGTTTTGTAATACATTTAAAAATTAATTGACTTATCATTATCTGATTAACATATGAAAATAAAATATTATCATTATTTACTATATATAAGAGTCATATTACTATTCTAATTAATATTAAAAGGGGTGTGTTACTATTCATCAGAAAATCATGTCGCTTCTATCAGACTCCAAATAACTTACTTGTCATAACACTAGATGACCGTTTTGTCAAAATTCAGAACATAGAAGTGGGAAATTGATGTTTAATGGATAGAATATAACTTTCTCTTATAATCATTTATTTCAAAAAATCCATAGTGCTTCATAAAATATGGGCGATATATTGAACAAAAATTATTTAAGAGAAAAATACAATAAAATGTTTTGGGTGTTACATAAATCATGAAAATGTGAAACCACCTAATATATCTTAAAAATATATCCAACCAACTGATACAACATAGTCTAAAATTTAATCACCAAATGTGTGATTTTGGATTTTTATCTTATAAATTATTTTTCCTTATCATACGTGATACTGGCATCATGTTCGACCATAAGAAGAAAACATCCATGCTTTGAATGAAACCACATCATAGCCTCACTATGTTGAGGGGTCTCCAATTGATCAGGTCATACATCCTACTCTTTAAAGGAAACCTTGCAGTTAAGTGTTTTAAATTCACTAGGTTGATGAAGAAAGGGATTGTATACTAGTGGGACAATGATTATCAAGAATCATTCAACAATATTCAATGATATTTCCTATGACCAATGGTGCTGATGCTGCTACATTGGGGAAGACCACTCATTTTTTATGTTATTTCCTTGAAATGGTCCGTAGGTGCTTTCTTCACATAGAAGAATCATTCTTGTTGTTATAATAGTCTCTATTTCCTCACCTGAACATTGATCGATGAAAAAAATTGTTTTTAATGTTTAAATAACTACCGATCAATAATATTATTAGTTTAGAATCTCAAGAAATACATTTAGTGACCAGAGGTCTATCTTCTCTCCCTCTACAACCCAGTCCAGTATATCCCCAGTTTTCATATTATATCTAGATGCCTAAAATGATGGGAATTTATTCTACAGTAATATGGAATATGATTCCAATCCCAGAAATTCATCAATGGATAGGCATTAGCAGATTTCTTGGTAGAGAACACCATGGTTGAAATTACCCGATTAGATACTTTTAGATGAAAAATTATTATCCATCCAAGAAGGCTCCCTCACATGGGAAATCTACTTCAATAGTTCCTCCAGAATCCTGACATGGAAATAATGGAGGACCCCTATCTTAAAAAAGTTGTGCTGGGAATTATAATCATATCTCTAGAAAGGGTTGTCTTAATATACTCATTCATACATTCATGGGGTGAAAAATTAATGTAGTAGAATATCAAGACCAGATTGTCATTCTGAAGCTAGAACTTCTTGAAAAAGATGATAAACTATAGATAAATGGTGACTCAGAGCTATTCGTCAAGAATGTAAATGGGGATTTGGAAATCAATGCGAAGGTACAGATTCCATTGATGAACATTGTCCAAGATATGATTGAAAAATTCAAATCAAAACCAATAGTGACTTATGTCCCCTTGACACAAAATTCTCAAGATGATGAATTCGAAGATGCAGCCACAACCCTGACTAATCATGAACGGGATGAAAATTTCAACATCATTGACTACCATCAGATGGTATTTCCATTCATTAAGAACAATTCTAAAGAAATCCAAAAGATTATAGATGTTCCAAGGCCTTGCAGTCACACCAGCTGCTGGAAGACACCCATTTCAAATTACATATGGATGGGGGCACTCCTAAATTATAGGGATGGAGGAGAATAAATCCAGATGATGTTAGTATGTTTTGTTTTGTACTATGGTGGAAACCATAAAAAGCTTCTCTACAATTGAGGCATTGATGATCTACTTCTTCGGTGCATAGATGGAGAAGAGGCTACGCCATCATGAAAGAACTGCATGCTTGATCTTATGGAGCACACCAATCACTAGACATACTCTTTCATCAAATATGATGGCTTGGATACTATTGGACCAGTATGATAGAATATTGTCCCACATTATACAGGATGTTCCATCCTTGCCATGTTCATAAAATTTTATTCACCAACCCCCCAGATTTACTTCACATAGCTATGTAATTTTTCAAATTTACCGTATGAGGGATGGATGTTATGGGACTATATCATCCTTCCTTATCTATACAATTACAGTTCAATATCACATCAACTGACTTCTTATCCAAATGGTCTAAATCTCTACCCCTTAAAGAAGTCAATAAAAGGAGCATTATTATCTTTGTGAATGAAAACATCATCAACAGATTTGGTGTTCCTCATAAAATATAGCAAGACAATGACACTGAATTTTGTTGTGGTGATTTGGACATGGTATATTAGGAATATAGAATCAAAGACATTTGTTTATCCCGCTACCATGTAATGGTCAATTGGAAGGTTTCTGTTTTCAACAAGACTCTATACAACATTCTCCAAATGATGGTAGACAAAGACAAAGAAATCATGACTGGAATAGTTCCTCCTTTCATTACATGCATACTAGACCACAAACTGAACTTCCACATAGGAAACCCCATACTCACTATTATATGGAATAGATGGTGTTTTTTCCATATAAGTTCATGTTTTATCACTCCACATTTTTATTTGTGATCAATTTTCCATTGAAAAGAAATCACAGTAATGGTTTTATGATTTGTAGAGATTGGATGATAAAAGGTTGCACACATTATACCATATAGAAATATACCAAATTCTGATTTCATGAGACTTTAACAAAAGAATTCCTCTGGTCCTTCCTCAAATGATAGATGGTTTTGGTCCTCAGAACCTCAATGATACTCGGGATGAAACCTCAAAAGCTCGAGCAAAAATGGGAGGGAAAGTATTTCAATCATATGGTCTACTATTTTGGATTATATGCCTTCATATCAATGTATGAACATCTCATCACCACTCCCACCAATCCAAGTAATTTGAAGAAATACATTTCATATCATTGACATATACATCTTAGCTGCAAGCCATTAAACTGCATGGAATCATAAATCATCTTAATCACATGAAGATAAACTAACTTATTGCTGCATAATGCAAAACTAAATAGAATATTCATCCATACCATAACACATTATACTGCATGGTTGGAATTGTGTTCCAGCTAAAAATCTATCTCATGTATTTAAATTTCATGTGAGAAAAATATAGAAATACCCTCACCCATTTTATGCACTAGTTAGAAAAACAAATGGAGGGAATTCTATAGAAACATATGTCCTAATTCCCATTCAGTAGTTGGATATGTAGCAATGCCTCGTCCCTTGATCTTGGCCCATCTTTCACATGAAACTGGATGCCCCTATGGTATACTCTATCACCCCATTCTATGATGGAAATCCATTCCACTCCTTGGTTCATACATCGTGTAAAACTCACGTAGGATTAGGATCGGTGGAAAGGGTTCCCTTATGTAATCAACACATAGATTAATATGATATACTAGATTCTCGTAGAAGAGGAAAAAAATACCAGCACTCCTACACCCATGTAAGATCGGTACATAGAGAATAATTTTTTTAGAACTAAATTAGTCTTTTTATTCGGCCCCTGAAGGATACGTAGTGATGATCTGATTTAACCTCTTGGCATAACCACTGATCAAATAAAAATCCCCTCTAGTTACCCAACACAAGGACCATACCTCTATAGGGATCATTTCAAAATTTGTTTGGCTTGATTCTTGCCTTAGCATTATATGTAGGGACAATGGGATCATCAATCCTAGACCAGTCGTCAACACTAGATAAAAATTCCCCCTTCCTTCTATATTTACTGTACCTATACAAGGAGGGAATTTTTAGAACTACATATGGATTTATTCCTTCTCCAACATGATACATAGTGACACCCCAATCCCATGATTCGGTCCCAACTACAATACGATAATAATCCCCATCGTTTTACCATTATTATTATCAAATTACATTAAACTATATTGAATCTATTGGGAATATGTATGAATTGGTTTCAATTTACGTGGGATATGGAGTGATGCACTGATCTGATATACTTATTCGACCATCATATAAAATGCCTTCCCCTCCCAGCGTATGGAGAAGAAATTTATAGGGAGGATATTTCTAGAATAATTTATGTCTTTATACATTCCCTTATAGGATACGTAGTGGCCCCTTGAACCCAAATCATGTTATAGTCACCAAGAAACAAAAATTATTATTTTCCATCCATATGGTTCAGAACTATATACATAATTCCTTTCTATAACAACATGTGGGTTGATTCATTTCCTTGCAATATACGTAGATATTCCCAAAACCATTATCCTAGATTTTTTTCCATATAATACAAACAAAAAATTCTCATTCCTTATGTATAGGTCATAAACTCATAGGGGAATCAATGAACGGTCCTAATAACATGACATTAAACTGCATGCTTCCCCAAGAATTTTGTTTTTCCTGATTCTTGGTGTTAAAAAATCTCGAACATGTCCCCAATTTCCTATGAAAAAAAGGCAATGAGATGACGGAAATTCCATCTTTTCATTCTAAAAACTAGAAGAAGTAAAAAGATCATGATTCCCCCTATATATGAGTATGATCTAGCTACAATATTCTATAGTTCATGGACAATCATGGTTTGGATATTCTATATTTTCCAAGATACATCATTCCCATTCCTTAAATACCAAATTACAAGAAATCATGGGTCCCCATAAATATTCATGAACATCATAGATATAAGTCTAGTGTCTTACAAACACCTTCTCATGAAATTTCACATCAGGAAACGGTGGATGTGAATATGTTTCCTACAAATCAGAAGTCAATCAAAGGGAAGTTCATCCTCAAGAGAGGTTTTCCCTATTTTCGTAATCCCAGTGGCATCGAAGACCCAAGTCATTACTCCTGATCGAAGGGCCATTGTCACTATGGTTTATAGCTTCTATAATTTCTCATATATGTAGAACACCATAATTTCCCAACCATGAATAATTTAATGATATTTATGGGTTTTCTGACAATTTAGCTCCACAACATGATAGTAAACTATGCTACCCACAACCTTACTGCAAAACATTAAACAGAAATTTCGGAAGTGTCCTGACCGCATGACAATAAACTATACCGCATGATGGAAATGAATATATTTTATTCTTGGATCGGCCTCATTAAACAATTTTTCTTTCCTTCCAATGTATGGGTAGAATTCTACAAGGAATGTTCATTGGGAATCCTACATAACATGGTTTCCTGTTGATAAATGTGTGGTAGACTCGAATCATATGATTCAAACTCAGCCAAAAAAATTATTAAAAAGTATTCTTCTCATTATACAGATTAAATCAAAGAAGAGAAATGTTGGACAAGTCCTATTTATAAGGTTGCATTAGGTTATTCATAATTTCCTTCTTCTATGATGAGATTACCATACGTCTACCCCACATGAGGATAAATTGTGTGGACTTCGTCTTTTATACACAATTTTGGTCTAAGTAGAAAATTCTTGTAATCATTGATTTTTCCATTCTTATGTGGTTGGCCAAAATCCTTGTAATCCTTTGTTTCTCAATCCTAGAATATCTCACATTAGCGTAGGGATCAGAATAGGAGATGCACCATGAAAATGCGGAAAATAAATCAAGGAATTTTTTCCCTAGTAGCACGATACTAAAATGCATCTTATAGTTCCCATTCCCATAATAAACCACAGGTCCATGTCGTACGACGTTAAACAGCTGGGTACTCTAAAAATGGAATAGATGACTCATCCATTTTATGAGCCAGATCAATGTAGGATATTATATGATCCAAGGGTTAAATCACAGCCCAGATGTTCCTAATGTATCTGGATACACTCTTTCAACACATTAAACTCAGGCCAGTGAGTGATCTTTGATCACCATAATCCTGCATGTCCATCAGAGATGGAAGGCCAGTGTCTTTTGTACACCTTCATTTGACTATGAACATAATTCCCCAGTGCCTCTATATTATTTCCAACAAAATGAACATCATTCAAATGTGAAATTCATCATTAGGAGAATCCTCTCTTGGCTTGGTATACCTAACGACTTCCAGGTCGAATGACATCCCTACATAATCAAGAACCCTAAATGTCAAGGTTTACATTTACTTTATTATCCATAAATTAGATATATTATAACATCCTATCCGAATTCACAACCAGTCTCTCAAGGCATATACAAAATGAATATTCCTAATCTATATTATTGATGATAATTTGTGAACAAAAAAAAATGCACCCACTTATTTCCAATATTCCTTGGTAAAGCATAGCCAGAAGAGATTCTTATTTTTATGCTTGGGAACACCCCCGCTCATAATCCATACACAATGTCTAAAATGCATCATTATCATTAATAATTCATGGCCTTCAAAGATGGAAGGCTGGTGTCTTATGGACACCTTTGTTTTATTTTTCAAATATTTTCTCTGTGGCTCCACATATATTTCTTATAAATCATCCATAAACCACATACATAATAATCCCCAAGAGATTCCTTTCCCATATCTGTACGCTTGATTTGAATTTATATCCCACTCACTCCATGGATTCAAAAACCCCTGGGATTAAGGTCTATATAATTTTCCGCTTTCAAATGAACAAAGATAATAATTATTTCTAGGTGAACTGATGAATCATTTACTTTCACGTGGTAATATAAAATTGATACCCCTTAATATTTTTCATGTGTCCTAGTTATATGACGTTAAACTGAAGAACAATTTGAACATCCCGTACACTATAAAATTATTTCGGGAGTGTTTTCTTATTCAAATATGATACAAATTTCCCTAATACTTTCAGACATCATCCCCCAAATAGGCCACCCACGATGGGATTCAATCCATAAAACAAATCCAACATTTCAGTTAATCTCCCAGGCCATTGGAAATGGACGGTCATTATCTTGTGGACACCTTTTCTTGACTTGGAACATCATGACTCGGTGGATCTAAAGATTTTTCCAAAAAATAGAATTCAACCAAAGCAAAATTCATTCTATGGAGAGTCATTTCATTCTTATGTATTCCTGAAATGTATATCAAGCCCCACATACCTCAAAATCATGCAATGTCATGTTAATGAAGAATACCTCATTCATATCTAAGTTTTACTAGGACATTATATTCTGATGAATCCCAAATTGTAGCCCTTTCCCCATCAATTGTAGCAAAAAATGTTTGACCTAAATCATCATTAATAAATATGATTAGAAAGACTGTAAAATTTTAATGGAAAATATACAATTCATTATAGAGTGATAACCCACAAAGAGATCCCATGGATAAAAGTCAAGTATTATCTCCACAATCCAATAATATTTATGGTTTAGGAAAAAATGTCTAGAAAACAATTATTAAAAAAATCATAAATCTTTTTAGGTCAAAAACTCAAAAAGGGTGGCCTAAGAAAATGTCATCTTATTCTTGCTAAGCCGATACCAAATAGGAAAAGTAAAAATCTAGGGAAATAATGAAAAAGACACAAAAGTTTTTTAGGTTCTTCATGTAACCATAGTAACAACCAAACATCCCTCACTGGGTCCCTTGACTCTTGTATGAATTAGAGAATGATTTAGTTATGAAATAATTACATATTTTGGATCATTGTCCGGGCTATATGAAATTGAAATGTTGTTCTTATGGTCGATTTTGATTAATTAACACTAAAAGAAAATAAGGAAGGAGAATCATTGGGGGGGAATAGTTTCATTAGTTCTGTTAAAATAAAAGTGGAACATCCCCAATTTTGAATCTCTCCATGGAATCAAAATAAAGAGTGTACCGCAAAATTTGGGAAAATCATTGTGATGCTCATCTCACCATTTCCCAAAAAATTTCAAACAACTGTCATGTGCCGTAGGGGATTTCTATAGGTTATCACTTTCTTCCACCTCAGCTTCGACCATTGGGAGAGTTCATTCCATAACAACTTTGAGGTCTCACCATTTCTTCTTGATAGCATCATAGTCAGAAACTGGGGATCCCATTTGAGCCTTTGACTTTAGCACATGATCCTCTCATTATTTTAGCTCTTCTATTTGGGAAACCCACATGTCAGGAGCCTTCACCTCCTCGGTCGTCATATGTTCGAGTTCTACTGAAACATCACGAAATGTTAGTTCTTGATGACGTCGAGAATTGAAATTTTTCAGGTTTCCCTCATAATAAGCTAGGGATTCCTCAGCTATGAAAATATTGTAAATAAGAATGAATTGATACTGAAAATCAAATCTACCCAAACTCAATATGGAAAACAATCACCAGAATTTTTACTTTTCATTGGTGAAGTTTTCCAGAGATGTTTCCAGAGCAAGGGATCATAAATGACCCCACACCTCTTTTCGAACCACTTGATGCCCCCTCACAGTCCAAATACCTTGGTACTCCCCACCTTTAATGGGAATATAGATGGGAAGAGTCATTACTATAGATTAAAGGGATCTAAGATAGGTTACCCTGGCCCAGGGATCTATATCCCATCATATGCTTCATCCACTGGATCCGAACATGGGGGGAATGTCCATGACATCCGAGGTATTTGGTGAAACTCTAATTGGGATACCATCGTTAGGGCAGTGAACGATATCTGTAGGAGGGGATTAGTTTAAATCACTCCTTACTGAGATGGGTTGTTCTGATAAAGCCCCATCGAGATGTATTTTATTGGGGATCAATGGTGTTATCACAATTGGGAGAGGAATAGATGGTGTGTCCATCATAGATAAAATAGGGATATGGAATGTTAATGGCTTTTGGACCCATCAAATTGGTCCTCTTAGCACCCTGTCAGGGTAACATCCCACCCACAATTGAGCATACTCTAATGATTGAAAGGTGGGTCTTGTCATATTTGGAATGATGAACTCCCTTGTAGTGCCTTATCAAATAATTATATTTCACAATGGGAGAAAAATTGTAGGATGCTATTCTCCCCTCAAATGAATAGTGGAAAAAAGCATAGTTTGTTGGGGGAATCTGAATTTCATAGAAAACTGGCAGGGGTGTATGGATCAAAAATATCCACTCGATCATTGTGATTAGTTAGCATCCAGTCTCAATGCATAATGATATATCAGTGCTATGGTGATGAACCTCTTCCATCATCACTTACTGATCCATGAGTGGTAGTGTATAGTGGAAATGAAAAGTGAGATTTATCATTGAGTAACTTGTCCATATCGTTAATGTTTATGTTAATAGGATGAAAAACGAAAATGTTAAGAAGGGTGCAGTGAAATTCATAATAAAGAACCATTATAGTATGTAAATATTCATATCCTTGGAATAGTTCTACCATCAATTCATAAAAAAATTGAAATAATCTTCTGAGACGATAAAGAGTTTTACATTAATGTATCATCATGAAAAACTAATAATGTAGGGGAAGGGTATGAATGACCAGATTTTTTGGTTGACCCTCTACCAACATAACTTCAAACATCAGAGTGAAAACTCAAACCTTCGTATATACTAAATGAGAGGGAAAGATACTTATATTAAAAAAGGAGAATAAATATTCTAATCGAACATCAGGTGGCACGTTCGACCGAATCTAGTATACCCAGGTTGTGTATCGTCCTACAACAAGGGTGGCACAATATGACCCTAGAATTTGTTGACATTGTCAGGTTGGATGAGTCTAACTATATCAGACCCTCGGAGTAGTCCTGTTAATCTATAAAAAAATTATCCCATAATCAAATGGAACATGAGAGCGAGCTTTAAGGGCTTGACCATGATGTCCTTGTGCTATGACCATAAGGTTTTGGAAAATTTGGGCTCCTTGTTGACATTGTCCCATGTAGTGGATTCTATAAGGAAATAATCATATATATTTCAAAAAACGGGTCACCCTCTATGGTTATATATGCCCCCATAAGTTTTTCCCCAAATTTCCATTCGATAAATGGTATATGTTGGTACTTGAGAACCAGTGGCTCCGCAGTTCATGTAGCATCTCACTAAAAGAGAAAATTGAAAATCTGGAGACCCAGCCTATGGGGTATAGAATCACCAATTCCAAATGGATCGAGGGACTTCAAATAGATTTTATTTCACAAAATACCAAGACCTGTTCGTCAAAAAATAATCCTCCTACTCGCAAGTCCAATTTGGTTCTCTACCCACCATTAATTTTTTCTCAAGAAATGTTGATAATATATGGGTAATCATGGGAAACTAGTCTCAAGGAAGTGTTATGAAAATTGTTATTACTCTGAGTCCATGCTGTATTTATTAGCGTGAAAACATTTTCTTGAATAAGAGTAGTTATAATTTCTCATGTTAATGAAATGATGGCTCAATTACCCCCATGGAGTTCTTCTAGGATAATAAAGGGTGTATTATGGATATCCATTTTCATAGGGATTTCATTTTAAAATCCAAAGTTATATAAGGGTAGCTTCACAGATAATGGGTAACCTAGAAGATCTGTAGATAGAAGTTCTTTTAAGGTGATACCAAGAGAAACAATGCATGATCAAAGATTATCCCTAGTATCATCAATCATGAATGCTATCATCCAGGTTGAATTAGATTCAGTCTGCAAAGATAAATTGTAATATGAATATAAACAAAAAATACAAATGGCCACAAAAAGCCTGCCCAATGAGATAATTGTTGAAAAGAGCCAAATATGGCTATGTGATTTAAAAATAAGTTCATCATGCAAATCTATGTACTATTCTTGAAAATGGTATGCATAATCCTTTTCATGAGTACTATAATGGTATGCAGAAGGCATATACTGTGTAAAGCCTCAGTATGTAGAGGACCCTTGAGGAGAAGGATTAGGGATTGTTCGCCAGAAAACTACGTTTTTCATGCAATGAATAAACCACAAACTGAGGCCTCACTATGCTGGTGTTAAAAGTTTTCTAATCGAAATTTGAAGTTTGGTTTAACAAAGTTTTAAGTTTTGTTCCCCAGTTTATTGTTTAGTGTGTGGGACATGTAAATAATTCAAAGATTTCCTATTTGTAGGTCTTAAAATAAGATTTAAATTTCATGGTGTAGTTTGTAGACTCTAAATTTTCTTCATGGATAAAGGAAATTATCAAGAGTTTAGTTTGTTGAAACTATGCAGTGGTTCGAGAAAATTGATATCAAAAAGGATTTGATACATAGATTCAAAGGAAGATAAGGATAAGTTGAGAGTAATTTTCTCCCCATGAAATGGTAAAATATAATTAACCTAGGCCACTATAAATTGGTGTGGTCCCCATTATAGACCTACCTATTCTACCACAAACTATTTTTGTTCCGGACTGCTTCTATATCAAAATTGACTCTTCTTTATTCTGATCAGACCCCATTCCAATGGTGGAATTTGTAGGTTTCTAAAAACTACGCAAAGGTAAGTAGATACTCCCACACGAACATTAAAGAAGGAAGAAAACATTCCTACTTGTTCCGCAAGGTAAATGGATGCATGTTGGGATAAAAATTTGAGAAGAAACATGATGTGATAAAAATTTGAAAAGCATTTTGTCTCCCATTTACCATCAATATGAATGGTTTGTGGGGTACATGAATTCCAAACCATTGGTACATAGATAGACCCATGATGTTCCTGCCCACAGGGCGATGGCCAGAAAACCCATGACACTGCAGACTGTGTCATTAATGGAATTGAACACAGTAATACCTTCTGCATACTATCCCTCAAACTAAGCAGGTTCACATAAGAAGCAATCTGGTAGGGTTCCTCTAACCATGTATTGTAAACTATAGACTCTACAAACCATAGTTGAATGATTCTTCAATGGGGAGAGATATATCTTCATGGGAATCTATGAATGGTGGGACCTTCCCATATATATGATTTCCCCAGTTCTCAATAAAAACAACTCAAGAGAGTATGGAATAGGATAAAAGAGAGATAGGTGGAAAAGAGCATGAAAGAGGCTCTATAAGCTGGAATAGAGAGTTTTGATATAGAAAGGATTTTTACTTCTGTTTTGAATCATCGACGAAGTGCGAAATTTGAATCACTTTTCCACTAATGTAACTATCCACAAACCATAAAAATTGGAATAGAATAAAAATTTCAGAACTATGATCCTAATATGATCAATCATGAACCACATATCCCTCGTTGATCAAATCCCCTCGAACCAAAGTATATAGGACCCGTCATTAATTCGGTGCTCCGCATTGCACATTACTATGATGATTGAATCCTGTACCACACGCTGCATCAATATGTGGATGGATCTTTTGATCGACATGGTGAACCACATCCTAGATCACATTCCACATTTGAAAAAAGTGGTACATTTCCACATTTCATACCACTTTTGTAAGAATATGACGCTTCTACCCACGTAGCGTTATTATATACGAGGATGAACCCATCCAACATAAGAAAACACATTGCAGAATAGGGTGTCTCCAAGTATAATTCACCACAGATCCAATCATTCCCCCATCACCATCATGCCCTCCAATGCTCCTATGTGAACCAGTCCATCGACATCAGGCCATAGCCTCCACCAAAGCCACCAGACCCATATAATTTTATTATTAGGTGCACCTGCATGCCATTCTAAATCAACATTAAAAAGGTAAGAAGATTCAGGAAGGCTATCCCAACAATGGATTAGATCCTTGAAATGTCTCAAGTATACATTCCCATGGTGTCCCAATGACCTAATTCATGATGACAATGTGAAACTCCTCATTCTCGGGATTATGGGTAACCACTGAACATTCCCTTCAATGAGTTCCATTGAAAAGAAAGAAGGTCACTCCTTCCATCCCCTTTGATGAAGGATAATTCTCCTCCCCATTACCAAAACAAAAAAATTGGAACTTCTCCTGTGGTAGTCCCAAAAAATTTTGTGAGAGGTGTCACTCTTTAACTTATTAGTCACATTTGGGATATGTATGGATAGTTCAGAAAAAATAAACTATCCTAGATATCAACATGAGTGAGGGTTTCATGGTCAAATCCCACATATATATCTATCCCAACTATAGTATCATCTACCATATGATTTGTAGTACATGGGACATTTAGATCCTATTCCTCCTCTTGTTTCTCACACCGATCATTACTCACATGGGCTTAGAGGTTGACGGTGATCATGGTATCTGTATAGTCCCAAAAAGTGAGCATCCTCCTAGGTGTAATCCCCAACCAAACCTTCAAATAGTCCAGAGTACATATCCTCATCATGACTTCAATAAATGGGAGGATTCCATTCATATTCCCCACACCATATGAATTATATTATCTCCGATACCCATGAGTATTTGGATATGTTAGATGCATTTCCAAGGCCTGATCTCAAGGGATGTTCTCCTGAGAAGTCAGTCCAGAAGCAATGTTCCCCCAAATTCAACAGTGCTCCCTACTAGGAATAGTCCCCAATAACCAAACTTCATGGGCTTTGAATCTTCACCTAAGGATATGTAGGAATCCCTTATAATAGTTCTGACCCAAACATTAAACATTCTTCCATCCTTCCTGGGTGATGAAAAATTAAAGAGAACCTCATTACCTAGATTATGTCATCATTGCTTCCTCAACATCTAATCTGTTCATATACATGATTGATTCTTCCACCCAGGGGTAACCCACATATATAATCTTTTGGAATAAAATGAGGATTCAAAAACTTATGAATGACAACTAAATATATAAAAGAGTCCCAATGATTGAAATAATTTCCTCCCTAAGGGTGTGATGAGCCTAACCTCTCATCCTCTCGAACAATGTAGTCCTTAAGTGTTTTGGCCAAATATTCATCAAAGGATCACCTGTCTTTGGAAAGCAGGTCCATGAATCATGGATAATAGGGTATTTGGGTGTTTGTATCTACACTGAAAATCTCATTGGAGACTATTTAGGGAAACCATATCCTAGTAGGACCGATCACACAAACACTTTGGTTGGGACCATTAAACAGTGGAACATCGTTTATAATGGAAAATAGGTTAACCATCCCAGTCCTCACTAGGCTAATCTAATCCTCTAAATGATAATGACTCGGATTGGGGAAAGAACAAAAATGTCGATTTGAATGACTCTGTAATAATAGAAATTTTTTTGTTACTTGTCAAACCATTTTGTAACACGCCAAATATACCACCTCAGGTCAAAATAGAAATATAGATTGATCTTAATGAATCAAAGGATAAGATAATGTTATTATTTGAAAAGGACTCATTTGATTTATTTTTCATAATGATATGATCATTAACTATAATTTTGTTGATAAATTTTTTGGATTAAATATTTTGATGGAAAAAGGATCCTGAAAATGACAATGAGAATGATATGAATCTTAAAAAACTATGTCTTATAACCAAATAAGGTACAAGAAATATATGCTTTAGAATATTATTATATACCAATTATGATATAAAAGGCGAGTTGCGTAGTTAATCTTATGGTAGTGAGGTTGATATAAAAATAGAAATTTGATCTATAAAATATACTTATTTTCTTTATTGAGTGATATTTTTCATTGAAATGTTAGTATATTCAAAAATTTATGATGAATTTGAGAAAAATATAAATGTTATTCTTCTGTAGTTTTTCTGTAAGTTTTTGGAATCAAATATTAAATGGTGGAAATAACCTTAGAATGTATTTTTTTAAATGGTTTCATTTTTGGGGATAAATACTGACGAATGCAATATTTGGGGTTTGACACCACTATTCTTTAATACACTCCTAATTTTGAGTTAATAATTTGTTGAATGATTTTAAAAAAATGATATAGACAGTATTGGTAGATTTGGAATTAAAAATAGATTCATGATAATTTGGAGAAGTTAAAATAGTTTTATAGATTTTGGTATATATTATATAGTGTGTCAATTTATGACCTGTTGATTAATACAATTTAATTCATAAATACAATTTTTATTTCATGAATAATATGTGTTATCATTGTGGTTAATTTCCATTTTGATTTATATGGTTGTTCAGAAGATATATTTTGGATATTTTCTTCTTAATAGATTCACTTATATAAGTATTTGACTGTAAGAAAGATTAATGTTGTATAATAAATGATAATTAACTTAATATTTCCTATAATAGTATGGTAAATTTCATTTTTTAAATTATATATGAATTTATAAATATGATAATAATACCCTAAAATACATTTATCAATGAGTAATAATATGTAATTGTGAGAATGAAATTTATTTATGTTAGATTACATAAAACCTTGAGATTGTGGAATATATTTTTATTCTTAAAATTAATAATATGTTTGATGGCATTTATTAAACATAAATCCAACATAAAATTTCCACAATCATATTAGATGATTATTATTAATAAAATTTATGAATAATAATCATATTAATAAATAAAAATATTTAAATAAATTAAAAATAAAATCTAATTACAATTAAGAGGTCTTATTGTTTTAAAATGGAATTTTTAAATAAAATTAGATTCTCATTATATATTATATTTTCAAATAGAACTAATTTTTTTAATTTCATCATATTATTTAAATAAAAATAATATTCAATTTTGATGTGATTTTAAAAAAACTAATTATGGTAAATTTTAAGAATTTTTCAAAAACAATGGTTTTTTAGGTGAAAAGTGAAAAAAATAAAATTTGATAATAAATTTAATTTTACATGATTATCATAAATAAATATTTCCTTATTTTTTTAAACAATATCAAAATTAAATATATATATATATATATATATGTTTAAAATAATATGAATAATTTATAAATCCCACAAATATAATTTTACAAAAATAATTAATATTTTCCATTAAGAATTGTTTATATTATATTATATTATAAATCTGTTTTCATCATCTAATGGAATTAAATCTAGAAAATTTTATTTCGTATATTGGAACTCCATGTTAATATTATTTAATTGGGTCTTTTTTGTCTTCATAAATTATTACACGACTAATTAAATCAAAGATAATTTCAACGATATTGTTAATAATTTTATTTTTAATATTATGTAATTTTAATATAATAAAATTATTTAATAACATATAAAAAAATTAATTAAACATATTTTTCAAAATATATATATGAATATATTACCACTCATTCAGTTGAAATAATGAAATATTTTGTATTAATAAAATTTAAAATTTAAAATTACATTTTTTCTAAAAAATGATAGAAAAATATGTTGTAAATTTTAATATAATTGTTATTATTATATGTAAAATATTGAATTAGTTGATATGAGTAAAAAATTATGGATCATAAAACAAATATTTGTGAATATGGGTGGTATTTGTTTAATAAAAAATATATTACAAAGATAAAAAAGAAAGAAAAAGTCATAAAATTAGTGGGAATTTTTTTTAGGTTTTATAAAGATTTAATTACAGTATAGTTATTTTTTTACCATCATTATATCAATTTATCCTATAATGTTTTCATACCATTATTATAAAATGTTGGTATTCATAAAAGCCCAATTTTCAATTATAAAAGGGGATCAATTACACCATTCAACGACACAATTACAAATAGATATATCCTTAATCATAAAAAATTATCACCTTTTATACATCCCATACTTGCCATAATTCCCCTATTCAAATGAAATTATTCTAATTCTTTCATTTTCAAGGATACGTTCAAGAGAATGTTTAGGGTCATAATGTTAATATTAAATAATCATTAAGTTTTTATGCATAATATTTTTGTTTATACCATATCCTAAACATGTGATATATTAACCCTTGTATATTTATCATAGTAATTTATATATATATTAATGGTAAAACATTATTTATTCCATCTCAACCAATTTGGAAAATAAAATATTGTCAATCGTGTGTATGTGAAAAATACCACCTCCACAAAACAACATATAATATTTTCCATCACTACCACCCAATTAAAGATTTAATGACAATATTGATGATTAAATATGATATATAATAATTTTAATTTTTTTTTATAATTCATAAAAATCTATTTTTCATCATCTATTATTTCATATCATTCAAGGGAAAAAGATGACATTAATAGTTCATGCATGTGGAATATAGTTTGCAAAAATTATAATTTTCCAATTTTTTCATGTATTTAATTAATTATATAAAATGATAAAAATTAGATCCACCAAATGAAACACATATAGAAATTATATTATTCGTATGGTATAGTGAAATTATAAACTTCTTTAACAATAATCGCCCATCGATATATAGCATGTTGCTAGTGGGTTGACATAAAAACATACATAAATGATGATATAAAACTATATCATGGATTATGATTGGAAATTAAATACTAATATTATAATAATATGAAACATAATAAATGATTTACGATAATTGAATTTTGATATTATTAATTTAACTTTCAAATAAAATATCATATTTGATCGCTAAATTTACCAATATAAGTCGTCATTAGTTCCATTTTCATACAACATATAAAAACATTAGGAAGGATATATCTTATTTAACCTTATATATATTATATTTACTTTATTATATTAAATAATCTATTTATTTTAAACTGAGTAACAAAAAATGTAAACTAAAATCAATATAAAAAATTATTCATGAAACAAATAATGTCACTAACACCTGATGGTATAAATTAAATATAACCGACTAATAAATTCCCAATAAATGATAATAAATAAACTATATAAAAGTTAATGTATATTAAATTTTATTTAAAATTTAATATTTATATAGATATGTTTATTATGTAAGATTTTAGATCAAATTCTATTATATAAGTAAATAAGGTTAGGGGTTTTTCATCTCAATTTTGCATCATTGAGATATGATTTATATTAAAAAAATTGTTTTATTTCTTTGGTCTATGTACTAACCATATATTTTTATGATAAAAATATTAATGAAATAATAGGATTAAAATACCTATATCACATTTTATCTTTCATCGTATATTGATTCAAAAGATAACAAAGTTTTAATTCTTATTTGTCTCTATTATCAATTCCATGGGACATCTTTTCCATTTCCCCCTTATATATAATTTATATAGTGTATATACTAACCTGTAAAATTTAATTATAATGAAAAATTTTCATTTCATGATATATTAAAACTCATTTCATTGTAACTATTATAACCTATTATTTTATAATATATTTCATTTAAATAAATTTATTTGATATCGTTCTTTACGTTCAACACAAATCGTAAATAATCCATTATATCCTAAATACACATTATTATGTGAGAATTATATTATTTTAAAACAAAAATTTCTTTATTATAATAGATTACAATTTTATACATTTTTCTGAAAAAAAAATATTTTTGATTATGTAGTGAGTGAATACCAATTTTTGTAAAATATCAATTTATATTAATTAAAAATACCCATAACACATTAAATTTTATGAAAATTTAACATATGATTTATTTATATATAAATAATATATTTAATTTCATTTTAATGATAAGTATTCCATATTTTGGTATAAGTTAATTTTTTTTGCAAAACATTCATCAATCCAATCGACCAAAGGCTTCATTTTTTTATTTTTGATAATCCGCCTTTCAAGGGGTGAGGTGGAACCATTACATGACCAGTAGGTGTATGTATTACATATCCCATAGACCTTAGAGAAATTCAATGCCTGTAGGCTTCAATCATTGTTCAAAAAAACTGTTTTTTCATTCCATTTCATGTTTATTACATAAATTATATTTTTACACTAATATGAATTTAATTCAATAAAATATATTCAATATTTCGAATAATGGTGTACAATTTTGAAGAAATGTCATTTTTTATAATTAGGAATAGTTGCATTGGAGGCAATTTGTAACCTCAGTAACGGTGAAACATGTTTAAAGGAGTTAAGAAATTGGGTAATCTATAAAATTTATCTACAACATGAGTTTATCCCATTAGAGGAAAAAATTTGATCTATTTTAATCCATGTATTCAAAATATATCCCCTTGATTCCTTTATTATTTGATATTGATTTATATATTATTTTTTGAAAATAATAAAAATTAAATTTCAAACTCATGACTTTAATAACTCTAATATTATTTCCTTTGGATATAAATATTTTATGTTTAGCATTAAATTTTATAATTAACTATGGTTTAAATTTTTTACCATGTCAATTTATTCATAATTTGTATTCATTGAGTAATTAAATAAAATTCTTACACAACTCTGATATAGTATTTACTCATTTAATAGATAAATAATTTAAATTGTTTTAAATATGTAAAAAGCTATGAAATTTGAATTAATTATTATGTTCCATGAATTTCATAGATTAATATAGCATAATGATGAATTTTTAAAGGATTATATTCAAATTAAATTGTTATCTTAATGAACTTCAATTAAAATTTGATAAATAGTCTAAAATTTTATTTAATGTTATTTTACGAAAATGATAATTTATTAAATTATACAAAAAAACATTAAAATTTTGGAAGAGGATAATGGGTGAAAATATATGGTAAAAAATATCACCCATTATACATTTATGATATAATTTTCATCCTATATGAAACATTATAACAATTAAATCATTAATAAACTCATTACCGTGCTTATGTTTAAAATTGGTTAGCCAAGGGGATATTCCAATGTAAAATGATTAAATTGATATATAATCCTATAAAATATTTATTGTATGATTATATTATTACCAAAGTAACCATATATTTTATGATTTTCCTTTTTTTATCAGTGAGTCTATGAATAAGAATTATTATATTTCAATATTTTGATAACATGCGAGAGGGATCCTCCCCTATCTTATAAAAGGACACTCATTATATCATTCCCTTACAAGATATTGATTAATATTTTTAAACCAAAACCTAAACAATTATATTATACAATTCATGATAAAGGATGTGTAGGTTATTTATTTACTAAAATTCCATTCTAATGGTCATTCAGAATGGATCTATAGTAAGATTATAGATGAAGTTCAAATAATAACTTCTGGGCAATTGAAATTTCATTCTTCATCTACTTATTATAAATATATTTTCTCCTGCCCAAAATAAATAATCAAGTATAATAAATAATGATATAGAATATTATGTTTTTCTTATAACCATTTTCCATCAATTATCCATCCAAAAAGAATGGAAAACATCTCTCATGGAAACATGCGAATTATTATCTCCAAATAAGGGAGTATTTTTTTCATTGCCAATTTATATGGATGGATACAATGAATAAAATAAAAAATAAATAATTGTTTTTATTAATTTTGATTTTATAATTATAATATAATATCCAACATCTTACCTATGAACCCATTTTAAAATGATACAGTCACTTGTGTATACATGTGCACTACCACATCTATGAAGAGATGTGATTCGTTTTTTATTTTAAATCCTACAGGGATGGTAATAAATATTAATTTAAGGAATATATAAGTGATATACTGTATAATAATTATTTTGGAAAGGAAAATATTTGTTATCATTTTTTCATTCCATTTGCTAAAATGTCAAAATAATGCTCATTCATACAGACAACATCTTGTCTCGATTTAGGGTGAAATTAATGTTCATATCCATTATGTATGACTCTTAAAATCAATGTATTGAAAATAAATTTTATTTATATAATTTAAGACATTATTGATATGATGGAACAACCATCATAGAAAAATGATTTATACTACCATATCAAAATGTAAAAGAAAAACAACGTAGTTATCAACCGATATAATGATAATAAAAAAGTATTTATAAAAAGACGGTAGTAAATTTTTTTATATGGGTTATATATGATGTTATAAAAATTAATATGGTTATATTATTTTCATATAATAATTATAAATTTATAATAACATAGCTAAAAATCATTTACATGGGATTAATAACTTGATGTATTATATTTTATGTAAGTTTCCACTACATTGAAATATTATTTTCATTATAATACTATTATGTTATTTAATGTATACAAGAACCATTCCATTTATTTAATGTGATTGTCAATTTTTTATGATTTTTATAGTTCAAATTAATGTGTACTCTATCAATGGGTAATATTTTAAAGGTTATTAACAATTTATGATATTATTTTGTTGTCTCATTTTTTGATATCTCTTAATATAATTGAAAAAATATAATAATTCATCCCTCATAAAATATATAAATATTCATATCCTTTAAGTTTTTAAATTGTTTAAATATTTTATTTTATAGATTCCTCTATTTAGAAACATTATAAGGAAAATAAATATTTAGATGAAAAGACTATTTTTCTATTTTGGATTTGGAATGTTTTTCTTCCATGTATATATTTTTTCAAAATTAACATAAAAAATCCCTTATTATTTAATAATATTATTTGTTATTAACTTTTAAAATTTCCTTTATTTATAATTTTTAAAATGATATTTCTAATTTTTTCCACATGGTTATTTTTCAATATTATTTGAAAACCGTTAAATGGAATGTTTCCTTTTATCATATACACTATTAAAAGAATTTTCCTTGCGCCATAATGTTTTATGTAATTTTACATTCTCAAAGAAAAATAAACAGATTTACATATAAAAATATATAATTTTAATCTAATATTATAATTTTTCTTTTGTTTTCTTTTACTCTATAAGGGCCCTAATTTTATTACCGAATATATATTTTTTTGGACAATTTATTGTCATATTCTATCTCATATTAGTATAATGGTTATTAAATTTCTCTTAATACATTCATTTTTTTTTTTATTTGACAATACAATTATCATAAATATCCATATTCATTCTATATTTCATATTAATACTAACCAAACCATATAAAATTTTGTAATATAGTTCATGACAATGAATTTTATTTTATTTTATTGGGAACTTTTTATTTTCTATAATCATTACTCAATTAATCTATTTTTTAATAAAGAATATTTTTTATTAATTCAATTGGCAGATAAATATTTAATGAATCCTTTGGACATGTTTTTTCGGTGGATCTTCGAGATAGATATCCCTTCAATACATTGATAGATATCATGATATAAATCAACAAGAAATAATTTTGAAATGGGGTTTTGATATATATCAACCAATGAATTAAATTATATTTTAATGAGTCATTGATGGTAATGATATCATGAAGCATGAAATCATGACATCTAATAATATAAACTTATTTCATTGAAAATTTATTTATTTATATCCAAGATATTCCAGTATATATATTAATCAAGGATTAATTTCACTCTCTTTTTATTGATTAAACAATATGAGGTATCAACTATATACCATTCTATATTGATAATTCCCTATTTTGTAATGATATATTCTATTGTAAGTAACTCATATAAAATATCATTGCTAATCCATTATATTTTTCCATTTTTACATGATATGAAGTAGAATATTATGAATAATATCAATGCAACACGAGTGTTTCTTATTTTATATACTATATTTATTTCCAATGTATTAATGTAATAATGGATGTATCTGGTTCATCAAGACTACCAAAACAGAGCAGTTCTTTACGATGACATCCTTTGTATCTTATTAATCACGAACTAGAAATAAATAAATGAAATTTCCCTTATTTTGATTATTTCATAGATTACAAATCACAAAAAATCACTAATATATCACAATAGAAACTTTATAAAAAATAATGAATTAGATAAGAGGTATATTTTGAAGTTATGGAACTTATACTAATGAAATATTATATAGACCTTAAGAAATGTAATATGACCCATACAAATAGTAAATAAACCAAAAGAATAGAAACATAACCCATGAATGTATAAATAAAATTAAGGAATCTTATAAATAAAAGAATGATATATTGATATCATAAAATATGAAAATAAATATTTGAAGCATTATTAATTAAGATATTTTATTTTATTTTGTCATAAATATTTAATTCCAACATTATAATTAATATAAATAATTGAAATAAAAGTTAATTTCATTAAATATATTCATATTTAATAATTTTTTTCTAATGAAATTGAGATAATTTTGTGTGACCTTACTTATTTTTTCAATGTCTCATAAAATATGTTATAATTGTAAAATTTGAATTTTTCTGGTAAAGGAGGATTTTAATTTAAAAATAAATTTAAAATATTTAGTAAATTATTTGTCTATAATGGAGTAATTAATTAATTACACATTTTTGTAAATATTTATGGTGAATTTTGGAGACTTTTCTAAAATACATGATCTTTTATGGAATATTTAAATAAATAAATTTATGATAATTGTTAAATAGATGAATTATTGATTAAATGGTGATCTATGGATGATATAAGTTAATAATATAGAATTATTATTCATTATTTTAATAAATTTATAAATATTTATCAATCTATTCATAATCCTGATCAAAAATAATAAAACAATAATAATATATTCAGAAAACACACCTCGCCTCAACTATAAAAACCATCCCTCGCTACCCCTTCACCTCAAAAAATCCAAAATATGTTCCTTGTAAAATTTTGATAAAAAAATCGTCCAAATATCTTCACACTCTTCCAGGACAAATTGGTCTTATAAAAAATATCCATTTCCCTGAGGGGTTTCTCAAAAAGGACAAATCAAAAGTTTAAACCCTCTTTCTTTTTCTTTTAATATATTTTCATGTTCTTTTTATTTCATATTATATCATAACATACAATTTTCAAAGTTTCATGAAAAATATTCTATCATTTATGTATTATAATTATATCATGATAATTTAGTAATTCATCATCAATCCCTTCTCCTCTCCATTTCTTAAAAAAAATGGAACCATTGTCTATAAGGTTTTTTTTTAACGCATTCAAGGACAAAATGTTTTTTTACTTATCCATATTCAATGATATTCATAAAAAACATTTCAATGCATGATAAAATATTTTTAAATTAATATTAAAAACCTTTATATATTTTATTGTAAGATATTTACATAATATTAAATGATAAAACAATATGAGTTCATTGTGATCTAAAAATGTTGAAATTAATCTAAATGATTATCATTAACATGAAGTGTAATGATTCATCCTAATAATTTAAAAAATCATTTTATACGACCAATTAAATAATTATATATTCATTAAAAATATTTAATTCCAAATCTGTATGATTATACCATTTTAAAAAACATCATTACTTATAAACAAGTGAATCAATCTTGAAAACAAAGAAAATGAACGTTCTCGAATGATGAAATTAAACTCTATAACTCATAAAAAGGGATATAAATGAACATAAAAATGATAATGAATCCTTTTAATATATAAAAGGATTAGTATTTTTTAATTAATGAATTTAATTTTGTTATCCAGGATGTTATGCACACATATAGAAAACATTAAGACATAAGGTAATGGGTTTTTTTCTCAAAGAATCTATTTTTATTCAGTTTATTTCATTCTAACTCAATTAAAAAATGTAATTATTCATTTTTCAAGATCAATTATTCATTAAATGGAACATGAGAGTGAGCTTTAAGGGATTGACCACGATGTCCTTGTGCTATGACCAGCAGGTTTTGGAAAATTGGGGCTCCTTGTTGACATTGTCCCATGTAGTGGATTCTATAAGGAAATCATCATATATATTTCAAAAAATGGGTCACCCTCTATGGTGATATATGCCCCCCATAAGTTTTTTCCCACCTTTACATTCGATAAATGGTATATGTTGGTACTTGAGAACCAGTGGCTCCGCAGTTCATGTAGGATTTCACTTCAAGAGAAAATTGAAAATATGGAGACCCAGCCTACAGGGTATAGAATCCCCAATTCCTAATGGATCGAGGGACTTCAAATAGATTTTAGTGCACAAAATACTAAGACCTATTCGTCAAAATATAATCCTCCTACTCGCAGGTCCAATTTGGTTCTCCACCCACCATTATTGTTTTCTCAAGAAATGTTGATAATATTTGGGTAATCATGGGAAACTAGTCTCAAGGAAGTGTTATGAAAATTGTTATTACTCTGAGTCCATGCTGAGTTTCATAGCGTGAAAACATTTTCTTGAATAAGAGTAGTTATAATTTCTCATGTTAATGAAATGATGGATCGATTACCCCCATGGAGTTCTTCTAGGATAATTAAGGGTGTATTATGGATAGCCATTTTCATAGGGATTTCATTTTAAAATCCAAAGTTATATAAGGGTAGCTTCACAAATAATGGGTAACCTAGAAGATCTGTAGATAGAAGTTCTTTTAAGGTTCTACCTAAAGAATCAATTTATGATCAAAGATTATCCCTAGTATCATCAATCATGGATGCTATCATCCAGGTTGAATTAGATTCAGTCTGTAAAGAGAAATTGTAATATGAATATAAACAAAAAATCCAAATGGCCACAAAAAGCATGCCCAATGAGATAATTGTTGAAAAGATCCAAATATGGCTATGTGATTTAAAAATAAGTTCATCAAGCAAATCTATGTACTATTCTTAAAAATGGTATGCATAATCCTTTTCATGAGTACTATAATGGTATGCAGATGGCATATACTATGTACAGCCTCAGTATGTGGAGGACCCTTGAGGAGAAAGATTAGGGATTGTTGGCCAGAAAACTACGTTTTTCATGCAATGAATAAACCACAAACTGAGGCCTCACTATGCTGGTGTTAAAAGTTTTCTGATTGAAATTTGATTTTTGGTTTAACAAAGTTTTAAGTTTTGTTCCCCCGTTTAATGTTTAGTGTGTGGAACTTGTAAATAATGCAGAGATTTCCTATTTGCATTTCTTAAAATAAGATTGAAATTTCATGGTGTAGTTTGTAGACTCTAAATTTTCTTCATGGGTAATGGCAATTATCAAGAGTTCAGTTTGTTGAAACTATGCAGTGGTTCGAGAATATTGATATCAAAAAGGATTTGATACATAGATTCAAAGGAAGATAAGGATAAGTTGAGAGTAATTTTATCCCCATGAAATGGTAAAATATAATTAACCTAGGCCTCTATAAATAGGTGTGGTCCCCATTACAGACCTACCTATTCTACCACAAACAATTTTTGTTCTGGACTGCTTCTACATCAAAAGTGCCTCTTCTTTATTCTGATCATACCCCATTCCAATGGTGGAATTTGTAGGTTTCTAAAAACTACGCAAAGGTAAGTAGATACTCCCACACGAACATTAATGAGTGAAGAAAACATTCCTACTTGTTCAGCAAGGAAAATGGATGCATGTTGGGATAAAAATTTGGGAAGAAACATGATGTGATCAAAATTTGAAAAGGATTTTTTCTCCCATTTACCATCAATATGAATGGTTCGTGGGGTACATGAATTCCAAACCATTGGTACATAGATAGACCCATGATGTTCCTGCCCACAGGGCGATGGCCAGAAAACCCAGGACACTGCATACTCTGTCATTAATGGAATTGAACACATTAATACCTTCTGCATACTATCCCTCAAACTAAGAAGGTTCACATAAGAAGCAAGATGGTAGGGTTCCTCTAACCATGTATTGTAAACTATAGACACTGCAAACCATAGTTGAATGATTCTTTTATGGGGAGAGATATATCTTCATGGGAATCTATGAATGGTGGGACCTTCCCATATATATGATTTCCCCAGTTCTCAATAAAAACAACTCAAGAGAGTATGGAATATGACACAAGAGAGATAGGTGGAAAAGAGCACGAAGGAGGCCCTATAAGCTGGAATAGAGAGTTTGGATATTGAGAGGATTTTGAATTCTGTTTTGAATCATCGACGAGGTGCGAAATGTGAATCACTTTTCCACAAGTGTAACTATCCAAAAACCATAAAAATTGGAACATAATAAAAATTTCAGAACTATGATCCTAATATGATCAATCATGAACCACCTATCCCTCGTTGATCAAATACCCTCGAACCAAAGTATATAGGACCCTTCATTAATTCTGTTCTCCGCATTGCACATTACTATGATGACTGAATCCTGTACCACACGCTACATCAATATGTGGATGGATCTTTGATCGACCTGGTGAACCACATCCTAGAACACATTCCACATTTGAAAAAAGTGGTCCATTTCCACATTTCATACCACTTTTGTAAGAATATGACGCTTCTACCCACGTAGAGTTATTATATATGAGGATGAACCCATCCGGCATAAGAAAAGACATTGCAGAATGGGGTGTCTCCAAGTATAATCACACCAAATCCAATCATTCCCCCATCACCATCATTCCCTCCAATGCTCCTATGTGAACCAGTCCATCGACATCAGGCCAAAGCCTCCACCAAAGCCACCAGACGTATATAATTTTATCATCAGGTGCACCTGCATGCCATTCTGAATCAACATTAAAAAGGTAAGAAGAGTCAGGAAGGATATCCCAACAATGGATTAGATCCTTGAAATGTCTCAAGTATACATTCCCATGGTGTCCCAAGGACCTAATTCATGATTCCAATGTGAAACTCCTCATTCTCGGGTTTATGGGTAACCACTGAACATTCCCTTCAATGAGTTCCATTGACAAGAAATAAGGTCACTCCTTCCACCCCCTTTGATGAACGATAATTCTCCTCCCCATTACCAAAACAAAAAAATAGGAACTCCTCCTGTGGTAGTCCAAAAAAATTTTGTGAGAGGTGTCACTCTTTAACTTATTAGTCACATTTGGGATATATATGGATAGATCAGAAAAAATAAACTATCCTACATATCAACATGAGTGAGGGTATCATGGTCAAATCCCACCTATATATCTATCCCAACTATATTATCATCTACCAGATGATTTGTAGTACATGTGACATTTAGATCTTATTCCTCCTCTTGTTTCTCACACCGATCATTACTCACATGGGCTTAGAGGTTGACAGTGATCATGATATCTGTATAGTCCCAAAAAGTGAGCATCCTCCTAGGTGTAATCCCCAACCAAACCTTCAAATAGTCCAGAGTACATATCCTCATCATGACTTCAACAAATGGGAGGCTTCCATGCATATTCCTCACACCATATGAAGTATATTATCTCTGATACCCATGAGTATTTGGATATGTTAGATGCATGTCCAAGGCCTGATCTCAAGGGATGTTCTCCTGAGAAGTCAGTCCAGAATCAATGTTCCCCCAAATTCAACAGGGCTCCATACTAGGCGTATTCCCCAATAACCAAACTTCATGGGCTTTGAATCTTCTCCTAAGGATATGTAGGAATCCCTTATAATAGTTCTGACCCAAACATTAAACTTTCTTCCATCCTTCCTGGGTGATGAAAAATTCAAGAGAACCTCATTACCTAGATTATGTCATCATTGTTTCCTCAACATCTAATTTTTTCATATACATGATTGATTCGGCCACCCAGGGATAACCCATATATACACTCTTTCGGAATAAAATGAGGATTCAAAAACTTATGAATGACAACTAAATATATAAAAGAGTCCCAATGATTGAAATAATTTCCTCCCAAAGGGTGTGATGAGCCTAACCTCTCATCCTCTCGAACAATGTAGTCCTTAAGTGTTGTTGGCCAAATATTCATCAAAGGATCACCTGTCTTTGGAATCCAGGTCCATGAATCATGGATAATAGGGTATTTGGGTGTTTGTATCTACACTGAAAATCTCATTGGAGACTGTTTAGGGAAACCATATCCTAGGAGGACCGATCACACAAACACTTTGGTTGGAACCATTTAACAGTGGAACATCCTTTATAATGGAAAATAGATTAAACATCCCAGTCCTCACTAGGCCAATCTAATCCTCTAAATGATAATGACTCAGATTGGGGAAAGAACAAAAATGTCGATGTTTGTCAAACCATTTTGTAATACGCCAAATATACCACCTCAGGTCAAAATAGAAATATAGATTGATCTTAATGAATCAAAGGATAAGATAATGTTATTATTTGAAAAGGACTCATTAGATTTATTTTTCATAATGATATGATCATTAATTATAATTTTGTTGATAAATTTTTTGGATTAAATATTTTGATGGAAAAAGGATCCTGAAAATGACGATGAGAATGATACGAATATTAAAAAACTATGTCTTATAACCAAATAAGGTACAAGAAATATATTCTTTAGAATATTATTATATACTAATTATGATATAAAAGGCGAGTTGCATAGTTAATCTTATGGTAGTGAGGTTGATATAATAATAGAAATTTGATCTATAAAATATACTTATTTTCTTTACTGAGTGATATTTTTCATTGAAATATTAGTATATTCAAAAATTTATGATGAATATGAGAAAAATATAAGTGTTGTTCTTCTGTAGTTTTTCTGTAATTTTTTGGAATCAAATATTAAATGGTGGAAATGACCTTAGAATGTATTTTTTTTATATGGTTTCATTTTTGGGGATAAATACTGACGAATGCAATATTTGGGGTTTGATACCACTATTCTTTAATACACTCCTAATTTTTAGTTAATAATGGGTTAAATGATTTTTTAAAAAAATGATATAGACAGTATTGGTAGATTTGGAATTAAAAATAGATTCATGATAATTTGGAGAAGTTAAACTAATTTTATAGATTTTGGTATATATTATATAGTGTGTCAATTTATAACCTGTTGATTAATACAATTTAATTCATAAATATAATTTTTATTTCATGAATAATATGTGTTATCATTGTGGTTAATTTCCATTTTGATTTATATGGTTGTTCAGAAGATATATTTTGGATATTTTATTCTTAAGAGATTAACTTATATAAGTATATGACTGTAAGAAAGATTAATGTTGTCTAATAAATGATAAGTAACTTAATATTTCCTATGATAGTATGGTAGATTTCATTTTTTAAATTATATATGAATTTATAAATATGATAAGAATACCCTAAAATACATTTATCAATCTGTAATAATTTGTAATTGTGAGGATGGAATTTATTTATGTTAGATTACATAATACCTTGAGATTGTGGAATATATTTTTATTCTTAAAATTAATAATATTTTTGATGGCATTTATTAAACATAAATCCAACATAAAATTTCCAAAATCATGTTAGATGATTATTATTAATAAAATTTATGAATAATAATCATATTAATAAATAAAAATATTGAAATAAATTAAAAATAAAAGCTAATTAGAATTAAGAGGTCTTATTATTTTAAAATAGAATTTTTAAATAAAATTAGATTCTCATTATATATTATATTTTCAAATAGAACTAATTTTTTTAATTTCATCATATTATTTAAATAAAAATGATATTTAATTTTGATGTGATTTAAAAAAAACTAATTATGGTAAATTTTAAGAATTTTTCAAAAACAATGGTTTTTTAGGTGAAAAGTGAAAAAAATAAAATTTGATAATACATTTAATTTTACATGATTATCATAAATAAATATTGACTTATTTTTTTAAACAATATCAAAATTAAATATATACATATATATTTAAAATAATACGATCAATTTATAAATCCCACAAATATAATCTTACAAAAATAATTAATATTTTCCATTAAGAATTGTTTTTATTATATTATATTATAAATCTGTTTTCATCATTTAATGGAATTAAATCTAGAAAATTTTATTTCGTATATTGGAACTCCATGTTAATATTATTTAATTGGGTCTTTTTTGTTTTCAATAATTATTACACGAATAATTAAATCAAAGATAATTTCAACAATAATGTTAATACTTTTATTTTTAATATTAAGTAATTTTAATATAATAAAATTATTTAATAACATATAAAAAAATTTATTAAAAATATTTTTTAAAATATATATATGAATATATTACCACTCATTTAGTTGAAATAATGAAATATTTTGTATTAATAAAATTTAAAATTTAAAATTACATTTTTTCTACAAAATGATAGAAAAATATGTTGTAATTTTTAATATAATTGTTATTATTATATGTAAAATATTGAATTAGTTGATATGAGTAAAAAATTATGGATCATAAAACAAATATTTCTGAATATGGGTGGTATTTGTTTAAAAAAAATATTTTACAAAGATAAAAACTATTTGACTAACTAATCCCCATAATGGTAAAATGTAAAAATATTATTTAAAAAAGAATGAAAAAGTCATAAAATTAGTGGGAATTATTTTTTTAGGTTTTATAAAGCTTTAATTACAGTATAGTTATTTTTTTACCATCATTATATCAATTTATCCTGTAATGTTTTCATACCATTATTATAAAATTTTGGTATTCGTAAAAGCTCAATTTTCACTTATAAAAGGGGATCAATTACACCATTCAATGACACAATTACAAATATATATATCCTTAATCATAAAAAATTATCACCTTTTATACATCCCATACATTCCATAATTCCCCTACTCAAATGAAATTATTCTAAGACTTTCAATTCCAAGGATACGTTCAAGAGAATGTTTAGGGTCCAAATGTGAATATTTAATAATCATTAAGTTTTTATGCATAATATTTTTCTTCACACCCTATCCTAAACATGTGATATATTAACCATTGTATATTTATCATAGTAATTTATATATATATTAATGGTAAAACATTATTTATTCCATCTCAACCAATATGGAAAATAAAATACTGTCAATCGTGTGTTTGTTCAAAATACCACCTCCACAAAACAACATATTATATTTTTCATCACTACCACTCAATTAAAGATTTAATGACAATATTGATGATTAAATATGATATATAATAATTTTAAATTTATATATAATTCAAAAAAATCTATTTTTCATCATCTATTATTTCATATCATTCAAGGGAAAAAGATGACATTAATAGTTCATGCATGTTGAATATAGTTTGCAAAAATTATAATTTTCTAATTTTTTCTTGCATTTCATTAATTATATAAAAACATAAAAATTAGATCCACCAAATCAAACACATATAGAAATTAATATTATTCTTATGGTATAGTGAAATTATAAACTTCTTTAACAATAATCTCCCATCGATATATAGCATGTTGTTAGTGGGTTGACTTAAAAACATACATAAATGATGATATAAAACTATATCATGGACTATGATTGGAAATTAAATACTAATATTATAATAATATGAAACATAATAAATGATTTACGATAATATAATTTTTATATTATTAATTTAACTTTCATATAAAATATCATATTTGATTGCTAAATTTACCAATATAAGTCGTCCTTAGTTCCATTTTCATACAACATAAGAAAAACATTAGGAAGGATATATCTTATTTATCCTTCTATATATTATATTTACTTTATTATATTAAATAATATATTTATTTTAAACTGAGTAACAAAAAATGTAAACTAAAATCAATATAAAAAATTATTCATGAAACAAATAATGTCACTAACACCTGATGGTATAAATTAGATATAACTGACTATTAAATTCCCAATAAATGATAATAAATAAACTATATAAAAGTTATTGTATATTACAATTTATATAAAATTTAATATTTATATAGATATGATTATTATGTAAGATTTTAGATCAAATTCTATTATGTAGGTAAATAAGGTTAGGTTTTTTTCATCTCAATTTTGCATCATTGAGATATTATTTATATTAAAAAAATTGTTTTATTTTTTTGGTCTATGTACTAACCATATATTTTTATGATAAAAATATTAATGAAATAATAGGATTAAAATAACTATATCACATTTTATCTTTCATCGTATATTGATTCAAAAGATAACAAGGTTTTAATTCTTATTTGTCTCTATTATCAATTCCATGGGACATATTTTCCATTTTCCCCTTATATATAATTTATATAGTGTATATACTAACCTGTAAAATTTTATTATAATGAAAAATTTTCATTTCATGATATATTAAAACTCATTTCCTTGTAACTGTTATAAAAAAATATTTTATAATAAATTTCATTTAAATAAATTTATTTGATCTCGTTCTTTACGTTCAACACAAATCGTAAATAATCCATTATATCCTAAATACACATTATTATGTGAGAATTATATTATTTTAAAACAAAAATTTCTTTATTATAATAGATTAAAATTTTATACATTTTTCTGAAAAAAAAATATTTTTGATTATGTAGTGAGTGAATACCAATTTTTGTAAAATATCCATTTATATTAATTAAAAAATACCCATAACACATTAAATTTATTGAAAATTTAACATATGATTCATTTATATATAAATAATATATTTAATTTCATTTTATTGATAATTATTCCATATTTTGGTATAAGTTAATTTTTTTTGCAAAACATTCATCAATCCAATCGACCAAAGGCTTCATTTTTAAATTTTTGATAATCCGAATTTCAAGGGGTGAGGTGGAACCATTACATGGCTCGTAGGTGTATGTATTACATGTCCTATAGACCTTAGAGAAATTCAATTCCCATAGGCTTCAAAAATTGTTCAACAAAACTATTTTTCATTCAATTTCTTGTTTATTACATAAATTATATTTTTACACTAATATGAATTTAATTCAATAAAATAGATTCAATATTTCAAATAATGGTGTACAATTTTGAAGAAATGTCATTTTTTATAATTATGAATAGTTGCATTGGAGGCAATTTGTAACCTCAGTAACGGTGAAACATGTTAAAAGGAGTTAAGAAATTGGGTAATCTTTAAAATTTATCTACAACATGATTTTATCCCATTAGAGGAAAAAAATTTGATCTATTTTAATCCATGTATTCAAAATATATTCCCTTGATTCCTTTATTATTTGATATTTATTTATATATTATTTTTTGAAAATAATAAAAATTAAATTTCAAACTCATGACTTTAATAACTCTAATATTATTTCCTTTGGATATAAATAATTTATGTTTATCTTTAAATTTTAATGTTAACTATGGTTTAAATTTTTTACCGTGTAAATTTATTCATAATTTGTGTTCATTGAGTAATTAACTAAAATTCTTACACAACACTGATATAGTATTTACTCATTTAATAGATAAATAAATTAAATTGTTTTAAATATGTAAAAATCTATGCAATTTGAATTAATTATTATGTTCCATTAATTTCATAGATTAATATAACATAATGAAGATTTTTTAAAGGATTATATTCAAATTAAATTGTTCTCTTAATGAACTTCAATTAAAATTTGATAAATAGTCTAAAATTTTATTTAATGTTATTTTATGAAAATGATAATTTATTAAATTATAAAAAAAACATTAAAATTTTGGAAGAGGATAATGGGTGAAAATATATGGTAAAAAATATCACCCATTATACATTTATGATACAATTTTCATCCTATATGAAACATTATAACACTTAAATCATTAATAAACTCGTTACCGTGCTTATGTTTAAAATTGGTTAGCCAAGGGGATATTCCAATGTATAATGATTAAATTGATATATAATCCTATAAAATATTTATTGTATGATTATATGATTACCAAAGAAACCATATATTTTATGATTTTCCTTTTTTAGCAGCGAGTCTATGAATAAGAATTATTATATTTCAATATTTTGATAACATGCGAGAGGGATCCTCCCCTATCATATAAAAGGACACTCATTATATCATTCCCTTACAAGATATTGATTAATATTTTTCAACCAAAACCTAAAAAATTATATTATACAATTCATGATAAAGGATATTTAGGTTATTTATTTCTTAAAATTACATTCTAATGGTCATTCAGAATGGATCTATAGTAAGATTATAGATGAAGTTCAAATAATCACTTCTGGGCAGTTCAAATTTCATTCTTCATCTACTTCATATAAATATATTTTCTCCTGCTTAAAATAAATAATCAATTATAATAAATAATGATATAGAATATTATGTTTTTCTTATAACCATTTTCCATCAATTATCCATTCAAAAAGAATTGGAAACATCTCTCATGAAAACATGAGACTTATTATCTCTAAATAGGGGAGTATTTTTTCATTTCCAATTTATATGGATGGATACAATGAATAAAATAAAAAATAAAAAATTGTTTTTATTAATTTTGTTTTTATAATTATATTATCATATCCAACATCTTACCTATGAACCCATTGTAAAATGATACAGTCACTTGTGTATACATGTCCAATACCACATCTGTGAAGAGATGTGATTTGTTTTTTATTTTAAATCCTACAGGGATGGTAATAAATATTAATTTAATGAATATATAAGTGATATACTGTATAATAATTATTTTGGAAAGGAAAATATTTGTTATCATTTTTTCATTCCATTTGCTAAAATGTCAAAATAATGCTCATTCATACAGACAACATATTGTATTGATTTAGGGTGCAATTAATGTTCATATCCATTATTTATGACTCTTAATATCAATGTATTGAAAATAAATTTTATTTATATAATTTAAGACATTATTGATATGATGGAACAACCATCATAGAAAAATCATTTATACTACCATATCAAAATGTAAAAGAAAAACAATGTAGTTATGAACCGATATAATGATAATAAAAATGTATTTATAAAAAGAGGGTAGTAAATTTTTTTATATGGGTTATATATGATGTTATAAAAATTAATATGGTTATATTATTTTCATATAATAAATATAAATTTATAATAACATAGGTAAAAATCATTTACATGGGATTTATAACTTGATGTATGATATTTTATGTAAGTTTCCACTACATTGAAATATAATTTTCATTATGATACTATTATGTTATTTAATGTATACAAGGACCATTCCATTTATTTAATGTTATTGTCAAATTTTTATGATTTTTATAGTTCAAATTAATGTGTACTCTATCAATGGGTAATATTTAAAATGTTATTAACAATGTATGATATTATTTTGCTGTCTCATTTTCTGATATCTCTTAATATAATTGAAAAAATATAATAATTAATCCCTCATAAAATCTATAAATATTCATATCCTTTAAGTTTTTAAATTGTTTAAATATTTTATTTTATAGATTTCTCTATTTAGAAACATTATAAGGAAAATAAATATTTAGATGAAAAGACTATATTTTTTCTATTTTGGATTGGGAATGTTTTTCTTCCATGTATATATTTTTTCAAAATTAACATAAAAAATCCCTTATTATTTAATAATATTATTTGTTATTAACTTTTAAAATTTCCTTTATTTATAATTTTAAAAATGATATTTCTAATTTTTTCCACATGGTTATTTTTCAATATTATTTGAAAACCGTTAAATGGAATGTTTCCTTTTATCATATAAACCATAAAAAGAATTTTCCTTGCGCCATAATGTTTTAGGTAATTTTACATTCTCAAAGAAAAATAAACAGATTTATATATAAAAATATATAATATTAATCTAATATTATATTTTTTCATCTGTTTTCTTTTACTCTATAAGGGCCCTAATTTTATTACATAATATATATTTTTTGGTCAATTTATTTTCATATTCTATCTCATATTAGTATAATGGTTATTAACTTTCTCTTAATACAATCATTTTTTTGATTATTTGACAATACAATTATCATAAATATCCATATTCATTCTATATTTCATATTAATACTAACCAGACCATATAAAATTTTGTAATATAGTTCATGACAATGAATTTTTTTTTGATTTAATTGTGAACTTTTCATTTTCTATAATCATTACTCAATTAATATATTTTTTAATAAAGAATATTATTTATTAATTTAATTGGTGAATAAATATTTAATGAATCTTTTGGACATGTTTTTTGGGTGGGTCCTCGGGATAGATATCCCTTCAATACATTGATAGATATCATGATATAAATCAATAATAAATAATTTTTAAATGGGGTTTTGATATATATCAACCAATGAATTAAATTATATTTGAATGAGTCATTGATGGTAATGATATCATGAAGCATGAAATCATGACATCTAATAATATAAACTTATTTCATTGAAAATTTATTTATTTATATCCAAGATATTCTAGTATATATATTATTGAAGGATTAATTTCACTCTCTTTTTATTTATTAAATAGTATGAGGTATCAACTATATACCATTCTATATTGATAATGCCCTATTTTATAATGATATATTCTCTTGTAAGTAACTCATATAAAATATCTATGCTAATCCATTATATTTTTCCATTTTTACATGATATGCAGTAGAATATTATGAATAATATCAATGCAACACGAGTGTTTCTGATTTTATTTACTATATTTATTTCCAATGTATTAATGTAATAATGGATGTATCTGGTTCATCAAGACTACCAAAACAGAACAGTTCTTTACGATGACATCCTTTATATCTTATTAATCACAAACTAGAAATAAATAAATGAAATATCCATTATTTTGATTATTTCATAGATTACAAATCACATAAAATCACTAATATATCACAACAGAAACATTATAAACAAAGAATGAATTAGATAAGAGGAATATTTTGATGTTATGGAACCTATACTAATGAAATATTATATTGACCTTAAGAATTGTAATATGACCCATACAAATAGTAAATAAACCAAAAGAATAGAAACATCACCCATGAATGTATAAATAAAATTGAGAAATCTTAGAAAATAAAGAATGATATATTGATATCATAAAATATAAAAATAAATATTTTAAGCATTATTAATTAAGATATTTTATAATTTTTGTCATAAATATTTAATTCCAACATTATAATTAATATAAATATTTGAAATAAAAGTTAATTTCATTAAATATATTCATATTTAATAATTTTTTTCTAATGAAATTGAGATAATTTTGTGTGACCTTACATATTTTTTCAATGTCTTATAAAATATGTTATAATTGTAAAATTTGTATTTTTCTGGTAAAGGAGGATTTTAATTTAAAAATAAATTTAAATATTTAGTAAATTATTTGTCTATAATGGAGTAATTAATTAATTAGATATTTTTGTAAATATTTATGGTGAATTTTCTAGACTTTTCTAAAATACATGATCTTTTATGGAATAGTTAAATAAATAAATTTATGATAATTGTTAAATAGATGAATTATTGATTAAATGGTGATCTATGGATGATATAAGTTAATAATATAGAATTATTATTCATTATTTTAATAAATTTATAAATATTTATCAATCTATTCATAATCGTGAACAAAAATAATAAAAAAATAATAATATATTCAGAAAACACACCTCGCCTCAACTATAAAAACCATCCCTCACTACCCCTTCACCTCAAAAAATCCAAAATATGTTCCTTATAAACTTTCTACAAAAAAATCGTCCAAATACCTTCCCACTCTTCCAGGACAAATTGGTCATATAAAAAATATCCATTTCCCTGAGGAGTTTCTCAAAAAGGAGAAATCAAAAGTTAAAACCTTCTTTCTTTTTCTTTTAATATATTTTCATGTTCTGTTTATTTCATATTATATCATAACATCCAACTTTAAAAGTTTCATAAAAATATTCTATCATTTATGTATTATAATTATATCATGATAATTTAATATTCCATCATCAATCCCTTCTCCCCTCCATTTCATAAAAAAATGGAACCATTGTCTATAAGGTTTTGTTTTAACGCCTTCAAGGACAAAATGTTTTTTTACTTATCAATATCCAAGGATATTCATAAAAAACATTTCAATGCATGATAAAATATTTTAAAATTAATATTAAAAACCGTTATATATTTTATTGTAAGATATTTACATAATATTAAATGATAAAACAATATGAGTTCATTGTGATCTAAAACTGCTGAAATTAATCTAAATGATTATCATTAACATGAAGTGTAATGATTCATCCTCATAATTTAAAAAATCATTTTATAAGACCAATTAAATAATTATATATTAATTAAAAATATTTAATTCCAAATCTGTAGAATTATACCAATTTAAAAAAACATCATTACTTATAAACAAGTGAATCAATCTTGAAAAAAAGAAAATGAACGTTCTTGAATGATGAAATTAAACTCTATAACTCATAAAAAGGGATATAAATGAACAAAAAAATGATAATGAATCCTTTTAATATATAAAAGGATTAGGATTTTTTAATTAATGAATTTAATTTTGTTATCCAGGATGTTATGTACACATATAGAAAACCTTAAGACATAAGGTAATGGGCTTTTTTCTCAGAGACTCTATTTTTATTCAGTTTATTTCATTCTACCTCAATTAAACAATGTAATTATTCATTTTTCAAGATCAATTAATCATTAATTTATAATAAATAAAAAATTTAAAGGTTAACTTCTCTATTCTTCTAGATATTCAATCTCAATTATTTGGAACATCTCAATTTCATACCAATATTCATGTACCATCCATAATTTATTTTAAGAATCTACTATTTTTTATAAATGAATTATTTTTTCATGAAAAATATATTTTACAATTATAGTTTCATAAAAATTTAATTACAAATATAAATGAATTTTTAAAATAACACTTCTTTTCATGTAAAAGGGGTATTTCTCTAAAAAATTTCCCTATTATTTTATTTTTATTTTTTCATCCATTTAAACACATCTATTGATTCGTATAATTTATTTAGATTTATTTCTTATTATTATAATATATTTTTTTATTATCTATGATTATTCTACCTGTGGATCTACTATATTGATATCATTCACAAAACTACTTAGAAAGATTTTTAACTGTGTTTATAGGTTACGAAAATTTATTTAAATATCATATATATATATATATATTATTTTTATCCCCATTCATATGAGTAATGAATTATACTAAGTAAGTAATGGTTGGGGACTACTGTAGCCTCCTGATGCATTGGTAGGTCTTAAGAGTCAAAATAGATATGTACATGGATGAGGCCTTTCCAATTTTTAGATATGGTTCTTCCAAGAACTTAACAATTAATTATTAGATGTCTTGGATGAGGCATCAATGGTATTTTTTTTAGATGTATTGAATTATGAATTCTCTTATTATGATTTTAGTAATTGATAATTCATATGAATTTTAGACTAGTATAATATCCATGGTTAACGTTCATTCTTATGTGATTCTGTTTATGGAATTATTTATTTTGATTTATTTATTTTTATATTTTGAAAAATTTTATCATATAATGGAATGTATTTGTAGTTATTCACAATGCCTTATTTTTTATATTATCTTGTGATATATTACATTCACATAATGAGTATCTGAGATCAACACTTTATTATGTTTGATTTTTCCTAAGAAGAAAAGATAAAAATAATGAATGCCTTGAAGGATAATCTTGGTGTTATGGATGATTCCAATGTAATTTTTATATTTTAGTTCCTTTAATTTTGTAATGTAAAACACCAATTTTTATCTAGGTTTCCAAAACTACATACCTATTTCGTATTTCAGGGTATGACTTTCATGTTTATTATTCTGATATATTGAAGTAGGGAACCATTTCATAGAAACATGAGTCAAGGTGTCACCTATTGGAATCAGAGGATTATTTGTAGAAAACATGGGAACTATATATATAAATCATAACCTATGGATTATTACCCTAAAATAGAAATTTTTTATAAGCATAGAGGAAAATATTATAAATTTCTTAATGTAGAGATTATGTGGGTCTTCTGAGTAATGAATACATTTCTGGATACTACTAGTGGATGTGGTTCTAAACTAGATATACCTAGGGGTAACAACAGAGACAACGTGTCCCATGCCTGGATCAGGGTAACCTTGTAGACGAAAATGGTCATTACTATGCAAAGAGATTGACCCTCCTAGGGGAGATGCTTAGGATAAATCACATTTTATTTAAAAAAAATTATGAAGGATTTAAAAGTAAATATGTCCCGAATGATAACATGTTTATGATTATTAGATTAGCTATACATAAAACGTTAATTTATTTGAAGTGTTTTACTAGTTTCAGATTATATATAATGATTCATATCTTAATATAGTGTATTCCGTTATTTAGAAATGGAACCTAGATGATGGAATGAAAACCAGATCAACAAATGTATCCCATTTTTGGGTTACCCTCCTATATAAGATAATGATGTTGGTATTTGAGGTAAAATTAGTTTAGAGAAACATATAACTATCTTTTAATATCTTACACATGTTATTAATAATAACTTTATGAGTATGGAAAATCTTGATCAACAATAAGGAGGAGTATTGTTTGACATCATCATGAGACAACAACATTCATATTCTAGGGGACTACAAACCCAGTAGTATCGGTTCGATGTATAATTTTGTAAGATAATATATTCTTAACCACATGAAGTAATAAAACTGAGAAGTTTTTCTTGGTAGTTTATCATCTATTGGGAGATGTGGATCCATGGTGGCCCCAAATTAAAAAAAATGAGGATGAAGAAATTAAAAATATGGAAGGGGGAATTTTAAGGAATTTTTCCAAGAAGTATAATTTCATCACATAAATGGAGAAGATTTGGTGATTAAATTAATGAGTTTAAAATAATTTTTGTATGAAGGAATTGTAATGTATTAATCCAAATTTATATGGTTAGAAATGAATACCATAGACTACATATGTTATCCAAAGAGAAACATTGGCCACATCATTGATATTTTAAAACCATTCCTATGAAGGGAACTAGTCTATAAAAATTCATCATATTATGAATATATTATCTCATTTTTTATCAATAATATTAAATAATTCTACATGTCATATGAATTAATGGGAAAAAAAGAAGAATAAGATGGAAGAGGAAAGAATAGATAAAGGGGAAAGGGGAATTTTACAATATCTGATACTTTTGGATGGAAACTCAATAGTTCCTAATTAAAATGAAGAAGATATTCTACATGTGTGGAGAAAATGTACATCTAGATACATATTAAAAGGATAATAAAGAATCCATCATTGTTTAATGCTATAATTATAGGGAGATGGGATACGATGATACTGATTTTCCCAAGCATCAAGGAAACAGAACATAGAACAGTCCATGAGAGAAAGGCCTATCACATGCGATCACAACAGATGAGGTTCAAATTTCAACTGATGTGGTAGAAGTTACTTTTATTTTATACTAAAACATATAAAATTACTTATTTTATTCTAGATCAACACATTCATTTATTTCTTATATGATTTCCATGAAACATAGACATTTCACTTCTGATTTAATAATGGAGTTGTCTGTTAAAACACATAAGTCAAGTTTCATTGCAATAAAAGAAATTTCTGTTAGTCACCTTTATGACACAAACCCATTATTTATTAACTAAACTTATCATCTTACTATTATTTAAATTGATATATTCTTTATTATTAAATGTATTTCAAAAAAATAGAGCAAAATTCTATTGTATGGAAAAGGAAATTATGATTAGTGAAGAATATGTTGAATACATTATCTTTACAGTACCAACCTCATCGTCTATGTCATTTCTGAATCCACATCCGATGGATTTTTTAAAATATGTTCTCGGGGAGGAAGTTAAACTATCATATATTGGTATAAAAACAATCATTCAAATTGATGATGTAATTATTGTGCATAAATATACTGATTTATTTCCAAAGGATTTACCTGGATATCCACAAGAGAAAAATGTTTAGTTCCCCGTTGATTTAATTCTTGTTGGGAGACATATATCAATGAATCCTTATATAATATCCACAATATATTTAGGAGAAGTACATAAACAACTAAAGTAATTTATTGATATAGGATTTATTTTCCTTACTATGTCCCCATGGATCTCTTATTCTTTTTGTTAACAATATATATGGATCTATGATGCCATTCATTTATTATAAATAAATCAATGATATTACAATAAATAACAAGTATCCCCTCCCTTAAATTTAATATTTGATTGATCAACATCACAATGATCAATATTTTTTGAAAATTTATCTTTGATCTTTATATCATCAGTTGTGTGCAAGGAAGGATGATATTATAAAGGAAACATTTAGAACTACGTTTGGACATTATGATTTCACATTAATGACATTTGGTCTAACTAATTCAACCATAATATTTGGTGATATAATGAATAGCGTTTCAAAGTAATATCTTGATTATTTTTTGTGGTGTTTATTAATAATATCATAGTATACTCCAAAAGCTATGAGGAACTTGATAAACACTTACGGGTAGTTCTCGGGACTCTAAAAAATAGTTATAAGGGATGTTTAGAATATGTGAATTCTAGATAAAAATAGTATTATTTCTTTTCCATGTTATCTCTAAGGAATGAATTTCAGTTGATCGTGTGAAGAAAAAGGTGGTTCAAGAATGGGATACTCTGATGAACAGAGATGAGGTATGAATATTTATTTGTTTAATAGGTCATTATCAGTGTTTCATTCAAAACATTTATTGATTAACTAAATCGTTAATCGATCATACTTGTAAAGGGATCAAGTTCAATTGTAAAAATTAATGTGAAGAATCCATTTAATAGTAGAAGAAGAAATTAGTTAATTCTGCTATTATGAAACTACAAATGGGAAATGGTTTGTGGTTTATTTATAGTTGAGAATAAATTAAAATAATTTGAAGTGTACTTATGAGAAATGTTAGAATTATTTATAATGTATCAAGGCAGATAAAAACACATGATTACGACTATACATCTCATGAACTTCAGTTAGATTCTGTAATCTTTTATATGAATATATAGATATACTATCTTTGCGGAGAGAGATGTGATATATATAAAGATCAAAAGAGATTAAACTATATCTTCACACAGAACGAACTCAACATGAGAAAATTGTGATGGCCTGCGCAACACAAGGATTATGATTGTTCAATACTCTACCACCAAGGAGAGGGAAATAAGGTAGCATATTCAGTGAGCAAGAATAATCTTGGAGTTTTTAACAATATTAGGATTGACAAGGATTTTATGTATATGTATATATGAACGATGGATTTGTGAATTATCAATGAAGGTTAATCATTATTAATTTTTCAATTGGTTTCCCAACAATCAATATTGTAAAGAATTAAAATTTCTCAGACTGGTGATGAGAATATCCAAAAGAAAATTACTGCTATGAATGATGGGAAGTTTGAAGACTTCATGTGTGAGGATGAAATTTTGAAATTTGGGAAATGGAATTATATTCCCTCTATATCCAAATTAAAAGAAGATATATTGTATAATTCCCATAGAACAAATTACATTGTACACCCTTGAAGCACTTAGATATATAGAGCATTTATGTAACCTTTTTTAGATAATAAATGTGGGACATTGATGATTACTTATCAAGATGTTTAGTTTTTAATTAGGTGTAAGTTTAAATACAACATCCTAGAATATTATTAAAACCTATACATATTATTATTTAGAAATGTGATGAAATAACTATGTATTTGGTCACTATAATACCAAAAACTCCAAGAAATAATGATTTAATATGTGTAATTGATGATTGAATAACCAAATATGATCATTTCCTCCCTATAAGGGATGAATAAAAATTGTGATTCCTTTCAATACTCTATATTAATGAAGTTTTAATACTTCATGGAGACCCTCATTCAATTGTGTCTGATAATGATCCACAATTTACATCGAAATCATAGAAAAGTATTCATAATGCAGTGGATAATGACTTCATTTGAATACTTCTTATCACCCTCAAAATGATGGGCAGTAAGAAAGGATGATCCGAACATCAGAAGACATATTTAGATCAAGCTCACATTACTTTAACATGATGTGGGATAATTATTTTATTTTAGTATAGTTTTTACAATATTATTTTTAATTCTATTATTGAAATGAAACAATATGGATTCATTTATTTAAAGATATTTCATACGCCAAATTGAGGCGATGATGTTATTGAATATAATCTTCTAGGTCTAGAGATTAAAAAGAAATAAATGGAAATGGTAAATATTTAAACCTATAAAAAATAAGCTTAATGTAGGAAATATATCTATGGTAATAATTTAAGAATGTTTTGTAGATTCGAGTGGTATATTATAATTTTTTGGATGTTTCTCCATGGAAGGGGGTTATATGATTTTTTGAAAAATTGAATCTAAGCACTAGGTACATTTGTCCTTTGGTAAATTTGGAGTGAATTGGAAATGTGGCTTGTCATTTGGAAATGCTGACTATCTTTTCAAAAGTACACAATGTGTTCCACATCTTTTATAAGTCGTAATTTCCAAACCAAACACATCTACACACTTCTTGAGGAATAGATTTGGATAATAATTTATCTTACTATTTAGTGGAACTCTTGATTATGGACAGTAAAGAACACATGTTGTGGAATTGGATTACTTAGAAGGTAAAGGTACATTGGAAAATTAAGAAAATTGGAGAGGTGATGTTGGAGTCAGAATAAATTATGATTAAGAACCACCCAAACATTTTTATTAGGTGACACTCTTAAAATTTTGCAGAGGAAATTTTTACAGGAGGGGAGAATAAAAAGAAATAGAATTTTATCATTGAAATTTACCTTTTATGATTATTTTATATAGTATGAATTACATAACATCACTTATTGTACACAATACAAACCTGATAAATGAATAATGACTGTTATAAGCGGTATTTTATGAAGTTAAGGAAGCTATACTAATGAAATAGTAAGATGATCTTATGAATATTAATATGAACATTATGAATATTAAATTATCAAAATGAGAAGTAACATATACTATGAACATATAAAAAAATTAAACCACTTATAGATTAAATCATGAAATAATTATATATTAGAATGAGTAAATAAATTTATAAATATTTCTTTATTAAGAATTAATATTTTTATATGTCATAAATATTTAAATAAAATTATGAAATTAATATAATTATTTAGATGAAAATTATTTTTCATTAATTTTTTTAATATATGTGTATTTTTTTCTAATGATTATACGTCAATTTTGTGACTCTGTAGTTAAATTTTCAATGTGTTATAAAATCAGATATAATTTAAAGATCTGTATTTCTCAAGTAAATGATGATTTTAATTAAAATTAATTTTCTCATATTTATAAAAATATTTTCAAAAAATATATTTCATTTTTAATTATAATGTTAAAAAAATTAGGGTAAATTTTTGGGTTTTTTCTAAAAAACATGGATTTTTTGTGAAAGTAAAAATACGATAATTATTGATAAATGTTATATACATGACATATTGAGTCATAGGTGGTGTATCAACTATGTAACACCGTAATAATTATAAAATTAATAAAATATTCAGAAAATACCTCTCTCGTCCACTATAAATACAAACCCACACAATCCCTAATCCTACAAAATTAAAAGATGTGAGACTTGTAAAATTTGTGAAAATTCAACTTTCCCAGAATCTATCCCATATCTAAGAGCTATTGGAATCTTCAAAATACCAAAATCATTTCCATATGATGTCTTTCATGGGTGAGAAAATCAAGAGGTGAAAACCTTTTTCATTTTTTTTATTTCATTTTATGTTCATTTAGTTTATTATTCAATCCTCTACTAATATTTTTAAAGTGAAATGATAACTCTAATATAATTTATATACAAAAATTATATCAAGAAAATTTAATAATCCATCATTTATCCCTTCTTCTCTCCCATTTATTCAAAAATGGAAACGTCATTCGTGAGGTGTTTTTTATCACCTTAAGCATGGAATGTTTTAATTTTCCTTCACCTTCTTCAAGGATTTTCATAAAACCATTTAAATAGTTTAAAAATATTTAAAATTTTATATTAAATCTCTTTTTATGTTTTCTATGTTACATATTTTTTGAGTCAATAAGGTTTTTACTTATGACTTTTCCATTCCATCTTGTTTTGAAAATCACAAACACCTAATACTTAAGCAAAAATTATTTTTAACCCCATAAGGAAAATTTACTTCTTTAAGGAAATTTACCTTAACCTAAATTTTCTTACGCATAGAAATATTATTCTTAAATTCAAAAACCGGATTCATAACCAAATTTCCGGAGCCATATAATGAAAAGATTTGGAGCATTCTGTTTTTAGGATCCAAATTCTGGATGTGATCTGTAATATAGTTCTAATCCAAATTCTGGACTCCAAACTCTAAAGAAGTTCGACTCCGAACTCTTTAGTTGTTCGACTCCGAACTCTTAAGAAGTTCGACTCTGAAATTTTAAGCAGTTCGACTCCGAACTCTTAAGAAGTTCTACTCCGATCTTTTATGCAGTTCGACTCCGAACTCTTAAGAAGTTCGACTCCGAAATTTTTAGCAGTTCGACTCCGAACTCTTAAGAAGTTGGACTCCGAACTCTACAGGTTCAGAATACGATCTCTAGTGAAACCAGACTCCGAATTCCTATAAAAACAGAATCCGAACATTTCTTAACATAGACTCCGAACTTCATTTTCGTTAGACTCCGAACATTTGACTTGCTTACACTCCGAACTATTGATTAGATTTCAATCACATATACATTGTTTCAAAATTATGTCGTGCATCCAGTTATACATACTTTGTTATAAAACGATGTCATCTATTCTGTTTCTAATTAACCGTTTGTTGAGTTACACGTGTAAAGTTCCCTCCGAGTTTCATGGAAAATATGACCCTTGGAGGAGGGAGCCGACCGTTGGAAATTTGCCTATAAATAGGAGCTCATTTGAAAGAGATCACACATATAACAACAACATATAAGTTGATCGATCTAGAGACCACATGCTGCTAAGCTTTTTTCTAGAGAGAGAAAACTTTTCAAGCCTTGTGCGTACTGAACCGCTCGTTCAGTTATTGCTTCGTGTGACTCCGAATGTTGGTGATTACATTCGAGGACTTCCGGGCATAGGAAGACAGAGGTGCCGACTACCTTGAAGTTCGAGGGCTTCCTTGGTGAGGAAGACAGAGGTTACCGAATACCTTGAAGTTGAGGGCTTGCGGGGATAGCAAGACAAAGACTCCGATCTTCGTATCAAGGGCTTACCCTGGTGTGGGTAAGACTGACTTTCTTGAAAGTATAAATCAAGGGACCTTTATCCAAGGTTGTTGGATACCCTTCTCTTTGGGTTAAAAGACTTATATCTTGTTACTTATAGTTTTACTACTTGTTTTTTTCTGTTGCATTTTGTATTATATGGAAATTAAAACTTTCTTATACTTCTTTACTTGTACTCAGTTTTATTTAAGATTCTATAAGCTTTAAGGTAGAATCTCATACTGTAATCTTTAGTTATGTTTCAATTTCCGGATCCACATTTCCGGAACCTACTTTCGGAATCTCTTTATAAGTTTTCATTTGTTAGTAGAGGTGTTGTGAATTTTCTTAAGTTTAACTTTGTTAAAATTATCCCTTTCCTTTGCTTAAGGAAAACATAGTTAATCGTAACTAACTTTAAAGGTTCCAAAAGAATTTTTAAAGTATACAATTCACCCCCCTCTTGTTAATTGAGCATCTACATCATTATTTCGATCCTACAATTGGTATCAAAGGGAGGTATCTGAAATACTTATTCTCGCACATAAGTTTTTCTTTCTCACTTTCTCATTCCGAACTTTTAACTTTCTCACTCCGAACTTTCTCATTCCGGACTTTGTCATTACGAACTTCTTCTACTAACAAGTTTGTATGCCAAAGGTTTTTAATTATGGCAGGAATTAATGTTGGTTCTATTGATAATATAAATCCTACAAGACCACCAATCTTTGATGGTAATGAGTATGAGTACTGGAGAGATCGAATGAAGACTTTTGTTATCAATACTGGAGTGGAAAAATTTGTTATGCTTACTAGAGATTATAAAATTCTTGATAAGGAAGTTAGAACTTTCACTAACCAGGAAAAGAAAGAGTATCAACTCAATTATAAGGTACGCAATACCTTACTATGTTCAATGACTTGAAATATATATATCCAAATTTCTTATTGTGAAGCAGCTAATTGTATCTGGAAGAAGTTAGAGGTTACACACATTGGAACTTCTAAAGTGATTGAGACTAGGAGAGCTATGCTTAGAGCTGAATATCATGGCTTTAATTTTCCGTATGGTGAACCAATTTGTAAAGTTAAACAGAGATTTATGACTATAGTCAACAGCTTACAGTCTATGGGAGAAAAAGGGTTAGATGATGAAGCACTTATGGATAAGATAATTGATATTATGCCTAATGAGTGTGAATCCAAAAGAACTGCTATAGATGAGAACATGAAGGTCACTCAAATTTCTCTTGATGAGTTATTTGGAACTCTTCTTCAACATGAAACAGGAATGAAGAGAGATGCTGAAAACATCAAAAAGAAGAATGGAAATGGTACAGTTTCTTTTACAACAACGTCAAATCAGATCAAAGCTAAGACTCCTGAGAGAGTAACCAGATCCAAGTCTAAGAAAGTTATTTTCCAATCCAAATCGAGGGATAGTGAAGTCTCTGAAAATGAGTTAGCAAATATTGCTCGAAGGATGAACAAGATAGCTGGTCAAAGAAGTTTCCAATCCAAGTATAAGACGAAGGAAAGGAAAGGTAGGAAAGATGGAGAAGTCACTTGTTATGAATGTAAGAGAGCTGGACATATTAGACCAGATTGCCCTTTGCTCAAAATGAAATAACGGAAAGAAAGGCATTTAGACAGAAACACAAAGAAGTATTATAAATCCAATGCTAAGAAAGTGTTAAAAGCTAATGACACTTGGGGTGCCAGTGGTGGTGACTCTTCACATGAATCTTCTGATTATGAATCTTCAGGACTGAAGAATCTTGGTCTTATAGCCAGATTACCTATTTACAATCATTGTTTTATGGCTAAGGTACGAAATGCTGAATCTTTGACCAATGTTTCATTAAATTCTAATGACAGTAAGTATTATAACTCTTCAGATGAAGAATCATCTTCTGATGAAGAAAATACTTTACCTACCTATGAAGAAGTTTCTACGTTTGCTGAGCTTCTTGAAATTGAGAATTCCAAACTCAATAAAAAACATGATAAGGCAAAATCTAGGAATAAGATTCTTACAAAAGAGATATCAGATCTTTCTAAATATCTTGATAAGAAAAATAATGATTTTGAAAGTATTTCAAAAAATCTTGAGGAAGTAAGTTCGGAGAAGAAAAAACATTCTAAAGAGTTAGAAAATGTAATTTCTAACAAAAATATTTTTTAGCCTAGCTCTAGCTCTAAAACAAATGATTTTGATGATAAAAACATGGTTATAAAACTCAAGTCCGAAAATGTTTTCCTTAAAGAAGTGTTTATCAAACTTTACCCATGGTAAGGAAAATTTTGATAAAATGTATTCCCAAATACGTCCTTTAAGAAATAAATCCGGATTTGGTTATACCCATGCAAAACCAATTTTTAGTAACAATTATTTTGTTCCTCAAAGTGCCCCATTTTGTACTAAGTGTCAATGTGGTGGTCACTGGGCATGGAATTGTTCCTTAAACAAAACCCAATCTCTAGGATTTCACAAAGCTTACTTTTCTAAGAAGATGTGGGTACCTAAAATTTTGTTATCTAGAAATATCGGATCCAAACAAGTTTGGATTCCAAAAATCTAATTCTCTTCTTGATTTCAGGAAAATAAAGAGAGTACCAGAAACAATACATGGTACATTGATAGTGGATGTTCCCGGCACATGACTGGTAACAAAAGCTATTTTGATAAGATTATCAAAACGAAAGGAGGAAAGGTAACTTTCAGAGACAATGCTAAGGGAGAGATTGTTGGTATTTGTAATATTGTTCTTTTAGGTAAAACTTTGATTTCAAATGTTCTTTTGGTTAAATTTATTAAGCATAACCTCATTATCATAAGTCAGTTATGTGATGAAGGTTACCTTGTGAATTTTTGGAATGATAAGTGCTTAGTTCAAAATTCCAAGGAAGAATTTATTCTCTCAGCCAATAGGCATGATAATGTTTACATCTTAAATTTAGAAGACCTCAGGAGCCAATATTTACCTTTCATAAGTGCAATGGAAGATCATTCTTTGTTATGGCATAGAATACTAGGTCACTGTAACTTTAGAAACCTATGTAAACTCAATAAGAAAAAACTAGTTAAGGATCTACCGGAGCTTAGATTTGATTCTTCTAAAGTTTGTGATCCTTGTCAATATGGCAAGAAACACAAATCTAGTTTTAAATCAATCGGTGAATTATCGACAACCGATGCACTACAGTTAGTGCACATGGATCTTTTTGGTCCCACAAAAACTGGAAGTATTGGAGGCAAATACTATGTGTTTGTTCTAGTTGATGATTACACTAGATTTACTTGGAACCATGTTGAGTGAATATTCTATAGCTAGACATTTCTGGGCTGAAGCTGTAAGTACTGCTTGTTATACTATAAATCGAGTTTTGATTAGACCTTTTCTTAATAAAACTCCTTATGAGTTATGGAATGGTAGAAAACCAAGACTATCCTACTTCAAGGTTTTTGGTTGCAAAGTATTCATTTTGAATACTAAATATAACTTACATAAATTCGCACCAAAATCATATGACGGAATTTTCTTAGGTTATTCCAAAACTTCTAAGGCTTATAGAGTTTTTAATAAAAATACATGTACTGTTGAAGAAATAGTTCATGTTAAGTTTGATGAGTCTGATCCTTTTGTTTTTAAACCATCCTAGCCTACATCCTCGGATGTGTTTTCAAAAACTGATTGTCAAACTTTGATAGAAGAACCTTCTGATAAGGATAATGTTCAAGAAGAGACTTATGAAATATTTACCCCAGAATACTTTTTACCCTATGTTGATGAACAGGATTTTCAAAACCCAAATCAGGTGTTTCTTAAGAATCATCCCAGTGATAGTATCATTGGTGATGTAAATCAACCTGTAAGAACTAGATGTTCCTTAAGAAATGAAATAGAACATCTAAAATTTCTATCCCAATTAGATACAAAACGCACTGATGAAGCTTTAGGTGATGATGATTGGATCAAAGCTATGCAAGATGAACTAAATGAGTTTGAAAGGAACAAAGTCTGGATCTTGGTTGAAAGACCTAAGGAAACTTCTGTTATTAGAGTAAAGTGGGTCTTCAGAAACAAATGTGATGAAAATGGAGTCATATTAAGAAATAAATCTAGACTTGTTGTTAAAGACTATAATCAGCAAGAGGGAATAGACTATGAAGAAACCTATGCTCTAGTAGCTAGACAAGAATCTATCCATATTATACTTGCCTTTGCAGCATTCTTTAATTTTAAAATTTTTCAAATGGATGTTAAATGTTCTTTTCTTAACAGTTATGTCCAAAAGGAAGTTTTTGTTGAAAAACCTCCTGGCTTTGAAGATACAAAACATCCTGATCATGTTTTTAGAATTACAAAAGCTTTTTATGGTCTTAAACAAGCCCCAAGAGCCTTGTATGATAGAATCATTGGATTTTTGCTTCAAAATAACTATGTTAAGGGAAATGCAGATCCAACCCTTTTTATAAAGAAAGATAAGAAAAATGTTTTGATTGTTCAAATTTATGTTGATGAAATCATATTTGGTTCAACTGAGCAATCTTTAACCGACTCCTTTACAAGTCTAATGAAATCTGAGATTGAAATGAGTATGATGGGTGAGTTAACATTTTTCCTTGGTTTTCAAATTTCTCAAAACACATAAGGAACCTACATATCTCAACATAAGTATATTAAAAATATTTTCAAAAAGTATGGTTATGAAAATAATAAGAGTATAAGTACTCCTATTGGTACCTCAAACTCTTTAGATCTTGATGAAGCTGGGAAACCAGTAGTTCAAAAATCTTTTAGAGGTATGATAGGAAGATTAATTTACTTGACAGGTAGTCGACCAGACTTAATGTTCTCAGTATGCTTATGTGCAAGACATCAATCCAATCCTAAGGAATCTCACTTAAAGGCAGTAAAAAGAATTTTTCGCTACCTTAAGGGAACCATGGATCTTGGATTGTTCTATACTTCTGGAAATGATTTTTTTCTAAAAATATTTTCTGATGCTGACTTTGGTGGATGTAGAATGGATAGAAAAATTACATCCGGAACATTTCATTTATTAGGAGATTCATTAGTTTCTTGTTCCTGCAAGAAGCAACATTCTGTAGCACTTTACACTGCTGAAGCCGATTATGTAGCAGCTGGAAGTTGTTGTGCTCAAGTGTTGTGGATGCAACACAAACTCACAGACTATGGATTGAGATTTACTAAAACTTAAATTTTGTGTGATAACACAAGTTCTATTGCCTTAAGTAAGAACCCTACACATCACTCTCATGAAAAACACATAGATATTAGGCAACACTTTCTTAGGGATCAAACACAAAAAGGAGATATCATTCTTCAGTTTATCGGAACACAAGATCAACTTGCTGATATTTTCACAAAATCATTATCCTCCAATAGATTTGAATATATTAAATAAAAGTTAGGAATGATAACTGTAAGGTAATCATTGTTCATTAACTTCTTGTTGAAAAACTCTCCTAACAGTAATAAACTCCTCTTCATAGGGGGAGTACATTTGTTTGTTAGAGTTAAAAAAAACATTCGGAACTGAACTTCCGGAATGGAAATTTATGAAACTAAATTTTCCAGAATTGGAATTACCGGAACTGAAATTTTCAGAACTAAAATTCTTATAAGGAAAACATCCGGAATGGATGTTTTCGTACTGAAAACATCCGGAATGGAATTTTCAAACTGATAATTTTCGGAATGTATATTTTTGGATTGGGTTTTTCGTAAAGAGGTTTTCGTACTTCAACTTTGTAATGAAGTTTTTTTTCTTTATTTCCTTTAAGAATAATATTACCAATTACAAATAATAATTCTTGTTAATATTTAAGTTGTTATTTTCTTACTTATAGTTTTGTAATCAAATTTTTTTTACTGATATATTCTTTTTTTAAGAAAAAAAGTTCGGAATCTAGTTTTTCCGCAAATCCGAATGTTTTCCTTAAAAACCTCAAAAGATTGGAGTCAAATTTTTCTTGAGGTTTTGTTCTCAACCGTCAGATGAGATCATAGATTTGTCAACCGTTAGATGGCTTTTGGAAGACCAACGGTCAAATTCTTTGACTATATAAAGGGGACCCTGAGACTCGTCCCACATCGGTTTTTCATGTTTTTGCGTCTCGAAGCTCTGCTGCTCCTCTTAAGGCTGGTTCCGAACCTTGTGAAGCCGATCCATATCTTACAATTTATTTCATTCCGAATGTCTGTTGAACAACCTATCAAGATATTTCAACTATCAAACCAATTTCAAATTGGTTAGTTTACATGGAAATGTTAGTTCATATAGATTTTTATAAGCTTGATTCTATTATTTCAAAGAATATTAGACTGACTGGATGGGAAGATGTATGCATAGAAAAACCAGATAAACAGGATCCGGTTTATACCGACTTGTTGATAGAGTTTTATGAGTCTATTTCCTTCCTGGTGGAAGATGGCAGAGAAAGGTTTTTTTCAAGTCTTATGGAAAGACTTATAAACTTTCTTACACTAAGGTAGCAAGCCTGGTTTGTATAGCATATGAGGGAGAAGCTAAATTCTGTTCTCACAATCATCACAATGTGCAATGAAGTTTCAATAAGGAGAAGGAACTGAAGTGTCTTGGGCTTAAGGATGATTCAACAACTAAGATTTCTCGGCTCACTCCAAATAATAGAATACTTCAACTATGGGTACATGGTTTTCTGGTTCCAAAAAGAGGAGATAAAGATAATCTGAAGAAAATTGATATCTATGTCTTAGATTTTTTGGTAAATGTAAGAAAGATAAATATGATAAGTCATGTCTTGGTTACCATCAAGAATATCAAAGAAGGAAATCTGAGAGCTCAGATTATGATGTTTCCTGCCTTACTGTCTAAGTTTATTGTTCTATGCTTTGAATCTTTCAAAGTTTCTTGCAAATCAATGATACGGAATTTCAAGCTCATGCTTGTCAGTGATGATACGCATAAAAGAAAGAAGATGGGATTTTCTAGTGAATCCTGAGAATTTTACCCCTATCCATGGAAGAATTTTAAACAGCTGAAAAAGAAAAAGAATATCTGGAACCTTTAAAAAAGAAAAGGAAGAAGAGAAAGTCTAAGGAAGTAGTTACTGATGAAGAAGTTCCTCAGTCTAAGGAAACTGAATCCGAAACTCCCAAACCGAAAAAGAAAAAAATCTACAGAGATGAAGTAGCAGAAAAGTGGAGGAAAGATAAATAAATGAAGGAAGAAGGGGATCCTCAATTAGGACTGGACCCTGCTAAGGCTAAGGCATTAAAAGAAAAAGATGCTGAGGATTTAGAAAGACAAGCAAAGGAAAAGAAGTTGAGAAAGAAGATGTCTGAAGTTGAACTAGTGCGATCTTTGATAAAAGATACAGAGTTGGCTTCCGGAAGGCTCCTAGTTCCAGAAACATTCAGTGTTGAACCTTCTTTACCAGAAACTCCAGCAAAAAATTATTTCACTCTGGAAAAGGACAAGGGTAAAGGGATAGTTGTAGAAGCTGAGAAGGAAGTTGCTGAAGCAGTTGAGGAAGAAGTTGAAGAAGAAGAAGAAGGAGAGGAGAGTGAAGATCTGGATACCTTGATCAAGAAAGTAAAGGACTACAAAGATAAGGCTGAATCCACAAAGATAGTTACCTCAGGCAAGGGAGATGAGGAAGCTAGAATGAAACATCCAGAAGAAGAAGAAGAAAATGTGATGTATGATGAAGAAGAATCCTATCAGAAGAATTTTCTTGAGGAAGTTCAAGAAAGATAGAAACCAGATGAGGATCAGATTGTTCAAGTTTCTGAATCTGAGAAGTATCTCTGAATGTGAAAACTGTTCTGAGAGCTGATAAAGGGAAGAAAACTCTCACGGAGACACCCATTAAAGATGTCATCAGAAGGAAAGAGGTTGGTGGTACCTCTAAAAGGAAGATTTTGTTAGTTGAAGAAGAGGAATCTCAGAAAGAAGTTTCTGATTCGAAATCATCATCCCACGGGCATGATTTTGTGGTTCAATCTCTGAGAAAGTTGGTGGACACAATTCCGATTCTTCCAACAATAGATTCTATATGCTAGTTTTTGCAACAATCTATGACTCAAAAATCAGATTCTTTATCCATGGTAATGGATAAGTTTGTGAAGTTGTAAGCTGAACAGAAAAGTTTTCGGATCGATTATGTCCTGCATAGGAAGTCCTGCAATAATGTAACAAAGTGGTCTAAGAGAGTTGATGAATATTTAGTTCAATTTGAGAATTTTTAGGTTGAAGTTCAAAATGATTTTGAAATGAAGGATAAAAAGGTTAATGTGATTTCTGAGAAGTTGACCCAGGAGCAAAATTTCCGGAATCAACAGGCCAGGGATCTGAATGGGAATCTTAACTCAGTATCTCAAAATTGGAAAACTGAAAGAGATTTCCGGATTGAGTTTCAGAAGAAGATGGAAAAGCAAGATGAGTTGTTGAAGTTGCAGAAATAAGCCTTGGAGGCTCAGGCAGAGGCTTTAAAATCTCAAGAAGAAAAGGTAAAATCCTTGGAGAGGAAACGAGAGGAAGATCAAATAGACATGAAGAAACTCAAACCCTTGTTGAAGCAGCTCATTCCGAAGGAAAATGAAGAAAAATGAACCCACTCTGATCTTTTGTTGTAGTTGTCTTTCATTGTAAAATTTTGTTCCCTCAACTCAAATGAAATGATTATCTGGTTGGTTTGTTTCTTGTTATGTACTAATGTTTTAGGTAGCATACTTTGTTTTCCATTCCCTTCAATTATTTTTGAAAATCACAAAGGGGGAGAAGGAAAAAGAACTACTCCTAAGGAGGAGAAAGGGAAAAATTTCTAAGAGAAATATCCTTAATGAAAGGGGTAGTTTCCCACTACGAAGTTTTCACTCTTATATTATTGAAAACTCTACTTCAGAAACCCAGAATACATTCCTTATAGTTTCAATTCCAAAGGGGGAGTTAGTTGTATTCACTTATATTTATGAACAAAGGGATATAAGTTTTAATTTTAAAAGTCTAATGAAAATTTTTCAAAATTCTTATATGCTTTTTCAAAAGGATGTTTGTGATTTCCAAAAAGGGGGATATTATTGAGTAAATAAGGTTTTCCCTTATGAATTTTCCATTCTTTCTTATTTTGAAAATCACAAACACCTTATACTTAAGAAAATATTATTTTTAACCCCATAAGGAAAATTTACTTCTTTAAGGAAATTTACCTTAACCTAAATTTTATTATACATAGAAATATTATTCTTATATTCAAAAACCGGATTCATAACCAAATTTCTGGAGCCATATAATGAAAATATTTGGATCATTTTATTTTTAGGATCTAAATTCTGGATGTGATCTGTAATATAGTCCTAATCCAATTTCTGGACTCTGAACTCTGAAGAAGTTCGACTCCAAACTCTTTAGTTGTTCGACTCCGAACTCTTAAGAAGTTCGACTCCGAACTGTTAAGCAGTTCGACTCCGAACTCTTAAGAAGTTCGACTTCGAACTTTTAAGCAGTTCGAATCTGAACTCTTAAGAAGTTCGACTCCGAAATTTTAAGCAGTTCGACTCCGAACTCTTAAGAAGTTCAACTCTGAACTCTACAGGTTCAGAATCCATTCTCTGGTGAAACCAGACTCCAAATTCCTATAAAAAGAGAATCCGAACATTTCTTAACATAGACTCCGAACTTCATTTTGGTTAGACTCCGAACTTTTTACTTTCTTACACTCCTAACTATTGATTAGATTTCACTCACATATTCTTCGTTTCGAAACGATGTTGTGCATTCATTTATACATAGTTTGTTATAAAACGATGTCATCTATTCTGTTTCTAATTAACCATTGGTTGAGTTACACGTGTACATGTCCCTCCGAGTTTCATGGAAGATATGACTGTTTGAGGAGGGACCCGACCATTGGAAATTTTCCTATAAATTGGAGCTCATTTGAAAGAGCTCACACATATAAAAACAACATAGAAGTTGATCGATCTAGAGACCACACGCTGCTAAGGTGTTTTCTAGAGAGAGAACACTTTTCATGCCTTGTGCGTACTGAACCACTCGTTCAGTTTTTTCTTCGTGCGACTCCGAATGTTGGTGATTATATTCGAGGACTTCCGGGGATAGGAAGACAGAGGTGCTGACTACCTTGAAGTTCGAGGGCTTCCTTGCTGAGGAAGACAGAGGTTACCAACTAACTTGAAGTTGAAGACTTGTAGGGATAGCAAGACAAAGACTCCGATCTTTGTATTGAGGGCTTACCCTGGTGTGGGTAAGACAGACTTGCTTGAAAGTATAAATCAAGGTACCTTTATCAAAGGTTGTTGGATAACCTTCCCTTTTGGTTAAAAGACTTATATCTTGTTACTTATAGTTTTACTACTTGTTTGTTTCCGCTGCATTTTGTATTATAAAGAAATTATAACGTTCTTATATTTCCTTACTTGTACTCTGTTTCATTTAAGATTCTATATGCTTTAAGGTATAATCTCATATTCTAATCTTTAGTTAAGTTTCAATTTCCAGATCAACATTTCTGGAACCTAATTTCGGAATCCCTTTCCAAGTTTTCATTTTGTATTAGAGGTGTTGTGAATTTTCTTAAGTTTAACTTTGTTAAACATAGCCATTTCCTTTGCTTAAGGAAAACATAGTTAATCATAACTAAATTTAAAGGTTCCAAAGGAATTTTTAAAGTATAAAATTCACCCCCTCTTATAAATTGAGCATCTACATCATTATTTCGATCCTACAATATTTACATAATACTAAATGATAAAACTAAACGATTTCATTGTGCTCTAAAACCACTAAAATTAATTTAAAAGGTAATCATTAACATGTAATCTAATGATTCATCCTCATATCTAGGAAAAAAATGTATAAGACAAATTAATAATATGGTTGTTTATAATAACTTATAATTCTAATTCTAGATAATTATACCCATTTTACATGATCTTCATTACTTATAAACAAGTGAACCAAAAATGAAAACCACGAAAATAAATGCTCCCAAATAACGAAATTGAACTCTCTATATCATCCAAAATAATATAAATCAAAATAATAAAAATAAAATTAATAAAATTAATGTATAAATGTTTCTAGATCTCTTAATTAATTAATTTAATTTTGTTAACTAGGATGTTAAGTACAAGTGCAGAATACATTCAGACATAATAATGGGTTTTCTTCCTAAACCTCCATTTTCATTAATGTTATACTTTCTCCCTCTCTATAAAAGTTTATTTATTTATTATTTTTTTATAATTCTTCTAAATTATTTTTATACATTCAAACTCATGTATTTATTCACTTTTATCTTTCATTTATTAGAAATACATTTTTTTTCAGGGCCTCGTTCTCAATTCTTCCAAATATGTAAGCCTGATTAAAGGGAACGTCTCTATTTATTAATCATTTTCATGTAATGTACATAAATATTTTTAAAGATAATAATTATATTCAAAAATAAATATTTTTTTTGGAAAAAAATTATATTTTGTCAACTTTTGATTATATGAACTATCATGACCAATAAAAATTGTTTTTCTTAAAAAAATTGTTTTTTATGTGAAAGATGTATTTATCTCAACATTCCATTGAGGATTTTATTGGATTATTTTGATCTATTAAAACACCTATATTGAATTATATTAATTATTGAGGTTGATATTTTATTAGTATCATCTACTATGTTTTATTAAATGGATTCGGATAAGTTTTACTGTGGATGTGCTATCATTATATCATTAACCAGACTGCTCAGAATCATTAGTGATTAAGTTTATAGATTCAGGAATTTTATTTAAATTTCATATGTATATGTTGTTTATGTTTAGAACCATTAATATAAGTAATTAAATATACTGATTATGAGATGGTTGGGGCCCTTAATAGTCCCTCGATGCATTTGAAGTTCTCACAAGAAAAACTAGATATAGACATGGCCAAGTCCTAGACTATTTTTAGATATGTTATTTGCCAATACCTTAACCATTTATTATCATATTTCATGCTCTTTTCCTCGACATTATGATTTACATGTCCAAAGTTATGAATTCCATCATAAATATAAATTTAATTAATAATCTATGTGAATACTTGACTAGTATAATATTCATTCTCATGTGATTATTATTATGGAATTATTTATTCATTTTTTTTATTTCCATATTATGCTCATGTTTATGTTATAAATACATGATTTTTCAGTCATTCACAATAACTTATTGTTTATATTATCTTCTAAGAAATTAATTATCCTTACTAAGCATTAGATCTCACCCCTTTGGAAGGTTTTAATTTTATCAAAGACCTGAAAAAGAATATCATGAATTAATTCCGTGGATAATATTGGAGTTATGGATGTTTCCAATAAATATTCTATATTTTATTTCCATTGAACATATAATGAAAAAATTTAGTTATATGTTATTCTAAAATAACTAATTTATATGGTCCTTTTGGATGTGAATTCATTAATTATTTTATCAATTTAAAGATTTAAGGCACAAGCCTTAGGTAACTATGATTGGTGTCTATATTTTATTCAATGTAATAATGTAGACACCTACTCTGGGTTACTGGATCTACGGTTTATATAGTTGTGTCAGAGTTTGAATAATGGAAACATTTGGAACAATATTTTAAATAAATATATCTAACATGGTATTTATGATTATAGCATAGAGTATTTGAGAAAAATATTCAATTATAGAAATTATTTTTTGTATTTTTTAATCAGGATGATTATTGGAGAACACTATGTGTGCCATTGTATAGAGATTTCACCTAAATGATGAAATGGAATAAAAAAACATATGCAATGTAATGATTTACCTACAGAGAAATCAAATTCAAAATGTTTTTTTACTGAGAAGATCCAGAGCACATTGGACCAATTGACGTAAGTTATGATGATAATGTTTCTAAAATAGAAAAAATACAATTCCATAGATTTATTCACATATGTTGGATCAATTCATGCGATATAAGAATCAATATTTTAATAGAACGTATAATCCATTGGAAGTTGAGAAATGTATTAATTTCTTCAAAAATATAGTCATATTTTTAGGATGTATTGATACTAAAAATTCTATTTTGGGGGTGTATTGTTTTGAATGGATAATTTTATCAATAGTTGTCATTGATCAAAAAATGTAATTTTGGTGTAGAAATAGAAAGTATATAATAATGAAATTTTAATAATATTTCACTAACAAATATTTCCCACAAGAATAATGAGCCGAAATAGAGTGGATATTTATCACTTAAAAAAAGGATAAAATTTTTGGAGATCGATTAAGATAGAGAAGGAATTTTAATGATCCTACATCTTTAATTGAAATCAAGAAAAGTATTGGTTGGATTGGAACTATCGAAAATTTAACATTAAAATGAAGAATAATGGAATGAATAAATTTATATAATGTTTAAATTATTGAAAGATACCTCCAAGAAAAACCATGAAGGGCATGGGATTTTTTTGAAAGCATATAGATAAGTGTAATGTGGTTATTGAATATTATCAAACGAAAAAAACCATTAATTAATTGTTCTTTAATTATAATTATATATAACATTACTAAAAATAGTGAACCATGTGTTAAGGGAATCATATGTGGAATACATAAAGTGTAAAAAAACATTTTCAATTACAGTAACCAATAATAGGTTCCAAGAGATGTGTTGAATACTACACATATCATCGAATCTAGAAATGTAATTTTTTTTTCAAACAACTTGTACATAATTTTTAAAAATTATTTTATAAAGGAATTACATCACCACCAAAACATGTTGATTTCATATTTGTAGTGGAAACTCATAATGGTAGGATGACCGTTTGTAATTATTATATCTATTATCATATAGAATATAATAATAATGTGATTGTGGAAAATATTTTTACTCTTCCTCTCATTTATTTTTATTAATAATTTTCATGGATGGGATAACTCATTATATATCCCATTTAAATTTTTATGAACTAATGATATGTTTGATATTATAAATAAACCTATGATACTTTTTCCTTGTGAGGATAGACCTATAATCCCAATGGAAATTTCATCCATCTTATTTTTATTACAACATATTAATGAGGGATATTTATTTTTAATTTTTGAGGAGAAATAAACATTTAATAGATGAATTTTTAGGAGTTTTTATTCAATTATGTACATAATAGTTTCCAGGTTTTCCCACAAATCATTATGATTATTTTTTAATTTAAGTCATAAATTTTTCTATAACTATTTGAATGTATTCATATTTAGCCTACCTCATTGAGTTTTTTGGATTTGAAGAAGATACTCCTAGAGACTCTAGATAGTGGATTCATTCATCCATGTGCTTCGATATGGGATGAACCTAATCTTTTTTATTTTTTAATAATGATGGTAAATTTATCATTACATTCATTTTCATGAACATTATAATACCACTTTGTTGAACAATTATCCCTTACCTATATTAATAATTTTTCAAATCAATTAATAGGTGATCAAAATTTTTCCATGATTGATCCTTGATCATCCTATCATCAACTATGTGTCATGTATGAGTGAATAACCTATATAGATTTCAATATAAAGTGTAGTAATTATAAATTTATATTAATTCCACTTATACTTACAAATAATCATTATATATTTATGGATTTAACGATTATATACATTATATTTTACATTGATAATGTTTTTTATTATTTATTGATGATATTATAATATATCCAAATGTCAAGGAAGAGCATTATGAACAATTTATAATTATTTTTAAGACCCTGAGTAAGATGAATTTATATTCCAACTTTACCAAGTTTGAAATTTGGAGACAAATAGTATCATTCTAGTTTCATATAATATAATGTGAAGGTATAATGATAAATCCTTTACGGATGGGAATTATTGGAAAACGCCTTAGAAAAAACATGGTAATAATGATATATAGTTTCTACTGACTATTTGTGATAGATTTCTCATGAAAATATAAACCACTATCAGATTTTACTCCAAAATGGGTTTTGTTCTTATTGGGATAAAAATGTGGTAATAATTTCAAGGAATTGAAGAGAAGGTTTGTTAGTGAACCTATTCTTACACTATCATGTAGGGGAGAAGGGTTGGTGAACTACAATGATACATTGAAGAAGGTAATAATATGTTTCCACATATATAATGATGTGGTGATAGCTTATGCGTCCAAATAATTGAAAATTACATAGTAGAATTAATCAACTTAGGATATGGAGATGCAATCCATAATTCTAACAATGAATATATGAAGGAATTATTTGTATGGTGAAAGGAATGATTTATAAAAAATGATTATAAAATCTTGAAGTATATACTTGGAGAAAAATAATTGAATACTCACAAAGGAATAAAGTGGGATTTTATCAATGATTAGTACTTCTCAATACATAATAACCCTATGATGGTGAAAAATCAAGTTAATGATTTCAATTATAAATATCATTCTTGTTTATGTATATTAAGTATTAAAAGAGGTCTAATATGTAAGTATTTGAAGATGTTAGTTCTTGAAATATTAATTAAAAGGTTTATGTATTATATTTATCAAATAAATTATCAACCATAGATATGTGGGTGGATTATAAAGTCATATATAGAAGATGTTGTGTTATAGAAGAATACGATCACTAACCATGAAATAAAAATTGATCATGCATGAATGATATGGTTCTGGATCTAAATATGTGTCCCATTAATATTAGTGTTGAAGAATAATCTATTTGAGAAAGTATGAATTTTATTGTTATCTATTAATTATGGAATTAAAAATATATATTTGGATATGATGGGATATTTATAGTGATGTTACCTACAATGGTAAATTTTCAAGTATATATCTTAATTCCATTTGTGTTAGTGTGTTAAGGATAAATGATATAATTATAAGGGGTTATTACTAATATAATCTATACCTGTAATACCCCAAGCTTCCACGGTATGTTTCCCTTTGAATAATGCAATGTCGTGCATTGTACGAAACTTCGAGATTCTAACACACCACAACCAATCAAACTAGCCGTTATGAATAGTAATACCTACTTTTTGAAATTTTATAAATTATATCTCTCAAAATGGAATTCATGTTTGGATTCAGAATATTGAAATTAGCCTTGAATGAAATTTTGGTACTTTTCTGATAACTTTTATACTTTGATGAATAGTGAAAATTACTAAATTTTAATTAAAAATAACTTTTTTAATCGAAATAATTAATATTGATAAATTATGAATTTGAGTGGTTTTAAAGTATATTTAGAATATTTTTTTACCATTTAGTTCAATTTTTGTCATTGGACATAATTTCACATTTAAACCAGACATAAACAAGTGTCAATCTTTTGATAGTTATTTTCTCGTAAAAACACGCTTCTTGTTTTAGCAATGGGAATTAATTTTAAATTAATTTCTTCCACTTATGTGTTTTGAATTTGGAAAAATGGATTCCATATTTTGACTTAGGATGTTCAAATTGTATAAATAGGTATCTTTTATTTTAAGACATTTTGAATAATTACTTCGGTAAATATTTTATTTACCATGGTTAAAGGGTAAATCCGGTAAATAAGGGTTAAAAAATAATATTATAAACACAACAAATTACCCTAAAACGTGTCCTAACCTTATTGGTTGATACATTTCCGACCATGGGAATCTTTGGGTCGATTTTGGGACCCCATGGAGCCACTTGTAAGGGATAGGGACACTTTATTTTAATTAAGTTAAAATGAATACAAAAATGACACAAGCATATATCTTTTAGAAAAACAATTGTTACATAGGGTTATATATGTTTTCATTTTGACTATAATTATTCATTATAAATCGAAAAATATTTCCTACATAATGGTATTTTATTTATAATTTTTACACATTATTTAATTTAATTTATTTATGACACAATGGTGATGCAGTAATTACAAAATTAATGAAAAATTGGAATAATTGATATTATAAATACCCAAATAAATGTAATTTTAGACTTCTTATAAATACCAATTATTTTATAGGATAATATGAAATGTTATGATTGATTTAATTAACTTTTTTTGAAGTAATCATTCTGTTATGATTTTTACCAAAATCAATTATTGAACAGTGTCACAATTTACATAAAGGAGTTTTTAAAACAAATATTATATTATTAATTGATATTAAATTCCTAAAAATCTAAGTATCGGCCAAAAGAGTTATATCATGATAGGTGTATCATTAATGGACAACTTTGGGATATATTAGATGTATATAGTATGTTTATTAACTATATAATATAAAAATAAAAAGAGACATTGTAAAAGTGAAACTAATTAACTAAGAGTTAATACTAAAAGATAAGGATAATATTGTAACCCTAACCTGTCTAAATCATATTAGTTGAGTGGTTTCCGACCTATCCCCACCTTAAAATTTAAATAATCAACTTTTGAGCCATTAGAAACCGAATATAAATTTATTATAAAATAATATTTCTAGTTTTTTCAAAGGCGCCCCTCACCCCTCTTATAAAAGTGAACTCCCGCTTCTCCTTAATTCACACCTTCACAGCCTTTTGGTTTGGCCAACCCCTGAACAAATACTCTCTAAAAGTCCCTCACTACAACCTAGATGCCTTATATTGATCAGAAATCCAACCTATGGAGCCCTTTTGATCAAATCAAAAGGAAGAACCCGAAGAAGAGGTTGTGTTTTTTCCACCCTTTTTCAAATTCTTTTCTACTTCAACTTATACTTTATTTGTTATTCCCATTCTAAAATAATTAATCTAGTATATCCTATATACTATAATATTATTATAAATATGGTACAACCATATTTACTATCCTATCAATCCTTTGAATGACATTTCACTATACGTGCATACGTACGGCTTACCGTCTCCATGTCGTGGTGTAATTGTCATTCAATAAAATATTATTTGGATGGTTATAATAATGATGTGTAATTCATGTAAATAAGAAATATAACATGATAATTATTCTTTCTATATGATATAACATCCTATTATATATTATTTTAACATCAAAAGAATGATATTGTCTCTCGTGCCTACATACAGACTACCGTCTCCACGAAAGAGATGAGATTCATTCTCCATCGTATCCATTCAAGTATAATTATCATTTGATGATTTAAAAATAATGTTTAAGGACTTGATATAATTCTGGATATGAATAAGATACAACATATCCATAACAAATACGACTTACGTAACAATGAATATAAAGGAAAACTTGTAAGTTAACACCCGAAATGATGATAATACTAAGATATTATTAACAAATCAATGATAAAAGATCATATATGATATCATATTAATTAAAATGATTCTTTTATAATTCAATAACAAGTATTTCAACACTATACAGGAGGTTAACCTACCGTCAACCAAGGAAAAAGTACAAAGTAAGGGGTTTCTTATCTCACTCTTAATTTCGTGAAAATTCTATTGTTTACCACTTATTTATTCATCATTGTATGATCCTTCTTTCAAGGTTGTATGTTTCTTAAGTTAACTAATCGATAAGAAAATTTGAAATTTCAATTTTCACTCATTCGGCTGTAGACATACTTCATTGATTATTTTACTCGAAGATTATGTGTGGAATCACTATTTATTTGATTATGTCATAATTTCCACTCCCCTTTATGTGGATATAATTTTTATACACATAATCACACCATTGATAAATTCTCAAGTCATCGCTATGAACTTGATAAGAGTAATTTTAACTCAATATCCATTTGTTGAGTTAAATATCCAATTCATTGGAGTTGTTTTTACAAGAATATGTGTGAATGTCCTTTGATTGTTTTACACTAAATATCCAATCATATTTAGTGTATTTATATTTTTAACACTTAATTATGTCGATGATTTATCCTTAACCTAAGGATATGGCCTTTATGAGAGATTTCATCTCAATTTACATTCCATTGAGACTTGTTTGTTGTTATACACCAAATAACTTTTATGTGGTGTATATAATGTACTTTGACATATTATATCATGAATCCCTTTATTCTCATGATATTAAAAGGTTATTATTGCCTCAATTATTTGTATTCAAGTGTCTCTCTTTTGGTTAGAAACTCTAACTAAAATACCATTTTTAAATGTTTTAATGAATTATTCTTCTAATTCATTCTCATTAATGTCCATGTTTTAAAAATGGTTTTAAGGATTTATTTATATGGACATTAAAGTGTTAAAATTAAAATTACTTTTACAATTTTCAAAGTGGTATGTGACACTTTGATTAAAAAATCTATTTTTAAATGGATTTTTGACAAATAGTGTGACTTTTAAATGATTTCATGAAAAAGGGAGATATTTCTCTCTAATAGTTTTGATGATTATTTTCATCTATGTCAATATCCTTCATTATTCTTGATTGAGATTAATCTGATACACTACAATCTTCCATGTTGCATCAAATGAGTTATGTTTGACTGTGGACGTGCTATTTTTATACCATTCATGGATTGTGGATTAAGTATTGACATTTCATATGCTATTTTTAATAATAATGTTTATGTTATATTTCAAAATTTTCATATGAGGAATGCATTGGACTTAGTAAGTGATGGGTGGAGCCCGCTATAGCTCCTTGATGCATCGTTAGGTCTAATGAGACAAACTAGTGTCTTGGCACAAGGCCTTGACAAAATATTATTTGTAGTCTTGGCACGAGGCCTTGGCTATGTGGTTATGTTAGTCTGGCATTATGCATTCCATCATTAATAAAGTGGTTATTGATATTTCATGTGATTACTCGTTTAGTAGAATATCCATGAGAATAAGTAAATGACATTATTTCATTTTATTTTTTCCATACTATGTTGAAGTTGAAGTTTAAAAGGGTTTTGTTTTAGTTATACATTGCCTTAAGTGTTTATGCTTATCTATTAATGCTTCTTCTATATTGTTATCCTTACTGAGAATATGAGCTCACCCCGTTCAATGTTTTATTTTTCCCCGGATTGTGGAGAAGTAAATTTTGAATTTCCTGCAGGGATAGTATGAGTGTGGACTACGGAGATGATGTTGTTGTAGTTATAATTTTATGATGTAATGTAAGCATTATTAATGTATCTAGTTATTCCAAGGCTACTAAACTAATCGGTCTATCGATACTTGATCTTTCTTGTGATCATGCCAATGTTATGTAATAATGCACCGACTCTGGGTAACTGGGGTCGGACCGTTACAGTTGGTATGAGAGAAAGTTTAGTACAAACCTTGGAAGCTAGATTTAGATAAACTCTGATTAGAGAATGTAGACCTAAGATGAAATTTGAGTATTAGTATAGAAGAACTTCATAGAATTTAGGTATTGTAGATATTTTGTGAGTTTTCCAAGCAATACATCCATGTCTAGATACGAGCAGGTAGAGGTGAATCTAGAACATATGTACCTAGGGGTAAAACCCAAAAACACCGTTTTAAGATAGACTCGAATGAGAACTGGTGCATGACAATGGGCCTTTCTGTACTCTTGGTTACGACACTCCAAGGGGATATGATTAGGATAATTTACATTTTCTTTACTAACTGATTTTAAGTATTAAATATATAAGATGAGAGTAAATGACCTTGGTTAATCCTAATGTGTTTCAAATTGATAATATGGTGACATGTTAATCTCTAAATTATTTTATGAGTATCGTTACTCACACAATTCTTTTTGGTTTTAGTCAATTACTGGATTCCAAAAAAGTCATAGTGACTTTGAGAATGATGTACAAGGTGGGAACAGTGGTGGTAATGAGCAACAAAATGGAATGTTGATAGGTGTAAAAGATATCCTCTTTATGCCAAATCAATTTTAAAAAAATATGATCAACAATATATATATTAACCAATTCCCGGACTCAACAAAGAAGAGAAAGGTGATGAATGATAAGAGCTCTAGCAGTGGAGACCATGGAGAAAGGAATCCTCAATTTCCATCATGTAGGAAATGCGGAAGGAGACACCCATGAAAGTGTCTCAATGGGACAAAGAAATGCTTTACATGAGGGAAGGAAGGACATAAAGTGAAGAATTGCCGAAGAAAAATGAAGAGTACTATGGAAGAAGATAAAAATGGTCCCAAGAGTTCATTTACAGTCATTTGCCATAAATGTAGGGGACCTGGAAATTACCCGAGTGAATGCACTATTCTATAGGATATTTTCATGGTCAAAGAAGAATCTATGTGGAAATAAATGGTTGGAGAAATGTTTAAAAAGTATTAGTTATCCTTTTTTATGGGTTTACTTTGGAATAATTTTTTCTTGTATTTTTAACCCTGCATAAAAATGATATTTGAGGAAGAAATATCTTTTCCCTTGTGAATATAGTTATAAATAACCATTTGGTTTTATATGGTCGTTGGGATTGAGGAAATTATAAGTTATTATAATTTGGGATGAAAATGCAAGGTATGAGATAAGATTTGTGGTCAAATTATGTTATGGTTATTTTAAGGAATATATCTCATTTTGGTAATGTTATAAAATATAGTTTTCGAAAAAGGACAACACGCAGACCGTGTGACAACCCGTCGTGTCAGACAAAGCTATGAGAATCGAACCCACAACCAAAGTGCGATTGAGATTTATCTCCTACCACTGGACAACATGAAGTCCCTGGTTAGTGTGACTATTATTTTTAGTTCATTGATTTTATTGATCAATAATAATTTGATTTGGGATCTTATGGCTTATCAAATGAATACCCTTAGTATAGGAAAAAGAATTGGTGATTAAGTGATAGATCTTATTTTGGAAGTTGTTCACTTTGTTGTGAACACTATATGACCAAGGAAAATAGAATAGTATGGGATTTCATTTGAGGAGTAATGGTGGATTTTTATCTATGTTTTTATTGTGGATTTATAGTGATTTAGGTTTTTATGGAAATGATTAGGTTAATTACTTTTAAAAATGCGACTTTAAGAGTAATTAATGTCGTTTTGAGATACAATTTAACGTGGAAGACTACATTCTTATATGTTTTGAGTTTAAATATTAGTTTGGATTATATTTAAGTATTATAAGGATAATTTATTATTGAATGGTATTTATTTAACTTTGGTGTATTGATGGTTTAATTTTAGAAATTAAGATTAGTGTTTTTTTCTCTAATGGAATATCCATTTGGGGGTCGTCAGATATTATACTAACAATTTTGGTTATGATTAATCTCTAAATACAAGGTAAATATATAGTTTATCCTAAGAGGATCATGTATTTCTATATAAGTTTATTCTATCTCTTCCATTGTGACCAAGTCTTCTTGAATACTAATTGTTCAAAAAAATGATTTAGTGGTAAAAAGTTATTAAAGAATGAAACTCTACATAAAAAGAAAGTATATCTCTGTATGTTCTTAGTCAATATCATAAATTAATTCCTCGTCCTTATGTAATGTAACTTAAAACAAAAAAAAATGTTGTTCTTTTACTTTTCCTACTGGGAGACTAAGGACCGTTTGTCCCAACACAAGTTTTTGATTTTTTTATTGTTAACTTTCTCCTGATCATGTTCTCTATCCCTCTCCATCATAATTTAACACTTAGTTTATCATCCATATACATGTTTTCCTACATGGAATCCTAGTATGGGTTATCTTGGCTGACCTTTATACCTCTCTTCCTTTCTTTTAAAGTGATAGTTTTATTGACACTTTTTCCGATGTGGGACTTCCCATTATATTATCAAGACCAATTTTAAAAAGAATTGTTAGGACACAATTTATTGAAGGAGGGGATAATGTAACACCCCAATCTCCCACGGTACGTTTCCCTTTGAATAATGCAATAGCGTGCATTGTACGCAACTTCGAGATTCTAACACACCACAACCAATCAAACTACCAGTTATGAATAGTAATACCTACTTTTTGAAATTTTATAAATTCTATCTCTCAAACTAGACTTCATTATTGGATTCGGAATATCGAAATTAGCCTATCATGAAATTTTGGTACTTTTCGGATAACTTTCCTATTTTGATGAATAGTGAAAACTATTAAATTTTAATTAAAAACAACTTTTTTAATCGAAATAATTAATATTGATAAATTATGAATTTGAATGGTTTTAAAGTATATTTATAATATATATTTACCATTTAATTCAATTTTTTTTCATTGGACATAATTTCACAATTAAACCAGAGATAAATAAGTGCCAATCTTTTGATAGTTATTATCTCTTAAAAACACACTTTTTGTTCTAACAATGGGAATTAATTTTAAATTAATTTGTGCCACTTATGTGTTTTGAATTTGGAAAAATGGATTCCTTATTTGGAATCTGGATGTTCAAATTGTGTAAATCAGTATCTTTTATTTTTAGACATTTTGAATATTTACATCAGTAAATATTTTATTTACCATGGTTAAAGGGTAAATCCGATAAATAAGGGTTAAAAAATAATATTATAATAATAAAAAATTACCCTAAAACGTGTCCTAACATTATTGGTTGATACCTGTCCGACCATGGGCATATTTTGGTCGATTTTGGGACCCCATGGAGCCATTTTAATGTGATAGGGACACTTTATTTTAATTAACTTAAAATGAATAAAAAAATGACACAAGCATATATCTTTTAGAAAAACAATTGTTACATTGGGTTATATATGTTGGAGTTTCGACTATAAATAATCATTAGAAAGCTAAAACTATTTCCTACATAATGGTATTTTATTTATAATTTTAGAAATTATATAATTTAATTTATTTATGACAAAATAGTGATGCAGTAATTACTAAATTAATGATAAATTAGAATAATTGATATTATAAATGACCAAATAAATGTAATATGAGACTTTTTATAAATACATATAATTTTATAGGAATATATGACATGTTAGGATTGATTTAATTAACGTTTTTCGAAGTAATCAAGTTGTTATGAGTTTTACAAAAATCAATTATTGAATAGTGTCAAAAATGACAAAAAAGAGTTTTTAAAAAAAATATTACATTATTAAAGGATGTTAAATTCCTAAAAATCTAATTATTGGAAAAAATACTTATATCATGATATTGGTATCAATAATGGACCACTTGGGGTGTCTTTTAGATGTATATAGTATGATTATTAACCATATAATATAAAAATACAAAGAGACATTGTAAAAGTGAAACTAATTAACTAAGAGTTAATACTTAAAGATAAGGTTAATATAGTAACCAAAACCTATCTAAATCCTATTGGTTGAGTGGTTTTCGACCTATCCCCACCTTAACATTTAAATAATCCACTTTTTAGCCATTAGAAACCTAATATGAATTTATTATAAAATAATATTTCTAGCTTTTCCAAAGGTGCCCCTCGCCCCTCTTATAAAAGGTCACTCCCTCTTCTCATTAATTCACACCTTCAAAGCCTTTTGGATCGGCCAAAACCTTCCCCAATAATCTCTAAACTTCCCTCACTACGTCATAGAGTCCTTATTTCGATCAGAAATACATCATATGGAGCCCTTTTGATCAAATCAAAAGGAAGAACCCGAAGAAGATGTAATGTTTTTACCACCCTTTTTTAAATTCTTTTCTTCTTCAACTTCTTCTTTATTTGTTATTACCATTATAAAATAATGAATCCAGTATCTACTATATAATATAATATTATTATAAATATGGTACAACCATATTCAATATTCTATCCATCATTTGAATGACATTTCACCATACGTTCGTACGTACGGCTTACCGTCTCCACGTCGTGGTGTAATTGTCATTCAATAAATTATTATTTTGATGGGTATAATAATGATGTGTAATTAATGTAAATAATAAATATAACATGATAATTATTCTTCCTATATGATATACCATCCAATTATATATTATTTTATCATCAAAAGAATGATATTGTCGCTCATGCATACGTACGGACTACCGTCTCCATGAAAGCGATGAGATTCATTCTCCATCGTATCCATTCAAGTATAATTATCATTTTATGATTTAAAAATAATGTTTAAGGACTTGATATAATTCTGGATATGGATAAGATACAACCTATCCATAACAAACATGGCTTACATAACAAAGAATATAAAGGAAAATGAGTAAGTTAACACCCGAAATGACGATAATACTAAGATATTATTAACAAATCAATGTTAAAAGATCATATAAGATATCATATTAATGTAAATGATACTTTTATAATTAAATAACAATTATTTCACCATTATAAAGGAGGTTAACCTAACATCGACTAAGGAAAAAGTACAAAGTAAGGGGTTTCTTATCTCACTCTTAATTTCATGAGAATTTCATTGTTCACCACTTATTTATTCATCATTGTATGATCCTTCATTCATGGATGTATGTTTCTTAAGTTACCTAATCGATAAGGGAATTTGAAATTTCAATTTGCACTCATTCGGCTTTAGGCATACTTCATTGATTATTTTACTCAAAGATTACGTGTGGAATCACTATTCATTTGACTATGTCACAATTTCCACTCCCCTTTCTGTGGATATAATTTTTATACACATAATCACTCAATTGATAATTTCTCAAGTCACTGGTATGAACTTGATAAGAGTAATTTTAACTCAATCTCCATTTGTTGAGTTAAATATCCAATTCATTGGTGTTGTTTTTACATGAATATGTGTGAATTTCCTTTGATTGTTTTACACTAAATATCCAATCATATTTAGTGTATTTAAATTTTTCACACATAATTATGTCGATGATTTATCCTTAACCTAAGGATACGGCCTTTATGAGAGATTTCATCTCAATTTACATTCCATTGAGACTTCATTGTTATTATACACCAAATCACTTTTATGTGGTGTATATAATGTACTTTGACATAGTATAGCATGAATCCATTTATTCTCATGATATTAAAATTTTTTGATTACCTCATTGTTTTGTATTCAAGTGTCTCTATTTTGGTTAGAAACTCTAACTAAAATACCATTTTTAAATGTTTTAAAGACTTATTATTCTAAATATTCCTCATTAATGTCCATGTTTTAAAAATGGTTTTAAGGATTTATTTATATAGACATTAAAGTTTTAAAATTAAAATTACTTTTAAAAGTTTCAATGTGGTATGGGACACTTTGATTAAAAATCTATTTTAAAATGGATTTTTGATAAATAGTGTGACTTTTAAATGATTTCAAGAAAAACGGAGATATTTCTCTCTAATAGTTTTTATGATTATTTTCATCTATTTCAATATCCTTTATTATTATTGATTGAGATTAATCTGATACAATAAAATCTTCCATATTGTATCGAATGAGTTATGTTTGACTGTGGACGTGCTATTTTTATACCATTCATGGTTTTTGGATTATGTATTGACTTTTTGTATGCTAGTTTTAATACAAATGTTTATGTTTTATTTCATAATTTTCATATGAGGAATGCATTGGACTTAGTAAGTCACGGGTGTAGCCCTCTATAGCTCCCCGATGCATCGGTAGGTCTCATGAGACAAACTAGTGTATTGGCACAAGGCCTTGACAACATCTTATTTGTAGTCTTGGCACCGGGCCTTGGCTATGTGGTTATGTTATTCTGGAATTATGCATTCCATCATTATGAAAGTGGTTATTGATATTGCATGTGATTATTCGTTTAGTAGAATATCCATGAAAATAAGTAAATGTCATTATTTCATTTTATTTTTTCCATACTATGTTGATATTGATGTTTAAAAGAATTTTGTTTTAGGTATACATTGCCTTAAGTGTTTATGATTATCTATTAAAGCTTCTCCTATATTGTTATCCTTACTGAGAATCTGAGATAACCCTTTCAATGTTTTATTTTTCTGAGGATTGTGAAGAAGTAAATTATGAATGACCTTCAGGGATAGTATGAGTGCGGACTATGGAGACTATGTTGTTGTAGTATTCATTTTATGATGTAATGTAAACATTATTAATGTACCTAGTTATTACAAGGATACTAAACTAATCGGTCTTTCGTGACTTGATCTTTCTTGTGATCATGCCAATGTTATGTAATAATGCACTGACTCTGGGTAACTAGGGTCGGGGCATTATAATACCAGAATTTAAATGGGTATACATTGTCATATATTTAAACTTTAAACTCAAAAAATATCTACTAATAATAATTTTGTTTGGTTTGTAGTCAATCAACATGTGATATAAGTATATTTTATCACTACTAGAGAATAATTTCATCCAAATAAATGCTCACTGTTATATATTATAGATGTTTTTAGATTTCATGAATTATATCTCAAAATTAAATATAATCAAGAATCCAGGATTACCTCAATGTTTTGTGGAATCCTTAGGAATATTTCGACAGAATGTTGATTTTTAAAACTTTATTTGTTCTTTAGATAGATCGTCACTATGAGGGGACTATTCAATATAGATAATACTTGTTGAAATATTTATCAACTGATTTCAAGGGTTTATTGGATAAATACATTACTTTCATTGATTTTTATTCAACAATACCATTCAATTGATAATTTAGATAGATCCTTATAAAACCCAATAATGAAGGAAGTGTAGAAATAAAATTTTTTGGGATGATGTTAGATAAAGAAAGCAATTGATACAAGTTATAGAAAATGAAAATTTTAGGGAAGGTAAATTAAATTCAATAACATACATGGGAAGCTTAATGCTGAGCAAGAAGTTATACTAAATTTTATAAATTAGTTCTAGAGATTGATTTTGGTGATAAATTATTCCTATGAACATATATATGGAAAATGTAATGATATTTTTTAATAAGGTTAAGATGAAAACATAATATATCGTTCACATTTAAATTCTTCATTATTTTGTACGGTATCTTATTACATAATGATTCCACTGAATCACTTTAATGGAAACAATGTGTTCCATTTATCATTCGTAAATATTTACATAATTTATTTTTCAAATATACTCAACTTTGAGGGAATACCACTAGAGTAAGAGATAACATATCTGCAATAACAAGTAATGATTCCTAATTTTAGAAATAATGTTCAATGAAAAAAGATCACTATTCTGGCCAATGTTTTGTGGTGAAATAAACAATTGAGGAAGCAATGTGGGAACCATAAGATTTTATAAAGTAAATTTCCATTGTTTTTTATTATAGTTATGTAATTATAGTGGTGAAAGTTTTATATGGGGTGGTATAATGTGAGAACCTAATATCTAATGATACATTTCCTCTCAAATAAATTTATTTGTTAGATAATTTTTAAGATAAAAATAATATATAAGAACCATCATAACAAATACAAATATTTTTACATTATAAGTTTATCACTCATAAAATCCTTGTGTAAATATTATTATAGGTCTTACTTTTGTGATGTTTTTGAAATGAGTGATTTTTCAGTGAATAGGTGAGAAATAGAATTTCATTTGAATATACATTTGTATATCAAAAATATGATTATGTATAGAATTTAATAACAAATATAAAATTCACCTATTATATATAAAATATATACTTCGTTAAATTATAATCATTACTATTTTTTATTTTGGAATAAGTTTATTTTTGTATAAAAACACATTGTTATAAAAATATGGGTTTTTATGCACATTCAGTTTTTATCATAAATAAATATCATCCATACATTTTAATTCAATATGACAAAATTAATTCATTATTTTTAATCAATAATATCATAATATTAAAATAAATACCATTTTTTCATTATTAATTCTAGAATTAGTGAATATTTGTCACCCTAATATTGGTAAAACATGTCAAAATGGGTTAAAATTTTGATATATGGCTTTAAAATTTCTATAACAAGGTATTTTAACCCATTGAATGAATTTAGCTCAGATATTTTTATCCATGTCTTGATAATATAGACACTTGAGGTTTTTATGGATAATTATAATTATATCATTTTATGAAAATAATGAAATGGCAAACACTTGACTTTAATATATTTATTTTTTTTCAATAATAATAAAAGAGGTTATGGTGATTATTAAATTTTAATTTTAAAATTAAATTAAATTTTTATGATGGTAATTTATTATTAATTTGTTTTATTGAATAATTACAATAAATAGTTATGCAACAATGACATAATATTTATTCAATTAATAGAAAATAAAAACAAATGATTTTAAAAGTATTAAAAGTAATAAAAAATTGATGGATTATTTTTTTCCAGAAATTATATACATTGATATATCATATTATAGGTAGTCAAAAAATTCTAATTAAATATTTGACTTTGTGTATTTGATGTAAAATTAAATGAACGGTGTAAATAATTAAAATAACGATATTTTATGAGTATACTATGTTATTAAATTATTTTAAATTAAAAATATTCATGGAATAGGAAAATGTGGATAATATATTTTTTAAAATCTCATATTTTATTTATTTAGGGGATAGATTACAATATATATAAAATTATGTCCATTTAATATTTAAAAAGTCATTAATTTAGATAAAATTAAAATTGCTTAAATAATTTGTCAATGGAAAAGATACGGTCTAAAAAGGCATATAAACCTGTCAAAAAATTTATTTTTATGATTTGTGATACAAAATAAACTCCTTATAATTTATTCTATTCAATTTTTGAATAAAAATTCCCATAAATGTTCTGTTATTATATTTTAATATTTTAAAAGTTATAAAAGAATGACCATCCACTCACTTAAAAAAGGAATCCCCTTATCTCTTCTATTACCACCACATTAAGTGATATAGATCAACCAAACACTAATAATTATCTAGTAATCCTACCTAGACTATAATAAAATGTTATTTTTTCTTAAAAACCATTCAATGTTTCCATAATAATAAATATAATGGAATCCTACCAAATAAGAACTCATAATCCTAATCGACCCATTAAAAATTCATTCTTCTTATACTTATTATATATATATTTTACCCATAAAATATAATAAATAAATTTTCCTAAATATCAAACCTATTTATTATGATTATTATAAAAACATTTTTCATATTTTTTATCCCATGAAAAGCACACAAATTTCTCATTAGTGCATACTACATCTCTTCAAAACGAGGTGGTGTAATTTTTTTCATCATCAATTTACTTGTATGGATATAAATATGGATCAAATGAATATATTTAATACAAAATATATAATTATTCATCTATAATTAAAATTATAAATCTATATTCTTACCTTCTTAATCCATTAGAAAATTATAACACCGCTCATGGGTATGTTGGGACCACCACTTCCAAGGAGTGATGTGTCTTGTTATTAATTTATAATTTACATGGATTCTAAAAAGGATATAATTAATTAATATATAATATATATGTTATATTATTATGATTATCTGAGGGTGAATTATTATTTACCTTTCTTTCATTTTATCTGATGAAAATTGTAAACATCAGTCATCTAAATGTATCAATTTCTATTTCCATGAACAATAAAATGCATTTTTATCATTTATAGACTAGTCCAAATTTAAATTTAGTTATATATTTTATATTTATTTCAGGAATAAAATTATTTAGATGATGGATCCATAATAAATAAAGATGTTCCAAAATTACGTATCCAAAATATAAAAGAAAAATAACTTCTTTAACACCGTAAATAATAATAATAATAATAATAATGAAATATTGTTAAACAAATTTCAAAAAATATCATGAATGTGTATATATTGAACAATATATTTGAATATTGTATTCTAAGGATTCTATAATAAATATATATTTACCATACAATAAGAAAATTGTTTTTTTAGGGAAATTTAGACACGAGGCAAGTGATTTCATCTCAATTACAACTTCATTCAAGCATATGTTTTATTTTGAAGATAATTATTATTACAGTTTTTATATATTTCCCCTTAAATATATTTAATATTAATATATTTATTTATTTCTCATGGTTTTAGTTTTAATTCATGTTTACTATTTTAAGGGGTTATAATTTGAATGTTAACGTAAAGATAATATATTATTTCAGAATATCATTTATTCTGGATTTCTCTTATTTACATTGAATAAATAATATAATATAACCATCATAAACTGAATATATTTTATAATAATATTAATATTTATGAAGTTTACATGTTTTACACAAATGTTTCCTCTCTTGGGAACTTCATCTTATAAACCAAATTTTATAAGAAATGTCGATCTTATTTCTGTTTTTAATCTGGTATATTTTTCTTCCATGTTTATATTTTTTTCAAAGACGATTTAAAAAAATTATTTTTAATATACTTGAATGATTTTTTAAGGAAAAATTATAATATTTCCTAATTTTAAAAAGGATTTAACAGAATCAATATATTTTTTCTGAATGGTTCATTATTATCTTTAAATATATATAGTCCAAAAAATGTCTCTTTTCAACATATATGACATTAATGTATTTTCCTCTCACAATAAATATTTTATAAAAAATTATATTTTTCTAATAAATTACTATAAATTAAAAAACATTAATTAATAGCATATGTTAATGTTTATTTTATTTTATTATTTTTCCGATTTTATATTATTATATTTTAAAAAACTGTATATCTGATAAATTGATTGCCATATTTGTCCTATTAATAAATTTTTTTCATTGGCATTCTCTTTGAATAATTTAGTTTCTTATGGTCACTAGTAAATAAAATTATATTATGTATCAATATTCTTCGTATCGTGGATAGGAATAATTATTACACCATATATCATTTATTCATAGATTGTTTTGCATTGAATGTTATTAGATTGAGTGGGGAAATATTTATATTTTTTAATCATTACACAAATATAGAATTTGTTTATAAAAATATTGTTCATGAATATAATTTATCATTCAATATATGTGGAATACATGAGACAAGTAGTGACATGTGAGGCATAGTTATATATTGCATCATGATGCATCAATTAGTCTCATGAAAAAAATCACATTGAAAATATTATTAAATTATTTTTCTATATATATATATATATATATATTCATATATTAAACTACCACGATGAAAGGATTTATTGGAAAAGATTCCATAATGCCTGAAATAATGACATCTAATAGAAAAAATTTCATTTATTATGTGTTTTTTATGATTTCCCATCAGATTAATGCATTGATATTATCCATGATTTCATTTTTTGATCATGATATTGATTAATTGACATTTTTTTGATAATATAAAGGACCATATTTATTTGACCATATATATATATGATATATTTTTTTTATACATAACTCTTACTAGGTATCTGATTTTACACTTTATTTTCTTTCCATTCAAAATGACATAAAGAATTATTTGAGAATATTATCAATAATGGAAGAGCGTTTCATAGGTTATTTAATTTATATTTTTAATGTAATAAAATATTTATGTATATATCTGGTTATTCAAGGATAATAAGATGATTTTTCCTTTAGGAGTTTATCCATTGTATATTTTTAAAATTTCATAATATAGACACTAATTATGGGTTACTGGAGATGGGGATTCAATAATAATCCTCTTATGTTCTTTTGATTCTTACAATAATATTTCCATAAGGTTTTCTTCTTCAATGTAAATTTAAAATCTGAAATTTTATTCAATTATAATTTATATTTGTAATTTTTATTCCCAAAATTTTTAAATCACCTCATCCTTTTAGCCTTTTGAGATTAGTTTTTGTTTTTTATATGTCATACCACTATTTAATGTTTACCATTGGCTCATTAATTTATAATTGTAAGGAAACTAACCAAACCTATTATTTTATTTGTTGAATCAACATCTCCAATTACTATATTAATTATGTTCTGAAAAAATAAAGGTATATATTTCTTATTAAATTTTTAATATAATGTTATAATTATTTTCCAAAGATAAATTTATTAAAGGAAGCGTTTACATTTTTCTGTATGGGTCGTTTTCATTACAGAGGTAAAAGAATTTATATTTAATGTTTTCCATGTGAACTCAACATTATACCATTTTTTATTTCTCTCTTAAACACCATGACTACATTTTCATCTTTTCTATAAAAATTATTATTCTGATAGTTTTATATAATATTATTACTTAAAAAACTTTTTTTAGAATGACAATGATTATTAATTATTTCCAAATATATTTTTGTAATTCTCCTAAAAAAATATTTCAAATCTCATTCAATATCCTTAAAAAAATTGATAATAGATCAAGGATTATGTTTAAATTATACCATAAACATTCTTTGATGTGATTTATTATTGAATATTGTTATTATCATAGTTGAATCATCTTTCACTATCTTTTTATTGCATATCCATACCCTATGAATATGTATAAAATCTATTCCACTGTCCTTCATTTTTGAAGACCCTAGTTTAGAATTAATTTTTTGATGTGTGTTCACTATTATTTCATACATTGATTGATTACGGATATTTTTGTTATAAATGTATTCTATCTATCTGTATGATGTAAATACCATATGCTCTGTTATGTATATTTATGTGTATCATCCTTGAATGTAACATAATATATTTGGATACCTATTTACCTATCATAGGAATATCTTGTTATGGTAATTTGATTGAATTATCATTGTTTTACTAACATTATTCAATTTTAAATATATATGAAACACATTTTAATTACTTTTTTTCTTTATGATATGATGAATAATTGTGTTTAAGTGGCACTAAAGTGTAAGTATAATGATAGTTGGGGTATAATGTTACCCACTAATGCTATGATTAATTACATATATCTCATTAGATAACGAATTGTTGAACAAATTATATCTGGTCATAACTGAAATGGATGAAATACATGATTTCTAATAAAATAATTTTTATTTATACATGGATTTTTTCATAATGCTTACCTATACATATATTTTATATATTTTTTTATGATTATTCTTGTGATAGTGTTAATATCTCATGGATCACCATTTTTTACTAATTTTGTAAATATATTATTATAAATTTAATATATAATACCATGAAATCTTCTATTAATCATATATATGTGTATTATAGAAATTTTACCATTTTATGACCACTGTTGATCATTTAATGTTAATGATTTCTCATACTATTTCTCATAATTTTATGCACAACCCTTTGTATATTTCTATGTCCCATAGTTTAGAATCTAAATTAATCTTTTTGTATGTATAGGAGGGAGTCTAGTGTGGGTTAAATATTAATAATTGTTTTAAAGTAACTAAAAATATAATGATTATGTTTCTAATTTGAAAATCCACTAAGTTATTTGTTCATGATATTCAATGTTTACTTTTAAGATGTAAAGTTTATATTTTTGAAATATTGTTATATAATGATATGTTTGTCTCACTTTTTTTCAAATATCATATTAAAATAATTTTTTTAGCATCATGTCTAAGAGTATGGGGCTACGGTGCCCAAGAAATTGGCCTTGTATAAAGAAACATACCATTGGAATCCATGTCTCATATGGATAAAGTAATTTATTTTCTCAATGTAACCTCCATTATAATTTTATTTATAGTATCAAAAGCAATATCGATACACCTACAAGAATAAAAATTGGACATGAAGCCTCAAAATATTAAATAGTCAATGTAACTAGTTATTAAATAATGTATGTTTCAAAATTTATTACATTATTAGGTGAAACACTGGTGGACACAATCGTTTTAACCAACTATAAAATAAATTTACTGAAGAATTCTCCAATGTAGTGAATATTTATAAGTTAAACTATATAACTGATGATCATAAAGATAATAGTGCTAATATTAATTCTAAATATACCCACTCTTGGCAGTTATAATGTTAAATTAAATAGATCATCCATCAAATTTATATATTGAACACATGGAAATTTTCCAACCCATTATGGTGTATTTATGTTACCCAATTAATGTAATATCATATCAAAATTATCATATGATTGTAGTACCAATTGACCATAAATAGTTCCCACCACTAGAGGATATCAACTAACATTTTATGAAAACCATTAACGTGTAGATTTTGTGATGATATACTAGATGATACTACATGATCTCACTAATATTATTAGTTAATTTGATGTATGAAATAATACAACAAAAGAGGAATCTATATCCCCAAATGGTGTAATTATCTACTTCTTAATCCATGTTGGAGTAACCCTACATCTCAATATTCCATGGTAAAGGAGTTTTAAAGAACCATCTCACACACATTTCTTCCTTGTGTGGACCAATATTAGGAAAATCATAAGAATAAGGGGTTTTTTAATCCGGATACATTGTGTATACCATTTAAGCACTATATTTTATTCATAAAAAAAACATTAATTTGGGACAATTAAATACTAGGATGATTTATGTTAGTAAGTCCACTTCAATTTTATATCCACATAGAGTTAAATTATTATCATAAACTTCTATAATTGTATAAATTAACAGAATGTTTGATTCATGTATTTAATTTCAAAAAGATAAGGTATAAAATAATCTAGGAATATATAGATTCCCTAATAACTATTACATGAGGTCTTTGCAGTGAACCTATATTATTATTTTCCAGCAACACCCATCCCTCATAAGTATATTTGTAAAATCTAATAAATTTAAAGTATAAATAATATTTGGAGGATGACTACAGAACTAAATAATGATCTCATCAATAACCTCTATTAGGTATATGTAAATCATAGAAAGAAGAAATATCTTTTATAACCCTCAATATGAAATGATTGAGAGGAAGTGAATATAAAAATAGAAAAAACCAAATGTATTAATTCAATAATTATTAGGTTCAGTGTATCATTACAACTTATTTGGAAAATAAACTTATAATTTTTTATTAGCCAACATTCTCTATGAATTAAGGAAAAATAATCACTTTCATTATTTACCTTACAATCGTATATTAGGTCACATTATCAATAAATTCTTTATCGTCAACAATCTACTAAAGAGGACAGTAAATGATATTCGTATTCTTTGGGATAGTGTAATTTCCCAAAATTGTAGAAGAAATACTTTGCTCAATTTCATGTACAATAGATAACCCCAAGCTTATACAAACCATGAAATATTATTATTTATATTACATATCCGTCAAATTTGTGGGTTTGAATGTGATTTAACTCATTATGAAATATTTATATATTGGTACAATTAAATAAAAATGTATTTATTAAGTCTTGGGAAATTGACAATCATTTGTTAGAGATGTAATTTTATTCATAAAAAATGAGTTAAAATAAAATTTTATTTTTATTGATTTTTCTGAGAAAAAATATTTAAAATTTTCTAAAAATTAGTCAATATTTATTACATAAAATAAAAATTATTTTCAAAATATTCATCATAAAATTAGTATATGATGATTTTTTGGGATTTTACTGAAGGATTTCTTTATCATTGTATAGTAAAACATGTTAATTTTTATTGGAAAATATATTTAGTTTCATGTATTTACATAGTCAAAATTCTATTTTATATTAGTTTTAAATTTAAAGTAGTTATTTTTTATAAAAAAATATTATAACTATTGTATTTTAAATGAATTTTATACTTCAGTTGGGTAAAAAAAATTACATTTAAAATTATTAAAAAAACAGGTCTTCTCATTATGATTTTTTATTATAATAAATTAATCTCATTTAGTTATATAAATCAAAACATGGAAAATGGATCCCATATTTTCAATAATGAGTCTAATTTTTCTTAAATGGGTATCTTATATTTTTTTATCATGAATAATAACCATAATATATTACAATCCCAATGGAAGGGGTAAATTAGGTAATAATAGTTAAATATAATTTTATATGGAAACAATAATAAATGTAACACATTTATTCATTCTATTTTATGAAATTTTTCATCCTTGTACATATTGTTTTCTAAAATATAATTGTTTTTCATTTAAACATTATTTTGATATTTAAAATATTTATAAAAAACTATAAAATAAAAACTATCACTTTATTTCTATTAATATCAATTCTATTTTGTGTCAGAGATAATGAAAAATTATGTTCGATTTTAAATACTCTTTTAAAAGATAAATTATTACATTATTATGGTAATTTTTTTATAAACTATATTAATGAAATAAATACCTTAAATTATTTGTCAATTCTTACATAGTGCTTATTGAACTAATATAAATGTAAAACAATTGATTTTAAAAATTTTAAAATGAATATAATTTGAATGAATTATTTTTTACTTGATAATGTATTTATAAAATAAAAATAATATATATTTATATATTTTTTAAATTATGTTTCCATTTTATTTGGTTGTTTTCAATATTAATTTAATATAATAGATCCAAAAAATGGCCTTAATGTCATTTTGTAATAAACAATATTACATTAAAAAATTTATAATTCCTAAATATATGCTATTTAGTCATGGTAGTTTTATATTTATTATATATAAACAACATTTATGGTCCAATTTTACTTTTATAGTAGATATATTGACCCTTAAAGAGTAAAAAAAAAATTTATCATGGTAATTAAAAAAAAATTATCATGGTAATTAAAAAAAATTATTACATGACTTAAAATTAAACGTTATTGATGAAAAATAATTCTGAATTTCAAAAACTTACCCCTTGTTTTTAGTTCAACCCTTCCCAATACTAACCAAAAAATGTATTAGTTTTTTTCCTTCTTTCTAAGAAAATTAATTTGTATTAATATTTTATATAAATCAAAAGGCCCCCCTTCACTGATAATAGTGAAACTCTCCTGTTTTACTCATACTTAAAAAAACTTTTATTTAAGAAAATACATACCCAAATAGATTCTTATCTCACTCTCCTAAATTATTCAGGTATAAATTTTGGATTAATACCATCCATTGAGTATTTATAGTGTAATGAAAAGAAAATTGTATAAAGAGATGTATATTAATTAACAAAATATGTTACTTTTATTAATTCTTATTCCTCCTTAAAATATTTATCAAAATTATGAAATAATAAAACCACTAAATTTCAAATACATATAACTGTTTTTATCACCTACATCCATCTCCAATCAATCAACTAGGAAAAAAATCGTCCTTCATGTGTTAATTGGTCTACCGCCTGAAGAACCAATATATTTTATTTCCACCCTTGATGGTTTAATTTGGTATGTAGTGATTCTTTAATATTGATTTAGTATTTCACATTTATTCATTCAACCCATAAAAAATGAAAGAGGGTCAATGTGTACTTATGGCCTAATATCTCCATGAATGGTCTAATTCATTTTTGTTATATCTAGCATTAAATGATCACTCTATATATATATAATAAAAATATATTATATTCATATCATTTTTTACATTCTATATGCGATGTAAACATTATCAATGTATGATGACCGAAATAGCCAGACCAATACGTGTATGAATAATGATGTATTTTTCACCCGAAGCACTTATTTCAATAAATAATTGTGAATAAATATGTGGTATGATTTTATAAGAAAATAATTTATTATAATATATTAATTATGATTAATATATATTACATGTGTATAGAACAATATTTATAAATATATAGTTTCTGAAAAGTATGTTGAATGAGGAGAATTAGGGTAAATGATCTCTCAGAACCCCATTTTTTTATTGTGTTATTACCATCCTATTCAATAATAACTCTCTCAATCCTTTTGACATGGTGTATTTCATATAAAAATTATAAATTTCATATAAATATAAAACTATTTAATTCTCCCTTCCTTTGATGGGGTAATACATTCCATAATTTCGTTTTTCAAAATCCTTATTTATAATTAAACTCGATTAAGTGAAACTTTTCTATACCTTAATCCATTTTTTGTAATTCCCATTTAATTTTATTATTCCCAATATAACACCTTATATTGAGACATATTATTTTATAATTTAATATAAACATCCATAATATTTAATTATTTATTCTATTTGTAATATTTATCATATTTTATTTTATTATGCAGTGGGGTACCATTATGAAACCCATTTCCTTCTAAGGAAAATTATTATGATTACATATTTATTGATTTCATTCTTTAAAAAAATAATTTCGAAATTTTTATTTTGGGTTCCCCAAGATATAGTACCAATACATTTGTTAATTTTTTTTTCTTATTTGACATTGTGTATGGGATTATTGAGTAAACCTAATCCCTGAATGGAATATTTCCAACAAGTGTTTTTATATTAGTGGTTATCCAGTAATTATTATTATGTCATATTTTTTATTTCTTTAACATTCCTTATATTTCCTTGATATTATGATAAAATTTTATTAATTTTCTTCCCCTTGTGGTACCCATGATACTTCTCTTTATTGATATCAAGGTATACCATTGACTCACATGTTATGCTTCCAAATATAGTTTAATTCTTTACTGGTATTTTTAGTGCATCAATTTGTTATATTTATTACATAGGTAATCCAATGATGTTTTAGGATCTCAAAGGGATTTAAGGACCATTTTTGCGATTAAAATAATGACATTTTTTCATCTTGATGTTCAATTTTACATATATTTCAATTAATTAAGGCATTTTAACACATTACTTTACTTCATGAGTATTTTTTTAAAAAATAATAATATGTTTAAACAAGTATGGCTAAAAATAAAATTTATTATAGGAATGGTTAGTGGTTTATGGGTAATATGACTAAAATAAATTTTTGTAAACCATGGGGATAAGTTGATGTTTATGGGAATACCGAGGAATATTTTTAATTAATAAAGTTTGTGGTTTTCATGAAATTACATTTATGTAAGGATAATAAAAGATGATGTGGCCCTTCAATAGTTATACATATGGGTGATAACTTTGTAAAGGGTGTTTGTTTATTAACATGATATTTACCTAATTATTTATAATGAGTACTTACTATACACAAGGATTGAAACTCCTATGGGATAAGATTGGAAAAATTCAATAACTCATTAAAAATGTTTATAAAGGACTTTTATGGAATCTTCTGTGAGACAACATAGTAGTGAAATTAACATAGACCATATATATGGAAATATATAGACTTATAATCTAGTATATTCTTATAATTTATTAATTATTATTTTAGATTTCATAAGTATCCATTTTGATCATTATAAATTATCTGATATTCATCATGATTTATAATATAATGGTAGAAAATCAGAAAAACTAAGCCAATAACCAATGTAATATGAAATGTGTTGAATTACCTACAAAAATTCCAATCCAAATTATAGTGTGGAATGGGTACATCATTGGATGAACAAGATCAAGTTATTTGTATTATGAATTTCAATATGACATAGGTGGAATTACCTCTACATAAGAAAGAGAATATTGTGTTCGAGTACTTTATACAACAATTTCCTCCTATCATTAGTGGATATTATACTCCTCTCAACAAGAAAATGTGAATTCACTCTATTGAGATGATATTATATGTCGTCTAATTGTATGAATTTGAATTTTCTGTGTTGGATGTGTGTGATATAAAATGGTAATACGATCAGTGGTGGATGTTAATGAAGATCACAATGTCTAAAGAGGTTATTGATTCCCTAGAGTTGTATGGAATAAACAAAAAATTTCTACAATAATTTTTTTCAATAAACTCTCATATTAAAATAGATACATAGGCCATCAGACTGAGAAAAATAAGATGATTCTATTGAAGTGTATGGGGAAATATCACAATGAATGAATGTCACTCCACTAGCTTCAACATAGAGAACAAATATAATATGGAATAACAATTTATTTTATTAAATCCATGTATATAACAATATTTTCAATTTTAAGACACTGATACCAATTAAGAGATTATATGTTGTTTCATCTAGTTTGAGATGGATATTAGAAACTCTTAGTGGTCTCTTGGTATGTGTGATAAAAATTGTAAAATGGAATATTATTTGGTATTATAAACATAAAAAAACAAAAATTAATGAAAACTCTATATCTCATATGTCAACAAAGTGGGAAAAATATCGTGGAATATATCTAAAGGTAACTCATAGATACTTCATGGACGAGAAAAATGGAATCAAAATAATCGATGCCAAAGAGACATATAAAATCCAAATAATTCAAGGTAGGGAATTATGGTACATATCAACACTTATCCAATGGTATAATGTTTCAACTACAAGAAACATGATCATTATTATAGTGAATGCCCTTAGAAAATGGTGGTCGAAAAAAATGAATGGAAAAAAACCTCAAAGACCTAGAGTGTAAGGAAGGGGATATGTAATCTCTACTGCTAAGATGGATCCTAAAAATTATATCAATATGTGTATGTTATATATTTATATATTAATATAGAAGAATATTTTAAATTCTGTCTTTATGAATTCTTCATATATTTGATGATTCATAGAACTATTTAAACACCACATTAAAACATGGGGGTTGAGCAATCTATAAAAATAGAAAAAGGAGAAAATGTTGCATCACAAGTATATAACCCCACCCATTCTATTTTTATGTACTTAGTCTTACATAAAGTCTCATCATACATCCATTAGTAATGTTCCATACTATATTGGCCATGGGCGAGAAATAATTATATGAAGACAATATTTACTAATGGGACATGGATATTACCCTTCACATCCCAATTCATCATTATATTCAATACATGTGTGAGGATGAGGTGGTATCTCCATTTGAATATTATTTTTAAGCATAAATATTATTTATTTATAATCAAGAATATGTAGCTCAATTTTTTTTTTGAAAAAATATAGAATCTTACATGAATACATTCAAATTATGAGGGATTTTACTAATTAATTCCACAAAGAGTCCCATGGTATTACTCTAGATAGAGATTTTCAGTTCAGAATGAATTTTATACATTCATATCTTCCCATATAAAATAAACCTTGTCAATTATGGATCACTGAATTAGATGAACAAAAAAATAAGATAAAGAAGAATATAGAAAAGGACAGTACATACCCGAGTGTTTCACCATGTGGTGTTTCCATCCTCTTTTTCTTGAATAAGGATGGGTTAATGAGCCTCTATATTCGAAATTATGAGCTTAAAAAATCTAGATAAAGAACATGTTTCCCTTATAATGAATATATGACTCCTTAAATAAACTATATGTTTCTGAATACTTTTCATTGTTGGGCCACTAGTCTGGATATAATAACTTAATGCTGATTAGGATGATATAAAATAAACTATCATTACAAAAAGGTTTAAACACAATCAATTAATATTGATGACATTTAGTATCGTTAATATTATATTAGTCTTTATAGTCTTAAAAAATAATGTCCATAGATATTAGAATGGTCTGTTTTTGGTAGTATTTATTTATTATTTTATGATATACCCCAAAGTCAAGGAGGATCATGGAGAAAATTCTATTATTGTTGTGAATACAATGTGAATCTTGAATCACATTGTAATGTATGATAAATTTTAATTCGTGTTAAATGAATAAAAATTAATGGTGAATATTATCAATAGAAAAGTGATATCTAGATACAATTATATGAAACATGGAAGAGATGACTAGTAAATACAACATCTCTAAACTTCTGTGGTGTTTCATGAATAAGTGAGTATTACCAATGATTTGTGAGAAACTAGTCATGATATTCAAAAACACTAACCATGCTAACTCAAAAGTGAGTAATTATTTATATATGAGTGATGTGGGATAGAGCATTAAGGAATTGAAAAAGGGAATTATCATTATACCTCTAACTGAAATGTCATAAAGTATATATCACTTTCTGGTATACATTAGTTATCAATGAATTTGTATAGATGAGTACTAAAAAAGTGATTCCCAACTGTTCAAGGTAGTAGAATGATAATTAAAACAACTATCCAAATTGTGATCAAGAAATGGTTAAATTGATCTTTTCATTGAAAATCTGGTGGAATTCTCTATATGGTGGCACACGTGAATTATATTCAAATCATAAAACAGTTATATATATATATATATTGTGTGTGTTGCAATAATGATAGTTAGAGATAATAAAATAAAATGACAAATAAAAAAATTACTATCCTAGGAAAGTAATAAAAAAGTAATATAATCTATATAGAAAGGATCTATAGACATTATCATTGATGAGAAGTGGGAGGTATTTTATCTATGTAGACTTGAAAATAATGTCTATGGGAATTATAAAAGAAATAATGTCATCCTTCCTTTTTTTAAATAATTTCTCAACTATACCAGAGGTAGAAAATAAAGGATTAAGAAAATATTATATTGAGATTAAGAATATATTGAATGTAATAATGAATTGAAAACCCATGAGTTCAAAACTTATTATAAAGGTGTTTTTTTCATGGGGTCATCGCTTTTTATAATCTCAAATCTAACGAAAACATACAGGATCATTAGTGATGTATATAGATAAAACATCTCCATCTACCTAAGATGTATGAAGATATATATGGCTCTTAGATATCAATATTAATTAAAAAAAGAAGATTAACTTGGAATATACATTAATGTTCCATGTAAATTAACATGTAAATTATGAAAGGAAATATTATAACGGGATGATATAATCGATAACCTCACCTTCATCAAAATGGGAAAAATCACTTGGACATTATCATTGGTCCTAAAGAATCGATATGAAATAATATTATATAGATTTTTCTTGATCATATTAAAATGGCTTCTCATGTATTTTAATTATAGAGTAATTATCACTTATTTAACGTTCACGGATATACCTTATATTGGTGGGGATGTTTCCTAGAACACCACTTAAACTATATCTAACCAAAATACAATATTTACTTTTTTGTTATAGAATATTATCCTATATTATATAAATAAGAAGTTCAAAATAATTATGGATTAGAACCCCCAAACTATAGGAATATATTAGTGTGTTATCTAGACACATTAATAAATGTTGATAGAATGCTCAAGGGATTGAAAGTAGGATGAGAAAAATATATTCCCCTTTTTGAATTATTTTACAATAATATCATTAAATCATAGATTCAAACGGATCTTTATGAATCCCTTTATGGAAATATATGTAGAGCACCAGTTTTTTATGATGTTAGATAAATAATGTTATTGGGTCCTAAATGATAGATAAAATAATAGAAAAGGTCCATACAATTCTATGACACATCAGATATGTATAGTGTCCACAAGAGAGTTATGATGAAAATCATTGAAAATATCCACATTTTGAGAATTGATAAGAATTCTTTCTATTCATATATAAATAGAATGTATTCACAATATTTGGTAATAACTGTAAGATAATTCTTAATAAAAATGGATCCTTTTAGATGCTAAATCACTTGGATGTTGTAGCCTATCAAATAGCACACCAACTAACTCAATCTAAAGTACATGACATATTTCATGTATCCCTATTAATCAATCACATTGAAAATCCATAAAATTATACCAATTCATAGGTGGTATAGATATAAAATTATATATCACATAAGGGGAGGATGATGAATATCTTGAAAAAAAGTGATAAATTTCATAACAAATGACAGATCCCCCTGTTAGCATACAATAGTAAATCCATAAATATTAGGAAGAAACATGGGCACCTGAGGAAGCAACAAAGCAGAATACCCACACATATTTTAACCATAGTATGTAAAATAAAATTAATATGATGAAATTTTATAATAGTGGAAGAATATAATATCCAAAAATTTTATATTAAACTCTATGGTTGAGAGTGTATATAACACACAACCCTAATCATAAAAAACAATGAAATAATTTTATAGTTTAACCCTATATTATAAATGGTGTGTATGAATATGAATAACCAGATTTTGATATATAAATATGTATATCTCAAAGTAAAAAAAAATTATTGATTGCTTTTTTATAAATGAGAAATTACTTTTTATTAAATTCATTTTATTCGTCAAGAAATATGTTTTTCTAAATTATGATATTTATTGAATATTCAGAGAAAAAATTATATTTAAATTATCAAAATTTTATAAGATATTTTTTATAGAAAGAAATTTGTTTTCTAATTTTCATATTAATATTATAATAGGTTGAAGTTTTCTTATTATTTCAAAGAGATTTCATTTTCAATGAATAGTAAAATAAACTATGTTTTTTAAATCTATATATTCTACACAAATATTTATGTAGATAAATTTTAATTTAGAGTATTTTTATAATTTTATTATGTCCATTTGATTAAAAATAATATAACAATGGTATTTGGGATTAATTTTATTCTTTTATTGGTATAATAATTGTTTTTATTCAAGAAATGCATTTCTTTAAGAAATTATTTCTCATTTTTTTCATTTTATATAAATTACTTTCTAAAAATAATATAAATTTAATATTTAAAAATATATTCTATATTTTTAATCATGTGGTATTAATTCATTAAACTTTTTTGTTTTGTTTTGTTTTATATTTCATTAATAATTATCACCATAATAAATAATTTTCATCAAAGTACAAGTTATTGGGTAATTAATGTTAATTTTTTTATAGTGACTACAAAACAGACATAACACATGAAATTATTCTATTGTATTATATTGGTTTAGATATTCATATTAAAAGTTTTATAATATCACATCTCATTTCAATTTATCATCAATATTTACATTTATAATATTTAAGTAAAATATAAAGTCAAAATTTACCATTCTTGTTTTTAGTTGCTATAATATATAATGGTAGGGATAATGTTAACCTATGTTCCACTATAATCATTATTTTAATGATAAAGGATTTTTACTATAGTTTTTTAGGTAATTATTATTACATTTAAAAATTATGTAACACTAACACAATATATATATATATAATGAGTAGGAAAATAAAATAATTTATTTAAGAAATGACAAAAGGAAAATATTTTTAATAAATTAATATTTTACGTAAATTATTTAGATATAAATTAAAATTATATATGTTTAAATATATTAGACTAAAATATAAAATATTTCATTTAATTTACAAAGTAAAATTAAATTAAATGTTCCAAAATTGGCAATAATGATTTTTTTATAATAAATTACATTTTTTTAAATTATATGAAATTTCAAAAAATAATATATTCATAAAAGTGATTTTTATATGTTATAAAATATATTATATCGTCTATTTATATCCTAATATTCTTTTTATAGTAAATGTTTTGAACAATAAAGATTAACATCCATCATTAGTGTGGTTATTATTAAAAAGTGTTAACGCTAGTTAAAAATGTTATAATGGTAACAAATTAATATATGTTTATGGAAATTATATTTTATGAAAAATTAATCTATTAGATAAGACATTAGCGTCCCAAATCCATATATAACATTCATACCCTAATTATAGAGGTCATGGTTTTGGTGTACCATCCATATTATAGTATTTTAGTTGTAGTGAAAAGGAATTTTTTCATAGAAAAGGTATAGTCTTTGACAAATTGCTTAAGATTTTTTTTACTTATACCTCCTTAAAATATTCCTAAAATAGTCCAAAATTAAAAAACCGATGAGATTCATATAATTATATGTCATTATTTTAATTTTATTATTAACATATATATATATATATAATTCCGTCAAATAAGAAATGAAATCACTATTTATGGGTATGGTGGACCACGACATCAGAAAAAAAATTAATTTTTCTTCCATCACAACCTCTCACGGATTGTAAAAAATGGAATATTTATAAAAATATATTTTTTATTTATTATATAATTATGATTTTTAATGGTTTCATATCATTTACCTTTTTTTGTTTAATCCATTGTTAATGGAGATAGATATCATGTGTATGTATGACTTACACCCTCCATGAAATGTGTTATCAATATGTTCTATCTATACCTTTTATAGAAGAATATATTTATATAATCAATATATATGAAATTAATATCATCTTTATCATTTTTGAAAAGATGGAACCATGATCAATGTAACAATTTGAAGACTTTCAAACCTAACCATTCATGAAAAATGAAGTAGTTCTAAATTGGAACACGGATTTTTTTAATTAATAGTTTCTAAATGGGTGTTAAGATGTTATCAGAAAATAAAACCTGGTATTAAATATATGATTATGTTTTTGGATAATTTTTATAATATATATATGTGTGTGTGTGTGTGTGTGTGTTAATTTATAATTCATATGAATAAAGATGTGACATAAGCTAAGGGATCTCTCAAAATGACTATTTTTCTTCAGGTTATGATGATTCGCTTTATAAGTTACATTATAAATTCCATTAACGTTTCAGATTTATTATAATTTAGTTTTATATGTATATTACATATATATGAACCACATTCAACCTACATTTTATGATTCAACACATGCCAAAAAAATAATTTCTCTAATTTAATCATTAAAATCAACATAGACTAAAGAGAAAATTCCAATAAATTAATCCTTTTATATAAAAACTATTATCAATTTCTTATATGATAATGAATAATTTATTTTTATACCTATGATTATTTATTGAGATAATAAAATTAAATAAAAGTTAATTCCTTCTTCTAATTGGAAATATTATAAAAGTTTCTTTGATTATGATATCAGACAAAACTTTGAAACCCAAAAAATTTCAAGGGTAATTATTATGATTATGCCATATAAATGGTTTCCTTTTGTGGAACATATATTCCTAAAAATATCTATATTTGTGTTTAAATTTCCACTTTTTTAATATTATGAAATAGAGTATAAAATTACTATTTTTATTTTATATTCGTGCGAATGGTAATATGGTATTTTGTCCCTAATAAAATAGTCTCATATAATATTTCCAACCACTGTATTTTTCTTAATTTTGGGTTTTTACCCAATGATATGAGTTAGGTTTAATTATTATCATTTTATATTTTCATGTAATAATTAATAATTAATATCTAATAAATTAAATATTAATTTGTTCACAAATATTCATTCATGGTTATGTTTTCAACATTGGATCAAAATGGAATGTATTAAATTCCATTACGTCCATAATGATGAGGTGCGGAGGTTATCTTATTTGAGGCTTGAACTCATGTAGGGAACTTACAATAGGGATGGACACTTTTTTCTTTCTTTACTTTTATTTTTCACCATTTATTTTTTTCCAACACTGGTATCTCACATACACCTATTTGGGTCTTCTGTAGTTCTACAACTAGAATAGGACATTGATATGGAGTGATGGTTGGGTGGGTAGAAATAATGGATGAACCTATAGGGAGATCATGATGAGCTAAATCATTATTTGGTAGTTGCGCAATACCGAAAGAGGTGAAGCATTCAAGGATTCCATCCAAAGAAAGGATATTTTTATTTTTTTTTAAAAAAAAATCCCATATATTTAACACTATAATTTATATGGCCAAATTTTGATGTCTATTGACCAACATGGGGTAAATATATGGTTAAAAAGGAAATTGGTTATTTTTAGCAATTATAGGGGTCCTAATTTGGGAAATCCCGATAACATGTTGTGTGGTTCCACAAACACACACCATGTACTCTTAATGTTTGAAGAAGATGAATTTTCATAACTAAAAACCATATACTGGTAGTACATGTCATATAGTTCCACTTGTTGTGTGTCCATGAACATGGAAATATAACCAATGTATGGAAATCGGTTGTATAAGATACATTGATATACTACATGTGTGATTCACACCACGAAGGTGTACATAAAAAAGAAAAAATACAATGCAACACAATGTATGGTATATGGTGTGGTACCTTATGTTTGGTAGACATCGTGAAAATTTTATAAATGTTGTGTATTTGGGTGTCACATGGCTAGACTAGCTAGAGTACATTCTAATGTTGTAGTTAGTTATTACATAAAATGCTCTGGGGTATACACAACGTGTACTTCTCCCAAGCTACCCTTTATATGGTTATTGGTAGTTTACACCATATAATAAGATTTAAACATTATAGTTACACATTTTTATCATTTTCCATATACATGTTAATGGTGGAACACTTGAGCTAATTTTTGATCTCATAAATTTCATATTTGGGCGAATGGGTTATTACTGAGTGGTTACTCCTACAAAAAAAATCTTATTGTCCCATTAAGTGAGTCATAATCTGAGGCCAAGTTGAGGGTCATGGAAATGGTTGGTGGAAATAGAATGGTATTTCTAGTGACCTTAATTTTTATTTCTTAGGATATCCCCTTGTTGTGCGGCACTAATATGTCAATTCAAGAAATGATAAGTTGGATGTCTTTGGAAACCAATAATGAATCTTTAATATGAGAAAGTTCATACGAAAAATCCTTGGTCCGATATCTAGGTATCTTTTTAATGAAAACATTACCTGTGGTTTCATCCATTTTGGCATGTGAGGCCATGAGATTCTAGAGAGTTGGTTTTGATATGTGCTACCCCAAGGGATGGGTGTTAGACATGGAGATGTATTTTGATCGATGATTCTAAGATAAATGAAACTACTTATTTTTTAATCTATATGATCCCAAGAGGGATGCATCTAATAGAATACTAGTTTTTAGGACCCTATAGGTATTCATCTATTTAATTGTTTACTCATATAGAAAAGTGGGTACTAGATTTATGTTATGACTCTGAATGAGTATGTTAGATTTCGTTGTGATGGTTACATTTGGTCTATTGGGACCCTAACTGATGAGTGATAAAATTAGATAATAATTTGATGACTGGAATGGGAATTAGGCAAGAATATTCTATGTTTCCACTTTTTTCCATATTCTGATACATATTTTTAGTACCCCTTGTATGAGTAAAATGACCACTAATTCATTTACTTTGAGTATATGTAATTTTTAGTTTAAATTATTGAAGTTTATGATAGGGGTTACCATCTTTTAGAAATTTTAATGATGGAGAAAAGTTTTTTTCATTTCCAGTAGATATCATATACCACCGCTATGAAACAATGTATGAGATGATAGTTGGTAAATGATATACAAATTGTAGGTACACGATATATCCAAATTGTATGACTTCTTATGGGAAACAGTTTATCTTGAAGAAGTGGGAAACGAATGGTTCACATTTAGGTTTTCAAAACGTTTAATCCAATTAGTTGAGGGGTTTTCATAAAACATTAGAACCATATAGTAAGTGCATAATTTTCTAACCAATACAACATATCATTGGTGTGTATAGTTGGAACTTACAAATACGTGTATCTGAACGGAATTATTCCCCAGGGAATCCTTTATTAACCTAATAAATCATTATCCAAAATTCCATAGTACACATATTATTTAGAGCTGATCCCCTTTGACTTAGATTTGATTATTAGGTGAAAAAATGTGTGTTGGATGTGTAGACTATTTGTTAAGTCACCATTCTCCACAATTCATCATAGAGATTATCCAGTTCTCTCTACCTCTCTTAGAATAATCGATATAGGCCACAGTGGATTAGTCAACATTATATTATGGGGATCCTAATGGATTGTTACTTTTAAAATGGAAGATGATATATTCCCAAAACGATGGAATTATATGACATTCTTTATTTTATTTTTTTATTATGATGTAGGTGGCTTATCCATCATGTTTACAAGACATTGAAATTAATGTATTAGGTTTGATTATTATTTTTCACTGAAATTTTTTCCAATACATTGTTTTATTTTTTATTGAAATCCCATTTTTATTGTTTTTTGGAAATTAGGGGAATTTTACAGATTTCTGCAAAAACTCAATGTTTATGATTTTAAATTGTTATTTAAATTTTGAAATGGTTTGATGCACAAAAGTTACTTTCTAGAATGATTCGAATATTATTTTTGTTTATTTTATGATAAATTGTTTGTAATGGTATTTAGAATATATGTTTTTTGTGAGTGAATTCATTGATTGAAGAAAATGCCTTGGCCATTTTTCATTGTATAACATTGTATTGGTCTTTTTATGGTGATAATGTTGATCAAAAATGGTTTCCCCATGAGTTTGGAACCTTTACATGGGAATGTTTGGAGTGTGTGTGGAGTCATGGTTAATAGTATTAAAAATTAATAGATAAATGTTTAAATGTATATGTTTTACTTCCTTCCATGGAAAATTATTATATCATCATTATTAACTATTATTAATGCGTTAAACTATCTTATCCAGAATGTTGTACATATGTCTTACACTTGTGGTGTGAGTATGGATGTCTTTGGGGAAACCTACTTATTTTAGACTCATAAACAACTGGGGAAGTACTGTTAATTTAAATATTTCATCTAATGAGGCATAAGTAGAGTCAAGTCATATGTATAATTTTGTGATTCTTCTTGATATAATGGGCATAGAACATGGATATAGAGATCTGTGCGACTTGATTGTTTTTGGTTGATCTTTAGTTAAGATTTTTTGAGTATCGTGTTCTTACAGTTTTCTTCAAGTATCTATTTTGTTCGATTATACATTGATATGGTATACAATTTTTGTTTATATTTTACTTTTTGTTTTTATGTATCATATATTGGTTTGGTTGTTTATTGTGACATCAGTTTTTATTTTTTATCATTAAGGGAAAATTTTCTCCCAATGTTCATGAGGGCCTTAAAATATATTTCTGACCTTTATTGTATTTGTGAATTCATCAAAGGGAATGTATCTCCCCTATCACTAAACATGCTAATGATAAGGGGTAGGATGATACAAATGGTATTAGTCATGGTCAGTACCTCTATAGTTTTGGGACAAATGTTACCAGTCTTGGTGAGGCCGCTTATCTTTTAGGGGAAAATAGTATTCATTTTTTGTTCATTGAATTGGAAATTTTATAATTATTTCTTAGGGATCATAACTAGAATATAGGAACATCCAAAATAAGAAATTATATAATATTATTATCTAGTTACACTTTTTATTCTTAACATCATCTTATAAGATATATTGGGATATTACGTGTTTTGAAATACTTCTACGTGTAAGGTCACCCCATATTCAGGGGATTAACCAATTATATTCTCACGAAATAGATTAATAGAATGTATTCATAGTTAGAAATTTTTTTATTCTGATTATTATGGTTTATTAATTGTAAAAAATTGTTCATTTTTAAAAATATTTAAAATGGGTAACAATGAAAAGCATGGTTTTAAATATTTCAAAAAATGGTTAAAATGTTAACAATTGTTGAATTGTTGAAAAATATGTTATTGATATGTTTAAATGTGTTCAATTGGATTTATATTTCCCTTAGTTGATAATTAGTGAGAGAAAAATATTTTGTTCTGTTATAGTGAATGGAACTAGGTAAGCCTCATAGAAATCAATGAAACAATCCATGGATCGAGGTATTCAAATTAGTAACCACTGGTATGTGGACCATTTAGTTGAGATCCAAAAAAAGAATCAAACCCTCTTTTTGGAGATTATATAATATTAAAAAATAATTTTTGTTTAATTAGATTAATACAATCATAAATAATTGTTTGACACCAATATAGATGAAGGTAAATATGGAAATTTATAAGCTAAAATATTCGGAATTTTAATTTTTGGAATTATAGTTTCAAGATAAATTAGAACAATTCATGACATGGTTGGATATTTAACAATTTTTTAATAATAAATTTTATCCAAAAAATTATTCATATATCTTAAAAAGAATATTTATTCAGTTTTAATTAAGAAATCCTCAAGGTGATAGAGCCTATTGCTATACTATTGAATTTTGTATACTTTTCCCAAGAAGTTTTTGTAACTGAATACATAAATTCATAAATGTTTGACTTGTGGTTTGTTATAAATATTTAGTTAAATGCTGTCAATTTTTTGATAATATATTATACAGAAATGGTCAATAGAAAGTTGCTGGTGGAAAGGGATAACTCTGAAAATACAGTTTTATGTTGTATTTTTATTAATTTTGTAATATCCGTCAAATGAAAGTATAGGAAAAAGTTGTATAGTGAATCCAATTTATAATGACAAGTGACACCAAAAAATTAGATAATTGGATTATTAAATATTCCTCCTTGACCAAGAATTATTCCATGGTGTTTTCATTATAATTATTATGATAATCTGAAGAAATAATATATTAAACCTCCATGAGCAAGACATAATACAATAATATGGGTTTTGACAAATTTAATTATTTTAGTGATCAATTATTTGGTGCTAGAGAAACTTCTATTTTTTTCTCATGAATCATATTTTTTTATGGGATGACTACATAACAACTATTTTCAACATAATAATAGAGTTATCTAATGTGATTTTAGGAACGTCAGGACTATTTATCCTCTAAAATCTCAACAGGACCATAACAAGAAAAATGAAACAATTAATAAATTTCATAGAACAACTTAATTTATAATGAATGATAATTATTATCCTTTTATTGTAAGTGTTATGATTAATCTGATTTCTATGCATATCATATAGGCCAATACATTCAAATCAACGATATTATATTTTAAAGAGATTAATATTATTTATATTACATTCATATATACTAAAAAATCATATTGGAGATGTTTTTTTAGAAACATGAAATGATACTCCACTAGTACATAAAATATACACATCATCTCTCACTAATTTATTCACAACTATATATATTCTTATAACTATTTACATAATATCTTCATTTATAACCTATGGAAGGGAAAAATATGGATGGTTTACTATCTCTTCATAGTAAGAGTACACAAGGGATATATTTGGAATCACAAGAGAATAACATGATAATATGTGTATAAGAACATGATATTATTTATTAAAAACATACCCTACATATCAAATATCATTATATTAAGTCATAAAATAAATCATACATGTTTAGAAGACATGAATCATAATAGGATAAATGTAAATAAACCAAGGGATAATAATATAGAAATAATACATGGAATGATGGAAGAAAAAATTATATAAAATAATTTCGTTATTATTAAAGGCCCATTTCCAGGATATAAGAGTGGGGTGGATTCACTCCCTAAACCATCATAGTGCGAATGGTTTACTCCTTATAAAATCATTGTAGATAAAGTCTCGTACTAGAATACGTTCACTACCAAATCAATTCGAATTTATCTCATAATATATATATACTTATGTAATGAATTTTAGGTAGATATAGGTCCTACCCATCAAATAATGAAAATTATACATATGTGAAAAAATATAAAAACTCATTTATCACATCATAACCCATGAAAAATAAGTGGGTGTTGTAATTATCATTTAATAATAAACATTATCCATCTATGAAAAAAGTATGACTGTTATCCTTGGAAAATATAACAATTTAATAATAATTAAAATCAATTTTTCTGAAATAATGTGTAAAATTATGTTGAGATATTTGTTTTTGTGTTCTCTTAAAACATTAATCATTTAATTTTGAAATCATATATTTTTAAAAAATATACTTGCACTTATCGAGGAAAAAATTATATGAAATTATCATATTAATGTTATAAATAATGATTTTATCAAATTTTATATATTATGTAACGAAAATTAACTCATTTAATGTACCTTAAAAAATAATTCCCATAATAATTTTTTCTAAGAAGTAAGAAATTAACTCATTTGGAAAATGAAAGGAAGATTTATTTAAAACTTTTTTATAAAACTAAATATATTGGTATAAATAATTTAAATTAATCATAGGATAATACTAAAAATTATATAGCATTTTAAGAAAAAATGGATATTAAAGGTAAATATTACATATTTGAGACTTAAACACAAACAATCCCAAATATTGATGAGATTATAAAATAAATCTATACCATCAGTTTATTATAATTATAATTATAATAACATATATCAATATTTTAAATTTATTTTAATTCTATACGAGATATTTTTTATAATTATAATACCATATATGAACCCTGAATTACAATTCAACATACCCTTTTATCAATAATTTCTTATTAAAATCATCATTTCTGGGTGGTATCTATTTAGTTTTTCATGAGAATTTTCTGTATAGTAATTCTGGTTCTTCTACAATTATATTTGATAAATAAACTCAAGAATATAAATAATGATATTAATATTGTATATATTAATTATATATATATATATATATATTATTCATATATAAATGTTTTAGACATTCAAATGAATTACACCATTCATTTAGATGGTAGGCAGTACGTGTACATGAATTCTATTTTAACTTTTCTATGGATTGAATTAAATAAAGGTAAATATTAATTAAATTTGAAAAGATAATTATTACATCATATATATAATATATAGTTATAAAATACATAATTATTTTGATCCATGTAAAATATATAAATGAAAACTGAAACACATCACTTCACGTAGGTGGTTGATTACAAGTACGGACGAACATCGTTGTCATCCACCCAATGATTGAATGGTAAATATGTATAAGTGGTATCCTAATTTCATAAGTAAAACTTTTATTAATAAATATCACATGTAGACATTAAATTCATCAAAACATGCATCTTTAATTGTTGCGGAAAAAAGTGAAACGTACCTCTATGTGGAGGATCTAATCTCTACATGGGCATGAGGGTTACTCTCACTTCATGTTTGATGAGAAAGTGGGAGTTTATATTTTTTTAACGTAATAATAATAACACGTAATAATGTTTAGGAAACATTATCTATTATTTTATGATTAGTAACTTATAATTAATGTCGAAATAAAAAAGTATAAATGAAATTTATTGGAATGGATGAGTACCTCTTATTAATAAGGATTCCTTTAGATATCATCTAAGGGGTTCTACAGTTGTTATATTTAGATGACCAAAAAACATTTGATATGTCTAGTTATATTTTATAACAAAACTAGGGAAATTATTGTCATGATAGAAGTGTCATGGGGTGTAAAGGGGTTTGGTAGGAGGTGTCGTTTTATAATTGAGGTGAGGGGAATTTTTTGATGATCTTAAAAGATAAAAATATAAAAAATTTATTATCATTACAAAATCCCTAAAATGGAAATCAAATCCACTATAAGCTATTATATAGTTTGTCACATTACCCAATATAATTTAGTAATTTATTGGTGTAATTATAAACCGAAACATTTTGATTAAAAATTAGTTAACCAATATTTATTTTAACTTTTGTAAAAGAGTTTGCATTGCTAAAGAGTTTTAATTTAATATAAATAAGGTTAACACAGGACTATAATTGGAAAAATTATGTAATTTATTCTATATAATTTCCAAATTTCTAATTTATATGTTTTTTATTATTTTTAAATAATTTAATAAAATAATAATTTGATAAAACAAACTTACTTTCAATATTCACACAATGCAATTAATTTATTTTTATATAAATCCAGAATAGGGGGAATAAGAATATAATGATTTCAAATGAATGTAATATTTCTTATATTTATATTAAATTTTTGAGTGAAATTAACACATTCAAATCATTTAACTTTAAATATTCATAAAATAAATTATTGTGTATTTATCATAAATGTGTAAATACTGCATCAGTATTTCATAATCAATAAAATTTATTTTATAATTACTAAAACATGAAATAAATTAAATAATGAAATTAATTTTTTCATGAAAAAATTAAAAACATATAATTATTCATACCATAATTCAATCCCTATCTGGGGACACAAGAAATATAAAATAGTATGTGATGTTATGAAGCTTTCATAGATATAAATAAAATATTTTTAATTTTAAAAGAAAATTTTCCAATAAACAACTCAATATTGATCATAATGTTTTAAGGGTAAATTTAAATTCATACAATAAAAATTAGGATGAATGATTATTCCCTTATCACATTTTCAATAGATATTGACCTTATTCCCCATTTACAGAGGTGATAAGTTTTCAAAAACTTACTATTAATATTGAAGAAAAATAAAATGTGTCTATTTTATATTTAATAACTTACTGATTATAAACATTTATTTAATTTAATATATTTTATTTACTATAAATAAAAGAAATTAATTTTAATTTATGGTAAACAATTGCATCAAAAATGGCTTTTAAAAAATATTTTTAAGAATAAAATGGAATTTATTCTTATCCAATGCCTATAAAAATATAAGATAAATGTTTGAAAAAGTTGACCAAGTAAATGAAATATAAATTTCATTAAAATAAATACCCAATAATGACTAATTCTATTTAGCTATGTTAAAATGAAATTTCAATCTAAGAATAAATTTTATTTTAAAATAAGAAAGTTTTATTTTCTTATAATTTATTATTGTTTTATATTTAATAATTTTGGAAAAATAATTAAATAATTTTTAAAATGTGGATATATATATATATTTTAAATTTATTTATTAACATTCACAACACTAATCTAACTTATATACAATATCATTCATATAAAATTTTAATAATGTTACATGGTTAGCCTGAACTAGATGTTGCGTGTAACCAAAACAATTAGTGAAATAAAATCATTTAAAGAGAAATATATCAAAAAAATCAATGGTTTTTACATTCCACCACACTAAAAATGGGATTATACATTGAAATATGACAATCTGATACAAATATATGAGGATTCATCTACCTCATTACATCCTCAAGTTACCACTTAGCTTCCTTAGATTAGTGGTTTCTCCACAATACATCGACAATGAGAGTGGTGTTATTTCATATAACATTCTATTTATTATCAACAACATTTTTTGGTTGTTCTTCATATGAATTTTATTTCTATAGAGGTACAAACTATGATTATAGTATATTTGGAGGATCATATATTTTCATCCTCAAGATAGATGTTTGGAAAACATCATGAACATGATTGAGAGTCAGTGGAAATGTCAATAAATAAGAAATAATCCCAATATGGTTATTAATTTCAAATGGATGGATATACCATGGTCTTATATTTCCCTTATTCAGAAATATCATTACCCTCTTCCTAGGATATATTCATAGGAAATCATTTTCACCATTGTTGAACTCTAAATATGTCTAACAATTATCAACATATATGTTTTATCAACTCTACGATGCTATTTTGTGATATTGAATGGTTCTAAATGTATCTTCCATTTAGTCAACAAGATCAGATCCCAATATATTTTATTCTACAATATCATTCCCTCATGTTGTAAATATACACATACTGTTATGGAGGGCGTCATAAAGAACCATCTGAATACTAGAGTGATAGTAATTTTGGAATCAAAAATCAACCAAATGATGTTTTTTACCCAAAAAATCATTTGAAATCCATTGGGAAAGATCCCTACATTTCTCTTCTAGATTGAATAGTCATGTCAAAATGACCATTTCTACGATTATGATAAGCATTGTTTAAACATAGCTATATATATAGATATTTTATGATTCTTCTTCCAGAACAGTGATGTAAATATCAGATCTTGATTGGATACAATAAAATGTGATAGAAGATATAATATTACATATTGCATAATAAATTATAGAGTAAGTTGATCTAGAGTGAAATCTCTTCTGCTATTGATTGTTTCTTCCAAATTCATAGTATTAGAAATTATAACCCATGTAGAACTATTCCCATTTTATGTTTTGGGGAGTTCGAAAACCAAATCCATGGTGGTGTATTTCATTTCCGTCATACAATGGAAAATTGTTGTAAAATAACCTTATAATTTTGTATCATATCCTTAACATGTTAATATACCAAGCATGGAGAAACATAATCTTCAATATATCACATCATACCGTCCAAAAATTACTTCTACAAAATCTCTTTATGTTTTAATACATCCAAAATGAATAGAAATTTAAGAATTATTAGCTTCATCCATCTACTCCTTAAAATATCATACCAAAGGGACACACAAATGGTTTATTTTTTAAGACATTTTGAAGCTTGTGTTGGTCACCCAAATCATACCTCCACAAAATTTATTAAATAAAATAATGTTTGAAATGAAAATATTTTGTGTAAAGTGCATACACAATCAATAAATTTAAGGGAACTATATAAAAAATTACAGACCTTTCCCAAACATAACACAAAATAGGAATGATAAATCTGAAATTATCTTCTCTAAAAAATTATTTTATGAATTAGAATCGTTCTTCCTTATAAATAAATATTAATTCTTTAATGAACAATAATTTACCCTAAAACACAATTTATGATAGTAGTATAATATGAACGATACTTCTATAATTATTTTTGGAATTAAACTAAAATGTAGAAAAAACTATTTCTTCATTGCAACCCATTTTTCCATTAAAAATATTTTTCTAAGGATCACAAATTGTTGCATGAGGAGTACACGATACTACTGATGTACATGATAATTTCTGCTATAAAATTATTTTCATCCAGTCGATTAAGTCACTCTAAAATGATCTGAGTAATAATATATATCATGTGCATTTCAGAAAGAGGATTCTCTGAGATAGTATCGGTATGTGAAAAAAGTACAATAGGGATGAACACAAGCATCCCAACCAAGTTCAACGGTCAATATGTAGTTCATAGGAACAGTATTATAAACTATCCAATGTTAGACAACCAATGGAACCATATAGAAAATATTGGCAGTAGAACATCATTTATTTAATCAAAATCATTCTTGAAAAAACATTCAATGACTCATCATGATTTCATGGACAATGTGTTATTAAACTTGTTATACCATCATAATTAGGGTTGAACTCATTAACATTTCTTACATACATTTTCTTCTCTACATGTTTCTTATTTCCCACTATTAATGTGAAAATAAATGTACCTGGCCTTAAAATTACATAATCTTGAATTAAATGATTAATTGACATTGAGGATCTTTTCAGGTTTAGAGTTTTTATAGAATTCATCCATAACATAAACATGACGACTTGAATAATACATGTAGACATATCTACTCAGTTTCCATTTTTTCACATAATAATAACTCATGAAAAAAATCATGTCTGATTCCATGTTTTAGACACCATGACATTTCTTGGATCCCATCCTTGACCATATTCCACTTTATGTCTGGTGAAAAAAATTTCAAAAATATTGGATGAGCATAAAAAGCACAGTAAGGGATACACATTGAACGAAAACTGTTATTTTATCAAAATAACTGGTAAACCATGAATACTTTATCATAAGTAATTCATTTCACCTTAATGAAGTTGTAATTAATGTTCGCTGCATAAAATATCATTTATTACCTGTTTATAACCAATATATTCCCATAAAACCCATATAAAGAACACATAACATATAAAGGTAACATGGTACATGAGAATTCTTAAGTGGAATAACCATACTATAGACTACCACACATATCACTAAAGGTAATAGCCATACGGCCGACTTCCATACCCAATGCATTGAAGGATATAACTTAACCACACATCCTGGATTATCATGGCACCATCGGTCATTTGGTTTATCATTTAACCACATGTCAAATTTCCATGTATCATATTAAAATTATAACACATAAAATATGGAAAATATAAAGATTCCATTAATTACATTTAATTTTCAATAACAATAAATAATTTAATGATATTGAAATAATAAATCCTTTTCAAAAACCATTTTCAATACCAAAACACGCAAAAATAGAATAAGGGATTTCCTTTTAATTTTAGAAAACATTAAGGCATATAAAGGAAGCCAAATAACAATTACAGCGGCATAGAGGTCATTGTCACCACAAAAGTTAAAAACATTACATTTGTACTATAGTAATAAAAATCATAGAAAATTAATTCTATTTTAATTAATATAATAGTCAAAGGGTTTTATTAAACACCATGTAAAAGAAAGATGTATATATTATCAAAATATGCCTCAATGAAAGGATATTGAGACGAAGTCCCTTACCTCGTGTCCGACTTGACCCGTTTGTTCTTTAATCTCCTTAATAAAACACTAATGATAATTTATACATTCATAAGAACCTTTTTCGTGTTTATTATTCCTTTTATATCACATATTCCCATGTTATAATCATTATGTAATCATTTAAGATAATAACGTTCATTTTGTCAATATTTGGTACTTTAGTCAAAAATTGACTTCTTATAATTACAAGTTGGTCACATGGTCAAAATATCATTATATACAGAATTATATTCATGATTTAGATATTATATATATCATATGTATCTATCATATACTTGTTCTTATAATTTTACATTACATTTGTAGGTAAGAAATGAAATGCACCGTTCATGGAGACGGTAAGTCGTGCGTACACATGAACACTACTTTCATTTGTATTTCATATTTTAATGGTATTAAAACATAATGATACATAGGTATATTATAATTACAGTATAATATCATATATAATATCATTAACTTCATCCTTTATACATCCCACATATGGAATTAACGAGTCATATCACTTAAAGGGGGCAGTAATCCGCACTTCCTCAAATGAAATTATCATGTTTACCTATAATGGTAACCATAAAGGTATGATATAAAATGAAAATATAGAAGAATAAAGAAAATATAAACATAATATACATCTTATATAAATATAGTGTCATCTTAATGGTGACCATGAGAGGCGGTAGGAGATAATCGAAAAAATTTCATTTCAGGAGGCGTTAGTTTTCCATCCACTGAAACAGTATGTTATTCACTCATTAGATTGTGGTGTGTGAATGTTTAGTTAAAATAAATCTCATAAAAACATATTAGTATATTGAGGATACTAGTTTTTTTATAAATAATATAACAAAAAGGGTTTAGGTGTTAGAGAAGTATAATAAAAGAAAAAAAGTTAAGAGGATTTGTTTCCCTTAATTTGTGTAACTCCCTTGGGTTTGAACCAAAAGGAATTCTTAAATTGCCTTTTGCATAAGTTAAAGATTCTAGGAGGAGGATAGGGATCTTGAGAGCTTATTGGGTCAGGTTTTGGGCAGTCCCTGGGGCTTGATAGGTTTGATTTATTGGTTAGAAGTGATGGATTTTTATATGGGGGAGGAGGGGCTCTTTTGGAAAGTGTGAAAATATTAAATTAGTATAAAATTATATTAAGTTTATAAAGGTAAAAAAATAATTAAAGTTGAATATACTATGACTCATTGTCTAAATATAATCATCCAATAATAATTGGACATGTTTTGTATATTGTTTTAATATATATATATTGTTCTTTTTTTAAATCTTTCATTATTGAGGTAATTATTGCATCATTATTGTGTCATAAATAATTAAATTTATATGATTTATAAAAATTTTAAAACAAATACCATGATGTAGGAAATATTTTTATCTTTCCAATTAATATTTATAGTATAAAATATAATTTAAATAACCCCTTTTAAAAATTAATTTACTAAAAGATATTTGTTTTTGTCATTTTTTCCTTTACATTAAGTTAATTAATAAAAAATGTCATTATTACTCCCAAGTGGCTCAATAAGGTCCCCAAATCAACGGAAATATTCCCATGGTAATAAATGAATCAACCAATAAGGTTAAAAAAAGTGTAAAGGTAATTTGGTATTATTATAATATAATATTTACATTGAATTGCACTATTTACCTATAACTGTGGTAAATAAAAGTCAAACGTTACTATTCACCAAAAATTATTTTATTCTTATTGAACCACATTTTACTTACTAATAAAAACCATGTATGTTGTATTTTTGAAATTTAATCCGCCGAATCGGTAAAATTTAATTTAAATGAAAATGTCAGTTTATAACTACAACTAAGTGGTATCACTATTAATAAAAAATTGATGTTTTTCAGAAAACTACCAAAACATCAGCTTAAGATATGTTTGATATTATGAATTGAAAAATGATTTCTATTTTATCAAATTACAAACAAAAAAGTTTCAATAATTAATTTAAAATTAATTAACGTTGTCAAAACAAATAACGTGTATTTAAGAAACAATAACTATCAAATGATCGACACTTGTTTACGTCTGATTACAAAGTGAATTTAATTTCAATGACAAAAATTGTACTAAAAGGTAAAAATATTATCTAATTACGTTTTAAAACAATTTAAAAAGATAATATAACTAGATAAATTATATTAAAAGGCACTTTTGAATAAAAATAATGTATTTTTCTCTATTTATAAAAAAATGAACTTTACCAGAAAAAATATCAAAAATTTACCCAAAGTAAATTTTGATGTCTTGGTTCTATAGAATAAATTAATTTGGTCAGATAGAACATATAAAAGAGACCAAAACTTTATTTAAAGAGGGTTCACCATTAAAAGGTGGTAAATCAACCTTTTAAAGTAAATTATGCTTAAAATTGGATTCATTCACATTTTAAGCCCCTAACATTTATTTAATTAACATGTATAATAAAATTGTATTTATTTTTGTTCATTCCATCCAATAAAATTTCTAGGAGTTAACTATCATTTACAATAATAATATTATATTATTTGTGTGTAACATAAGATTTCAATTAAACCCGTTGTTGCATATCAGGTATGCCATCGATCAAAGCAGCATCTTTAAAGTTAAATTTATATTTAATTCACAAAATATTAATAAAAAGAGAGTGTATTATTTCTTTTTTTACATGGGATGTTACAGAAAATACACGTTAAATTTTTTTAATCAGTATCCATGTCACAATGTTCTCTATTTAGATAATTTCACCAAATATTTATTGAATAAATTAAAATTTCTAACTCAAAATAATGATTTTTATAATATTTATCATTAAATTCCAACATTAATTAGTTAAATTTTATAGCCACATACTTAAAAATAAGGAAACATATTATTCCCATCTTCTGTTCATGTCTATGTAATATAAAACATCCTCCACAATAGGGTATGGTAAGAATGTGTTGGTCGACAAGGCTTCTTTTTAGTTATATAAAACAATTATAACATTCATCCATAAAGAGAACCATTGATCACTTATGAGTTATCATTGTCAGAGGATTCCATGTCAATGAAAAAATATCTAAACAGATACGATAATATCCATCCATCCAAATAAAACTACAGATCTCAGTCATTGTGGTTAGTCTGGGATAATGTTAAGTAACATCATTCCTTGTTGGGTCTACTAATATTCCATCATATGATATTTTATTAACCTATAATTAAAATTTCCAAATATAAAATTCTGAAATGGTAAATTTTTCATTGGACTTATCCATCCAAAGGGTCTTCAAAATAATTCTATAACGATATTCATTCTCTATCATACTATATAAAATATTAAGATTTTTATATATAATGATTACCAAAAACTGATCATTTTAGTATCTAAAGACCTATTAATTAAATACATGAAACACATTCATTGACATTATATATATAATATTGAAAAATTTTGTAGTGCTAGGTATGAGTTATTTTGAAAACTAATCAGCATGATTCTCTAGATGACCAACTAAATATTCTAAAATGAAATTAATAAACTCTTTCACTATTGTAATATCTTATATTTTGATTTTATCTCGAACCATCTAATATAACCACCCATTTTCAGTAGGAATATTTACCCATAATATGGGTGAAATTTCTATTAGAATTTCTTTTTTCATCAAAATGAAAGTACATTATATTCCGTTTTGGATTATCTACGTTACTTCTCTCCCCTATAAATTGATGTTGGGATTATGAAATTAAATCAAATATACAACAAAAATTATATCTAATTAAACTGGAGGAATAATAAAAAATTTATTAGGAAACACATTCATTGTCATTCTATATAAAATATTGAAAATTGTTGTAGTGATACGTTTGAGTTCTATTGAAAACTCATCAGCATGATTCTTTTGATGACCGTTTAACTCTTCTAAAATGAAATTAATAAACTCTTTAAAAATTGGAATATCTTATATTTTGATTTTATCTCAAACCATATACTATAAACACCCATTCTCAATAGGAATATTTACCCCCATGATGGATGAAATTTCTATTAGAATTACATTATTAATTATAATGAATGTACATTATATTCTATTTTGGATTATCTACGTAACATACCTCCCCTATAAATTGATGTTGGGATTATGTAATTAAATCCAATATGCGAAAAAATTATATCTAATTAAACTGGAGTAATAATTATAAACTTTTTAAGAAACACATATCCAAAAAATATATACATAAGAGAATCATAGACTTGGGATGTGATAATCATACCATTGGTGGGGTTTACTACATAGTCATCATCTAATATTTCTGGTGGTACTGTGATAGCCATGTAATAGTTATTAGATATAAAAGTGTTGGTAGACCAATTATAAAATAAAATATTTGTGGTTCTAAAGTAGAGGTTAAATATGCTTTTTCCATGTTATTATCATACCCCTCATTTGAAATAGTGATTGCTTAGGATTTACCATTTCCTCTAGGATTATGATGTTTTTTATATCCTTCAACAACATTAACCTTTAGATTTGTGATCTTGTTAAAATAAATATTATACAATGTTCACTTAAAAAACAGAGTGTAGGTGATTCATTTTAAATATATTTATATATATTATCATCATTAGATAAATTTTCCAATTACTTAAGAATTATATTTCTTATTGACCTTACCTTCCACACTTAAATCATCAAACAATTCCCTTAAGATAATATCTCCCATGTTTCATAAAACACAGTGAACATAATGGAATGGTAGTCTAATTTCACCATTGTTGTAATAATTTTCTTTTATTTACATTTTCCTTTCATATAAAAACCATTAGATTGATGGGTAACTCCAATATTTATCTCTATATCGATATGAAATCAAACAATTTCTTCCTAGTTATTGAAGTCACTTATGGATAGTTTCTCTTTGATACTGGGATTTGAGATGTTCAATAATTAATAAAACATAATTTTTGGTTGGATGGTACTACTTGTAGTTTACCTTTAATGCGTCGTAAGTTTTTCATTACAGAGACCAAAAAAGTCATCTTCGTTCCTTTTTAGTTCAAGGAATTATCTATCCACTTTCATATCAAGAATTTTAGGAATTTACTTTTTAGAAAATAATATTTAATATCCATCACACTACAGATATTCAATTATCTCGTGTTCCCTCATATTATTGAAATGTCACCACCACTAATCTTCTTAGACATTGAAATTATAAATTTCTAGAATCATTATCTCATGTTTCAGGCACCGAATAATGTAAAATATATTCTCAATGGTACTAAAATATTTTTTAATGACTATTGGGACAATGAATCCAAATAAAAATAGTTTACATTTTCTCATAAATGAATCAATTGAAAATTGTTATCTCCTTTTCTTATTTTAAATCATAGATTGATTCATCTTCTAAGAATGTTGTTTGAGAAAATAAATAAAATCATTCATACTAGTTCTCCTAACATTTAGTTCATTATGAGGGAAAACATTTAATTTTCCATCCCATTCGGTTTTAAAATGATTACGTTGGTTTCATTTATTCAATAAAACAACAAAAGTCTTTGTGTGAGAATAATAATCATAGTTGAAAACAAAAAAAATCATTTATATGATTTCTATATCTTGGATCGTTAATTTTTAATACACTATGTTTAACATTGGGTGTAAGAATCTGGATCTTCATTTTAGGTATTATTACCTTTTTCTACTATTTTTTCGAAAAAGATGAGTTCTTGGAATTTTTATAAGTACATGTCCTGTACATTATAAGTACACTCCATGTACTCGGTTACTGTGGGTAGCCATGTGTTGGTCGTGTAGCAGTCTTGCATATGGCCGTTTGTGGTTACCTAGAGACTACGTAATACGTGGGCCATTTAACAGATGTACACACCATGTACTTTATTTCTATTTCATTAAACGAACAACGGTCACATCTAATTTGAAGAAGAATCCTCTTCGTTGCATTCTTTGACCGATAGAATCTGTACAATACTGATTCATCCTCGAGCCCCTGATAGAGCATCTGTTCTCCGAATCAACCATTGTCGATTGAGTTGGGATCTCCATGGTAAACTCTTCCATTTTCTAGAGTATCATTACCTGATTTCTCCTCATTCTCTATTTATTCCCGGTTAATAATTTTTAGCTTTTTTGTAGATCCACAGTGTTAATGGCCAATTCATGGCATGAGCTTCATTTATAATGATCCTACAACACCGAGGTATGTAGTTTGTGCCTTTCTGTATTTAGTCCTTGAGTTATATGTGAAAAAGTACCCAATACCCTTGAACAGGGTATTGCGTGTTTACGATTTTACCCCTATTGTTAGAATTATTTGCCTTGTGTGATTGAGTAGAGGATATTTATTGAAAATAGGGTTATTTACCTTGTAAAAGATGAGTTTTCCCATGTTTGTGTGCTTTTGACAGTTTGGTCCAGATTTTCCTGATAGGCTGCTATTTGATTTTCCATTCCTAGTATATTAGGATGGAGTGTTTTTATCTAACATGTTGTTATGATGTAGACTATCTAGCTAAGTATTTTTTGAGGATTACATTGGTTGAAATATATTTTTGTGCTCGAATGACTTACATAGAGCCGTGAGAACCTCGTGTATTAGACAATAGGGAGAATGGACGTTGAGGGATTCTATAGTGTGTTTGTTTTACTGTTACGATGCTTGACCATTTGGGGAATGGACTTAAGTTCTTCCTTTGAGTTTATGTAGTTCTTCGATGCGGGTCACAGGGGGAATTGGATGTTGAGTTCTTCCCTATAGCGCCTATTATTTTTTGATACTAGACTATGGGGGGATTTCACAGTGAGTGGGTCCTTATAGATTTTGTGCTAAAGTTGATCATGAGGGGTTATTTTGTGAGTTCTTCATAGAGGTATTCCAGTGTTGTTTGGTTAAACCAGAGGGGTAAATCTGTGAGATCTTCCTAGTGGTTTATTGTAATGATCATAAATTTTGAATAATTTGTTATTCCTAATTTTTTGTGGGTTATTTTATTTTATACTAAAAAAAACAATATTCTTTAATTAACAAAGTGAGTATAATTAAATGAGACTATTGGGTTTTGAATGTTATATGATCATTGGAAAATATAACCATTGGAACCTAAAATCTTAACATTACAATTATTGTTTAAAAATACAAGTGATCTTGGATAATTAATACAAAAAGAAGATTCGATGGACACCTCTAGTTGACTTGCGCCATTCAAAGAAAATATGACAGAACTTAGGAAGGAGGTAGCACCACTGGGCCTTTCTCTAGACCAAACCCAAGACAAACATCATCGTGTGATGCTGGAACAGAATCAACATTGGGAGAAGTTGAAGCTTATAGAAATCTCCACTCGGGCAATGTTGGCTAAGCTTCCGTAAGATTACATCACCTCAACAAACCTTACACATAGGTCCTATGATGGTGTTATAAGAGGATTTGTAACTAGACCTTAGTTTCTTTGTGTAATCCTTTGATATAAATATAAAAATTTTATTTCTTATTATGGTGATGTTTGTGAATTTCAAATGGACGAATAAACATAGGATGTATATTATTATTTATTTTTGGAAGAAGGGTATTTTAAAATATTTATATAAACCATAAGAAATTAATAATGTGTAATTATTTTCAAAAAATGGTCTTCTATAGTAATGATCAGTAAGAAATTTAGAGTCTAATAAGATCAACTTAATTTTTGATGAATGGTAAATTATGATTAGTAATATTATGCTTATGAATAGTAATATGACCAAATGGATTAGTAAACTCACATAAGAACGTATAAATATTATTTAGGAACCTTGATTAAGTAATATGATTCAATAAAATTTGTAAATAACTATTTCAGAAATTATTAGTTATGTATTAGTTTTTTTCGTGTGAAATGTTTTTTTATTTACAAATTATATAAAAAAAATTAGAAAATTATTTTTATAAAATGGAGTTCACTTTAGAATTCAAAGCATCAATATCAGGTTAAGGTGAAATTTTGGGATTTTTCAGAGAAAGTTGAATTTTCAGTGAATAATGAAATTACAATTTTGAGTTTCGGGTGTTTAATGACATCATTAAGGATATAATAATTATGTAACCTATCTGTTCAACATTTTAATTGTGGGATATGCTATAAGGTGTCCCAAGTGGCCAATACCATGGGAAAATACCATGGTAAATCCCATGGTTTTTCCAATAACACGGATTAGGTGTCCCTTGGCCATTAATGGTCTATTCCATGACACCTTAAAATACCACGCAATTATCTCATCCATTTCATTCAAAAATCCCCTTCAACGAAGTTCTTGTCTCTTTACCTCCCACTGAGTCCTTCCAAGGTGCTCTTAACCTTCCAAGGTCCTGACCTTCACACTTTTGATGTTACTTATCAAGGTAAGGGATCCTTTCACCTTCCTCTTTTTAAGTCATGACTTCTTTTATGTTGTGTCTTATTGTTTCCATCTCTTTATGTTGAGTGTATGTTCTTATATGTTCTCATTACTTTCCATTTCATGTCTAATTTTTTAGAAAACCTTTCTTCTCTAATCAATTGATTTTCATTCTTTTTATGTGACGCTGTTAGGCGGCCAAATTTCACGAAAAACAAATCACATATTCTGTTTTTTTCATGTTTCCTTTTCATGTGGTATGTCATTCAAATATCCATACCATGACCTTATTCAGTACCCAAACTATATTATGAATTTTTTATAAGTGTGTGACCCTTGTCGTATCTCTTTTCAATGTCATCTTATACTATGTTATATAGTCGTTACACTTCAGATATTTCTTCACAAACACCTATCTCTTTCTATCATGAAATAATCTTGTTTATTTATGTAAATACCCAGAACATTTTTGTTTATATGGATGTCCGTAAATATATAAAAAGGATATATTTTATTCTAAAAATATTGATCTAATTTTTAATAACATTTTAAACGTCACAATTTTGAAATGAAACACATTCCTTTTATAATCTATGGGTTATTTATTAAATGTTTGATTGTGATCTATGTGGCTCATATGAATGTAAAAACATATTTAGGGTGATCCCTAATAGCTCTCCAATTCATTGGGTAAAGAATTAATCTCTATAGATGACCAATTTCTTGATACCTTGGTGAATAATCTTGGTAATTTTTATCACACTTTTGGGATGGACATTGGTGATATGTTCATTAATGTATAAATGAAATGTTGTTTCCACATAGTCAAGTTATGTTTCATGTTATTTTCAATATGATATTCCTTTACTTCCATTGATTATTTCTTTATATTTTTATTCAAGTTCTTATTTATATCACAAGTACATTGATTCCCTTTTCACCCTTACTGATTCATTTTCTAACCTTTTACATTGATGTATGTCTCTTGGATTTGAGACGTAGTAATTTTACATGGGATGAACATATGATGAATCCTTAAAAGTCAATTAGAAGGATGTTCTATGTCGTTTTCAAGTTATATGTCCCAAATTTCCAAGACACAAGAATATAAATATCCTCTGATTGTATAATTTAAGGAAACATTTTGTAATAAAAATGTGGGATTCCATAGATTGTATGAAAGGATAGTTTAGTTATTTATTGAAATTAGGCTATGAAAACATTAGGAATAACCCCTTAGAAATGTTTAAATAATGGAAAACATTCTGGTATTTTGGTCATTATAGAGCAATTGATTTATCAAACAAATACATCCCTATATGGATTCAAGTAGGTATAGGCGGCTCTGGCACAGATGTACATAGGGTTAAAACCCAAAACCATCCCTTTGAGAAAGACTCGAACAGAAACTAGTGTACGACAATAGGCCTTGCTGCACTCTTGGTTACGACACTCCCCAGGGATATGTTTGGCAAATCACTAGATTTTTATAAATCATTATGAATGGATTATAGAGGAATATAACTTTTTTAGCATGATTTTTAAAGAATAAAATCCTTTATAGTTAAAATATTAGTAAATGAAAAATGTTTCTCACTAAGGTTTTATTCTTTTAGGAAATGGTAGGAAATAGGAGGAACCGTGCAAATGGTGACCGCAATGTACCTTGCACTGACGGCCCTCTAATGGATTCCAAAAAGGAAACATTTATGAGAATGATGAATGGAATCACTCAAGTTATGTGAAATGACTTGAATCAGTCTGAGAGACCGATATCACCATGAAGGGAGCAGAATTATGTTGAGTCCTTTATTCTACAACGACCACCAAACTTTAGTGTATTGACTGACCATTGATTTCTGAATAGTGGATCAGCTCTATGGAGTTGATCTTTTCTGTGCTACATCGTTCAGTCCAAGAGAAGGTCACCCTGGTTGTCTATCGATTAGAAGGAGAATCTGATCAGTGGTCGGTAATGATCAAAAACATGATTCCATTATTTTATGTTGAAGATATGGAGTGGTAGGAGTTCATATGGATCTTTTTCCATAATAATTTCCCTCGTTCCATGAGAACCTGAATGTAGAAGGAGTTTCTCGATCTGAAGAATAAGGGGAACGAATCTATCAGAAGCTATTAGATAAAATTCTCCTTACATTCACAATATACCTATATCATTGTCATGTATCCAAATGGTGTAGTTGATAGTGATTTTGGTGGACTAAGACCTAATCTACGGAAGAATCTAGCCAACCGAGACTATAATAGCTTGGAGAAGATCGTGTGGAGTGTGATGAATGTCGAGCTGGAGTTTGTTGAGACGTAGTAGTCTCATAAATCCAATGAATAGAAAAAATTGATAGAGACTATCTTATGAAGGACTATTGATTAGGCAAGAGGAGGAAAGTAAGTGCAACTTCTTAAGTGTAATAAATCTGGGAAGAATCATTGTGGGAACTTATTTCTTAGGAGCGGAAGATGGTAAAAGTGCGGAAAAGATGGACATATAATGAGGAATTGTTGTATTGTGGTGAAACCTCAACTTCCAAACACAAATGAAAAGGGGAAGATGGTGCATGAACTACTTTATGCATAGTGCTTTAAGTGTGGACAACATGGGAACTTTGAAAATCAATTTCCAAATCCAATGGCAGTGGAGGGGAACCACCATCGGCCTCATCAATGGCCGAGGGAACAAGGTCATACTTTTAAAATCACTATGGCAGAAGTTGAAGCACCAAATAATGTGGTGGCTGGTACTCTTGTTGTTCTCTCAAGCCTAGCAAGTACTTTTTTTGATTTTGGTTCTATGCATTCATTTATTTCTTCCATGTTTGCAAAGAATTTAGAATCAACCCCCAATTTTATATAAGTATAGTTATCAGTTAAGAATCCAGGTGGGACTATCCTAGCACATCAATGTTCAGAAACTATAGTATTCAATTCAGTGTGAAAAACCTTATCGCAAATCTGGTAGTCATTCCCATGCTGGAATTCAACATTATACTAGGGATGCACTGGTTCTCAAATTATAATTATAAGATCAAATGCAGAAGCAAGGAAATATTAGTAGTCTTGAATGTAAAACCTACAATTATCTTCCAAGTAGAAATATCTCAACCTGATCATTGTTTAGAAAAGCCCCATATAAACTTATTTTTGGAGTTGATCTATGATGATGAAGAAGGAGATGGGAGTTTAATGATAGAAATTGACCCAATCGTCTAGTAATACATTGATGTATTTCTTGAGGAGTTGCATGGACCTCCCCTAGAAAGAGTGGTGGAGTTCTATATTGAACTCATCCATGGATCTCATCCAATATCAAATACCCCCTATTGGATGGAAAATGTGGAGCTATAGGAATTAAAGAAAAATATCCAAGATCTTTTGGTTAATGGGTTTATCAGACTGAGTGTGTATCCTTGGGGAGAAACGGTTTTCTTTGTGAAGAAGAAAGATATATTGATGTGGCTATGCATTTATTATAGACAATAGATTGGGATCACAATGAAAAAATAACCCTCTTCTCAGAATTGATGACTTATCTGACCAACTTCGTTGGGCACCATTTTTATCTAAGATTGATATTTCTTCTTGTTATATTCAATTGATGGTGAAGAATGAATATATTCCAAAAACTTCCTTTCGATCAAGATATGGGAATTATGAGTTTGTTTTCATGTGCTTCTCGTGACTAATGCACCTGATATATTTATGGATTTCATGAATAGATTATTTAAGTACATCCTTGATAACTTTGTGGTAGTTTTTATTAATGATATTCTGATATATTAAAAAAGTCATGAGGAGTATGAAAATCATTTGAGGGTTATTTTGTAAATTCTACGAAAGGATAGGATTTTTAGAAAGTTCAGTAAATTTTTATTTTTGTTACAACAATTTTCCTTCCTAGGGTATATTTAAACCAATAAAGGAATCCTATTTGACCTGACAAAGACAAAAGTTTTAGTAGAGTTTCCTCAACGTAAAACAATAACTGAGATTCATTGTTTTCTTGGACTAGCAGGATATTATAGGAGGTTTTTGAAAAAAAATCATGTATTTCTAATCCATTAACAAAGTAAAATTGAAAATGTGTCATGTTTTTCTAGACAAAGGAGTGTGATGAATATTTCCAACGAATTAAGAATTGGATGGTTACTACACCCATGTGAACTCTGCCCTCAAGTGGAGAAAGATTCATTATTTTCAGCGATGCATCTCTGAAAGGGATTAGGTGTGCCCTAATGAAAAATGACAAGGTTATTTCTTATTCATCTATATAGTTGAAGACTCATAAACAAAATTATCCGATTCATGATCGGGAGCTGGCTGTGGTGGTCTTTTCGCTGAAGATATGGAGGCACAATCATTATGGGGATAAATGTGATATATAAACAGACCATCAATGATTGTAGTATATTTTCACACAAATGTAATTGAAAAAAATACAAAGGAGATGGTTGGATCTTCTTAAATACTATGATTGTTCAATTCATTATCTTCCCGGAAGAGCAAACAATGTTTTTGATGAATTAAGTAAGAAAGACCCAGTTGTTCTTTCTATGATGGGGATTAAAAAATATCCTTTGATAAATAACCTAGTAAAGATGGACATAGGAATTATATGGGAAGGGACATCATCAAACTTGACCCAAATGATTTCTCAAGTGTAGTTACTAGAGAAGATCAAGAATGCTTCGAAAGAAGATCCTTTGTTATAGAAGAAGATTGAAGCTGTGAATGATGGGATGTTTCGTGAGTTCAATATTGATCAAGAAGGTGTCTTGAAATTGCATGCAAGACTATGTGTTCCATATATTACCAAAATAAAAAAGGTTCTGGTGGAAGAAGATCATATATCTACATTCTTTATACATCTTGGAGGAAAAAATGTATAGTGACCTTCGTGATCATTTTTGTTGGAATAATATGAAAAGGGAGATTACTGACTACAATAGAAGGTGGCTCTTATATCAGCACGTGAAGTCAGAGGGGAAATTACTAAAGGGGTGTTGCAACCACTACCCATATCAACATGGAAGTGAGATTATATCACTATGGAATTCATCACTGGTCTCCCAAGAAATTCGAAAAGAAATAATGTGATATGGGTTATTATGGATACTCTCACCATGACTACCCATTTTATCTTCATTCAAGAAGATTTCACTCTTGATTAACTTGGCAAGATTTATGTGATGTGGTAAGGGTGAATGGAGTTCCACATTCTGTCATATCGGATCGTGATCCAAGGATTACATCAAATTATGGAAAAATCTTCCACATGATCTAAGAACTGAATTGAATTTCAGTATAGCCCATCACCTCAAAACTGATGGCAAACTTGAAAGGGTTATTCAAACACCTGAGGACATACAGAGATCATGCTCAATGGAATTTAAAGGTGGATGTGATCAACATCACCCGTTATTTTATTTCTCTTACAAAAATTGCTTCCACTCAAGCATTCAAATATCACCTTATGAAGCTCTATATGGTAAGAGATGTAGAACTCCTACATGTTGGCATGAAGATGGTGGTAGAAAGCTTCTAGGGACTCATGTTGTGAAAGAGATTATAGAAAATGTCCATGCCCTCCAGAAACTCATTAAGGCTGCTCAGAGTCGGTAGAAGAGATATGCCAAACACCATCGAAGGGACTTGGAGTTTGATGCTGGTGACAAGGTCTGTCTTCAAATATCGTCTAGGAAGATAGTCATGGGGTTTAGGAAGAAAGGGAAGCTTAGACCTAAGTATATTCCCCCCCTATGAAATCCTTGATTGCATGGGAGTAGTGGCCTATCGGCTTGCACTTACTCCAAATCTAGAAGAAGTTCATGATGTCTTCCATGTATCCCTCTTGAGGAAGAACATACTAGACCCTTCACATGTACTAAACAAAGAGGCGGTACAACTGGATCATGACCTCTCTTATGAGGACCAGTTGGTGGAGATCTTGGATCGTAGTGACATGGTTCTACGTAACAAGACTACTGACCTTGTTAAGGTGTTGTGGATGAACCAAAAATATGAAGAAGCCGCATGGGAATTAGATGAATCTATGGTGAAAAAGTACCCACACCATTTCTCTTCTTAGGGTATGAGTTAAAATTTCGGTGTTGAAATTTTTTAATTGGTGGAGAAAGTAACTACCAGAAGTTTTGAATAATTTTTGTTTCCAAATTTATTGTGGGTTATTTTTTTTATACTTAACAAAACTATATTCTTTAATCAACAATGTGATAATAATTAAATGATACTATTAGGTTTCGACTGTTATATGACTATTGGTCAATATGACTGTTGGAAACTAAACTCTTTACATTAAAACTATTGTTTAAAAATACATGTGATCTTGGATAATTAATACTTGAATAAGAATCTATGGCCTTTTTTAGAAGAATTGGGACATTCGATGCCCATATGATGGAAATTTGGAAGGAGGTAGTAAAACTAGGCTTTGATCTGGACCAAACCCAAGCCAAACTTCATCGTGTAAAGTTGGAACGGATTCTCCATCGAGAGAAGTTCTAGCTGATAGAAATCACCACTCAGGAAATATTGGCTAAGCCGCGCCATGATTCTATCACCTTAGAACACCTTGCACTTAGGTCCTATGATGGTGTTATAAGGGGATATATAACAAGACCTTATCCTCTTTGTGTAATCCTTCGATATAAAACAATTGTTATTTCTTATTATGGTGAAGTTTAGGAATTTCAAATGTCCGGATAAATATAAGATGTATCTTATTTGTGTTTATTGGAAAAAAATATATTTTAAAATATTTATGTAAACCTTAAATAATTAATAATGTGCAATGATTTCCCAAAAATGGTCTTCAATAACTATGTTCAGTCAGAAATTTAGTGTCTACTAAGACCAACTTAATTTTCGATGAATAGTAATTTATTAATAGTAATTTTACGCTTATGAATAGTAAAATAACCAAATGTATTAGTATCCTCACTTATGAAATTTTTAATATAATTTAGGCACTTTTATTAAGTAATATTATTCAATAAAATAATTAAATAACTATTTCGGAAATTATTAGTTATGTATTAATTTTTTTGCTGAATAGTGTTTTTATTTTAATAATAAATTAAAAATATTTAGAAAATTATTTTTCTAAAATGGAGTTTACTTTTAAATTCAGAGTATCGAAATGAGGTGAAGGAGAATTTTTGGGGTTTTCTTGAGAAAATTGAATTTTCAGTGAATAGTGACGGAGAGGCATCGTGGGCATCCCTACTTGAGTATTCATCCCCAAATCGAGGGTTGGTAGACGTTCCCACATTTTTCGTGCTTGGCTATCGTGGATGAAGTCATGAGGACATCTGAATGCCTGTCCGGACTCGAACTCCTACTCTCAACATGGTTGATGGGCAAGACATAATCTCTGCCAAGCTGTGTGAGGGGGTCACCGAGGACCATTTCCAGGCCATTTGGAGTGGGGATCCAGTCGATGTCGTCGATCAAAGGCTTCTTCTTATTTGGCTCATAGAACCCGCAGTCGCTGTAATGTGACTCCAAGAGCTCTAAAAGGGCCTTGTCGGCGTGCAATGACCCCGCTTTGTCCATTGACGTAGTACTTGATACATTGGTGGGATGATGAAGGAACGACCATGTTCTTATGGAGCCATGGCCTTCCCAGCAGGGCATTGAATTTTGTGCTCTTTCAGACCTCCAGGAATTCTGTGTAGGCTACCAGGTCACCAAAATGGGCCATTTGCTTAATATGTCCCATTGGTTTCATCTCACTCTTGTCATAACATAACAAAGTTGTGGCTGAGTGAATTAGATCGTCCTCACTATATCCCAGCATACAGAGTGTCTGTAGGGGAAGGAGGTTAACTCCATATCCATTGTCTATAAAGACTTTTCGGATCTCAAAACCATTCAGCATGCCTGACACATATAGCGGTATGATGTTTCCTTGCATGATGGAATCTTCATCCTGATTGGTGAAGGAAATCACTACATTGCATTCAACAGGGCCAGTCTCCGCCCTGTAATTCTCGGTGGCAGCTACCTCGGCTTGGAATTCCTGGGGGCTAATAAAAGCTTCGATAAGTGCCTCCCTATGGTCGGCTGACAAATCCAGGGCATCCCAGATTGACAACATGGCTGGTATAGAAGCTAACTCCTTATGGATGACCTATTTTTTCTCCAGTGGTCGATGCTTTTCTGTTGGCGGGAGAGTCTTAGCGGGTGCATTGGGAGCTGGAGCATTCGATGAGGAGGGAACAGCTGTGGGGACAGATGTCGATGGTGTTCCCGTGTTTTGAGGACTTGGACTGGCCGGTCTGTTTGCACACACTAGGAGGCCAGACACTTTCTCCTCCTCTGGTGGGTGTCACAGAATAACAGGGCCAGAGTGGCTACTTGTGGAGGTGGAGGGGCATTCTCTCTCATGTTATGTCCGCATAAGGGCTCTCCCATGGGTTTCCGCAATATTGATGGTCTGGACCGGGGTCCAACCGTAGGGTTGGTTTCAGCCGTGGCTGTGCCTCTCCTGGTATCATCTGCCTCTACGATTCCTCCTCCCATCTGCTCATGCAAGGAACATGGCTTCGTATTCATAACCTTCATCAGGTAATGATTCCATGAGATGGATGAAATTGATAGAACCATAGATTGGATCCACATCCTCTGACAGGTCAACCTGGTCGGTTGTCTCTGATGGTGTCGTTTGGTGGGTCAGTGCTCGTGGTGCCAAATTCAAGGGCATGAAATCTGCCAGGGTCTGGACATACCTTGGCCCCACCGCAGACTGCTTATCTTGTGATTGGTTCCTCCTTCGACTCTGCCTGGAAGACCATATCTTAAAGGATTGTGAGGTGGATGTTGTCGGCTCTGCAGCTTCAGGGGCTGTTGGTGGCAACATGGCCTATTGGTTGAGCTCGGAGTATGCCCGGGGCTCGGTTGATAGTCTTCTGAGTCATCCAGTTATCAAATTTCTGCCCCTGTTTGTTGGTGACTTTCTGCCACCCCTCCTCTTTGCTGGAGTCGGTGGTAGAGATACATGCCACATGTGCTGGGGGTGGTCCTAGCTCGACTTGTCCGGAATCTTCCATCTTCTACTGGAGGACTTTGAATACGAAGCATTATGAGATACTATGCCCCAACATCCGATGGTAGAGGCAACAATCTAGCATGTCATCGCGGCCGACTTCTTCAGGTTTCCTTTGCTCCGGGAGGCGAAGCAATTTATAGTTCATGGCGGCAATGAAGTAGCCACGAACTTTATCGTCTCAGAACAAGTATACATTTTGTCTTCTCTCCTCAAACTGGTTCCCCTTCGGTCCTATTTGATCATCTTGTTTAGGCGGGGGAGGCCGCTGAGATGTGTGGGGCCCTGGGTGATTTGGTGGAGGCCTGAGCAGCGGAGTGGGAATAGGGGTCAGCTTGAGTGTAAAAGTGGATGCTTCAGCTCTAGGATCTCTTTTAGTAGGAGCCTGTGACACTATTCGGGACTTTGAATTAGTCTGCTGTAGGGAGTCCTCAATTCTCTGGGAAATAGCCGAGAGATGGCGGATGCCAGTGGTGCACTCCACCGGTATGAGCGGTGTTCGCAGCTCATCTCTAAGATTATCAATGCATATGGATAGAATCTCATCATGAGGCATTGTCATGTTGAGATAATAGGTTAGAACTTTCCATCTGGTGATGAAATATGAGACCCTCTCATTCTCCCTCTACTTGCAATTCAAGAGATCGCTGACCATTTGTTTATGCAGCGTTGAGATGAAGTGGAACAGGAACTACTGTCGGGGTTCATCCTAGCTCCTTATCGACTGGGACAACAGACTCGTATACCAGACGAAGGCGGATCCTTGCAAGGTCCGTCCGAAGCATCTGAGATTCACTGCTTCTTGTTGTTCTAGAGTCCCCATCATAGGGTCACAATATGATGTGAAGTTCCTCAAATGATGCTTTGGATCGCCTGATCCATTGAATATGTGGAATAAAGGGCTCCCAAAATTGGGTGGAGATGGTGTGTTGGACACCCAATCTAGGTAGGTTTTCCGCTCCGGCTGTATCGGAGCGCGTCGACCTTCCATCGCTTCCAATCGAGCTGTTAGTGCCTCGATGGTTTTGGTGAGTCCCTAGTTTACATCATGTTGGGCCCAGTCATGTGTAGGCGTAGCCCGAGGAATTGCCTGAGGGTCTGGGTTGGCAAGCACCAAGGGTGTGCATTCCGTTTGTGGCATCTTCAGAGGGTTCAGGCGTACTCGCTCTGGTTGCTTCTTGAGTGGAGGGAAATCTTGTTACTCATCCAGATCCACATCTAGGTGGTTGGAAGGGTAGGGGCCTCATTAGACGGGAGCCCTGGCCATATTTCGTTTATCCTTTGAGGTGCACATGCTGGGAGTGCATGATGTGGCTCTTCTTGGGATATACTTTCAATAAAGCGGTTCCTCTAGAGTAGCTCGGCGTTAATCCGTATCAATTATTTCATCACTTCTTCTTGTCAAGCGAACCTCTCTCCGATCGTAAGTGGATTGTTTTTATCAAGAGAGGGGGGAGGGTTAAGGGTAACTGTTCCTTTTTTATTGTCCTTGTTGGATGCTCGGAGGGTAGGTGGAGGGAGGTTAGCTGAAGGGGCGGCCATATTTAAGGCGACCATCTGGTTCCGGGTGTGTACACCTGGGGGTTCATTGTGAATCACAGCCTGACCAGAACCGTCATCTCCTGACCTGTCTGGATTGTCATTTTCTATGGTGTTACCCACGGGGTTAGCCTCTATGGAGGTCATGAACGCATATTGCATAGTGGAGGGGATGTCATCTTCCAAATAGGAAGAGGATCTTCCGCGTCTTCTGCTGGCCTTTCCTCTCATGACCTGCGATTTCCCTCGGACTTCATGGCGAAGGGTGATGTGGAGAGTTATTTGATGAGAACTTACGGTGCTCCATCCTCCTAGAGGGGATTATGATTCATATGACGGGATAGGATGAGAACCTCCTCTCTTAACTGTCTTCCCTAGATGAGAGCATACCGACTCTCGTGGGGGAGGTTGTTATTGAGGGGGTAATAATGCCCCTAGCCCTGAGGGATGGGGTTGGTTTCGTTCCCTTGACGTTGAGTCTCTTCCCGGTTTTAGTGGTCTTACAGGGTCATGTTTTTGGTAAAAATGCCCCCATACCTGCAGGATGGGGTTGAACCTAGATTGCGGCAGTGGCTGCGGCTATCGCGACCTGCCTGATCTCACGTGCCCCCATCTGGGGGTGAACCGGATCTGGTGCCGAATTAACTTGTGGATCATACCCTTCTGGGGAGGCAGGCTGAGATCATTGATTGGCCTCCCATAGGCGAGAGTCCTACTTTATTCTCTTGGTGGCTTGATTCAGGATTTTTTTAATTGCTCGTTCCAGCCGGGCCTGACGCTTCTGGGACTTACTTGAGGCCCGACTATGTTGGGTGTGTTGTCTTTCCTGAACAGGGGGTGCACCCAATTTCCGTCTCGATGTGATGACTTTGCAAGACACAATGCCAAACGAGTTCTTCTGGGCGGGGAGCATAGTGAAATGCAGAGCTCCGTGTTCCCCCCAGCCCCAGATATGGACTCCCGCTGGAGTGTCACCGATCAGGCAGCGTAGCTGGTGTAGTGCACAGAGGCAAGCTACATCCATATTACCTTTGCGCCTATCGAGGAGTTGTTATCGCATTAAAGAAAGGGACTCTAGGTCGATGTGATGCAGGAGATCCACTATTGTCTTGACGTGGTCTACATACCCTCCATAAGGCAGGAAGCTCAATTTTAGCTGGCGGAGGGTTGTCCGTATATTATGGCGAAAGTCGCGCAAGGATTCTTCTGACAACTCTCTGTATATGTCGTACTGAGAGGTGTCTGTGGGCCAAAACATAACTGGTATATCATCGCTGACCAGTCGTTTCCTCTAGTGTAGCATATCGGCATATTCCTCCGCTAGGGATTCCTCTACCTGGCCAGCCCAACTAAGACTCTCACTGTAGTGGGAGGCAGTGTGACCAGTAGGTTTCGAATTTTCTTGTTTGCGATTCTGAGGCGGTTCAGAAGATGAACGCGGACCTAGAACGACTCATGATCGAAGAAGGGCGTCATTAGCGACAAGCTGGGAATCTGACATGCTCGATCCCATCCTTCTGAGTGCCTTGGCATATGAGGGCCTTTCAGTGCTTGATTCGGCAGGAGGAGGACCTTCATGTCGATATAATATATCATCGTGGGAGGACCTTCGCAATGACGGCTGTAATGGTGAGGACTACCATTACTGCTTGATGCTTCACTACATAGAGGACTTTTGCAGTGCACAGCCTGGGGAGGACCTCCAAGGCATGTTACAACAAGGGGAGGACCTTCAGGTTGCGTAGCGCTATTACCGGGAGGACCTTCGCAACAAGTTCCATTATGGTGAGGATGACCATCATGGATTGGAATTTCATGCACATCCTGGGGAGGAAATTCAGGACATGCCGCGACAAGGGGAGGACCTCCATGTTGCTTGGGGACATTGCGGGGAGGACCTTCACGATGGCGGCCATGGTGGTGAGGACAACCATCACAGATGCGACAATGGAGAACACTACCATTACTGATGCCACATGGGGAATACTTGTGCGATACATCCTGGGGAGGGCCTCTAGAATGCACCGCAACGAGGGGAGGGTCTTCTCATTGCTCGACGTCTCTACGGGGAGGACCTCCGTTATCAGGGTGGCATGGACTACCACCGTGACCTGATGTTGGGCTGCGTGGAGTTCCGTTGCAGTGTAACCCCTGGGGATGACCTTCAGGGAAGGCCACGACATGGGGAGGGACTTCTTGTTTTGATTATGTGTCACTACAGGGAGGACCTCCATATATGTGACTATGATAGCGGGGACTACCGTCATAATCTGTGCTCCCACTACATGGAGAGTGATTGTAGTGTATACCCTGGGGAGGACCTTCAAGGTGGACCGCAACAAGTGGAGGACCTTATTGCTGCTCAATCTTCTGGTCACATGGATGATTTCCATGACTCGCATCAAGAGAGAAGCTCTCATGACCGACCGTTATATTGCCATGGATGAGGCCCCCACGGGTTCTCTGTGGAGGACCTTCAGAGATCCGGGTAGCACCATTGCAGGGAGGACCTTCGCAACTGCTACTGCCACTCCCATAATATGGTAATGGATGGGCGGGGTTTCGAGCCTCTGATTCATGCTTAGTGGCATCGGAAACCCCAGTTTCCAGCAGAGCAGAGTCAAGAACCCGCTCTTTATTTTCCGTCTACCTTTGGCACGTTTGGGGCGCTCTTTTGCTGACGGCGGGGACCATATGCTATCGACAACGACCATCACCTTCTTTGGTTCCCTATCTAATCAGGTCACTTGACGTTGCTGGGATGTGCCGATGAAAATCTTGACTTTTAGCCGGGATATATGCCTGCTCTGTAGCATCCAACATGATGGATGGGTGTCCCCCAGTTAAAACGAGTGAAGCTGCTCGATCCAGTTTCCCTTGCATCGTGGAATATAGCCGGTGACCCTCCTGTGCTAAAGTAGAGATGCCGATCTGTTCCGAGGCGTCTTTCTCATCTCTTAGATGAGTCACCTCAATTGGGGAGACAGGCTCACGGTCCCGAGTCCTTGATGTTACTGCCGATGCAATTACATGCTGTCAAGTCTACAAGATATGATCTGGGTTCGATACATGCTCCTCCATCATTTCCAGGATATGTAGAGAGACATCTTTGGTTGGAACGGGTATGAAGGCCCATTCCGGTATTGGAGTAGGGATATCATACTCCAGTCCTCTAGTGGTCAGTGGGTACTGATGATTCTCCTGTATCGGGGCAGGTGAACGAACCTGCCGCTGTAATGGGATACACTGGTTTCTCTCTTCGTTTGCCTCCACATCGGGGTGGTGGACTTTACTTACATCCACAGGGAGATGGACCTGCATATATTGGATTCCCACCGTATCAGGTCAGTGGCCTTTGATGGTCGGGAGACATGCCCGACTATGATTTTTCGCCACATTTGGGTTATGGGCATTGTTGATCGCCACCATATCCAGATGAAGGGAATCCAAAGCAACTGTTGGGAGCTGGTCATGTAGGTGCCGGGTCGCCACCATGTCAGGTTGGTGGGATTCACGACCCTGGGCAGGGAGAGGTGTGTGCCTAGTTAGTGTCGTCTGGTGTGAGCGACGGGCTTGATGGAGCTCGGCAGGGATGCGCTCCGACTCGTATGATGCCGCCATGTCTGGATGGAGGGCTCATGAGGTGCGAACAGGTGTAGGTTCCTGGTCATGGTACGTCTCCGTGACTGGGCAGCGGAGCTCCTCCTCAGGGACTAGGGTGATAACCGGCCCCCAATTGTACATCCACTTCTATTGTTGTGTGGTCTGAGGGGCCGGAGATAGGGTAACGTGGGACTAAAACCTCAGAGAAACGTACTCCTCGACGTGAGGATGTTGAGACGTGGCATGACCGTGATGAAACCTTTCAGTGGGGGCCTAAGAGCAGAACCCCCATTCGACAGGGATGAAGTCCTCAACGCCGACATCATCTACCTCCCTAAGATAAGAGAGGTACGCATTGTCTTGTTCTGGGGATATACTCCCGAAACGGTTGGAGACAGCGACGGGGGCTGTCTGGGTCAGCCTTTGCGGTCGTTGCTGGGCAGGCGACCGGAGAATCCTGATGGATTGGAGGGGGTGCATGGCCACCTCCACCATTGGGGTAGTACCATTCACTCGGTACTCTCGGATCAGTGCATCCGAAACCCAATGTTGATGATGCTGGGTGGGTGATTGGGTCCTCCATTGTTGAGGAAGTCTCGTCCTTGCATCGTTGGTAGCGTGTACTTGTGAGTTCCTTTGGGATGCCATTGTATCGAAGGGAGTTCTAAAAGTAGTGCCTTTGAAACATTTTAGCAAATAAAAGCAGCAAACCTATCAAATTAGCATCTCATAATCCCATGTGTAATTAATGACCATGCTTGGCCCTCCTTTGGAGCATAAGGGAGAACTATGTGAGATTAAGTTGAATATGTCATGTTTGGTTAAAGATTCATGTCGGGTTCACCATTTTTTTGTTTCGTTCTTGTTTTCGGCCATGAAACGCCAAACAGATCTTTATCCAATGATTGATGGACCTGCATTCCAATGGAAAGCGTTAGTCGGATGGTCTGACCAACGACTCTTAAGAATCACATTGGTCGAGAGGATGTGAAGTCGGGCTCATCACACCATTTTTTTGGGGGAATTATTTCCTTTTCTGGGACTCTCTTATAGATTTAAGACGTATTCATATGTTCGTGAATCTTTGGTTTATACCCAAACATACTATCCAATGATTTAACCTTGGTGGGAAATGGTCAACTGGACGTAGGGGTTCAAAATCATTTATGCCCATGGTTTACAATCCCTCGTTGGATTAATGACCCAGAAGGGTTGGAACTCGCTTTAGGAGGCACTAGGAATGGGGCGGTGAACCGATATGGAGATGATAGGATTGACTGATTGTTGGGCTTGAACCTCAGGGAGGCTGTTTATGTACCCTGATTAGGAGGCAGGGATCAAAGTCCACGTAGTTCGTATATACAGTTTAACATCATGCTGGAGGAGGGTGGACCTCGACGTGATGAAACCACTGAGTTGTGGGCTTGAACCTCGTAGAGGATTCTTACGTACCATGCTTGGGCATGTTTTAAAGTCCCCATAGTTCTCTTTGGCTTAGGGATTACACTCTGAGGCAGCCCATAATGATGGATTGGGGTTACACTCTGAGGAGGCCCATGGTAGGATGTCATGGTCGATGCTTACTCTAAGTCCATGTGAGTCATGCTCGGTGTGGGAAACAAGAGGCAACAGAGAACGGATGATCACAACGCGAAAGCTGCATCCATGATAAGTGAAGAGGGGCTTACGTACGAGGGCAACCCAGGGTGATGAATTGGGGCTTACACTCTGTGGAGGCCCAGAAGGTCGGGGCTTACTCTGAGATGGACGCCCGGGGCAACAAAGCCCATCTGGAGAGGGAATGATGGTGCTTTTGTGCCCATCTCCTCTCATGCAGTGCACGAGAGATTCCTTCTGATGGGTATTTTACCATCTTCGAGGAATCGTTAACTTGTGGAGTGGCAGAAAAGGGATTCCCGAGCTCAGACTCCACATTACCGTGGGAATGTGAACCCAGGAATTCATTGTGAATCTCCTCAAGGGTTGGGAAAACCCCTTTTCCCCAGTTTACCGTGGGTCTGTGAACTCAAAATGGCATGTTGATGTGCCTGAAAGTCATACCACGTGATTCCGGCAGCTCTGGCGGAGGCCTCAACTCATGGACAATGAATAAGCCAATGAGGGAGGTAAGGAGGACCTGGCTAGATTGGAAGGATTTTACCTAGATCTGAAAATGAGAACACCGAAGTATTTGCCGATTCACCGAGAGGAATAGGTGGTGGTGCCCTTTGCGTGGGAAAGTGCCACGTGGCTGGAGAAGCCGTCCGCGAACCAGGGTGGTCCGCGAACTGATTGGCGTCCCGCGAACCAGGACGGTTCAAGGCTTCAGGTTCAATCCGCGAACCAGGGTGGTTCGCGGCTTCGGGTTCAATCCGCAAACTAGGGTAGTTCGCGGCTTTAGGTTCAATCCGCGAACCAGGGTGGTTTGCGGAGGGTTATACGTGGGAAGCACTGACCAAGGGAGGCGCCAGTCGGAGGGTCATCGGTCCGGGCTTCGCCCACGTAGGAGGGTGCTACGCGGTGCGAATTATGGGAAAAGAGGCATAAACTCCCTCGTCCATGAGGAAGTCATCTGCGAAGGGGGTATGGTTCCCGGTTCACCAATTTATTTTGTGTTTTCCAATTCCTTCTTAATTCATATACATGATGTGGTGTGCAGATGGAAATTTCACTGTTTGTGAAATCCGAAGCCTTCCTTCAACCAATCTCTTATCCCTTCGAATCTGATTCACGTTCTTCGATCCCCATTTCTTTCCCCCTCGGTCTCCTTTTATAGAGTGGGGAAAGGAATGTATCTGTGGCCACGCGGCACCTTTTGTGGAGGCCCATAACTTGATTCACAGCTGACTTGGTCAATCTGCGAGTTGTTGTGTGTATTGAATGATTCCCCCCCTCCGTGACGTGAACTCAGGGAGTACTCCGCGGCTGAAGAGGGTTCCACCTCTACTCTGTGAACGACAGCGGGTGCAGCTTGGACCGGTCGACGCGGTCTGCGGTTTGGGCAGTTCGTGATGGTGAACCAGACTGGCACCCATCCTGCCTCGCACCCGCTGAGGCTCTCCGCCTCCATTTCTCAAATGACAATGGTTCACGGAGGGGGTGCCCCGCGGTGCATGGCCACGTTGCGCCTCCATGGACCGGTTCGCGGACTGATCCCTTGGTGTTGTGTCTCTTCTTTGATTATTTTCCCCATTTATTTTTGGGTATTTGGGTAGATATTCCTTTGTGAATTTTTTGAAGACCCTACAATGGCATGAAAATAAATTTAGTAAATTATTTATTGAGCTACCTCATCTATAATCATTTTAAGGAAGTGAATAAAGGACTTAATGGTATGTTGTGGTATATATTTATTCTCTTATCTAAATTTGAGTAGATAGCCATGGATGTTGGAACACATCTATCAAATATGATTATGAGACAAAATTCTATAATGGTGATAGTGGATATCCTAGAAATGTTGGACAACACCATCACTATATTAGACTAACATGGTGCAAGACATTTCCAATATACACAACCATAAAATACTAAACATACAAGGAATTATAGTAATGATTTTTTCAAAGTAAGACCCTAATTTTATATCTCATTTTATGAAATCCATAATGAAATTTCAAGGAATATAGGTAGTTATGGGTTGGGATTTTTATCATCAAATTTATGGATAGCATAAATAGACATTCCAAACATTGGAGATATTCTTAGAGATTATATGATGGATTTAGGTGGATGGTGAGATGATATTATATATATATATATTATATTTCATATAAACTAACGATTTTATATCCTTGATTCACATGGTTCCTTTTGATGTATTATATGAGATACCAAGTAATTCATTACATTTTTAGGTGGAAATAGGTGTGAAATTAATAATTTTACCTAGAATTATTCAATACATATTCTATTAGATTGATTTGATCAAACATAAGATCGAGACAGTTTTGAATAATTAAATATCTTATACAGATCATCGTCGATGATTGTTTTAATAGGTGAGTGGTCATGTGTTCTTACCAATTTCTCCAACACAGGGGTATAATAATTTTGAAAATTACAAAAAAAATTTCACCTCAACAGATATTCCATTCTCAGATACATGCTGTAGTTATTAATCTATAATATATATTTGATTTTTGGACAATGATCAATTGAATGAAATTTTATTACCATATATCTTATTAAAATATGTGAATACGTAATTAGGACTCTATGATTTTATAGGATTACATTGAATAATATTTATTTACAATACAATAAAATGTGGTAGTAAAAATTATTGAAAAATAAGTGGAAATTAAGAATGGTAAAAGAGACATTCTTGTATGTTTTTTTAATGAATTTTCGGATTTAGAAGGAAATGTGGGAGAATATGAAAGAAATGATAGAACAGTAGCCTGCAGTCTTTCCAGATTACACTGGTTTCTACTTTTTATGGATGGAAAACCCAATTGTGGGAATGTGTAGTTCACCCATCTATTTGTAATTTCATATTTATTCATTTTTTATGAGTCTATATAATTTTGTGATTGGGTTTTGGTCAGTTTAGAGGGGTGTTCGCATGTTTGACAGGATTATATGGTGGTGAAAAAAAAAACAGATATTATGGTCCAACTCTAGGAAAATATGAATGGTAAGACATTTGGAACTATGTTATATCAGGTTTAGTAAATGGGTTTTCATAACATTGTGAGATCCTGGGTGCAACCATACATCATGAAAGAGTTGTAAATATAGGGTAGAAAAATAGTTTTCTAATGGTAACTCTAACCCTGAGAGGGTTTTGACTAAGATAATATAACCACGCAGTTGGTGAATGGTTTTCCAATCCCTGATGACAAACAATGCATCATATATTTGGTATCCCAAAAAATTGTGGATCTAATATGATGTAATTTTTATTACCTCATGTGATAACCTAACACCTCAATGACATGAATTATTTTTTCTCCATATGCATTAGATATATTTACCATCGATCCAAAATATGCTATTTGGTGACTTAATATGTTTTGGTGGTCTCAATTTAGGGATAATTATTACTTCCTCAATTGTTGTTTTTAGATATAGTATTCTTACTTAGCTTATATTCATTAATAAAATCCATGGTACATATACATATGAACTATGATATGAATCATAATGGATATTTATTTTATTATTTTATGGGAACACATTATTTCTTAAGATCAAGAAAAAAATAGTGTCATACATTGTATACACCAATTTTTGTGAGGTAGGTGGAATCTATCTAATTTTCACTTGAAATGGAACCTAATGAATTGGTTTTGAATAAATTTATTTCTTGAAATTTATTTGACAACCTAGTTTGAATCATGATGAATATAAATTTTTTAGTGGTTAGTAAATTAGGGAAATTTCATGGATTTATTGAAATCCCTATGGAGGTATGATTTAAAATTAATTGCTTCAAATTATCCAGTGGTTTGAAGACCGCATGTTATTTTATGGAATTATTTTCTAAAATATTTGGCACATTTCATGGGAAATGATTTTTCATAGTATTTGGAAAACATGGTTTGTGTGACATCATTCATTGATGCAACATTATAGAAAGGGAATGTTCCATTGAGTCTCCTAGTATTGGTATCCTTTTGTTGACTTTGTGGATTAGTGAGATACCTCTAATGAGTATATAATTATATAATCTACAATCATGGAATGTATGTGAGTATATAGTTTTCGATACACCAAATAAATTGAGAAATGTTTTGAAGGATTTTTTTATTTTTAACCATTAATAATTTTTATGGATTTGATATAAACTATTTTTTATTCTTTAATCTGTTTAATAGAAAATTTGTAAACATATTATTTTCCTTGTAAAGTGAGTTGGGAATACATTTGGGTAATCATAATATGTTATGGATCAACACTTTCTTGGGAACTTCTTTATGTTTACAAATGTCATCTATCGGGACATGGTTAAAGGAAATAAATCCTAGTTTTCTATTTATTCTTCATGACACCACATTCTTGGAACATAGAGTTATATCTTATAAATGGTTCAGTGTTTCTTGTGGATTTTGATTCGTTTTTTTGGTGTTTTGAGGATTTTATGTTCTATTCAAGTATTTTTATAGTTTATTCTTGTACTCAAATATTGTTTACTAGTTTGAGTGATGTTTGAGTTTTATTTTTATATTATTACATTATATATGATTGTATTTTAATTTTAATATCATTAATATTGTATTATAATTAAAGGTAAAATAGACCCATATATGTTCTTAAAGACTTCATTATTTATTCCCAGCCTTTGATACTATATTTTAGATAGAACACTCTGAAATATTGATTTAGAATAGTGGGAATGGTTCTCTATAGTTGAAATAATGATCCTTAGTTAAGACTGAGTTTTTAGACATGGTGCCCTACATTAATGGAAGGGATTGGATGACAAGGAATTCCATATATATATATATATGGTATTAGTGGAAATTTAACCCCATAGTTGGCATGTATTTCTATGGATTTCGTTGAGATTAGTGTTCATGTAATTCCAAAATGATACGGATGGGTTTGAAAGACATATAATTCTCTTGATATGGATGAGGTTGGTGGATGCAGTTGTTAGAACTATTGAACCACATATATTGTAGGATATATGGGACATGGACTTCTGAATATGTGGTTGAGATGTTGAACATTGGATCTGGTCATGGGTTATGTAACATTTTGGATGAGGTATATGATTGAGGCTCTCAAAACCATAAATATTATTTAATAGATACATTTTAAACATATTCTCCGAGAACTATCATTATGAGACGTGTGTTATATTTTAGATTGATGCTCTGGGTACTTCTAGTAAATTGACTTATTTTGAGAATCCAATATAACTATGTCTAGGTATCATATAATAGGTTTTTAGATAAGTTAATATATTTTATCATGGATTCCATGGATTTTGATCCCATATGTTACATGGTTTCATGGTAATCAAGATGTTATTAGAGACTTCTCGGTGTTCCCCAAAGTAGTTTTGGTTGATCAAGTTCAGCGACCCAAGGATTGACTACAGTTTTACTATACGAATTTCATTTAATGAGGTTATATGCTAGGAAAACATATTTTAGTGTCAAATATTTATTTTAATAGTTTATTGGTTAACGGTTTGGGTTGGCCTACAAAGAATTATTTTTAACCCCCATTACTTTCACAGTAGTGTACTTGAAGACCGTACACTAACTTATTGGTTGATCATAAATGCATGAAGGATAGGGATATAGAACAATGTTTTTTATCAAGTGGATATTTATTTATTTATTTATATTATCATGTCAGAATAACATGATATATGTGTTGGTTATAAGGTAACTCATTCATCTCAGAGTAAATAGTATAGACCTATGCTTTTATTTTATTTTAATTAATGAAGATTATATTATTTTATGTTCATAGGGTAAAATTATGTTAAACACACACAGAAAACACTCATAGGATTGAAATGTAGGCCATATACCCCCCACCAATGTATATCCCACCCATAAAGCCTTATTTATTCAGTACATGGCCTGAAGGCCCAGTGGACATGAAGCCCATTACATGACCTAATGGACCAAAAACTGCTCTGAAGTCCCAATGAAACATCATTCCTGTATCATACTACCTATGTCTCCACCTGTCTATCTCATGACTACATCACTATTTTCTTCCATCATACATGCATCACTATTTCCCTATAGAAATTTGCTCCAACCCATATTTGAACTAGAGACTGATGCATGATTAATGGAAGCATTTACCAATATATAAAATTATATTAATTAAATAAATTGAAAAAATATATAAAATAAATATTTAGTTCACATTAATCCATTATAGGTTATTTTAAATCTACCATGATTGGGGTAATTGGAAACCAAAATTCATCATCTATATAGGTGGTGAAACAACCAAATATGTACAGTGATTTCATATTTTTTTAATAAGAGGGGAAATTAAGAGGAAGGATGGTAAATTATCCATTACCACATAATATTTTAGTATATATATATGTTATTGGAGTCATTGTGTCATGTTTTATAAGGGATGCGAGGAGAAGGTAGAAGAATAAAGGGATTTTAAAGAGATAGTTGGAGAATTTTACCAATTGAATGTTTCCTGTTGAAATACACCTTAAGGGACATTAATATTAAATTATTTATAAGAATATTTATTCTAGGGTTGTGTGGAGGGATTTTATCAGATATTTTTGTATAATTTTAGTAATCTCTAATGCCTATGAGGAGTTAGGAGGAGGGGTGGTGGGGGTGATATTTATAAGGGTAAGATAGTGGTGTTTTTATTATTATATAAATTAGTTTATTATTTTGGAACAAGACTATGAATAGTGATGAATATTTTGAATATGTAATGTATATAGTTTCTTTGAATTTGAAATAGTATTAGGACAAATATCCACATATTTAATTTTTTATGTAATTGATTTATAATGTTAAATATCATATATATCACCCCCAAACCCTGTAACCAAGAGCCAATGGTTTCTTTTTTACCTTGGAATAAGATACATGGAATTAAATAGTTATGGAACAAATAATTTAGTATACTTCATAATGTATAAACATACATGAGATTAAAATTATTGTTTAATACATAAAATAATCATTTTATTTCCTTTGAGAATATTATTATTTCCCTTAGTCATTATTATCATATGAATCACAAAATTCTTCCTCATATACTAAGGAAAATATAATATAATAAAGGGGTGAGCTCAAATTCTTAGTAAGGGTATGTGTATAGTGGAAATTCGGACTAAATATTACACAATAAATATGACATGGGTTATAACTAAAACACATTCAATTTAGTCAATATCTAGATCATATATGGCAGGAATAATAAATTATTAAATATTTCTTTATAAATATTCATCTGAGAATCAAAATTAACGATGGATATTTAAAATAATAGAATTTTCACATGGAATATCAAAAACTGAATTCATAATGATTGAATTAATAATTATTGACATATAAAATATACTATTGAGGCCTTTTTCCAATACACACACAAACACAAATATATGGTTAAGGCCATAGAGAAAACAAAATCTAGTTGACTCATGAGACCCAATTATGCCTCTAGGGGCAATATATGGCCCCGATCGTCACATAATAAGTCAAATTAATTTATTATATTAATGGTTTGAAATAAAATCAACATTAATTCTAATATTGAAATTGTATTATACTAAATATAAACAAATACCCCAATCAATAAGAATTATCATAAACCATCCTACGTAATATGAATGGTACCAACTATTACATCTGTATTCAAAAAAATCATAAACCATCCAATGGAAGAATAATTATGATATAAATATGAAATATCCCTATTTAATTATATTATAAAAAGGGGTATATGTCCCTGATTAATATAAATAACATAAATGATCCCCAATACATCGTTTAATAGAGTAAGAATTTCATTTTCATAATCACCTTTCAAGAAAAAATGTTTAAAAAATATTATTAATATAATTTTCACTGAATAAAATAGTAAAATATTTTCAATGAAATTTTAAATATTTGATTTCTAGTGCAGGATGAAATTTTTTTCATTCCATATAGTTTATTACAATAAATCTTTTTACATTTTCATTAAAATACAAATGGTGTTGTTTTTAAAATTAAATGAATGTTCTTCAAAAAATATAAAAACGTTAAAATTATTAAAATTTCTCTAATAAATCAGTTTTAAATTGATAATTACATTTTTAAATGACATTTTTCGAAAATAAGTGTTTTAATGAAAATGGATTTCCAACCGAATATAGAAATGAATTCAGAATTTCATAAAAACATTTCCCCGATAAATTTCAGTACCATTGAGTTTGAAAATTGTAATATTAACTAAAAAGGAATATAATTTACCATAGTTTAAAAAAATATAATTTTTTAATATATAAATATCAAAAAATTCCCCCAAGGGTGATGACAACATAAGCAATTTGAGTGATGCTGAGATTATAAAATAAACCATTGAAAATTTTCAAAATTTTGAATCATATTCCCCATGAAAGAAATATATTTAAATGAAACATTAAATAAAATTGAGAACAAATAAATCATGATATAGCCTACCAAAAATAATGTATATATAATTAAAAAATAAATAAATGTTGAATATGTTGTATGTCTCAAAGAAGTTAATGAGAGACATGAAACCATTACATTTAGCCTAACTCATCAAATATCTTCTTAATCATCTAGAATCATAAACTTGGTTTTGTTATTTATTTTATTATGATCATTTTTATAGTATATTATTATTTTTTATTAAAATATTACCATTTTATATATGCTTACATAATAAATTTTTCATACGCCTGATGATTCAACGATATTTGGCATATGTGTCAACGATTACTTTGGTCGGTTTACAATAGTTAAAGGGGTTTTATTTTAATATATATAGAATAATAATGAGTAAATTATTTTCATATTTTCACATAAATTATAATTTTAAAACCATTCATGAATGACATTTATTGAAAATGAAAAATGTTACAATCACTGTGACATTATGATGAACGTACACATGAGTAACATTTCGATTTTACAATGATTATTATGGAATGAAGTTGAGTAATACTATAACATTTTAGAGTAATAATATTTTAATTTAAAAAATAATATTTCCTTAAATACACTAATATATATCATCTATGTTTTTTTATTAAAATAAATTCACATCGATTCATGAAGACAGTAATTAACACGTACATGAATAATGTTATCATTTTCCAGTGAGTGAATAGAGACAAAATTAGATGATATATTCACGTCTATTAATGATGATTTTTTCTCTAATATAATTATTATTTCTATTATATCACATATATTAAATACAATTATCCTCATAACCATCCAACTAATGAATTAGTGAAGGACGAATCAGATCACTCTATGAGGTTGTTAGTGATACACACAGGTTATGTTATCATATCCCCTAGGAAATGGAATTTATTAAATTTATATAATTACTAATGAGTTAATATTATGTTATAAATATAACATATATAACTTATATCCATCAACATATTGAATCTTTTTATGGGGTAATGGAAAAACTAAGGACCTCGGTATGCGATGCGGTAGTTGGCACACACCCGAATGATGATTTTGAAACTCGTTTGGTATGTGTGGGATGGTTTTAGATCTTGTTCTCAACATTCCAAAAGATAATTATATGGAAGACAGTAATGTTGTTAGGGAATAATTTTTTATAATATTTTATTTACTTGGATGAATAAATAAAATAACAACACTCATTGATTATTATTACCACTTATCCTGGTATCCTTCATATGTTTGCACCGAAAGATATCTTATTTTGGATTTCCTTACCAAATTAGGATTATACGATGAGGGTATAGATGTTGAAAATTTATTTGGATAGGTATTTTCTAATCAAAAATGTTTTGAATGTTTGAATAATATAGTATAGGGGCATCCTGTTTTTAGTGAGGTGAGTGACATAATTGTAATGGTTGAAAGGAAAAAGGTGTACCTACAATATTCACATGCCAAAAGGGACACTATAGAGTATTATGAAGAATTAGAAAATTTAAGGTATAAATATTTACAAATAATATATTTCAAAAAAAAAAATTAGATCATTTTTACCCTTATATATTTATTTTAACACCATAGTAAATTAGTTTCTACATGAACCATGGTAAATAATTTTTTCTATTTATATTATTCGTTATGGTAAAAATTTAAGTGAAATTTATTTTATAACATATATTATAATTATTTAATATATTCTATAATTTGTTTCAAAAATACAATAATATATGTGTAAAAATATAATTTAAATTAATCCCACAGACAATATGAGAAAGAAGGCTTTCAGAAGGAAAATGCCCAACAGTTTAAAATGATTTTATATTAAAATACAATATGAAAATCAATAAAATGACCTAATTTGAAATATTATATATACAAATGATCCATTTTTACTTTAAAAACAAATTTTAAATTAAATTTAACGTATTAAATAATTTTAAAGAAACCATTATCAATTAAAACATAGTACTTTTCACTATTTATCAAAAAATTAAAATTTTCATAAAAATCACATAAATAAACCATAATATAATTTTTATATTATGTTCTAAAGAATGGTGTTTAATATTTAAAATTTATCTTCTGAAATTAGTAAGGATTAATTAAAAATTATGTCTGAAAATCACGACTAAATTGTGTTTAATGTAATATAATATTTTCAAAAATATTTTCTATTTTAGTTAAATTAGTTAAAAATTTATAACTATTCAATATATTTCAATATTAGATAATTTATAAATATTTACACCATATTACATTAATAATTTACTTAATAATATTGATTTTTTTAAACATTAATGTCTGTTTTATAAATGAAATTTTAAAATAGTTATATTTTAATAATATTTTATGTTTAATTATAACCTGATGTTGTGTGTATTTCAATATATTATAGAATTTGAATTTATTTAAAAATTTACATATTTTATGTTATTGATAAGTTTTATTTTCTTGTAATCCTCATTTTTTATGTCATATAGTATATCAAATACTATTTTCATATTTTATAATATTAGGTTGTTACATTCTTCCCCACTTAAATAAATTGTTCCCTTATAATTTAATATTGATCTCGCTAACGAAGGGTTTTCTCAGTTGGAAATATATTCATTAAAAATCAACATACTAAAAAGCGTTACTAAACATCCAATTAATATATGAAAAATGGGGGATTAAAAAGGTCTTATGGAATATCACAAAACAATGTTTCTACATAGGAGACCATTAGAATGAAATGAAAATATGTAAATTGAGGAGAATCATAAATAATTATATAGAGTGATAGGGGAATTGATAAAAATAAAGTGAATAATAAATTAAATGTTAATGACCTCATAAATTTAAATCTATGAGGATTTAAAATACCATAGGATCAACATCAATTAAGGTATTTTGATGAGATTGTGATTCAATATCCTTTTCATATAGTTTATGAATTTCATTACAATCTAAACATAGAATATATTAAAATATAATTAACTGATATATTTAAATTTCATATGCACAATTTCATCATTTTTATGTGATTTAATGAATTTCAAATTCATTACATACTATAGGAAATGAATATTCAAGATGACTTTTTTATTCCAAAAGCAATACAATTAACATTTATGGGATCAATAAATCCATTATATAACGATATGGTATATGTTAGATCTATATTTATTATTATAATAAAATTGTTAGTGCTTATTATCAATGTATATATATTCATATGGAAAAGATCAACTTAAAAATTCTATAAATTGTTAACCTTATGTTAATTCACAAGATATTATGATAAAAAACAAAAATAATAGTTCAATAAATTTACAAATTTAACTTTTCATTAATCTCTAATACAATATGAAGTAACTCTTAATCATCACATACCAAACTGTTTAATACCTAAATCATGTATTATATTAAATCATAGTGATATCCTAAATTACCATAAAACCATTTTTAAGGAATTCAATCTTTTAAATTATTTAAATAAAGCACAAAATATTGGATATATTCTAGAAATCAAAAAAATTGTTGTTTACTCCATCAATGAGAGAGTATTAGACCTTTTAAACAAATCATTAATCAATTCCAAAGTAGTCAGTACTATCCAATTTACTTTTTACCACATCAATAATATCTTCATACCTATATCAATATCTCAATGTCAAGAACATATCATGTGTTTACTATGATGTTCAAATTTTCACTGAATCATTCTTCATGGTTGTTGGTGTTGTTCAACATAAACATCCTAATCCTTAATTAAAAATTAATATAGTACAGTTCTTATAAATTTCATAATTGTTTTAATAGAGATATAATTTATTAATATTCTCTTATTAGATAATTATTTAATACAAATACTTGAATAGTTGTCATTCTATTTCATCTATAGTAATATAATAAGCTTGAAAATTATCTATTGTATTAATTTGTGTATAATACCTTGACGATTGGGGAATTGGTTGGAATAGTGCCCCATCCCATTACAGTTAAGGAAATATACTTTGAGGGAATATCCCTTGGAATTTAATTATTAAAAAGTTTGTATTTCTTCTCGAAACATGAAGAAAAATCAATTTCCTTTTAGTCATGTACCAAAGTTTTTGTTTCCAAAAGTATCACATGATTGAAAATACACCATTCCCTTCTTTCATTTATCCTTGTTTTTATCTTAAATCATCTTATTATCTTGATTCCTTTAAAATTAATAATACAAATATATTTATTTTTATATCGTGTAATCACATGATACTAGTCCTCATATGATGAGAATTTTTGGGAGACTAGTTAACTTGTAAATATTTTTTTAATCACATCAATGACATTGATATTCTTAATCATTGGATAAAGTGCATGGATTTGGTTCTCATTCCTTCTTCTAGGTGACATTTATCAACGTTTTCATACACTATATTAGATCATAACATTATGAAATATAATTCATGATTCAAAAATTTCTAAAATAATTAATAAAAATTTAAAAAATTATTCATATATAATCTCATAATGATAAACATGTGTTACATGGGGATTACTTTATTTGAAAATCCTTAATATTTTTTTGTCAATAAAATGAGAATTATCCCAAGAATATCTTCCATAAGTAACAAACTAGTTGTGTTGTAATGCTTTTTTCAGGCACCAGGTAATGATTAGTTCCAGACCAATGATACCACTATAGAGTTATTACCCCTACGTATATCTATTCAAAAACCATTTTCACTTGTAGTATGTAAAAATGGATTTATTTTCTAATACAAATCACATAACATATTCATTATAAAAAAAATTAGGATTTTATTATATATTTATCATCCAATTTCTTTTATTGGGTTATGTTACCTCATCTGTGTATTATTATATCTAGTTCTCATTGATTCTATTAAACATCCTCTGATTCCAAAAATAGCAACCCCAACCCCAGTTTCTTAGAGATTTTGTTTTCTTTATTACATTGGCATAAGATACCAGGAATCACATCCCAAAAGGGCCCAATAGTGTAGTAATACTTGTAAACTATATATATATATATATGAAATAAAAATTTCATTTTAAAAGATAAAATACATAGTTAATTTTCATTGAGAATTAATTTATTTCTCTTAGTGTGTCCTTATATATAAATCAGAATACAACTCCTCCTATCCCATAGAAAATAAAACATAATAAAGGGTCGAGATCATATTCATAGTATGAGTAATAGTATAATAGAATATATTAATAAATAAGGAATATTTAATATTTTTAGGTAAATAATAGAAACACATGTCATTTTTTCAATAGCACGAGTATAATTTTGTAGGAATAAAATATAATCAAATAATTCCATATAAATAATTTTATTAGAAAGAAACTTAACTATGGATATTCTAATTAAGTGAATAATTAAATAGAATTTCAATAACTAAATTCGTAATGATGTAATTAATAATTATTTTCATAAAAAACAAACCAATTACTCTTTCTGCAATGATATCTAATACAGTCGAATACATGTTCTAATAAATCTATATAAATGGATTAGTCATCGACCAAAAACTAATCTCATTTATCTCATGAGTCATACCGATGCATCGATGGGATATATAGGTCCCTCTTATCACATAGTAAGTATAATTAATTTTTTATATTAAAGGGGTGAAACATATTCAACATAAGAATTCATTTTGAAAAAAAGATTATGAAATGATAAGAATTACCACAATCAATAATCATAAAAATAAACCTACCTATGTAATTTGAATATTACTAAAATGATACATCCCTAGTCAAAATAATCCTAAACCATACATATATATAATAATTCTAGTAGAATTATAACATATCCCTAATGAATCATAATTATAATGAATAGTTGATTTATTTGATAAATAGAAATAATCTAAAAAATATTCTAAAATAATTTTTATGAAAATAATCATTGCATTTTGAAAATAAGATTTTGAAACAAAAATATCTCAAAAAATATTGATAATATTTTTCCATGAAAATAACAAATAAATATTGCAAACTACTATTTAAAATAATGATTGGTTATGATGGGGTAAAATTTTATCCATACAATACATATTAAAACAGAGATTCCTTTTATGTTTTTGGTAAAATTAAATCAAGAATTTTTTTGAATATGAAATAAATATTCCATTAAAAACAATTTGTAAAAAATAAAAATCGAAAATAATATTATAAAAATCATTTTTAATAGTTAAAAATTAATTTTAATTTATTTTAATAAATAAGGGTTTTTATGAAAAATTACTTATGACCATAGAGGGAAATAATATATGATTTTATTAAAATAATTTTTACAATACTATTAGTGTATAATAGGTGTAAAATTATAAAATTACTTTAAAAGAATCATTAATAACTAATCAAAAATAAAAAAATTTATTTTATGATTGAAATATAAAATATTTCCCCAATGGATAAGTAAAAATAAATTTTCCTAAAAAATGATGACATAGGGAAATAAATCATTAACACTTTGGTAACCATTGAATCATAATCCCCAGGAATGAAAAAAATTTAAATGAAACATTAAATACCATGAAGATAAATTAATTCTTGATTTAATGTCAAAATATTCATTAGATACACCCTAAAAAATAAATCCACAGTGAATAAGTCAAACAACTCATAGATTTAATAGTGAGACGATATACCCATACCTTGAGTCTTAGTCATGACATAAGTTCTTTAACATCTCAAATAATGGTCTAGACTTTATGTCCCGTTACACTGGTGGAATTTAGGAGGTGGTGGAGTTTGGGGGAATTCTTGTTGGAGATGAGGATTGGATAGTGGATTTGAAGTTAAAATATCATATAGGGAAGTATTTTTCCGTGTTGAGGATGATTCACCATAAAGTCCATGTTAGTGGAATCGAGAGATCGGTTATAATGTAAAGCCTTATAGGTGGATTTTGTATTGTTTTACACTTTTTATTTTTGTTTTAGCATGTTTACTAGGATACAATGTTTAGTTTTTGAGGAGATATTCATGTTGATCTATTGATTTTAGGGTTTTTTTGTCATAACGATATTTTTTTTTCATTTCCACCTTTATAATGATTAAATTTTATAACATAGATATTTCTCACATGGCATGGTCTTTATCATAGTTTATAGGATATGTTGTGTAGGCCTATCTTTGTTTCTTGGAGCTATTTTTTCATGAGAACTATTGTGTCATCTTTACACCATAGTTTTGTCCTATGTGAATATCCTTATATTGTAGTGAAGGGTATTGAACCATGCTTTTCTAATTTTCTGGAAGCTTATTATTTCTTGAACTAAAACCAACCTCATTTTTCGTAGTTATTTCTCTAAATTTTAGTGATCCACCTAGATGGTTTTTGGTGGTATTCAATCCCCTCCTTGTGGTATTTGTTTCATACAATTTAGTGATTGAGAATTGATAATTTTATAATGATTCCTCTCTTTTCCTACATAATGTTTCCCATATTCATCATTCTAGTGAGGTTTTTTCTCAATAAGATGGATGGTCTGGGTGATGAGGTGAATGTAGATTTATAGACAATGTTTTGTTCATGGTTACATATATATCAATTTGTAAATATTTTATGTGAAGAATTTTTTTCTTCTTTCTATCCTTACAGAATAGTTTGGAAATATTTGATGAGTTAGGGTATCCTCATACTCTTCCAATTTTTGTGCATGTGAATAGATGTCAATATTTTTTCTTCTTTTCTGTAGATAATGTGGTTCATCATAAGAGTATAATTAAATACATTTAACTAAAATGGAATGGTATGGGGAGTAGTCAATTATTTTTACTATTTTTTAGGATAATGTTGATATAAATATATATATATATTGCCTTTTCGGAAGACCATAGTTGTTGGGATATTTTTTTGTTATAATGGATATAATTTTGAATCAATTATTGTGGTATTTTTTTATCACATCCCATATAAAATTATAATAACAAATATTTGGATAATGGATTAGTGGCCGATGTAAAATTGGAATCATTTTGAGAATACCCATGAAAAGAAACAATGTAAAGTTTCAAAAACCATTTTAATTTAATCTGAAATGCTGTGATGTGAATTATAAAATACACTGCTATATGTTGATACAATTTATGTGAGTTTTTGTTATTTTAATTTTAATCCTATTAAGTATTATACTATGATGTTAATTACTGACTTGGGTCCAGGATGTGTTGGGTTGAGAGGAAATTATTTATTGGCATAAGATATGATATGGGATGAAATGGGTGATGGTTACATTGTGTGGTCATTATAGTGATATGGATTAGGGTATAATTTTCTATGGTGATGGTTGATGTGGTAAAAAGGAGTCATTATGTGTGTGTTTTTTTGTTATTTATCAAGTTAAATAATGAATGGATTAAATTGAAGATGTTAAATAAAATAGGCTGGTAAATCAAACAACATGGACAATAATTAAATATATGAATGTGTTGGTCTTTATTTATGGTTTTTTATATAAATAAATGGATAATAAATTATGTGTATTCATTAAAGAGATATTAAATGTAATACAAAATGTGATTTAGTGAAAAAATGTTAATTCTAGAAAGTTTATCCTTTATTTGATGGTGGGAATTGTGTGGTTATGAATAGTGGATGTGTGGTGTGATGATTTTAATGGTGGAATTAGTTGTGGTTAATTTAATGTGGTGTAGGGGAGGTTATTTAGTGTATGATAATAATGTGTTTGTTAAAACCCAGGTTTCGTTTTTTGTTTTCTATTAATACTTTATTTTATGTTATTTACTTATACACTCCACCCGAGTTGGATGACCATCCCACTTCCAAAATGTATTTAGTTCTAAGTTATTTCTATAAAATCCAGGATATTAGTGAATCAGATGGATATCTTCCACTATTTTCCTATCTTCCATCAAAAGTTTTGATTATGATATGGATTAATGTTGGAGATCATCTAGTGATATGGGTTGGTGATGAATATCACCGAGTGATGATATGGGATAATTTCGGAGATCAATATATAGTGATGTGGATGTGGTATGTTTTGGGGGACATGCATGGTGGGAGGAGGGTAGAAGTTTCATGTCTTTCACAATCATGATACACTACTAACATAGAAAATATATATGGGTATGTGGACGATTTTAGGACGTAATGAGGTAGATTTGGGGATACATGATAATTCTAGCACTGGTTGTTACACCCTATTGAATGTTGGGAAGCGTTGGGATGCTTCTAGAACCACATCATAGAATGGTAGGACTAGGATGTGATATTCATGGAAGAGATGGGTGTGTAGGGCATTATATGTTAGGTCATGAGAGTGTAAAATCATTGGGTAAGTAGTTGTCAGGTTCCATGTTTTACATTCTATTATACTATATTACTATATTGGATGTGTTTTTTGGTAAGTGTGACTTAGTGAACTTGAGATGTGTTTATTACCCTATTTAAGTGCATGTTATCTACACTTTTTTTTCATTGGTTCATTAATATAATTTTATGACATGTTCATGCGAGGTATTATCTATGATCCTACTAAGTAATATGTTATCATCACTCTACATATTTATAAACTGATATTCATGTTTATATAAGGATATCAAGGATCTAGTTGGAAATTCTAAGCCTAGAAATTGGATTTTTTACTCACTATCATCAGAATTTTCATTTGGTATTTACATAGATAACTTTATCACTATTTATTAAAATTAATCATGCATTGTGGGATGGTTTTGGTTCTCTTTTATTTTAGGTGGCAGAGTTGATTAGCGGTTGATTATAACTTATACCAATATTATATTTTTATTGAGTGTAATTCCAAACATTTGTGTGATATTTTTTGTGCCCCCATTGTTAGCCATCGACCTGAGGCCTACTAGATCTGAGACATGCCGGGTTATTATCACTCTCTGTTCTTTTTCGATCAATGTGGGGTACCAAGGGTCATGATATATTGTTCTATATAAGATATGATCCAAGATGATGAATCTTTACAAAATTTTAATAAAGTAGTAAAATAAGGTCTCCTGAAACCGTGTATCATGTACAATATATTATGAAACATATTGTAGGATCAAATATTTTAAAATTGTAAAATTTTTAAGGGGAGGTAAATTGAAATTAAAAATATCTTTAAAATTCACAACTCCCCTAAACCACAGTCACCTTAAAAAATCACTATCATTATAACAAAACCTAAAATTATGGAAAATATCATGAGAAAATAAAGCATATTATGAGATTTAATATGAAATAATTTTAAATGATTTTTTTAACAAAATTAGTGACAATAGATTGAATGATTTCACAAATCCTATATATGGAAATTGACTCTTCCCATTGCAAGTATGGTTATTGAAAATATAAGCATTTAAAATAAGTTTGACGAATATATGGTCAATATTGAAATGGTAATTAGATATACAAATTTAAAATGTGAACACCAGAGTTATGAAATTATAGAAATGAATCGGATTAATATATTTTAGAAATAATAATAACATAACAAAAATATAATAAGTAATTAAATTTTTTCACATTTTTGGGCTAAAATGTTATTATCAAAATAATTGTTTGATAATATTAAAAGAAATGTCTTAATATGTATAAAACGATAAAACTAAATAATTTTAATATAGATAATTAGATATAATTGTATTTAGGTAATAATCATTATGTTCCTAAAAATGTATTTTCAAAAAAATATTGACATTACATGCATTATAATTTTTTATGAAACTATTCATATTATATTAAAAAGATGATAAATTTTATTTTTGAAATATATTAACACTGATTTAACTATAAGTTTATGTAAAATAATATTATAAAAACTTATTATCTAAAAAATCATTTTTAGTTATTTTAGATTTATTTATTTTTTATATCATAAATTTAATAGTTAAATTTAAAAATTTAGGCTGTTCAATTTACTAAAAATAAACTTAATTTTATGATTTATCAGGGAATTGTTATCTTGAGATGAATTTATTATAATTTTCTAAAAAATTCGATGAATAAAAAAAGCATTTTTAATAATACAAAACTTTGTTAGGACATTATTAGTATATAAGTATGAATTTTTTATTGATGAAACCTTTTTCAAAGGACACATATTCATTTTATAAGGGAATTTAAAATTTTAAAAGTGATGGATATAATTTAAAACTCAATATTTAATATTATAGAATATAAGTTTTATTTTAATAAAATAACAAAAATAAAATTCCATATATTATTTAAAATTCAATATGAAATAAATTAGTAAAAATATTATAATAATATGTATTTAAAATGTAAAATCAATAGGTGTAAGTTATATAATGTGGATTATTTTACTTTCAATCATAATGGATAATTTACATTGGTAAAAAACTGTTAACATGGTAAAACTCATGAGGGATAAAAGGGGTTTTACAAAGAGGGAATTAAGAAAAACATGATTACAAAATGTGTGGTTATTAGGTTTTTAGGAATATCTCAAACATATCCTTTACAATCCCCATTATATCGCACTTTTGGATCCACCTTCCTAGAATGATACTTCCAATTATTAAAATAATTCTTTATTTACGATAATTTCATCCATTTTCACTAATAAAAATTTTTATATTGTCCTCTGTTACACTCATGCCAAAACAACAAATTTTGTGACACCTCCAGCTTCCATGATACACTTCTCTTTGAATAATACAGTAGCTTGTGTTGTACGAAACTTCGAGTTCTAATACACACCACAACCAATCAAAATAGCAGTTATGAATAGTAATACCCACTTTTTGAAATTTTATTGATTTTCTGTTGAAAAGTGGACTTCATTTTTGGATTTGTAATATCTAAATTAGCATAGGGATAAATTTTGGTATTTTTTTGAAAACTTTCAATTTTTGATGAATAGTGAAAAAACACCAGGTTATAGTTTAAAACAATATTTTTATTTAAATAATTATTTATTTTATTTAAATTATTTTAGGTCAAAATAGATACATAATACCTATATATGTTCATTGTAATTCATTGGAGTTAGTTTGTAATAATTTTAGATATATAAAAATTTTATTAAACTTTTCACCGTCTTTTTTACCCATCTCTTTGGAGAATTTGAAAATTCACATAAAACATAATTATAATACATTGGTGAGTGGAATTTTGGAAATAATAGAGACATGGTTACGATCAAGGAGTAAAATTTGGTTCAATTAGATATAAATAATTTTTGGTGAATAGGATCTTTTTAATTTTATTTACCACGGTTAAAAGTAAATTGGGTAATTCAGGGTAAAAATGATATTATTATAACCCTAAAACATGTCCTAATTCTATTGAATAAGTATAATACGACCAAAAACAACATTAGGAATAAAATATTAAACTCTTTGGTCTACATGGATTAGAATAGGTCATTTAATATTATTAAATTTAAAGAAGAGATAAAAGAGTTAAAATCAATGTTTAATAACTAAATATTTTTTAATATAGGTTGACACATAAGATAAATTTGATTATAAATATTCATTGGAAATCAATAAATATTTCATATGTAATAGTATTTTATTTATATTTTTTAGACATCAAATAATTTAATTTATTTATGACACAATGGTGATGCAGTAATTACCTAATTAATAAAATATTAAAATAATTGATATTATAAATATCCAAATAAATGTAATTTGAGACATTTTATGAATTCCTCTAAATTTATAGGTTAATATGGGATATTATTTTCGATTATATAAATTTTTTTCTAACTAATAATTTTTTTATGAATATATCAAAAACAAAATACCAAATAGTGTCAAAATTGACATAAAATAGTTTTTTAAAAAAATATTATATTATTAATTGATATTATTTTCCTAAAAATCTATGGTTCGGCCAAAGGACTTATATAATTATATGTGTATCCTTAATTAACCATTTTTAATTCTCTTGGAAGTATATTTTATGTTTATTAACCATGTAATAAAAAAAATACAAAGAGACATGGTAAATGTCAAACTATATAACTAAGAGTTAAATCTAAATGTTAAGGTTAATATAGTGACCCAAACCTATCTAAAACCAATTGGTTGAGTGTCTTTTGACCCATATCCACATTATCATTTACATAATCCATTATATATCCCTATAAAACAAAAATCATTTTTTTATAAAATAATATTTCGAAATTTTCCTAAGGTACCCCTCACCCCTCTTATAAAAGGGCACTCCCCCTTCTCTCTAATTAACACCTTCAAAGCCATTTGGCATGGCCAAAACCTCAAAAAATAACCTCTCAATTGTCCTCCAATTATACTAGAGGAACTCCTTTCATCAAATATCCATCTTTAATAACCCTTTTTATAAAATAAAAATGAATAACTCAAAGAGGAGGTAATAATTTCACCATCCTCTTTCATGTTCTTTTCTTCTTCAACTTTTTATTTCTTTGTTATTTTCACTAAAAAAATAATAAAAATAGTGTCTTCTCTATACTGTGATGTCATTATAAATATGGTACAACCATATTCATTATTCATTTAATCCTTTGAATGACATGTCACCATACGTGCGTACGTACAGATTATCGTCTACACATCATGGTGTAATTGTTATTCAATACATTATTATCTGGATGGGTATAATAATGAATTGTAATTGATTTAAATAATAAATATAACATTATAATTATTCTTTATATATTATATACCATCCAATTATATATTATTTTAATATCAAAATAATGATATTGTCACTCGTGCGTACGTACAGATTACCGTCTCCACGAACGCGATGAGATTCATTCCCCATCATATCCATTCAAGACTAAATTTCATTTTATGATTATAAATAATTTTTAGAGATATTATATCATTATGGATATAAATATGATACATCCCATCCATAACAAATATTACTCACATAATAAAACATAAACGAAAATGAATCCGTTAACACCCAAAATGATGATAATACTAAGATATTATTAACAAAGTAATTTTAAAAAATAATATATGTTATCATATTAATGTATATTATTCTTGAATAATTTAAAAACAATTATTTCACCATTATATAAGAGGTTAATTTACCCATGACCAATGAAAAGGTACAAAGTATGGGTTTCTAATATCACTTTTAATTGAGTGTTATTTCCATTGTTCACCACTTATTTATTGCATGTGGTGTGTGTACTTCCCCTGATTGTATTCATTGTGTAATATATTTTAATTTATGGATATTTAAATCATCATTTTATGAAACTGATTTCTTGGGTGTATGTTTCGTAAGTTACCAAATAGATAAGGAAATTTGAAATTTCAATTTCCACTCATTCGGCTTTACGCATACTTCATCGATTATTTTACTCCAAGATTATGTGTGGGATCGCTATTCATTTTCTTATGTGATAATTTAAACTCCCCTTATGGTGGATATACTTTTGATACACATAATAACTCCATTGATAGATTTTCAAGTCATCGATATGAACTTGGTAAGAGTAATTTTAACTCAATATCTATTTATCAAGTAAAATATCCAATTCATTGGTGTTGTTTTTACAAGAATATGTGTGGATGTCCTCTGGTTGATTTCCATTGAATATCCAATCAAATTGGGTGTATTTATATTTTTCACACATAATTATGTCATTGATTTATCCTTAACCTAAGTATATGGTCTTTTTAAGAGATTTCATCTCAATTAACATTCCTTTGATACTTCATTATTGTGATACACCAATTCGCTATTATATTGTGTATATAATGTACTTTTACATAGTATATCATGAATCCCTTTATTCTCATGATATTATAATGATTTTATTACCTCAATTATTTGTATTCAAGTGTCTCTCTTTGGGTTAGGAACTCTAACTGAAATATCTTTTTAATTGTTTAAACCATTTATTATTCTAAATATTTCTCATTAATGTCCATGTTTTATAAGTGGTTTTAAGGATTTATTTATATGGACATTAAAGCTTAAAAATTAAAATTTATTTTAAAAATTTCAATGTGGTATGATATACATTGATTAAAAAATCTATTTTTAAATGGCTTCTTGAGAAATAGTGTGACTTTTAAATGTTATCAACACAAAGGTGGATATTTCTCTCAAATAGGTTTGGTGATTATTTTCATCTACATCAATATCCTTCATTATTCTCGATTGAGGTTAATCTGTTACAATAAAATCTTTCATATTGTATTGAATGAGTTATGTTTGACTGTGGATGTTCTATTTGTATACCATTCATGGTTTGTGGATAAAATATTGACATTTCATATTCTAATTTTAATAAGAATTTTTCTATTATGTTTCAAAATTTTCATATGAGGAATGCATTGGACTTAGTAAGTGACAGGTGGTGCCCACTATAACTCCTAGATGCATTAGTAGGTCTCGTGAGACAAACTAGTGTCTTGGCACAAGGCCTTAACAAAATCTTATTTTTAGTCTTGGAACAAGGCCTTGACCATGTGGTTATGATAGTCTGGCATTTTTTATTCCATCATTATAAAAGTGGTTATTGATATTGCATTTGATTATTAGACAAATATAATATCCATGTCATTAATTAAATGGCATTATTTCATTTTATTTTTTCTATATTATACTAAATTTCATGTTTAAATGGATTTTGTTTTAGATATACATTTCCTTAAATGTTTATGCTTATTTATGAAAGCTTCCACTATAATGTTATCCCTACTCAGCATCTGAGAACCCCACTTTCCATGTTTTATTTTTCACAGGATGCAAAGAAGAATATTATGACTGACCTCTAGGGATAGTCTATGAGATCTCAGGGTGGTATATGAAAAAAATCTTGTTGTAGTTTTCCATTTTATGATGTAATAAACACCTTATGAATTTATCTATTATTTACAAGGCTATTAAACTAATCGGTCATTCGAGACTTGATCTTTTATGATCATGCCAATGATACACAATAATGCACCGACTCTGGGATTCTAGGTTCGGGGCATTACATTTCGTATCAGAGGATGTTTTGTATAAAACATGGAAACTTGATTTAGACAAACTCTGATTAGAGGACATATCCAAAAGATAGATTTTGATGATTAGTATACAAGAACATCCTAAAATATTGATATTGTAGTGATTTTGTGACTTTTCCAAGAAACACATCCCTATCTGGATACGAGCAGGTAGAGGCGACTCTGGTACATATGTACCTAGGGGTAAAACCCAAAAACACCACTTTGATCTAGACTCGAACGAGAACTAGTGCATGAAAACGGGCTTTGTTACACTCTTGGTTACGACACTGCCAGGGGATATTCTTAGGATAATTTACATTTTCATTACAAACTGATTTAACGTATTTTATATAAGATGAGAATAATTGACCTTGGTTAATCCTAACATGTTTCAAATTGAATATATGGTTTCATGATATTATCTAAATTATTTTATGACTACTATTACTCACACAATGCTTTCTGGTTTTAGTAAATGGATGGATTCCAAGTAACTCATAGTAACTTTGAGAATGATGTACAAGGTGGGAATGATGGTGGAAATGAGCAACAAAATAGAATGTTGATAGGTGTAAAAGATATCGTGTTAATCCCAAATTATTTTTCCAAAAATATGATCAACAACATATATATTAACCAAATCACGTACTCAACAAAAATAGAAAGGTGGTGAATAATAAGAGCTCTAGCAGTTGGGACCATGGAGAAAAGAATCCTCAATTTCCACCATGCTAAAAATGTTGAAGGAGACACCCATGAATGTGTCTCAATGCAACAAATAAATGATTTAATTTTGGGAAAGATAGACATAAACTGAAGAATTGCAGAGGAAAAATGAAGAGTACTATGGAAGAAAAAAATGGTCCCAAGAATCCATTTACATTCATATGTCGTAAAATGTAGGGGACATGGACATTACTCGAGTGAATGCCCTTTTCTATAAGATATTTTTTGGTCAAATAAGAAGCTATGTGGAAATAAATGGTTGGAGAAATGTTTAAAAGTATTCGTGATCCTTGTTGATGGGGTTACATTGGAATAATTTTCTCTTCTATTTGAAACTCTATAGTGGTCATCTAAAAATGATATTTAAGGAAGAATTATCATTTCTGTTGTGGATATAGTTATAAATAACCATTTGTTTTTATATGATCATTGGGTTTTATGCAATTACATGTTATTATATTTTGGGATGAAAATGCAAGTTATGAGATAAAATTTGTGGTTAAATTATTTTATGGGTATTTTGAAGAATTTATATCATTTTGGTAATGTTATAAAATATAATTTTTTAAAAAGGGCAACACATAAAACATGTGACAACCCATCCAGTAGGACAATGATGTGGGAATCAAACCCACAACTAGAGTACGACTGGGATTTATTGCCTACAACTGGATTATTTGAAGTCACTGGTTAGTGTGACTAATTATTTTTAGTTAAATGATTTTATTGATAAATAATATGTTGATTTGGGATCTTTTGTCTTATCAAATGAATAACTTAGTATAGGAAAATGATTTGGTAATTACGTGGTAAATGTTATTTTGGAAGACATTCACATTGTTGGGAAAACTATATGCCCAAATAAAATAGATTACTATGGGATTTTATTTGAGGAGTAATAGTAGATTTTCATCTATGTTTTTATTATGGATTTATAGTGATTTGGGTTATTTATGGAAATGATTATCTTATAATAGAGAATATTTTATTAGGTTAATTTCCTTTATGTATTTGACTTTAAGAGTAGTTGGTGTCATTTAGAGATACAATTTAATGTGGAAGACTACATAACCAAATTCTTCTATGTTTTGGGTTACAATATTAGTTTGGATTATATTGAATGATTTCAAGGACAATTTTTTATTGAAAGGTATTTATTTAACATTGGGGTATTGTTGGTTTAATTTTAGATATTAAGATTAGTGTTTCTTTCTCTAAAGGAATATCCTTTTGGGAGATCATTTGATATCATACTAACCGTTTTGGTTTTGATTAATCACTAAAGAGTAGGTAAATATATAGTTTATCTCTTGTAGATCATGTGATTCTCTAGAATATAATTCTTTCTCTTTTGGTGTGACCAAGTCTTCAAGAATACTCATCGTTTAAAAAAATTGGTTAGTGGTAGAAATGTATTAAATAATGAAACCGAACATAAAAATTAAGTATACCTCTTTATGTTCTTATTCAATCTCATAAATAAATTCCCCGTCATTATGAAATGTAACTTAAAACGAAAAAATGTTATCTGTTTGTTTTTCCTACTGGGAAACTAATGATCATTTGTCCTATCACAAGTTTGTGGTTTTCGTGTTGTAAACTTTATTCGGATCGTGTTGTATATACATATCCATCATAATATGAAACTTAGTTTATCTTCCATATCAATGTCTTCTTACAAGGAATCCTAGTATGGGTTATCTTGGGTGACCTTTGTACTTCTCTTCCATTCTTTTAAAGTGACAGTTTTATTAACTCTTTTTCTGATGTGGGACTTTCCATTATATTCCCAAGACCAATTTTAAAAATTTCGAGGGTGCAATTTATTTGAAAGAGGGGAGAATGTAACACTAAATCTTCCACAGTACTCTTGTCTTTTAATAATACAATTGCATTTTTTGTTTGCAACTTCGAGTTCTAACACACACCACAACCAATAAAACTTGCCGTTATGAATAGTAATACCAAATTTTTGAAATTTTATAAATATTATCATTAAAAATGGACTTCATTTTTGGAATCAAAATATCAAAATTATCCTAGGGATAATTTTAGGTATTTTTCTGAAAGCATACAATTTTTGATGAATGGTGAAAAACACTCAGTTATAGTATAAAACCGATTTTTTTATTTATTTATTTATTTTATTTATATTAATTTTAAGTCAAAATATATACATAATACATATTTATGTTCAATTTAATTCATTGGATTTAGTTTATAATAATTTTAGATATATAATAATTTTATTGAACTTTTCACCGTCTTTTGACCATCTCCTAGGAGAATTTAGAAATTCACTTAAAACACAATTTTACCACCTCTTTGAGTGGAATTTAGAAACTTTGAGAGACATGATTCATATCAAATAGTAAAATGTGGTTCAATATGATAAAAATATTTTTTGGTGAATAATAACTTTTTACTTTTATTTACCATGGTTAAAAGTAAATAGGGTAATTAATGGTAAAAATGATATTATTATTACCTTAACACATGTCCTTATTCTATTAGATAAGTATAATTAGACCAAAAACAACCTTAGGATTAAAATATGAACCTCTTTGGTATAATTGGATTAGATTAGGACATTTATTATTATTTAATTCAAAGAAGATATAATAGAGTTGAAATCAATGTTTAATAACTAAAACATTATTAATATATGGTTAGAGATAATATACCTTAGATTATAAATATTCATTAGAAAGATGAAAGTATTTACAACATAATTTTAATTTTTTTATATTTTTTAGATATTAAATAATTTAATTTATTTATTAAACAATGGTGATGCGGTAATGACCTAATTAATGAAATATTAAAATAATTGATATTATTAATATCCAAATAAATGTATTTTTAGAATTTTTAGGAATTACACTAATTTTCAAGGTTAATATGACATAATAGGGTAGGTTAAATGAGTTTTTTTCGAAGTAATAATGTTGTTATGAATATAGAAAAAACAAAATACCAAATACTGTCAAAATTGACATAAAAGAGTTTTTAAAATAAATATTATATTATTATTTGATATTCTATACCTAACAATCTATGAATTGGAAAAAGGATTTATATAATTATATATGAATCATTAATTAACCACTTGGGGTTCTTTTGGATGTATATAGAATGTTTATTAACCATATAATATAAAAAGACCAAGAGACATGGTAAATGTCAAACTATTAAACTAGGAGTTAAATCAAAATTTAATGGTTAATATAGAGACCCAAACCAGTAGAAAAACAATTGGTTGAATAATTTTTGAACCATCACCACCAAATAAAATAAATAATACATTTTTGAGCCATTACAAACCGAAAAGGATTTTATTATAATATAATATTTATAGTTTTTCCTATGTTGCCCCTCACCCCTCTTAAAAAATGGTACTCCTCCTTCTCTCTAATATACACCTTCAAAGCCATTTGGCTCGGCTAACCCCATCACAAATACCCTCCCAACTATACTCCCTTCTCCCTAGAGTCCCTCCTTTAATCATAAATCTTGTCCATGGAGCCCTTTTGATGAAATCAAAAGGAAGAGCTCCCAGAAGAGGTAATAAATTCACCACCCTCTTTCAAGTTGTTTTATTCTTTCCACATCTTCTTTCTTTGTTATTTCCATTATAAAAATAACAACTCTAGTATATTCTCTATAAATTAATGTTATTATAAATATGGTACAACCATATTCATTATTCTATCCATCCTTTGAATGACATGTGAGCATACGTGCGTACGTACGGTTACCATATCCACGTCATGGTGTAATTGTTTTTCAATACATTATTATTTTTATGGGTATAATAATGATGTATAATTGATGTAAATAAAAAATATAACTTTATAATGATTCTGTATATATTATAGAACATCCAATAATATATTATTTTAATATCAAAAGAATGATATTGTCGCTCATGCATACGTATGGATTACTGTCTCCACAAACGCGATCAGATTTATTTCCCCATCATATCCATTCAAGATTAAATTTAATTTGATGATTAAAAATAATGGTTAGAGACATTATATCATTCTGTATATGAATAAGATAAATCCAATCCATAACAAATATAAATCACATAACAAATAATACAAAAGAAAACAAATCTGTTAACACCCAAAATGACAATAATACTAAGATATTACTAACAAAGAATTGTTATAAGAACATATATCAAATCATATTAATGTATATGATTCCTTTATAATTTAATAATAATTATTTCAACATTATACAGGTGGTTAACCTACCCTCTACCAAGGAAAAAGTACAATGTAAGGGGTTTCTTATCTCACTTCTTATTTCGTGAGATTTCTATTGTTCACCACTTATTTATTGCATGTGGTTTCTGTACTACACATGATTATATTCATTGTGTAAAATAATTGAAATTATGGATATTTACATCATCATTGTATGATCCTTCATTCATGTTTGTATGTTTCGTAAGTTACCAAATCGATAAGGGAATTTGAAATTTCAATTTCCACTCATTCGGCTTTACACATACTTCATTATTTATTTTACTCCAAGATTATGTGTGGGATCACTATTCATTTTCTTATGTCATAATTTCCACTTCCCTTTCAGTGGATATACTTTTGATACACAAAATCATTCTGTTGATAGATTATCATGTCATCGATATCAACATGATAAGAGTAATATTATCTCAATATCCATTTATTGAGTTAAATATCCAATTCATTGGTGTTGTTTTTAGAAGAATATGTGTGGATGTCCTCTGGTTGATTTACACTGAATATCCAATCATATTGAGTGTATTTAAATTTTTCACACATAATTATGTCATTGATTTATCTTTTACCTAAGGATATAGTCTTTATAAGGGATTTCATCTCAATTTAAATTCTATTGAGACTTCATTTTTTTGACACACCAATTCGCTTTTATATGGATTATATAATGTACTTTGACATAGTATATCATGAATCCCTTTATTTTCATGATATTATAATGTTCTGATTACCTCAGTTATTTGTAATCAAGTGTCTCTTTTTTGATTAGGAACTCTAACTAAAATATAATTTTAAATGTTTTAATGATTTATTATTATAAATCTTTTTCATTAATGACCATATTTTAAAAATAGTTTTAAGGATTTATTTATATGGACATTAATGTTTTAAAATTAAATTTCTGTTTAAAAGTTTGAAAGTGGTATGTGACACTTTGATTCAAAAATATATTTTTAAATGGCTTCTTGACAAATAGTGTGACATTTAAATGTTGTCAAGAAAAAGGGGGATATTTATCTTAAATTGTTTAGATGATTATTTTCATCTATGTCTATATAATTTATTCTTCTCTATTGAGGTTAATCTGTTACAATAAAATCTTTCATATTTTTTTGAATGAGTTTGGTTTGACTTTAGATGTGCTATTTTTATACCATTCAGGGTTTTTGGATAAAATATTGATATTTCGTATGCTATTTTTAATACGAATGTTTATGTTATATTTTTAAATTTTTATATGAGGATTGCATTGGACTTAGTAAGTGACGGGTGGAGCCTACTATAGCCCCCCAATGCATCAGTAGGTCTTATTAGACAAACTAGTTTCTTGGCACAAGGCCTTGACAAAATCTTATTTGTATTCTTGGCACAAGTACTCGACTACATTGTTATGATAGTATGGAATTATTCATTCCATCATTATGAAAGTGGTTATTGATATTTCATTGGATTATTTAACTATTAGAATATTCAAGTGAATAATTAAATGCAATTATTTCATTTTATTGTTACCATATTATTATGATGTTCAAGTTTAAAAGGCTTTTGTTTTAGTTATACATTTCCTTAAATGTTTATGCTTATTTATGAACGTTTCCACTATAATGTTATCCTTAATAATCATATGAGCTCACCCCTTTATATGTTATATTTTTTTCAGGATGAAAAGAAGAATATTATGACTGACCTCCAGGGATAGTATGTGGGATCTCATTGTTGACTATGGAAAAAATGTTGTTGTAGTTTTCCATTTTATGATGTAATGTAAACCTTATTAATGAATCTAGTACTTCCAAGGCTACTAAACTAATCGGTCTTTCAAGACTTGATCTTTTATGATCATGCCAATGATACATAATAATGAACCGACTCTAGGCTTCTAGGGTCGGGATGTTACAATGTTTTATAGAAAACACTACCCCACCAACTCTTTCAAATTCTTAATCCCCTTCAAGTGATTATGTTCTTATCAAAGTAAAATACAATAAGGGGTTAATTAATTCTTAAAGTATATAATCTAATAAGTGAGGTATACATTTCTAATATGTATTTCACCATTTCTATTTTTTTCATTTCAATTATTCATAATAATAATACATTCCAACATATTAATATGATAACTTAATGATCAGTATTTTACTTTTATGTTATTTTAATTGTGTTACAAACATTAATCACCATTAAATTTTCTATAAATAAAATAAAAAATGTGAATAAATCCTACATATAGGCTATGACCTCCACAATGTTACATGTTTGATTTATACCACCTTCTAACATGGATGGTCAAAGTGAAGTATATTGTCTAATTGAGGTAAAAATAATATTTTTTATATTCTAAATTTATTAAAAATATATTTTTGTAAGACATATTTGATAACCTATTAATGTTATGAACAATAATAAATCATTATATAATTATTCATTTGAAAACATGCACTCAAAGTGGTAGATTACATTTTGATTCTATTTAATGTCTTTATATATTTTCTATTTTCCTTATAGATTTTCTCAAATTTTGAATTGTCACACCTAAAACACTAATTAAGGTTATGACTATTTTTTTATAATCATATTAGAACTTAATCAGTTTATAACCATCCATTAAATTATGATATGTTTTGTTTGCGTCGGTTTCACCAAAAATGTAAACAATACTATTAAATAATTTCTTAAATGACATTGAGAACATAATTACTTATAATATATGAAAAAAATGAGAGTAAAATGACTTAATTTTTTTATTTTTCATATAGTTGTTATTAAACTCATTGAAAAAAACTCATTGTATTTTTTTTCAAAATCATAGACACCTTTTCATCGACAATTTTACCATTAAGGATAATAAAAAAACTCAAATATAATTAACTTATAATTTTAGAAATAAATATAAAAAAATAATTAATTAACCATTAATTATATCAAAATTATGAAATTTTGTAGAGGTGATAATACTTACATCACTATTAGGAAACTATATCAAGACAGCCATGATTACTCACACCCGATATTTGAAATTAAGTAAAACAATAAGTAATGTTCATGTAAATAATAAATACAAACTCATGCAATAAATGGTAATAGTTATGAATATGTTTTTGAAATTAGTAATTAAAATAAATGTGTTTTTATAAAATGGTTAGTGAAAATTTGGGGAAAGCATTATTAAAATTAAGGGTTTATATTCCTAATTTACAAACATTGAGACATATTTATCATTATAAACAATGTTTTATATGAAATGGTGTATCTCATTCCCTTTAATATTTTTATTCAGGATTATATTATATTTGATGATGTTAAATATTTTATTCAATTATCATTCTATACTACGGTTTTTTCTAAAAAAATTTATATGTTGTAATAGATCTACCTAAATCAACACCATTGACGAGTAATAATGAATTAATTTAACTATGGGTTCCAAGATGAATTTATTGATTTATAAACTGAAATTATAATGAATAACTCAATGAAAAGTTCCATACTCTATTCAATAATTAACTTAAGGAATTTATTTCTCAAAAATGATATCATTGTTGAATATTATTCTTATCATATCTATCGATGTTCTCCACTCACTGTCCATAATAACTCTTCCCACCAATTATAATCTATTTAATTGGAATCCTAATAATTTTTCATCACAAGTGTAATTAAAATTTTAATTTTCCATTATTTAAAAAATAATTATTATCATTTTTATGATGTGGCATTTCAAAGAATGTTTTTTTAAACATAAAAAAGGTGACCTATTAATTTATTATGTCATGATATGTGCCACCTCAATAAAATGTTTTCCACAATGAATACATTTTTATAACTATAAATAATTTATTTAAAACCACCCAAGTATAATTATTTTTTAAAGGTAAATTTAATTTAATTTCATTCTATAAAATATCCTATTCTGATTTAACATATCAACATTTATTTGGTTCACTTTTATTCTTACTTTCCTTTATATTTACTCTGAATTTTTCGACATTGGAACATAATGATTAAGACATATGGCACCTTATTAACATGTGAAAATCTATAATTATTTAGTTCATTATATTTTATGGAATCATTAGTATATAGCCATCAGTTATTCTTTGAGATAAGATTATGAAACAATATCCTTATCATGGGTTATATCTTTCTTATTATTTATGTCTGTGTAATTTTTCACATGTTGCATATATAAGTATGTGACTATTATTATTTTCTCTATTTGATGAGTTGTTTGATAATTATATAACCACATAATTCTTTTGTAGATTTTGCATCTCATAAATTATCATATGGTTCATGGGATGTTTGTGTAAGAACACTATGTTATGTGACATGTTGGCCTAGAATTGTATATCAATCATGTGAATTTGTTAAAGCTTTATATCTAATGGGATGTTATGGGAATGGGGAGTGAACCCAAACCAGTGTATGAAATTTTACCCAATTTGAAGATGGTCTCCAGAATGAAAAATGACTTTTTCTATTATCCAATGTTTTATGATGATTCTATATGGTTACGACTCCTCGAAATTTTAATATCATTTACATATATCATGTCTCCATGATTATCTCGGTCTTTTAGAAAATGATAACTATTTATTCCTTAATTATTACGTTTTTTTACATTGTTATTTACGGAAAATTCTTATTATCATGTTTTCTTTTAATAATAAATTTCTCCCTTCACTTGAATTAATATATAATTATTACATAATATATAATGAAATGATGATATATTTCCCATACTATGTGTTTTTTCTCAAAACATTCTTCTGATTATTATCCTCATGTTATGATGATAAGTATAACTTATGAGAATTATTTAGGGGGGTCAATAAGTGTTTGATTATGGATAAGGGTTGATAATTTTTTTAAACAAGATGAATATTTAACTAGTTAAAAATATACTAAAACATAAGTTTAGTCAATTCTATGATAATTATGTGAGATGTAATATAAAAATTAAATTGTATTAATATATTTTATGACATCTGTCATTATATTTGTTATCAGAGCAAGGTTTAGTTATTTATTATGATTAGTTTAGATCATTTCTTAGATCTGGATTAGAGAACATTAGTAAAAACCCAATATATAATGGATATATTCGAGTATAGGATAACATTATGAGATTTTGGTAAACCTGATATAATCTGATTTTCCTAGAAATAAAATCCCAATTTGTATATTTTCATTTGATACAGTGTTTGGAATAGATGTACATAGGGGTATTAATACTGAAAGAGTGTATTGAGTATTAACTCAATCATCACCTAGTGTGTGAAAATGTGGCCTAGCATGAGACATATTTTTACACTCCAGGGGGATATTTATTGGTTTAGAATTTTTTTCATAATGATTTATTATGATGGATTTATTAGGATTTTGATAATATGTTTGTTAACCTAACCTAATGAAACTTGTATTTTACTAACTTTAATTTATATTCAACATAAATATAATGTCTTAATTTCAAAGATAAATCCATTTTAGGGTTTATTCTTTCATGATAATATTTATGATAATTTTATAATGAAGTTAACTATTCATAACTCATGTTAAACCATTTTGGTTTTAGTTATGGCTGATTATTGCTGGAAACAAGTTAACAATGGATGTCATAAAAAACACCTAGATTATCCTAATGATCTACATAATCAAATAATATGTTAGGAATTAAATATTATGATTATTCCAAAATAGATATGAATAATTATTTTTAAAAGTGTGGATGTTATTGAAATCCCCAAAAAAATAGTGATGGAGTCTAAGCTAATTTTTGGGGGAAAATACAATAAAGTAAATAATATAAAATTTTCATCATTTTAAGAAAGTTATAATAGGGAACTATGTAAATGTATTATAAAAACATAGAGATGTGTAATACATGGTAAAGAAGATCATATAGTAACAAGCTACAAAATAAAAAATGATGTTTTACTTTAACATTTTGGGAAAAATTTTGTTCTCCGTAAGGATCCAATAGAAATTCTATGATTTATATTTGATGATTTTCAATTTGATGGAACCTAGTTCCCCAATCCAATGGATTAAGTTGAAAAGAAACAAAAATATACTCCAATACCATTGGAATATTGAGAATCAATTGCAAAAAATACTATTTAGGTAGGTAAGGATTATTAAGAGGTGCTATGTATGATTATTAATCACTCTAGATCAACATATGGTTTATTCCATATTTTGTTTCTAGAACTATAAGCTATTAAATGAAAGTAACATGGTGTTATAATTATTGTATTCAGGATTGATGTATATCCTTCATTATTTGCGTTATTATGATTAATGCACACCTTATTATCCTTCCATTATATAAATTTATTTATAATATTGGAACATATTTTTTATTTATATTTATACTAAATTTTATTATTAGAATAAGGAAATCAAATTTTAAATAAAACGTTTATATTCTATTGATGAATGTGTCATTAATGATAAAGTATTCCATCAAATTCTTAGAGAAAAAACTCATTATTCAGAATACACCTATTCTATTGAAAAATATATGTTCTATATGTATGATTAATATTTCTGTAGAAAATATTCCTTGATTCATTTCAAAGTTTCAAATACCCAAATACATTTTCATTATTATGTGATAATTAAATTTTTTTGGTATTTATTTTTCATAAAGGGGTATAATTTAATGCTCTAGGTTGTAGGAAGAGTTAATTTTTCACAATATTCAAAAGAATGTTTTACTTTCATTTATATGAATTTATAAATTTATATATATTGGGATATACTAGTAATTAACCATGAAAATGACACCTTATTTAATTATGATGGAACATTACATTAAATGTAAATGAAACTATATATCCCATAGAGAGGTTTATTAAAGATCATGGATGATTACATCCATTAAAACTCATAAATTAAAATGGGCCAATAAATTGAAAACATTAATAGAATTATAACTAGAAACCAACTAAGACAACTATCACATTTTTTAATCACCAATTTTATAACAATACCTACAATTACTATAAATAAAATTAATTTTGGAATCATGTTAATAGATCTAACATGAAAACAGTGGAAATATGAAGTGTGACTTATGATACGATAACATAATGAATGATTTTAGTAATATCATATATATATATATGAATGGAATCTAAACATTGAAAATATAGTGTTGCAAATATAGTTTTTGAAAATATGGTTATTTAGAAAATGGTCATTATGTATACATGTTTAAAACATCTATACATAATAAATGTATATGTAGTAAAAAAATTAAATAATATATTTTAGAAGTAACAATAATGATATAAAAATATATTATCTAAATAAATTATATTATTTTTTTCTATAATATTTTTTTTATACCAATGATATTATTTATTAAAAAATTTAATATAAAGATAAATATAAAATTATTGACTAGGATATAAATTAATATTTAAATTTATATTTATGTTATTATCAATTCAAAAAATTGTATTTTCTCTTATAAAAACATAATCCATTGTGTTGCGATTTTTTTTATGAGAATAAATATTTGATAGTGATATGATAATAAATTTTTTATATCTATATATTAACACCCATTTAATTTTTATTTCCTATTAAATAATATAATGAAAAAATAAATTGTCATAAAACATTTTTTCAGTATAAGTAGTTTTCAATATTTTTCGGTATCTTAATTTGAAATCTAAATATAAACATTTTAGGGTGTTAATTTAGAAAATATAGCCACATTTTTTATTTATCATTTAAATGTTAGTTTAATAAAAATTCTTATGATTTTTCATAAAATATTGATTTTTAAGAGAACAGTTCATGAAACTATTTTAATAAATAACATGAATTTCATGACATTAATAGTATATAAGAAAATATATTAAATTAATTAAAAAAATTTATAAGACCAATTATGTTTTTGGTTAGTTAATTTATAATTTTCGAAATTTGATTTTTAATTTAAATGAATTTATTTGTCACTATAGGGCATTGATTAAATTTTTTAATATTTCTTTTCAATACATTAATCATTATGTATTTAAAAAATAATTTTGATAAAAAAATTTAAATTGAAATTTTAATATGGATTTAAATGTAAAAATATTTTTTAAAAATTATATAATATTGACTATTTTATTTTCTCACATAATGGATACATTACTTAGGTAAATCTAGTTACCTAGGTAAAAAAACAAAGGGGAAAAAAGGGTTTACCAAGAAGTAAAGACCACAAAAATGATTAGAAAATGTTTATGAATGGGTGGTTGTGAATGTTTTCATCTTTATACCTTACCTATCAATTAATTCTCAATTTTTAAGCCATTATCATTGACATTTACTTCCTATTGTAAAAATGGTTCTATAATTTACAAAAATGTCATCACTCTGCAATTATTAATGGGGATATTCTCTCCTCACTTCCACTCCCCCCATAGACCTTGTACATTATTATAAAAATCTTCCCCCACTAACTCCACAAAATTATTAAACACCATAAATTTGTTTTAGTCTTCTCAATTTACCGTCACTTATTAGGTTAACCTCTTAACAATGTTGAGATTCCATAAAGTAAGGCACAAATTTAAAATCGCTCATTTGTTATATTTATTTATTTATGTTCAATTATCCTTCCTAAAATTCAATTACACCATCCAAAAATAATATAATTTATATAATTAGTGTGATTTTATATTATTATTGTGTTTTTATAATCATTAACTACATTTCAGTTTTACATTAAATAAAACCAAAATGGAAATCATTCCTACATGCGAGCTAACATCTTCACAATGTAAAATGTTCATTTTCAATCACTACCTTCATTGAATGGTTTAAAATGTGAATTTATAATATAATAATAACTATAACATATTTTGGTTTCTTAAATTATAAACCATATTACCCCTATCTCATTTTAAGGAAAACGAAGGCATTATCGTTATATTTGTACGAACTACCACATCTGTGGAAGAATGTGTTTTGGTTTTCTTTACGAACATACCTAGATAAATTTATAGATGGGTTTAAAGAATAAATTAGGTTCATATATAATAAGTAAGGCTATATTAATTAAAATTTAATTTCTTGTTACTGATATGAATAATAACAAATCATTATAAAATTAACCTTCTTAAAACAAGAATACTAAGAGGAAAATGATATTTTTATAATATGTAATGTCTTTATATAAATTATAATATTTATATTAAAATTTTAAAAAATTATATAAAAGACTTATAAAGACTAAGTAAGATCATTAAGATTATGGTATAGTTATATTTAAACATAACCACTTCATAACTAGCCATTAAATTATGTTATTTTCTATTTAGGTCAGTTTGACCACCAACATAAAAAAATTATAATCTAATTGCATGTATGACAAAGAAAATTTTAATAATAATAATAAATGATAAAAATGAAGAAAAAATTTAATTTGGTAAGGTAATTGAAAGATTTGTATTAATCTCATTATTTGAGATACTACCATTCATTATTAAAAATCACTAAAATATAATCGTCATCAATTTAGCCATTATGTATCATAAAAATGACCCATAGAATTGAATAATAAAATTAAAAATAATTATAATTCATCCATTAATACCCCAATAAAGATCTATTAATGATTAAAATTTGAAAAATAATAATTAGTGACACAACTATTACAAAACTAGTTTAATAAGATATAGATCAATCAATCCCAATAAATAAAATTTGTAATAACTTACAAATAATCAGGATTACAATTAATATAAATGAAAATCATAAATTGTTTTAAATGAAATTATGGTTCTAAAACAATTATTTAATATAGTAAATATTATATATGATTTTTGTTCATTTTTTAATAAAAAAAACATAAAGTTTATGGGTTATTGTTATAATTTTATCCAATTCAAGAATAATTTATATTATAGATTATGTTTTATTCTTAATTGTTTATCTAATTCCATTATAAAAAATGAATCGAATTCTATTATATTTAATTATATTACATTTTCTATTTGATGATCTTTATTTTAGGGTGTTATAACTCGAACATTTCAAAATTTCTACGAGACATTCATGACATAAAATAATTATTGGGTCATAATTTAACATCTATTTTTAGGATGATCTTATTTATATATATGATTAAATTATAATTCCTCTATTCATATAAATTTCTATCATGATAAATTTATTTCTCAAAAATTATATCTTTTTTGAGAATAATTATCAACTACATTAACAATGGTTTTCCTCCTTCTCCATAATTTCCCTTTCCACTAATGATCTCATATTAAATTGGAGACATATTTATTTTTTTTCTCATGTGAAATTTTTTGTAATTTTATTATATTTAAAAATATAATTTATATTGTCCGTTTTATGATATTGGATTTCTACAAGGGTGTTATTATATCCTAAAAATGGAATTTTAGGTTTTTATTTCCTAAAAATTACCACCTCAACAAATTCACTTTTATAGTGAATATATTTTGGAAAATATTATTATTTTAAAGATAAACATGCAAATTTAATTTTGTTGTAAAGGAAAATAATAATTTATTTTATTCCTAAAACCATCATTTTCTTTTTTTAATGATCATCTCTTGTTTGGTTCAATTTTATTCAAACCACTCGTTGATCCTTCTCACACATTTTTATATAATGGTAATCAATGTTTTTGAGGTGGGTATATTTACTAATGTATTCAAATATAAAATTATTTAATTTTTTTTTTCTCTTAGAATTCCTTATGATATTTCCTTTCATTATTCTTTGAGATAATATTATGAATCCCACTCATTCTTTATGGGTTTTATCATTCTTATAATTTTATTATGGTTTCTTTTACTCTTGAGTAAAATGTATACACGTATATATATAGTAACAGTTATTTTATTGGTGGATTGAGAAGTATATATCCCTCTAATGATTTGTCTATTGTTTTTATCTCTTGAGGTACCATGTGTGGTGAATGGTCAGTTATTCTAATCACACTATGTTATTTGATGGGTGGTTTAAAAATTATATAGTCCATAAATGCACTTGATTAATATTTATATGTCACTATATGTTATGAATGGTATTATGTTTTTAAATTAATCCAATACGGTTCCTTTTCCACTTTATTAATGGGAATAGGGAGTGAACCCAATTAATTTTGGTAATTTTTCGACAATATTATGATAGTCTTGAGAGTGAACCCTGACATATGCTTATAAAATCATGTTTTATGTTGATTCCACATGCTTATCATTCCATAAGCTTATGATATCGTCTCTTTAGGAAAATATTCAATACACATCTCACACATTAAATTCAGGGATAACATTTTTTCTTCTTGGATTATATGTCATTACTTCTTGTTTTATTGACATTTATTATTATCCAACTATGTTGTAATTATAATTTTATCCTTAATAATATTTTATTTTATTCATATGGTCTAACCCTTGAAAAAACGTTGATATATTTTTCTCTTTTCTGAGTGTTTGACCTCACAAATTTCTTATGTCTCACTTCCAAATGATATAGAGAAATTTATAGCTTTTGATAAGACTAGATGTGTGAGAATGAGATTTATCATATTAAGAAGTGTTGAAATGTTTTGTAAAACAAGTTGAATACGTGAAAAGCCATCAAATACCCTAAATAATACATTATTATGATTGTGATAATATTTTTTCAGATTTAATTTCTCAATGAAATAAAAAATTATTTTTATTCTAGGTTAACAAAACACATGACATGTATGACTCCGGACAGATGAACACCTATACACAACTATGCTCAAGACTGTTAAATGTGTAATTATCTCGATAATATGGAGGAAAAAATCCCAATTAAACTCACATATTGAAAATAATTATCACCATCACCCAAAATTATAATTCATTTCAAAATAAACATTACAATAGAGTAAACCAGAGCACTACCAAAAAGAGTGAGGAAATTAATAAAATAAAAATAGAACCATAGAACCCTTTTCCCAAAACAAAACATAAAATTTTAAATCAATAATTATATTGGAAAAACCATTTCAAAGCGAATATTTTCAATAATAAACTAACTTATTAATATCCAAACTCAAATAAAACTAAACCAAAAATTATTTTCCAAAAAAATAATTGCAAAATTTATGATTAAACCCTTAATTTTTAAAACTGTGTAATATTAAATTCATAAATAATAGTAACTATATATTACAAATTTTTATTTGAGTTAACTTTAAAAAATATTAAATAATTTTTTGTTTAAATTCATTTATTTTTATATGTAACAATTTATAAATTCCCAAAAACAACTCTCACTAAAACATCAAAAAATTACAATAACATAAAATCATCTAACCTAATTACACATAAATAGAACTATATATTGTGTATGAATTGGATATATGTCTTACTAAACCATCTTCTAATTTTATAATGATCACAAAGAGTGATAAGGAACCGTGAATGTGGGGTCCAAAAGGGTTACCATGCCATGTAAGTTCAACATTTACCACCATCTCAACTATCATATAATCAAAAAATATTAATATAATTTCTTAATACAATCAATATATAATAGTTCATTTCTGAAAACACAATAAATGAATTAAAATCCCAACTTCCCATAAAAACATGAGGTTCAAAACGAGTAAGGGATTTTGAAATTATTTCAACACATTATTCCCAAGTAAATAAGTCCAATATAAATATACCAGAAATAACAAAATAATAAAAGTAACATTGAACATAGGTCATAATAAAAATTACAATTTCATATTCCATTTTCAAAGAACTATCCTGGGCTACCATTTGAACATTCCATCGAACATATCTTCCCTTAACACAACTAGATTTTCCATACCCCTATAGTAGGTGAAAAAGTGTAAGGGAATCGAAATATAGTAATAGAAAATGATATTTATTAGATAAATAATACATAAAATTGTGGTGAATTAAAATATAATTCCATTATAAACAATCCAAATATTAAATATCCATTGTAAAAACAATTGAGTAAAAAAACAGTTTAAACATTATAATCATAGATGTTAATATCAAAGACACTCAAATAAAATACCTCATATTACAATGAAGATCATGTACTATATAAAAATATACCACTGGTTTTCCTAGTCTATATATATATAGTAAAATCCACCTCTAAACATAACTGAATGTTAGAAAAACTATTATATGGTTTAGGATACTAAAATCATAATACATAAACACTTGAATACCTTCTCATTTTCTCTTATGACCCAATTTAACTCTCCATACAATCCTCATAATCCATTTTGAGAATAGATCTAGAACAATTAAATTTTCCCTTGATCTAGAAACATCATTTTTGGTGACTAGGGTGTATTCTCAATAACCATGTAGGTACACAACACAAAGACCATGAATTTCCTTAAAATTTAATAAAAAATACTTATATGAAAAACATATAAAAATTTTATTTTCTAAGATATATTATTAAAAACAAAACAATATGAAAAATAATTTTTCAAAATCTTCCATTTTATTTTTATCTAAATTAAAATAACGACTTCAAAATCCAATTTCTATGCTTAAGATAGTTTTTTCAAAAAATAACACATTTAAAAATATATTTAAATTGAATCAGCACATGTAAAATAATTCATTACATCCATTTTAGTTTATTTATTAAAAAAATTTAAAAAATAACCCATGGTAAGGAAATATAAATATAATATAAGAAATAAATTAACTATTCCAAAGACAAATTAATTTATAAGAGTAAGCAATACAGTTTAATATAGGAATTAAAAAAACATAATATCATCGATAATAAAAGGAGGTGAAACTAAATTGTTGGTAATAAATGAGATGTAGGATGATACATAAGATATATATTATAAAGGTAAGTATTATTATCTCGTAGAACAATTTTCCAACTTAAATGTTCCTAATAAATCAAAACAAATCAAGCCTTATATGGACACCATCAGATAAACATTGTTAGTTTTACGTAAAATGATTGGGAAACATAAATCATATTACTTAACTAACTATTCACTTACTTTCACCAACCACATAAGGTTTTATGTAGATATAATTCATTTAATGAATAATAAATATCTTCAATTTCGAATAAAAATTGAAACCAATAATTATGAAATATTAATTTTTTATATAAGTATAAAACCATGAATTTTTTAAGAACATTAAAAAATAATTAAGAAGAATAATTGTATTTTTAAATTTAAAAAATATATTTATATACATACCTATTCACATGTTTACTTTTTCATATGTGAATATGTGCAGGTTTCATATACATATGTATAAGAGTATATATATATATATGTGGACAAATTTATCAAGGGACATTATAAAACATGGTCATAAATAAATAACACAATAGAGAACCAATTATAATTAATAATATGTTTTAAAAGGAATTATACATCAATAAATCCAAGAAACACATGTGTCTACCCTTAACAATTGATTAAAAAACTCAAAATATTTTAATAACAACCATATTTTTTGTGAAAAAACTGACTATTATTTTTATGTCAATGATTAAATTTATTAATTTTAAGAAGATAAAAACTATTTCTAAAGATAAAAAACCCCAATTTAGATATATACTATATTCACATAAATAATTTAGAAATGAACTTATATAATATTAATTTAAACAAACATGAATTTATAATGTTAATGGTATCAATTTATGATCCCCAAAAATATGTGGTAATTTATGTAAATTAAGATACCTGTAAACACATACCTAAGGTTATTTCACAGATGTGAATACAAAAACGATACATTGAGGAAGGGTAAAAGTGAATATAATTCCCCATATGATTATAATTAACAAAAAAACAGAACTAAAGCCCCATAATATTTCATCATAGTGAATATTGTGTTGATGGGAGAGATAAAAATCAAGAAGATGATTACGTAGTAGTAGATGATGTAGAAAAATAATAAGAACAATTATTCTTCTTATAATATATAGTGAGGTAATCCTTTTATAAATATTATATCACATTAAATTGGGGGATGAATCACCCAAAATAGTGGCTACATGAGTGGGATCTTGTGCACTCTGGTAGGGGCAGAAGTTATGATTCGTATTAGGCGTAGAGGTAGAGGGAGGTTATGGGTAAGGGAAAAATTGGAGAAAGTTATATTTTACATCATATTTTTTTTTGATTCTAGGTAGGCTACATGGTTTGGTTATCTTGTTTACAAATCACTATTCCAACATTTAGTGTGTGTAGGGCACTTATACAGTTATTTAACATGATTTGGGAAGTTGTGCAACATAGATCTATTATATGACATAACTTATTCACATGGTTTTCATACAGTTAACAATAACATTTTTTCACGGAAAAAAATTTATAAAATATCAAAAATTAAAACTAATGGTCACTAAAAATCTAGACTAAGAAATAAATAAATAAAATATAAAATAAAAAATAAAAAATATGTGTGTCACATTATTGACTGGTTGATAATTTTTTTAATTTTTTTTTTATTTTATAGATAAATATTTTATATTTTTATATTAAATGAAGGGGAATTATCAATTTTTTATAATTTAAGAATTATAAATTAATTAATAAATTTTAGTTTTTAAAATATAGATAAAAAATAAATCAATTTAATTGAATTGGAGTAAGTAAAAATATATTCTGATTTTTTTAAATAATAAATTGTGTATTTTCAATTTTTCTTTTTCGTAGGTGTCAAAATAACTATCAGTACACATTCCCAACATTTAAAATCATCCCCCCAAAATTAATTAATCTAATATCCTATCTATTATTTATTATTTCACCAAATCACACCATTCCTATCAATCAACATCATTCTCCACATCATATATTGGAAAATAAAATATAGTGTTGCTTTACACATTTATTCCTCATTGTTTCTAAAAAATTCCTTTTATACATATAAAAATGGAATCCAGTAAGTCTGCTACACTTTTCACAGCATCAAAATTCATACCATGTTTATTCTGAAATAAACATAAAACTATTTCTATTCTCAATTATTATGAATGTCCATGCACAACAGTCTATTCACACACAAGCTATTTTTAGGAATTCATGATGGGTAGTTTTCAACTTTTACCTAAAACTATATTGTATAGTTCGTCCGAATTTATCACACTAATAAATAAATTACCAAAAGATATATGTCTTATCGGGAAATCCATATTATTTTCTGATAATCACTAGTGTTATAGGAAAATAATATCCACCAAATTTATAACGAAGGCATACTGTCGAAATATCATTAAATATTCATTACAATTTTTTTCACATAAATGGTAATCAAACACTGATTATGATCTTTGTTTAAATTTATTCCAATTATATTTCTAATGAATTGTCTTTTATTGTTTGATATATTAATTTTTTTTATAAAGTAGGTGGTTAAATATTATAAGGAGAATTTAAAACCTCAATATTTCTCACAGGTATTTTTTTATATTATTTCATTTTTTTATTATTATAACTCAGATTACATTGTTCTATTCCCCCTTATATCACCCAAACATCTTGTTAATTATGAAATAACACCTTAGTTGTGAGTACTAAGAGGGAGAAACTTGTTTCTAAATCATGATTATACATTTATATTGATTTAATTGTTATTCTATTTTCATAATGATATGTGGATATATAATTTGAGGATAAGATATCTAATAAAAGACTAGAACTATTCCAATTTTCTAATCCAAATCTTATCTAGCTTATTTTCTTTCATATTTCACTTCATTTTGATACACATCATGAAGTGGATTTATGCATAATATTGATAATATTTTCCTATTTTAGAGATACAAGTAGTGTGATTCTTCTCATGATATGGTCTATTGAATGGATTCATTCAAAGAATGTAATTAGTTAAGTAGATTTATCTACCATAGTTAATAATAAAATAAAATTGGCATTTTAGGTACAGATGAAATGAATTACTACCTTAAAGGTTAGAATAAATATTATTTTATTAAAGAGTATTATGCATGATTATTCATTGATGATAACATGTGTGAAAATAATTAATAACAAATTGAACAATATTAATTTTATATATTTCCTATATTATTCCTTTATACTTTTTAATATCCTTTTAATTACATTTTTTAGGATTTACATTATTTTTGTTAAATCACAACCCAATTATCCATCTATTGTGATACAGTTCTTTTGATATTTAAAATATAAAAATAATTGTGGCAATAAAGAAAAATGAAGTAATTATTGAAAACATTTAAGTTAAAATTGTATTAATCCACAATATTATATTCAAATAAAAATATGTATGTTATTTTAAGAGGATCATAATAACATAGTTTATAGATAATATATCACTAACACAATAACAAATATCAATTTTCTTTTGGTAAAAAAAATATTTTTTTTCTTCCTTCAGAAACTCTCATGTGATTTTCAATTTAAAGGTATATATACTGCATAAATAAATATAACTCTCTATTTTGAATAATGTTTTATCGATATATTTTTATAATAATACGATGAAATCCAAATATATATAAATTTTTTTTTGTGATTATGAAATGTATTATAATTTATTGAAATTTTGTTCATTCTTTAGTATAATAGATTTTTGGTATGTGGAATACATTATTTTTATATATATTATTATTTAATATAATTGGTTTTAATATTAATTAATTTTGAATGTAAATAATTATGATTCGTATAAAAATAATATCTACTAACTCCTGAAAATATAGATATTTTTCTTCGAAATGTATGTGAGGCTTTATTTTTCCCAATCTAATTAAATCAGTGAGTTTAATACATTTTTTTAAATATTTTTCATAATTATTTGATTTAAATTTTCATAAAAATGAGTATTATTGAATAGTTATGTTTTAATAGATGTAAATATATTTTTGAAAAATAATATTCATATATGGAAAATTATATATTAATAATTTAAATGTTATAAATTATTACAAATTTATGATATATATTTAAGAATTTATATATTAGAATAAGATATTACAACAATTAATATTGCTGAAACCGAGATTAATGTTTGATAATTACTCATATTTATGATATTTACAATATCTAAGTATAATAATCCAAACATTGGTATAAAATATTGTGTTCAATATCATAGGATAAATACAATTACAGTTTATCTAAAAGTATTATAAAACATTTATAGAAAATAAATTCTAATTAAAAAGTGTTTTACATAAGAATATTATTCAACAAAAAATTAATGAATGGAATTCAATGACACATCATGAAAATAGTTAAATATAATTATCATCTAATTGAGTTAGAACAATGTTTATTTTTACGATCATTTTTTGTTTATACTTCTATTATTACCACTCTCATGAAAGAAGGTAGTGACAACCCATTAGATCAATATTTCTTATAGAATATCTAATTTAAAAATAGATGATGTTCAAAATAAAATATTATTCAAGGATAGGTATATTATAGAACAAAAGAAACTGTTAACGATATTCTAAAAACATTAAAGACCAGTATAGATCATAAAACCAAGGAAACATCATTTGAAGATCAAATTAAAACCAAAAAATTAATTTAAGTACATAATAAATGATACTTGTATTGGGATTATGAGATGTTTATTTGGTCAAAAAAAATTCCCCTGTGAATGAAAATATTTTTGGTAGTAACTTTTTAACCAAACCAACTAATTATTTTGATATTATAGTGTCCATGCTTTTCAAACATGGATATTACATCATATAACTTTAATATGAAATACATTACATAAACATATACATGGGGATCAAAATAGTTTAGTGAATTTATAGAGTAGGTATGAAATATTATAATTTTTTGAAATATAATCCACATATAGAACAAATATCTTACCATTTATTACACATCCCAAGCATACCTGAAATAGTGTATTTCTTCATGACCTCGGTAAAATAAACCTAAAAAAGAATGAGCTAAAATTCTCAATAAGGGTATGAAAGTGAGATATCCTTGTTCACATAATCATGGCATTTGGATAATGAATACATGGGAATATAATTTTATAACCATACCATTCTTATAAAAGATAAAAATATAGATTCATTATACACATAATAGTAGTTCTTAATACTTGAATAAGAAGATAATCAAATAACATGGTCATGAGTGCATAAAAGATTCATAGAAATAATAAGAATGGTATGTGTACTATGATATAATAAACTATCGATAGTCAATTAATCATAGCATAACCCATGAATAGAAAGTGACTTTACATTAATTTCATCATGCAATAACCAGTGGGAGAGAAACATGTTTCATAAAAACCATTATCTCATAAATATAAACTATTCAGAGAAATAATAATAATCGTATCCATGGATGAAATTACCTTTAATACATAGTTAAAATCAATGGATTTTATCTTTGATAAAAATGGTTTTGAAAATACACATGGAAAATTTCAGAAGGTGAATAACATTTCATTAAAAATTATTTTTTAAAAAAAAAATTAAAATCATTTTCCTTTAAAATTACATTTTTAAAATTTACTAGAAGGATTTAAATCATTTAAAATATTTTTTAAAGAAAATAACAATTTAAGATTGAAAAAAACTATTTAAATAATATAATATTTTCAAAACAATTTTCTTTAAAGATAACCATGTAAAATTAAAAAAGGAAGCTTTTAATACTATTTAAATATTTCTTAAGGAAAATAACATTATTCACATTGGAAATCACTTTTTAGAATATAATAAATTTTAGAATTCTTCATGATTAAAAATAAATTTGAAAACTAATAGTGAAATCCTTAAAACTAGTTTTAATAATTTCATGAGTAAAATAATATTTTACCAATAAAAACCACTTTTTAAAACATTATTCATAGTTAAAATCATTATATTTTAAATTAACTGTTAAAACATATAACGTACTCTTTAAAAATCATTTAAAAAATTTCATGAGTAAAATTACCATTTCAAATTTGACTACACATTTTAAAATATAATAAATATTCAGAATATTTTTCATTGAAAATAACCTAGAAAATTTATTAATGAATATTCAATAAAATCATTTTTCATGATGGTATGAAATTACATTCATTCTATACATGTTAAAAAAAAATTTGTTTCACATTGTTATTAAATAAAAATGGGAATTATTTGGTAACATGAATGAAGATTCTTTTAAAAAAATTTAAAAAAATTTCAAACATATATATAATTTTATTTAATTAATCATTTTAGTAAAATTAAAAAATTACAAAAATACAAAATATTATTTTTTGTGAAAAATGGTTTTCGATCGAAGAGTTAAATAAAAATGATTTTTATTAATAACGTTATTTTAAAATCTTGAGTACAGGAAGAGTGAAAATTTAAGGAAATGTTATATAATATATAAATTACCATACAAGATGAAATTAAATGAGTTTTTTGAGAGATTCATCATCTGATTTCATCATTTTAGGCATAATCATGACCATCCAATTTAACGATGAGATCAAACCATAAATCCCTTACCAATTTTTGACATTGAATATTAAGCCCCATTAAAGAATAAATCTAAATAAAACTTATATATCATGATAATAAATTAATTTATTATATTAAATGTCAAAGGAGATGAATATTATCTATATAAAAGAAGATAAGACCATAATACAACATATAACTCAATGAATGAAAACTGAGAAACAAATCCCATACCGCTTTGGTATCTTTTGAATCGTAAACCCTATGAAGGAGAAATCCAAGAAATGTATTTTTAAATAACATTAATATTCATAAAATTAATCATAAAATACATTCTTTAGTATTATATACATCACATAATATAAATAGGTGGTGAATATGGATTATATCTCAAAAAAGTAAAAAAGATAAATGAAAATATCTTACATTAAGTTAAACATCCATAAAATGTGTCCAAAACTCATATATAATATATATAGTTTTACTATTAATAAATTAAAAACCCATTATCATATTTATAATATCATATAGGATCCTATTATAACATTTCATCACATATATGTTAATAATATTTCATTATTTTTATTGTTTCCATTTTTAATTTCCTTGTCTTCTCATAAATGTTTTTAATGAATGTTTTGGTTTATGTGAATACGATATATATATAATTTATAAAAAATATGATAATTTTATAAATATCATATTTACTTAGAATATATATTTTATAACTTTTTAATAATTTTTTACATAGAAAATTACTCGCGTAGCTACTTGTATACAGTTGGTCGTAATTACGCAAGAGAGAAAATATCATTGACTTAATGAGTGAAATGGTATAGAATTATGTTATATATTAACTTCAAACAATAAATATCAGATCATATATATTACATATATTAATTAATTCTATACTTTATACTTCAATTTAAATAATAAGGGAAAAAATCGCATCACTTCGTGAGGTGGTAGTCCGCTATACACAAGTGTGAAAAAATCGTATTTTAAATGGAATGAAAAATAAATATTTATATATGATAATAATATAAAGAAATAATAGTTATATAACAAATATAATATTAATTCATTAAACATGTCATTATATCAATTCATTATTGTTGTTTATGGAAAACTAACTACATTGGCTCACATGGTGGTAGACCACCAGACACCTGATTGATGATTTTATTTCCCATTTGATGGTAGTGGGGACAGATAAATATTATGAATAAAATTATAATATTTATATATGGGAAATTATGGGGATAATATATTTTATTTTTTAAGCCAAATTAATTTTTGAAAAATAATAATGGAAAATAATGATCTTAGTGAAGACAATTTGTGTCACATAGAAGTACCTACTTTTGGATCGCATATAATGTACCATAGTGATAGACTTTTGGGAGAACCGGTAGCTCTAGAACATGTATAGTGATGTAGGGGATTATTTTTTCTCAATTTTCTACAAATATATATGTCTTGAGAGGTGTGAATATGTGGAGGGTGGTGGTGGTATTTTTTAATTGGTGGAAAGGAATACACTAAAACAAATATGGAATCTTCCCCAAAGATTCTAAAAAAATTGTAATTACCACCATTAAAGCTTCCAAATGACCATATATTATAACTTGTGAATTATAATATTGAAATATTTACAATAAATTGTAATTTGATAAATTTTATAGTCATTTTAAACATATTCTTCTTAGAATAACCCTGAGAAACACCATTTTTTCCTTAACCTTATTAATTAATTTTTACAGTTTTCAATATTCATTTGGGTAAAAATATTAATTTTACTTTATTAAATAATATAAATTATTCTGATTCCAAGTATGGAATTAATTTTTTTTCCATTTTACATTCATATATGTCGGGATATTTAAATTAAAATTAATCTCACATACATGACGATAATGTGGGGTTTCAAAGAGAAAATATTTACAATTTACAATATTTTTATACCAAAATTCAATATCAAAGTCATTTCAATAAACTAAATTTGATTAAAAATTATATAATTTAACAATTTTTACTTTTTAAACCATCTTACAATAATTTAATGTTTTTAATTCTTTAAATGTATTGATAGTACTTAATAAAAGTAAGTATTTTAACTATTTATTGAAAAATTTATCTTCATAGAAAAAACTAAAACATTATGACCAATATAATATTGATTGAATTATTTCAATAATGATATTTTTTAAAAATATAATGTTAAAAATTATATTATACAGAATTTCACAAAAGGCGATAAAATTGTTTTTTAGAAAAAATATTGTTTTCGCATAAAATTGGATTTATCTTGTCTTTTATAATGAAAACACATAATATGAAAGGTAAAAATTTTATTGAATATATAATATAATTGTTTTAAATCATTCATCAAATATTATTTGTTAAATTTATTGAAGTCAAGAAAATTTCTGTCCATAATAATAGTTTTACAAAAAATGATTTCCTTTATTTTCAAATTGTTTTTACATTTATTTCTAATTAATGGGTCATAAAATAATTATTTTTTAATAAATTTTGAAACCAAATATTTTTGTAATTTAGTTTATCATACTCATACAATACAATCCAATAACTATATTTTAACTATCATTTAAGTAATATTATTTTAATTGTATGTAATGTTTCTTTTAAACTCAATGTTTCGTTTAAAATAATCTAAACTTAGTATTGCATGTAACACAAGATAAACATATATTTTCATGCAATGAATAATATTTAAATGATTAAATTTATTTTAAATATATATATATCAAAAAATCTTATAATATTATATATATTTCACTATTTTACAATATTGATAGTCCTATTGAGTCCTAAACATCGAATTTTCGTACCCCTAACAATAAAGAATAAAAATAGATATATAAAGGGTTAAGAGTATTGATAAATTTTATATCATGAAACAATAATAGTAATAAAAATTAAAATATAGAATTTAGTTTAGTAGATGATAAAATAATTTAAGTGTAAATAAATTATAGTATTGAGTATTCAAAGTGTATACAGAATGTAATGAACAAGATAAAGAAGATGTATTTCATCATTGATCATATCCAAAATATATATCATCTACTTTTCAGTATCTAAACTAAGAGTGTTGATATCCACTATAGATACATCATTTTTCATGTATAATGAAAACTCTTAAATTCAAACCTTTTTTACAAATAGAGCATAAAAAACAAAATCATTCCATTTTTATAGAAAATGGAATATTCCATAACTATATATTCAATCTAAATAACCATATGAACCTTTTATGTGAATACAAAATACTATGATCTAAGTTATTTTGTGAAATAATAACCTAACCCATACCAATTAATAGAGGTACACAAATTTTGTCTAGTTGGTTAAAACTCAAACACATATTTTTAATACAATAACATTCCATTATAATATAAATAATAAAAAAATTAATCATTAATGGTAAAAGTATTTAATAAGACCTTAAAGTATGTTTTGGGTGATCATATGTTTTCAAGAGTAATATGTAAGAGATGAAGAGTAGTTGAGATGAAATTTCAAATTTAGGGAGTTTTTATTGTGTGGTGACCTTGGTTATGGTACATGGCCTAGCTTATGGAATGTAAGTGTGAGCAATGTCATGGAGTCTAGTTAATAGATAAGGTTATATAATTGATTTTAGGATGTGGTGTGGAGTCATGGAGTGGAGAGGGTTCAGTGGTTCTACTTGTTTGAGTATTTCTATAGTGTATAGGTATACTATAACATGTTTTCCTAATAAGTGGAGTATTGGAGATTTTTTTATTTTTAGGTTTCTAAATCATTGAGCTAGGTTGATGTCTATCCTTCTTCATTGGTATTATAGTATCAAGTCATGTTGGTTCCAAGTAATTGTGGTCTATTTTCTGGGATTATATTTTCTCATCATTGAATATGTCACCGATCTCAGAAACAACTTTGAAAATGTTGGTTTCGGTAAAGTCTCTTGTATTGTGGAATAGTTTATATTACAAATCTTCTCTCTATGTCATGGTGTAGGTTTTTGTGTCATTTTTTTATAATTTTCAATTTTATTATAATCTAAAGAACCTCATAAAATATTAACTTTCATCTAGATTATTTACATGGTTTATGGATGACCTGGTTATAATTTTTAGAGGATTTTAATAATATTTTCATTGAAATTGAAAAACTATCTTATTAGATTTTATCATAGTGATACATATTTGGTTTATCAATATATTATGGTGATTTTCCCATATTTTTATCTGTTTACATGCTATGGAAGATTTTTATCTCTAATTTTATTATGGTTTCTTTTGATTAATGAAAAATGTGTCATGTTTTGGGTGCTTTTTTTGGGATTCCAAGTTAACCATACAAGAAGTATCTAGAATTTGGAACATAAGGTTTCACTCATTCTTTGAGAAAATTAAAATATTTATATTTAATTTTGGGATTTCTAACCATTCTCTTATTTTTAGTTCATGTGTAAGATTAACATTCTTTTATAACTTTTTAAATAGTATAATTAACCAAATAAAGTTAATATCAAATAATCTAATAAATAAATAATATTGTGAGTTTAGTTTGTGATTTATTTTGTTTTTCAATTTTTTAATGCCTCAAATTTTCTATGATTGTGTGATATCTTTATGTTGTGGTTTTTATTGGTATTAAAATGATGGTTTTGTTAGAATGATGATAAGTAATGTAATGTTGGGATAATGTTAATTATTTTTTTCAAATAATTTGGCATGTAATTTGATATCAATCCATATTTAATTTTATTGGAATAAGTAATTAATGTTAAACCCATGAATATGTTAATTCCATGATTTTTATAGATGATAATTTATAGGTTTTATATTGTTCAAAACCATTTAATAATGATTTTTTAATTAAAATAGTATATAATACAATTTCACAATCAATATAAATGTATTGGTGGTATGTTAGCCTATTATTGATATGGATGACCTATATTCCATGGATTTATAACCTTAAATCCATTACTTGTGTGTATAAATTTACTTTGGAAATTATGTGTGATCAAGGAATTTTACATCCCTGTTATCATTTAATAGTAATGTACTGTGGTTGGTTTTTCATACAGAGAAATGGTTTGGGATTCCATGGTAGTTTGACTCATAGTTATTTATATGGTTAGTAACAATGGATGTGTGATGGGTTGGGAGCTTATGGTATGGTGACAGTTGATACCTGTAATGGCGGTATAGTTAAATTTGTGCACAATGGTTTGTGACACCTAGTTGTTTGAGATTAATAAAAAACTATAAATTATCATTGATTTTGTTCTTATTTGACCTTTTTTGTATTTCATATATAATAGATATAATTTGTTTACTTCCCACTACATGATGTAGTTCAAATATCTTGATTGGGTGTGTAGTTAAAATTTCATATATTTGTAAAAGATTTAAAGTACCCAGTTAAATTATGAATGATAAATGAATTATGAATCAACCAAAGGGATGGGGTGTTATAGCTTTCAATGATGAAAAATGTTATTAATACATTATTAATGATGAAATGATTGAGATTTGAAGAAAGGTAATTAAATAGTGCCATCGACATTGGGATTACTAATATTAAAACGTTAATTTGGAAATAATATTAATTAATTTTAAATTCATTAATGATAGCATTGTTTCTAGTGTTCTTGCATCTACACTATAACTTAGTAGGTGTTAATCGAGGGTCATGTGTGAATATTTTATAAGATGAGTATCAATCTTTGTTTTTCCATTAGTATGGTTTATATTCAAAATAAATTATATTATATCTGATTTCATAAGCTTCCAATCCAACTTCGTTAGGGAGATTAACACTCATGTTAATTGTGGGTGTTTTCTGTATCATATAAAAAGGATATGGAGTAAATAGTTAACTTCTACTCCTACCCCATTCACTATTTATATTTAGATATGAGTATGAATATCTTCATATTTATCATCTTATTGTTTAGGGTGATTTCCTTCCAAGGATGTGATGGCCCATGGTTTACTCTACATTTATGTGTGTTTTAAAATGTTGTGAGTTATAAAACATACTTATATCTGGTCATTTTAAATTATAATAATTCTAGTAATCTAATTCCATTTTGAATATATAATTTTACATATTTAGCATTATAATACTATATAATTCACATACACCACATGATAGAACCATTAAAATTTTATATTTTTTATTTGAAAAATAAAAATAGAGAATAAAATGGCCATATGATTTTTATGTATTATAATGGGGCTAAAATCAAATAATACTGCAATAATTTTAGGAAAATGGGAATATTCTCTCTCCCCAATAATAATCGCACTATTAAACAACACTATAGAATGTAATATAAATCATATTAATGAAATATTAATTTCAAAAATGAAAATATATATAAAATTGTGAGAAAATATAATGATATGAGGAATGAATGAAATATGAGGTATTCATTAGATGTATAAAACCTATATGATAGATATAAGTATAGGAATTAGAATAGTAATATGATAATTGAATAGTAACCTAACTGTTAAAATAGTAATATCATAATTAAGAATATTAGCATAGCAATTCATATATTTTTCTATCCTATGTATGTATACAATGAAATTTAGGATTTTTATAAAATGGAAATATGGTATATTATTATAATCTGAAAATTAAATTAATGTTTTAGAAATAATAAATTAAATATTAATAATTTTTTAAAACATTCATATTTAAATTGAACTTTTATAATACATATAGTGATTTAAAAGAAGTTTTATTTCCATAAAATAGATTTAATAATTATTATTATATTTTAATAAAATGAAAATTTAATTTTATGTGACCATAATAAATTTTCAATGGTTCGGATAATCGGTCATAGAAACACAACTAGAATTTCTCAAACAAATGATAATTTTATTTACCAAATAATTTTTATCATATTTCAAAAAACAATTTCATAAAGTGGAATTCATTATTTAAAATATTAAAATAAAAAAATCTGAAAATTTTAGTTTTTTATTGTTGTTGAGGATTTTACATTTATCTATATATTAATATAAGTCAAAATATGATATATAACGTTTTTGATTGAAAAAAATAAAATTTTGAGTCATCGGTGATGTGATAATACATTAGTTCTTACTCATGTTCACAGTTTAATATATATATTCACAATAACAAATACAAATAATAGTCTTGAGATAAAATAATAAACTAATTTATATAAAATTCAAGAACACCCCTCTCCTCCTTTTATATATACAAACCTCCTCCTCACACATTAAAAGAGTTATATATTTACATATTTATAAAAATATATCTTCTTAATCCCATACCCACATACTAGTGTTGTTGGAATCATAAAGAAGACCATTCCATGGTGCCTTAAATGGAATCTCAAAGAGAGACTTCCTAATGATAGAGTAATACCTTCAATCGAGTATTTTATTTTTACCTTCATCATCATCCTGTAAAAAAATTCCATGATACAAATAATAATAACTCCACTATAATATATATTTTGTAATTTTATATTATTAATTATTTATCTATCATCTGTCATCTTCTCTTCAACATTTATTCTAAAAATGTAAACATCATCTGTATTCTGTTGGTTCATCGCCTCTATGGATGATGTGTTTTGGATTCCCATTACAACATTCATGGAATATTTAAATGCAAATATTATTATTTAAAATAGACTAAATCTTTATATTAGATATTTATTAACATTATGGAATTATTACGTTTCCATAACAATAAATAAAACAAAACTAGTTTGTGAAGGTCAGAAGACCCACCAAAATTAACTATCATTATAAAATTAATTTCTTACTAAATGATTCATCCATGTATTAGAACACATATGGATAATTGGGACCATTTAAATTTCAAATATGGAGTTTTACTCACAATTTAGAATAACATCAATAATTATCCGCAAGTTACCCGACCTTGGAACCATGAAATGTACACTCTATGAAAAAAATTAAACATTATATCTCATTGACATGGTTATAAATCAGGATAATGAAATTATATTAAATTATTTATTAATTTTAATGGTTATGAATTATATACTAAATTGATAAAATTTTGTTATTATGTCTCTTTAGAATAATGGAAAAACGAATCTAGACCTAATGTAAGGAAACTCTCTCAACCACCCATTTTCTTTAGGATGCTAACTTTAATTCTTTAACTCACATTAAATCTCTATTAAATGTTATTTAATACATAATGACTCTTTATATATGTCTCTAAAAAAATAAAACTATCTTATTTTACCTTAATTTGATAGGATAATATGAGCCTTATGTTTATATCTAAAATGTCTTCTTTAATATAAATTATAACTAAGGGAACATTTCTATCACTTAATCAAGTTATAAAACACTCATTTAATTTATTTATTCTCAGAAAACACAATATTTTGAAATGTAAAATTATTTAGTCAGATATGAACATCCATAATATTTAAATCATTTTTCTATGTGGACTCTATATGATAATTCCTTTTATTATGATTTGAGGACAGATAATGCATCCCATTTATATCCATATAAATTCTTATGTTTAATTATTATAATTTTTTCCTAAGTAATTATTATTAGTATGTACATGTTAAGATATATGTTCCCAAATAGTTATCTAATTCATTGAGTAATTGTTTTCTCTCATTATACTTAATGCATGATATTAGGGAGTGAACCTAATCCACGATGAGACTCTTTCCTCCTAATGATGTTGTCTAGGATGCTATCATTGAAATATGTTTATGACTTGTTTTATGATCCAGAAACATTTTTATGTTACCATGTTCTTTTTATATTGTGTTCTTCAAGGTATCCTTCCCTATAATTATTCATGAACCATGTATTTTATAATGTTATGTTATGTGGTTAGACCCGCTATTATGCTTCATTATTATGTTTATTCCATTACTGATATTTTTAGCTCACCTATTTTGTATATGAATTCATCGAGTTATCCTATATGCTTTTTTATCTCAGTGTGATTTAGGATCTCATTATAGAATCCCCAAATAGATTTTACTCCTGAACAATTCTATCAGGTCGGGTGACACTAGCCTTAGGCACACCTCCCCGAATATCAAAGGTTTCTATCTATAAGAGACGAATTATTAAGGTTAGTAGTAGTGATGCTAATATAGTATATGTATTTTATTATATATATATATATAACATATAACCTAAAATAAAGACTCAGAAGACTTGAACCAAACCCACGAAGGGTAGAAGCATAATCAACATTAATAAAAAGCTTAGGTATAATAATAAACACTTGTGGAAATAAATAAACATTCCAAACATACCACTTGTAAAAATTTAAAATGAGGCATCCAAACATATATGGTCATATATACCAATATCTATAAAGGGTTTCAAATTTCATACAATTAGTATAATACATATATTGGCATGCTGATACAAAAGTAAAAAATGCAACGCCCAGACCCCAGTTACCCAGAGTCGGTGCATTGTTTTAATACATTAGCATGATTACAAGGAATCGAGTCCCGAAGGACCGATCGGTTTAGCAGGCTTGGAAAATAGATTACATACAAGAGTGTTACATTACACTTTATAACATAGAAAAAAACATAAATAATAATTTATGAACACCATTATTCCTTTGTCTTAACCTTGCATATCAATTACAATACACTTCTTGGAATCCTGGGAAAATAAAACATAGAAAGGGGTGAGCTGAAACACTCAGTAAGGGTAAGCAATATAGCATAATCTTTCAAAAATAAGGATAAATATTTAAGGCAATGTATAACTAAAACAAAATCTTTTTAAACTTTAACTTCACCATAATATGGAATAAATAATATGAAATAATCCCATTTACTTATTCACATAGATGTTCTACTAATCGAATAATCTCATGAAATATCAATAACCACTTTCATAATGATGTAATGCATAAGGCCAAACTTTAATTTCTGTGTCAAGGCCTCGTGCCAAGACCTAAGGGATAACTGTAACCAGATCCCAACCCGGAGAGCCTTTGTAACCAGAATCCATCCCGGAGAGCCTCTGTAACCAGAATCTAACCCGGAGTGCCTATCTTAACCGGAATCCAACCCAGAGGATCTGCTATAACCGGACCCGAAACCGGAGGGCTTACTTTTATCGGTCCCCAACCCAGAACATACTAGTCCAACACATTCATATTAATAAGAGGATGAAATATTACATAAACATTCGTATTAAAACTAGCATGCCAATACATTAATCATAAACTATTAATGGCATAAAAATAACTCATACATAGTCAAACATATGACAAAATTTTCAATTTCAATAATAAGTTTGACTCCCATTTATTTTTTATTTGAACATTGGGGAATTATCCTTAATTTTAATATATCTTGCAACGTGTAAGGTGATTTTTTCTGGGAAAAATAGATTATTAAGAGATAATTGAATTTAGGATATTCTAAATTTTTTTCATTCAGTTTTTATTGTGTCGTAGCTCTATAATTCGGAATAGGTTTATCGTTGGATGAATTGCATTGCAGATATTGATCCCAAAAAAAGATGGTCAGTACAGCTACTCCGTGAACAGCTAACCATGGCATTGTAAAAATGGGATAAGTTTGATCTATGGTCATTGGGCCTCCTACTAAAAGTATTTACTAAATTCATCATGTTGTTCTAAAGGATCAAAACCGCGAGGGATTAATGGAATTTTTGTCGGCTGTCTATAAAATATTTGTTTGGTTGAGGGATTCCAAACACATCATAAGCTAAACATGCACTAACAAATAACCAACATACAATGAATAGTTAAGGTATAGTAATACTATGAATGTCCCAGTATCAAATACTGGTAAAAATATTAGCAAAATAACGTTATCCTGTACTTCCAGACATACTGAGCTCCGAAGATTCTTCATTTAAATTAGATTGATTCTGTAAAAGATAAGATGAGACCATTCAACTAATTGATTGATTAAAAAAAATTTATTGTAAATATTATCGATGGTGTTTTGGAAGTATACCAAATAAGTATAACTATCCCTATTATAACATAGGAACACAATTTTCAGTATCGAACAATCAATTTTTTTTTACATTTTTTATTGCTTTTCATATGTCATGCACTAAAAAAAGGAATAATTTTTCTTTGATGTAGGGGTTTTTTGATTGAATTCAAATCTATATATTAGACCCAAATTTAAAAATTCCAGTTTGTAGTTGTAGATGTAGAATAAATAAGTTTTATTCGGTTTGAATATTTTTTTTATTCATTTAACGAATTTCTTAGTCTCCCATTCATAAATTAAAGTAAAATGTATATAATTTTTTTAAAACAAATAAAACAAATAAAAAAAGAATTAAATTATTATATTTTAATATTGATTTAATTCAAATATAGTTTAATTTTTTGAAAAAAAGGGGATTAGTTCATTATCGCCTTCTATAATCCATTGGAATGGAATGATGAATCTATTTCATCACCTATTTTCCAATAAATCAGAATTTTTGTGTAGAATGACAAGAAAATTACAACGATCCATGCATATGATTCTACTGAGTTCTCAATAATCAGTCATGTGTTCATTTTTGGTAGAAAAATATGAATGAAATAATTTGTTTCTAACTTAAGCTATGTGCTATTCATGGTGATACTGTAGAAAATACATTATTTTAAGATGGAGATGGTGAAAACACATTCTGTGCTTTTAACCCCACCCATGTTGAAGAAACATATTCAATGGTAACTTCTAATCGATTTTGGTCCCAAATATTTGGGGTTGCTTTTTCTAATAAACATTGTTTACATTTCTTTATGTTATTTTTACCTGTAGCCAGTTTATGGATGAGTGCTCTTGGAGTCTTCGGTCTAGCTCTGATCCTACATGCCTATGACTTTGTTTCCCAGGAAACCCGTTCAACTGACGATCCTGAATTTGAGACATTCGACACCAAAAATATTCTATTAAACGATGGTATTCACGCTTGGATGGCCGCTCAAGATCATCCTCATGAAAACCTTATATTCCCTGAGAATGTTCTACCCCATGGAAAAACTCTTTAATGGAACTTTCTATTTATCTGGTCGTGATCAAGAAATGACCGGTCTCACTTGGTGGGCCGGGAATGTTCGACTTATCAATTTATCAGGTAAACTACTCGGGGCCCATGTAGCCCATGCTGGATTAATTGTATTCTGGGCTAGGGAAATGAACCTATTTGAATTATATCATTTCTTACCGGAGAATCCCATGTATGAACAAGGATTAATTTTACTTCCCCACCTTGCTACTCTAGTTTGGGGGATAGGTCCTTGTGGGGAAGTGATAGATGCCTTTCCATACTTTGTATCTGGAGTACTTCACTTAATTTCCTCTGTGATATCCCATGCCAGGTAAATCTTTTACCCTTACCCCTCTTACTAATACTACAGAATGTTCTTGTAAATTATGGCCAATACCAGTTATATAAGCAGTGATTTCAAATCCGGAGGTTAATCGTACTCTGGAAACTTTACATAGGGCATGGTTTGGTTTTTTGGGGGTGATAGTGGAAAAGTTGAAAGATAGGTCACCCAGACTGCCACTCATTGAAAATTAATATTGATGTATGCGGAAGTAAATCCAAAAATATTTCATTAAGTTATTTTATACAATGATAAGGAACAAAAAAAAATAAAAACAAAATCAGATATGGTTGAATGGTAAAATATCTCTTTGCCAAGGAGAAGACGCAGGTTCGAACGGAGGTGCGCAAAGGATTCCTTAGGCCGGACGGATTGGCCCTCGAGTACAAAGGTAGAAGGGAGCATGACTGCATGACCCACCCATCGAGCAGGGACAAATGTCAGCCTTAGTGATACAACGGTGCCTAGTGCATGGGTCGTCGCTCAACAGATAAAATTTACTCTAGGGATAACATGATGATATTCCCCAAGAGCTCACATAAGAGTTAAAAGAGTTTTTTCGAATATAAAATTACAATATTCTTTTTTTTCTAACGTGAATTTTTAATTATTTTTAAGATAATCAAAAAATTTACTCTCTTGATATGATGCTTTCACATATAATTCATTTTTTTTCAATTCCTATTTATTTTTTTGTTTCATCCATTCTTTCCTAATCCCCTATTTTATCTGATTCATCCTAAAAAAGGAAACGATGAGTCTCTTTGAGAGATATATCTTGTGAATAATTCTTCCCAGAAGTTTATACGAGTAGTCTATGATACTAAACAAATACATCATGTGCCAGAAACCAGATTTGAACTGGTGACATGAGGATTTTCGGTCCACTGCTCTGCCAACTAAGCTATCCCGACTTTTCTACTGATGGCTCAGGCCCCCCAGAAGGAGGCCTTCTTTTCCCTCCACCTAAGCTACACAAGAAAGGCCCAAACCCAATACTAGGGAACAGTGAAGCATCATAGGGTCTTTATTTCCAAGTGTAGGGAGTTTGCATCATCACAGACTTGTCTATTTCATCGAGCCACTCTCTGAGACAGTGCCCAGCTCGTTACGCCTTTCGTGCGGGTCAGAACATACCCAAAAAGGAATTTCTCTACCTTAGGACCATTATAGTTCCGTCCGCCGTTCACCGGGGCTCTGGTCGCCGGCTCCCCTGTCATCAGGTCACACAAAGAAAATTTTCACTCTATCATATACTAGGGGGTTTTACTTTGAAAATCAAATGTTCCATAAAATTGGATTTGTGTCTATCACCATGGGTTCCAATGCACTTGATATTGTAGCATTTACCAGTGAGCCCTATCGATTCATATTGCCCAGAATAAATCAATTATAGACTGTAATACAATGAGATCTTTTCTTCATAGACAAACATGGTATTTGCGATCCCATGTCAGATTGGTTCAGGATCATGGAATCCATTTCTATCAGATAAGAAGGGATGTTGCACAAAATGTACTTCTAAGTCAATTCCCTATTCACATATCTTCTCTCTCTATATATATTAGGGAATAATGTAACGAAAGGGGAAACTCATTTTCAGGATCTATAACAAGAAATGATATATTCTGTTACAAAAATTCCTTCGTGTAAATTTATTTGAATGAGTAAATCAATCATTTGTCCTTGTAGATCCGACATTAATCCTCTCATAACGACTAATTGGTGTACCTGAGATGCATTTCCTCTAGCTCCTGAAAACGACATTATATGGAAGGTATTAAAAGGATCACTCATCCTAAAATTAGGATTCATTTCTTGTCGCAAAAATTCACATGTTGCATACCATATCTCAATAGATTGACGTAATTTTTCGAGTGCGTGTACATTCCCATAATGATGGTGTTTTTCCAAACTGAAACATTTTTTTAGCATCTTGGACTACCCACCCCTTCGATGGTATTGTAAACATATCTTCTATTCCTAATGAAATAGATATTGCAGGAGCTTGCTGGAAACCTAGAGTCTTCACTTGATCCAGGATGTGTGATGTATATGCCATTCCAAAATGCTCTATGAATCTGCAAATTAGCTATTTCATGGTAGTTCCATCTATTTTTTTATTGTGAAAGACCAAAGGGGAACCCCATTCTGACATAAGCACTCCCTTTTGTGGATGGGTAGGATTTCACAATGATTTTAGTTAGTGATCGGAAAACTTCCTTTTCTCGATCTTGATTCGCGTAGTAAATAAAGTAAAATGTAAGGAATTATGATCCTCGCTTTTGAACCGAATAAACACGGATTCTCACTGGTAGCATCATAGTAAAAATTAGATAAATATCTAGATTAGGTACCATAAGAACAGGCCTGAGAAAATCCTTGTATGGCTCCTTATATTTCTCGATAATGATAAATATGACCAACCGTGGCCAAAATACCCAAAAATCATTAGCTCTACCTTAAAAGAAGGCGACCCAACTGCACCTTCTAGTACAACAACCTTATTACGACTTCACTCCAGTCACTAGCCCTGCCATCAGCATCCCCCACCTTGCAGTTAAGGGAAAGAATTTGGGCATGGTCAGCTCCCATAGTGTGACGGTTGGTGTGCACAAGGCCCGGGAACGTATTCACTGCCATATGGATGACCGACGATTACTAGCGATTCCGACTTCATGCAGGCGAGTAGGAGCCGGAAATCCGAACTGAGGACGGGTTTGGAGTTAGCTCACCCTCGCGGGATCGTGACCCTTTGTCCCGGCCATTGTAGCACATGTGTCGCCCAGGGCGTAAGGGGCATGATGACTTGAAGTCCTCCTCACCTTCCTCCGGCTTATTACCGGCAGTCTGCTCAGGGTTCCATCCTCAACGGCACCAACTAAACACGATGATTGCGCTCGTTGCGGGACTTAACCAAACCCCTTACGGAACGAGCTGACGATAGCCATGTATAAGGCCCCAGCCTTAAACCTTACTTAATCTTGAGTTATTACAAGATTACACATTGAGGATCTTTTCGGGTTTAGAGTTTTAGAGAATTAGATCATAAAACTTGCATTACTTTGCACATATAAACAAAGTGGTTACATAAAGATAGTATTCTTCATTCCCATCAATGGAACACACATTTAAAATAAAACATGGATTAATTCTTGACACATCCTTGACTCTATCATCTTATCATGTACCTTTCCCTTGACCTGTGAAAAACATTTCAAAAACTTGGGATGAGCATAAAAACTCAGTATGGGTTATAAAAAAACATGGAAAGGAAACATGAGTTCATATATAAATAAGAATGAAATCATACTTTACCCATAAAACATAGGCACTTTAACATACCTCATAAAATCATGAATAAATCATAGAAATCATAAGACATAAAGGTAACTTGAGGCATTCATAACATTCTTACGTAGGGAGTAACCCTCTTGGTTACGTTTGGAATACCCATCACAGTATATTCCCTAAAATCTCTTCGGAGAAACCTTAACGTTTCACTCCTTCGCGTTACCCAATGCATTGGAGAGCTATAACGGGCTCACCCGCCCTTAGTTTATCACGGAACCACCCGTTTTCATAATAATGCCCAAAAACCATAACATAATCATATCACATAAAACATGCATAAAGGAAACATAAAATTTCCACATTTCAATCACGAGATATCAATACAACACATTGATATAAAAACATTATGAAAACCCTTTTCAATACCAAATTAAAACATGGTATTTATTTTTCTTTTAAAAAAGAAGGTATGGCTTGTAGAGGAAGCCAAAACTCAAATAACGGTTACGACGGTGGAGAAGTCGTTGTCGCCGCATACGTACGACAAAAACATTCCCTTTTGTCGTTTAGTAAACGCTTCGTATAAAAAAGATTCATTTTGAATAAACTTAAATGTCAAAGGGGTTTATACACCGTATAAAAGAAAGTTGTGTATAAAATAAAATATGCCTCAACGAAAGGAGATTGAGACGAAGTCCCATACAAAGATAATTTTTAAAATAAAATAGATACATTATGTGTATTCACTATAAGTACACATAAATAAAGTACAAATACAAGATACGACATAATAATATAATGACATAATTTGAAAGTAGGAGATTAACCCAAAGAATGGAAATTGGGTTAAGAAGTTCCCATACAAAGATAATTTTTAAAATAAAATAGATATATTATGTGCATTCTCTATAAGTACACATAAATAAAGTACAAATACAAGATATGACATAATAATATAATGACATACTTTGAAAGTACGAGATTAACCCAAAGAATGGAAATTGGGTTAAGAAGTTCCCATACAAAGATAATTTTTAAAATAAAATAGATATATTATGTGCATTCTCTATAAGTAAACATAAATAAAGTACAAATACAAGATATGACATAATAATATAATGACATACTTTGAAAGTACGAGATTAACCCAAAGAATGGAAATTGGGTTAAGAAGTTCCCATACCTCGTATCTGACTTGACCCGACCGTTCTTTAAACTCCTGAATAATAAACTTTAGTTAATCTCTACTTGATTATGAATCTTTTCCAAGTTCATTATTCCTTTTATACCATTTTATGAACATCATGTAATCATTTAAGTTAATAATGTTCATTTTGTCGGTATTTGGTTCTTAAGTCAAAAATAGGCTTCTTACACTTACATGTTGTTAATTTGGTCAAAGGTTCATTATATCCAGAATTGTATTCATGATGTATATATCATATATGTCATATATATCCAGTACATACATTCATTTATAATATTACATCACATTTAGAGGTATGAAATGAAATGCACCGTTCATGGAGACGGTAAGCCGTACGTACGCATGAACGCTACTTCCATTTCTATTTCATATTTTCTGGAATGGAATCATAATGATATAAGAGTATATTATAATTCCAGTATAATAACATATATAATATCATTAACTTTATCCTTTACACATCCCACATATGGTATTAACGAATCAAATCACTTTTAGGGGGCGGTAGTCCGCGCTTCCTAAAATGAAGATATCGTGTTTTACCCATAATGGAAACCATAAAGGTATGCCCAAAATGAAAAAACAGAAGCTTAATGAAAACATAAACATATTATATATCATATATAAAAATAGTGACATCATAATGGCCACCTTTGAAGGTGTTTAATGAGTGTTGAACAATCATCGTTTCGGGAGGCAGAATTTCGCCATCCACGGAAACCGTATGTTCTTTAACCATTTGATGTAGTTGTGTGAGAGTGTAGATAAAATAAATCTTATACCAACATCCTAGTATATTTAATATACTGGTGTTGTTACAAAAGAAGTAAATAAAAAGAGTTTAGGGGGTTGGAGAAGCAAAATAAAACAAATGAACATGAGAGAATGAATTACCTTTAAAAAGTGTAACTCCTTTTGAGTTGAGCCTAAAGGCTTCCTTTGAAAGGATTATGCCCAAAGGGAATCCTCTAGGATGAGGAGAGGGATGTGGAGAGAGAAAATGGGCAGGGGTTGGCCGAGCCAAAGGCTTGATGAGTGTGTGAAATGAGGTAGAGGTGGGGGCCTTTTATAAGGGGAGAGGAGGGGCACTTTTGGAAAGTAAAGAAACATTACATTATTTGAAAATGTGTTTCGGTTTTAAAAGGTCCCACATTGATAGAATTCGTGGATAAGGTTATAAGGCATCGAAATCCACTCATCCAATTGGTTTTGGCCATGTGTAGTTCATAGATTTTATATTATTTTTCCATTATATTTAAATCGTCAAATAATGATGTCATCACTGCATCATTATTATGTCGTAAATAATTAAATTTATTTAATGTATAAAAATTATAAAAAAAATACTATGATATAGGAAATCGTTTTATCTTTCCAATGACTATTTATAATCAAAATTTGGACTTGTATAACCCTACTTAAAAATTGTTTTCGTAAAACATATTATGTTTGTGTAATTTTCACTTTAACATTAAATAAAAAGTAATTTATGTCATTTCCCAACAAAAGTGGATCCATGGGGTCCCCAAGTTAGGACATGGCTTTTCGTTGTCGGCAATGACACAACCAATAAGGTTGGGACATGTGTCTAGGTCATTTTATATTATTAAAGCATTATTTATTCCTTAAACTACACTAATTACCACTAATCGCGATTAAGAACTTAATAAGTAACTATTCACCAAAAAATTATTTTAATCTCATTGAACCACATTTTACTTCTTAATGACAACCATGTATGTCGGATTTTCAAAATTCAATACACATTAGTGGTAAACTTTAATTTAACTGAAAAATCAGTTTGCTTGATTACCACTTAGTGGTTTCACTATTCATCAAAAATTGAAGTTTTTCGGAAAATTACCAAAAATTCACCCTAAGCTATATTTGATATTCCGAATTCAAAAATGAAGTCCATTTTACAAAATTCAAATCATATAAGTCACATTAATTAATTTAATAATTAGTTCCCGCTGCCAGAGCAAATAGCGTGTTTTTACAAAACAATAAGTATCAAAAGATTGACACCAGTTTAAGTCTAATTTCAAATCGAAATTGATTCCAATGACCACCATTGGATAAAATGGTAAAAATATATTTTAATTTCACTTTAAAACCAATTCAAAAGATAATCTAATCATATAAATAAATTAGATCAAAAAGAGGTTTTGAATTAAAATGCAACATTTTACACTATTCATAAAAAAAATGAACTTTATCAGAAAGGTACCAAAAATTACACAAAGTAAAATTTGATGTCCCGATTCTTAATAAAAGTTTTATTTGGTCCAAAATAATGTATAAGAGTGATCAAAACTATATTTAATGACGGTTCACCATTAAAAGGTGATAAGTGAACCTTTAGTGAAAATTAGAGTATAAAAGCCTAAAATTGAACTCTTTCCGTATTTTAAGCCTTTATCTTTTATTGGGTAAATGTAAAAACATCTAAAAACATATCTATTCATATTTTAGTTATTTCTATTCATTCCCGCCAGTACAACGGCTACTTGTTAACTAACATAATATTATTATATTACTAGTGTGCTACGTAAGTTTCAAAGAAACTCATCGTTGCGTATCGGGTACGCTATCGAATATAGCAACCCCTTTTAATTAAAATTCATATTTAATTCTCTAATATTAATAAATATGAAAATTATTTATTCTTTAATTACCTGGGATGTTACATCCTTCCCCCCTTTTGGGAATTGCGTCCTCGCAATTTTATTCACTTATCAAAATAAGTGGGGGGTATTTATCCCTCATAGCATTTTCAGATTCCCACGTTGCCTCTTCAATCACATGGTTTTTCCAAAAAACCTTTACCTGATGAATCACCTTATTCCGTAACACTTGCTCCTTATGGTCAAGAATCTGGACCGGTTGTTCCTCATAAGATAGGTTCTCTTCCAGCTGAACTACCTCTGGACTCAAAACATGAGATGGATCTGGCATATACTTTCTCAACATCGAAACGTGAAAAACATTGTGTACCTGAGATAAACTCGGAGGTAAAGCCACTCGGTATGCAACTGATCCAACTCTATCTAGAATTTCGTATGGTCCAATGAACCTTGGACTCAACTTTCCTTTCTTACCAAATCTCATCACACTTTTCCAAGGAGAAACCTTGATAAAAACATGATCACCTACCTCGAAAGATAGATCCTTCCTCCGATTATCCGCATAGCTCTTCTGCCTGCTCTGAGCTGTTCTCATGTGTTTCTGAATCAGCTGAACTTTTTCTGCCATCTCTTCTACCAATTCTGGTCCCATCAACTTTCTTTCACCCACTTCATCCCAGAAAGCTGGAGTTCGACACCGCTTCCCATATAATCCCTGAAATGGTGCCATCTGTATACTGGAATGAAAACCGTTATTATATGAAAACTCAACCAAAGAAAGATGATGGTCCCAACTTCCCTGATAATCCATAGAACAAGCTCGTAGCATATCCTCCAATGTCTGAATTGTTCGTTCTGACTGCCCATCTGATTGAGGATGAAAAGCTGTACTAAAATTTAACTCAGTACCCAACGACTTCTGAAGGCCTTTCCAAAACTTAGAAGTAAACCTGGGATCACGATCCGATACAATGGAGAGAGGAACTCCATGTAACCTAACTATCTCTTTAAGATACAAACGGTAAAGTTGATCAAGAGAGAAAGTATCTCGTATAGCAAGGAAATGAGCAGATTTGGTCAAGCGATCAACAATAACCCAGATTGCATTATTACCTCGAGATGTCTTCGGTAATCCAACAACAAAGTCCATGGATATATTCTCCCATTTCCACTCTGGAACTGGTAAAGGCTGAAGCATCCCTTTCGGTAACTGCCGCTCTGCTTTAACCTGTTGACAAGTCAAACACTTCACAGTAAAATCAGCAATATCTCTTTTCATTCCATCCCACCAGTAATACTCCCGCAGATCTCTATACATCTTAGTACTGCCCGGATGAACTGAAAACGGAGAACTATGAGCTTCACATAACAACTCTCTCTTCAACTGTGAATCACAAGGCACACATAACCTCTTCACAAACCTCAAAACACAAACACAAACTTATCCAATAACTCATGGAAAATTTTATTCATAAGGTCCATGAATACAGCAGGTGCATTGGTTAACCCAAAAGGCATAACTACAAATTCATAATGGCCATATCTAGTACGGAACGCAGTCGTCTGCTTCTTTTACTTTCAACTGATGGTACCCTGACCTCTAGTCAATCTTCGAAAAATACTGAGCTCCCTGGAGCTGATACCACTTCATTCGATGGCCCAACATCTTCTGAAGTTGTTGCAAATGATTTTACCACCCCTTTCTGCTTGTAGTCTAGCTGCTTCCCATCACTCAAGCTCCTTGTCGGACACTCGTTTGCATAGTGACCCATCTCATTGCACTTATAACATTTCACTAACTGTAAATCAAATTTATTTTTACCTTCACCTAGATCCTTTTCAGTGCAATCACGAGCCTTATGTCCCATCTTACCACATCGGTAGCACTTCCCAGAATTCAGAAGACATTCCCCAGCATGCCTTTTTCCACATTTATCACAAACTGAAAACTTAGTTTTCTTACCATCAGACTTTTTTGAAGAATTCCTACCTTTCTCCTGCCACCTCGGTCTCTTCTTCTGCTGGTTGTTATAGGACACTTGGTCATCGGCAAACTCCATTTCCACCTTCTCAGCACATCGAACAAGCTTTTCATAACTTTTAAACTCACGAGAAGCTAATGCCCTTCGATACTTTGGCTTTAATCCTGAGTAAAAACGATTGATTTTACTATCAAGGTCTCGGATAAAATTGGGAGCATACCTTGCCAATCGAGTGAACCTTTCTTCATAGGCAGCTACTGAGTCTTCCTCTTGCCTCAATTCCAAGAATTGCTTTTCCATCCTAAGTCGAATAGCCTTAGGAAAATACTTCCCAAGAAACATACCTTTGAATTCATCCCAGTCAAGAGCATCAATCTCATCGGCATCCCTGATATTTTTAACTATAGACCACCACTGATCTGCTTCACCCTCCAAACGGTAAATAGCAAGACTAACCTTTTGATTGTCTGAACACCCCATGACATCAAAAATCTTCTCCAGTGCTTTAATCCACCCTTCAGCTTGCACAGGGTCAGATGATCCTCTGAATGATGGTGGATGTTGCCTCATGAAATGTTCCACCACTGACATGTTCCTCTGCGGTTGATCTGGCTGATCTCGTGCATGGATACCACCGCCATTTATCGCCTGAGTCAACTGCGCCATTACTGCAACAAACAGTTCAGTTCCGATTCCGACCATCTCAGGTTGCTGATTTGGAAGGCTGTCTTCCTCCTGATGTCGTCCCAACATAGCTGCTTTGTTTCCCCTACGGAAAACCATTCTGAACGTGGAAATATCTTAGACGAAGCAACATGGTAATCCGTAAATGCTATATCATTTCAATCATATTATAATTTAACACTTTTCTAACTCCTAAAGTTGTCTAAACCGACCTTTGATACCAACTACAAGGCCCCAGCCTTAAACCTTACTTAATCTTGAGTTATTACAAGATTACACATTGAGGATCTTTTCGGGTTTAGAGTTTTAGAGAATTAGATCATAAAACATGCATTACTTTGCACATATAAACAAAGTGGATACATAAAGATAGTATTCTTCATTCCCATCAATGGAACACACATTTAAAATAAAACATGGATTAATTCTTGACACATCCTTGACTCTATCATCTTATCATGTACCTTTCCCTTGACCTGTGAAAAACATTTCAAAAACTTGGGATGAGCATAAAAACTCAGTATGGGTTATAAAAAAACATGGAAAGGAAACATGAGTTCATATATAAATAAGAATGAAACCATACTTTACCCATAAAACATAGGCACTTTAACATACCTCATAAAATCATGAATAAATCATAGAAATCATAAGACATAAAGGTAACTTGAGGCATTCATAACATTCTTACGTAGGGAGTAACCCTCTTGGTTACGTTTGGAATACCCATCACAGTATATTCCCTAAAATCTCTTCGGAGAAACCTTAACGTTTCACTCCTTCGCGTTACCCAATGCATTGGAGAGCTATAACGGGCTCACCCGCCCTTAGTTTATCACGGAACCACCCGTTTTCATAATAATGCCCAAGAACCATAACATAATCATATCACATAAAACATGCATAAAGGAAACATAAAATTTCCACATTTCAATCACGAGATATCAATACAACACATTGATATAAAAACATTATGAAAACCCTTTTCAATACCAAAGTAAAACATGGTATTTATTTTTCTTTTAAAAAAGAAGGTATGGCTTGTAGAGGAAGCCAAAACTCAAATAATGGTTACGACGGCGGAGAAGTCGTTGTCGCTGCATACGTACGACAAAAACATTCCCTTTTGTCGTTTAGTAAACGCTTCGTATAAAAAAGATTCCTTTTGAATAAACTTAAATGTCAAAGGGGTTTATACACCGTATAAAAGAAAGTTGTGTATAAAATAAAATATGCCTCAACGAAAGGAGATTGAGACGAAGTCCCATACAAAGATAATTTTTAAAATAAAATAGATACATTATGTGTATTCACTATAAGTACACATAAATAAAGTACAAATACAAGATACGACATAATAATATAATGACATAATTTGAAAGTAGGAGATTAACCCAAAGAATGGAAATTGGGTTAAGAAGTTCCCATACAAAGATAATTTTTAAAATAAAATAGATATATTATGTGCATTCTCTATAAGTACACATAAATAAAGTACAAATACAAGATATGACATAATAATATAATGACATACTTTGAAAGTACGAGATTAACCCAAAGAATGGAAATTGGGTTAAGAAGTTCCCATACAAAGATAATTTTTAAAATAAAATAGATATATTATGTGCATTCTCTATAAGTACACATAAATAAAGTACAAATACAAGATATGACATAATAATATAATGACATACTTTGAAAGTACGAGATTAACCCAAAGAATGGAAATTGGGTTAAGAAGTTCCCATACCTCGTATCTGACTTGACCCGACCGTTCTTTAAACTCCTGAATAATAAACTTTAGTTAATCTCTACTTGATTATGAATCTTTTCCAAGTTCATTATTCCTTTTATACCATGTTATGAACATCATGTAATCATTTAAGTTAATAATGTTCATTTTGTCGGTATTTGGTTCTTAAGTCAAAAAGAGGCTTCTTACACTTACATGTTGTTAATTTGGTCAAAGGTTCATTATATCCAGAATGGTATTCATGATGTAGATATCATATATGTCATATATATCCTGTACATACATTCATTTATAATATTACATCACATTTAGAGGTAAGAAATGAAATGCACCGTTCATGGAGACGGTAAGCCGTACGTACGCATGAACGCTACTTCCATTTCTATTTCATATTTTCTGGAATGGAATCATAATGATATAAGAGTATATTATAATTCCAGTATAATAACATATATAATATCATTAACTTTATCCTTTACACATCCCACATATGGTATTAACGAATCAAATCACTTTTAGGGGGCGGTAGTCCGCGCTTCCTAAAATGAAGATATCGTGTTTTACCCATAATGGAAACCATAAAGGTATGCCCAAAATGAAAAAACAGAAGCTTAATGAAAACATAAACATATTATATATCATATATAAAAATAGTGACATCATAATGGCCACCTTTGAAGGTGTTTAATGAGCGTTGAACAATCATCGTTTCGGGAGGCAGAATTTCGCCATCCACGGAAACCGTATGTTCTTTAACCATTTGATGTAGTTGTGTGAGAGTGTAGATAAAATAAATCTTATAACAACATCCTAGTATATTGAAGATACTGTTGTTGTTACAAAAGAAGTAAATAAAAAGAGTTTAGGGGGTTGGAGAAGCAAAATAAAACAAATGAACATGAGAGAATGAATTACCTTTAAAAAGTGTAACTCCTTTTGAGTTGAGCCTAAAGGCTTCCTTTTAAAGGATTCTGCCCAAAGGGAATCCTCTAGGATGAGGAGAGGGATGTGTAGAGAGCAAATGGGCAGGGGATGGCCGAGCCAAAGGCTTGAAGAGTGTGTGAAATGAGGTAGAGGTGGGGGCCTTTTATAAGGGGAGAGGAGGGGCACTTTTGGAAAGTAAAGAAACATTACATTATTTGAAAATGTGTTTCGGTTTTAAAAGGTCCCACATTGATAGAATTCGTGGATAAGGTTATAAGGCATCGAAATCCACTCATCCAATTGGTTTTGGCCATGTGTAGTTCATATATTTTATATTATCTTTCCATTTTATTTAAATCGTCAAATAATGATGTCATCACTGCATCATTATTATGTCGTAAATAATTAAATTTATTTAATGTATAAAAATTATAAAACAAATACTATGATATAGGAAATCTTTTTATCTTTCCAATTACTATTTGTAATCAAAATTTGGACTTGTATAACCCTACTTAAAAATTGTTTTCGTAAAACATATTATGTTTGTGTCATTTTCACTTTAACATTAAATAAAAAGTAATTTATGTCATTTCCCAACAAAAGTGGATCCATGGGGTCCCCAACTTAGGACATGGCTTGTCGTGGTCGGCCATGACACAACCAATAAGGTTGGGACATGTGTCTAGGTCATTTTATATTATTAAATCATTATTTATTCCTTAAACTACACTAATTACCACTAATCGCGATTAAGAACTTAATAAGTTACTATTCACCAAAAAATTATTTTAATCTCATTGAACCACATTTTACTTCTTAATGACAACCATGTATGTCGGATTTTCAAAATTCAATACACATTAGTGGTAAACTTTCATTTAACTGAAAAATCAGTTTGCTTGATTACCACTTAGTGGTTTCACTATTCATCAAAAATTGAAGTTTTTCAGAAAATTACCAAAAATTCACCCTAAGCTATATTTGATATTCCGAATTCAAAAATGAAGTCCATTTTACAAAATTCAAATCATATAAGTCACATTAATAAATTTAATAATTAGTTCCCGCTGCCAGAGCAAATAGCGTGTTTTTACAAAACAATAAGTATCAAAAGATTGACACCAGTTTAATTCTAATTTCAAATCGAAATTGATTCCAATGACCACCATTGGATAAAATGGTAAAAATATATTCTAATTTCACTTTAAAACCAATTAAAAAGATAATCTAATCATATAAATAAATTAGATCAAAAAGAGGTTTTCAATTAAAATGCAACATTTTACACTATTCATAAAAAAAATGAACTTTATCAGAAAGGTACCAAAAATTACACAAAGTAAAATTTGATGTCCCGATTCTTAATAAAAGTTTTATTTGGTCCAAAAGAATGTATAAGAGTGATCAAAACTATATTTAATGACGGTTCACCATTAAAAGGAGATAAGTGAACCTTTAGTGAAAATTAGAGTATAAAAGCCTAAAATTGAACTCTTTCCGTATTTTAAGCCTTTATCTTTTATTGGGTAAATGTAAAAACATCTAAAAACATATCTATTCATATTTTAGTTATTTCTATTCATTCCCGCCAGTACAACGGCTACTTGTTAACTAACATAATATTATTATATTACTAGTGTGCTACGTAAGTTTCAAAGAAACTCATCGTTGCGTATCGGGTACGCTATCGAACATAGCAACCCCTTTTAATTAAAATTCATATTTAATTCTCTAATATTAATAAATATGAAAATTATTTATTCTTTAATTACCTGGGATGTTACACCATGCACCACCTGTATCCGCTTTACAGTAGGCACCCCTCCCGTTCAAGAGGATTCGCGGCATGTCAAGCCCCGGTAAGGTGCTTTGCTTTGCATCGAATTAAACCACATGCTTCACCTCTTGGGTTTTGATCCAAAAAATAATCCACTTAAACCGATATTCCCTTAGGCACGACCATACATAACATAGAAATAACACTTGGAAAGGGTGGACAATTAGCTAGAGCAGTGGGCGCTGTAGCGAAACTAATTGAAAAAGAGGGGAAATCAGCCACATTAAATTTACCTTCTGGGGAGGTCCGTTTGATATCCAAAAAAAGCTCAGTAACAGTCAGACAAGTGGGGAATGTTGGGGTGAACCAAAAAACTTTGGGTAGAGCTGGATCTAAGTGTTGTCTAGGGAAGCACCCTGTAGTAAGAGGGGTCGTTATGAACCCTATAGACCATCCCCATGGGGTGGTGAAGGAAAGGCCCACATTGGTAGAAAAAACAATAAACCCCTGGGGTTATCCTGCACTTGGAAGAACAAGTAGAAAAAGGATTTGACTCTTCACCCCTTCCAATATAAAGGATTCGTCCATCAAATCATAGATATTCAATGGGTAGGTTTGAAAATTAATGAATTGCTAGTCGTAGAATATTATTCCCGTTAAAATTAAAACTAATGAAAAAGATATACAAAAGGTTCGAGGATATTTCCCTTTTTTTACTTTCACCGGAATAATAATAACAAATGATAGGTAAATAGTTAGCCAAGTATTTTTTTTATTCTTATTTCATGAATCAGTGGGTTTTTTCTTGATTCATTGTCCATTCTTTCTATTTCTGTACCATAGAAATTTGGAATTTTCGAGAAAATGAAGGGGTAGATAAAATACCTCGAGCCAATGTTCGAGTACCAGGCGTGACAACGCTGCAGTAACCCATGTTATACTCCCAGGAAAAGCTCGAACAACCTTCAACCAAAGGGTACCTATACCCGAAATTGACATAGGTGGGTAGGTAGAGAATACCTAGGGGCGCGAGAAAACTCTCTATAAGGAAATCGTCAAAATATCCCGATAAATTCGAAATAAGGGGTGCCTCCTCACAAAGGAGGTCACAGTGACCAGTCCCAGGCGACTGATTACCAAAAACATAGGTCTCCACAAAGTCGTAAGACCATGTATGGGGGATGACACCTGGCCAGTCATTGTATCAATACATTTTCCACATGATATTTTATGAGAAATGGATCATGTGAAACTTCATGTTTTCGATTATATATTTAGTAAAAAACAACCCATAACATAGGGAATTTTATGGCACATGACTTCTATTCATTCAGATGTGTTTAGTGATGAACCAAGACAAAAAAAGCTCTTCGAAAGAGGCTTATGCTTCTTTTTCTAACGTAAGGACTAACGGTTTGAGAGGTCAAGTGGAAATTCCCTTTTTTATTCGTACAGATGGGAATTTGACTCCACGGGAAATTGAACAAAAAGCTACTGAATTGGCCTATTTCTTAGGTGTTCCAAACAAAATGAACTGAATTTTTTTCCCTTTTTGAAAGTAAGTAATATCATTTTTTTCTATCATATAAATCATCACTCAATGATTTTTTAGAGTGCTCATTCGAACAAACTAAATCAATTCTTGTATAATAGAAATCCACATAGAATTTAGTAAAAAATAAAAAAAAAGATTCATCCCATAAATAAATAAATAAACATTTTGGAATCAATAAATTTTCATTTTCTTATTTTTATATTCGATGAATAAAAAGAATTACAAAATATGCTTTTCCATCCATCATTACATATTTTTACAGAGAATTATTTTTAAAATATTGAAAAAAAGACTCGATTAATAAATCAATTATATCATTTGATAAAAAATTTAATATTAACAAGAGTTTCATAGATATTTTTTATGTGTAATTATAAATCTAAATAGTACCTTCCTTAATACAGAACGTTTTTTTTCAATGAAAAATAAACATATATAGTGAAAAAAAAAGAAAGAAAAAATAGATCAAAAAAACCAAAAAAAAATTAATTTGATGATTTTAACTCTAAAAGATTCAATTTATTTTATAAATTGAAAGAAAAGTTCACATATTTGTTTTAATTTATCAACGGTCTCTCCCAGTACGTTGAATCTTCTTCCGAGAGTTGCTTTACCAACTGGAACACGTAGAGGATCTCCCATTTCAATCACTTCCATTCCTCTCATTAGACCATATGTAGCACTCATAGTGACATCACTCAATTGATTATATCCTAATAATTTCTGTAACTGGACCCCAACCCGGAGGGCTTAATTTTATCCGTCCCCAACTCGATACATACTAGTCCAACACATTCATCTTAATAAGGGGATGAAATATAACATAAACATTCGTATTAAAACTATCATGCCAAAACAATAATCATAAACTATTAATGGAATAAAAATAACTCATCCATAGTCAAACATATCACAAAACCATCAATACAATATGGATGATTTGTATCATAATAAATCAACTTCAAAGAAGTGTAAAATTTATCAAAGGATGATGACATTGATGAAATCAAAACTATTTGAGATAAATATATCATTTTTAAATCATTTAAAAGTCTCATAATGATAAAAAAGAACATTTACATTGAAAATATTTTTATAATATTGTAAGGTATGCTTCAAAGATATTATAATGACAGAAAACAACAGCACCCACTATATATGTTAAAAAAATACATTCTTACCTTAATTGTGTCGAAAAGGTTAAAAAGGACCTTGTTTGGAAAATGACAGAAAGATTCCTTTATAAACATCTTAAAAAATGTCATTAAAGGGTATAATTGAATTTAACCCATATTCTATAAAATTTTAAGAATGTTTTGAAATACATTTGTATGAAACATGGATGTGTATGATAAAGAGGTCCTAGTAGATAATTACGTATAAAAAACCTCAGATAATGAAGAGATTGTGAAATAAACTCTTACCAATTTGGTATATTAAGAAACATACACCCCATGAAATAGGTATCATACAATGAATATGTAAATAGACATAAATTAAAGTGTATTACATAAATAGTACAATTATGGTAAGTATATACAACACACAAAAGGTAATTGTGGCAATATGGTAGGAATCTCATGAGAACAAGGAGTGAGATGAAAACCCCTAACCGATTTGGTAACTTACGAAACATACACCCCATGAAAGAGGTATCATAAAATGAATATGTAAATACACATAAATTAATTTTTTTACACAAATAATACAATTATGGGAAGTACATACCCCACACAAAAGGTAATAGTGGAAATATGGCATGAATCTCACGGGAATAAGGGGTGAGATAAAAACCCCTTACCTTGTACATTTCCTTTGTCGAGGGTAGGATAATATCCTGTTTAATGGTTAAATGATTTTTATTAAATTATTAAAGAATAATATTCATTAATATGATATCATATATGATCTTTTAACATTGCATTGTTAATAATATCTTAGTATTATCGTTCTTTTGGGTGTTAACTTACTGGTTTTATTTTATATGTTTTGTTACATAAGCCATGTTTGATAGAGATAGGTTGTATATTATACCTATCTAGAATGATATCAAGTCCTTAAACATTATTTTTAATCATAAAATGATAATTATACTTTAATGGATACGATGGGGAATGAATCTCATCACGTTCGTGGTGACGGTAGTCCATACGTACGCACACATGCTACTTCATTTCATTTTTCCTTTTAAAAATAATAAAAACCAAATGATATATAGGTATATTATTATTACAGTATAATATAATATCTTATATATGTTACTTAAATTCATTAACACCATCCTTTATACGTTACATGTATGGTATGAATGAGTCATATCATTTTGAGGGGGCGGTAGTCCGCACTTCCTCAAATAAAATTATAATATATATATACAACATGAAACGAATAATGGTATGATATAAAATGGAATTATAGAAGATTATATATAAAATAAATATCATAAATATCATATTTAGTTATTGTTCCACTATAATGGACATCATGATAGGTGGTAAAAGATAATTGAACAATCATCGTTTCATGAGGCGTTTGGTTTCCATCCACAGAAACATTATCTTCTTCACCCATTAGATGGAGGTGTGTGTAAGTGTAGATCTAATAAATATAATTACAGTATACTAGTATATTTTTGATACTGGTTTTTGTACAAAAGAAAATAATAAAAAGTGTTTAGGGGTTGGAGAAGTAAAATAAAAGAAAAGAAGTTTAGAAAAATCGTTACCTTTAATTTGGGTAAATCCCTTTGGTTTCATCCAAAAAGGACACTTGAAGATTCTTCTGCCTAAGGTGTTGTTTATATAAGGAGTATAGGGATGTAGGTAGATTAATTGGTCAGTGTTTTAATGAACCAAAAGGCTTGAGAGGTGTGATAAATTGGTTAGAAGTGGTGTCCTTTTATAAGGGGGAGGAGTGGCTTTTAAGAAAAATGTAAAGTTTTAATTAATAATAAATTCATATTTGGTATAAAATGGCTCCAAAGTTTATTATTCAAAGAATAATCTGGGTATGGTTCTGAATCCATTCAACCAATAGATTTTATAAAAGTTTGGTTCATTATATTAACCTTATCTTTTAGTTTTATCTCTTGGTTAATTAATTTGACACTTACCATGTCACTTTGTATTTTTATATTATTTAGTTATTAAACATACTATATACCACCAAGAGACCCCCAATTGATCGATTAATGATACAACTATCATGATACAAGTCCTTTGACCGATCCTTAAATTTTTAGGGATTTAATATCAATTAATAATATAATATTTTTTTTAAAACCACTGTTATGTCAATATTGACACTATTTGGTATTTGATTTTTTTGAAAATCATAACATCATGATTACTAAAAAAAAGTAAATTAAATCAATCCTAACATATAATATTAACTTTAAAAAACTCGTGGAATTCATTAAAAGTCTCAAATTATATTTATTTGGGTGTTTATAATATCAATTATTTTAGTATTTCACTAATAAGGTAATTACTACATCATAATTGTGTCATAAATAAATTAAATTATTTAATATCTGAAAATTATAAATAAAATACCATTATGTATGAAATATTTTTAGTTTTCTTGTTAATATTTATAGTTGAAAATATAATATATATAACCCTATGTAAAAATTTTCTTACTAAAAGATATAGGCTTATGTAATTTTTGTATTTACTTTAACTTAATTAATATAAAGTGTCATTATCACTTACAAGTGGATCCATGGGGTCCCAAAATCGACCCAAAGATTCCCATGGTCAGACATGTATCAACCAATAGGGTTAATAAATGTTTTATGGTAATTTATTATTATTATTATTAAATTATTTGTTTACCCTTATTTACCTGATTTACCCTTTAACCATGGTAAATAAAATATTTACCGAAGTAATTATTCAAAATATCTAAAAATAAAAGTTACCAATTTACACAATTTGGACATCCTGATTCCAAATATGGAGTCCATTTTTTCAAATTCAAAAAATAGTAGTGGAATAAATTAATTTAATATTAATTCCCACTGTCAAAACAAAAAGCATGTTTTTAAGTGATAATAACTATCAAAAGATTGACACTTGTTTATGTCCAGTTTAAATGTGAAATTATGTCCAATGACCAACATTGTATTAAATGGTAAAAATATATTTAAATATACTTTAAACCACTCAAATTCATATTTTATCACTATTATTTATTTCAATTAAAAATGTTTTTTTTAATAAAAATTTAGTAATTTTCACTATTCATCAAAAAGATAAAGTTATCTGAAAAGTACCAAAATTTCATCCTAGGATAATTTCGATATTCAGAATCCAAAAATGAAGTCCATTTTTGAAAGATAAAATGTATAAAATTACAAAAAGTGGGTATTACTATTCATAACAGCAAGTTTGATTGGTTGTGGTGTTTGTTAGAACTCGAAGTTGCTTACGACACACGCTATAGTATTATTCAAAGAGAAGCATACAGTGGAAGCTTGGGGTGTTACAGTATCCTCTCCTTCAATAAATTGTGTTCTCGCAATTTATCCTCGGTATTGAAAACTTGGGGTTGACATTTAAAAATATCTTAGTTGAAATCCCACATCGAAAAATGGATTAATGAGGCGTCTATTTAAAATAAAAAGTGGTAAGTATGAAGGTTACCGAAAATAACACATACTAGGGTTCCATGTAGGAAAATATATGTATGGAAGATAAATATAACCATCAATATCTGAAAGAGAGTGGTAGAGAACAGGGCTATGAAAAGGCCAACAATCACAAAGCCATAAATTTGTGATGATCAAAGGTACTATCTAGGACAACGTTTTTGCTCTTAGTTCATTTTTTTAATGATGAGAAATTTATTTATGATATTGGATGAAATCATAAGTATATATACTTACATTATAATTAGAGTTTTATCCATTAATAAATTTTTACCACAAACTAATCATTCACTCCAAAATATAATACAACCCAAAAATACTCTATTTATCCTAATCGTATAGGGTTCCAAATATATTGAATTTATAATTCACATATCAGACCCATTAAAAATAGAAACTACATTATACAATCCATGGACTTTACGTAGACCAATGGTAAGCGATAAATCCAAATCGCACAATGGTTGTGGGTTTGATTCCTGAAGATTTGTCCGACGTGATGGGTAGTCACATCGTCTACATTTTGTCCTTTTATAAAAATCCAAAATTAACCTTTCAAACATAATACATTCCAACATTTAGAATTATCCAAAATACTATTATCCAAACTCACAGTCCAAAAATTATAAGGAATTTAAACACAATGAAGATTCTTTTTTCCGTTAATAACATGTGAACACCTTCATCACGTATTATTTTAAAACATGGCAACATCCTGAATTACCATAAAACCTTATTGATTACATTCATTCTCCCTTATTCTCTATAGAATAATGGATATAATCCTTCTATCCGAAAAATTTGTAAACTCCAATGATGAAAAATCATTAATTAGTTTCAAGGTAATCAAGAATAACCAACATAATTATTCAAATCAACCATCTCGTATTTCAAAATCACTACCTCATTATTGAGACCATATTAAGGATTATCTTTCCTTCAACCAAGTATTTTCAAAAAACTGTAGCTTACTATTATTACACTTTTCTTAGAACCATATAATCTTAAATCCTCAATAAAATAGAACTCTAGTACAATCCTTATTTATCTCCATAATTCATATAACCAGTATATTGTTGAAACACCACTCAAATGAAATAATCCTATAATAACAACACAAGAAAACTAATCATTATTCTTCATCTTAGGTAGTATCATAACTTGATTATTTTCCAATAGCATCATTTTGGGAATACTATGATGATTTGGACATTGGTTTGCGTAGTGTCCCAACTTCTTATAGATGAAACATTGTAAATTTGAATCCTTTTTCTTACCCTTGCAGTCACGTACATGGTGTCCTTTTTCTCCACACTTATAAAAAACGGTCATTCCCTTCAGGCATGTTCTAGGGTGTTTCTTCCCACAGTTTTCACAGATGGGAAAATTCTTCCTTTCCCTCTTCCCTTTATCCATATTTATCTCTTCCATTAATTTCTTCTCTTGCTTCCCATCAAAGCCATAGGACTCAGAAAATTCATTACTTATCTTATTAACACATGATACTATTTCTTCATATGTGGAGAATACATGGTAGACTATTTCACTTACTAATTTTGTCTTCATACCATGAAATATATGATACTTCTTACTCATTGGATCATAGGTATTGCTGGAGTTCTCATTCCTTCTATTGGGAACCATTTTTAAATAATGGCATACACTAGGTCAGTTTATGAATCACAATTAATAATTCATACATGTAAAATACCTAATGTAAATTGAACAGTTTATGGATATAATCCATAATCAAAAATGTTTTCATTGAGTAGATATATGCTCATAAACACATCATATTGGTTTGTAAAGAAAATGAGAATTATCCTAAGCATATCTCCGAGGAGTGTCGTAACCAAGAGTGCAGCAAGGCCCATTGCCGGGCACCAGTTCCTGTTCGAGTCTAGCTCAAAGTGTTGTTTTTGGGTTTTACACCTAGTTACATCTGTTTCAGAGCCGCCTCTACCTTCTCGTATCCAGACAGGAATGTATTTGTTTGAAAAACTCACAAAATATCTACATTACCAAAATTCTTGGAAGTTCATATATACTAATCCTCAAATTGTCTCTTAGGGCAATGTGCTCTAATAAATGTTTATCTAAATCTAGAATCCAAGGATTGTACTAAACATTCTCTGATACAAACTGTAATTCCCCGACCCCAGTTACACAGAGTCGGTGCATTATTTTAATACATTGGCATGATTACAAGGAATCAATTCTCGAAGGACCGATCAGTTTAGCAGTCTTGGAAAATAGATTAAATAAAAGAATGTTATATTGCACTTTATAACATACAAAACCCCATAAATAATCCATTATGAACGCCATTATTCCCTTGTCTTAACCATTCATATCAATCACAATACACTTTTTGGAATCCTGGGAAAATAAAACATAGAAAGGGGTGATCTCAAACTCTCAGTAAGGGTAAGCAATACATCGAAGACTTTCAAAAATAAGCATAAACATTTAAGGCAATGTATAACTAAAACAAAAATTTTTAAACATGAACATCAGAATAATATGGAAGAAACAAAATGAAACAATTCCATTTACTTATTCACATGGATATTCTACTAATCAAATAAGTAAATTCAATATCTATAACCACATTCAAAATGATTGAATGAAAATTCCAAACTTTAATTTCTATGTCAAGGCCTCGTGCCAAGACCTAAGGGATAACTGTAACCAGAACCCAACCCAGAGAGCCTATGTAACTGGACTCTATCCCGGAGCACCTCTGTAACTAGACTCTAACTCGAAGTGCATCTAATAACCAGACACCAACCCAGAGGATCTTCTGTAACTGGACCCCAACCCGGAGGGGATACTTTTATCGGTTCCCAACCCAGAACATAGTAGTCCAACACATTCATCTCGATAAGAGGATGAAATATAACATAAACATTCATATTAAAACTAGCATGCAAAAAAATTAATCATAAACCATTAATGGAATAAAAAGAACACATCCATAGTCAAACATATCACAAAACCTTAAATATAATATGGATTATTAGTATCATAATAAATCAACTTTAAATAAGTGTAAAATTTATCAAAGGATGTTGACATAGATGAAATCATAACCATTTGAGAGAAATATCTATTTTTTTAAATCATTTACAAGTCACATAATTATAAAAAACATTTACTTTGAAAATATTCTTATAAGCTTGTAAGGGAATCTTCAATGATTTTATAATGGCATAAAATAGTCGCAACCACTGTATAAGTTAAAAAAACACATTCTTACCTTAATTCTGCCGAAAAGGTAAAGAACGACCTTGTTTGGAAAACGACGGAATGATTCGTTTATAAACATATTATAAAAAGTCATAAAAGGGTATAAATGACTTTAACCCATATTCTGTAAAATAGTAAGAATTTTTTGAAATAAAATTTTATGAAACATGGATGTGGATGATAAAGAGGTCCCATTAGATCATTACGTACAAAAAACCTGGGATAATGAAGAGATTTTGAAATAAACCCTTAATAATTTGGTAACTTATGAAACATACACACCACGAAAGAGGTATCATACAATGAATATGTAAATACACATAAATTAATGTGTATTACATAATGAATACAATTATGGGTACTACATACACCACACAAAAGGTAATTGTGGCAATATGGCATGAATATCATGGGAATAAGGAGTGAGATGGAAACCCCTTACCAATTTGGTAACATACGAAACATACAACCCATGAAAGAGGTATCATACAATGAATATGGAAATACACATATATTAAAGTTCATTAGACAATTAATACAATTATGGGCTGTACAAACACCACAGAAAAGGTAATAGTGGAAATATGGCATGAATCTGACGGGGATAAGGAGTGAGATGAAGACCCCTTACCTTGTACTTTTACATTGTCGAGGGTAGGGTAATATCTTGTATAATGGTTAAGGGATTTTTATTAAATAATGAAAGAATAATATACATTAATATGATAGCATGTATGATCTTTTAACATTGTTTTTTTAATAATATCTTAGTATTATCATCGTTTCGGGTGTTAACTTACTCGTTTTATTTTATATGTTTTGTTACATTAGTCGTGTTCGTTATGGATAGGTTGTATCATATACATATACAGAATGATATCAAGTCCTTCAACATTATTTTTAATAATAAAATGATAATTATAATTAAATGAATACGATGGGGAATAAATCTCATAACGTTCATGGAGACGGTAGTACGTAAGTACGCACACACACTACTTCCATTTCATTTTTCCTTTTAAAAGGAATAAAAAAATGATAAATAGGTATATTATTATTCCAGTATAATATAAAATCTTATATATTTTACTTATATTTATTAACACCATCCTTTATACGTTCCATTTATGGTATGAATGAGTCATATCACTTTGAGGGGGATGTAGTCCGCACTTCCTCAAATTAAATTACGTATATGTATACAACATGAAACGAATAATGGTATGATATAAAATGGAATTACAATAGATTATATATAAAATAAATATCATTAATATGATATTTAATTATAGTTTCATCATAATGGCCACCATGAGAGGTGGTAGGAGATAATTGAACAATCATCATTTCGTGAGGCGTTTGGTCTCCATCCACAGAAACATTATGTTCTTCACCCATTAGATGGAGGTGTGTGTAAGTGTAGTTAAAATACATATAATAATAGTATACTAGTATATTTATGATACTGGTTTTGTTACAAAATAAAATAATAAGAAGAGTTTAGGGGTTGAAGATGTAAAATAAAAGCAAAGAAGCTAAGATAAACTGTTACCTTTAAGTTGGGTAACTCCCTTTGGTTTGAACCAAAAAGGACTCTTGAAGTGCCTTATGCCTTAGGTGAGGCTTCTAAGAGGAGGATAGAGATTTTGGGAGCTTAATTGTGGCGAGTTTGTACCAGTAATATGAATTGAGAGGTGTGATGAATTGGATAGAAGTGGTGTCCTTTTATAAGGGGGAGGAGGGGCTCTTTAGAAAAAACTTAAAGTATTAATTAATAATAAATTCATATTCAGTTTCAAATGGTTAAAATGTGGATTATTCAATTCCTAAGGTGGGTATGTGTCTAAATCCTTTCAACCAATATATTGTAGATTGTTTTGGTTAATTATATTAACCATATATTTTAGTTTTAACTCTTGGTTAATTAGTTTGACATTTACCATGTCACTTTGTATTTTTATATTATATAGTAATAAAATTACTATATACCTCCAAGAAACCCCCACGTGGTAAATTAATGATACACCTATCATGATACAAGTACTTTGGCTGAATTGTAGATTTTTAAGAATTTAATATCAATTAATAATATAATATTTTTTTTAAAACTATTTTTTGTCAATTTTGACACTATTTGGTATTTTATTTTTGTGAAAATCATAACAGCATGATTACTTAAAAAAAAGTTAATTAAATGAATAATAACATGTCATATTAATCTATAAAATTTGTGAAATTTACTAAAAGTCTAAAATATATTTATTTGGGTATTTATAATATCAGTTATTTTAATATTTCAAGAATAAGGTAATTACTGCATCATCATTGTGTCATAAATAAATTAAATTATTTAATGTATAAAAATAATAAAAAACATACAATTATTTAGGAAATCTTTTTATATTTCTAATAAATATTTTTATTCGAAAATATAACATACATAATCCTTTGAAACAATTGATTTCTTCAAAATATATAGGCTTATGTCATTTTTTAATTTACTTTAACTTAATTAATATAAAGTGTCATTATCACTTACAAGTGAATAAATGGGGACACAAAATCAACCCAAATATGCCCATGGTCGGATATGTATCAACCAATAGGGTTAAGACACGTTTTAGGATAATTTATATTTATAATAATATAATTTGTTTACCCTTATTTACCGGATTTACCCTTTTACAATGGTAAATAAAATATTTACCGAAGTAATTATTCAAAATGTCTAAAAGTAAAAGTTACCTATTTATACAATTTGGAAATCCTGATTCCAAATATGGATTCCATTTTTCCAAATTAAAAACACAGAAATAGAATAAATTAATTTAAAATTAATTCCTGATGTCAAAACAAAAAACGTGTTTTTAAGAGATAATAACTATCAAAAGATTGACACTTATTTATGTCCGGTTTAATTGTGAAATTATGTCCAATGGCCAACATTGTATTAAATGGTAAAAATATATTCTAAATATACTTTAAAACCACTCAAATTCATAATATATCACTATTAATTATTTCTATTAAAAAAGTTGTTTTTAAAAAAATTAGTAATTTTCACTATTCATCATAATATAAAAGTTATCTGAAATGTTCCAAAATATCTTCCTAGGATAATTTTGATATTCCAAATCCAAAAAAGTAGTCCATTTTGAAAGATAAAATGTATAAAATTTCAAAAAGTGGGTATTACTATTCATAACAGCTAGTTTGATTGGTTGTGCTGTGTGTTAGAACTCAAAGTTGTGTACAACACTCGCTACTGTATTATTCAAAGAGAAGTGTACCATGGATTCTTGGGGTGTTACAAAAATAGTAAAAACTAAAATGTAACTCTTTCAGAGATAATAAACTCATGTTACCCAGAGAACACCCCCTTCCAACTCCATTAAGATCCATCTCTCATGCACAAACCCTTACATTAACGTAGAAGAATAAATTCTTCATGAATCCCTAAGGGACCGAGTAGTGTGTGAGAATGAGACTCATTATGATAGAACCCAATTGTGCATAAAAAAATTAAGTGTTTAATAAATTTGAATATAAAAAACAAATAAGTAAAATACAATTCAATTAAATAGAAGATTCTCTAGTGCTCAGTTTCCACAAAGAATTTTTCATCACCCATGGACAATACGGAAACCCGTGATAAAGAGAGGATCCTTGGCTCATAGACCAAGGAATTCCTTAAAGTATAATATCCCAGGTGAACCTCAAGTTCCTCCTCAAATAAGTAACCCATCACTCTATACTTCCTGACACAACGTGTCTCAAGAAGTCACTAATGTCCCAATGTTGTTCCCAAAAAAGACAATATTGTCCCACAAAACCCTACTCAAAAGCACTCATTGGCATGAAGCCTCACATCTAGAGGAACAGTGATATATGTATTCAAATAAAAATAACTATTTACTCATAGAACAACATCCTCAGGAATGATAATATACATCCACCCAAAATATTCCATGCCCAATGGCCTTAATATGGTTATCCTCATCCCCCAACTAATAGTATCTTCGATATCAACTGAAGACTCCTCAACTTCCCATGGCTTCCTACACCAATCACCCCCAACAAAAATACCTAATATCCACTACTAGGTGACTCTACCGATATGAGTGGTCAAAACCACGTCATCACTATGTCAACCTGTGTTCACACGACACCAATCGACACCTTGGCCATCACAGTTGAGTGGTAATCACCAAATAGTAATTAATCTATGTAAACTTTAGAACCTCATCCCCCTGTGACGTGTCACTGAAAACTGATGTCCATGCTATCCAATATCATCTCAAGCGATTCTTGTAACCCTAAGGCCTCTCTATCTCATTTTATATCTTTGATTTTGAACCGATGGCCAAGACCCCCCATGGAATCCAGGTTATTCACAACCCGACAACTACGTCACATCAATCCTAATGGCCATGCCATCCTAATTTCTACAATACCATACCTTCACGACCCAATGGGGTATATAAGATATCACAATAATCATATAAAAATAATTCACTTCAAATAAGAAATTCAAATTTATATGATTTAATTTAACCGTTTAATAAAAAATGACAATTCAATATAATTGAATTGTAAAATTCAAATTAAACAAAAAAACTCAAAATAGAAAAAATAAAAACACCATACTAACTACCCAAGGTGGTATAAGACCTCTAACCCAGCCAAGAATGAATGAATATATCCAACACATGCACATATAAATCCCATAGGGTCACACTATAAATTTAACATCATGTAATTAATTCAATTGGGTCTTCCTCAAATACCAAAGTGTCATGAATAATTAGGAACCCAAAAAAACCCCAAAAACATAAAAAAAATTATTACCTACATAACATAGACTCTTAGATGTTGGAATATCTTGTATCAATATTAAAAAGTAACAGATTAGATAGAAAATAATGATTCTATCAAATTAATTGAAAATATTATAAAATTGATCAAATAGATTTAGAACACTATAAGGTCATTGAAAGGGATAGGAGAATAAAGTATGATGAGAAAATAAATTATTGTTTTCCAAATCACATGACGATGACCAAAATAGGCCACAAATGAAGGACGGAGGGAAATCCCTGATAGAGGAGAAGATGAGGAGAAATCCTCCAACAATGAACAAACCATGGGTTTAGAAGGATAGAAAAGAGGATAAAGGAGTAGATAATGTGGGGGGAAACTCTAATTTTAGATATCTAAAGGGGCCACATGGTTATCTCACATAGTTTTCCTATCCATGTGAAAACTATGAGGGGTACAGTGCATTGGTACTGCCTAAGTCTCACTACCCATGTGGCTTGCCTCATGGTTTTCCCTAACCATGCACAAATCATGTGGAACCCTCTAAAAACTATATAAATGTTTGTAATGTTCCTCCCCAATATGGTTTAAGCAAAGAATGTGGTAGTTCAAAAATATGGTGCACTATTATTTTTAAGAGGCCTCACAGTTTACCCTAAACTATGTGCCATTACCTCCAACACCAAAACATAGTATTTATGCCTTTGATGCTCTTGAAGCCATTATGAACACCTGAGGATCATTCCAATCCTATATACCCATCCAATAATATGATATAATGCTAATGGAACTCTCAGAATTTGGTTCTGATCAAGAAACAAAAAAAAGTAATAACCACTAATTCAAAGCTTAAAAATGGGTGGGGATTTTGTCTTGGTTCAAAAACATGGTACATTATAATCTCCCCACATTAACATATCTCATCACAGAGATATAAAAAAATCATGGAGATGGTGCTGAACATACCAATTCTACTAAAAACAACCTATAATACCCCAATCTCAATGGAATGGGTCAACTAACTCAAGGATTATCCCCACCTTACAAGGACCCACCATGGTCTCTTCCTGACCCAAAGATCAATGAACATAATTGGTTCATCAACCATATCCTAAAATTAATGTCCTCCCATGATTCATCATCTCTCCAACACCTCATCATGTTCTCATATTTCATCCTCACCACACATCTAAATCTGACAGTGCATTGATTTGCGCCTCATTCCCATGTTACATATGGAACCAATGTGGTCATGCGTCTCAAAGTATTCTCAAATAAGTCTCAATTACTCACACCACAATTAAATAAAACATTGTAATGGTTCCCAGATGTCAATACACCTCCAATATCCCACATCTCCTTGAAAATCCAACCACCTCTGTAATAATTCGCCTGATATTTGTCAAGTATATAACATGGCGCCACGCACCTCGTATATATATATATATATTTCACTTGGTCTAGTTCCATCATACTAAATGGTGTTTATTTTGTCCATACATAGAGCATGTTTACCTCATGCACTCAACAAATACATGCCTCATTAATCCATTCCTAATAAAAACAAATTAACTATACCAATGGAATAACTCTAATTATAATCACCTCACCATCATGCATTGATTCTGGAAACATTATGACTTACACCTAGCCATAAGTCATTGAATCTTGACATCTTGATCTCGACCACCCAATGGTCTTATTCCAGCCACCAGCCACTGACCCCATTTTTGGGTCCCCAAATCTCTACCATGACTGCCTTATACAGCTGCATATCGTCTATCATGACGAGGCACTGATCCTAGTCTGACCTTAGAACATTGATTCTACCAGAGTCCCTAATTTTTAGTTGTCTGAGAAGGATTCTTCTAGAACCCCTCAAGATGACAAACATGTCCACATTCCTGACACTCCATTACTGGCTGATGACCCAGAGTCCGGACATTTTGCAACAATCCACCCAAGAAATAAAATCATTGAATATCCACTCTAACGTGGTCTACATAAATTTTTTTCCCTAAATACCCTACATGAACACATCTCAATCTCGCTTCCTGTTATCTAAAGCGTCAATTGAAATGAATTCATGGTTTACTACCTCTAATAATTTTTCCAAAGTAGATTTGATTACCTACACCAGAATGTAATACCATAGACAGTCCTTGAAGCACCTCACCCTCAAGGTTTCGTTTCTCACCATACTGTGTGAAAAGATAGACAACTTGGCGATTGTAACTTCATAGTAAAATAAGGACATTTCTCCCTACTAAAGGCTCAGTAACTCTCAATCCTGAAATTCATATCCTTAAAACACTACTTAATCTTGAGATCAGTCAATAATTTGACTTTAATTCACATTGAGGATCCTTTCAGGTTTAGAGTTTTAGAGAATTATTCCATAACTATTACATTAAATCTCAAATATTACAAATTATACACTTAAACACAATCAAATTCTTCAAAAAAATAAAACGCCTTAAATAAAAAAAATAATTATTTTTTTTATAAAAATATTCTTAAATTATTCCATTCTATTACCCCTGTTTATACCCTAAAAAAATAAAAAAACGGTTGACTATAAAAAAGCTCAGTAAGGGTAATAAAATAAGGAAAGAAAACATTAGTCCATCAATATATAAAAATCAATGAAATAATAATTTTCCATCATAAAACATCTGTTATTTAGTATTTATCATGAAATCATAATATTTGTAAATAACTCATAAAAATAATAAATCAAAAAGGATACATGTTTCTTCCATAACATACTTACATTGCAGCTTTCACAGCTACATAAGGAGTAACATTCATAGATACATTTAGAATACCCATAACAATATATTTCCTAAATATATTAAGATAAGTCTTAATGATTACCTACATCACATTACCTAATGCATTGGAGAAAAATATCAATCTCACACACCCTTTGTTTATCATGGAACCACCTGTATACTTAAATAATTCCCCTGAACCATAACAAAATAATAAAACATAAAACAATCATAAAACAAAGATAACATTTCGAAATTACAAGCAAAAATATATCATTTAATGTCTATGACATAATTAATGAATTCTCAAAACTATAATCAATACCAAAATATGTAAAAAAGTATAAATAGTATTTATTTTAATTTTAAAAACATTATGACTTGTTAAGGAATCTAAATATCAAATAATGCTTGTGGTACTGGAAAGGTTTTTGTTGCCACGTATGTTAAAAAGAAACATTACTTTTATCATTTAGTAAATTATTCATAAAAAAGACATTCCTTTTGAAACCTATTGACTTGAATAAAAATAAAAAAAGATTAATTATACATCATATAAAATAATTTCATGTATAAAACAAAATATTACTCAATGAATATAGATTGAGACGATGTCCCTTACATTGAGTCTAAATTTTTTGTTATGTCCCTTATTCATTCTGAATAATACAATTAAATTAATGTATACCTGTTTGAGTGTATTTTTAATTTCTATTATTCCTTTTATATCTCTTAATACCTTGTTATAATAATCACATAATTATTCATGTTCATATCGGTCATTTTTTCAATATTTGGAGCATGACTTGAAAATAAATTGTTTTGATATAAATTGTACATGCAGTCAAAATTCCATCATCTAAATAATTATATTCATGATTTAAATATCATATATATCTTGTATATATGTATTTATAACAATCCATGAAATGTTTAGATAAGACATTAAATGCACCGTTCATGGAGAATATAGGCTGTACGTATGGATGCACACTACTTTCATTTCATTGTCATATTAAAGGAATGGAAATGAAATGATACATAGTTGTATTATAATTCCATTATAATATCTATGTCATATATTTTACATAATTTCATTAATTCCATTTTTATGCATTCCATGTATGGAATGAAAGTGTCATATCACTGTGAGGGGGCGGTAGTCCTGACCTTCTCAAATAAAAGAATCCTATTTACACATTATGGAAAGCATAAAGCTATGATACAAATATAATATACATAGGAATAAATATAATAAATATATAATATATATCATATATAAATAGGGTTAAATAATAATGCACCCCATGATTTTTGGTAGGAGAAAATAAAACAATCCTCGTTTCGTGAGGCAGTAGTTCACAGTATATAGAATCAATATGTTCATATCCATTAGATAGAGGTATGTATACATGTAGTTAGAATATTTCTCATAAAAACATCATAGAATATTGAGGATACTGATGTTGTTATGTAATCAAATAACAAAAATATCATTGGGACTGTATAAGGAAAATAAAGCAAATGAACTTGAGGGAAGACACTATTTCTAAATCAGGTAACTTCATTAGATTTGAGCCGAAAAGGCTTTCTTGAATTTCCTTCTACCAAAAGTAATGCTTATAGAAATATAGGTGGGATGTTGGTAGATTATTTGAGCAGAATATGGATTATTCAATGGGCTTTAGATGTGTGAGTATGTGACTAGAGGTGGGGGCCTTTATAAGAGGGTGGAGGGGAATTTTAGGAATGTCTTGAAATATTAATTTATTATAATTTCAATGTCAATTAAAAATGGTCCAAAACTCACTATATTATAATATAAGATTATTTTGTTCCTAATACCCATCATCCCAAAATTTATACACAATGTTTCAATATTTTAGTACACTTATATTTTTGGTTTAACCCTTATTTTACCTTTTTTAATCTTATTGTTATATCATGCTATTTTCACATTGTGTGTGTATATAATTACAATATCATGTCAAACAACCAATGAAAGCATAATGTATGACATATTTGGGTTTTTATTATCCATTTGTAATAATATTATATTTTTAAGAATTTAATATCAATAAATAAACTATTTTATATTTTAAGTTATGAATTATGTCAATTTTTTACTATTCAGAATTGACTTTTTTAAAAATTCATAACAACTTGATTTCCGTGAAAAAAACTCAGAATCAATAATTAGATATCATATTAACCTAGAAAATTCATGTATGGAATTATTTATGTTAAATATTGTTTATTTTAATATTTATAATATGCATTATTTTTTACTATTCAATAAAATATGAATTTAATCCAAAAAATACCAAATTTTAAACCAAGGTAAATTTTTATTTACAACTTATAAAGAAGAAGAATATTTTTTTATATATAACATATAAATGTTAAAGAATATATGTTTAAAAAGGGTTCACCATCTTAAGGTGGTAAATCGACCTATTAAAAATATTAGAGTATTGCATGCTTAAAATTAGATTCATTCTCATTTTAAGCCTCTAAAATATATTGGACAAATGTAAAAACAATTAAAACAATATATATTCATGTTTTAGTTAGTTTTATTGATTCCCGCACATATAATATCTAGGCATTGACTACCATTTAAAATAATGATATTATTATATTATGTTTTTGTATAAATCAAAGTTGTGAGCAACATAAGATTTCAATGAAACCCAATGCCGAATGTTGAGTATTATATCGAAAAAATATTCTCATTTAATGTAAAAATAATATCTTATTTATAAATGTTATTATAAATTAAAAATTATAATTCTATAAATACCAGTTATCCTACATCATTCCCCCCTTTGGGAAATTATGTCCCCATGATTTTATTTACTGATCAAATAAGTGGGGGTATTTATCCTTCCTTGAATTTTAAGGTTCCCATATAACCTCTTCAACCATATAGTTTTTTCAAAAATACTTTACCTAATGAATTGCCTTATTGTGCAACAGTTGCACTGTATGGTCAAAAATCTGGACTGGCTATTCCTCATAAGAAATATTCTCTTCCAACTAAACTACCTTGATACTCAAAAGATGAAATGGATCAAGCGTATAATTTATCAATATTGAAATATGAAAAATATTATATAACTAGGATAAAATTGTAGGTAAATCCACTCTTTAGGTATTTAATCACAATTTACTCAGGATTTCATAGGGTCCAATGAACCTCAGAATCAACATTCTCATCTTACCAAAATGCATTACAGTTTTCCATAGAGAAACATTGAGAAAGACATGATCACCTACCTTGAAAGAAATATCATTCCTCTGGCTATCTACATAACTTTTAGGCCTACATTACGTTTTTCTCATGTGTATCTGAATCCATGATACATTTTTTACCATTTCTACGACCAATTCTGCTATCACCAACTTCCTTTCACCTAATTCATCAACAAAAAAAATTATTTCAACACCACTTTCCATATAATGCTTCAAATGATACCATCTATATAATGAAATGAAAACTGTTATTATAAGATAACTCAACAAAAGAAATATTTTGGTTCTAATTTCCTTGGTAATCAATTGAATAAGCATGTAGCATATATTCGACCATCTGAATTGTCCGTTATAATGCCCCATATGATTGTGGATGAGAAGCTATAAAAAAATCATTACCCGAGTACTTTTCAAGGCCCTTCCAGAAGTTAGAAGTGATCCCGAAATCATGATCAGATAACAATGGATATGGGAACTCCATGTAACTTGATTATACCTTTAATATATAAAGAATAAATTTGATCTAGTGGAATATTATGTTGAATAGAAAGTATATGAGAAAATTTAATCTAATGATCAACAATAACCCAGATTTCATTGCGGCCTCTAGATGTATTTAGTAATACCTTTACCAAATCCGTGGAATCATTTTCCCATTTCCACTCTAGCACTGAAAAAGGAAAAATCATCCACTTCGGTAACTTTCACTCTAATTTAACCTGTTGAAAAATCATACATCTCAGCATAAAGTTAGGAATATCTCTTTTCCTTCCATCCCTTCAGTAATACTCCCAATGTTCCCTTTATATCTGAGTACTTCCAAGAGAAACCAAAAATAGAGAAATATGGTATTCACATAATAAATCTTTCTTAAACTGGGAATCACAAGTCACACATATTCTATTTCCAAACCATAAAACAAAGTCATTATCAATGTCAAATTCGGGTAACTTACCTATTTGAACCAATTCTACCATTATTTTGCGACTCACTATCTTATTTCTACACTATCATAGTTATGTCTGATAGAGATGATTTCACTTCAACATGAAACAAAATATGGGAATTCCTTACACCAACAACATCCAATCCAAAATTCATCAAATCCAAAACCAAAGGATATCATTCCATACGTAAAATGGTTAATATGACACTACTCTTTCGACTCAAAGAGTCATCCACTTTACTTTACTTTCCTAGATGGTAATGAATTGTGAAATAAAAATCATTGATTAATTATATCCATCTCTACTATCTCATGTTTAATTAATTATGAGAGATTTAATACTTCAAACTTTTGTGATTAGTATATATTTCACAGTTCACACCATAAAGATGATGCCATTGAATATTTAATGAAAAAAATAGATGCAAATTCAAAATCATATTTACGGTAATTTAACTCATGATTTTATACTTATGTGAAGCATAATAAATTACATAGTCAATATTCATTAGTACACAACCAAGTCCATTCTAAAAAAAATCACTATACATAAAAAATTTACTATTTGTGGAAGGTAGTTCTAAAACTATATCATTCACAAATCTTCATTTCAACTCCTTAAACCATTCTTCTCATTATTTTGACCAGATCAAAATAACACTTTTTTGAGTTAACATAAATATCGGGTTATATAAATATGGAATATTTTCAACATGCCTGAAGTAATAACCTTCAAAATCATGAAATCAACAAATCTCAGTTATTTTTGTGGCTCTTGTCCATTATTCAACAATTTTTTTAGCAAGATCAATATTTATTCCATCTTTAGAAACAATATGACTATGGAAATAGATTTTCTGTAACAAAAAATAACTCATAATAAAAATTCCATATAGTTTATTTTAATTTAATATTACCAAAAATATCAGGAAGTGAAATTCATGTTTATCCCAAATTTTAGAATAAACCAAAATGTCATCTATAAACACATTCACAAACTAATCCATAAACTAAGTAAAGACTCAATTTCTACCTTCTATAAACATCGAACATGTTTCTTGTAACTTTTTAACTCACGAGAAGCTAATGCCCTTCGATATTTCAGATTCAACCCTCAGTAAAATATATTTATCTTATTATTAAATTTCTCAGATAAAAGTTGGGACTTACCTTGACAAGCATGTGAACATTTCTTCATATGTAGCAAATGAATCTTTATCCTTGTTATTTTAATTCCATGAATTTATTTTCTATCCTATCTCAAATGGCATTATGAGAATATTTCTCAAAAAAATTATCCTTAAATTTATCTCATCATAGTTACCTTATTTCCACTGCAAAAAATCATTTTGAACGCATACATATCATAGACGAAGAGATATGGTAATATTAAAATTCAATATAATTTTAATAATACCATAAAGTAAAAATAATTTATTGATATTCATTTAACAATATCCTAACTCATAATGTTATCTAAACTGAACTCTGATACCAACTATAAGGCCCCATCCTTAAAACATTACTTTATCTTGAGATCATTCAATACTTTGATTTAATTAAATTTAATATCATTTCATGATTTCATTTATCGAGAAATAGACCATAACTATTTCATTACATCACAAATATTACAAATTGGACACGTATACCCCATATAATTCTTCAAAAAAATAAAATTCCTTATATAAAAAAAGAATAACTTTCTTGTTAAAATAATTCTTTAATTACTAATTTCACTTACCCATCCATATACCCTTTGAAAAAAAAATTCAAAAAATGTTTGGATAAGCATAAAAAGCTCAGTAAGGGTTATTAAATAAGGAAATAAAACATTATTCCATAAATACTTACAAATCAATAAAATCATACTTTTTAATAATAAAACAAAATCAATTTAACATATCTCATGAAATCATATGATTTATTACTAACTCATAGCAATCAATAATCATAAATGATTCTTGAGGCATCCATAACATACGTACATTATATCTTTCACAGCTACATAAGGAGTAACCTTCATTGATACCTTTGGAATACACATCAATATATATTCCATAAATCTTTTAAGATAAGAATTAACATTTAACTTATTCAAATTACCCTATGAATTATATATCTATCATGAAATCACCAACCCTCAGTTTATCAAAGACCCACCAGAATATATAAAAATTTCCCATGAAACATAACAAAATCATCACATGTAAAACATGCATAAAAGAAAGATAACATTTCCACATTGTAATCACAATATATAATTTCAATATATTTACATAATAAATGATATCTAAAAAACATTTTTAGTACCAAAATATATAAATAGTGTATATGGTATTTATTTTCATTTTAAAAAGGTTATGTCTTGTTAAAGAATCCAAATATCAAATAATGCGCATGGCAGCGAAAAGGTTGTTCTCACAAATTACACTAAAAAGAAACATACCTTTTCCATTTTGTAAAATGTTTCATAAAAATTAATTACTTTTAAAAACCATTTTATTAAAATAAAATAAAAAGCTTATAATTATAAACAATATTACATAAGGTCATGTAGAAACCAAAATATGCCTCAATGAAATGAGATTGAGAAGATGTATCTAAACATGAGCCCAAATCATTATTTATATCCCTTGTTCTTTTATAATAATTATATTAAGTTAATTAATACTTGTTTGATACCTATTGAAAATCTATTATTAGTTTCATATCACTTATTACCTTATTTTAGCAATCACATATTTATTCATGTTCATATCGGTCGTTTTGTCGATATTCGATACAAGAGTCGAAAGTGATCTTGTTTTTAGGTAAATTTCCCTTGTATTCAGGATTATATCATCTTTATAATAATATTAATTATATAAATATGATATATATACATTATATATGTATTCATAATATTCCATAACATTTGGAGATATGAAATTAAATGCAATGTTCAGGGAGACGGTATGTCATTCGTACGCATGAACGCTAGTTTAATTTCATTGTCTTGTTAAAAGATTGAAAAATAAATGATACATAGAAATGTAACCATTACATTATAATATATATGGTATATATGTTAATTAATTTCATCCTTTATATTATTCATGTACGGCGTGAACGACCCATATCACAATGAGGGGGGCGGTAGTCAACACTTTCTCAAATGAAATTATTATATTTACACATTATGAAAAGCCTAAAAGTAAGATGAAAATAAAATATACATAATAAAATAGAAAATATAAGTAATATATTTATATATATAATAAAAAAATTCAGTTCCATCAAAATGGTCCAAATGAGAGGTTGTATGGAAAAATTGAACATTCCTCATTTCGTGAGGCAGCAGTTCACCGTACACAGAAAAGTATATTCTTATCTATTAAATGGAGGTGTGTGTAAGTGTAGTCTGAGTAATTCTCCTAAAAACATACTAGTATATTGAGGAAACTATTTTTGTTATATAATCAAATAATTATAAAATCATATTTTGTGGATAATAAAATTAAAGGAAAGTATATTCAGAGAAGATGTTACCTCTAAATCGGGTAACTTCATTTGATTTGAGCCAAAATGATTTCTTGAATAATCCTCTCCCCTAAGTAAGAATTCTAGGAGGAAATATTGATTTTTGGATCTTATTATAGCCTAATTTGGATGATCCAATGTACTATAGATGTGTGAGTAAGTGGGTAGAGTTGGTGGAATTTTATAAGATGGAAGAAGGGCACTTCCAGAAAGTCATGAAATATTAATTTATTATAAATACAATTTCGATTGATAATGGAAGAAACTACGTTACATATATGTTTGGATGCTACTTATTTGTATACCAATCATCCAATAATGTTTATACATGTTTTTTATATTGTTTTATCCTTATCATTTTGGTTTAACTCTTATTTTACATTTTCTAATCTTATAGTAATATCATGTTATTTACACATTATGGTTTAATGTAATTATAATATCATGTATAATGACCCAAAAAATAGTCATTTATGACATATTCTGACTTACCATAATTTTTTCACAAAATATTATATTTTTAGGAATTTAATATAATTTAGTAAAATAATTTATATTTTATGTTATGAATTTTGTCAATTTTGGACACTATTCATACTTGACGTTTTTATTAAATTCATAATGACATGATTACGTAAAAAAATAGCGAATCAATCCAAACATGTAATATTCACCTATATAATTATTTTATAACATTAATTATGTCAAATAATATTTTTTTTCAATATTTATAATATCATTTATTCAAATCCTATAATAATAAAGTAATCACAGCATCATCATTGCGTCAAAATTAAATATATTTATATGATGTCTAAAAAGAATAAATAAAATATAATGATATAATAAATCATTTTAGATTTCTAATTACTATTTATAGTTGAAGCGATCACTTATATAACCTCATGTAAAAAAATATTTAGTAAGAAGATACATGTTTACGTTTTTTCCCTTTTCTTTAAATTAATTATCATAAAATGACATTATCACTCCCAATTGTCTCCAAAATTCCAAAAGTTTAGTATAAGGATTCTAAAGGTCATAAATAACTCATATATTAGTATTAGGATACATTTTAGGGTAGTTTTATATTATTAAAATATTATTTTTTCCCTTACTTACCTTATTTACCCTTCAACCATGGTAAATAAAAATTATTAATGAAGTTACTATTCAGAATGTCCAAAAATAAAAGGAACTTATTCAAACAATTAGAACCTTAAGATTCAAAATATTAAGTACATTTTTCTAAATTCAAAACATAGAATATGAAAAAATTAATTTAAAATTTATTCTCGTTGTCCAAACTGGAAAGAGGGTTTGTAAGAAGTAAAAACTATCAAACTACTAGCAAGTATTTATGTCCAATATCAATGTGAAATAATTTAAAATGACAAAAATTGGATTTAATGATAATAACCTATTACAATTACACTTTAAAAATAGTTAAATGGACAATATAACTGTATAAATAAATTAGATGAAAGACAGTTTTGAATTAAAATGCAGTAATTTTCATTATTCATTAAAATATAAATTTAATCATAAACATACCAAAATATAATCCATGTTATTTTTTATCCCTATTATAAAAAAACCATTTATTTTGTATAATATTTTAAATAAAAGTTACAAAAAATGTATTTAAAAACATTCTCCATCAAAAGGCGGTAATCCGAAATTTTAAAAATATTTGTGTATTTTATGCTTAAAATTGAATTTATTCTAATTTTATCCTTCTAATTTTTTTGGATAAATGTAAAAACAATTAAAAGCCATGTATAATCGCATTTAATTTTGTTTTATTCATTCCCACCAATACAAAGGATACGCATTAACGACCATTTAAAAAATTACATTATAATATTATTTTAAGGTCGAAATTAATGTTTGTGAAACATATGATATCAAATAAACCTTTTGTTTCGGATTGAGCATACTAGTATAAAAATAGTCCTATTTAATGTAAAAAATATATCATATTCATAAATATTAATATAAATTAAAATGTATTATTCTATAAATACCTGGGATCCAACACAGTCTCTCTTCACCATCATTGTCTCTGGGATGATATGATAGAAAATATTTTCCTCAATGTCTTCCAAGGAAAGTCCCTCATGTTTTCTCACCATAACCTATGATTCTCACCAGAACATTTTTGTTCTTCTAATAATGTGAATGTCTTGGTTCAATCTCCTCCTTGGAGGCATCTATAACGGCTTTAAAGATCGTCTGTAAAACCTCAATCCAATTCTCAGCCACATATAGACTACCTTCACTTGGAAGAATCATCATGTGATGCGACTAGAATTCCTACAAAAGATATTCCATATATGGATATAATCTCTAATCACCCATGTAAATCAGTTGTATGACATATACCAGGCTCTCATTGAGCTAGTCATCAAGCCACAACCCAAAAAAATTCTACTATCACAGTTTCCCTGTCTCCCATGAAACCTAAGCCTAAGCATACACTGTCTTACACTAAGGGGTCTCAACCTGCCCATTCTCTAGTGATAACCTATCCCCATCTTCATAATACTCATTGTGTTCCTTCTAGGAGGATCTCTTAATACCATAACATTGTAAGACATCCCAATTATATATATATATATATATAATGTTGATGCGTAAATCAGTAAGAAGTAGTACATCCTCACTACCCATTCCCTTTACCATTGTAACCATGCCACATGACATCATGACCACTTGGCCTCCTTACCTACTAATACTAGATCTAAGTATCAAAAATACCACAAGCCTCACCCATCTTGACGAACCACATCACCTCCATCTGATGACCCTATCACCCAACCTAGTGATAAACATCATCCCACACAATAGTATATGTCTACTCCAATAACAGCCCATCCAATTTCACTTATCACATAAAAATCATTTTTTTTTCATCAAAGGATCTTCTGTACATATATCATAACATATACTCAAATTAATCTCAAATTTCAGAATAAATGTTTAAAGTTTCATGCTTATACATTACTAAACATCCCATTGTTCCAATCAAAATAGAAACAGGCATGGAACAAACACCATGCCTTACTTGGAAATTGTTCGTAATCTCATACCTTGTTATATCAATACAAGGTTTGTAATATCATTCTTTATTATACCAGGCCATGGTTTCAATTTCTCCCTTACCTTAATAGGTCAAGGGACACATATCACAACCAATAACAATTCACATTTCAAATAATCCACCCTAGGTGAAAATTAAAAAAGCTGTAAAATGATTAAAACATAACTGAAATTCCCACCCATGGTAACTTATTTTGTCCCCAATACATTGGGTTGTATGTTCCCAAGAATGATCTATGAATCCAATTCTGAAAACATCCAAATCTCTACTCAACCAATTACCAAATATTAGGACCATTAGAAAATAAAAACACCATTCCTCATATAATTATTAGTAAGCCTTACACATCAATCAAATCTTGTTAAGAACACCTCTAATACCATTTATAGAATCCATGACCTGATAAGACACCAAAAAAGTACTATCTGGTCAGATTCCACTAGCCTTAGGTGCACCTCCCAAAACATCATAGGATTACAACTACCAGTGAGGGTTTATTAAGGGTCATATTGGGGAGGCAATACCCTATGGAAGTAATATTATATAAGAGTTCCTGGTACATATATATAACATGGTGTGGAAAAGTAAAAAATCAGAAGACTCAAACCACTCCCTAAAAGGGCGAAAACATAATCAATATCTATTAATAGTGGAGTCATAATAATTATCAATTACGAAAATAAAAAGCATTCCACACATACCACTTGTAACAATTTAAAATAGAGTGTGCATATATATCAGGTCATAGATATCAATATCCAGAAAGGGTCTCCAATGGATGACCAATAATATAATATATATATATATAAGTGTGATGGTAAAAAAGGAAAGAACATGAATAACTCAAAATTAACTCTTATAATGGAAATAAACTCAAGGTCCCTTGACAACATCCCATGAAAACTCAACTAGGATCTATCTCCTTAGCCAGAACCCTTACCAAACTGTTAAATAATAAAGTCTAAACATGTCATCAAGGGACCTTGTAGGGTGTGATAATGAGTCTTAGTAGAATAACACCCATGCTTATGTACTCACCACAAGTGTTTAAGAATTTTCAATATAAAAATAAAACAAAGCATCACAATGAAATTAAATTAAACAAAAGGTTCTAGGGTGCTCGATAGCCACCATAAATATTTACCCTACCCTGGATAGTGCCCAAAACATTGAAGAGGATAGGATCCAGGGTCCATGAATTGATGTTTCCCCAGAAGTAGAATAGTCCAAGTGAACCCTCATGTTATGCCTCAAATAATTAAATTGGGACCCCATTCTCTGTAACATATCACGTATGAAAAAATCACTGACATTTTAAAGGCACTCCCAAATAAAACAAATATAGTCTCTTAGACCCCTACTCGAAAGAACTCGTCATCACGAAGCCCGACATCTGGGGGCACAGTGATATCTATCCTCAAATAAAAAACAATTATTTCTGAAAGAATGAAATCCCAAATAATAGTGATCTCCTCCCTCCCAAAATAGTTCAAGCCCTACTTCCTCAATACAGTGAGCCTGAGCCCCCAACCGATATCCTCATTGTTACCAATCGAAGGCTCCTCAGCTTCCCCATAGATTTTTACAATAATAACCCCCAAAAAAATACCTACACTACACTACTAGGGGCCTCTACCTACATGATTGTTCAAAACTACATAAACGTTGAGTCAACATGTCTGTACATGACACCAATTGGTGATTTGTCCATCACAAGTGAGAAACAATCACTAAATAATACCTAGGACACTTCAATTTTCAGCACATTACCCTATGACCGTGTCACTCAAAACCAATGGATATGATGTCCAATATCATCCAAGGTCATGCCCACAACCTGAATCCCTCTCTATTGTAATCTTATTACCAGTCTCCAAACTTCTGGACAACACCACCCAAGTAACATGGACTAAGACCAACTAGACCACCATGTTTTCTCAATCATAATGGTAATTCCATCCCAATTTTCTTTGGCCAAGCCCATCAGAACCCCATGGGTATCATCAGTATGACAAAAAAATCATATAAAAATTATTATCTTAAAATAATAGATCTAATTAAATATGATTGAATTGAAAATTTTAATTAAACATAGAAAATTCATTATGATTGAATTGTACAATCCTAATTTAAGAAAAAAAAACCAAAACACACCTCAACTGAACTATATAAGGTGTTCGACGACCTTTATCCTAGACTTTCACACATAAATTTGTCAAGGGCCTTCCCAATGGAATCTCATAGGGTCACATGAACAATTTAACATCAAGCAATTAATTTAAAAGGGTCTTTAAAAAAATACTCAAATGATGCACTAAAAGAAACACCGTAAAATCCACCAAAGAACATGAAGAAAGGTATGCACCACTTATCATAGACTCATATATGTACGCACATCTGGTATCGATCTCTATCTCAGATCGGTTCGAGAGAAATTAGTTTTTATATAAAATTCCATGAAAATAGGGTAAAATGGATCAAATAGATTTAATGCTCCATGAGTTTATATAAAAGGGGAAGATAATATAGGGTGGGGAGGGACTCGCTGTTGTGATTTCAATGCACCTAATAACAACCAAAATGGAGAACCAAGGAAGGACAGATAGAAATCCCTAGCAGCGAAGTGGAGGAGGAGAACTCCTCGTACTATGTATGACCCACATGAGAAGAAGGAAGGAAAAGGGGAAAAGTGTAAATAAAGAGGGGAAACCCAAAAATTTACACCTTTATAGGGACTTCATGGTAAGATAACATGTTTTTTCAAACTATGCACAACCCTTATGGGATAGTATTCCTGGATAATACCTATGTTTCACTTCCTGTGAATCTTTCCACATGATTTTTTCAAACCATATGAAAACCGCGTAGAAGACTCTATAACATTTTTAGACATGGCTTCATATCCCGGAACCTCCCCCTCACGGTTTCCCCAAACAATGTAGTAACTAAATAAATGGATGCATATTTAGAATTAAGAGGATACACTATGTACCCAAAACTGTGTGCCTTGAACTAAAACAACAAAACATCGTTGTAGGGCCTCAAACACTCCAAAATATCGTTTAAATAGGTGAGTCACTCTTCGAGCCTACAATCCCATCCATAAACATAATATAAGTGTGACTTAAATATCATATTTTGGTTCTGATCAACAAAAAAGAAAAGGGCATACCAACTTATTCAAAAGATATAAACGATATAGGTTTTCGACCCAATTAAAAAACCTGGGACGTTACAATCATTAAGAATATTAAAAAAAATATTTATTATTTTAGATTCATATTTATTTTATACTTACCGAGTCTTCCAAATAATAAAATCCTATAGATCCATTGGTTTTGTAAATGGGGTGATAATTTTAAAAATAATGTAATAATTTGTGTAAAAGGCATTGGTAACTATTAATGGTATTGAAGAAATGGTACAATTATTTTTAGGGATTAAAACTAGATTAATTTAGTATGAATTCTAAGGATAAGTTTATTTGTAGAAAAATATCGTAAAATTATATGGAATTATAGATTTAGTGGTTTCCATGAAATTTCATCTATATATAGATACTACAGGTGGATGTAACTCTTTCATAGAAATAGCATAATGTAATAACCCTAAAAAGGGTGAATGAGATATTAAATAAATAGTCATATGGTTCATGAAAATGAGGCATTGATGTGCACCTAGTTTAACACTCTTGAGGGATATTTTTTTTCACATTCACAAACTCATTATGATCCATTACGAAGGACTAAAATATATTTCTTCATTATACAAACTAATAAATAAAATATCATGTATAACCTTGATTAAAAATCTAGTGACTCATAATATATGATTTATATATCATTTTTAATTTATTCCCTCTATGTTCATATTTCTACATTTATATAGTTATTAGTTAAGGTATTGTCATATTCTTTTCCCTTTATTCTGGTTTTTGGTGGGAAATTAGAGTAATGATGAGAACAACTAATTTGATATGAAAAGTGATGATGACCTTAATTATATTCCTTAAAATATGGAAGGAGGATCTTGGAACATCATGGAAGTATTGGCTCATCTAACTCATGTTATGAATAAAAACCTAAATCTTGGGAAATGTCCATACTCTATTAAGAAATACCATGTTTCTTTTAAGTCCTTTATATCATAAAAGGCTCCTACCTTTAGTTTATCTTTTTTTACACTCATCGAAAAACAATAAACTAACTCCAATGAAGTGATACAATTTTTCCTCAAAGCATAATAAATTCACGAATGTTGTTTATAATCCTGAATGGGTAGATAGACTATGGTAGAAATAGATCGGGAACACTAAGTCCAATGTAAAAAATTTATTCCATGTAATTTTAAGGATTCATGAAAATATTTTTCAAAAAATATTTTTCTTGAAAACTCTATCATAATTTGGATAGGGATTTTCTTAGATAGAATAAATTGGAATATGGTTCTATCAGGGTTAGTGAGAAAAGATTCACTCAGTTTTCATTGCATACATACTTCATTGTAATCAACACTCAAATTAAGGATGATTGTTTCATTTGTTGTTTATTGTCAGGTTTATTAAAAAGTTTATCAATTAAAGACTTTTATGGATATGAAGAGATTATCTATTTTTCTATTCACTTTGATATATAGATTAGTGAGTATCATTAGTATCATGGGGATATAGATAAAAAAATAAAATGGAACTTTCTTTAAGATGATCAAAGGGTCAATTACATTATAGAAAGAAAACTAAATATCCCACATATCAAAAATGTGGGAAAAAGTATCCTAGAAACTATATCAAGTGAACCTAGAGATGCTACATGTGTGGAAATAAGTGGTTGTAGGCCAATCCGTTACAAAGGCATATTACGAATCCCAATCATGTGATATAGTAATATAAGGTTCATATTAATAGTCTGCATATGATATAGTGTCTCAACTACATAGAAAATAGGCATTATGCTGACCAAATACCTATACAAAGGGGTATTAAATACAATCAATGAAAATAAACTCCATGGTCTACAGAGATATGTATGTAATTTATTATCACAACTTGTGAGGTTGATCATAAAAAATATGTTCTAAAAGGATTGATAATTATTCCTTCAATATTTGATAAAGTAGTCATTGATTTGGGTTTTACACATTATTTCATATCTTGTATGTTATGTCGTACATTTCAAACACCACCACAAAAAACGAGGTTTGAGATATTTTTAAGACTACAATGAGAAAAATTATTGAATCCAATGTATATAGCACATTCGTTGTCATTTTGTAGAACCTCGGGACACCCTGAGAGGGGATGGGTGAATCAAGGTGTCAAATTTTTCTTTTAACCTGACGGATCTTGTTCCAATGTTGGTAGAAACTAGTTTGCCCTGTATGATGGAAATGTGAATAAATAAAACATTCACATGCAAAGGGAAGACAAGAAACATTTTACTTGGTTCACCACTAAGGGCTATGTCCAAGGAGCATACATCAACAGGTTTTCGGTCATACCAAATTCCACTATTCTTCACTCATTGTGGATTACAATGATTTGGGAATAGTCACTCTGTCCCAAGATTTCTGCATTTACAATTGTTTACGGATAGCCTACTGTGTCCCACGAGTCACTCCCATTGACTCCCCCTGGCTCACTTCCCTTGGTGAAGTCCCACTCAGTTTATAGACGCGATGGTCTCTTCATCATTACAAAAGAATTCGTTCTCCGTTGTATGTAGATTCTCTGTTGAAGTCCAATATTCTCCCGTAGATGAATCTCACTTTGTACTACAATTATTAGGAAATATTTCATCTTTATCATAGCCCCAGAAAGACTGGTGTACTTTAACCACACCTAGCATGCTTCTCCATGCTCGGAATGTAAGTTTCAAGATGGTGCCCTGGTCCAGCTCATCCACTTGCATTACACACACTTCTTTAACTTCAAACTTGTGCGAATCAATTCCTTTTACTCCTAGACCGATTTTGGTGAATAACTATCATCTTTTGCACTGCTCCAAATTCTGGCATGCATGTGACACGAAAAAACCTGTTCGACACTTCCGTCCCCAACTCCAAACTTGTGTGACTCTCATACTTTCTTGCCCAAATGATCTTGGACACGCAGCAACCAACTGTCGTGAAACATCTACTTGCATGACCAACCACCACTCGAGGGACCACTACACCTGTGTGGCGGGAGTTTAAATTTTCTCTATGTCTGAACTTCATACTGAATCCGGAGGGGTCAACTTGTATTTATAGGCATTTGGACACCCTACGCGACGGTGTGCAAGTCTCCCCTCGGCGTGCAAGTTTTGGTGTGCATGTCTCAAACCCCGAAAATCACTTGTGTGGCCCACTAAAAAACTAGGGCGCCCTTCTCCCTTTTCCATATTTTGAAGTTATGATCTTGAAAAAAAAAGGTGCGCTAGTTTTCATGCCTCCAAGTAATCGACGTGCAAGTCTATTTTCCAAAAATAGGTTTTCTCCATTTTTTGATTTTCAGACCCAAAAATTTGGCCAATACTGGAAAACGGTTCCTCCTTTAACATTGTTATCTGATTTTTTTGTATGATTAATTTTTTGGAACACATTCTGATCATCCACTGAGGATTGTCAACAAACAAAAACTATACTACAATTCATTCATATAAAAAACATGGTTCCAATAATCTACCCTTTGGAATTGTTGGAAATCAGTAAAATAATTCAATAGAGCACCATCCATAGGCAAACCACAAATGCATGAATCAAATCAGCCAACACTCTAAGTATATGTGAGTAATGATCAATGTAGAAAACATGAGAGGAAGATTGAATTGGGTTCCCATGTTTCGGAATTATCAATGACACCCAAGAAATTCTCTTATAGTGTCACAGAAGCATTACATGTCCAATGTATTCCTTCTCACCCTTCTCATCCTATCTCTGACACTGAATCTCATCATGTCACAGAAGCATTATAAGACCGAACATGCCTAAATTTATTCCATTCTCCCCCATTGACAATAATCCCAAAGAGAGGTAATTTTTCCTTGTTAAGCGCAATCCACACTCCCCCTGGATAGTATCTCACCCACAAACCTGCCTCACTCCATAAACAGATTAAAAACAGTTAACATAACTGGGGAGAGGGGTATTTCGAAACCTCCTTATGTACTGGGAGGTGGGTGAACACCGAGGTTGAAATGATGCTTCTCAAACACAGCCTCTAACAGTGGCTTGGTCAGGATATCAACAACTTGTTCATCAGTTCCCACATGATCCATTCTAATCACTCCTTGCTCAACGTTTTCATTCATAAAGTGATGCCTGATATCAATATGTTTTGTAATAGAATGTTGAACAAGATTCTTTGTAAGATCAATTTCCATATTGTTATCATAGTAAAATACCATTGGTTGCTTCACCTCATCACCAATATATGTTAGTTGTTGCTTCATCCATAGCAGTTGAGTGCGTTCCTTTGTGGTGGAGATATACTTAGCTTCTGTGGTACTAATAGAAGTACTTTCTTGTTTCTTGATCAACAATCCAAAACATTTATTCCAAATATAGAATTCTCCACCACTGGTGGAATTTCTATCCACTACATCGCCATCCCAATCAGCATAATAAAGTGATAATAATTCATTGTTTCTTCTAGAAGAAAAGTATAATCCACAATTTTTAGTACCTTGAATATAACTCATGAATCTTTTTACTGCTGTAATATGTTACTCCTTTGTATAACTCTAAAAGTGGGCTGTTGGAAAGGTTGAAAAGTCAATATTTGGCCATGTCGATGTCAGGTACAATAGGGTCCAAATTATCCTCATGTATATATTGGGGTCTACAGATGCCCCATCCTCAGACTTTCCATGATTGGTTCTATCTATGATCGGAGTTGATATTGGTTTGGAGTCTTGCATATTAATATTCTTTAGCAACTCACTTGCATACTTTTCATGAGATATGAAAGTGTAATCCTGCCTTTGAATCACCTACATCCCCAAGAAATATGTGAGCTCCCCAATCATAGAAATTTCAAATTCGGATTTCATGTTATTGGAAAATTCATCGACTGATTTCTGCCTACTGCCACCAAAAATAATGTCATCAACATAGACTAGAACCATGAACTAGTCTTTTAGAGAATTCTTCACATATAGATTTTGGTTTACATATCCTCTTTTTAATTCCATCTTCTTGAGATATGACTCCATCTAGGAATACCATGGTCGTGGTGCCTACTTCAAACCATATAGAGCTTTCTTCAGTTTTCAGACCATTGTTTCATCAGTACCATGAACAAAACCCACTGGTTTTTCAATGTATAATTCTTCTTCGAGTATGCCATTCAAGAATGTTGTCTTAACATCAATTTGATATTTTCTATATCCTCTTTGTGGTGTTATGGCATGTAAAATCCGGATAGACTCCAGTCTTTCAATTGAAGAAAAGGTTTCTTCAACATCAACACCATCATTATGGGAGTATCCTTTACATTTCAGTAATTCCTTGTTTCTAATAACACTTCCATGCTCATCGAACTTGTTCTTGGTGATCCATTTTTTACCAATCACATTGTGACCTTCGGTTCTCTGGACAAGATCCCATGCCTGATTCTTGTCAATCCGATCTAACTCTTCATTCATGTCTTTCACCCATGATTCATCCATTGAAGCTTCTTCAAATGTGGATATCTCCACAATGGATAGAAATGAAAATTGCATGTTATTCCTCATCCTTCTTGTCTGAGTGGGTCCACTCTTGTCCCCAATTATGTTATATGGATCAATATCATCTCTATGATTTCTCCTGTGAGGTTCAGTTGCATTCTCTTCATCCATAGTTTCTTCTTGAGATTATTTTTTGATTAAATATAATTATGTGACTGCAGAGTGTTTTGTACAGATTCCTTTATTTCTCTATTTTTATTTTCTCCACGTCCACTTTCTTCCCCACATTCTATCACATCACCATATGACATCAATGAATCATTTGTGGTTTTCTCTTCAATTATCGTTACATCACTGATTTCCATAATCCATCATAATTTCTTTTTGAAACACATTTAGGGTTTTTTGTTCATTGATTATCCGAGAAAACTTTCTTCACTTGCATTATCACCATACTTTCCTTTATTTCCTTCTTTGTTTCTGATGAATCATTTACTTCCAAAAACCTGAAAGTATTTCAAAGACAGCTTCCTTCCCTGCCACAATTTATATGTTGTCTTCATCTCACCCATATAATGTCGTGTTCGATTTTTAATATACGTCGTAGCTTGAACAGCCTCTTTCTGGTAATGTCACGGAATATGACTCTCAATCAGCATAATATGTGCGATTGTGTTCACCTGTCGATTCCTACATTCAACAACTACATTTTTTGTGAGGTTTTCACAGAAGCTACCTCATGTTGTATCCCATGATTCTCTAGGTAATTTTCAAATTCAATGGACGTGTATTCCCCTCCATTGTCAGATCGCATCACTTTGATTGTTCGTCCAGTATAATTCTTGGAGATTCGCCGATATGTTTTCATATAGTCAAGAACTTGTCATTTCCGGTGAATGACCATAACACATGCCATTCTAATGTAATCATCTATGAAAAGGAAAAAGTACCACTCTCTATGAGTTCCAACAAAATTTTCCAGCCGGCATACATCTGTATGAATTAGATCCAGAATATGAGATTCCCTTTTCATCTTTGGCCGATACGAACTGTAGACCAGCACTCCCCGAATGCAAGCATCACAGGACTTTTCACGCTCATGCTTCAGGTTGGTAATGTTCATTACAATCATCAATTATGATATTTTATCCATGTCTTGTTGATTGATGTGTCCCAGTCTCCGATTCCATAAATTGTTTTCTTCTTCAATAGTCATGTAACATACATTTTCATTACTATCAACCTGATACAAGTTACCTTCTATTCTACATCCCTTCATAAGTGAATTGCATGTCTTTCCTTTGATAGTTCAACCTTTCTGATTAAAAGTAACTATAAGTCCTGAGTCACAGAGATGAATCACAATGAGAATATTATGATGTAGGCCATCTACATAAAGGACTTCAGTCTTCATTAACTCTCTATTAGCTAATACAGTACTTCCACTGGAGATGACTTTTAGAGCTCCATCATTACCAAATCGTAATGTACCATCAACCTTCCTTTTGTTAGATGTTAACAGGCCAACATTACCTGTCATATGAGATGTACAATGGCTTTCCAGAATCCAGGTACTATAGGTTTTTTTTCGTATCAAGGTCAACCTTTGAAAGTTTTTATTCCTCAATTTTCTTCCTTTCCTTACATGAGACATTTGATTGATTATAGAGCACTATTGGACTTTCAATTGTCTCATCATTGAACATTGGTTCTTCATAGTCGAAGTCTTCTTCGAGTGGAGAAAACCTATTTGTATGAGAAACACTATCTTGTTGATGATATTTGACTTGTCTTGAACTCAGGTATAAGGTGTCCATGTCCCTTCTCTACCTGCAATTAATAGCCTTATGACAAAAGTTAGAACAACCAAAAAAGTATACATAGAAACTATTTCTTCTATAAGATGTAGGATATAATGTTAGTATCCTTTGTAGATGTCCCAGATCTTCCCCATTCATGTATCTCCTTTCCACTTAACAATATGACTTGGTATGGCCCATATAGCCACATAACTGACACTTCATGAGAGGAAATGTCTTTTCACTTGAATTTATCCTCATACCTTTTTCCATGAGAGAATAGTTGGACTTCCTGTCATTTCGGAATGTTTGAGGATAGTTTTCCATTATACTTTTAGTTTGGATTGATGGTTTATTTTTCAGAACTTTAGGAAATGTTTCAACATGTACAAATTTCATCATTCCATTCTTTTGGATCTCTGCATTTCCAGTAGTTTATGTCTTATCTTCATAGCCAATTCCACTCTTTCCCATGAAAGCGGGTCTTTGATCACTCAATATGTTTCGAACCCCATCTGAAACACACGTGGCTCTTGCCAGTAATTTTGCATCTGAGAATCTTCAAAAATGTATTTTATTCCCTAATTTAGTCTCAAGCTTACTCGTAAGAGTAACAAATTCCTCCTCAAGACCCTCAGCATTCTTGGATTTTCCATCCATCTAGGATGTGAGTTCATTGATGACCTTTCCATACTCTTCAATTCTCAGCTTCAGATCCACTACTTTGTCATTTTTTTGATGTATTATAGACATTACTTTCACAAATTCTTCTAGTCATTCAATTTCAGCTTCATGTTGATCACCATATTCAGTTGATTCTTCTATAATTTATTTCCACTTACTTCAACTCTTACATTTAATATTATGATTACAAATAGAATCTTTAAGTTGCAACATGTGATATGCACTATTTTTCAACTAATTTTCTCCACCAGTATCTTCTGATTTTTCTACAGTGGCCATCATGGAAGCATGGTACCCAGTTTTAAATTCTAGTTCTTCTTCATCGCATAATTCATTATCATCTTCTTCTCTTCACAGAAAAAACACTTCTTCAGAACTGTATTTCTAGATTTAAAGTCTGCTTTCTTAAAAAACAATTTCCGAGGCTTCTCAAGGTTTTCAGAATCACTATCATCATCATAGATCTTTCTTAAGCATTGAGAAGCAATGTGCCCGAATTTACAACAACGAAAGAAATACATAGGTAACTACCCTTTGAATTTCCATTTCCCCTTATGGAACTTCTTGGAAATGAGAGAAAAAATTTCTTTTTCGTCATCATCTTCACCACTACTATATTTTGAAATTTTCAGTTTCACTATGGATTTGTACATCATTTCCTTTCTTACACATGTAGTAGCATATTATGGTGTGAATCTTATATCATATGGCACTACGCTGCTCAACAGATCATCCAAAGAATGTTTGGAAATATCTCTTTTCTAAAGGGATTATACATTTTCATTGTACATGGGTGGAAGTATTCTTAATATTTTTTTTACAATGTCAACACCTTTGATTTCTTCACCTAGACCCCGAATTGCTCCAACCACTTCAGTAATTCGATAGAAGAAGGAGTATGAATTATCATGAGGAAGCATCTTCAGATAATCAACGATATTGTGTTGGACATGTAGTTTTGCCTCCTTCACATTTCTTTATCCTTCATAAATATTTTCATGTTTATCCCACATGGACTTTGCTGAGGTGCAACTCATCACCTTTTGATAGATCTAATCAGAAAGGGCTGTAGTGAGAGCATTCTGTGCTTTAGCATCAACATCAAGAATTTTCCTATCTACATCAGTCATATCCAGCCATGATGGATCAGTAACATGTATACCTTTCATAGTGGAAAACATAACATCCATTCCATGGGATCATAGATGAGATCTCATTCTGTTCTTCCAAATCTGAAAATTACAATAATCAAAGAAGGGAACTCCCCTAACACTTGCTAAATTTTCCATGGTGGAAGAAAAATAGATCAAACCCAAGAAACCTCACTTTGGTAACACTAATAGAAGCCTGGGACACCCTAAGAGGGGAGGGATGAATCAGGGTGTTAACTTATTCTTTTAAACTAACAGATCTTTTTCCCATGTTGGTAGAAACTAGTTTGACCTGTACAATGGAAATGAGAATAAATAAAACATTCACATGCAACGGGATGACACAACACTTTTTACTTTGTTCACCACTAAGGGCTACATCCAAGGATCATACCCTGAATGGTTGTAGGTCATACCAAATTACACTACTCTTCACTCGTTGTGGATTAAATGATTTGGGAACAATCACTCTGTCCCAGGATCACTGCCTTTACTATTGTTCAGGGATAGCCTATTTCGTCCCTCGGGTCACTCCCGTTGACTCCCCCTGGCTCATTTCCCTTGGTGATGTGTCACTTAGTTTTTAGACGTGAAGGCCTCTTCATCATTACAAAATAATGCATCCTCTGCTGTATGTAGATTGTCTGTTTAAGTCCAACATTCTCCCATAGATGAATCTCCCTTTGTAATTCAAGTATCAGGAAATCATCCAACTTTTGTATAGCCCCAGAAATACTGGCATACTTCAACCACACCCGGCGCACTTCTCCAAGATCGGTGCGAAGATTCAAGATGGTGCGAAAGTCGTGCTCTACCACTTGTGTGACACATACTTTTTCAACATCAAACTTGCACGACTCAATTTTTTTACTCCCAGTCCAATTTTGGTGCACAACTATTAGCTATCGCGCTGCTACAAATTATGGTGCACAAATGTGACCAAACCACCCGTGCGACACTTCCTTCCCCAACTCCATACTTGCGCAACTCTCCTCCTTTCTCACCCAAACAATATGGGACGCGCTACATACAACTTTCATGCAACCTCTACTTGCGCGACCCACCACCACTTGCGCGACCACTACACCTAGGCGGCGGGAGCTCTGAATTTCTCTAAGTCTGAACATCGTACCAAATGAGGAGGGGTAGACCTATTTTTATAGGAATTTTTATACCCTACATGATGGAGTGAAAGTCACCCCTCGGCGTACGAGTTTCGATGTGCATGTCTCTGCCCCCGAAAATCACTTGCTCAACCCACTTCCAAACTTTGGCGCCCTTATCCCTTTGCCATATTTTCTTGTTCTAATCATGAAAAATAGAAGGCACACAAGTTTCCAAGCCTTCAAGTAATCAGCGCCCAAGTCTTTTTTCCAAAAACCCACATTTCCCTATTTGTCAATATTCAGACCAAAAATTTTGGAAAATACTGGAAAACAGTTCCACCTTCAACATTGTTATCTTCTTGTTTTGTATTATATCATTGGTAGCACACATTCAGAACTTCCACTAAGAAATTACAACATAAATAAACCATACTACAAGTCATTCATAGAACAACCAATGTTCCAACACATTATTTATGGAATGGAACTCCAAAAACACTTGCATTACTTCCTTTAGTAGTGTTTGGTTCTATTTTTGGTAGGGATATTTAATGATTATATAAAACCAACACCAACTATCATGATAGGTAGGTCACTCCTAACATGTTAACTCATCCTATGGTTATTTACAATTTTATGTAGGATGATGTATCCGTTTAGGAATATTCATCTTATCTATGGATATTATTTATTTTATGATAAATCATATATATCTAAAATGATTGAGGAAAATGATAGATTCAGGAATAAAAACATTCCCATTGTGATGGATCATACTAATGTATTCCCTACGGTTCATAATGTTCCTCCTTTTAACTAATAGGTTGATTTATAAATCAAACATATACCATGATCTATATCCTTTTCCACAAATCCCTATATAATAGACACTACTAAATTTTATTAATGAAATAGGTGGATACAAGAGAATCTATGTAAGTATTTTATATTCACATGTCCTTCACCATGGGGTTCATTGTTCCACATTATAAAGAACATGGATGGGTTAATGCATATATTCATTCATTATCACAAGCTCATGAAAATCAGGATAAAGGAGTGTTATCCCCATCAATATATTATTTACCTATTCGATCTACTAAAACATGCACTATATTTCTCAGTTGTAGATCATCTATCATGATATCATTAATTAAGTACAATTTAGGAAGATATTCTCGAGACTTCATTTAATAAAAGGTATGAACAATATGATTTCATAGTTTTGACCTTCAAACTCAAAAGTGATCAATAAATCTTTATGTACTTAATGAATATAATATTTATTGATTAACATGAAATATTTGTTGTAGTCATTATAGATGATATTATATTATACTCTGAAAGTAAGGATAATCATGAGGATCATTTGAATACGATTCTAAAACTTTTAAAATATAAAATATATATATAATATCTAGAATGTGTGAGTTATTGATAGAGGAATGATCATTATGGGGTCATGTTATCATGAGAAAAGGGATATATTTCGACCCTTTTATAAAAATGTTTGTTGTGGGGTGGGCTAAGACAACATATGTATTTGTGATCCATAGTTTCGATTGACTAGATTGGTATTACTAACAATTTGTGGGGAACTTATCAAAATTATTAAACTCACTAACCATAATGAATCAGAAGGGTCTAATGTTTCTTTAGACTGATTAATGATAAGATAGCTCAAGTGAACTCTATAGGAGGCTCATCACATCACCAGTCCTCATAGTACCGTCAAGTGGGGAATGTTCAAATGCACGTAATGATGTTTCAATGAAATTTCTTAGGCTTCATACTGATATAAAATGATAAAATAATTTTCTACGACTCAACATAGTTGAATTTTAATAAGAGAAAAAATTATAATTCATGATCTAGAGTTGGGTGTAGTGATATTCACATTATATATCTAGTGGAATTATCTTTTTGGGGAGTAGTGTGAAATATATACAGATCCTAAGTGCCTCCAGTATATATTCTCATATAATGAGCATAATATGAACAATAGAAGCTGGTTATAATTTACCAATGACTATGACTTTTCAATCCAATACCATCCTAGTAAATCTAATAATAATGTAAATTATATAAATAGAAAGGATCTGTAAAAGTTATAAACAATGATAATTGATTAGTATCCAATCATAATAGACATGAAATGTATTGTCATGGGTATCATAAATGAAGTAATATAATAAGGCCTTTCTCAAATAATTGCTTAACCATATATTTTTATGAAGATCAATGAATCTCAATTGGATGATGTGGAAAATAAAAATATGGTTGAATCTATACCAAAGAGGATATCATCATGATTAAAAATTTATTAATAATTATTTTTTATATTTGGGTCGTGAATATGTTTACCCAAAAATAATGAGATAAAGGAGTTTTTGGATAATTCATATAGGTCGAACCTATTCATCCGCCCAGTGAGCATTAATATGCATCACAATCATTGAGATAAAAATTTTTGGGATAATATGGAGGATACCATATAATATACATCAATGTGTGTAGTATATTTTTATGTAAATGTTGAAAGTAAAAATTATAAGGTGATGATGCATCCATTTCCCATATCAATATAGAATTTGGAAAAAATCACCATGGACAATTTGAAAATTCATCCAAATATTTCGAAAGGAAATAATTATAAATGGGTTTTGGTGGATCATCATACAAAGAATAATTAATTCATTACAAATAAATAGGAATTCAAACATAATCAAAATCCATGTACATACATCAATGACGTTTTGAGTATGCATGGAACACAACTATCAATTGTACCCTATCGATATATACAGTTTACCTCTTTGTTTATTAATAGTATCCAACATGATACAAAGATTAATTTGAACCTAATTGGGGATTATCATTCCCAAAATGATGGCCAATCTGAACGGACTATCCTTACATTGGAAGACATGCTGAGAGAATACACGATGATCATTAAATGAGAATGATATTAATATATTCTTCTGGATATTTTATCAGTAAATAATAGTTTCTACTAAAGAATATAATTGGAACCATAGGAATACCTTTATGGTAATAGATATATTAATCATATGTGTGGAGTGAAGTTTTTAAATTTAATCTACTAGCTCCTAAAATTGTTTAGGAATTGGTAGAAAATTTCAATACCATTCTGTAGCACATTAGGTATTCACTAAGTTTATGGAAGAACTATGTTGATAATCATATACAAGACCTGAACGTTGATGTTATATATATAGTGCTCCTATGTATATCTCCATCAATGAGAGTTGAGATGTTTGGGTAGAAGGAACGGGATGTCATTTGTACATTAGCTACATTAATTCTCTTGATCACATTGGTGTTGTTTCCTATCGACTAACACTACCACTAACTTGTTCTCAATTCCAAGAAATATTCCTTGTATCCCTCTTGAAAAACTACATACCTGGACCCCCTCCCCCACATAATAAACTAAGTGGCGGTAAAACTATAAATTGATTTCTCTTCTGTGGATCAGTTAGTGAAGATCTTTTCCTGTAGATATATTGTTCTATGAAAAAAGACAACCCACCAAGTCAATGTACTCTAGAGAAACCATAAGTTTATGGAGGTAAAAAAGGATCTAGATAAATCCATAAAGAATGTGTACCCTAAACTTATTTCTCCATATAATTTAACATTTAATTTCAATGGAAAATTTTCTTAATGGTGTAGAATGTAACAACCTATAATGTTATGAATCGAAATTCCATTTTAAATATATACATTGTCATATTTAGTAATATGATATTATATATTTCAAATTCATAATATGATTGAACCAACAAAAGAGTTTTATATGAATTCAAAAATTATATTTATATAAATAAATGGATAATGGGATTAATTTTTTAGAAAGGGGAAAAATAGAAAATCATAAAATAATAATAGTAAAATTTTGATGTTCTCAATAACCTAAAATAATTTCACTAAAATATATAACATTAGAAATGAGGTGGAATATTATTAACGATATATTCCATTTTAAAATGAAAATAGGTACAAAATTGATAGAAAATGGAATTTTTTTAGGAATAAATGAAATATGTGCTATTTATTAAATGCAGTGAACCTATATGGTTGTTACCAAACTGATCATTTTAATAGTAATTTGGCCATTAGAATAGTAAAATGAACTACTAGAATAGTAATCTAACTTTTACGAATAGTAACATGAATTCTAAAATATTTTCCACACCAATGGATGCGTCAAATAACTTTTAGATTTCTTATAAAGTAGAAATATGGTGTATTTATATCATAGTATAATTAAACTAATGTTTTCAATATCATTAATTAAATTTTTGACTTTTATAGAATATAAATGTTTTAATTTCACTTTTATACAAAATATATTAATTTAAGAGAATATTTCTTTTTATAAAATGAATATATAAATTTGTATTACGTTTTATTATAATTATTAAGAAATTTTATAAGACGATAAGTTATTTTTAAAATGGTCGAAAAAATTATTATAATTTTAAAATTTTAAATTTTCAAATAAATATGAATTTTATTTAAAAATTTAATATATATAATTTAGGAAATTATTTTGAAAATATGGATTTTATTTTGTTTATCTATGCATAAAAAATGGTATTGCTGAGTTTATAGTATTTTTCTAAAATTATTTATTCTCGGGTGAATAGTAAAAATTGAAAAATGTGATATTTAGTATTATTATCTGAATATATGAATTATTATGTCATAGATGATGTAAGAACCCATTATTTTGAAGTTTAATTCCACATTTACTAAATATATTCAAAATATTCATTACTATCAAGAGTCTTAATCCACAATAATAAACTATTGAATATAAAATTAAAAGACTCCCATTTCTTCCCCTTATAAAAATCACCTCTCACCACTCCTTGTCTCTAGAACATATACACCTCATATATTTCTATAATCCTTACCAAATTTTTAAAAAAACTCCCTTTTTTCTATTGTTTTTATATGATCCATAGACAAATATGATGTTCTGTAAGTGGGATCCCAAGAGGATACATCCAAAGGAGAAGGTAATATTGTTAATCAAGTCTTTTATTTTTCTCTTCCTCCTAATCGTCCAAAAAATCCAGTAAACATGTAATAAAAACACCAATATCGTAAATAGGTTTTAATTTTGTTGTGTTAATTGAATATATTTCATCCACCATCTTTTATCATTCTCCTATTATAATTATGAAAACATCATTTGTATTATGTCAGGTCACCAACCCTAAGGATGATGTGTTTTCACTTCAAATTAAATAATTAATTGAAGGTTAAAATAAATTATATTTGTTTAATGTGATCTAAAAGTTTATATTATATATTTATTCACAATCGTTAATTAATATATATTTTTAATGTTAAAAAAAATTATAATAGTTCACGATGGTTGTAAAAACCACCAAAACTCACTAACCTTGTAACATTATCATTTTAATAAATAAATAATAATTTATTCAAAACTCATATGGATACATGGTAAAATTACAATTTTTATTTTCATGAATACCATTTCATTTCACTTATTTATATTTAGTCCCATTTGACCTGAACTTCAATAATTATCCACAAGTGATCTGACCCTAGAATGTTGCAACAAATGCTCTTAGAATGATGAAATGATAATTATAACTCATTTATATTGTTTATAAATGAACATAATAGAGTTATATTAAATCATATATATATGAAAAATGTTATTAATTAATTAATTCATATAATTTGATTATCCAGGGTGTTATGTGCAATTGTGGAAAAGATTTGGACATATGGTATGGGTTCTATTTGAACCACCATTTTTCATTGGGATATGAACTATCTCTCTCTAGTTCACTATATATATCTCTATAATGGTATATGTAACATAATAATTATATATATATATAATACATATATACTTAGTTTATTTTACCTACCTTTCATGTTGTAAAAAATTCAATATTTTCATTTCTTAAACTCCTTCTTTAAAATATACCATGATCAAGAGAAAATTTTCTATCACATAATCATTTTATATACTGATCATGTAATGTATTTTTTCTCTAATTGTCATAATAATTTTTTAAATAATGTTATTTAATTAAATACGAATTTTTATAATAATTAATTCATTTTTCATATTGGAGTCTTTATGGAATTTAATTTTATATTGATATGAGGAACACTTATTTAATCCATTAATTTCAATGGGTTATTATTTTTTAAAAACCTATGATTGATTCCCATTTTTTAAAACATAATATTTTACATTTTATAACGATTTCACAAAAATAGTGCACCAATGAATTGGGTTATGTTTTTATCTCATGAGATTGTATGTAAGGGATTATGGAGTTAGCCTAATCCAAGATGGTACTTTATCCACCATTTGATGTTTTCTTGGCGGTTGGATTTGACTTATATGCAAAAATCCAGGATAAATTTGAACATGATACTATATAAATATATTAAACAAATTAAGATTCATAGGATAAAAAATTAATGGAGAAACTCTATAAAGGCAGGTGTAGACCTCAACACAATGATCAGCCTAGACAAGATCATTACAGTAGTCAGTTAAAGCAAGGAACCAACTTGAATTGGCTCCCAAATTTCTCCCTTATAAAGAGAATAGGTTACCCAGTTGGCCTCATGTTAAAAATGTGTAACATCAAGTGAAATAACCTCGTCAAGACAATGATATTAAATCCAATATATTAGGATCATCCATGGAATATTATGTTATTGATCATAATGGATTTTAACATCAACAGATGAATATGATTCTATCCATAATTGATGCCAACAATAATGAATAGAATATCTAATTGATATAATCTTGTACCAAAGCTTTGATTTGATATAAAGATTGTTCCTAATAAAATGAATGAATCAACCTTTCACAAACTCTTGATGAGTTTGAAATAAACCACAACATCATGTAGGGCCTGGTGCACCCAAGGATGCTCGATCTACATTGAATTTAAGCCATCAGTAGATTTGTGGTATCCATCAAACATACTTCATCATTAACGACTTCTTGAGTAGGCCATTCACACTAAGTGATCTCAAAAGACCATGGTCAGAAACATCATTATCCATAGATCAAGTTTGAATAAGGGAGTCTGTCCAAATAGCACAATGCATAAATAGAATACAATTGTGAAATGGGGTACATGTGTTTCTAAAATTAAATCATTTATGTCCATACATATGAAAGAGAAGACACACACAGAGGCATCCAACTGATGGGAATGTATCTACACACAACACACCTTACTACATATGGAGTGAAGTAGATCATCCCTAGAATGTTAATTTAGAAAAAATGAGAATAGATCCTATAAATATGTCTAGATCCTGCTTGTGAATCTGTAAGAAATAAACATATTATGATAAGTTTCATCCGTCTCTAAATATAGTTGATAGACCAGAGCCAGCAGAACACCTGTGCGATGCAACAAATAATGCATTGGGATGCATTGTTTCCAAATTTTTTGGACTAGGATATAAGAATTAGTAAGGGTTAAATATTTCTTCCCACCCGTGATCTATGATGGAGTGTTCAAGGAGGAACCTAAAGCATTATGTTGCAATCTCTGGTTGAGAAGTTCAAATTCAAATTGGGGATCCAAACTAAAGTTTCAGAATCAATAAACATGTATCATGAAATTTATATAAAAAGGTGTTCAGGTAACATCCAATTCACAGTCACAGTACTACAATGATCATCAATAGTGTGGGTTTTCAAATATGGATGAATAAAAAGATCATCGCAAATGGGTCTGGACATCCAATGTGTTGTCCAACAGTTTAGTGAATATTTTTCACAGACCATCCATCTAATGTTTTCTATAAGTTCACCATCAGCATGCTTGAGGGTAGGCCAAATAGAGGAATTCATATGATAATCATCCTCATGGGAATGCATCACCACAATCCTAGAAGATAGAAACTCTATAGAGGTATCAGAGATAGAGTGAATATTCCACACAAATTTTTAATCAATGTATCATTGAATAGTCATAAATATTTCACCCTGATTTCCCCCATTTGTATAGGTTTAATGCAGTCATCCTAGACCATTGTTACTATCTTTTTCTAATTAATTGATCCAGCCTAGATAAAGTTTCTGATCTTACTACTCAATTATTTTATAATTACCCATTTCCATCTATATAGAGAGAAAGAATAAACAAATATTTAAGTGATCACTAAATTGAAAAAGATAATTCTTTGAGATTGAGATATATTTTTGCCTTTATAATTTGTCAGTTGATTATTCATTTTTAGAGAAATATTCTAATGATTACATATTATTAATCTACTACAAAATAGAGGCACACCATGATTAATGATGGGTAGGGTACCCCTATTTATACTAAGATTAAAATAAATTCTATTCTACCTAAAAATAATAATTACTTCACCGAACATAACTGAGGACCTTCCCTGACAAATAAATTATCCTGAATCTTCTTCATAGTGGGAGAAATTCCCTTGATACTAGAAATGGTCCCTTTTTCTGCATGTCCAAACAGCAGATTTTCATCTGCATATATATAATGTTATGTTGTTTGGATCTCATATTATACTTTGTTATTATTTTTATTTTGCATAATCGAAATTTTATCTCACCACATGTTCCCTATGTATTCCCTTTTATATCCTATATGGTTTTAAGTGATCATATATATTTATTATCTGATTGTGGATATAAAAATAATGATATTTTATTTTAGTTTCATGTAGATATTTTATGTACCAAGTCTTCCAAATACAATACTCCCATAGATCATTTGGTTTGGTTTGTGAGATATTTATGTTAAAATCATGTAATAATATGTTTAAAAGGCATGGATAATTATAATAATCGTGGATATGTTTTCCCATGGGTGTAAATACAAGGTTTTTTATTGCATACGATATAATGTGCTTATACAGGCTGTAGTTTCTTTTCAAAATACACAAGGTTATAAATGGGATGATATTGATGCAGAGATTTATTTGTTGACTAATGAAAATATCATATGTTAGGACCATCATAAGACTATGTTAGGTAGGGTTTATTCCCAACTCAAATTAGGTATGGTTTACTTATAGGTGTAATGAACATAGGATAAGTGTAATTGAGGAATTAGAGTGAAAAACCAGTGAAGAAGTGGAAGCTATGTACCTTTATATATATACATACATTTATTAACTATGATTAACTTATAAATATTATTTGTTGAATATAAATAGTAAGAATGTGGAACTGATATTAAATATTTAGTTAATGAGTTAGTTTACTAATTTTTTATTAAGAGTTAGTATGATCCATTCAATTTTTATTGAGAGTTTACAGGGAGGTTTCTACTAACAATACATGTTATTATGACCCTACGTATTTATAAAAAAATTGTCGTAGGTAATATTTTTTGTGTGAGAAATACATTTCTAGCCTGAAATTTTCATTATTAAATTTATAGTAGTAGTTGTAGATCATTATCACTACCGATTATTATTCTTTGCAGGTTCATTTTTCCGTCCAATTTATATGTGAAATTAAATGTATTATTAAATTTTTTGGTTTATGCAGGGGTTTGATGGGTAGTTTATGATTTTTATCTCAATATCATTAAACATCAAAAAGGGTAATTCCTCAAATTTTTGTGATTTATATACCATTAATGCTAGTTTCTAACTTGTGGATTTTTGATGTGGGATTTGGGTTTCATTATATACTTTCCTTCATTTCCATACTAGGTGGGGTACCATTGGGTGGAAGATATCCTGAAAAAGAGGTATGAAAGGAGATGGTTGAGATAAAGGATCGAGATTATGGTTAGACACATTGAGTTTTGATGGTTATTTAAGACAATATTATTAGTTGTTCTTTGTATATCTTTTAAACAAGGGTGGACAGCTAGGAAAAATGTTTTATAGAAACCATTGAACCAACATGATGACATTGATGCTTACCTATGATGCTAAATGATGTGATTTTTCTCGTAGGGTAGAGACCTTGGTAAATCTATTGCATTATGATTATTCATACAAAGTGTTTCTATTTGGGTAGAATGTTGGGGATGGAATAAAAATTATAAATCAATTAATTAACATTAAAATTTTATCTTATACTGAGTGTAGGTTTACTGATGTTTGTGATTTTCTATATATGGAACTAGGTTGTTGTCTCTATCAGGTTCATGAAAAATATGTTAAACAGAATTATCATTTCATCTCCATTGAGTTTAGGTTGACGAATAATACACATTGATGAAGAAGCACCATGAGTTCTAACAGTATGGTTAATGATGTATGAATTCACTATTTTGGATCAAGTGACATAGGAAGAATTAGAGATGGTAGATAAAACCATCAGGTTTATCCATTATTGGTCGGATCACTAGGTTTATTTAATTGTGATGATTCCACATGGTTCTTCTATGTAGTGGATGATTTGGTTCTCCTGAGATCATGAGGAATATGTTCATTCATCAGACATGTTCACAAATTAGTTTTAGGCTATTTTTTGTCTCAAAAAACTAATGGGGATTGACTATAAAAGTTATTTACCCTTCAATAGGGGGGTTTCAACATTACATATATTAGTCTTAAGAAAAAGAACCTCCTATTATATCTTATAGACCATTTACCAGATAATTAGGCTAGGTAAATTCATTTTATAGATGATTTTCATCCAAATATCTAGTTTCAAGTCAATAAAATATATTTAGTTTATATATTGATAGACCGGTGAAGGTAGATGTCATTTAGAGAACATGGGATTATGCTGGACTATTGCGGGAGGGGAGTCTCCATTACAATTTATTGAGTATAACTTAGATTGAGAGTTATCTATTTTCATGTCGAAATATGTTTTAATCAGGGATGAATATGATTTTTATATATCCTTCTAATTTTATTGGGGGTATTAGTTATTGGGACTTTTTTAGATTCTCATGCATGGATATATTTTTTTATCAAGGTACTAAACTTCAAAATTTAGAGTGTTTGGTCATCCAATTTAGATAGTGTGTTGTCGTTGGACTATTTCTTTCCTAACCATTATAGCTATTTCTTTCAATGAATCATCAACTATATGGTGTTCTATATTTTGAGTATTGGAAAGGGCATAGGTTAGGAATAGGATAAGACCATTATTTCTATCATACATAGGTAATTTGGTCTGATAATGGATGTGGATGTATCATCTATTAGGGATAGAGAGGTTTGGGAGCATGACGTGCTCAAATGCATTCTTTATAACTATCAGCATTGGGTGATCCTGATGTCATATATAGTACTATTATCCTAAATTATACACGGGTTTATTCCTTTTTTATTTGTGGACAAACACACTACTTTATTTCACCTTATCATATCCAAGCTTTGGGTTTTGAGTTAGAGGGTCTTACAGTTCCATTATTGTTGACTATGTTAGTTGGAGGTCAATATTGACTATTTGATGTGGGAAGAGATTATAAGTTGGAATTAGGGAAGTACTACTGTAAGGGATATATTTCATGTTCTAATATATATATTGATTAAATCATTCTCTATATGTATTGGATGTATTCAATGTAGTATATCATGAATTTATTCTTCTGATGCATTATGTTCGATGACGTCGATGGAGACCAAGTAATTTTTTTAAATTGAAAACCATGAATGGGTTGGAGGAAATTTGAGACTCTACATTTATTTTTTGATGAGTTTTTTATGATATTTATGAATGCATACTCGGTAGTGACTTCTGGGATATAGAAGAGTAACCTAATGTCATTCGTAAAATGGTTATAGAATTATCATATTAGTTAGAAATCTTGTATGGGATTGATCCATTGCTAGGTGATTCTATGATATCAATGAATCCATAATGGATTTCACCTTCTTAGATAGGGGATCAGAACATCTAGTATGATAAAATATTTCATATATGATTCATTTAACCAAGTGTTTCAGCTTTTGGATATCGATTTCAATTTGGGAAGATGGAAGATGGAATATTTTGTTTCTGTGTCAATTGCTAACACTAGAATAAGGTAATGGTGAAGAACCACTAACCACTCCAGAATATTGATTATTTAATCGATTATATGAAGTAATGATGTTGATTCTCAATGGTTATCTTATAGTATTGATATCATCATATGTAATTTTATTATAAGGATATTCAGAGTACTACTTTTAGATGTCATTATTGGTATTAAATTTTTTTATGTTGACGTTCAGTGTAATGAATGATCCATATGGGTTTTTGTGGATGATAAAAGAAAATGTTTTTGCCTTTATAGACTGGTTCATAGTATCCCTTTTCAAAAAAATAATATTATTTTTAGTGTCAAAGGAGGATCACATAGGAAATCTATTTGAAATTTTGGGAGTTCTCTGATTTCATAAGTTGTATGGGAGTTTATCGAAGGCTGATTTATATTCTTCTGAGGTTAGATTATGGTTTGAGGTCATATCCCTTTTTGAATATGACATTTTTATTTAGAATATTCATGTTGTAGTTTCTTAGGTGGACCAACTAATGTTTCTTATGTATAGTGATTCTTTGGTCTATCTAGGTATTAAAGAGCATTCTTTCCCTAATTTTACAATATTCTGACAAATGTGATAACATTTAACAGTTCATATCTTGAGTATGTGTATAATAACTAATTCTTAACATCCTTCAAGTATTATAATTTGTGTATGGTAATTGATTCAGTTATTTATCTTCTAAAGGATGGGGAAACATTCCAGGATTATATCAATACTTTGTGTCTTGGTTTGGTATGTATGTTGATGAAGTAAAGGTTGGTTATCTCATATGGGATTTAATAATTACAACCACTTGATTGTATCTATTCCACACATGATCTTTAGTTTATTAAAGTAGGTTCATTCCAAAATTTTCGGAGAATGTATCTTATTAATTAAAATTTATTGTTCTTTAGAAAACAAAAAATCTTGAAGTATGTCTTCTCTCAACATAACATTAATTTATAGTAGTGATGGTGGATAGAGTTCATACGAGACTACAAGTTTTATATTTCATTTAAACCTGGAGATGTTAATGTTTTGGTGGATGTCATAAGTAGAAAGTTACAGGGCAGTTTAGTGAATGGATCTAGTGATTCATGGGGAGTAATGGAGGAGTTATCTGTATTAAAACTTGATATAGAAGTAGTTGATAATATAGGTTGTCTTTACTAGATTATAATTTTATAATATTTTGTTTTATTTTAACATCAGTACCAGTATGAGAATTATGAGGAATTGGATTGATGTTATTGAGTTTTTTTAGTGTTGATGCCATTGGATGGTCTGCAGATATACATCATCGTGTGTTTTTAGAAGTTAATTATTTTTTTCTTTTATTGATATGTAAGGTGGTTCTCCATTTTTTCCATAGTTTATTGTTAACGGTATATCCTTCTATGAAAAAAATGTATCATTCTCTGAGGTATTAGTATTTTGTTTTATGTTTTGAATCACTTAGTTGTATAAATTTTCTCACATAGATTGGTCATCCAATAGGTGAAGGCTGAGCACCATGTTCTTCGTGGTTTTCATTACTGACATTTTGCTCCCTAGTTGAAGCAGTATGGTATTTTAATTTAATTATTTTCTAATTTACCTATATAATAGGGTGGTTATTATTCTCTATGTCTGATTGTGGACCATCTGATGAACATAACTCACTTAATAGAAATCAAAAAATTAAGATTTCTGTAATTCTTGTCAAGGTAGTTCTCAGATATGGCAAGGAGGCTTCACTAGGGTATACGGATGATTATCTCTAATATTGATCCCCTTTTTTCATGGTTATGGATAGATCTCTATTATTATTTTTTCTTTTAATTACACCTTAGAATAACTTTTAATCCATTGATATTCAGTCAAAAAGAGCATAATATCTAGTCCCTGGAGGACATGTTGTGTGCATTCATTATAGGAGTTCGGTGTTATTAGGGTTTAACATCTAATCTTTGTTGTGTTTTATAATTAAAACATTTATCACTCCAATATTCGTTTGTAACCATTCAAATCACTATATGTCATATCTTTTCAATCATTGTAGTACTAAATCGATGATGGATAGTCATGTATTCTGAGACCTAAATTTTTATAATGTTTGATAAAAAAGGTACATATAATCTATGACTGAATGAATTTGGAACATGTCAAATAGTTTCCAATTATGAATATAATAGGAATATATAGTTCAATGCTTGAGATCATGTTTTTGTGAAGGTGTTTCTTTATCAATGACGTTGAAGGTTTATTTGTGGGAGTAATCATTCCCTGATGTTTGTTAGACATTTTGAGGTTTTGGACCATATTGTAGATGTGGATTATTATATAGCACCACTACCATATATATTGTGAATATAATACATAATTTTTATATGAAAGTTTCATAGTTATATTAATTAATATTCTCACAATTATCTTTTGGGGATGACTAGAAAACGAAGATGGTGTGGCATTTGAGGAGTGTCCAATTGAGATTAAGTACTATTATAAGAAGTTATTGTGTTTGTATAATATTACATTTTTTTGTTTCATATGGAATCATAGTGGCTTTTAAGAGAGTATATGGGATTTATACTCATATATTTGTTCACAATATCTCATATTGATTTGATTCTGTATTTTATCATAGTTACGATGCATTTTAAAACAGTATTGGTATTATGAGACCATTTCTATTGCTTGGTGTTTTTTTGTCCTTTCCCTGGATTGGAATCACCCAAGTAGTGTGTTTTGAGGATTTATGGGGATTTTATGTTTTAATTATTTTTTCCCAAGATGGGTACCATGAGAGGTATCTCATGGGGTAATTTTTTAGAACCCATTTTCCATTCATGGTTTTTTTCTAATTATCAATGGTGGGAATAATTTTCGAGGTATCTATTATTAGTGACTAGTTTTTATCTGACCCTTTATTTTCATATTTTTTGTGTGAGGTTTAAGGGAGGAGCATAGAATAGATAAAGATTATTTGAGCTAAATGGTCAACTGTATAATGTTTCTATGGAGTGGATCTATTTGCTCTAGTGTAATGGTAGGATTACAATGTGAATGTGTTGAATGTAGTGGAGTGTATTTGGGATAAGATGTTGTGGAATGGATGGTTGGATGTGGAATACATTCCTAGAGAAGTTAGGTTTTAGAGGCTCTGTATTTTTTCCTTGGAATTAGGGTTGTGATGCAACATTGAACCCTATGAATTGTTTTGGGGGTGGTTCTATTAATTTTGGAGTTTCCAAATAGTAAGTCTCGGTTGTGGAATGTATTTCATCTTTTTAGTTAGAGTATTTATTATAGTTCTTACTTTGTGATGTGATCTATTTTCTTTGTATATTGGATCTCATTGTTTTCTACATTTCGGATCTTTGATATGGATATGAATATGTGCATGGTGATGTCGTCCTTGTTATGTGCCATGATTAATTTTCTACATCTACCCATTACAAAAATATGTATAGTGTTGTGTTATGGTATTATAATTTCTTATTTTCCTATATTTTCCTGAACCCTCTTCAACCCAATATTTCCAATATCTATACAATCAGTTCTCCGGTGAACCCAGTATATTTTATAGATGGTTTTCATCTCAATCCCATGGGATTTAATTCCCAATATTACGAGATTATTTCATTGTGATCCATGGTTATGTTTCCCTTAGTATATCATTGTATCCTCTTTTGTTATCTTTTTTCATGCTATGATTGATTTTTTTGATATCTTATTATGAGCTATATATAGAAAATTATATAAGTTGGTTGTTTGGGTGATTTTTTATGTATCATCAGTTCCCCATAGATGAGGTAATCAGTGTTTGAGACATGGTGGTATGTTATTACTTGGAGAACATTGAGATTGTAGTATTGAGTTTTGGGATATATGTTCTATATATTTTTTAAGTGAAAGTGTGGTATTATACAAAATTAGACAATGGATAATGGTGTAATTATAATACTATATATGTATAGATGGATTTTAATGGATGAATGATGTTGTGGTTTGGGATTATGATTGATTTTAGTTTTTATTATTATTGATGCATCTTTATTTGCTAAGATAATGTCCAAAATTATTATTGTTTGTTGATTTTTTTTCCTAAAATGGTAATTTCAAAAAATAGTTTTTAAACTACATAAATATGGGATAATTGAAATTTCGTGGTTAAATTAAGATATATATAATCTAAAATCACCCATTCCATGATTTTTATGGAATATATAAGTAACGTTAAACCCATTTTTGTGTCAAATTCTAGATTTTGAGAGATGATATGTTATAGAATTTGTTTTGTAAAAAACTTGTGAATAATGAATTAGTTAATTTCATATGGTAATTAAGATGGTTTCATTCTCAATATTAATGATTTTGGTGCTTTGGTACCCTATTCTTATTTTTAAATGCTTGTATGCCTTGGTTTTATGGTAATAGTTCTTTTTTGAGGTGAAAAAATTCTGTTCAAATTAATTTTCTCAATATGTTTTTTAAATACTATTTTTGTTTTATTTTTAACCACGTGTGTTTGGTTGTATTTGATTATTAATGGGCTAGTAGCCATGAGCTATTTAACTGATGATTTCTTTGATATGGTTCGGAACCATGGATGAATGATGGGATGACAGCCTGAGGTATGGTGATGGTTGATACATGTGATATATGTGCAATTTATGTTGTGTGAAATCTTGAGGGAATCTAGGGTGGTTGACACAAGTTTATAACATGTATTTTTAATCTATGATCTCTTTGATTCATTCATACTAGATGAAAAGTTGGCATGATTTCATTTTTTTGATCCCCCCTTCATGCCATAGTTGGACTCACTACACAGTGTGTCCAATTCAAATCCGGTAGCTTAGTAAGAGTCATAATGTACTTGGATAAATCATGAATATTAATTGAATAGATAATGAACCCATGAAATGGGGTGTTATGCTTGTTAGGGATGTTAAATATTTAATATAATTTTATTAATTATGATATGCATTAGAATATAAGATTTAAAATTTAATAGTGTCTTAATTACCAGTACAAATAAGATTAAAATTTTAATCTCATGATAATATTACTTAATGGTTACTTAATTAATGATATCACATATAATTCAATACATTTTTCTATCCTTAGACATAGTAGTGGTCATTGGGGTTCTATACGATTATTCTATAGGATGATCCTAAGGATATATTTTTCCCTTTTTTTGTTATTTGTGTAATATTTTTTATACTATAATAGATTTCATATTCTACCTAACCTACATCGGTAGGGAAAATGACACCCGAATTTTTTGGGTTTTTTTCCAAAATCATTGAAGGAAAGGGGGTGTATTTACAATGTCTCCCTCTCCCTCTCTCTCTATTTGGATGTAGATATTATTTGGAATATTTTGAGATTCACTTTATTTATTTTAGGTTTTATTTTCTATGCATTATGTTTTGATTAAGCCTATGTGAAAATGAGAAACTATTTTTAATTGTTTAGGAGAAGTGTTATTTTCTTTTTTTATTTACTAGGATTTTGAATGCTTATTTGGAATTTCCATGTGTGGTTTCATGGAGGATCCCATAGATTATACATATAATTACATCCTTATATATATAGTATTAATTTTTTAGTTCATTAGTAACATGTTACATATCGAGCTAGAAATTACTTTCTTAATGGAGTCATTCTGCACCGGTTATGAAGTTTTGGATTTTTTCATCATTTTATCTTCCTACATTTAGAGTATGAAATATTACATTAAATTCATATATAGAATTAAATGTAATTGCCTTATATTTATTTCATTCAGGGTGTTTATTATTATTTTAACATATGTATCTGTAGCACATTAATTTTAATTAAGTGTAATGCCTCCTATGTGTGTGATTGATAAAGCCTTAATTATAGTATCTAACCCATGGCCTATTATAGGTGATTTTCTGGCATCATTGTCTCTCTTCCATAATTATAATACAAGGTGGGGAAACATTAATGTATTGTAATTATGATAGTTTAAAAAATATGTATGGGGTTTCTGGGGTATAAAAAATCAACTTCATCCATTCAATGTAAAGGTAAAACAATAAAAAATGCAGAAAAATATCAACTATTTTGAAATTTAGAAAGAATAATATATCATTGAAAATAATATTCTCCTATATTTTTATGTAAACTCATATGATTATTTCTATTCACGAATCATTAGGTGGAGTGAAACAAAATAAAGATACACATAAGAGAAAAATGGAAAAAACATAAGTATAAGAAGAAGATCTTCATCACAGAGATTTACGCGGTATGGGAAATGTTCCCTACGTCCACAGAGAGGTTGAAATATCACTTTGAAATCTGGAAGCAAAATTATATGTATATATCATAGAAATTATAATAACAACCAAAGCTGTAGCAAAAAATTGTCTAATAAGGATGACGAAGAACTCTTCCACCAACCATACGAAAATTCTATTGTGTTATAGTGAATGACTTCACTAAATCAGAAAGTCTATAGTTTCGCAGACACACTGGTCTACATTTTTATAGTGGATGGTGGATGGAATTAAATGGAGAAACAATAGTTGTATCAATCTTTCGTACTGCTATAGTGCACTATGAGTGTCGGTCGATCAGCATTGCTACAGTGTCAGAGTTTCTATAGTGAGTAATAATTTGGGCAAAGGACCATCAGTCCCTAGATGTCTATAGTAGGGGTACGTTACCCCATTCCACACCCATTGATCTAAACATGGATCTTTTCCCACGAAAGTTTCAACCCAGTACACACTAAGTGCCCAAAGTGTTCATCTTAATCATCATCCTTAATGGATCATTCTACACAAACCCAAAACATTATTTAACCTTTATATAGATTATCTACTAAAAAATAAAAATATAACTATTAAAATAAATTATATATATATAACTTACTAGAATTAAAAAATTAATACAACATTTCCTACAATTCCCATAATGGTCATGGATTTCAATCAGATATTGATTACAATGAAAAATTATATAAATTTTGGAAATATATATTTTATATTTAAAACGCTATGAAAAATCCTTGAATATATATATATGATATATCATTTAAATCCTCAATGAATGATACAAATTCATAATATGAATAATCCCTATAATTTACCACTTCTAAAATATAATTTATCTTTTTATATGTAATAGATCGCAATGAATAATGTACAATACATAATATCTCATTAAAAAACATTTCTTCATAGTCATTCATGAGATTCATTCTATTAATATGATATCATTCCGGTAATTTGTAGAACTACTTACATGAGAGAGAACTTGTAGTTGACATCATATATAGTGCTCATATATTCTGATATATTATAATATAACACTTTTATCCACACTATGCTACACATAATGATTCACATATAGTAAATAAATATTTTAATACATTAAAATGTCAAATATCCATTCTCCAAGTGGGAAAAATATTTATTCACATGAAGAAGTATATATATTATTACATACAAAATGTGACATATAATATGATCATATATGGAAATGAAATTCTCATAATGCAAAATGTGACCTATTATAGCATGAGACAATTTTTGTCAGGTCCATCCTTATGTAGAACTAAATAAATTTTTTACATAAAATGATAAAATTAAATAAGTTATTCAATTTATAGACCTACATTACATGTATAATATTAATAAAACACTATTATTACACAAATTAAAAATAATTGAATCAAAAAAAGGACAATAAATTAATAAAACCACATATAATAAAACCATTAAATATGAAAGATGTTGGTTTATAAATGTATAATAAATAAATTATTAAAGGGACACTCAATATTTTCCCCTATTTTTATTTTTACAAAAAATGAACATTATCTCTATTTTTTATAATGATCAAAAGGATAAAAAAGTTAATAAATAAAAAAATTAAAAATAATAAAATGGTGTTGAATATATCAATAAATATATCCACCAAATATGTAAATAAGAAATCTCTTTAAAGGAATTGTAATAGAATCTTTATATATTAATTATTTTTCACAATGAATAAAAATCCATTCAATACTCATATAAATAGAATAATTTCAAAAAGACATAAAGATGTTAAAAAATAAACATCCTCTAATAAAATAATTCAAAACAATAAAGAATAGAAAATGGGAAAAGATAAAACAATGAAAATAATTTCAAGTTATAATTCTAACACCTTATTGTTTTACTATATATTCCTCTTCAAATAAATTTAATTTCCTTCATAGATTGCGATACAAGTAACAGTTAGTTTAAATAGATTTCCAGAATTGAATAAATTATTATTATATGATAAGAATTACTAAGATTTTGGATTGGTGCCTATGAATAAGATTAATAAGATTATGAATAATATGAATAACTATTTTATTTCATTTAAATTTATTGATTAAAAGTTTGTCAAATGAACTCAAATTAGAGTAAAGCTATTTTATGCTTCAAAATAATGTGTTCGTTAAAAATGATTTTTATTTCATTTTTGATGAATATTACTATTAATGTCCTCTAAATTTTGAAATTTAATTAATTAAAAATGATATAATTTTTTAATACAACATTTCATTATTATCATAGATTTAATTTTTAGTATTTTTTTCTAAAATTATTTATTTTACATTAAATAGTAAATAAATTAAATTTTTTAAAATAATCATTCCTATTATGAAAATAAAGTAATTAAAATATATCATTATTAATTGGATTTGGTATTAAAGTGTTATAGGATCTTCTTTATTTACATTAGGAATAACACATTTCACAATTTTGGGGAATAATTCTTTTTTCATCACAATATTATATGTATGGTAGTAAGGATAAAAATTATTTATGTATAAGACATTTATAACAAAATTATTCTTCTTAAATTATAATATCATTTCTATTTTTGTACCTTCAAATATATTGGAAAAAGTTAATGTCTCTCTTTTGTACGGGTGGAAAACCACCTCCACAAAGTGATGTGATCTGTTTCTTCATTTCATTTTACAAGGATGGTTATATGGATAGAGATAATTAATATATATTATATATAATATAAAATAATGATTATTTAATGTTTAATTATTATATAAAAATATTTTTTTCTTCCATTGAATAGTGATTATAGTGTTCATGCGTATGTACGGTCTACTATCTACATTATTGATGTAATTAAGTTTTTATCACTACCATTTATGAACGTATCTAAGTTTATATAAAATGAATATAATTGATATTTACATGATGATTAAAATTCTAGAGATTATGTATCGTCAATCAATGTACAAGGATCAGAACTACATGAAAAATTCTTATAAAAATAATATAGTTTACATAAGAAATAATGATAATAATAGAAGGTTGTTATAAAAAGGGTAATAAGATGTTATAACAGGATAATATATAATATTATACATATGAATATGGATTTTTATGGGATTTTAATAAATATAAATTTATTATACATGAGGTTAAAATCACTTACAAGGCAATTAAAACATGATATAAGTGATTTAGTAACTCAATATCAATTCATTCAATTGTTACACTTTTTCATAGTCTTCAATATGATATGATTACATGTGTAATACCTTAGGATTATATTATTTTTTATTACCACTATTTTTATTTGTATTTATATTTGATACACATAATCAATTCATTTATTAATTATCACTTCACTATTATGATCATTGTATGGGATTTCATCACAATTTTCACTCCATTAATACTTATTTGGTATTATGAAACAATTTATATTTTTGTTATTTATTTTTTTCCACATTTATGTATTTAACATAATTATATATAAATTAATTATTATTTATTTTTCAATTCAAGTTTACTCTTTCAAGGAGTTTTAATATAGTATTTACCAATGATGTAGGAATTTATTTTACAATCTCATTTTTTGGGAATGATAATATTTTTATTGAAATAATACAATAATATATCCTTAATAAAACCAATATTTTTTCTTATCCTCTATATATTGATAGAGTTATCTTTATTTATTAAAATATTTTCCAAATTTTTCAATCGAATCAATCAATGAAATGTTAAAATAAATTTTTAATATTATTTATTTTTAGATTGGGTATATTTTTCTTCTCTGACCATATTTTTTAAACAGATTTTTTATTCACTAAAATGATAAATAGAACATATTATTAGCTTTCTTAGTATTTTTAAATGGATTAAAATAAATCAATGTAATTTTTTTAAAAGTTAATTTTTAATATTCCATACAAAAATGGATAAATTAAAATTTTTCTAATGTATACGACATTAATAAACATTCCTACTTCTATGAAAATTATATCATATATTACATATTATAAATGTTTTCAATGGTCATCCAAATTAATATCATTATGCGATTTTTTTTTACTTATTTCTACCATTTTATTCAATTCTCTAGAAGACATGAATTTATTAAAAACAAATATTTTTATTATTTGATAGCCATCTTTTATCTATAATTATATTTTATGTTGAATAAATTATCTTTAAATATTCAATTTATTGTGATCATCATTCTCTATAAATCTATTCTCTCACAAATATTCATATTAATTATATCTTTTATATGTTTATTAACTAAACCTTATACCAATTCTACATATGGTGTTTTTCTATAAATTTTTTTTGATTCATTGGGAAAATATTCATATATCATTTTATTTACATAATGCGGATATTTATCATTGTGTCATATTTTTATAAATTGAAATGATCATTAAATATATGCAGAATTCATTGGACATGTTGTGATGAGTGGGTCTAAGTTATATATAGCCCTTAAATGCATCGATATGTCTCCAGAAAAAAATAAATTTTTTTATTATCTTTAAATGGTTTTTTTTATATACCTATCGAATGGTTAATTTGTTATATTACACGTCCTTAATGGTAAATATATCATGTTTTTAGATCATATTGTTCACAATTAATCATTTTTTTAGAATTAAATTATTATTTTCCATGTTATTTAAGTATTGATTTTATCCGTGGGTTCATTTCTTTCTCTAGTAATTAATTTATTGATGTTTGTTTTTAATTATTTACCTTCCCATATTGATTAATCATATTTACTCATTATAGAATTCAATGGGAATAAACCTGCTTGAGCATCATAGACCACCCTTTATTTTTTTTTCTTACCCATGATATGGTGAAGGATATTGTAGATAATATTAAGGATGATAAAATGTTATTTGTTAAATGTATTTTATATTTCAAATGTAATATGGGAATCATGTATGTATTCGGTACCTCAGGACTACAAAACATACTGATCCATTAGGATGAGATGATTTATTTCATATAACATTTAAATAAAGTATAAATCTTTTCTATGTTGTTTGGAGTTGTGGATTACATGGTTTGTATCAAAGAAAGTCAAATAAAAACGGTGGGAAATCAATTTTAATGAATCATAGGTAACATTAGAATTATGATAATCACTTTTAGTATTGGAGGATGTTACCATTATAGTGATTTTAATTTTATGAATCAATATTAATAATGATTATGATCTACCTCTATGTGAAAAATTATTTGGTAATGGATCGTAATGAATGAAATAGAATCAACACCCAAATATAATATATGAATTCCCTTGCTGATAAATCCAATATAGATGGGTTTTTTAACTGAGTAGTTCATAGACATATTTGGGAACCTGACATAGGTTATGATTAATAACCTATACCTTATAAGGAAACATGTTGTTCCATAGTGTGATTCATCTATATTGGATATCTCCATGTGATAGAAGCCTCCATTTTTTAACCAAACTACTAATCTATTGGTATTAAATGAAATGAACTATGTCCCTTGAAATGATATTACTAGATTTAAGATGTAAAGACTTTGAAAATGTTATATTGTAAGTTTATTGTTCAAATGGATATTCTGATAAAGCTTGGTAATTGATCAAGGATACTGAAAAGGTTTATGAAATTATTGTACTTGAATGTATAACTTCTTTAAGTGATATTATTCATGAAATTATTTTTCCTAGCACTGTGAGATGATATGGGGAGGAAGTTACATATCTTAAAACAAATGTAAAAATAAATTGTGGTAGAGTATAATGAAAACATTATAAGATTATCCTGGAATTAATTAGACTACATACATAATCTAGAAATCCAGATTATCTTTTTATTTGATGGGCTTCAACTATGTCTTCTTAGGGAATAATTTTTCAAAGATTTTCATAATATAATGATATAGTATCATGTTTTGTTAATATAAGGAATTAAATTTTAAAATACTTCATATTCAATAGAAAAATAGAGAAATAAGATATCATGTGGGAACTAAGAAAAAGTGAATACATTAAGAATAAATTTATGAATATAATGATATTTTAATCATGTAAAAATTAGGGAATGATGTATCCTGTGAAATTATTCTAGCGTATAATATTTATTTACAAGTGTAGATATAAGGGTCATATGGCTAATGATTGTACAAAACATTATGAAACCACTTTTATCGATTGATTCAAATATAATAAAAAGGGAAAATATTCAAACAAGTGCCCATCAATGAAGGAATATTACCACATAATATCCTAAGGTTATGAGTCTAGGTATAAAAAACTACTATAAATAAATTGGACAATCCAAGTGATGTGGTGAATGAAAAACTTATAATTTACTTTGGAAGTGACTATTTTTTTATTGAATTCAGGTTCTATCCACTATTTTATTTCTAAATATTTTTATAAGTGTATCTCATCACCATATCAATGATTATATGTTTAGTTGGTAGAGAAAACACTTAATGGTTGGATGAACACATATCATGTCTATTGTTCCTCTCAAAGAGATGTTTGTGGAAAATTACTTCTTTGAAATACTTTTATTCTTCCACTTTTTGAATTTGGTGTAATATTGACAATGGTTTGTATCATTATGTATATTCATATATATAAACTATCAAGGAATGGAATATATATTCGATATTTTGAATCAGCATATGAGAGTTATTCAATGTAACGTAGAACCTAAAATCCCTATAGAAATTACTCAATAATATGTTTTTTACTAGAAAATCATGAGTGATATTTATCTCATATGGTATGGGATAAAATAAATATCGATGATATGCTTATTATATGATAGATTATTGATGTCTTTCTAGAAGAGTTGACTATTATTCCCATATATCATAAATTTTGAATTTCAATTGATTTCATACCTGCAGCTACATGTATTTTTTAGACTCCATAATGAATGACCAAAATTTAGAGGTAGTGATTGATGAAGAAACTCTCAAGCTATCTATATAAGGGAAACATTCATCCTAAGGATTTACCATGTGGTTCACCTATTAATTTTTATAAGAATAATTAAGGGACAAAGTGTTTTTGTTTTGATTAATGAGAAATTTACCAAATCATTGTTGAGAAAAAGTATCTTCAACCCCATATTTATTATTTTTTATCAATTAATAGGAGATAAATATTTTTCCAATATTGATATTGGATTATAATATTATTTTCTAAGCGTTAAGAAGGTAAATATATATAAGGAAGTGTTTCATAAGAGGTAAGGTCAATAGGAATTTATAGTAATCTAATTTATAATTATCAATTCATTGTCTATCATCATGGAATTAATTAATAGTATTTAAATATTAAATTGATATGTTTGTGGTAGCATTTTTAGATGATATTTTTATATATTTTAATATAAATTATGATCATGAAGAATGTTTGAGGATTGAGTATATGACTCTGATAAAGGTTGTGATATATGGAAAATTTACCATGTGTGAATTTTTTCTTCAAAAAGTATCATCAATTGTTCATATAATTACATGGGAGAGTATATAAATGGACCAATCAAAGAAATAAGTTTTTGAGAAATGGAATAAACCATCAATGGTATCATATTTTATAGTTTTCATAGATTAGATACATACTATCAACACTTTGATAGATATTTGTCAAAAATAACTAATGCATTCAACATTTTTACTCAAAAGGGGAGTATGTACATATCGATAGAGGACATTGACATGAAATTTTTTGAATTAATAAAATGTTTTTCGGTGCTCATGTGTATGCACCAACTTATTGTGATGGTGTTTTTTTGATATATTGTTATGCATCAATAAATGGAGTAGGATACCTCCTCAATATGGTTTACATGGTAACAACATATTCCTCCCACCAATTAAAAATTCTTTATAAAATTTACATGGATTGTGATTTTTAGATGACAACATTAATTTTTAGATAGAAGATATGTGTGCATCATCTATATAGTGAATGGTGTGATAAAAAAATTAACATAAACACAGGATGTTTATATTTTTAATGAAATTTTTGATTATTACTAAGAGAATATGGTTGAATATACCCAATATATTTTGTTGAATATTGTTTTTGTTGATATAAAAAATGATCATAAACACTTAAAGTATATATTTTTATAGAAAGTGTTGAATATTAATTATATAATATGGTTGGTGTTGATAAAATATTATGATTTCTATATTCATTACAACACTGGAAATACATATAAGGTAACTGATTCTCTGAGTCAGAATGAACTTGGAAGGTTATGATTGAAATAAATTCAAAATTTATCTAATCGTAAAGCTGGGATATTTAAATATTGGGGAAAGTGGACAAATATTATTAATATTAAATCCATTTTCAACCATCCATCATTGTTTTCCAAAAATGGACAGAAAGCAATTCACTATGAATTACCTCCCATGAATGATCAGCCAATTATAGAAAATTGAATAAAAATATCTTACAAATCTGTTCTTGGTAAAAGAACCCAAAATCAAATATCTAAAATACGTATTTTTAATTAACAATGATGAAGGAGACAAACTAATCATTTCCAATGTGGATTATAGTTTTTTAGTTCTACCCAAAAGCTGGTTGTTCTACCTTTTGGCACATTACCCATAGATTTTAATCCACCGATCTTGAGCCAGACAACATATAATGCCACTATATGACGAACCCATATTGTCTATGGCATCTTCCATACCAAAAGTTGAATTACAAACATCACTGTTTCATGATGGAGCACATATCTCCACCAAAGATCCTATTAACCACAAAAATTGTAGATTAAAACCATGCTTTTCAGCCATGTACTACAACTAGGAAACCCACATGTTGTTCAATGCTGGATGATGAAAACTGGAGTTGACAGTTTTGGAATAACTCGAGCAGAGTCCTCCAACACCTGAGTCGATCCCAATGAGGATGGGAACAAAAAAATAAATAAATAATTATTATAATAATGATATATATATATATATATAATAATTTATACATGTATATGTGTGTGTGTGTGTTTTCATATTAAATGATATAAAAAATATTTATGTACTCAGCCTCGACTACTAATGTCTGAGTGTAGCCTTCTTTAGCATGCAGACCTAAACGAGCAACACTGGCACGAAAAATTAAACAAATCTAGTCTGAAGCCCAAAATTAAAAATTAAAAAACATATTCTCAACGTGTTTTTCTCATATTTTATCATGTTTGGCCAATTTGGGAATTATCAACATGAGGGACGACCAGAGATATAATGTGCGCTAAATTGTTTGGAAAAACACGGGGAAGTGCATCTTGTTTTAAGAGGTTGACTGATTTCACAAGGATTTCACTAAGAGCATGTGACAAGCATGATAATGCACTCCACATAGAGGCCAATGAATGTGGTTATCGAGCAATGTCCTTGAGAACGCATTGGAGTGGAAAAGTAATTACATTTATAAAATAAAGGAGGATTAAAAGTTACTGGGAAACATATCCATGATCCATCATACATACCAGAGCAATGAGAGAGGCTGTATAAAACCAATATAGATCCAAAATGGAATTGAATCTAGAGTTTTTTGGATGGAGGTATTATTACGAAATACATTTCCTTTTCTATTTATTCTTTTAATTTTCATTTCTGTATCGGTTTGCATGGAAAACTTATTATATCATAGGAAACAGGCTCTAATGAGATTATATTCTTTTATCCATTATTTTATTATTGAGGAAATTTTATAGTAAATTTTATTTTCTAGATTCATTTTTGATCATTATGAGCATACATTCTTACTACTAAAGGTACCAACATGTAATAGTAGGGAATTTTTTTTCATTGGATCATCAACCTATGTCCTAAAAATTAGAAAAGAAGAAAAATTCATTTTGCATATTAACAAAATTATCTTTATAGTTATGATCTAGAAATATAAAATAAAGATCATTAATAAGGATTTGGATGATCATTGAAGTGATAACTAAAAAAGTATTCATATTTTATCAAACATTGAATAATTGTTTCAATCTTATTAATTTTAGATAATATCATACTATTAGTTTAAAATAGTCCAAGGAACCTAATTACATCTACTTTTAGTCTCTTATTTTGTTTTTAATCTCCATATTTAACTTCTATTTTTCACTAAACATTCTAATAATTTCTCTTTTTTACAATTTATTGTTACTTTTGTTATTGTTTTAGTTTTTTTGTTACAGACAAACTTCCATTTTACTTCCCTAAGGAAATGACACCTTACACAATATTATACATGTTATTGGTAGATGTAGGGTAATATAAATATTTTATTTTTGTGAAAAAAGATGAAATTAATGTCAAAATTTGGAACTATTTTAGGGGAAGACACGTGGGACTAAGATAAAAATGGAAACATATATATATATATAACAAACAATTGTAAAATACTGGAAACCCCAAAATCTAATAAAACCAAAAGATAAAAACTGTTATGAAATATGAAAACTGCTCACAATATATATAAACATAAGGGCTACAACATCAGCTACTAAAATTAAAAAAATTAGATATATTAACATTTTAGTACCCTTAGAAATAAAATATGTGAAACAAGGAAAATTTGGAAAATACAGATAATGAAAAATTGAATGTCTAACAACTCATTGTTCCTTCCCTTAATAGACATAGACATAAGGAGTATAGAATATCAATAGTGTCAATTCATTCTTAATTCATTAGGTCATCTCCTATTATCTAGGAACTATGATAGAAAATAGTCTAATACCACTAAACTTTTATTATTCAGTTGTAGCCTGGTAGAGGATTCATTAGAATTTATTAGAGATTTTCACAATTCTTTCCAACAGCTACCTCTATAAGGGTTGAGATAAGAGGGTCTAATATTGATATTATTTCTGTCCAATCATAAGGGGAGGGATATACATTCATTTTTGAACCTATATAAGAAAATATTTTAATATGGGGATGATTTGATAAAGATTTTGTCTCATATTCTACCCCCAGAACACCACTTTTGAAGTGAGGAATAAGATCCTTGGTTTTTTCCATGATAAGGGAGAGTTGTATCATGAAAAAATTGGAAAGGTTTAGAAGCCTTCTTATATAGATTCATAATCATCCGTTTTCTCCCCATCTACACATCAATACCTTTTATAATTATCTCACTCATTACGGCTCAGACTGAGAGGGAGCTCGAGGTAATGGATATGGCGAGGTGATGCCCTAGCTAATGACAGTGAATGGGTTTCCCCCCTTCCTGGAAATGGAGGGGGAGGACGGTTTGGCTTCACCGCATCAGGGGTCGCGGGTTCCCTTTATACCTTTTTTGAACCCAAATTTCCTTCATGACTTATCATTGATTTCTTTAAGTTTGAAAGATACAGATATTCACCACGGGGAACCTCAGCTCTCAATCTCATTATCGTAATTCTCTGAGGCCTCAAGATTCTTTGATCTGACCTTGGTTGCCCGATTTTCGCATCGACAACCTCTGGTTGATGATTTCGATCAGTTTGTGTTTAGCAAATGGAATCTACAGGACCGTGCAGTAATAGGGTTGATTGATAATCATCACATGATGATACAGTTTGCGTCAGAGGAAAACCTATTTTTTTCTTGGTCCAGAGCTCCTCATAGATGCCACGGATGAAAATTTTGTCTTCTTCAATGGTCTTTTGACCTTTCCATGAACCAAGAACCTCTTGTGGTAGCGACATGGGTATTTATACCGCATCTCCCTTTACCCTTTCAAAATCCATCAATAATTCATATGATAGGTAACCTGGTTAGTCTATTTTTATGTGATGATGCATGAACATCCTACGTGACCCACCCGGTTAATCCACGTCTCTGTGTTGAGGTGGATGCTTCGAGGCTGCCAGTCGATTGGATATGGATTACTGTTGGTGAGGAGTTCCGATGGAGGCAAGCTGTTGTTTTTGAGGACTGGGTTTATTATTGCTCTATTTATTGCCTCTTGGGTTATGTGTCTAGTCATTGTCTTGGTGGAGCAAGGAGCAGAAGGTAGGCTACTTTGTTGAAGAATCCTGGCAGGTCATCTGGGTAGGGGCCGATACGCACAGATGCTAGCAAGCTTGGCTATACTATTGAGATGGGTGGTTCGTTCTTGGGAAAATAGGGGGCACACAATAACCAGTCTGTGGATACAGTTTTTGATAGATTGCAGCATGATCTTCAATTGAGTAATGGTGTGACTAGTCGTGGTACTGGTAATGGATTCGGAGGCATCTCGGGAGTGATTGTTTCCTCTGAGGCTGCAATACATTGCGTGAATCGGCTAAGGCAGTATGTTGTACGCGAGATCAGTGGGCTATTTATTTTTTGTGATGATGAACAGATGGAGGTAGATTTTCCATTGAGTCTTTCTAGTGACAGGAAAATGCATGATGGAATTAATATTTTCCAGACTTTCAGGAGACTGTGCAGCCGAAATCCGATGGTGGTTTGCAGATCACATTTGACACTTGTAATAAATTCTCGGAATTGTCCCATGATGAAGTGGAGGGAACTCTTCAATGAGGAACAAAAGCTTAAAGATTGAATTTTATGGTGGATTTAGGAAGGTGTATGATCCTGTACATGCATTTGTGGAGCCCCACTACTGTTTGGCTTTGATTGACAGTAATGGACGATATGAGTAGGTCCAAGCTAATTGTCATGTTTTTCTTACCACTTGAAAATGGGGAGATGTGTCAGAGAGTGAATAGGAAAATTAGAAATGTTTGGTCAAGCCCTCATATAGTGATTATGTCAAGGATGGAAAGAAGAAATATGTAATGGAGGAACCTTCTCTAGTTAAAAGATGGCCAAGGAAGGATTATTCTAATTTTCCAAAGCTGGTGGAAACTCGGATCTCCTTCAAGAAATCCTTTAAGGAATTGACATCTTTGGAGAAACTGAATATCAGAAGGAATTATGCGAAGATTCTCAAGCACTATGACAACTCGGAATGGGAATCAGTCATTGCAGAGTATTTTCATGGGTGTGGAGATTGGTATGACTTTTATGACATGTAGTTGGTTCTTCTTATTTTTTTTCCTATTCACATGAATTTTCCTTTCATAATAAATGGTCTAAAGCTTTTCCTCAGACTGATATTTCCTGGCCACTCACTCATTACAATGACAATCTATTTTTCCAATCACATGGAGGTGAATTCATTGATTCAAAAAACATATCACCAAACTTGTGGTTCTAGATTTAGTACATAAAAATGTTTTTTCTTTTTTAAAATATAACAACAAAATATACAGAAGACATTTTACATTCTATAATCTTTTCCAATCTACATTTTAGAGAATTAGAAAAAACCATATAATTTTATCAGAGTTGTACAAAAAAAGTGATTTTAAAAAAATTATTTTTATTATCATGTGCCAAATCTAAAAAACAATTCATACATCATAGAAATTCTAAATAACCTATGAAAAACTTTTAAGCATGGGATGCGATTAATATTTCCTAGTAATGTTTTTTGAAATCAGTGAAATAAAATTATGAAATCTATTTTTGAAATTAAATTTTGGGAAATAATATTGGAATATTCGTTGATAAAAAATATGAAATTAATTTTAGAAATATGTTTTTGAAGTATCAGTGAAATTATTACACTTTGAGAATACTAAAATACTTTGTTAAATAATTATTCTCTAAAAATTTATTGAAAAATAATCTATGGATTTTAAGAAAACATTACTTATGATTTTGAAAACCAGACATGTGGCCACTTGAAATATTAAAGGATGTATTTAGACAACCAGCCTTCTCATGGGATGTTTTTACTCTTCAAATTTCAACCATATTTGAAAATTTCAAGTGTCTAATCTTATAAATTCATTTTAAAATTTCTTTACATATATATATACACTTTTATCAGAGTTTTTGATTAAAAAACATGGCAAAATTTTTTCATACATTTATTTTTTTATAAATTTTTATATACATTCATAAGAAAAATTCTAGTAGAATTGATAAAATGAATCTCTTCAATTTTATACATTGTATAAATGGACTTCTAATTATTATATAATTAACATTCATGTATTAATATTTCATTCATTAAACTCATAAAATTAATTTCAAAAGTAGTTTCCATAAATGAATAATTTAATCATTGCATATGTACACAAAATAGAGACATTATTAACCATAAAATAGAGTATTCATGAAATGTTCCAACGTATATATAATGCCCATATATTTTATTTCAAATTTCATCCATGAATTTACAAAATATTTTCACACATAAAATTATTGTCTTTATTTCTCGAAACATACTATAATTTAGAAAATACACATAAAATGACATTTTTCATATATATTACGGTCATAAAATATAAAGATAGATATTTTGATAAAATCATTTATCCTTTATACTTAGATATTAAATAAATAATAATAAAATATTTGATATTATTATTTAATTTAGATCAAAAATAGAAATTTACGAAGTTAACATTTAAAAATATAGTTTCTTATATAAAATTTATAAGATGATTATTTTTTCAAACACTGTTATAATTTTAATTTTATAAAATAATATACTAATCAAAAATTTAAATGGATGTTAGAAAATGTATTCCCATTAATTTTTAAATGTTTAATTTGATGATAATTTCATCTCATAATATTTTTGAAAAATTCATTATTATAATATTTCAAAATCTACGACCCCTATAAGGATTTTATGAAATTTCGTAATTTCATAAAATGAATTTATAATTAAAATTAGTAGAATATAGGACCCTAAATCAAAATTATATAATTCCATTACCATAAATAATTGAAAAAAGAAAGAATAAGGGACTACTGGATTGCTGGTTCACTAAGACGAAGAGGCTGGTATATGTGAAATTATAAGAGGTTTTAATCCTATTTATTGTTTCAATTCCCCCATGATATATACTGATATTATATGAGAATCGTTATTGATTTGATAAGATAAATATTAATAATATGTGTATTTTACATCAAATCGGCAGGTCGGGTTTTAAGTGCTAGTTTATTGTTCATGCACTGGATTGTAGTGCATGCTGAACTAAAGATATTGTTTTCTTTAAACGATATATATATATATATATATATATACATGTTTTAGTGAATATAGGGAACTTGGTAAATCCATGAGGATTTCTATGGCATCAGAAATCTAAGCCTGATGAGTACATATATACATATTTTATGTGTTTATAACATTTCCGTCTTATAATAGATTCCACAGAAGTATGTATTTTAATCTTGGTGTTAGAGTTCATATCATATAATTACTACATGAAATATATATCAATAATGGGAAATAATTAGTAATTTTTTAATATACAGATTAAATATCTTGATTATTTTTTAATTAATCATTTATATCATAGGTACAAGATTGATTGACAGTTTTGACATCAATGAAGGAGAAGTGGGAGGGATGGATTGAAGGATTTGGTTCGTTGAATCGGGGTTGAAGGTGACGAAAAAACAAAAAAGATTATCTAGATTAGATCCATCCAATAACTATGATCCCATCCACCAATTTAAAAGTCAGATGACCAGTGGATAGATAGTGAATGTAGAATAGATGTTGATGTCTCATATGAGTCTGACTATGAATATATGGTTGACATAACATCTTGGGTATCCCATATAAAAAAATAGGTTCTGGTGATGCTTTATAAGAAACTATGTTGTTTCTACACTCTGATAATAGATGTACACACTCATAAGAGCCTTACACATGTGCTACAATGGGATTCATCTCACTCTCACTTTGGACTAAAGGGGACCAATACATTGGTCCCACCAGATTTCAGTTGTACCTTTTCACCTCATAAAGAGCTTCTTAACTACTTTTCTTCCTTCAGTCAACGCCTCCCACACGGGGGTTGACCCCTCGTGGGTCCTCCATGTGATAGAGGTGTTTATATGGTAGTTTATAGTGGGCCTATGATTCTAAAACAAATGTAACACCAATATATCTAAATTAAATATTGTTTTTTATATTTTAGTAAACAAAAATCAAAATTACTACAATCATTCAATTTTTATGAAATTTATATATTTTCAAGAATACAAATTCCCATACGTTACAAAAAAATTCATTTTAAAAAACAGAGAATATTAATTTATACGGATTAATTAATTTTTTCCTCAATATAATGTAAATTAATTTATATAATAGCATTGTGATTATATATTATCAATATAAATAAAAATTATTATAAACCTAATTTTCTAAGTAACTTAATAATATCAATGACTATGTACTAACAATCAAAAGTAAAACATTACATATAGCTATCTATAAGTGATCATTGTATAAAATTATAGTCTTTGAAATCATAATGATTCTTTTCATTCATTTTTCTCTCGGTGTTCTAGTATTTTCATCTTTATTTTTACTATTATGAATTATCCTTACCATTGTATTCTTATGTTATTTGGTCTATTTACCTTTGTATAACTTGTAAAAATTTTCATGGATTAGTTGGAGTTTTTTATGATGTAATATTTTATCACATAATATTATTCTTATTTAAAAATAATGTTCGTTATATGACATATCACTAAAATAGTATTCCGTGATATCCATATTATTAAAAATCAATAAGAATTAGAAAATATAAATTATACATTATTTAAAATTTCATTTTATTTAATCATACAAAATGGTCTTATATGTTTCTATCACCTTTAAAATAAAAATTTTATTGGTAATATTTTTCTAACGGTCAAATAATGTTTTTGTGAATACCAATAACATAGAGGTAAATAATGTAACCAAAATCCCCTGAATATATTTCTTTCATTATCTCATCATGGTTATCTATTTTCCTATCAAACTATTAATTTTTTCTATATTTCTCGCATGAGGTTTTATAACCATGGTTTATTAGAGAAATGTTAGATATACTTTTATTATTATTTTACTAATTTGTGGTGCTCTAATTGTGATACAACCACAAATAAAGGGTATGCTGAATTAGTTATTTTATGTTGATGATGTATTAGAATGTATAAATGAAATTTTTATTATTCCTTTCATTTATATCAAAATATTATTTAATTAATATGTAAATTTAAATGTCAATATAAATAAAAACATGGGATGTTGCATTATCCATCTTAATTGAATTTCACCCCCATAATTCATTCATTCCTACACTCTTAAAAAATAAGTCATTGTGTTCCCAAAAACACAAGGGTACTATTATTTTAGAAATTGGATTTAAAAAATTAAAATAATTCATTTTTTATATTTATATTCAATAAAGTCCCTAAAATCAGCGACTCTCACTGAAAGGTGGATTTCCACCAAGGAGAGTGATGCATAAGGTGGATTCCAAATTTTCAACTTATTTTGCCCATATGTAACATGTTAATGTGGGTTTTTATTGATTTAATCAGAAGAAATTAGTTATTACATAATTATATTTGACATAAAACTCCCAAAATTCAGTTTGGACATGATTTATATAATATAGTCTAATTGACTCATCTTTGATTTTTTCTTAATTTTCGTTAATTATTCATTTAAATAATCTGTATAAACAACAAATAAAATTTTGTAACATATATAATGCACAAATATTTCACCCTTTCACAAGATCATATAAATTTATCTATGATTTTTTTTTTGAAAATGGTGATGCATTTAAAAAGACTGTCATAATACTCTTCTCAGTGTACTTGAAAAAAAAGATGTGTCTACCAGAGAAAATAGTTGATAAATAATAATCCTTGATATAATTTATATATATCAGTTGTGTTGGATTGGATATATATATATATTTGTTTTGAGGTAAATTTAATGGATTCATAAGGTTGAAACACAATTGCGAAAGGCTTAATGACAATCATAACAAGTAGCACGTCTAGAAGAGATACAATATTTGTTTGAGTTATGATTCTACCCATCTAAAAATTAAATAATATAAAATTTTACTAATAAAGGACACTTAATGTAAGGAAATGTTATAAATTTTTAATATTCTCAACACCATTACTCTAATATGAAATGTAATGTCTTAAACTCGGACTTCCAAATTCAGTACATAAATAAGAAAAAATAAATAATATACCATGTTCATTTTACATTCCAAGAAATTCTTTGATCTATGTTCTAGATAATTAGACAACACCATAAAATTTTATTCGAGTTTTACAAAAATAATTTTTAAATAAAATAATTTTTTCCCTTTGACTACTCTAACACAAAAAGTGATGTCTATCATCATAAAATTTCTAAAGAAATTATGAAAAAATTCTAAAAAAGTGATCAGCATAATATTACATAGTAAGTAGTTATAAAATTAGTTTAAAAATTTTTATGAAATATCTTTTTGAATTTTTTTTTTGATAAATACATTTCAACATTCAATTGATAATACCATTGAAATTGCTTTTAGAAATACTTTTCAAAATTTCATTGAAATTAATACACTATAAAAATCTCAAAATACTTTTGAAAAAGAATTTCTCAAAAAATTAAAATATAAATAATCTAATGGTTTTTAGAAATCAATAAGAAATCTTTTTAAAATAAAACATATGTCATCTTGTAACATTAAAGGCTGTATTGGGACAACCCACTTCCACAAAGGATGAGATTAATCACTAACTCAATATCATGTTTACAATGTTCATGTACCTAATTTTAAAAAATAATAATAATCCAGTCATACATATGTATACACTTTCACTGGAGTTTTTTACATTATAAACATGACAACATATTTACATACATTTATATTTTTATAAATTTATTTATAAATATTTTTAATGGAAAACGTCTTCTAGTTTAAAGAGGATGACTCCCATCACAAACATACATTGTATAAATTAAATATCAACGAATGTATAATTAATGTTCATGTATTAAAATTTCATTTATTAAACTCAAAAAATCATTTTGAAAGTTGTTTACTATAAAGGAATCATTTATTCAATTTATATGTACATGAAACAAAGACTTCATTAAAATTAAACTAAGCTATGGGTGAACTGTAAAAAGTTATGCATAATTCCCATATCTTATATTTTAAATGGAATCTATAAATATATAAGAGTGTTTTCACTTATAAAATGAGTCTTTATTACTCAAAATAGACTATAATTTAGAAAATACAAATAAATTGATATATATCTTATATTATAAGAGAATAAAATATAATAATACAAATTTTGATAAAATTAATGGCCTTTGGGACATAGATATTAAAACAATAATAAGAGAAGATTTTATATTATTTTATATCATATATCAAAATTTGTTATTTATAAGATAAACACTTAAAAAAATATTTCCTACTTTAATAAAAATGATGGATATTTTTTCTCAAATAGTTATAATTATATATTTAGAAAATAATATTCTTACATAAAATTTTAAGGCATTTTGGAAAATTTAATACCATTAATTTTTAAATCAATACTTTGAAAATAACATCATATAATCATATTTTTGAAAATTAATATTCATAATTTTTCAAAAACTATAACACTTATAAGGGTTTCTTTGATATTTATGTATATCATATAATGTATTTTTAATGAATATATATAGAATAAAATACTCTAAATATAATGGATATGATTCCCATAACTCTACTAATTTTAAGTGAAGGATGAACGGTCTCCAGGGTCATTGGTACACTAATCATGAGAGAGTGGTATATGTGATACTATAAAGGGTTTTTGTCTTATTTATATGAGTAATTCCCTACCAGAATATTCATGATATTATTTTTGACTATATATCGATTTGATAATAGAATGGGAAACATGTTTATTTTTTATGAACTCATCGGGTGGGTTTTTAAATGCTAGTTTATGCCTCTTACATTAGATTTTGGTTCAATATGAACTGATGACATCATTTTGTTTAAAATGATATAATGAAATATATTTTTTCATACATATTGTCATGTATATAGGGAACCAAATAAATCCAAGAAGATCTCTATGGTTCTAGAAATCTATTTGTGATGAGTACACACACACACACACATATTTTATGCAATGATAACATTATTGTCATAGGGTATATACCATGGAAGGATTTAGATCATTCATTGTGTTATAGGTCATATCTTATCATCGCTACATGACAGCTAGAAATCATTAATGGGTATACATTACATTTTTTAAATCTACCAATTGGAATTCTTAATTTATTATTATGAATTTATATCACAAGGACACTTTTGATTAGAAAATACAACATCAATAGAGGTGATGGTGGAGGGCTGTGTCGAAGGATTCATTCGGTCAAATCAAGGTTAAAGTTGAAGATGAAACTGAACATATAGTGTATATCATATCAATCTAAAAATCACAAAACCATTTGTTGATTTAAAAGTCCGATGATCAGTGGAATGAAAGAGAATGAAGAGAAGAAGCAGACATCTTAAATGTGTCTATTCTTGAAAGGACAATTTAGATCACATCCTGGGTATCCCACATAAAAACCAAATTTGTTCAATAAATAAATTATAATAAAAGTTTTTTTTGCTGCACTCTGATAATACAAATGCAGACACATTTGATCCATACAAACAGGCTATCATAGGCTTCATCCCACCCATACTGTGGACCAAGGGGGCTTTATACATGGGTCCCACCCAATTTTAGTTGTATCTTTTCTCCTATTAAGTAGCATCATAGATGCTTGGATATCTTGGTCCGATGCCCCCCACAATGTGGTTGACCCCTCGTGGGTCCTCCTTATCGTTGAGGTATTCCTTTGATTTTATATGTTTGGTCTATTTTTTAAAAGACAATGTGAAAATAATATAACTAAATTAAATATTGTGTTATATATTATCTAAAATAAAAATAGAAATTACTACAAGCATTCAATTATTTAAGAAAATATATATTTTCAAGAATATAAATTTTAATATGTCACAATTGTTTTATTTTTCTTACAAAATAATGATTTTTAAAATATACGCATTAATTAAATTTTCTATCTCAAAATAATTTTTATTACTCTTTATATTAGCTTTTTCATTATTTCTTATAAATATCAATTATTATTATCTTAAACCTATAATTTTATTTTAAAATAACCTAAACATATCCTCAACTACATACAAAAAATCAAAATGATGACTTAATAAATACAATTCCAAAAGTGATGTTTTTTAAAATAAAATTCTTCCAAAACATGATGATTATTTTAGTGCATTTTTCTCTTTGTATAACATCTATTTTTCTCATTAGTTTTATCTAGTTAAGATTGATCCTTACCTCGGTATTATTTTGTTCGTTGCTGTATTTCCTTTTGTATTATTTTTAAAAAGTTACATGGATTAGTTTAAGTAGTCTTCAAAGATGTTTGTTTTTCACCTATAATGTTTTTTATTTGAAAATAATGTTCAGTGTATAACATTTCACTAAAATATATTTCCTTGAAAAACAATTAAAAATCATTTTGGTTTCTCTAGTATAAAATTATCTTTTATTTTAATTTTATTTTTTTTAATCTTGCTGAAAAATCTTTTTTGTTATTATCACTGTTAAAATTAAATTTATAATGATAATATTTTTCTAATGGTCAAATGATGTCTTTATAAATACCCAAACCTTATGGGTAATCAAAGTGACAAAATTCCCCAATGATTATTCTTTCCTTATCCCAATATTGTTCTCTAGTTTCCACCAACACTTTTCATTTTTTCAATCTTCCTCATGGAATATTTTCTAACTATGGTGGGTTCAGGAGTTTTTAGATATATTTTTGGTCATATTTATCTAATTAGAGGTGTCCTAGTTGTGTTACCATTACAAATGAGAGTTTATTGAATTAGTTTTTGTATGGTGATGATGTGTTAAAAATAATGTATAAATAATATTTTGATAATACATATCATTAAATTCAATATATAATGTCACTAATATATTTATTTAAAATACAAGATACATAAGCAATCGGGATTTTACATTCTCCATCCTTGACTAAATTATGCCCTTACTATTTATTTGTGAATACAGTCATAAAACATTAATCTTTAAGTTACTACAACCACAAGTGTACAATTATAGAAAAATTTTAATTAAACAAATTCAAATCATTTATATATGTTTATTTTTTTACCACCACTATAATCCCCAAAATCGGCAAATCAAAAAAGTGGTACTTCTACCAAGGAGATTAATGCTCAAGGTAGATTCAAATTATTATTCTTATTTTTTCAATATGAAACATGTGAAGGTGGAGTTATATAGATTTAATCATAGGAATATAGCTATTATGGATGTAGATTCGATATAAGACTCCAATAGGTTAGTTTTTACTTGATTTCTATAATATAACCTTTTTGTCTCATCTTTAAATATTTCCAAATTGTCGTTAATTCTTCCTCTATAACAATATATAAACAAAAAATTAAAATTTCAAACATATATAATGTTTAGATATTTTTCCTTTCTAATTATTGGTAAAACATTATCAGTGATTCATTTCGGTAAGATACAGTGAAGCATTTAAAAATACCTTCATGATAATTTTAATTGATGTACATTGTAATAATGTTGTGTCTGGAAGATTTCACTATTGAAAAATCATGATCCTTGATAAGATAAAAGTATGTAAAACGTGTTGCATAGGTTGTAGATATGTTTTCTGGTAAATAAAATGACATCATACGGATAAAACGCAACTGATCATAACATTATGATAATCTCAACAAGTAACTCAATTGGAAGATATAAGAAATTTTTTGTATTTGTCCTTTCTTCCATATAATAATTACAGAACAAAATATATTACTATGAAGGGATTCATAACCTAATCAAGCATTTGAATTTTAGAAAATTATCTAAATTGATTCTTTAATAAGAATTTTAAATCCCTAAACATGTGCTTTTAGATTCAGTACATAAAAATGATTTCTATTTTTTTAATGATAACTCAAAAATATTGGCAAAACATTTTACATTCTAGGAACATTTTTGGTCTTGGTTATGGAGAATAAAATGACAACATAAAATTTTAAAAATAAATTTTAAAAATAATTATTAAATAAAATAATTATTTATCTTTGCATGTGATAACTCTAAAAGTGAAGTAGTCTCTCATGGAATTCCTAATGCAACTATGAAAAACATTGTATACAAGGAATGAGCATTAAATTATCCATTATGGGGTTTTTAAATCAGTGAAAATCCCTATATAAAATATCCTTTTGAAATTAAATTTTGAGATATATTTTCTAAAATTCCATTGATAATACATTTCTAGTTACATTTAGAAATACCTAACGAGAATATCATTGAAATATTCACATTTTTTAAATACTAAAATACAATGAAAATATGTATTCTCTAAAAATTGCTCTAAAAATGATCCATTGATTTTTAGAAAACATGATCCATGATTTTGAAAACAAAATATGGGCCCACATGAAACATTGTAGGATTACTTGGCCCTACCAACATTTATAAGGGATGGTCTTAAATCCTAACATCCTAGAATATTTACAAAGTTCATGTTTTTAATTTTATAAAAATATTTTAATCTTGAATTACATTAATATACACTTTCAATAGATTTATTTACATTAAAAATATGATAACACATTTACTTTCAATTCTATATCTAAAATTTTTTAAAAATATATATATATATTCAAAAGAAAACTTCATCGAGATTGGAGAAACAAAATATCATCATTTTCATACTTTGCATAAATGGAATTTCAATGATCGTATAATTAATTTTCACGTATTATAATTTTATTCATTAAATCATAAAATACAATTCAAAAGTAGTTTCAAATAAGAAAATTATTTATTCAATCCATATATACATAAAACAAAATCATCATTAAAATTAACCTATAGTGTGCACAAAATGTCATAAGATATATATAAATTACATATATTATAATTGAAATGACATACATGAATGTACAATATATTTTTAAATGGAAATTGAGAGACTTTATTACTCAAAATTTACTATTATTTTTAAAATAGACATAAAATAATGTATTTAATATCTTCTAAGGCCACAAATTATAAAAATAGATATTTTTGATAAAAACAATTACCATTTAGAATTAGATTTTAAAACAATAAATGGGAAATATTTGAGATTACTTTATATCATAAATAAAAAATATAATTTTATGAATTAAACATTTAAAAATATAATTTTAAATATAAAATTCATCAGATGATTATTTATTGTTACAAAATTCATATTATTTTTTTAATCAATATCCTTATAAAAAATATTGACAGATTTTATAAAATGTAATCCCTTTAATTATTTTAAGCTTTACGTTGTAAATAACCTCAGTAAATAATATTTATAAAAATTCATAATCATAATAATTTAAAAAAAGAAACCCATACAAGGGTATAATTGAAATATGAGTCTAGAATATGTTTAATTTTTAATTAGGAATGTATAGAATAAAATACCATAAATAACAACTATATATTCTATTACCTTAACCAAATGAAAAAGAAGGGGGAAGGTACTTTTGGTTCACTGGTTCACCGAGCTTGAGAGAGTGGTATATGTTAAATAATAAGAGGCTTGTATCCTATTTATAGGGAAAATTTCATCACAATTTATAATGATAGTATTTTAGACTATTTATTAGTTTGATAAGTGAAAGAAGTATATGAATATATTATATCATTTCATCGGGTGGCGTTTTATGTTTTAGTTTTTTGATATTCCAGTTGATTACTGTGCAATCTGAAATGATGATGTAATTTTGATTAAAATTATAGAAACGCACACACACCGACAAAGATATATATATATATATATATATATTTAAACATGTTGTTATGTATATAGGTAACTAGATAAATTGAAGAGGATTCTAGTGCTGTTGAAAATATAAAATTGATGAGGAAAAATATACATATTTTATTTGATCATATCATTGTTGTCTCAGGGTAGATATCGTGGAAATATTTAATTCCTCTATGGAATTAGAGATTAGATAATATCAGCGATGTGTGATACATGTAACTCATTAATGGGTACAGTTTAATATTTTTAATATAATTATTAATGATATTGATTCATTTTTTCATTTGTAATTTTTATCATTGGGCTACAGTTGATTGTGAGTGATGCATACAATAGAGGAGAGGGTGGAGGAATACGTTGAATGTTTTAGTTGGTCGTTGCAGTTTTGATGATAATGATGAAACTAAATGGTTAGTCCATATTAGATCTACATGATGATCATGATCCCATTCATCCAATTAAATGTTCGCTGATCAGTGGAGAGAAGGTGAACAGAGAGAACAAGCGGATGACTTAGATGTGCTTGATCACAAATGGATGAGAGAGATCACATTCTGAGTGTCCCACATCGAAACCAAACAAGTTTCATGGTTGATTTATAAGACAATATCCAGTATCTAGGCTCTGATAACACACGAAAAAACACATAGGATCCATACACATGGGATCCTATAGGCTTTGACCCACTATCACGGCAGACTAAGGGTATTATAAAAGGGTACCTCTTGCTTTCAGCCATACCTTTACTCCTTTTAAGTATCATCCAAACTGTTTGGAAAGCTTGTGTCGATTCCTCCCGCAATAGGGTTAACCCCTTGTGGCCCCCCATGTGGTTTTGGTGTTCCTAATATAGTCTCATTATGACCTATTTTTTTTAAAAAAAGAGAGAAAAATAACATAAATAATTAAATAATGTGATTTATGTTTTCTAAAATAAAAAACAAAATTACTACAATCGTTCAATTATACTAAAAAATGTTCTTCTCAGGTATATAAATTTCCATAATTTATAATCATTTGAATTTAAAAAATATTGAATATTAAAATATACATATTAATTAATATTTGACTCAAAAAATTGTTTAATACTTTATATATTTTCAATGCAACTATAAATTATAATTGTCAATTATTATTATTTTAAACCAAAAATTTTATTTTTAAATCACAAAAACATATCAACGGCTATGTAATAATTGTCAAAATGATAAATTTATTAATACATGTCTCAATGTAATATTTTTAAAAACTAATATTTTTCAAAATCATAGTGATTATTTTCTTTATTTTTCAATATTTTTATTTTGGAATTTTTCGAATAATTACTTCTATTATTATTAATGATTATTACATTTTTATTCTTATATTCATTAGTGTGTTCACTTTTCTATTTCATTTTATAATTATCATGGATTAGTTGTAGAAGTTTTCCAATATGTATGTTTTTCTACTGTAATATTTTCTTTAATTCAAAATAATGTTCACTACATAATTTTTCACAAAAATAGTTTTCCTTGAAAATAATTTTATTTAAAATCAGCAACAATTCAAAAATATAAAATTATATTTTATTTTATATTTAATTTTATGTAATCTTACAAATGTTTGAAATATTTTACTATAACCTTTAAAATAAAAACAATAATTGTTATATTTTTCTAGTAGACAAATAATGTTTCAATAAACCTTATATCATAGAGGAAAACCAAGTAGTCAAAATCCTTTGATGCTTCTTATTTATTTCACCCAACATGGTTATCAATTTTCCTCTCAATCATTTCATTTTTCTACCTTTATCTAATTTTCTTTGTTACCCATGGTGGATTTGAGAGATTTCATATATACATTTAGTCTTATTTTGCTAATAGGAGGTTCTTAGATTATGTTAATATCGCTAATACTAAGTTTATTGAATTAGTTATTGTAAGGTGATGGTGAATTATAATCAATGTATAAATTAATGTTTTATCATTTCTATCATTGAATTCAAAATCATATTTAATTACTATATTTATATAAAAGAAAACATAGAGAAAAAACCAGATGTTTCACCAATGTTGCTGAGATAAAAAAATTGATCTGTAACGTAGCCCAAAATTCTCATGAAAAGTGCTAATGAAAAATGAAAATACATATTACTAACACTAATAATAATATTTTTTTTGTTAATGAACAAATACTTATGGAGCAGTGCAATCCTTTTGTGATATTTGGTTATACTAAAAAATCATGCCCCATCATTTCCCATCCTATTCAATATATGGATAGTTCCCCATATGTGGATTATAGAGCTTTAAATTACGGATAGAGATATATTGTTTCTAATAATTAAAATTATAGATTTAAAAATAATCCTAAACCATCATGGAGAGATGATACAAGGATTAAATAGTTAGTTTCCTCAAAACATCAATCATATCTTTGAAATTTTAATTCACCTCAATATAGGGATGAATCTTATAATTCTATTGATTAATTTAAAGGAATTGTGTAGGATGTTTTAAATGAAATTTTATCCTTAATGTAATACACATTTAGTAGGATTTATAGTAATGATCTTCAAATCTACCAGATGAATGGAGGACATAGTGGTTGTGTCATAGTCATGTTTCTCATCATAACAAAATCAAACCCAACTGAAACTTATGTGTCTATAACAACTTTTTATGCCCTTGAAAATCTAAAAAAAATCAATAACTCGCACATGATGTTTAAATTGATGAATATGATGAAACAAAAAATAAAAAGTTTAAAATATTAAATTATGTATTTTTTATAAAAAGGTCCAAAAATATTGAATCACCTGCTGATAAAACCATATAAAAATAAAAATTATGAGGTATTTAATCAATGAGTGAATGAAGATGATTAGAGGTGAAGATTAGAACAATAATCCTCTTGTCTGAAGAATTATCCCCCTCCGATCACTTTTACAAAAAGGCTTAAAAAAGAAAAATTAACCTAATTACCTCACATTTGTGCACATGTTTAAGAGAATAAATGTCGAAATTACCCTTCTAGAATCCTTGAAAAATATCCCTTCATACATAAAATTTATTTTTATTTTTTTAACTCACATTAAGATTGGGTGAGAGTTAAATAGTCAATTTAAATAAAGAGGGTAGTTCCATAGATCAAATGAATATTCTTCCCTACCAAAATAGCTGTATAATCTATGTCATTAAATTTAAAATTGGTAAATGTGAGGATATCATGGTCTGGTGTGATATAAGATCTTTCATTAACCTTTTTCCCCACTCCTCACTCAAAAATTTTGTCGTTAGGGAGATAAAACCAACTTCGGTGTCACAATAGTTAACTAACAAGTCACTTATATATCCATATAAGAGGATAGAAAACATATTAGTTGATGTAGAAAATCTATCATTACCCATATACAACCTTATTCTACCCATGGAGTTTGATACTAAGATTCCAATCATTTTAGGTAGACCATTCTAAGAAATTAATGGTTTTGTCATTGATGTATTAGGGGTAATCATACCCATTGAGCTTGTGATATCAAGACTAATTTCATTTTTTCAATGATTTTGAACTTAAATATAATTATATATTAATTTAAGTTGTTCATGACTTCTTCAGAGATGAAATAAGAATATAAAATCATAATCCATTTGGTGATTCTTTCCCAGAGACAATCAAGGAAAATTTTGAAGAAAACTTTGTTGAATATGATTCCACTCTTGAAATGGAAACATTTTTGAGAATTGAGACTCAACATAGGATGTATGTTTCTGAGAAAAATAAACTATTTCACCCCTAATTATGTTTTATTTTTAAAATATTTTCCATATTTCCAATGTATTCATCCCATTCATGTACCCAACAATATTTCAAATTCTGGAAAAAAACAGATGAGGGGGAGTATGATGATGGTTTTTTCTTCAGTAAATTGAGGATTAAAGGTTTTGGATGAGTCTTAGGTATATTAAATTCAAAAGTTTTTTATGAGTTTTCTCAATTTTTTAAAAGTTAGTTGGATGAGTATCTTATAGTTTTGCCAGATTTGGACAGTTGATATGTCCCTACATGGTATCACTTGGATGGTGGAATTTTTTAACATGAAATTGATATATTCTTAGAATAACTTTATGATCCTTCCTCCACCTCACCCAATAATGTTGGTTATATGATCCATTATCTTGTTGATAGTGAGGTTATGGTTTTCCCTACTTCTTCATTTTATGAACAGGTAAATATCACAAGCATTGGGGAATGTGAGGGTAAGATACTGAAATGTAAATATCATGATTATGTTTTTGGTTTTGTGTTTCAATGTTATTTTATGGATTCATTAATTTATATTATAAATTTTAACGTTTTTATGAAATAAGTATTATTCCTAATGTGATATAGTTTCTATTATATTATGTTCTGTTATTGACCTTCTTAAATTCTTGTGTGAAAATGTTCAGTTTTCCAAAGAAAATTCCCAAGACCAAATTAATGACGAATCATACGCATGAAATGCACATGTTTCAAACACATTAGTGTCTGATGTATGGATGGTGAAGTCAAATTCAACTCCTTATGAATGGAAACCAATGAATTTCTTTCTTTTCTACTTACATTTCAAATTAAATAAATGATCTTTTCTCATATGTATATCTACCTATGTTTTTAAACCAAATTAACTGGAATCTCATTTAGATAGTATGACTTATTATTTTTTCGTTTTTTTAATGTGTTCATGTTTTTTAATCCTGAGTTTCATGTGGTGTGTTGTATGTGGAGTTACTTAGACATTTGGTCATGCGAATAGCTATGTGATCGTAGAATAAGGACATAGTTTGTTTGAATAGTAGACATCCCCTGGAAGTCTTTTGGAATGTCACAAATATAAGGATCCACAATTGGAGCTTAACACTGCATAACATCCCAAATTTAGGGAAGATACTTATGTCGTTAAAAAAAGATATAAGATTCTTTTTATTTGGGGAGTAATTGTTTGAATTATTGTTAATATTTTTTTCTTGTACTTCTTCATTTTTTAATACTGACATAAATGATTGAATATATCTTTAATCCATTTTTGTCACTACATTTTTTTATTCAATTGCATTACTTATTTTTTGTGAGTCTTTTGTGGATTTGTTAACACCCCCTTTACCCCCATAAAAACCCTTTACTGTTCTTCATTTGAAATTATATTTAATAAAACCTATTTAATTGTGTCCCCCATATTGAGACATAGAATTATGGACAACTCTATGATTTAATTATGGTATTGGGGTCTTAAATGTGTTAAATATTATTTCACTTTGAACCAATAAAAAATAATTTTTTTTCAAAAAGACTCAGGTCAACAATAATTTCAATATGATCTTGTAAATAATTTCAATAAAAATAAATCAAAAACAAGATCTACAAAATAAACCAATCACTAAACCATTTCATTTAGTCTAAGTGATGATTTTATTCTTATTTGTGGGAATGCACTAAATTTTAAATTGATAGAATATTGTGATTTCTAATTGTTATTCTATATTATATTAATGGAGCATATTTTTAGGTACTATTAAAGGGAAAATGGATTGGGGATATTAATTAAATTGATATTATAACTTGAATAAACATTCAATTTAACCATGATCCAAGGGGACTCAAATTTTTTAAAAATCTCGACATTAATTTTATATAAAAGTGACTAATATATATCCTTAGAATATGGAATAAAATGATCAATTAGGATCTCATAGTGAGTCTTTGAGACAAGGGAAATGTGTGAATTTCTATAAATATATACAATCAAAAATCAATAAGTTCCATGCAAGATGAAACAAAAAAAATGGAAACGAAAAATTAATGTAAATGGGCATTGTTAGAAAAAAGACTCCTTATAATGAGAGGAATTTTGAACCCAAAAGTAGAATGGTACAATTGACATCCAAGAAAATAATTTCAATTGTATCAATGAATTTTAAAATTAATCCCGGATCTTTTTAACCTCATATAGAGTTATAATTTAATGGGTCTCTTATCGAAATTTGTATTCCACTTTTAACTAAACTCTTTCAAATCTACAAATTTAAATAGAATAATAATTAAAATAAGGAATCTTGTGAAATTCATTAGGTGGAATTATAAATTTTAGCAATAGAGAGATATTTTATTCCTCTAGAATATAAAGTGAATTTGATCCTAGGTCGGATGGTCCTTTATTTTTTACATTTTTGTAAATTAAAAAATTCTTTAAATTTATTATGGGTGAAATTTTTTAAATGTGAGGGAATGTGACTTGGCGCTTATTTTATTATTTATACAAAATATTTTATTATTATAAATTTTATATTTATATACAAGTCACATTTTTTAATCAATAAAATACATTTTTTGAAAAGTATATAATTAATTATTAATACTCCAAATTTAAAGTTAAAATTTCGATTTATTTATTTATCATAGTCAGGTGGTAGTTTTATTGATAAATAAATAACTTATTTTAAATTACCCCTCTACTATGCATTAGGATACCATTCCCACCATCTTCATCCCCAACCAACCATGTATCACAGTAGGAATTTGTATAATGAAAAATCAATAGCATAACAACCCCAATAACTGGCCTCCATTGATGAAGAAAGCAGAACCCTCTTCAAGCCCCATCAAATGCTGCGAGCGCTGCCCTGGGAAATTTGTACCCTAAATTCACCATCGTTTGATGAAACATAATTATTAATGTTGATATAATATTTTCATGGATGTAGAAATAAAAATTAAATATCAGAAAAACTGAGTTTGAAGAATGGAGATGAATAAGATGAACCAAACTTTAGCAGTTTGAATTTGAGTTTTATAGTTCAACACTGATGACAATTGCACCATGGTTTTTAGCCTCACTTAATGGATTTGAAACAGCTGATCTCGAGCCGCACATCTTTGAACACTGCCGGATGAATAACCCTTATTGGCGGAGCCCAGTGTCACCCCCACAATTGAGGCCAACCCCGACCACTTCATACTGGAGAAAAGCTCCCCTCCCTGACTCTAATCAGTCGTGCTTATTATAGATGAAAACAGAGAATTCCATCCCTATATCGTGAAGAGGAAACCCATGCAGTGTTCAATGATGAAAGACAACAAAATATTTGGATTTGTGTGCACTGGCCCAAATGTACGACACTTGCCTCGAGAATTATTCAAATTTAGTTTGTTGTCCAAAATTTATAAATGAAAAAATTATTCTCAATGTGGGTTGCTCATCATTTTTTTTGTTTGGATTATTCAGGAATGATCGATTAGAGGGACAAAGAGGGAGACCGTAGGTGATGCATTTCATTCAAATTCAATGTGAAGAGATTCTCCTTGTGTGAGGTTGGTTGATTTCCTAGGGATGTCACTTGGAGCTGGTGCAGAGTGCACCACATGGAGGATAGTGAATGTTGTCAATGAGCAGCAACCATGGGAAGACATTGGAGAGGGGATAGGAATTTTTTGAGAATAAGAAGAGGATTTATATTTATTGGGGGACACATCTATGGTATATCATACACACTTGAAGATAGAGAGTAGGAGATGATGAATGTTCTAATGCAGAAACAGATATGAAACTGGACTTTGGTGGAGGAGGCATTCTTGATAACTACTAATGATAATGCTTTTATCAGTGCAAGAAAGAGTGTTTAATAGATCTAGAAAAGCATTGATATTCTCATTAAATATATGGGGAAGTGTCCCTTTTAATAGTTCTAAAAAACACAGATAAAGGAATTACTTTATCTCTACTAAAAAACAATGATAAAGGTCCCACCTTATGAGTGATATTTTAACACGAATAAAAGGTACTTTTTATCAGAGCACTAAAATATGTATGATAAAGTGAGAGTTTATCATTACTCTAAATATTACTGATAAAAGATGTCTTTATTTGCACTGTAAATAGTGCTGATAAAGGCCTATCTGCCTGTCATGTATTGTTTATATAACTGCACTCCCACCAACATCACATGCACATATAAACAACACACCCACCAGCATCACCTGCATAGCGTGGACACACCACCTACACAAAATAGCAGATGAACAGTTCAAATAGGAACAAATCTAAACAGACAAGGGTTTGAAAAACAATTCTATATACATTTAAAAATAGTATTTTACAGAATTACATTTACAACTATCCAACAAACAGTTTGTTATATTAATGTTTCATACTTTTACATTCATGATCCCCTCTCAAAAATGTATACTCATAGAATTAGTTTCCAAACAAATCATCTAAACTCAATAAAAAGGTTCCACCTATATAAAAAAAATAAGTTAGTAATAGTATCATAAAATAAATTAAATATTAATATGAAAGAAAACATTAATAAAATGTATAATTTTATTAAAAAAGACACATTTGGAGTTATAAATGTCACAACGAGCATCATATTGAAGTTTTGTTGATTATTACATGTCGAAAATGAGTTATGGATCATTTCCCTGAAATATCAAAAAAATCTGAATGAGTTTTCTTTGTTTTTAGTATGTCCCTTAGTTTTTTACAAAAATCAATATCAATGTTAAATGAAATATTTGGATTTATAAAGATCGCATCATTCTTGAATTGAGGTGTGTTTGATTTATACATGTCAAAAATGACTCATAGATCATTATTCTAATGTATCAAAACAATCTGAATGGGTTTTCACAATTTTCAGAATGACAGTTGTTCTTTTTTAAGAAAATATTATTTCTAATAGAAAACACCAATTTTGAGTTATACCAGTCGCATCATGTGTTTGTTTGACATTAGACTACTTCATACACGTTATAATTGACTTATGAATCACTCTCCAAATATATGAATACAATCGGAAGAGGTTGTCATGATTTTCAGTGATTGAAAAGTTTTGAGCTAAAATATCAATTTTAAACAGATAACGTACACTTTTAGTCATACTAGTCACAACATGGACTGGATTGTGGTCAAATTGATTCCTACACATCACAAATGACTCATGTATCATTTTCTTAATGTTTCTAAATAATATGAATATTTTTTCTCAGTTTTAAAAATTTATCATGTTTTTTAATTAAATTATTGTCTATTTTAATAAAAAAACACATTTTGATTTATACCTGTCACATCATTCTTCCGATTGAGGTGTGGTTTATTCATACTCACCACCAATGACTAATGGATCATTGTTTTAAGGTATCAAAATAATCCAAATTCATTTCCTCAGTTTTCTGTATGTCAGTTGTGTTTTCAAACTCAAAACACACTTTTTGAGTCAAACCGATCACATTGTGCATCGATTTAATGTGAGACAGATTCATACTCACCATAAAATAATTAATAATAATTGATCAAAATTAAAAATTCAATCAGAAATTGTTTTCATTGTTTGTAGTGAGTGACACGTTTTGAGCTAAAATGTAAAATTTCTACTGATTACAGACACTTTTAGTCATACCAGTTAGAACGTGCATCAAATTGTGGTGCGGCTGATTCCTACACATCACATATAACTCATGGATTGTTTTACTAAAATATCAAAACAATCCAAATTCATTTTCATGGTTTTCATAATGTCAGTTTTTCTTTTCATTAAATTAATTTCAATTTAAAAAAAATACAGATTTGGATTTATACTGGTCACATCCTGCATTGTATTGAGGTGGAATTTATTCCTACATGTCAGAAAAACCCAAAGAATCATTTTCCAAAATTATCAAAATAATCTGAATGTGTTTTTGCAGTTTTCAAAATTCTAGTTTTGTTTTTTTACTAAAATTAATCTCAATTTTTTTAAAAAAAGAGACACTTTGAGACATATCAGTCGCACTGTGCATCGTATTTAGGGTAAGTTTATTTTTTAAAAGTCACAAATTATATATATATCATTATACTAATTTATGATAACAAAAAAAATGAATTTTCTCACTTTATATTAGGTCAGTATTGTTAATTTACAAAAATAACATTTCAAACTGAAAACACATGTTTTGAGTCACAGCAGTCGCATCGTTAATCAGTTTTACATGAGACTACTTCATATATATATAAAAACATATGAATCATTTCCAAAAATTATGAAGATAATCAGAGTGAGTTTTCTAGGTTTTTTGTGAGTGACATGTTTTGAACTAAAATGTCCAATTTAAACTCATAGTGGGAACATTTAGTCATATCGGTCACACTGTTCATCGTATTGCCATTTGGTTGATTCATACAGATAAAAAACAACTAATTGTTAATTATACTAAAGTATCAAAACAATCCTAATTCATTTTACTTGTTTTCAGAATGACACATGTTCTTTTTGAGAAATTGTTTGTTAGTTTAATATAAAAATACACACTTAAAGTCATAAATGTCACACCATACATAAAATTAAGGTGAGGATGATTCCTACATATCAAAAATGAAATATGAATCGTTTCCCTATATTATCAAATCAATCCAAATGTGGTTGATCAGTTTTTAGTATGTCACTTGTTCTTTTAAAAAAAACTGAAAAAATTAAATAAAAATAGACACTTTAATTCATATCGATCACATCGTCATGCTATTTTTGTACATTCTTCCATCATGTATGTTTCCCATTCATTTCTATGAAAATATATTTCTTCTTATGAATATGATTATTTTTGAAAATAATTGTAGTACAGAAAAAATATAAATACACAATGGGTTAATAAATATTTCAATTGAAATTGTAATTATCTTCCAAAATACCTCTTTAGGGATGCAAGTTTGTTGATGAAATAATATCTCACTCATAATTTTCAAACATAATAACCACAATTTTTATCATTTGTTTTTTTCAAAAAATGTAGAATCCTTTAAAAAATTAAGTAATTTTTTATGTGTTTGGATAGTGAAATCTTATTATAGATACCATGATTTGTATCCAGTCGTATTACTTGTCTTGTTCATTTTCCTTTTCTCATGGTGTCATCCTATTTTGTAGACGTTATTCATGAACCTTCCAATCATAATATATTCCTCATTAAAAGATAATATAATTTATATAAAAAGTAATTTAGTTCAAGAATTTTGGATGTTGTGAATTAAAAATTGGAAAATTCCATTATGTGTGGTCGGTTTGTTGGATATCCATGCAGTGAATCTTGGAAATAAAACTTTGGAGTATAAAAATAGAGAACAATAAGAATCCAATTCTGCCAAAGAACAAAAAAAATGTAATGAATGAAATTAAAATATAATTGATATGATAAAATTGTAGAGTTTTACCCCAACACTATTGGTATTAAAAAGAGTCTGTCATCCGTAATTTTGATTTAATGAAATTTAGCAGTCCTACCACTATTTTTCCCTCTTTATAATATTTTATTTTTGATTTCTTTGTAGAGGTGACATGAATACTAACGATTCAAAAAATACTTCATGGGGAAAACCCTTCAACGGTTTTTCATATAAATACATTTTAAAAATATGAAATGTGTTTAGTCAAAATTATCATATTATATCAACTTTTGGAAAATCAAATAATAAAAACATTCCACCTGGTCACATTTACAACTAAGCCACCTAGCTAGTCATACTCCAGTATTTCACATAAATTGTAATCACAAATTAAATATAGATCATTTTATTTGTATATATTTTCATGAAAAATAATTCTATGAGTACCACCATCTTCCAACCTTGTATTCAAATGAGTCTGCAATGAGAATAAATAAGGATATAAAACAAGCGGGGTTACTATGGTTTCAGTAGATCATGTCGATCGTTTGGTTGATCCTTTAGATTATTTTGAGCCATTATTTCTTTTCACCCCTTCCCTATGTCCATTTTTAATATCATTCATCGGTTTAGAAATTGATTCATTAAAATGTTAATGGTTTATTTTGAAAAATAAATTGGAAATGAATACCTCATTATTGACAAGTTTGTATAATTTTTCTGAAAACTATGCAATGAATTCTCTAAGATCTTGTTCGACCTTATGAATATCGTAATCATCAATAGGAAGAGGTATATCGGTGTTCGGCTCATGGGCTACATTAATCAACACATTGACATGACATGTTGTATGTGGTCTATTGGGTAGATTGGTGTTCTGGATATTAAACAATATACCCTTTATTACAATGTGATTGGTGGGTGTTGATAGATATAAATCACAATCATTTTCAACCTTTACAATATCATTACAATAAATTTATTTGTGTCACAATGATTCACAATCCATAGAAACAATTATTATATCATTGATTACTTAAGCTAAGACAGATTTTTTAGTGCAATTTATCACCTCAATGATAGTTGTGGTGGGGAGGGATCTTCATGCACTTGTGGTTCTTGAGTTGTTTCTTCTCCCCCCATCAAATTTTCAATGAAATATCTATGTAAATGTAGAAGTTCTTCAAGGATATATATTCATTCTATCATTAATTTTATTTCTTTACATTTACCATCCTCTTGTTTGTTTCTTATAAAATTTACGGGGTGTCACCCGAAAACCTACACCTCTGATGCAACTAGAATTTTTTGATGGCATCAAGGACACAAAAATTTAGTCTACATCCTTTTTGGATGTTCCTAATTCCCATGACAGTGAAAAATTGAAAATATAGAAAAATAAGAAACCATTTTAATGTAATATCAATTTAAAGAAAAATAAATATTAATTATGTCAAACATAAACATGTTTCCCACACATTTTGTGTGTTTGGATCTATTAGATTCTCATATTTATTTACATGTGCATCCTTCTATATAAAATGGTGTGGGATAAAAGTGACTTTGTATTTGGATTCATTAGTCTATATATAATCATAGGAACAAAGTTATGGTGCTGTTTTCTATCACACAAATGTTTTATAGCAGATTGATAATACATACCAGTAATTTTTCATGTGAAACATACCATATTATTTCTATATAGTAGGGGTACGCTGTATTGGATACTCCTTCATTATTTTCTTCACACAGTGTTGTTTCATAAATAAAAGACTATCAATAAACGTGATGAATACACATATCATCAAACAATGTTTTACCAAATACAATGTACCAGAATATAAGGCTCCACAAAATATCTAGTAATGCATCCAATACTTCATTGGTTATCAGGTGTGTATAAATAGAAGGTGGGTACTATTTTAGTTCCTCTTCAGCGTATTTAAGATAAATTCTCAATAAAATTGTGTGAAATCCTCTATGAATCCTTATAAAAACACATAATACATATTCATTGTGTGATTCAACCACTATAAATACACACTACAAGAAATGACGAAGATTAATTTAATGTTTAATTATTTTATTTTATTTTAAATTAAAGAAATTGTTGGGAAAAAATCCCTCAAGCTATCATTGAATCATTTTTTAGGTGATTGTGTATGTTGACAAAGAGGGCATATGTGTTGTGTTTGCTGACAAAGCAAACCATGAAAAAAAAATTGTTAACAAAGTGGATTTCATGGTGTCATGATGAGTTCAAGGGATGTTTCTAATGATCCATGATTGATTCAAGAATGTCAACAAAGGAACGGTCAATCTAGGGGCGGTTTAAAAAGAGAAGATACAAGGTGGCGCCGTGATTTTTGGGACCTCAAAATTTAAAAATGGAAAAAAGTGTTTTTTGCAATTGGAATTGCACACCGGTGTATTGGAGGCATGGAAAATTGCAATAAAAATGTTTTTCAAGATCAGAAAATCAAAATATGGCAATGGAAAAAGGGGCGCCCATGTTTTAGGTTTGGTCACGTATGTGACTAGGATGACAGTGACTAGGGAGGCGAGACTTGCGCACTGAGAAAAAAATTGTGCGACCGACCCTCAGGGTTTCCAAATAACTTTAAATAGATTTCAACACCTCCTCATTTGGGGTGAGTTCAAAACTTAGATAATATAAGATCTCCCATCGCACATGTGTTGTGGTCGTGCAAGTGGTGGTGTTGTCGTGCAGGTGTAAAGATATTCAGAAGTTGCTCGCTAGTTGATCATTGCGCGCCCAAAGTGGTTTGGTCAAGAAAGGTTGTGAGTCGACCATGTTTATAGTTGAGGAAGGGGGTTTCACGCAGGTGGTTTTGTGACACTTTCTCTCCATGTATTGAAGAAGCGCGACGGTTTATAGTTGTGCGCCAAAATTGGTTTGGGTGTAAAAGGTTGTGAGTCGCGCATGTTTGTAGTTGAAGAAGCGAGTGTCGCGCAAGTTGTTGCGGTGAACATGCGTGTATACTTGAAATTTCATTCCAGAACTTGCATCCCTGGTTGGAGAAGCATGCTGGGTATGATAGAAGCACACCAGTCATTTTAGGGATGTGCGAAAGCTGGAATATTTCCTGATACCTTTTGTGAAAAGTGAGATTAATATATGGGTGATAGTTGGACTTTAACAGAGCATCTACATACAAAAGAGGATGTATTCCTTAGTGATAATGAATAGACCAACAAGTCTATAAACTTTGAGTGGATCATTTCTAGAGCAGTGAGCAATGGAAGAGGAAGAAGGTGATCCTCTCCACAGGCAGTGAGTCAAAGAGAGAGAAACAAGGAGTGACCCTTGGGAAAGTAGTGAGATGACCCTAAACATTGTAAAGGATGTGAGCCTGGGAATAGAAGTGATCAATCCCAAACTTTGTAAATAGTAGTGCGATTTTAGTGGATTTGGTACAACGTCACAATTACGTTCTATGATCTATGGACGTAGCCCAATTAGGGTGATCCAAGTAAAATTCATTGTGTCTTCCTTCTTACTTCCCTGCATTTCATTTAAAGCATCATAATCAGACAAAGAAGAAATGAAGTGGTCATAAAAAAAACACAAGTGAAAACAAAGTTAACCTTGTAATAAATAGGCCAAGATCAAGTGGGGCAAGAAGAATTTTGAAAAATAATATCCATACCCTGATTCACACCCCCCTATCAAGGTATATAGGCCCATATTGGTCCTAACAATTGGTATCAAAGTGTAGGTTCCTTTTATCAGATATTTTTACTCTGACATGGTTCAGTCGGTCTGTGTGGTTATAGATTCATTCTATTCTTATCATGGTGTTCCATGGAAAAGGGAAGAATGACAAATAAAAAAGCAGAAGTCTGGTGGTATCCCTCAGTGAAAAAGTGTGTGTAGAGATAGTGTGATTCAGTTAATGGAATCTAGTAGTGAAAAAAATTTTGATTTGGATAAAGTGTACAATGAAAAATAATACTCATTCAATGATGATGAAGGAATGTGTTATGAACCTGATATTCCAAGTGATGTTGGAACTAATAATGATGAAGAATCTCCAAGAAGGAAAAAGTGGAAGTTTTCCATAAAAAAAATGAAGTAGATCATAAGTTGGATGAAGAGATAAAATCTAAAGATATTCAGATCCAAGAACTAGTAACTGACAACAATAAGTTAAGTTGTTTAAATCAATGGCTTATTGATGTATCTACTAGTTTAGGGGAGAAGAATTATTCTCAATATGAAGAACTGCGAAAGAGATCTACAAAGGTAGAAAAATCAAAAAATGATGTCAAGGGAATGAATCTGAACTCAGATGAGATTCCAAAATTGAAATCCCAAAATGATGATTTTCTATACAGCTATCTGAACTAGTTCATAATAATCAAAGTATACAACAAGTGAATGAATTATATCTGATTATATTGAACAAGAAAAATTTAAAGTGAAGGAGAAAAGTGACATGGTAGAAAAGATCACATGTGAACTGGAATATGGAATGAGTACTAGGGAGAATCTCAGAAAAGTACTCAATGCTCAACTTGAATCAGGAGATACGAAGATTAAAAAATAGGAGGAAGAGATAGAAAAATCGAAGAAAGAAATGAATATATCAAAAGACAAAGGAAAACCTATGTTGAAGGATTCACTACACTTATTATTATATTGTCCTTCGGATGGTGATGCTAAAATGAAAAGACAGTATGAGATATCTGAGTAGAAACAAAAAAAAATTTTCTCAGCTCAAAGACTATACAGTTTATGAAAAACTGGTAATGGATTTGATGAATCCCCTCCAATTCATTATAGAAAGAGAGCCGTGAATAATTCCTGAAATGGTATAAACCATGTAGGTTCTGTAGAAAGACCTAAAAAGTCATTTACAAGAAGTAATGATACTATGTGCTATTATTGTGGGATTCAGGGTCATATATCAAGCATCTTTTCAGAGGCTCAACAATACATCTCAGGCTGTAAAAATAGAAACTGTACTAAATATAAGAATAACCAGAAGTGTCAAGAGAAATCAGAGAGAAGAGTCTCTCAGAGGAAAACAATCATCAGATTCTATTACTATAGAAGGAAGGGACACACAATGAGTATGTGTTAGGAAGATCATGAGCTCAATGTTAGAAGAGAAGCTCAAGATTCATCAATATCTTGGTTGAGAAATGATGAAATGAGGTATTACTTAAATATAAAATGTTTTATATATTTTAATTATGGGAATTTTGAAAGACATTTCCACAAGGAGAAATCAAATATGGAAAAGGAATGGGAAATGAGATTCTCAACTCAAGTGGTGCATGATAAGAAATTATGAACTGGAAGACAAAGTGAATATCTTTTGTGGAAGGAATGAGAAAAAACCTGGAATATCAAAGGGAGATCGACTCCACCTATGTGTAATAAGAATGCACATTAAGTGGAGGAATCACTACCAGTGAAAAATTGTTTGGTGACTCATGTATCTGATAAAAGAATGATGGACAAAGAATGTATTGAAAAATTTGCATGTTGTGTGCCACAATGAGAAGTGGATGAAAGAGGAAGATCCCTACAATGGTGGAAGAACAAAAGGAATATTCCAAGAAGAGAGATTCCTACAGAGAGATAGAATCAAGGGAAGTGGAATATTGGTGGTACATCAAAGAAAGAAGTGTGTACTAGTGGGCCTAAGTCCCAAATGGTGAAAAAGTCAAGGCCTACATAATCTATATATCATATAAAGACTTAGTATGTAGTTAATTAATGCTTAGTCATTTGGGCAGAGTTGTTGAAGTTGGCTAGGAAATTATAAGAATCGAGGAAGGAGTGTGATTCTCTATAAGAAAGAATCAAAGAGTTGACCCATCAGGATCAGCCACGATCCTCATCATGAGGATTCCGAATGATTCCCCTCTCCCTATGTATATAAATGTTGTTAACTGATGAGTCACGTGTTTTAGGTATTATGGAGATACGATCCAATGGGAAGTGACATCTAAAGATTCATAGTGGGGAAGTGATGTGCTCCAGGGTTTCAATTTCCTCAAATCTGGTACCAATGTTGAAGAAGAAAAGGAGAAATAGAGTAGAATAAGAAGTGATTGTGTTTTTAACATTATCTCTAGTTTCATACCCCGAGATCCAACTCAGTAGGCTTAGAGATTTTTTTAGTGTCTCAATGATGAGTGGAAGATGAGAATAAATGATGCAGGAGAAGAAGAATGTTTGTGGGTCTAAATAGTGTCCCTAATCCCAGGATGTGTTTCATAACATAGGGAGAGTACTAAATAACAAAATTAGATGCAAGATCCATCAAGGAAATAATTTGATAACTCAGCTAAGGTGTTTCCTATTGAGGGAAGAAATAGACACATATATAAGCAGTTATAATCATGCATCTCAGGCTTTTATATTTCATTCTAAAAAATTGTATTAGGTGAAAGTTTTCAGGATACCAAGAAGCTGCATGAGAGTATCAACCCTATCACAATATGAAGCTCAGAAAAGTAGAAAAAATAAGTGAAGACACTATATAATGAAACGGTGAGAAATTTCCTGATGAAAGTGTTGAGGAAGAAAGCAACACAAGGGGAGAAAAAGTGACTGATGTTGATTCAGAAAAGAATAAGACGTGAGAGATTGTTTTGAGTTCCGCAAATAAAAACATCATCGGGACTAAATGTGTCTTTCGCAAAAATATGAACAAATATGACACCATGATTCGAAACAAATAAATAATGGTGTGCAAAGGATACTCCAAAATAGGGGGTATTGATGTTGATGAGACAGTTTCACTAGTTGCGAGGCTGGAGACAATCAGATTATCCCAATCCATTGCACTGCAACAAAAGTTCAAAGTGTTCCAGATGGATGTAAAATCTGCATTCTTGAATGGGGTTCTGGAGGAGGAAGATTATATTGAGTAGCCAGATTGTTTTTTCATTAATGAGGATGAGAACAAGTTTTTTAGACTGATGAAGGCGTTGTTTGGGATGAAACAAACACCTAGAGCATGGTACTCAAGGCTTGATCAGTACTTGAAGAATCCTGGTTACCATCATAGGGGAGTTGATTACAATCACTATTTTTTCAAAGATAGTAAAAAAAGGATGATGGTGTTGGTTTAGGTCGATGAAGAAATATTTGGCAGATCAGATGAAACGTAGTGCAGATTGTTTTCCAAATTCATGGCATGTGAGTTTTCAATGTCATTGATTGGAGAGCTAACGTTTTTTCTTGGTCTAGAGGTGACACATGGATGGAATGGAACATTCGTTTCTCAATCCAAATATTCCAAGGAGGTCATGAAAATGTTTGGAATGGAAAATTCCAGGGCGATGAAATCTGCAGTTTCTACCTGGATGAAACTGTACAAAGATGAGGACAGAAAGGTAGTTAATTTCAAAAAATACTGGGAAAATATTAGAAATTTTTTACTATGTGAACGCAACAACGCCTGAAATTTTATTTTCAACATGTCGAGTAGTGGGATATCAGAGTAATCCCAAGGAAATCTATATGACTACAGTGAATTGAATACATCGGTATATCAAGGACATGGTGGAATTCGACATGAAATATAATAAAACATCTCAGAAATAGTTATTGGGATATACTGAGGCAGACTGGGCCAGTTTAGAGGATGATAAGAAATCAACGTCATGTGGTTCTTTCTATCTTGTTGGATTGTGTATTTATTGGATAATCAAGAAGTAAGATTGCATTTCATTGAGAACCATGGAGGCTGAGTATATTGTAGCCACTTATCATGCACACAGTTATTGTGGATGAAGAAACAACTTGGTGATATGGGAGTTAATGTGAAGTCCCTGTTCATAATCTAGTACGATAACTCAAGTTCTATAAATCATAAAAAAAATATCATCCATCATTCATGGTCAATGCATAGTGATATAATGAATGATTTTATCATGGATAAATTTGACCAAGGAATCCTATTGTTGGAGTATGTGCCTACATAGCTATAGGTTGCAGACATTCCAAAAAAGGCCCTACCCAAGGAATCTTTTGAGAGGCATCGACTGGCTCTGGGAGTTTAGTCGACTCCCCAGACTTGGAAAAGTGTGGACGTGGGCCTCCCCCTTTCCCCGAGGTATGATGCGTTTTTCCCTAATGTGTTGATATGTGTTCTCTACTCTGCAAAGGAGTGATCTTTGGGTTCATTGAGAAAGGGGTAGAAAATAGTGATTGTTCAAGGGGGAGACAGTGTGACTATTTGAGAAATCATGAAAGATACGAGGAGAAGCTGACAGGTGAAGTAGCCAGATTGGGGGAGTTGAAGCTGGTTCAATGTGCTTAGCCAAAGCATACATTGGACAACACATGAAATAGTGATGAAGGTGATTTACAGTTGAAAAGTGTTAAAGTTGTTAGAAAACAGGGATAGTATCAAATCTGAAGATTCTAGATGTGATCGATCAATGAATAGATATCACGACCACTGAGGATCATTTTAAAAATAGAACAGTGGTGTTGGAATGTGGTAATAATATTTCCAAAAATTGGAATCAGTTTGGTATAAACAGTGGGTGTCAGAGTTGAAGTGATTCATTGATGAACTTTTCATTTACTCTTGTTTCTCCCAACGAGCATTACTCATGTGAGCTTAGAGTATGTGTTGAGTAAATCCTTGATCACTATCAGAACTATAATAGGAGAATAGGGGCTAAAGAATTAACAATGTATCTTTTTATGGAAGAATTTTCAACAAACCCAAAGGGGGATATTGTTGGGAAAATATCCATTAAGGTTTCATTGAATAATTTTTGAGGTGATTTTGTTTGTTGACAAAGAGGGCCTCTGTGTTGTGTTTGTTGACAAAGAAAACCATGACGAAACAATTTCTTGAAAAATGGGATTTCATGGTGGAATGTTGAGTTCAAGGGATGTTTTTAACGATCCACAATTGATTCATGAATGTAGACAAAGTAATGGTCTATCTGGGGGTGTTTCAAACGGAGAAGATACAAGGTGGAGTCGTTTTCTAGTGGTTGACAAATTTTGGGACCTCAAAATCAAAAAATGGAGAAAATTGTTTTTGGAAAAGGGACATCTGCGCCGTTGTATTGGAGGATTGGAAACTTGCGGGCCATATTTTTTTCAAGATTAGATCATAAAAATATCTAAATGGAAAAAGGGGCTCCAATGTTTTAGGTTTGGTCACGCAAGTGACTAGGACGACAGAGAATAGGGCGGCGAGACTTCCACACCAAGAAGGAAATTGCATGCTCGATGCTCAGGGTGTACAAATGCCTATAAATATAGGTCAACCCCTCCTCATTCAGTTTGAGTTCAACGCTTATATAAAATAAGAACTCCCATTGCACATGTGTTTTGGTCGCGCAAGTGGTGGTGTGGTCGCGTAGGTGTAAATATATTCAGAAGTTGTGCACTAGTTGATTGTTGTGCGCCCTATGTGGTTTGGGGGAGAAAGGTTGTGAGTCACCCAATTATAGAGTTGAAGAAAGGGGTGTCTCGTAGATGGTTTGGTTAAACATGCATGCCAGGATTTGGAGAAGCGCAAATGTTGATAGTTTATCCCCAAAATTGGTTTGGGCATAAAAGGGTGTAAGTCATGCATGTTTGGATATGAAGAAGCAAGTGACACGCACGTGGTTGAGGTGAACTTGTGCGTCGGCTTGAACATGTGTACAGGAACTTGCGTTCTAGCTTGGAGAAGCATTCTAGGTAAAGTAGAAGCATGCCAGTCATTTTAGGGTTGCACGAAAGATGGAATATTTTCATATACCTTCGGTGCGATGTGAGATTCATATACGAGTGAAATTTGCCTTCTACAGAGCATCTACATACAACATAGGATGTATTCATTATTGATAATGAATAGACCTTCATGTCTATAAACATTGAGTGGATCCATTCCAAAGAAATGAGAAAAGGAAGAGGAAGAAGGTGATCCTCTGCACTGGAAATGATCCAGAGAGAGAGAAACAAGGAGTGACAATTGGGAAAGCAATGAGATGACCCAAAACATTATAAAGGTTGTGAGCTTTCAAATAGAAGTGATCTATCACAAACCTTATAAACAGCAGTGCACTTTTAGTGGATTTGGTACAATGGCATATCACCGTTCTATGCTCCTTGGATGCAGCCTAGTGAGGGAGAACCAAGTAAAAATCTCTGCATCTACCTGGTTACTTCCCTGCATTGCATTTAAATCATCATCATCAGATAAATAAGAAATGAAGTAGTGATAATAAGCACAAAAGTTCAAAAAAAGTTACCCTTGTAATAAATAGTTTATGATATAGTGGGGTAGAATGAATTTTGAAAAATAATATCCATACCCTGATTCAACCCCTCTCAGGTTATATAGGCCCATATTTGTCCTAACAAAAATTATATCATAATGTTACTGCAATATCTCCACAATCTAGTTTCTAAGAATAGTGATAACATGGTGTAATGAATTCACATCAATCAACATGAATTGTTGATTGACGATTCTAATACAACTACTGAACATGGCCTTGTTAGTGTTAACATGTTGGACCTGCTTATTCCATCTGACCTCATATTTGATACCTTTCAAATTTTCCTTATGGTTTTTTTCTATCATCGTTAAACAAAGATGCTCTTGTTTTTTCCACACTGCCATTGTTTCATTTCCTACCATTTCCTCAGTTTCAACAACATCAATATGTTCTTTCGGAGCTCTATGTGCAAATGGTGGTTGTACTAAGGAACTGGGAGCAACAATAATAATAGATTGAGAAACCAGCTGGTTCTCTACACTTCAAGTAGAAGAAGGTTGAGAGACCTGTATTTATTATACAATATGAGCAGTATTAGGTTGAGATAGCTGTGGTGCTTTGGGAATGAGAACATCATCACTTGAAGAAGTCATTATCTGCCGAAGTGGTTTGATATTTTAATTTATAGTACATAAAAGAATTATTGAAAATATATTAACATAAGGTAACATGTTTTATATTACAAAAATATATACTTATTATTTATTTTTTTAATGGATGAAGGGATTTGACCCCTCTATATACTATCCAAATACCTTCGTTGTGGTATCCTCTGACATACAAAACATCACCTACATTGGGACTGCATCGAATTTATTGCGACATACCATTGAAAGTGTCATCCTCTTTGAATTTTTTTCTGACCCTTCAGTAGGTTTGGTCTATAACAAAACAATTTACTAGTTTCAATTAGCGAGATATGAAACCTAAAATACTTGTACTCCCTAGGATTCCATTATAAATGGTTCATCATTGTACACATCATTACTTAAATCTAATTTCATTAATCCCAAGTCATCTATTTTAAGAGAACTCCTATTATCAACCCAATTGCATTGAGAAATTGATACATGTATGTTCTTATAATCCAACTCCCATATTTGTTTGATGATTCCAAATTATGAAATATTAAAAAAATGGATTTATGTATTCATCACTAAAAACATGCATAACATCAACTATAAGTGTATATCTACTATTTTTCATGGTACTATGTATATCATGTTCATTAGTATAGAATGTACAACCATTAATTACAAAAGAATTATAAGATAATACATACAAACTTGGTCCTCTAGCTATCCATCGAATTATTTATAAAATTGAGTTTGTATTTTCAACTGACTCTTTAAATATATAGTTCAAAAACAATTCTATAAACATTCTATTATTTGTATTTGATTTCGATTTTCTGCCATTGATGTATTGAAATTCCTAAGAAATTAATTTGGGGTTTCTACATATGGTTCATCCTCCAGACTATTATGAAAAAACATTAATGTGGGCTTGCTCTCGATTAGTAATATTTATTGAGATAGCCTCTATTCAAGAAATTCTATCACCCACAAGCTGACCAGATTGAAGTGACTTCAGTAGAAAAATTCATTCCACACTGGACATGTATTCTATATAGAATTCAATGACTTCCTCGGCAATATATCACTATGCAAAACAACACCTAGGGTGACTTCAATTTTTGACATAACCTTTTAAAATATTTATATATCGTTGAATGGGGTACATCCATTTATAGTGTACGGGACCACATAGTCGAATCAGTCTCACCAATTGAACCGTCAATTGAACCAAAATATCAGTGAATGTTGGTGGGAAGAACATTTCAAATTCATATTATTTGACAAAAAATTATCTTTCCTTACTCGACAATTTAATCAGGTCTATATCATTTTTGCATATAACTTTGACGAGTAAATAGAGATTTGTTAATGTATAATGGACATTCATTGGAACAATAAAACGTAAAGCTATATGAATTACATCTTTCATTAAAATGTGGAAGTCATATGATTTTAGACCATTTAAATTTAAATCATTTATTGGAATGGTGTTCTTTATATTCGATGTTTACACCTCTATAACCTTTACATCATTCAAGTTGTTTCAAAACTGATATATCATTTTCCTAGAAAGAGTGTAAGTATCTAGAGGAAGAAACGTTAGTTTTTCACACTTATCTGGCTCCAACTATTCTCATATTCCCATATCAACCATGTCCAACTTAGACTAAATTCCATCTTTTATTGATGGGTTCATTTATCAATGTGTTGAAGGTACTATCACATATATTTTTATCAATATTTATAACATCAAGAATGTGTCTAACATACAAAATATTTTAGTGTGGTAATTGAAAAAAACTGATCTCTTCTTCCAACTAGTTTTCATATGGTTTTTAATAAACCTTTTACCAAATGCAGTATACACATATTTTACTTTCTCAAATAGTTGATAACCTATTAGTGGAGACGGTGTTATACATTCTTTTGAACATCCATCGAATGATGTCATCCAAGATCGGTACTTATGTCATTGGGTGAGAAATTTGTGATGTCCTGGAAACATTGTTTTTTATGAATGTTTCAACATAATTGATGGTGTACCATGTTCACATACAGGAAAACCATGACTTCCATTAATTCTATATATTAAAAATTTTATATACGATGAAAAGTCATTTATCTTCTCATATGACATGGATCTTAGTGGGAAATATTCATTTCTATAATCATCATAATACATAACACCTGAATCACTCAACAATTTTAATTCATTGATCATTGGAGAAAAACAAAAAATCATTTTCATTACCCTGATGTTTCAGACATGATATAATCATAGATTGCATGTTGTTTTTTTGTTTCATGCATAACCACCGTGACAAGTTATAATCTACCAACATAACTGGACATGTACTGTGAATGCTACTTTGAAATCCAAATGGATTCGCTCAATCTATAGATAAAACAAGATGAAGGTTTCTTGTATTTTTTTTAAAATCAAGATACACATGATCGATTCTCTTTTAGTATGGAGATTATACAGTGTGACATAGTTTCCCATCTTTATTTCTTCTGTTTTCATGCCATGTCAATTTCCCTACAGTCTCCTTGCTTTCACATAGTGGGCTAATACTTGGAATGATTGGAACGTAACATACAAATTTCATAGGACCACATTCATATTTCTTATATCCAGAAGCACCAAACTTTGGGAATTATCTTTGTGATTTGTGGTCCTTGTGAAATAGTATACCATCATTCGGGAAAGCGTGTATTCATTCAGAGATCATACCAATCTAACATAGAATTCTTTTGTCATTGTATCATTGGTATGGGTGATCATTATATTTTGGGATCATGCCATTCAAGAGATATTGTAATTATATAAAACTAGATTCAATCCAACTATTTCCTGCTTGCAAATTTTACAGCTTTAGTATGGCTATCAATGCGGTATATTTAGTGCAACCACTATAAAAAATAATCTTTGCACCACTCTTTAAATACTCAAACAATTTTGGGTAATCAAAATGTTCATCTTCAACTATCCTTATCATTTACTCAATATGATCTTCATCATTATTCAAATCTATAATCATGTCCTTGATACAATCATCTTAATTATGCACAAATGTAATCATATCAGATAATCCACAAAACACAATGTTATCCCATCCACTATTAAAAATTCATTTTCTCACGTGTTAATTCCCACATTTATAGCTCTGATATATTCTATGACAGATCAAGTGTTTTTCTATATCCTCTGGAATAAGCTGTCACTAATAAAAACAATGTAAACAAGGACAAAGGATTTGAGAATGGTTATATGCATGATCTTTTCTAAACATGATGAACTATTTCACTCCATGTTCATACTCTCTGGTCAAATGATTAACACTCATCCCTACTTCATTCATATCCATCCAATTCGATTTGGTAAAATTTGTATTTAACAAAATTAATACATACAATATTGATATAATGTAATGGATTTCTTAAATGTATACAAATAAAAACTTAAATGATTATGAAAAAACTACAGTTCAAATGTCCTTTGAAAACTATTTAAAAAATCACACATGAAATCCCATTAAAATAACCAACCATTTAAACAAATTTCTCTTTAAAATAGCACATTTTTTTAAAATAAATCAATCAGTTCAAAACAATCAGTCACAGTACAACAATTCCTTTTTTTAACCATTCAATGCATCTTCATGACAGAAAAATTGTAATAATTTTAAATGAGTGACAAACCACTAAGAAACACTTCAAAACTCATGAATCATTTTAAATGAGTCACTTAAGAAATTTTAAAAATATATAGATCCCATGAAATAAACATTATAAATGAAACATAAAAAATCATTGATTCATCACAAATCTATCAATGTTCTATGATTTCATGACATTATTCCAAAGGTTGGTATAATAATAATAATTTCCATAAGATTTTGATAATTTGATCCCCACTATTGGATATCCATTATCCATTATTCCATTGTCTAGTTATATCAAGCATACAACACTATAATACCAATGTCCTAATATATATGTTCCATAATCAGTGACCACACTCACAAACATGAAACACTCGTGTTACAGTTTCCTTCAAACACTTCATTATCCCAATGATCATTGTCTCACACCAAAGAAATTGGTTGTACACCCCAAGAAAAATGTATATGTTTCTCAAATGATGTACTATTGGTTCCTTCCTTTATAAATACACGTAATAAAATATATAAACCTGAACACATTACATAATCAAATATTATTCTACTGTCATTCCTATCACAACAATAATTTCCCTATGTCACTCATCACTAGAAGAAGTGTCTTGTTCTTATTTTTCATTCGAACCCTCCTATTACATAATGTTCATCTCTCCCTTCATAGTGGTGTTATTGATACATCTTATGGGTTTAAATTTTACATGTATTTTTTACCTCCTACACCCAAATATGACCCCGATGTGCCTATTTCAAATTATATATCTCCCACTTAGTCTCTAATGTTTTCCATCCATCTCCATTAGATCCATCAACCTTTGACCGATCTGATGGCATTTGAGCGGTAATTTCTTCTGAGATCTATTCTATTTATATATTATTTTTTGTTAAATTATTATAGATATATATTGGATCTATGTTTTCCTTGATTATAAGATGAGAAAATCCTCCTTTTATTATAGATCAGGATAGAATCATGAAGGTTTTCATAATTTCTAGATCAAACAATTATCTACCATTCACAAGAGAATTCAATGGGTATATGTTATTGAATCATATTAGTATAACATTTTTTGTTTTAGGATTGATGGTATATACTTAATCCATTGATGGGGAGGTTCACCTGAGGTCTTATGTTTTTTTGGATCGAACCTGATGGTTTAAGTTGAGGCGATATGGGTAAATTAATCCATAATATCCCAAAAACCCAAGAAAATTCTTGCAACTTTCACAATTTACAAAAAATAAAATAAAATTTATAAACCCCAATCTCAATATAATATTTTATCAACTATAGTGAATGTAAAATTAAATAGATAATCACTAATCCATGATCATGTAAATGAATCCTCAACAACCTAGCCCCCAAAATTTTCTATCAACCACTCATCCCAATATTACTTCAACCAACCAATGTCCTATCCTATAAATTATTTAGATGATTTACATTGAGGAAATACCGTTTCAAATGGAAAAGTAAATATGGTTTTATTTTAATGATTCATTATTCATAACAATGGGAACATTTTCAAATAGAATACCATTTTTTATCATTCGAGGGAAGGATTAAACTGTTTAATAATTTACCTATATAAATTCCCCGGAAAGATCAATTAGTAATCTAGGATCCTAAGAGAACAATGGGTGATATTGAAAAATAATAAAAAAGAAATTGATATAGAATGGTAATTGGGGGGGGTCTACTATTGTTCTTCAAAAACAATGAGGAATGTAACAGAGGAATGAGAATATATATAAGGAGTGTTTTTGGAGACATGAATAGAATTAATGGGAGGATAGAATTTAACATTATAAAAGTGAAATATTTATATGTGTGATTTATAATGAATATATATAGAGATGAATGGAGTGTCTAGGTGGGTCAAACCAAAACTGTTTCTACCTTTTCATTTATAATGACCGGGTAGAAGTATTTTATGATTTTGAAGGTGAATTTTGTGCTTGGTAGAGAGGATATCAGTTAATATAGTCATAAATAGGGTGGAGATGACCTCAAATTTTTATGGTTCCATGATAATAATATCTCCTTCATATAATCCATAATGCATCTCAGATTCATAATCACATCACTTATGTAATATGATATGATCCATCATCGGAACATCAACAAAGTGGATGCACAAGACACCTTTTTTGATTTATTTCCCAAATGATTTAGTGTGAATGATTAATAATTTATGATTCATTATAACCATGAATATGATGACTGTAAGTAAAATATATGTGGCAAATAGAAACATATGAAGAAGAACTTTTTGGATTGGTGATTGTGGAACATGGTGATACCAAACTGATGATAATTTTTAGAATAAGGGAATTTTTAGGCATTTAATTGTATTTGTTTTCACTTCCCTGGATATCAATCATCATGGAATATCCACATTAAAGGATAATGGGAGAGTACCATTCTGGGATGTTTGAGACAGAACATAATGATTATGTTGAATGTGGACTAACCATAAGTGTTTATTATGACCTTGTTTTTGGTAGCTGGGAAACATGGTACTAATATAAAAATATTCAATATGGTTAATTCTATGGTGTGATGGTTTATTTGGGTGGAAAGGAAAATTGTGAGAGAATTAAGGCCTGTCTCTCAAAGACATATTCAGGTATTCCTAAAATCAAGTATGGAGAACCACAGTGTTGTCACTCCTGGAAGGGTGTCATCAGCCTCCTTTAAGGGGATGCTCTTGATAATTTAACATTACCCATAGGCACTAGGTAATTCTAACCAAGGGTTAATTGTTAGATATATGACACCTATTATATTTATGAAACTGAATGTGAAAATATATTTTATGCTTTGAATGATGGATGTCTTTGTGTAGGATGATTGGGTCCTATTGATCTTTGGATTCCAATCATATAATTGACAATGAATCTCTATTAGGAAATAGGAAAAGATGATGTTCAATCCTATCATGTTTTTTAGTATTTAGAATATTGATAATTTATAGTGTAATTTCAATCCACCATTTTGGATATCATCTATCGGGGGAATTCTACAACACTATGGGATCATGCATAATACATCATGAAGTGTAGGATAAAAATTTATTATTGCATCATGGTTTTCACACATGGATGGTGGGGAATTTCACAATATGCATCTTAACAAGAAGATTGAGGTCGAGTAAAATTATCATTCGTTAACAATGTGATATTTCATTTCCATATGATTCTAACTTTATAATAAGTGGTGACTCCATAGGACTCCAACACATCCGCCCCTAACATACATGGTTTTTGAATAAAAATATAATATTGAGTGAGTGAATAAATATATTTTAATACTAATTATGATTATTTCAAAAAAATTAATAATGAAAAATGTTAAATAATTGTTGATGTTTGTTTCATTGAAAATTTTAGATTTAATGATAAATATTTCATACAATATAAGAAAATTTATTCTCTCTCTGATAATTGATTTATAATATTTATAATTGAATTTTAATATGGTTATGGTTGTTGTTCCTTTTTGAATGATATGAGATTTCATGCTTTATGATAAGAAATGTTTTAGGATTGTGGGATTTAATATTAATAATTCATTCATTAAATTTTTTTATATTTCATTCATTGATCATATTATTCAAGAAATGTTTTTTTCTTAATTTATAACGTTTTTAATTATTTCAGGCAAATAGACAATCTTTAGGAATTCAGATAAAAATAGATGAAAATATAAAGAAGGAATCTATATAGGTCAAAATTTTGTAAATGTGAAATTCATTCATTTAATAGAAAAATGATCCAACACTCATAATTGAATCGTATGATATAAAACCATCATTAGGTATATAGATGATCAAATGAAGCAACAAATATGGTTCTGAGGGTAGATGAGTGCACTGATGTCACAATAAGAATTACAAATAATCATTGACATAGTTTAAAGAGAGACTATGTTGTTTCGGGGTAGTACAGGGAAAGAAAAATAATTTGGGAGGGAACTAGTGTTTCTCATTTGGTTAGTTTATGTGATATCTTGTGTAATAATCCTAGCACCACAAACAAATCTATTTGGGATCAAGGATATGTGTAACATTGAACTATTAAAGGAACCCATGTTTTGACCTTATATGATGTCACTCAATTAATTGTTAACATTGGGCTTCTAGGGATTGTTTTCACCTCTATTGTATCCCACTAGACTACCACAAGAAATTCCATGGACAGTGGTGTATCTTGAGCTAAATCCTAAACATGAAGGAATCCAAATACACTATAAATAAAAATATTTTTCCATAGCACCTACATCTTATACCAACGTAATGAATGACAACTAACATGAAATTCATTTAGTGCAAAAACAAGGACCACCAAGACCCAAATTGATCAATGGATAATTTTTCCCGTACAATTCACCAAATCACCACAAATATGAAACTGAAATAACATGTGAAACAGATGAGAAATAAGAGAAATCTCACCGTAGAGGTGGGATTCAATGCACGGCGGAGGTGGATTCTTAGCAGAGGATAGGTGCTTGGTGGATGAGTACTCTGATATAGCAGAGATGCACGATAGACGAGTTGGTGGTAGGGGAGAGTTGTGTAGGGGAGGATAGGAATGAAACTGAGGAAATTGGAGTGGTAGAGGAGAGGCACGCGATAGAGAAAATCACGAAAGAGGAGAAGATGCACACAATAGAGGAGATGCACGTATAGAGGGAAGGTTCACAGTAGAGGAGTTGGTGGGAGAGGAGGATGCAATAGTGGCATTGATCAGCTTCCAGAGGGCTTGAGGGGTGTGGGGAAGGATGAGAAAGTTAGGGTTAATTTATAAAATCTAGGGAAACCATTATCAGTGCTAGCTAAAAAGCACTGATAGAGGTATGTTTTATAAGTGCTAAAATAAAAATCACTGACAAATAGGCCTTTATCAGTGCTTTTTTATCACTGAAAAAGGTATATCCTTACCCGTACTAAAAATGCACTAATTAAGGAAGACATTATCAGTGTTAAAAATATAGCGTTGATAAATACATCCTTTATTAGCACTTTTTAGCACAGATAAATATATGCCTTTATCAGTAGTGAAATATATCTAAAAAAGATATAATGTAAATAATTTATTTATAATATAATATATATTTATAACATTATAACCATGAAAAATATATATTTATATTTATAAAATTATAATTTTAATAATTATAAAATTATAATAAATATACTTATTGTATTTAGAATATTATAAATATATATAATAAATTAATTAATTTTTTTTATAATATTATAGATGTATATAAATATATATTTTTTATTTTATAATATCAAAAAATATCTGTTGTTTGAAATTTAGAAATGGAATACTTATTCTAAAAGTGGGTTTCTCATCATTTTTTCAATATGGCATATTGCTGAATGATCAATGTCAAGGACATACTAGGAGATCCTATGTGATGCATGGAATGATAATTCAAGGGTAATAGATTCTCATTGTGTGAGGTTGGTTGATTTCATAGGGATGTCACTTTGAGATGGTGAAGAGTGTAGCACATGGAGGATAATGAATGTGGTTACTGAGCGGTGGTCGTGAGAACACATTGGAAAGGGAGAGGAATTTTTGTAGAATGAGAAGATGATTCATATTGATTGGGGGATATATCTATGGTAAATCATACCCACTAGAGTATAGAGAGTGGGCTATGATGAACGATCTAATGCAGAAACATATTTGAACTTGGGGATTGATGGAGTAGGCACTCTAGCTCACTACTACAAATAGTACATTTATCAGCACTAGAAAGCTCTTTTATAAACGCTAGAAAAGCGTTGTTAATATCAACAAATATAGGGGGGTCCCCTTTAATAATTCAAAAAACACCGAAAATGGGAGTCCTTTATATGTGATAAAAAAGCTAATAAATCCCCCCCTTATCAGTTCTATTTTAACCCTAATTAAAGATATTTTTTATCAGCACTCAAAAATAGTGCTCATAAAGTGAGACTTTATCAGCACTCAAAATAGAACTGATACAGTATGACTTTTTCAGTGCTCGAAATAGCACTGATTAAGTCCTATCTGCCTGTGATGTGTTGTTAATATAACAGTACACCCACCATCTTTACCTTCACATCTAAATAAAACACCCACAAGTGTCACCTACACAACAAACACACACCACTTACAAAAAATAGCACATGCACAGTGAAACCAAGAACAAAGAAGTGCACACAGGGGTTTTTCCAAACAATGCTATATATTTGAAATAAAGTTGTATATAATTGCACTTATAATAATCCAAAAAAATTAATAGTATTAATGTTTCACCCTTTCAAATTTTTGATCACATATTTAAAATGTCCATTAATGGAATTAGTTGCTGAACAAATCATCCAAACTCAATAAAATTATCCACCTATATAATAAAACATATATTATGTTAGTAATATAATAAATAATTAAATAATCATTAATATTAAATAATACATTTTTAAAATGTAAAATTATTAATAAAAATGATTCATTTTGATTCATACAAGTCACAACATGCATCATATTGAGGTTTTGTTGATTACTACATGTCACAAATGAGTTATGGATAATTGTTCAAAAATTTCAAAATAATCTATTTGAGGTTTCTTGGGTTTTAGTATGTCACATTTTTTATACTAAAATTAATATCATTTTTAAATGAAATATTTGAATTTATACATGTCACATCATTCATTGGATTGAGGTGTGTTTGATTCCTACACATTACAAATGACTAATGGATCGTTGTTCTAATGTATAAAAAATCCTGAATGATTTTTCTTTATTTTCAGTATGACATTTGTGTTTTTTGACTAAGATATCATTTCAACCAAGAAACACCCATTTTGAGTTATATCGGTCGCATCGTGCATCAGTTTGAGATGAGACCGCTTCATACACGTCACAAAGGACATATAAATTACTCTCCTAATTTATGATCAAAATGGGGGGCATTTTTTTGGTTTGTAGTTAGTGAAACGTTTTTGAGATAAAATTTCAATTTTAAAATAATAACATACACATTTAGTAATTCTGGTCACACCGTGCTTCAAGATGAGGTATATTTGATTCCTACACTTCAAAAATGACTAATGTATCACTGTCTAAAAGTATCAAAATAATCACAATTCTTTTTCATAGTTTACAATATGTCACTTGTTTTTTACTTAAATTATTTTCAAATTTAAATAAAAATGTATTTTGATATCTGTCAGTCACATTGAAAATTGTATTGAGGTGTAGTTGATTCCTACCCACCAAAAATGACTCAGGGAATGTTGTTCTATGGTATCCCAAAAATCAAAATGCATTTGCTCAATATTTATTATGCATGTTATGTTTTTTTTACTAAAATGTAATTTCAGATAGAAAACAATCTTTTATTGAGTCATACTGGTCACATTGTGCTTCGATTTGATGTGAGACTGATTTATACACGTTAGAAAGAACATAAGGATCACAATCCTAAATTATGAATAAAATAGGATAGTGTTATCTTTGTTTATAATGAGTGACACATTTTAAACTAAAATGTAAATTTTAAACTGATAATAGACTCTTTTTGTCATACTAGTCACAACGTACATTGGATTGAGTATTGGTTTATTCCTATACATCACAAATCACTCAAAGATATTTTTCCTAATGGTTCAAAACAATTTGTATTCATTTTCTCAGTTTTTAGTATGTCTACTATTCTTTTTTACTAAAATTAATGTCAACATTAAATAAAAAGACAGATTTGGATTTATACCAGTCATATAATGTGATTAATTGAGGTGGGTTTTATTCCTAGACATAAAAAAGGATTCATGAATCATTTTCCGAAATTATCGAAATAATTTAAATGTTTTCCCTCATTTTTCAATACTCTAGTTGTGTAATTTTACTAATATTAATGTCAATTTTAAATAAAAAGAGACTTTTAGTCATACGGGTCACATTGTGTGACGGATATAGGGGAGGTTGATTTATAAAAATAAAAAATGAGGTATATATCATTATCCTATTGTATAAATAAAATGAAAAATCATATTCTCACTTTATAGAATGTCAGTTGTGTTTTTTACTAAAATATCATTTCAAACTAAAAACACACATTTTGAGTCGAACCGGTCACATCATTCGTCAGTTTGACAGGAGACTACTTCATACATATCCCAAAAAACATTTGAATAGTTTTCCTAAATTATGAAGACAATCATAGTTATTTTTACTTGTTTTCAGTGAGTGACATTTTTGATCTAAAATGTCAATTTTAAAATGATAACAGTGTCTTTTAGTATTATTGGTCACAATGTTCGTCAGATTGAGGTGTGGTTGATTCCTATATGTTAAAAATTAGTAATGGATCCTTGTAAAAATGTATATGAACAATCCAAATCTATTTTCTTAGTATTTATTATGTCACTTGTTCTTTTTTCTCAATTTATAGTCAATTAAATATATAAATAAACACATAAACTCATAACGGTCACACCATGTAAGAGATTTAGGTATGGTTGATTACAATACATCAAACATGACTTATGGATCACATTACTAAAGTATCAATTCAGTACTAATATGATTGCTCAGTTTTCATCATGTCACCTATTCTTTTCACTCGAAAATACTTATGATTTTAAATAAAAATAGACTCTTAAAGTCCTACTAGCCACATCTTAATTCTGTTTGTGTACATTCTTTCATCAGGTATGTTTCTCATTCGTTTCTAAAAAACATATATTTTCTTGTGAATATGATTCTTTTCTAAAGTCCAGGTAGTGCTAAAAAAATAAAAATACACAAAGTATTAATAAATATTTCAAATTAAAGAGTAATTATCTTCAAAAATACCTATTTAAAGATGTTAGTTTGTTTAAGAAATACGATCTCTTTCAGAATTTTTAATCATAATAATCACAGTCTTTATCAGTTTGTTTGTTTCAGACAATGAAAAAACATTGAAAAAAATAAATAATTGTCTTTGTATGTGTTTGGATAGTGAAGTCCTATAATTTACACCATGTTTTGTGTCAAGTAATAATATTTGTGAACTTCCTTATCATTTCCCCTTGTCTTAATCCATGATGTAGACGATATTCATGCACCTATTTATCAAAATAGAATCCTCAACAAAAGATAATATAAATTATATAACAATATTTCATGTTGAAAAATGTTTTCTGTAGTGTATTATAAATTGAAAAATTCCATCATGTGTGGTCAGTTTTTTGGATATCCATGCAGTGAATCCTTAAAATAAATCTTTGGAGTATCCAATTTACTGGTATTGAGTATCCAGTGAATCCTAAGTACACACAAAATAAAACATAAAGAATAAAATTAAATTATATTTGATATTAATAAATTTTAGACTTTTACACCAACATCATTGTTGTTAAGAAGATTTTTTCATCCTTAATTTTTTAGGTAAAATTTTTGAGAACGCATGCCACTATTTCACCCTCTTTCTCAGATTGTCTTTTCGATTTGTAATATAAAGGTGACATGAGGACTAATGGGTCCAGTTTTTTGTTCATGGGGAAAACCCTTCAATTGTTTTTCAATATATTCCTCTGAAAAATATTAAATGTATTTAGTCAAAATTATCATAGTATATCAACTTTTGTAGAATCAAATCATGAAATCATACCTCATGTATACATCCACAACTGAGCCTCCTATCAAGTCATCCTTCTGTATTTCACTTACATTGTCAACACTAATGAAATCTGGATTTTCCTATTTGTATATATTTTGGTCAAAAAGAATTGTGTGAGTACCACCTTCTTTCAACTTCATATTCACATGATTCTACAATGATGATAAATTTGGATTTAGAATGGGTGTGTTTTATGTGATTTCAGTAGATCGTTTTGATCAATTGGTTGGTCCTTGTGATTATTTTGAACCAAACATTATTTTCACCCCCTTCCCTGTGTCAATTTATAATAATATTAATCAGTTTAAATAGTTTTTCATTAAATTTTAACGAGTTATCTTGATAAATAAATTTGAAATAAATAGATCATTGACAACTTGTTTTTAAAAATCTATGACAGCCATGCGATGAATGTTCCAAGATCTTGTTCGACCTTATGAATATCATCATCATAAATTGGAAGAGGTATCTTAGTGCTCAGCTCTTGGGGTACATTAATCTATACATTAACATGAAATGTTTTAAGTGGTCTATTGTGTATGATGACTTTCTGGATATCAAATATTGTAGCCTTCGCTACAAGATGATTGGTGGGAGGTGATAGATATAAATCACAAACACTTTCACCCAAAAAAATATTATTACAAGAATGGAATCAGTGTATCTATGATTCCAAATTTATATAAACAATTATTAGAACATTTATTACCTCATATAAGACAGATATTTGATGTGAATGGATCAACTCAAAGCTAGTGGCGGTGGGAAGCAATCTTCATGCACTATATGTTCTTGAGTGGTTTCTTCTCACCCTCATCCATAAAAATTTCCATGAATTCTTACAACAGTTTCATATATTCGTCAAGGATGTCTATTCATTCTCTCATCAATTTTATCTATTCACTTTGAACCTCATCTTGTTTGTTTCTCATAAAATGTTTGGGTTTTCACCCCAAAACATACACCTCTGACACAACTATACTTTTCTAACTAATTCATGGCCACCAAAAGTATATCTACACCCACTTTAAATGTTACTAATTCCTATGACAATGTCATATAGAAAATATAGGAAAATAAGTAATCATTTTTATTAAATATGGATTTAATGAAAAAAATATATATTGTGTCATACTTATACATGTTCCTCACACTTTTTGTGTGTTTTCATCTATTACTATCAAATCTATATTTAGGCGTGCATCCTTCCATATCACATGGTGTGGGATGAAAGTGAAATTTTATTTTCATTATTTAATCTTCATATAATGAGAGGTACAGATTTATGGTGTTTTTTATGTCACATATGATTATTAAAGTAGATTTAAAATACATACCAATTTTTTATCAAATGAAACGTTCCCTATTATTTCTTTATTGTAGGGGTACGCTGGTTTTGCTACTCCTTACTTATTTTTATCATAGAGATTCTATTTCCAAAATAAAAAACTGTTAATCAAAATGATAAATACATATATCATCAAACAAGTTATTACCAAATACACTGTATCTAAAAAGAATGCTCCACACAATAGCTAGTAAAGGAATCCCATGTTCCTTGGGTTATCAGGTATGCATAAATAGTAAGTGGGGGCGGTTTTATTTTCCCTTCATCATATTTAAGGTAACACCTCGTAAAAATTTTATGAAACCCTCTGTGAATCCTCCTAAACACACATAATTCATATTGTTTGTGCAAGTCATCAACTATAAATACACATCACAAAGAATAATGAGGAGTAAGTCAGTGTTTTGATTATTTTATTTTTAGAAAATTAATGAAATTATATCATAATAATACTGTAATATATCTCCAAATAAGTGTCTTAAGCCCAATGATAACCTGGTTCCATATTTGTACATCAATTCACATGAGTTTCTGAGTGACGATTTCAATGTAACTACTGAACTTGGCCTTGTTTTAGTTAACAGGATAGACCCACTTATTCAATCTGACCTCTTATTTGATCCCATTCGCATTTTCCCTTATTGATTTTTTATAGCACCAACAATCTATGGAGCTCCTATTTTTTATGTAACACTAGTGTTTCATTGTCTACTATTTCCTCTATTTCAACATAATGAATATGTTACTCTGGAGAGTAATGCAAATATAGTGGTTGTACTACTGCATTGGTCACAGTAGCATAAATAGGATGAGAAACAAGTTGGTCCTCTACACTGCGAGTAGCAGAATGTTGAGAGACATGTTATTCCTCTGTACTGTGAGCAGTAGCGGGTTGAGAGACCTTTTGTGCATTGGGATTGGGAGAATCATCACAAGAATAATTCATTATCTACATAAGTGGCTTAACATATAATTTAGATTAAAAACAGAGTTAGTTAACATATAATAACATAAAGTAACATTATGTATATTAGAAAAATGAAACTGGATTATTGAAGAATTTTTAATGGAATAATGAATTTGACCACTTTATAGACTATCCAAATCCCTTCATTGTGGTCTCCTCTAACATACTAAACTCTGCCTAAATTGGGACTACTGTTAAATCATTGTGATGTATCAAAGAAAGGTTTATCCTCCTTTGAATTTTCATCTAAACCTTCAGTATGTTTGGTCGATAACGAAATAATTGACCAGTTTCTCTTACCAATTTATGGAACATAAAATAGTTGTACTACATATGATGCCATTATAAATGGTTCATCTTTGTACCCTTCCTCACTAAAATCAAATTTCTTGAATCCCAACTCATATATTTTAACAACACTCATATTTTCATCCCACTTGCATTGAGAAATCGGCACATGGGTGTTCTTATAATCCAACTCACATATTTGTTTGATGATTCCAATGAATGAAATATTTTCCAAAATTGGACTTTTGTTCATAACACCGGAAACAAGCATAGCTTCAACCCCAAATGTAACTCCACTATTATGTATGGCACTATGTCAGTAATTTTCATTTGTATGGAATGTATAACTATTAATTACCTAAGAATTATAATATAATACATACAAACACGGTCCTCCATCAATCCATCTAAGTCATTTTGAAATCGACTCGGTATTTACATCTAACTCCATAAATATATTTTCACAAAATAATCCTATAAATTGTCAATTATTTGTATTTGATATCTATTTTTCAGGACTTTCTGTTTTCAAATGCCTAATAATTTCATTGTGGGTTTCTACATATTAGTAAACCTACAAACTGTTATGAAAAACATAAAGGTGAGATTTCTCCTGATCTGTAATATTAATTTTGATAACCACTCTTCCAGAAATTCTCTTACCAGCATGCCGCCTAGTGTGATGATATTTTGGTAGACTAGTGCTTTCCACACTGGATAGGTATTCAGTATATTATTTAATGGCTTCCCCAACAATATATTTCTATATAGTACAACTATCTGGATAATTTTGATTTTTAAAATACAGTTTCAAAATATTTATATACCGCTCAATGGGGTACATCAATCTATACTTTAAACGACCACATAATTGAATCTCTCTCACCAAGTGAACCATCAAATGAATGATAATATCAAATAATGTTGGTGGGGAGAAAATTTCAAATTCAAAAAATATGACAGAAATTTCACTTCCCATACTCATAAATTTCCACGGGTCTATAACTGTGTTATAAATAGATTTGAAGATGAAATATAGATTCGTTAATTTATAATGGAAATTCTTGGGAATGATCAAATTTAAATCTATAAGAATTATATATGGGATCGAAACATGAAATTAAGGTGATTTCTGATCCGTTAAATATTAATCAGTCACTGACACGATGTTCTCGATACTCAATGAATACCCATCTATAAACTTTAAATCATTCAAGAAGTTATGAAACTTATATATCTTTTTCTTGGAAAGAGTGTAAGAATCTGGAAGAAAAAAATTACATTTTTCTCCTATCACTGGCGCCAACTCGTCTCGTATTCCCATGTCAACCATGTCCAACCTAGACATAATTCTATCCTATGTTTTTATGGGTTTATTTAGAAATATGTCAATGAAATTTTCAGATATATTTGTTTCAATATGTATAACATCAAGAATGTGTCTGCCATACATAAAATTCTAGTGTAGTAATTAAAAAAACTGATATCTTCTAAAAACTATTTTTGACATTGTTTTTTGAAAATGGTCTACCAAAAGCAGTATCCAAGTCTTTTACATTCTCAAGCAGTTGATCACCAATAAGTGGAGATGGTGTTGTATGTTATTCTGAACATCCATCAAATGATGTCATCCAAGATCAGTACATATGTCATCGGGGTAGAAATTTGTGATATCATAAAAAAATGGTTTTCAATTAATGTTTCATTCTAATTGACTATGTACCTTGTTCGCAGAGTGGACAACCATGACATCCTTTAATGCTATATCCTAAAAAAATTTCATAAGAAGGAAAGTAATTTATATTCCAATAGAACGTGACTCTCAATGTGAAATATTCATTTATATGATAATCATACAACGTAACCCCTAAATCCTACAAAATTTTAAATCCTTGATTAATTGATTCAAATAAACATCAATATCACTACCCAGTTGTTTTGGTCCTGATATAAGCATATATAGCATGATGTGTTTTTGATTCATGCATAACCATAGTAGAAAGTTATAACTTACCAACATAACCATCCATGTAAGGTGTGTGATTCATTGAAAACTATAAGGATTCACTCCATCTAAAGATAAACCAAGAAGAAGGGTTCTTGGCTCATTTCCGAATTAAAGACACTCATGATCGATTATATTCCACAAAGAACAGTCTTCCATGTGATGTTAATTCCCATATTTAATTCTTCTATATATGTAACATGTCAATTTCCCAAAGGTCTCCTCACATCCATATAGGCACCTAAACCATGGAATGATTCGAATTTACCATACAACTTTCATAGGACCAAATTCATATTTATTGTATCGAGAAGCAGTATAATTTGGGAATTTTGTATGTAATTTGTGGTCCTGTGAAAAGGTATACACACATTCAGGAAATTGTGTATTCATTCAGGGATCATACCCATCGAACACATCATTCTTTTGGCATTGTATCTTCGACTTGGGTGCTTGTTATATTCTGGGAACAAGTCATTCAAGAGAGATTGTAATTCTCTAAAACTAGCGTCACTTCATATATTTCCTTCTTTAAAATTATAAAGATTCAGTATGGCTAACAATGTTGTATATTTAGTGCAACCCCCTTAAAAAATAATCTTTGCACAACTCTTTAACTGCTGAAACAATTATGACATATCACAGAGATTATCTTCAATTGTCCTTATCATTTCTTCAATATGATCTTCATCATAATTCAAATCTACAATAATATCCTCGATACGGTCTTTTTTATTGTCCAAACTTGTAATCATATCAGATAATCCAAAAATCGCATTGTTGTACCATCCACTAGAAACATTTTCTTTTTCCCCATGTCGATTCCAACATTTATAACATTGATCTATTCCGTGACAGATCAAGGGTTCTTCAATCTCCTCAGGACTAACATTTATTTAATAACAACAATGTAAACATGGACAAAAGATTTTATAAGGGTCATATGGATGACGTTTTTTAAACATGATGAACTATTTTACTCCATATTCATAATATTTTATCAAATTATTATTTCCCATACATTATTTATTCATATTCATCCTATTATATTCAGTGATATTAAGATTTAACTAAATAAATACACTAAATATCAATATAATGTAAGGGCTTTCCAAATTCTCTAAAAATATATTCATAAAAGATTATGAAAAAACTATAGTTTAAATGTCCTTTGAAAACTATTTAAAAAATCACTCTTGAAATAGCTAAAAAAACTATCCATTTACACAAATTCCTCTACAAAATAACACACTTTTTTCAAAATAAATCAATAAGTTCCAAACACTCTTTCAAAAAACCAAAATTACCTTTTTAAAACATTCAAGGTAGCCTCATGTACGAACAATCTAAATCACTTCAAATGAGTGTAAAACCACTGAGAAACACTTAAAAACTCTTGAATCATTTTAAAATACTCAGTACAACATTTTTACAAATACATAGATCTCATGTGAAAAACTTTATGAATGATACATAGAAGACACCTCAATTCACCACTAATCAATCAATGTTCTATGATTCCCTCACATTATTCCAATGGTTTGTGTAATAATAATAATTTCCAAAATCATTTGATATTGTCCTCCCCAGAATTGGATATCCCTTATTCATGCTTCCATTGTCCATTTATATCAATTATCCATCCTCACAACCCCAAATCCCCAACAGATATCTTCCATAGTCAGTGAAATCAATCAAATCCATGAAACACTAGTGTTCTAGTTTACTACAAACATCACATTATCCCAATTATCATTGGCTCAAAAAAAATTGGTTATACACCCCAAGAACAATGATTATGTGTCTCATATGAAGTACTATTTGTCCCTTAATTTATAAATACACTGTAGAAAATATATTAGCATGATCTCATTATATAATAAAATATCTTTCAAGTTTAATTCCTTTCACACCAATAATTTCCCTGTATCAATCTTTACTAGAAGAAGTGTCTTGTTCTTGTGTTATAATTTAAGACTCCTACTATAGAATAGCCAGTGCGCCCTTCACAGTGGTGAAATTGATATTCCTTATGGGTTTTAATTGTAAGTGCATTTTTCACCTCCTACACCCAAATATGACCCCATGTGACTATTTTAAATTATAGATCTCCCTCCTAGTCTCTAAAGCTCTCTCATCCATCTCCACCTGACCTTCCAAACTTTTACAGATCTGGTTTCATTTGAGCATTATGTTATTATGAGATTATGCTTTTTATATCTCCTTTTTTGTTAAAACTTTAATGATATATATTTTATTTATGTTTTCCTTAATGATTTGATGTTGAATTCCATTTTTCTTTATATATTAGTGAAGAATCTAGCATGTTGTCATAATTTCATGATCAGATAATGAACTATAATTAATAACGGTCATTCAATGGGTATATGTTATTAAATCATCTTAATATATCTTTATTTATTAGAGGATTGATGGTATAACCTTCATCTATTGATGGGGAGTTGCATGTGAGGTATGATGGATTTTTGGATCAAACTTGATGGTTTGAGTTGAGGTGTTATGGGTAACTTAATCCTTAATATCCATCCAAATAATGAAAAATCATTCAACATACACAATTTAAACATTATAAATAACATTTTCAAAAACACCTAACTCAATAGAATATTTTATCAACCACAGTTCACGTACAATGAAATGGAAAATCACTAATCCAATATCAAGTAATAGAATCTTTATAAACCTAGAACCTAAATTTTTTTTATCAACCACTAATTCCAAATAATCCTCTAACAAAATAATGTTATTTAATCTTCCTTATGCAGATAAGGAATATAGAGGAAAACCAATTTCAAATGGAAAAGTAAATATGGGTTCAGTTGAATGATTCACTATTCATATCAATGGGAACATTTCAAAATAGAATATTTTCATTTCATCAATATGGGGAAGGATAAATTTTTAAATATTTTACAAACGTCAATTCCAATGAAAATTCTATTAATAATATTGGAACCTATAGAAATCATGTTTGATATTAAAAAAATAATTAATCCATTCATCTAGGATGCTAACTAAGGTAGGAAACCATTATGATTCTTCCAATAGAATGGAGAAAGTGATAATGGAATGGATATTAATTTATGGAGTGTATTGATGAAATGAAGAGAATTTATGTGAGTCTAGAATAGGGAATTATAAAAGCGAACTATTTATATATGAGATTTCTAAAGAATTGATATAGATACAAATAAAGTGTCTAGATGGGTCAAACCATAAGGATGTATAGCATTTCTTGTATCATGATCGAGAATATTAATTTTCTAAAGGTGAAGATGTGGTGTGTGCTTGGTAGAGACAATATCAGTTACTAGAATCATAAATAGGCTAGTGATGACCTCTCATTTTTAAGGTTCCATGTTAATAATATCACCTTCGTATAATCCAGCATGCATCCCAGATTCATAAACACAACACTTAGGTAATAGGATATGATCCTTCACTCGAACATCAAAAAAGTGGATGCACATGAAACCAATTTTTTTGTTTCATTGCCCAAATGATTTAGTGGGAATTATTACTAGTTGATTAGTCATTATAACCATAAATATGATGAGTATATGTGACTGATATGATGAAAATAAATACAAAAGAAGGATAACATCTTGGATTGGTGGTTAAGGAACATGGTGATACCAAAAAGTTAATAATTTTTAGAATTAGGTTATTTTTTAGACATTTCATTTTATGCATTCTCACTTCCCTGGATATCAATTATCATGAAAATTCTATATTAAAGGACAATGGAAGAGTACCATTATGGTAAGGGTCAGAAAAAACATAAAGAATATATTGAATGGGGACCCACCATAAGAGTTTATTTTGACATTTTTTTCTAGGGATGGGCAACATGGTATTAAGATAAAAATATGCGAAAACATTTATGTTTTTTTGATGGGTTATTTGGGAAAAAAGGAACAATGTGAGAGAATGAAGGCATAGATCATAAACACATATTGTGGTTTTCTTGAAATTAGTTAGGGAGAACCATCCTGTTGTCACTCCAGGAAAGGTGTCATCATCCTCATTTAATTGGTGCTCTTGAGGATTTAACATTACCCTTAGGGAGGAGGTAAGCCTAACCATTAGTGATTGGTTAGGTATATGACTCCTAGTATAGGTTTGAAACTGAATTTGAAACGATTATTTTTTTTCTTTGAATGATGGTGAATTTTTTGTAGGATGACAAGGGATTGGTGATATTTGAATTACAATCATAAAATGGGAAAAAAATCTATATTACGCCATAGAAAAATTTGATGATCTATTTTGTCATGTTTTTTAGGATTTACAATATCGAGAATTCTTTATTGGAGTTTGAATCCACTATTCTGGATGGCTCCCATCAAAGGAATTCTAGAACCCTATGGGATCTTTCATTATACATCATTAAGTGTAGGATAATAATTGATTATTGCATTATAGTCTATCACACATGGATGGATGGGAATTTCATGAAATACATCTTAACCAGAAATGGGAGGTCGATTGAAATTATCATTATTTACCAAGGTACTATTTCATTTCCATATGATTGTTTCCTTATCATAATTGGTTATTACCTAGGCCTCCACCACATATAACCCTAACAGCCATGGTTTTTGAATAAAAATATAATATATAATGAATAAATTAATATATTTAAATACCAATTATGATTAGGTCCACCATTTTCATAATGGGAAATGTTAAATATTTGTTGAATTTAATTTCATTAAAAATTGAGGATTAAAATAGAAATAATTTATATGATATAAGAAGATTTATTCTCTTACTGATAATTGTTTTATAATATTTATAATGGAATTTGAATAATTGTATTATAGTTGTACCTATTTGAATGAGTTGATATTTTGGGCTTCAGGATAAGCAATATTCAAAGATAGGTTAATTTAATAGCTATAGTTCATGCAATAAATTTTTTATTTTTCATTCATTAATCATATTATTATAGAACTGATTCTTTCATAATTTATAATGTTTTTATTTATTTCATGCAAAGGGAGACTTATTAAGAATTCAGAGAATAATAGATGAAAATATAAAAGAGGAATCCGAATAAGTAAAAATTTTCTATATGGGAAATTTATTCATTATCTAAAAAACTTTCCAACCATCATAAGTGAATTGCATGATATGAAAACATCATAAGGTATATAGATGATAAACTGTAGCAAAAATGATGGTTTTGAGGGAAGAAGAGTGCACTCATGTCACAATAAGGTTTAGAAATACTCAGTGGGAGTGATTAATGATAGACAAGGCTATTGCGGGCTATTATTGGGAAGGATGACTAATATGGGTGGGAAGTAGTGTTTCTCATTACTTGAGTGCATGGAATATCTTGCATAATAATTTAAATACCATAAAAAATCAATTTGGGATCAATGATATGTTTAACATTCAACTTGTAAAGGAAACCCATGTGCTTCCCTTATATGATGTCACCCAAATCATTGTTCATATCAGGATTCTATGGATTTTTTTCACCTCTATTGTTGCCCACCTGACTACCCCAAGTACATTCATGGACATTGGTGTACCAAGAGAAAACTAATCAACATAAATGAAGCTAACTTCATTATAAATTATAATATTTTCCCTATCACCTACATTATATCCCAACACGAGGAATTTGTTTGACCTAAATAGAATTGATACCATTTTTTCATGAACCAGACTTGTTATACCTAACCTATCACCCAATCTAGAATGAGTCAAGACCTATAGAAACAATGAAAACAAAAATTAAATTCATTTAGTGATCACACAAGGACCACCAATGACCAAAATTATCAGTGGTATTTTTAGCATGTACAATTCAAAACATCAACATCAACATCAAACTGTAATAACATTTGAATCAAATGAGAAATAAAGGAAATCTCAACGCATAAGTGTGGTTCAATGGAAGACATAGGTCCGTTCACAACCTTGGATAAGTGCTCGGTGGATGAGTCCTTTGATGTAGGAGAGGTACACGAAAGAGGATTTAGTGGCAGAGGAGAGTCGTACGGTGGATGATATGCTCACAATGGATGGAATCAGAGTGGCAGAGGAGAGGCGCATGATAGAGGTAATCACGACAGAGGAGAACAGGCACATAGCAGAGGAGAGGCACGTAAGGAGGGCGGGTTCACGGTGGATGAGTCTGTGGGAGAGGAGCAGAAGGATGAAGAGGAGACAGTTGTGGCGGTGATCAACTTCCACAAGATCTTTATGGGTGTGATGAAGGGGGAGAATGATTGGGTTTATTTATAAAATAAACGGAAACATTTATAAGCTCTACCTAAAATGCTTAGATAAATATATGTTTTATCAATGCTAAAATAGAATGCACTAATAAATAGGGATATACCAGTTCTTTTTTTGCACTGAAAAATGTATATCCTTACCCACTCTAAAAAAGCACTAATAAAGGATTTCTTTATCGGTGCTAAAAATATAGGGATGATAAGTGCATCCTTTATCAACACTTATTTTGTGCTGATAAATATATTCCTTTATCGGTACTAAAAATGCTCTGATAATGATATAATGTTAATAATTTATTTATATTATTATATATATTTATAAAATTATATACAAGATAAATATATATTTATACTTTTAAAATTATAATTTTAATAATTAAGCAATTATAAGAAATATACATATTGTATTTTTAATCTTAGAAATATATTAAATTAATATATTAATTATTTATATTTATAATATTTTAGATGTATATAATTCTATTTTTTCTAATTTTGTAATTAGTTATATGATTATATATTTAATTATAATTGTAATTATAAATGAATATATATATATATATTAATCTAAATAATTAAAAAATTATATAAAATTAATATTTATAATATTTATAATTTTATTAATATTTATAATTAATAACTTTTTATAATTTTATAATTATTAAATATATATGTATTTATTTATAATTATAAATATAAATAATTTTATTTATTTCTTAATTTTACTATTTATTTATTTACTTATATAACATTATATATATATCAAATAAATAATTTTTTATGAATTAATAATTAATCAAATAATTAAATATTTATTTATATTTCAATATATATATATATATTTATTTATTTTTAATTAATAATTAAAAGAAATTAATTATTAATATTTTAAATTAGAAATAAATAAATATATAAATAATTCTAATCATATAAACAATATATTTATAAGTTTATAAATATATATAATCAATATATTCATTATAAATTTTCAAAATATTTAAATATATCTATGTATATTTTGAATTATATTTATAAATATTTTTATATATTTTTATATATTTCTATATAAATATATATAATTGATATATTTTTTAATTTTATTTATTTATTTCAATATAAACTTATTTATTTATGAATTACAACTATAAATATATATATTTATTTATTAACATTTGTATATATTTATAAATAAATGAATATCCTTATATATTTATAACTTTATAAGTATTATAATAAATTTATTTATTATAAATTTATAGTTTTTTACAAATATATATATATATAGTTATAAATATAATTATAAATAAATATACTTATAAATATTTGTCTGTAAATATATATTTATTTATAAAATTATAATATTTGTATTTATTGTAATTTTATAATTATTTAAATATATATATAGTTAAAACATCAATTACAAATAAATATATTTCAAAAGAATATTTATATACATAGAATTAAATAATTATAAATATAAATATATACATATATTCTTTAAATAGATTTAATTTAATTTTATAAGTATTGAAAAAAATAATATAGTATATATATGGGTACCATGAATTAGTCATAAATACATAATAAAATATACACATGATCCATTAATGGACAACATGAATAATAAGAAGAGTATAATGTATAAATGAACAATTATGATGATACATAACATATATGCAAACATGATTAATATATTAAATTTACAAATTCATTGGAAACACTTATATACTTCATTATAATCATATAATGTTTTTTAAGAAAAAATATATAAAATTTTGAATTAGTAAAAAATATATATTACTTATAAACATGTGTTTTATATTTAATATATAAAAATACACATTATTTTTTAATATAAATATAATATTTGTATATTAATTAGTTTTAAAAACATATATCAGCACTAACTATATCGTAGATAAATCTACCATTTATTAGCGCTAAAAAAGCACTGCTAAAGGGTATGCCTTTATCAGTGCTTTTAGCTCATGTTGATAAAGGCCCCGAGCCGTTTATCAATAAATTCTTCTTATAGTTGATAAAACGAGGTGCTTCCCTTTCCCCGTTTGGTGGTAGTGGCTTGTGATATCTCCTCATAAACTTATTCTTGAATTTTTCATTTTTCTATATTATCATTCATTTATATTTTGATTTTCGAATTAAACTACTTTGAGATAATAAATTTTATAATTTTTTTGTTTTATTGATATATTTTTTCGTATATTTCATGTCTAGTTTTCTTTTTGGTTCCATTATGAGAAAAATTTATCACTATTCAATGAACTGGGAGGTGATGATAGTTAATCATTTCAACATGGATCATCATATGAAATACTGAAAATAGGAAACATAAGATTTCCCTCTTCACTATATTGAAAAAATTATTTCTAACTTTATAATAAATAAATAAAAACTAAAAAAGTTTTATTAGGCTATATATGATCAATTAAGTAATATCTCAGTAAATATCCCACATTTCCCAAAAAATTAATAATTGTATTAATCTATATGACCATATAATATATTTGTAACAGTTCAATACAGTCTTAATACTCTAATTTTATCCCATGTTAGTCTCTTACTTTATTTTTATCACCATGCTTCACTTCCATTTTTAAATGAATATTCTAATCACATGACCATTTCAATGTTGTCTAATTATTCTATTTTTGTTTTTGATTGTTTTAATTTTTTTAGGTCATAGTCAAACATCCATTTTCCTTCACTATATAATCGACACCCCACTCAATGTCATAATAGTCATAGGTTGTTGTATGTAATATAAATATTTTATTTTCACGAACATCAAGGACAATTTAGTCTTTTTTAAAAAATAATATACATTAATATGGTTATTTTAGATTAATCTCATAATTCATCATTCTCTATTAATCTGAGAAGTACAAAGACGTATAGATATTTTAATTTTGATTCCTAGTGAGATAATATCACATGTGATATTGAAGAGTATGAAACCCCATGCCTAGTATGTAAGAATGTCAAGGATCCTAAATAAAATTATAAGGGGATTTTATAAACATTAACCATACTACAAAGGAAATAGGAGAACATTATCTTGGATTTCATTATCAGAAACCCCGAAACATCTAAATGGCATATTTTTATTTCAGATGTAGTTGATCAACACACAAAATCTGTGAATTTGAACACTATTTTAGAATACATTTCTATTGATCATCTAACTCTATTAGAAGTTATATAATTTTTAATATTTCATGGATTAAAACTATCAATCATATATTTTTGGGATCCAACATTTACAACAATGGTTTGTATAATCCTTTAGCAGTCTCTAAATATAGAGTTGACTTTCTATACTAACTATCACCCTCTAGAAAATGGTTAGTTTTTTTAGGATCAATCAAAATTTAGGTGATATGATTAGATCTTTCTCGATATATTTCATAGGATGTTCATATTAAATCCTTTATATGGTTATTTTTTTATCAATAACATCCTTTAATCAAACATTAAGATTGATCATTATGAAGTCCTATATGGATGGAAATTAAAAACTCCAATGAATTCTGATGAAGTAAGAGAAAGAAATATATTGGTACATTATCATGTTGAGGAAATGGTATTGTTGGTTAAATCCATTCAACAACTTATAAGAAAAGCATAGAGTCTAAAAAAAGGTATACAGAAAATTGGAAATAAGATATTGAGTTCAATGTCTGGGATATGTTATTCCTAGGAATATATCCAGTGAATAATGTTATGATATTTTGAAAGAAGGGAATGTTGATCTCTATATATATAAGTACCATTAAAAATATTAATGTTATTGGCATTGTGTCTTATTAATTTTAACTACCACCGAGTCCCTCTCATGTTAGTGATGTGTTCCATGTATCTCTCAGAAGGATTTACATACCTGATCCTTTATATGTACTAAACTCATTGTTCTTACCAATGATATAAGTTATGACTTGTGAGAGATAGTCTGTGAAGATTTTAGATCCTAGAAATAATTATCTATGATACAAGGTGACTCATCTGGTCAATGTTTTGTGGTGAAATAATTAAAATGAGGTACCTGCATGGGAGCTCAAGGTTGTAAAGTGGCTGATGAATCCACATTTATTTGAATCAAATTGTCGAAATTTTGATGTAAGATTATTATAAGGGGGTAAAATATAACACCCCGTGATATTATTATATATTTTTCTTCAAATAAATTTAACATCTTATATATCTTGTGATACACACATTACCAAATTTAAATGAACCAAAAAAGGATTAATATATTATTATATAACACACATCACATACCTGTTAGATTGAAATATATGAATATGATAAACCACATAATTAGAAATATATCAAAATATTATATTTATTTTAAATCTTTTTATTAACTCATAAGAAATAATTAAGTAATTTTTGAGAAAATAAATTTTATGCATACATTCTATGTTATCTTCGAAAAATATTTTTTTTAATTTTGTGAGTGGATATTATTATTAATTTATTTTAATTTTATAAAGTTAATTTTATTACAAGTATTTTATTTTCTAAATCATCATATTAATATGATCATACATTGTATTTTGGGTATTTTTTATAAATATTTATCTCCATTGAATAGAGAAAAATACTATTTATTAGTAAAAACAACCTCCCTTTTCCTCAAATAATGTATTCTAAAAATATCACTATAATTGGTATTTTGTTTTAACTTGATGAAATTCCCATTTTATTTTAATTATGAACATAATTTTACATGAATTTTTTATTTTTCTATAATTAATTGAAAAAATGATATTTTTTGGAAAATAGTTGTTGTTCACATTTTGCGAGATTATTTTAAAATTAATTTATAAAAAGTATGTGAATTTAATTTTGGAAAATAAATTCTATATTGGTAATAAATATTTTTTTATTTAATAAATATTCCCCCATTATTTTTAGGTATGATGAAAATTAACCTTGGATTCCTTTGTCACATCCGTAAAGGGAAAATCAAGTAATTAAGGTTAAAAATAATTTAATAGTAATACAATATTTATCCCAAAAATTTCATTATTTTAGTAATTGTGAATAATTAGACCAATTAAATCCTAAGTTCAAATAAATTTTATTTTATGCGATTTTAGTTGATAATGACCTTTATAATATTTTATGCATTGAAAATTCTGAACTGTCATTCTCTTGACATCAATGTATCTTAAATTTTTGTATAAGGATAAAATAAGATATGCGAGTTTATAAATGTTTAATTAAAATATTATTGACATTATAATTCTAATATATTTTTTTGGTAATGAAATAATTAACATAAATACATTCATGACATTGACACAATCCTCATGCACGGCGAAGAAAAATAATGAAAATGATTTTAAAAACCATAAAAGTAAATTTTTTGTTGATCAATAGTTACTAATGAATTTCCTTGATATATATAACAAATTATGAATATTAAGAAAATTTATATTTGAATTCAATGTTTCTAAATATCTCATTACATAAAAATTAAACGAATAATTTCAAAAATGAAAAATAATGATATTTTATGAAGATAATATTTTGTTAAATTTGTGAAAAAATATAAAAAACATGAACATGTGAAAGGAGGATAAAATAAAGATATAAATTTCATCCCATGGAAATTTTTGAGGTAATTGTTACATTATAAGTAATATTACAACCCTTTAATATTGAAATATGTGTTAGCACGGTTGAGGATAAATAAGATTAACAAAGGGATTAATAAAAATGAGAATTCTAAAAATGATATATAATAAATTATATATTTGATTGGTTGACTATATTGTTCCAATATCCTCATAATATTTTATCTCATGTAATTTTGGTACCAATTATCCCTAAATGTAAATTTATAATATTTTAATATTTTGAAAGATTACAAGAGAGTCGTACAATTCACATATAAAAGAATACCGCATAACCCATTTATTTATATCTTTTTGACCAAAATCGCTCATAAAAACCCATCCAAAGTATATTATATGAATTTCTAAAGACAAAGTATTTTTTTTGAGTTATAAAAATTACATTCCAAGAATCCTTTATAGGGGAATCTAAAGAAAGTGTACTAAAGACGAGGTAATCGTCTTTACTTACACATTGACGTTTATTTCTTCATATACATCCTTTAAATATCTTATAACCATACTAAAACAATTAAAACCTTATAATAAATATATTGTGATTTTATTATGATTATGGCACACCAAATTTCTATATATTTTCAATCATAGGAAATGCGAAAAAATCAGTTTTGTGTATGTATGGCATACCGTCTCTGCGTGGCTATGTTATTTCTTTATCTTCACCAATTTTTAGGGATGGTTATAAATATATAACAAATGAATATATATTATAATAATGGTATTGTTATACTAAAGGAATTATAATATCTTATCTAATTTCTTACTTTCCAATCCATTGAAAATTGATAACATCGCTTGTGGATACTTGTGGACTACCAACTCCACATAGTGATGTGTTTTGTTTTTTGTTTCTACTATTAATTCATGGTAATAAGGGTCGGTTTTAATGAATGAATATGATATAAACAATATAATAATTATTCATTAATGGTTAATTATTTTTTACCATTCTTTCAATACATCCCTTAGAATGTAAATATAATTTTTATATGTCCCAACCAGGGTTCCATTAAACGGTTCCCTATTCTGGTTAGCCACACGAACTCAAGTGCGCCTCCTTATACGCCAGAGGGAGCCAACATGCAATGAGTGTCTGGTAGGTTATTATTTTTAGACTATATGATTTTTATCAGAATAAATCACCAATGAAAAGAAACAACAATAACTAAGGGCAGAAGTGTATAAATAACCAGAATTATACAATGTCATATGATATTCCAAACAAGAAGAATACAATCCTAAAATGAAAGGAAAAACATGATATGACAATTTTAATGTCATGTGTCTAAAATTAAACTAAAATAAAAGAAAAAATGACACCATATTGGGTCCCGAACAATGTTCGATTACCTCTCCCATGCTCCAATCCCAAACACCAACATATCCAAGGGACTTGCCCTTATCCTGTCCGGCAACAACAATGTCTACTCGGGTTCCGATTAGGGAGCCCAAATAGGCTGTGAGTAAAACTCAGTAGGCCACCACCAACGGTGTCTAAAACAATTCTATTCAAAATATAGTGTATGATATTTTATGAAGCAATACAAATAGTGGATAACTAAACAGTTATCACCTTGTCTTTTAATCTTTAAACATCACATTAGGCCCAGTTTAAAATCATGTTTCTCATTTGAATCATCATTCATTATTTTCCTTCATATGGTGTTGAACTTCACGTCATGCCCCCAAAATATAATTTATTGTAGGTAACCATGCCTAACACATGATTTCTCATTCAGTGTAGGTCTTCATGCCTATCACCCCAACATCTAATGATTGGATAACTATTCGGGAGGAACGATATGTCCAATTTCAAACTTCTAATCAGTCTATAATTCCATGTATAGGATTTCAATAAATCTCATACATTTATTCAATCATTAATTCAAAATAATTAACCACAAAATTCCACTACAAATCCAATGATCAGTTAAACATTTCAAAGGCCATTAGTTATCTCTACAATTAATCAAGCACATAACCCATTAATTAATTCAACAATTAATACATCAATGAACATAATTCATAGTAAATTATTAATTCTTCAAAATTAATTATCCATATCAAATCTCAACATATCATAATTAATTCTCACAATTAATTATCTTTGATCATCATAATGGAACTTAATTAATTCTCACACTTAATTATCTTACATATCTAAACATCATTTCATTATTAATTTTTCCCAATTAATTATATTAACACTATCAACTCAATATTTAAATTAGTATATCTATACTCATAACAAAACAAAAACAAAATCTATTTGGGCAACCCCCATACCACATTAATTTGTTCTATGATTAAATTATCAATTAATCACCAAGGTAATCAGAAGTGAATTCCACATTCCTAATTACTATAATTTAGGAACAAAATTATCAAGGGAAGATAGAAAACCATAGAATCACATTAAAATATGAAATCCATGACTATGGGAGTTTTATTTTGTCCAAATAACTCTATTTATTGACAGATGTTAACCGCATAGAAATCACCAAATTTTAATGGAACAATGTCGTCGATCTAGCCCTAGATCTAAATCGCTAAACCCAAATTAAAATGAAAGGCATAAAGATAATTCAAATTTATATATAGATCAAATAATAAAATATAGAGATCTAAACTCATAGGTTTATATACATTTAAATTATGGGGATAGTCCATTTAAATATCTAGGAAAGATTATGGAATGAATGAGAGAAGAAATGAGATAGAATCAACATACCGGGAAGAGGGAAAATCATCAATCTAGTATTTAGATCTCGATGAACGATGTTCTAATCCCCATGGTATCCCTCTATAAGGCTCGGGGATCACCTATAATTTTTCAAGCATGCACCAAGGATGAAATATGGGAGTCTTGGTGGATTAGGTTGGTATAAAAATAGATTATCAAATAAATAATCCCTCATTCATGATTTCAGGTGAAGGGGCACATGATTAGGGAAAACTGTGCACTAACCATGTAGAGAACTCTACCTAGCTTTAAATGGTCAGCACAGTTTTGTTGCAGGGTTTGTCAAACCATGTGCAAACCATGCAGACCACCCTACCTAGGTTCACACTGTTGAAACAGTTTAGTCACACGATTTGTCAAACCATGTGCGAACTGTGCACACCCAACTTTCAGTTATTTGTACCCAATTATTCATCCAAACACACCCTGAGACACTAATCCAAAACAAAAGGTAATTAAAACACTAAAAAATAACATGAAAACACTCTTGATATGACTCAAGAAAAGGATGGGATCTTGCGGTCTCCCCACCTTATAACAGCTCATCCTCAAGATACACTCCCAAATTTCTCTATGATTAAAATAAAAAATGATAGGGCCATTGAACCATAATTTATGGTTTACATTCCCATGATTCCTCTTGAACACTTCTGGGTTCCAATAAAACATGAAATAATGACACGACGATTCCCCACAACACTTTCCCACTACGACCAAACACATATATCAGATCCTCCTCAAAGGACACCTCTATCTCGAGTTCAACCTCTACCACATCAATCACATGAGAAGGGTCGGGGAGATACCTACCTATTTGTGACACATGTAAAACATCATGCATAGCGATGAATTTCGGTGGAAGGGTCAATCAGCACACCACTGTCCTGATTCTCTTCCGCACCTCAAACGGTCCTACAAACCTGGGAGCCAACTTTCCCAACCTATTTATCCTTTGGTGACCCGATATTGGAGACAACCAAATGAAAACATGCTCAACCTCTGTAAACTATAGGGGTTTTCTTCGTCTATCAGCATACAACATCTACCTACTATGGGTTATAGCTATACATTTCTAAATAAACTACACCTACTCCGATGTCTTCAGAGCATTACCTGCTCCTAACGGCTCTAACTCAACTGCATGTAACCAACATCCCAGTGATCTAAAAGGTTATTCTTAAATTTCCTCATATGGTTCCATCTTTATAGTTTCCTAATAACTCTGGTTATAGGAGAACCCCACCGAAGCCAAGTGATTTACCCAAGATCTTCTGAAGTCAATCACACATGCTCGCATCATATCCACTAACACCTGTATGGTACACTGCGACTACCCATCTATCTATGGGTAGAAGGCAAGACTTAATAAAACCTTTATTCTATGCACCTTCTATATTCCCTACCAGAAGAGTGAATTAATGAAATAATAGTGATTTGAAACTATAGTCCATCTAAAACCATGCAAAAGAAATATATCTCATACATACAGTTATCCCAATTTATCTACTATAATGGTTTCCCTCATAGGAAGGAAATGTGCTACCTTTATTATTCGACCCACAACGACACCAATAGGATCATTTTCTCTAAGTGTCTTTGGAAGTCCTATCATAAAATCCATATTCATGTCATCCCACATCTATTCCTAAATAGGCAACGACGCTAATAGGCCTCCAGGTCGTTGATTCTCTACCATCACCTACTGATATGTGAAACATCTTTCTAAGAACCTTTAAATATTCTTTTTCATGCATTTTCCACCAAAACATTCATCGTAGGTCACATCACATTTTTTTCACCCTAGTTTGTACCACCTACTTTGAAGCATGAAATTCTCACATGAGTTCCTCTTTCATACTCGTATGCCCAACAACGTGATTTTTCACACATATGATCTCATCCGCATATATTATCTAGTATGAAGGTGTATCTATACCTTTAAGGATTTCCATTAAGGATAAACATTACAGATCCTCAAATATCCTCCCTTTTATCCATCTCAATAGTTTATAATCCATTGCTATAGAAACAAGATTCATCCTCTCCTAACTCTCCTGAACCACCACATGCATTTCCACCATAAAATTCATCAATGTCCATACTGCAATTGACTCACATACCAACTGAGTCTGCGCTTTCATACTCAATGCATCATCCACACTATTCTCCTTTCCACGTGTACATGGTAGTTCAAAATCAAAGGACTTCATATAATCTACCCATATTCACTAACAAAAATTCTTGTTAGACTATGAAAATATATAGTTCAAGAATTTTTGATCTGTAATAACTGTATGCTTTTCACCCAAAAGATAGTGTCTCCAACACTTAAGAGAATAAACAACTAATTCTAACCCAAGGTCATGTGTTGTGTAATTCCATCCATGTGTCCTCAACTGTTGAGACCCATAAGCCATGACTTGATCCCTTTATAGTAACAATGCTCTGAGTCTGATCAAAAAAGAGTAACAATACGTTGTGTGGTCCTCACCCGACTTAGTTAAGATCAAAATTGATACTAATGCCAAGAACTTCTTTATGTCCTACAAAGAATTATCTATAAGGCCCCATCCTTAAACCATACTTAATATTGAATTAAATGAATAATTCACATTGATGATCTTTTCAGGTTTAGTGTTTTAGAGAATTAGATCATAAATCATGAATTACATTCCACATTAAAACAAAGTGGTTACAAAAAAAGATAGTATTAATTTTTTCCATGAACGGAAACTTATTTAAAATAAAATATGGATTCATTCTTGACACTTCATTGACACTATCATCATATCATGCACCTTCCCATTGACCTGTGAAAAACATTTCATAAACTTGGGATGAGCATAAAAAGCTCAATAAGGGATATAAAAGTACGAAAAGAAAACATTAGTCCATGTATGAAATCATACATTACTCATAAAACATAATCATTTTAACATACCTCATCAAATCATGAATAAATCATAGAAATAATAAGGCATAAAGGTAGCTTGAGGCATTCATAACTTTCTTACGTAGGGATAAACCCTCTTGGTTACGTTTGGAATACCCATCACAGTATATTCCATAAATCTCTTCAGAGAAACCCTAACGTTTAACCCATTCGCATTACCCAATGCATTGGAGAGATATATTGGGCTCACCCACCCATTGTTTATCATGGAACCTCCCATCTTCATAATAATTCCTAAGAACCATAACATAATCGTATCACATAAAACATGCATAAAGGAAACATAAAATTTCCACTTTTCAATTACAATATATCAATACAATACATTGATATAAAAACATTATAAAAACCATTTTCAATACCAAAATAAAATAAAAGTAAAACATGGTATTTATTTTTCATTCAAAAAACGTATGGCTTGAAGAGGAAGTCGAAACTCAAATAATGGTCACATCGGTGGAGAAGTTGTTGTCGCCGCATATGTACGACAAAAACATTCCCTTTTTTCGTTTAGTAAAACACTTCGTATAAAAATAATCCTTTTGTATAAACATAAAATTCAATGGATTTTGTACTCCATATAAAAGAGGGTTGTGTATAAAACAAAATATGCCTCAATGAAAGGAGATTGAGACGAAGTCCCATACAAAGACGGTATCCTTGGATTAAGGACAAATCAATTACATAATTATGTGTGACAAACGAATACACCAAATATAAGTTGATATTTAGTGTCAAAAAATCAGAGGATATTCACACATATTCATAGAATGTCATATTCAAGGAGTGAAAGTTTATCCCGAAGAATCAAAATTAGGTTAAGAAGATTCCTTTGAAAAATTCAACAGCCTACGACGTCACTTCAAAATTCAGAAAATGAGTTGATGAGTAATAAAAAGGGTAAATCATCACTTGGACATAAAATTTTCATCAATAAGGATATAGTAGAACATATACCAAAATAACAATATGTAAATTAAAAGGCCCAAAAAAAGAAGTCTTTTAAAAAGAGGATGGTGAAAGGTTCCCTTACCAACTTGGGTATCTTTCGAAACATACACCCCATGAAAGAAGGAAAATACATCAATGATGTAAATACTCATAAACGAAAGTATATTACACAAATAGTAGAATAATGGGATGTATATATAAAACTCAACAGAAATGGTGGCAAATGTAGCATAAATCTCACGGGAATAAAAGTGAGATGAAAAATCCCTTACGAAAACTCGGCAGCCTAACGACGCCACTAAAAACATCCAAAAATGGATTGTTGAGATAAAATAGGGTCTCTCATCATATTAACATAAAATTTACATCAAGAGGAATATAAATGAACATCCCCCAGCATAACAATTAGGAGCTTAAAATTGGTGACAAATACGAGAGTACTTAAAAAGAAAGAGAGAGGTTGGATCTCTTACGAAAAATCGGCAGCCTAACAGCGCCACTCAAAACATCCAAAATAGATTGATGAGAGAAAGTAGGGTCTCTAATCATATGAACATAAAACGTACAGTAATTTTAATATAAAATAACATCCCAATCATAAGAAATAAGATCTTAAAATGAATGACATAAAAGAGTGTACTTAAAAAGAAAGAGAGGTGTATGATCCCTTACCTCGTGTCCGACATGACTCGATCGTTATTTAATCTCCTGAATAATAAATTTTGTTCAATTTATATTTTCTTAAGGACCTCCTTTAAATATTATTATTCAGTTCATATCAAATATTATAATGTTATAATAATTGGTTAATAAAGTGAGTTCATATCAGACGTTTTTGTCAATGTTCGGTACATGAGTAAAAATTGAACTTGTTGGAAAAAATATTTCTATGTAATTTTAGGTACATCATATCCAGAATAGTATTTATGTTTTAAATATGATATATATCCAGTATATATTCATTTTATACTATTCAATACCATTTGGAGATAAAAAATTAAAATCACCGTTCATGGAGACGGTATGCCGTACGTACGCAGGAACGCTACTTTCATTTTTTTATCATATTAACAAAATGAGAGATATATATATTATAATTCTAGAATTAAATGAATTATTTAGATGTAATATATTACATATATATACATTATATATATTTACTTATAATAGTACATAACATTTGGAGATAAGAAATGATATGTACCATTCATAGAGACGGTAAGCCGTACGTACGCATGAACGCTACTTTCATTTTTTTTGTATTCAATGGAATGAAATAATAATGATATGAAGGTATATTATAATTCCAGTAGGATATCATATGTAATACCATTAATTCCATCCTTTATACGTCCCACATATGGCATTAAAGAATCCAATCACTTTGAGGGTGCGGTAGTCCGCACTTTCTAAAATGAAGATATCGCATTTACCCATAATGGAAACCATAAAGGTATTCCATAAATGAAAAATACAGAAGCTTAAGGAAAAAATAAACATATTATATATCATATATAAATATAGTGACATCTTAATGGACACCTTTGAAGGTTTTAAATGAATATTGAACAATCATCGATTTGTGAGGCAGTAATTCGCCATCCACAGAAACAATATGTTCTTTAACCATTAGACGGAGGTGTGTGAAAGTGTATCTCAAATCCGTTTTATAACAACATACTAGTATATTTAAGATACTGTTTTATTACAAAAAAAGTATTAAAAATAGTTTAGGGGTTTGGAGAAGAAAAATAAAACAAATGAACACAAGGGAAGACATTATCTTTAAATCGGGTAACTCTCTTTGATTTGAGCTCGAAAACATACTTGGAAAGGATTATGCCCAATGTGAGGCTTCAATGATGAAGATAAGGATGTGGAGAGATGAAATGGTAAGGGTTTGGCCAAGCCAAAGGCTTGAGATGTGTGTGTAAGGTGGTAGAGGTGGGGGCCTTTTATAAGAGGAGAGGAGGGGCACTCTTGGGATGTTCTAAAATATTACTTTATTATAAATTTTTTTCCAGATTTTAATGGTCCCAAAAGAATATATTTCGAGGCTAAAGTGATACAGTTTCAAAATCAACATATCCAATAGGTTTGTGACAAGTTTAAGACTTATATTTCACCCTATCTTCTCATTTTATTTAAATCGTTCATTTATGAGGTAATCACTGCATCATCATGGTTCCATAAATAAATTAATTTATTTAATGTCTAAAAATTATAAAAAAATATCATGATGTAGGAAATTTTTTTAGCTTTAAATTTAATATTTGTAGTAAAAAATATGACTTGTATAACCCCATTTGAATATTGTTTTAGTAAAACAACTCATGTTTGAGACATTTTTATTATAACTTTAAATAAAAAGTTATTTATGTCATTTTCCAACCTAAGTGGCTCCATGGGGTCCCCAAGTTGACCTGGGAATTTTCTTCGTCGGCCATGACACATACAATGAGGGTAGGACATGTTTCTAGGTCATTTCATATTATTAAAACATTATTTTTACCTTAAATTACTCTAATTACCTCTAATCGCGATTAATAAAACTTAACAGTTACTATTCACAAAAAAAATTTAATCCCATTGAACCAAATTTTACTTCTTAATGAAAACAACGTATGAAGGATTTTTGAAAATCAAATAACATATGTGGAAAAGATTCAGTTAAACGAAAAATCAATTTCTTTAACTACCACTTAGTGGTTTCACTATTCATAAAAAATTGATGTTTTTCAGAGAAATACCAAAAATTTACCCTAAGCTATATTTGATATTCCAAATTCAAAAATGATGTCTATTTTACAAAAATAAAAACATATAGGTTGAATGAATTAATTTAATAATTAATTCCAGCTGTCAAAACAAATAGCGTGTTTTTAAGAAACAGTATCTTTTAAAAGATTGACACTAGTTTATGTCCAATTTCAAAGTGAAATAAATTCCAATGACCACTATTGGATTAAATGGTAAAAATATATGCTAGTTTAACTTTAAAAACAATTCAAAAGAAAATATAATCATATAAATAAGTTAGATGGTTTTAAATTAAAATACAACATCTTTCATTATTCATTAAAAAAATGAACTTTATCGGAAAAATACCAAAAATTTACAGAAAATAAATTTTGATGTCCCGATGATAAAGAAGAATTTTATTTTGTCAAATATAACACATAAAATTGTAAAAAAGGTGATTTAAAAGAGGTTCTCCATCAAAAGTCAATTAATCAAACTTTTAAAGAATATTAGAATGTCTACGCTTAAAATTGGATTCATTCGCATTTTTAATCTTGTAACATTTATTGTAAAAAGTAAAAATATTTTACAAACATATATAATCATTTTGTAGTTAGTTCTGTTCATTACTACCATTACAACATCTAGGCGTTAACTACCATTTAAAATATTATTATTTCATCATTATAGTGCAACATATGATTTTCAAGAAACTCGTTGTTGCGTATTGGGTATGCCATTGAGCATAGCGTCCCCTTTAAAGTAATATTAATATTCTATTCAAAAATATGGATAAATGTGAAAATATCATATTATTTATTTACCTGGGGTGTTACATCCTTCCCCGATTTTGGTAATTGCATCTTCGAAATTTTAAAATTTGGCTTGGAAACTTCATTGAAAATCCCACATTGGAATAAGTGTTAGTAAAACAATAACTTTAAAATAAAGAAAGAGAAGTTAAAAGGTCACCCGAGTTAACCCATACTAGGATACCAAGTAGGAAAACATAGATATGGAGGGAAAAACAAAGGGTCATGTTCTGAGGGAGAGTGATAGTAAACATGTCTAGGAGAAGGTTAACCATAGTAAAATCACAAACTTGTGATGGGTTAAACGGTATTCGATTCCCTTGTAGGAAAAGTTAACAGAGACCATTTTTGTTTTAATTTAATATTCATTGAGGAATTTATTTTTGAGCTTAACTAAATCATAATGAAACATACTTAATTGTCACATAGTCTTTCAACATTTACTATACTCCTTAATAAAACTCATATTTTCTCCAAAAGATGAGTATTTAGGAAGACTTGTTCGCATTAAGAGTACTATAATCAACTTCATAAGAATCACCTAATCTACAATAGAGAACTATATATTTCCCATTTATTTAGAAAAAAACCAAAACCAAAATTGTTAGTATGAGATCAGATAATCCACAAAAGTATAATATTTTATAAAATGAAAATCTATTATTAATCTCCAAAATTTGTCCAAAATAAAAACACCCAAGTTCAACAAAGACCATTCGATTAAACATTGTCCATAAAATTATATAAAGTAAACCAAACTAATATTTAAAGCCAACTATTTGAATGATTTAATCACATAGTATTCCAAGGTACAAATTAACTTTTATCTCTAAATAACATCAGTTGCTCTTAAATTATAATATTGAAAAGTAAATAACCTAATAACATATCCTCCATGATAGGTTAATCATTTCCAAAGATAACCTAAAATAAACATACTCTTGATTCCTAAAATCATCTAACTAAAAAGAATTAGTAAAACTAACCAGGGAATTCACGTAGTCAAGTGGTAGGCGATAAATACCAGTCACACTTTGGTTGTGGGGTCGATTCCCGCAGCATTTCCCGAAGCGATGGGTTGTCACACGGTCTGCGTGTTTCCCTTTTTCCAAAACTATATAATTCTTAAAACGTTCCCCAAAACGAAAAAAAATCTTCAAAAATAATCATAACGTATTTTAACCTTAATTTTATCTCATGCCTTTCATTTTCCATCATAACATGTAATAACCCATAAATACCTCAAAAGTAAGGATCATATAAACTCTAATGGTTACATTTATAATTATTACCTGAACTTCTACATCGATTGGTCATCTAGTACATGATGAATTACCGAACATAAATAGGATCAAGTGGTTGATCATGACTCCTTGATAGTTGGTTTAGAACAACCATAAGTTTCCTCATTGAATCCCCCATTTCATCAAGTCTCTTAATCAGAGAACCACCACAGTTTCCATCAAACCTGTTGTCACTTTGGTGCCTGCTAGATCCATCCATTCACTAAAAATAGAAATTTCAGTGTGATTATATCAAAAAAACCATCATGTACTAATGAGGAAGATAAAAACTAAGATATACTTACTCATTCAATTTATCTAAAACAAGGACTCTTTCTGAAATCCTAACAATTATGGTGATGTCACTTATGCTTAGAGAATACCCTAAACTCTAAAGTTATCTAAACCGACCTTTGATACCAACTATAAGGCCCCGACCTTAAACTTTACTTAATATTGAATTAAATGAATAATTCACATTCAGGATATTTTCAGGTTTAGAGTTTTAGAGAATTAGATCATAAATCATGAATTACATTCCACATATAAACAAAGTGGTTACATAAATGATAGTATTAATTTTTCCCATCAACAGAAACATATTTAAAATAAAACATGGATTCTTTCTTAAAACTTCCTTGACACTATCATCATATCATGAACCTTTCCCTTGACCTGTGAAAAACATTTCAAAAACTTGGGATGAGCATAAAAAGCTCAGTAAGGGATAGAAAAGTGTGAAAAGAAAACATTAGTCCATGTATGAAATCATAATTTACTCATAAAACATTAGTATTTTAACATACCTCATCAAATCATGAATAAATCATAGTAATCATAAGGCATAAAGGTAACTTGTGGCATTCATAACATTCTTACGTAGGGAGTAACCCTCTTGGTTACATTTAGAATACCCATCATAGTATATTCCTTAAATCTATTCGGAGAAACATTAACATTTAACCCCTTCGAATTACCCAATGCATTGGAGAGCTATATCGGGCTCACCCACCATTAGTTTATCACGGAACCACCCGCCTTCATAATAATTCCCAAGAGCCATAACATAATCGTATCACATAAAACATGCAAAAAGGGAACATAACATTTCCACTTTTCAATCACAAGATATCAATACAACACATTGATGTAAAAACATTATGAAAACCATTTTCAATGCCAAAATAAAAGAAAATTAAAACATGGTATTTATTTTTCATTTAATCAAATTGTATGGATTGTAGAGGAAGTCAAAACTCAAATAATGGTCACGGTGGCAGAGATGTTGTTGTCGCTGCATATGTACGACAAAAACATTCCCTTTTTTCGTTTAGTAAAACGCTTCGTATAAAAAGATTCCTTTTGGATAAAAGTAAAATTAAAAGGGGTTTATACATTGTATAAAATAAGGTTGTGTATAAAACGAAATATTCCTCAATGAAAGGATATTGAGACGAAGTCGCATTCAAAAACGGTATCCTTGGATTAAGGATAAATCAATTACATAATTATGTGTGACAAACGAATACACCAAATATAAGTGGATATTAAGTGTAAAAAATCAGAGGTTATTCACACATATTCATAGAACGACATATTCAAGGAGTACAAGTTTTTCCCAAAGAATCAAAATTGGGTTAAGAAGTTCCCTTGCAAAAATTAGACAGCCTATCGGCGTCACTTCAAAATTCATAAAATGAGTTTATGAGAGATAAAAAGCGTATCTCATCACATGGACATAAAATTTACATCAATAAGGATATAAAAGAACATATCCCAACATAAAATTATGTAAATTAAAAGTCCCAACAAAAGATGTCTTTTAAAAAGAGGAGTGTGAAAGGTTCCCTTACCAACTTGGTTATCTTTCGCAACATACACCCCATGATAGAAGGACAATACATCATTGATGTAAATACTCATAAATGAAAGTATATTACACAAAGAGTAGAATAATGGGCAGTATATATACCACTCAACGGAAATTGTGGAAAATATAGCATAAACCTCACGGGAATAAAAGTGAGATGAAAAATCCCTTACGAAAACTCGGCAGCCTAACGGCACCACTAAAAACTTCAAAAAATGGATTGATGATATCAAATAGGGTTTCTCATCATATTAACATAAAATTTAAATGAATTTTAATATAAAAGAACATCCCCCAACATAACAATGAGGATCATAAAATAAGTGACATAAAGGAGAGTACTTAAAAATAAAGAGAGAGGTTGGATCTCTTACGAAAATTCGGCAGCCTAACGGCGCCACTCAAAACTTCCAAAATTGATTGATGAGAGAAAGCAGGGTCTCTCATCATATGAACATAAAACGTAGAGTACGAGTAATATAAAAGAACATCCCAATCATAAGAAATATGAGCTTAAAAGGAATGACATAAAAGAGTGTACTTAAAAAGAAAGAGAGGTGTAGGATCCCTTACCTCGTGCCTGACATGACTCGATCATTATTTAATATCCTGAATAATAAAATTTGGTCAATTTATAATTTCATAAGGGCATCCTTTAAATATTATTATTCAGTTCATATAACATATTATAATGTTATAATAAGTGGTTAATAAAGTGAGTTCATATCAGACGTTTTTGTCAATGTTCGGTACATGAGTAAAAATTAAACTTGTTGGAAAAGAATTTTCAATGTAGTTATAGGTACATCATATCCAGAATAGTATTAATGTTTTAAATATCATAAATATCCAGTATATATTCATTTATACTATTCCATAGCATTTGGAGATAAAAAATTAAAAGCACCGTTCATGGAGATGGTAGGCCGTACGTACGCATGAACGTTACTTTCATTTTTTATCATATTAACAAAATGAGAGATATATATTATAATCATAGAATGAAATGATTTAATTAGATGTAATATATTACATATATATCAATTATATATATTTACTTATAATAGTACATAACATTTGGTGATAAGAAATGATATGTACCGTTCATGGAGATGGTAAGCTGTACGTACGCATGAAAGCTACTTTCATTTCGTTTTTTTGTATTCAATGGAATGAGATAATAATGATATAAAGGTAAATAATAATTAAATTAGTATATCAAATGTAATACCATTAATTCCATCCTTTATATGTCCCACATATGACATTAACTAATCATAACACTTTGAAGGGGCGGTAGTCCGCACTTCCTAAAATGAAGATATCGTGTTTACCCAAAACGGAAACCATAAAGGTAAAGAATAATTGAAAAATACAGAAGCTTAAGGAAAACATAGACATATTATTTATCATATATAAATATAGTGACATCTTAATGGCCACCTTTGAAGGTGTTAAATGAATATTGAAAATTCATCGTTTCGTGATGGAGTAATTCGCCATCCACAGAAACAGTATGATCTTTAACCATAAGACGGAGGTGTGTGAAAGTTTAGCTCTAATACTCATTGTAAAAACATCCTAGTATATTTAATATACTGTTGTTTTTACAAAAAAAGGTAATAAAAAGAGTTTAGGGGTTTGGATAAGCAAAATAAAACAAAGGAACACAAGGAAAAACATTACCTTTAAATCGGGTAACTCTCTGTGAGTTGAGCTCAAAAACATCCTTGGAAAGGATTCTGCCCAAAGTGAGGCTTCAATGATGAATAGAGGGATGTGGATAGATTAAATGGGATTGGTTTGGCCTATCCAAAGGCTTGAGAGGTGTGTGTAAGTTTGTATAGGTGGGGGACTTTTATAAGAGGAGAGGAGGGGCACTCTTGGAAAGTTATAAAATATTATTTTATTATAAAATGATTTTCAGATTTTAAAGGTCCAAAAAGGATATTTTTCGCGGATAAGGTGATACAGATTCAAAATACACCCATCCAATAGGTTTGTGACAAGTGTAAGATTTATAATTTACCATATCTTCTCATTTTATTTAAATCGTTCATTTATAAGGTGATCAATGCATCATCATGGTGTCATAAATAAATTAATTTATTTAATGTCTAAAAATTATAAAAAAATATCATGACGTAGGAAATATTTTAAGCATTAAAATTAATATTTATAGTCAAAAATATGAATTGTATAACCCCATTTAATTTTTTTAAGTAAACCAACTCATGTTTGTGACATTTTTATTAAAACGTTAAATAAACAGTTATTTATGTCATTTTCCTACCCATTTGGCTTCATAGGGTCCCCAAGCTGACCCGTGGATTGTCTTGGTCGTCCATGACACATCCAATGTGGGTAGGAAATTTTTCTAGGTCATTCCATATTATTAAAACATTATTTTTACCTTAAATTACACTAATTACCTCTAATCGCGATTAATAAAACATAAAAGTTACTATTCACTAAAAATTTATTTTAATCCCATTGAACCAAATTTTACTTCTTAATGATAACCATGTTTGTCGGATTTTTTAAATTCAAATCACAGAAGTGAAAAAGATTCATTTAAACAAAAAATCAGTTTCCTTAACTACCAATTAGTGGTTTCACTATTCATCAAAAATTGATGTTTTTCAGAAAAATACCATAAATTCACCCTAAGCTATATTTGATATTCCGAATTCAAAAATGATGTCGATTTTACAAAATTCAAAAAAATATAAGTTGAATTAATTAATTTAATAATTAATTCTCACTATCAAAACAAATAGCGTGTTTTTAGGAAATGATACATATTAAGAGATTTACAATAGTTTAAGTCCAATTTCAAAGTGAAATTAATTCCAATGACCACTATTGGATTAAATTGTAAATATATATGCTAGTTTCACTTTAAAAACAATTAAAAAGATAGTCTATTCATATAAATAAATTAGATTAAAAAGAGTTTTTGAATTAAATTACAACATTTTTCACTATTCATTAAAAAAATGAACATTATCAGAAAAATACAAAAAAATTACACAAAGTAAATTTTGATTTCCCGATTATAAAGAAGAATTATATTTTGTCAAATATAACACATAAAATTGTCAAAAATTGGATTTAATAAAGGTTCTCCATCAAAAGGTGGTTAATCGACCTTTAAAAGAATATTACAATGTTTACGCTTAAAATTGGATTCATTCGCATTTTTAATCATCTAACATTTATTGTCAAAAGTAAAAATATTTGACAAACATATATAATAATTTTGTAGTTATTTCTGTTCATTACTGCCCTTACAATAGCTAGGCGTTAACTACCATTTAAAATAATATTATTTTATTATTAGAGTGCAACGTAAGATTCCTAAGAAACTCGTTGTTGTGTATTGGGTACACCATCGAGCATAGCGTCCCCTTTAAAGAAATATTAATATTTTATTCAAAAATATGGATAAATGTGAAAATGTCATATTCTTTATTTACCTGGGGTGTTACATCCTTCCCCCCTTTTGGGAATTGTTTCCTCGCAATTTTAAAACTGGGCTTGGAAACTTCATTGAAAATCCCACATTGGAACAAGAGTCAGGAAAAAATCACTTTAAAATAAAGAAAGAGAAGTTCAAAGGTCACCCGAGTTAACCCATACTAGGATTCCATGTAAGAAAACAAGGATATAGAGGAAAAATCAATGGGTCATTTTCTGAGGGAGAGTGATAGTAAACATGCCTAGGAGAAAGATGACCATAAGAAAATCACAAAATTTTGATGGGTTAAATGGTATTCGATTCACTTGTAGGAAAAGTTAATAGAAAACATTTTTGTTTTAAGTTACTCTTAATTGAGGAATTTATTTTTGAGCTTAACTTAGTCATAATGAAACATTCTTACTTGTCACGTAGACTTTCAACTTTTACTAGATTCTTTAATCAAACTCATATTTTCTCCAAAAGATGAGTATTTTGGAAGACTTGGTCACATTAAGTGTACTATAATCAACTTCATGAGAATCACCTAATCCACAAAAGAGAACTATATATTTCCCATGTCTTTAGAAAAAAAACAAAAACCAAAATTTTTATTATGAGATCAGATAATCCACAAAAGTATAATCCTTTATTAAAAAAAATCTATTCTTAATCTCCAAAATTTGTCCAAAAAACCCCAAAGTTCAACGAAGACCATTAGATAAAAATTGTACATAAAATTATTCAAAGTAAACCAAACTAAGATTAAAACCATAATATTTGAAGGATTTAATCACATAGTATTCTAGGGTACAAATTAACGTTTATCTCCAAATAACATCAGTTGCTCTTAAAATCTCATATTGAAAAGTAATTAACATAATCACATATCCTCCATGATAGGTTAATCATTTCCATATATAACCCAAAATAAACTTACTCATGATTCCTAAAATCATATAACTAAAAATATTTAGTCAAATTAACCAGGGACTTCACGTAGTCCAGTGGTAGGCGATAAATACCAGTCACACTTTGGTTGTGGGTTCGATTCCCGCAGCTTTGTCTAACGCGACGGGTTGTCACACGGTCTGCGTGTTGTCCATTTTACAAAACTATATAATTCTTAAAAAATTCCCCAAAACGAGATAAAATGTTCAAAAATTATCATATCATATTTTAACCTCAAGTTTATCTCATGCCTTTAATTTTCCATCATAACATATAGTAACCCCTAATTAGCTCAAAAGTAAGGATCATATAAACTGCAATGGTTACCTTCATAATTATTTCCTGAACTTCCACATAGATTGGTCATAGCGTACATGATGCATTACAGAACATAGCAAGGTTAAAGTGGTTGATCATGACTCCTTGATAGTTGGTTTAAAACAACCACGAGTTTCCTGATTGAATCCCCCATTTCATCAAGTCTCTTAATCAGAGAACCACCACAGTTTCCTTCAAACCTGTTGTCACATTGGTTCATGCTAGATCCTTCCATTCACTAAAAACAAAAATGTCAGTGTGAGTATATAAACAAAACCATCATGTACTAATGAAGAAGACAAACACTAATATATATACTTACTCATTCACTTTATCTAAAACTAGGACTCTTTCTGAAATCCTATCCATTATGGTAATGTCACTTATGCTTAGATAATACCCTAACCTCAAAAGTTATATAAACTGACCTTGGATACCAACTATAAGGCCCCGTCCATAAACCTTACTTAATAATGAATTAAATGAATAAATCAAATTGGGATCTTTTCAAGTTTAGAGTTTTAGAGAATTAGATCATAAATCAGGAATTACACTCCATATTTAAACAAAGTGGTTACATAAATGATAGAATTAATTTTTCCCATCAATGGAAACATATTTAAAATAAAACATGGATTATTTCTTGAAACTTCCTTGACATTATCAGCATATCATGAACCTTTCCCTTAACCTGTGAAAAACATTTCAAAAACATGGAATGAGCATAAAAAGCTCAGTAAGGGATATAAATGCTCAAAAATAAATCATTAGTCCATGTATGAAATCATACTTTACTCATAAAACAGAAGCATTTTAACATAACTCATCAAATCATGAATAAATCAAAGAAATCATAAGGCATAATGGTAACTTGAGGAATTCATAACATTCTTACGTAGGGAGTAACACTCTTGGTTACGTTTGGAATACCCATCACAGTATATTCCCTAAATATTTTTGGAGAAACCTTAACGTTTAACCCCTTCGAATTACCCAATGCATTGGAGAGCTATATCGGGCCCACCCGCACTTAGTTTATCACGGAACCACACGTCTTCATAATAATTCCCAAGAACTATAACATAATCGTATCACATAAAACATGCATAAAGGAAACATAACATTTCCACTTTTCAATCACAAGATATCAATACAACACATTGATGTAAAAACATTATGAAAACCATTTTCAATGCCAAAATAAAATAAAATTAAAACATGGTATTTATTTTTCATTTAAACAAAAGGTATGGCTTGTAGTGGAAGTCGAAACTCAAATAATGGTCACGGCGGCGGAGACGTTGTTGTCGCCGCATATGTACGACAAAAACATTCCCTTTTTTCATTTAGTAAAACGCTTTGTATAAAAATATTCCTTTTAGATAAACGTAAAATTAAAAGGGGTTTATACACCGTATAAAAGAAGGTTGTGTATAAAACAAAATATGCCTCAATGAAAGGAGATTGAGACGAAGTCCCATTCAAAGACGATATCCTTGGATTAAGGATAAATCAATTACATAATTATGTTTGACAAACGAATACACCAAATATAAGGGGATATTAAGTGTAAAATAATCAGAGGATATTCACACATATTCATAGAACGATATATTCAAGGAGTGAATGTATTTTCCAAAGAATCAAATTTGGGTGAAGAAGTTCCCTTGCAAAAATTAGATAGGCTAACGACGTCACTTCAAAATTTGGAAAATGATTTGATGAGAGATAAAAAGGGTATATCATCAGATGGACATAAAATTTACATCAATATGGATATAGAAGAACATATCCCAACATAATAATATGTAAATGAAAAGGCCCAACAGAAGATGTCTTTTAAAAAGAGGAGTGTGAAAGGTTCCCTTACCAACGTGGGTATCTTTCAAAACATACACCCCATGATAGAAGGAAAATACATCATTGATGTATATAATCATAAATGAAAGTATATTACACAAACAGATGAATAATATGCAGTATATATACCACTCAACAGAAATGGTGGAAAATGTTGCATAAATCTCACGGGAATAAAAGTGAGATGAAAAATCCCTTACGAAAACTCGGCAGCCTAACGACACTAATAAAAACTTCCAAAAATGGATTGATGAGATCAAATAGGGTCTCCCATCATATTAACAAAAAATTTACATCAAGTGGAATATAAAAGAACACCCCCCAACATAACAAAGAGGATCGTAAAAGAAGTGACATAGAGAAGAGTACTTAAAAAGAAAGAGAGAGGTTGGATCTCTTACGAAAATTCAGCAGCCTAACGGCGCCACTCAAAACATCCAAAATTGATTGATGAGAGAAATTAGGGTCTCTCATAATATGAACATAAAATGTACAGTACGAGTAATATAAAAGAACATCCCAATCATACGAAATATTATCTTAAAAAGAATGACATAAAAGAGTTTACTTAAAAAGAAAGAGAGGTGTATGATCCCTTACCTCATGTTTGACATGACTCGGTCGTTATTTAATATCCTGAATAATAAAATTTTGTCAATTTATAATTTCTTAATGAACTCCTTTAAATATTATTATTCTGTTCATATAACATATTATAATTTTATAATAATTGGTTAATAAAGTGAGTTCATATCAGATGTTTTTGTTAATGTTCGGTACATGAGTAAAAATTGAACTTGTTGGAATATACTTTTCCATATAGTTATAGGTACATCATATCCAAAATAGTATTGATTTTTGAAATATCATATATATCCAGTATATATTCATTTATACTATTCCATAGCATTTGGAGATAAAAAATTAAAAGCACCGTTCATGGAGACGGTAGGCCGTACGTACGCATGAACGCTACTTTCATTTTTTTATCATATTAACAAAATGAGAGAGATATATATTATAATTCCAGAATTAAATGCTTTAATTTTATGTAATATATTACATATGTATCAATTATATATATGTACTTATAATAGTACATAACATTTGGAGATAATAAATGATATGTATCGTTCATGGAGATGGTAAGTTGTATGTACGCATGAACGGTACTTTAATTTCTTTTTTTTTGTATTCAATGGAATGAAATAATAATGATATAAAGGTATCTTATAATTAAATTAGGATATCATATGTAATACCATTAATTCCATCTTTTATATGTCCCACATATGGCATTAACGAATCAAATCACTTTGAGGGGGTGGTAGTCCGCACTTCCTAAAATGAAGATATCGCGTTTACCCAAAATGGAAACCATAAAGGTAATCCATAAATGAAAAATACAGAATCTTAAGGAAAACATAGACATATTATATATCATATATAAATATAGTGACATCTTAATGGCCACCATTGAATGTGTTAAAAGAATATTGAACAATCATCGTTTCGTGATGCAGTAATTCGCTATCCACAGAAACAGTATGATCTTTAACCATTAGACGAAGGTGTTTGGAAGTGTAGCTCAAATACTCCTTATAAAAACATCCTAGTATGTTTAATATACTGTTTTTGTAAAAAAAAGTAATAAAAAGAGTTTAGGCATTTGGAGAAGAAAAATAAAACAAAAGAACACAAGGGAAGACATTACCTTTAAATCGGGTAACTCTCTTTGATTTGAGCTCAAAAAAATCCTTTGAAAGGATTCTGCCCAAAGTGAGGCTTCAATGATGAATAGAGGGATGTGGAGAGATGAAATGGGAAGGGTTTGGCCGAGTCAAAGGCTTTAGAGGTGTGTGTACAGTTGTAGAGGTGGGGGCCTTTTATAAGAGGAGAGGAGGGGCACTCTTGGAATGTCATAAAATATTATTTTATTATAAAATGACGTTCGGATTTTAAAGGTCCAAAAAGGATATATTTCAAGGCTAATGTGATAAGGTTTCAAAATAAACCCATACAATAGGTTTGTGACAAGTGTAAGACTTATATGTTACCCTATCTTCTCATTTTATTTAAATCATTCATTTATAAGGTAATCACTGCATCATCATGGTGTTATAAATAAATTAATTTATTTAATGTCTAAAAATTATAACAAAACTATCATGATGTAGGAAATATTTTTATCTTTAAAATTAATATTTATACTCAAAAATATTACTTGTATAACCCAATTTAAAAAATATTTTAGTAAAACAACTCATGTTTGTGACATTTTTATTAAAACATTAAATAAAAAGTTATTTATATCATTTTCCTACCAATATGGCTTCAAAGGGTCCCCATGTTGACCCGTGGATTGTGTTGGTCGTCCATGACACATCCAATGAGGGTAGGACGTGTGTCTAGGTCATTTCATATTATTAAAACATTATTTTTACCTTAAATTACACTAATTACCTCTAATCACGATTAATAAAACATAAAAGTTACTATTGACAAAAAAAATTATTTTAATCCCATTGAACCAAATATTACTTCTTAATGATAACGATGTTTGTCGGATTTTTTAATTCAAATCACAGAAGTGAAAAAGTTTTATTTAAAAAAATCAGTTTCCTTAACTACCACTTAGTGGTTTCATTATTCATCAAAAATTGATGTTTTTCAGAAAAATACCAAAAATTCACCGTACTCTATATTTGATATTCCAAATTCAAAAATGATTTCTATTTTACAAAATTAAAAACAAATATGTTGCATTAATTAATATAATAATTAATTCCCACTATCAAATCAAATAGCATATTTTTAGGAAACGATATATATTAAAAGATTTACACTAGTTTAAGTCCAATTTCAAAGTGAAATTAATTCCAATGACCACTATTGAATTAAATGGTAAATATTTATGCTAGTTTCACTTTAAAAAAAATAAAAAGATAATCTAATCATATAAATAAATTAGATTAAAATGTGGTTTTGAATTAAATTACATCATTTTTCAGTATTCATTAAAAAAATGAACTTTATCGAAAAAATACAAACAATTTACACAAAGTAAATTTTGATATCCCGATTCTAAAGAAGAATTTCATTTTGTCAAATATAACACATAAAATTTTCAAAAAGTGTATTTAAAAGAAGTTCTCCATCAAAAGGCGGTTAATCAACCTTTTAAAGAATATTAGAATGTTTAAGCTTAAAATTGGATTCATTCGCAATTTTAATCCTCTAACATTTATTGTCAAAAGTAAAAATATTTGACAAACAAATATAATAATTTTGTAGTTAGTTCTGTTCATTCATGCCATTAGAATAGCTAGGCGTTAACTACTATTTAAAATAATATTATTTTATTATTAGAGTGCAACATAAGATTTCCAAGAAACTTGGTGTTGCGTATTGAGTACGCCATCGAGCATAGCGTCCCCTTTAAAGTAATACTAATATTTTATTCACAAGTATGGATAAATATGAAAATGTCATATTCTTTATTTACCTGGGGTGTTTCATCCTTCCCCCCTTTTGGGAATTGCGTCCTCGCAATTTTAAAATTGGTCTTGGAAACTTCAATGAAAATCCCACATTAGAACAAGAGTTAGAAACAAATCACTTTAAAATAAAGAAATGGAAGTTCAAAGGTCACCCGAGTTAACCTATACTAGGATTCCATGTAAGAAAACAAGGATATGGAGGAAAAAACAAAGGTCCATGTTCTAAGGGAGAGTGATAGTGCACATGCCCAGGAGAATGTTGACCATAAGAAAATCACAAACTTGTGATGGGTTAAACGATATTCGATTCACTTGTAGGAAAAGTTAACAAACAACATTTTTGTTTTAAGTTACTCTTCATTGAGGAATTTATTTTTGAGCTTAACTAAATCATAATGAAACATACTTACTTTTCACGTAGACTTTCAACTTTTACTAGATTCTTTAATCAAACTCATATTTTCTCCAAAAGATGAGTATTTAGGAAGACTTGGTCGCATTAAGAGTACTATAATCAACTTCTTGAGAATCACCTAATCCACAAAAGAGAACTATATATTTCCCATGTCTTTAGACAAAAACTAAAACCAAAATTTTAAGTATGAGATCAGATAATCCCCAATAGTATAATCCTTTATTAAAAAAAATATATTCTTAATCTCCAAAACGTGTCCAAAAAAACCCCAAAGTTCAACGAAGACCATTAGATAAACAATTGTCCATCAAAATTCTTCAAATTAAACCAAACTATGATTGAAACCATAATATTTTAAGGATTTAATCACATAGTATTCTAGGGTACAAATTAACGTTTATCTCCAAATACCATCAGTTTCTCTTAAATTCTCATATTGAAAAGTAATTAACATAATCACATATCCTCCATGATAGGTTAATCATTTCCATAGATAACCCAAAATAAACTTACTCTTGATTCCTAAAATCATCTAACTAAAATGAATTAGTCAAACTAACCAGGGACTTCACGTAGTCCAGTGGTAGGTGATAAATACCAGTCACACTTTGGTTGTGGGTTCGATTCCCGCAGCTTTGTCTGACGCGACGGGTTGTCACACGGTCTGCGTGTTGTCCTTTTTCCAAAATAATATAATTCTTAAAACATTCCCCAAAACAAGATAAAATCATCAAAAATTATCATATCATATTTTAACCTCAAGTTTATCTCATGCCTTTCATTTTCCATCATAACATATAACAAACCATAATTTTCTCAAAAGTAAGGATCATATAAACTCTAATGGTTAACTTTATAATTATTACCTGAACATCCACATAGATTGGTAATCTCATACATGATGCGTTACAGAACATAACAAGGCTCAAGTGGTTGATCATGACTCCTAGATAGTTGGTTTAGAACAACCACAAGTTTTCTCATTGAATCCCCCATTTCATCAAGTCTCTTAATCAGAGAACCACCATAGTTTCCTTCAAAACTGTTGTCACTTTGGTTCCTTTTAGATCCATCCATTCACTAAAAATAGAAATGTCAGTGTGAGTATATAAAAAAACAATCATGTACTAATGAGGAAGATAAAAAATAATATATACTTACTCATTCACTTTATCTAAAACTAGGACTCTTTCTGAAATCCTAACCATTATGGTAATGTCACTTATGCTTAGAGAATACCCTAACCTCTAAAGTTATCTAAACCGACCTTTGATACCATCTATAAGGCCCCTTCCATAAACCTTACTTAATATTGAATTAAATGAATAATTCACATTGAGGATCTTTTCAGGTTTAGAGTTTTAGCGAATTGGATCATAAATCATGAATTACATTCCACATTTAAACAAAGTGGTTACATAAATGATAGTATTAATTTTTCCCATCAATGGAAACATATTTAAAATAAAACATGTATTATTTCTTGAAACTTCCTTGATATTATCATCATATCATGAACCTTTCCCTTGACCTGTGGAAAAAATTTCAAAAACATGGGATGAGCATAAAAAGCTCCGTAAGGGTTATAAATGTTTGAAAAGAAACCATTAGTCCATGAATGAAATAATACATTACTCATAAAACATAATCATTTTAACATAACTCATCAAATCATGAATAAATCATAGAAATCATAAGTCATAAATGTAACTTGAGGCATTCATAACATTCTTACGTAGGGAGTAACCGTCTTCGTTACATTTGGAATACCCATCATAGTATATTCCCTAAACATCTTCAGAGAAACCTTAACGTTTAACCCCTTCACATTACCCAATGAATTAGAGAGCTATATTGGGCTCACCCACCCTTAGTTTATCACAGAACCACCCGTCTTCATAATAATTCCCAAGAACCATAACATAATGGTATCACATAAAACATGCATAAAGGAAATATAACATTTCCACATTTCAATCACAAGATATCAATACATCACATTGATATAAAAACATTATGAAAACCAATTTCAATACCAAAATAAAATAAAAGTAAACCATGGCATTTATTTTTCATTTAAAAGAAGGTATGTCTTTTAGAGGAAGTCGAAACTCAAATAATTGTCACGACAGTGGAGAAGTTGTTTTTGCCGCATACGTACGACAAAAAAATTCCCTTTTTCATTTAGTAAAACGCTTCGTATAAAAAGATTCCTTTTGGATAAACATAAAATTCAAAGGATTTTATACACCGTATAAAATAATGTTGTATATAAAACAAAATATGCCTCAATGAAAGGAGATTGAGACGAAGTCCCATACAAAGACGATATCATTGGATTAAGGATAAATCAATTACATAATTACGTGTGAGAAAAAAATACACCAAATATAAGTGGATATTTAGTGTAAAAAAATCAGAGTTTATTCACACATATTCATATAACAACATATTCAAGGAGTGCATGTTTATTCCAAAGAATCAAAATTGGGTTAAGAAGTTCCCTTGCAAAAATTCGGCAGCCTAACGACATTACTTCAAAATTCAGAAAATGAGTTGATGAGAGATAAAAAGGGTATCTCATCACTTGGACATAAAATTTACATCAACAATGATATATAAGAACATATCCCAACATAACAATATGTAAATTAAAAGGCCCAACAAAATAAGTCTTTTAAAAAGAGAAGGGTGAATGGTTCCCTTACCAACTTGGGTATCTTTCGAAACATACACCCCATGAAAGAAGGACAATACATCATTGATGTAAATACTCATAAACGAAAGTATATTACACAAATAGTAGAATAATGGGCATTATATATACCACTCAACAGAAATGGTGGCAAATGTAGCATAAATCTCTCGGGAATAAAAGTGAGGTGATAAATCCCTTACGAAAACTCGCCAGCCAAACTGCGCCACTAAAAACTTCCAAAATGGATTGATGAGATAAAATAGGGTATCTCATCATATTAACATAAACTTTACATCATGAGGAATATAAAATAACATCCCCCAACATAACAAAGAGGAGCTTAAAAGAAGTGACAAAAAGGAGAGTACTTAAAATGAAAGAGAGAGGTTGGATCTCTTACGAAAATTCGGCAGCATAACGGCGCCACTCAGAACTTCCAAAATTGATTGATGAGAGAAAGTAGGGTCTCTAATCTTATGATAATAAAAAGTTCAGTAAGATTAATATAAAATAACATCCCAATAATCATAAATATGAGCTTAAAAGGAATGACATAAAAGAGTGTACTTAAAAAGAAAGAGAGGTGTAGGATCCCTTACCTCATGTCCGACATGACTCCATTGTTATTTAATCTCCTGAATAATAAAATTTGGTCAATTTATAATTTTTTAAGGACCTCATATAAATATTATTATTCAGTTCATATCACAAATTATAATGTTATAATAATTGGTTAATAAAGTGAGTTCATATCAGACGTTTTGGTCAATGTTCGTTACATGGGTAAAAATTGAAATTGTTGGAAAAGAGTTTTCCATGTAGTTATAGGTACATCATATCCAGAATAGTATTGATATTTCAAATATCATATATATCCAGTATATATTCATTTTATACTATTCCATAGAATTTGGAGTTAAAAAATGAAAAGCACCGTTCATGGAGACGGTAGGCCGTACGTACGCATGAACGCTACTTTCATTTTTTTATCATATTAACAAAATGAGAGATATATATGTTATAATTACAGAATGAAATGAATTATTTAGATGTAATATATTACATATATATCCATTATATTTATGTACTTATAACAGTACATAACATTTGGAGATAAGAAATGAAATGTACTGTTCATGGAGACGGTAAGTCGTACGTACGCATGAACGCTACTTTCATTTCTTTTTTTTGTATTCAATGGAATGAAATAATAATGATATAAAGGTATATTATAATTAAATTAGGATATCATATGTAATACCATTAATTACATCCTTTATACGTCCCACATATGGCATTAACGAATCTAATCACATTAAGGGTGCGGTAGTCTGCACTTCCTAAAATGAAGATATCGAGTTTACCCATAATGGAAACCATAAAGGTATTACATAAATGAAAAATACAGAATATTAAGGAAAAAAACATATTATATATCATATATAAATATAGTGACATCTTAATGGCCACCTTTGAAGGTGTAAATGAATATTGAACAATCATCGATTCGTGAGGCAGTAATTCGCCATCCACAGAAACAGTATGTTCTTTAACCATTAGACGGAGGTGTGTGAAAGTGTAGCTAGAATACTTCTTATAAAAACTTCCTAGTATATTTAAGATACTGTTTTATTACAAAAATGTAATAAAAATAGTTTAGGTGTTTGGAGAAGCCAAATAAAACAAAAGAAGACATGGGAAGACATTACCTTTCAATCGGGTAACTCTTTTTGATTTGAGCTCAAAAACATCCTTGGAAAGGATTCTGCCCAAAGTGAGGCTTCAATGATGAAGATAGGAATGTTGAGAGATAAAATGGGCAGGGGTTGGTAGAGCCAAAGGATTCAGAGGTGTGTGTAAGGTGGTAGAGGTGGAGGCCTTTTATAAGAGGAGAGGAGGGGCACTCTTGGAATGTTCAAAAATATTACTTTATTATAATATTATTTTCGGATTTAAAGGTCCCAAAAGGATATATTTCTAGGCTAATGTGATAAGGTATCAAACGCAACACATCCAATAGGTTTGTGACAAGTTTAAGACTTATATTTCACCCTATCTTCTCATTTTATTTAAATCGTTCATTTATGAGGTAATCACTGCATCATCATGGTGCCATAAATTAATTAATTTATTTAATGTCTAAAAATTATAAAAAAAATATCATGATGTAGGAAATATTTTTAGAATTAAAATTAATATTTATAGTAAAAAATATGACTTGTATAACCCGATTTAAAAATTGTTTTAGTAAAACAACTCATGTTTGCGACATTTTTATTATAACATTAAATAAAAAGTTATTTATGTCATTTTCCTACCTAAGTGGATCCATGGGGTCCCCAAGTTGAAATGGGGATTGTCTAGGTCAGCCATTACACATACAATGAGGGTAGGACATCGGTCTAGGTCATTTCATATTATTAAAACATTATTTTTACCTTAAATTACACTAATTACCTCTAATTGCGATTAATAAAACATAAAAGTTACTCTTCACCAAAAAAAATATTTTAATCCCATTGAACCATATTTTACATCTTAATGACAACCACGTATGTCGGATTTTTGAAAATCGAATCACAGAAGTGGAAAAGTATCATTTAAACGAAAAAACAGTTTCTTTAACTACCACTTACTGGTTTCACTATTCATCAAAAATTGATGTTTTTCAGAAAAATACCAATAATTCACCCAAAGATATATTTGATATTCCGAATTCAAAAATGATGTCTATTTTACAAAATCCAAAACATATAATTTGAATTAATTATTTTAATAATTAATTCCTACTGTCAAAACAAATAGTGTGTTTTTAAGAAACAATATCTATTAAAAGATTGACACTAGTTTAAGTCCAATTTCAAAGTGAAATTAATTCCAATGACCACAATTGGATTAAATGGTAAAAATATATGCTACTTTCACTTTAAAAACAATTCAAATGATAATCTACTCATAAAAATAAATTAGATTAAAAAGTGGTTTTGACTTAAAATACAACATTTTTCACTATTCATTAAAAAATGAACTTTATCGTAAAAATTCCAAAAAATTACACAAAGTAAATTTTGATGTCCTGATTCTAAAGAAGAATTTTATTTTTTCAAATATAACACATAAAATTGTCAAAAATTGGATTTAAAAGAGGTTCTCCATCAAAAGGCGGTTAATCAACCATTTAAAGTATATTAGAATGTTTACGGTTAAGATTGGTTTCATTCGCATTGTTAATCCTCTAACATTTATTGTAAAAAATAAAAATATTTTACAAACATATATAATCATTTTGTAGTTAGTTCTGTTCATTCCTGCCATTACAACAGCTAGGTGTTCTCTACTATTTAAACTAATATTATTTTATTATTAGAGTGCAACGTAATATTCCCAAGAAACTCGTTGTTGCGTATTGGGTACGCCATCGAGCATAGAATCCCCTTTAAATTAATATTAATATTTTATTCACAAATATGGATAAGTGTGAAAATGTCATATTATTTAATTACCTGGGGTGTTACATTCTCACATGATTTTTTCCAATCTAACATTATCCCATTCATTGTCAAAATTGAATGTGGGGCATCCAATAATGAAAAGACATGGCTGAACCTCCTCTAATAAACAGCTTATCCCAAAAATTGACATATATAAAAACATTCTTCAAATCCTCCCAAGACATCACAACCTACACTTTTTCTGGGTCCACTACCACACCTTCTTTCAAGATGATATGCCCCAAAAAGTGTACCCAATCAATAAAAAACTAATATTTAGATAGCTTAGAATATATTTGATGCTCTCTCAATGTACCGAGGATGATGTAAAGATGTCAGTAATGATCGTTAGGAGTATTATAGTACACCTACATGTCATCCAAAAACACCACCACAATATGAAATATGTATCAGTGAAAGATGTGGTTCATCAGGACCAAAAATATAGATGGTGTATTTTCCAACCAAAATACCATTACCACAAACTCATAAATACCACTAATTATTCTTAAAGTAGCTGTTTGTATATTATAGGTTTGAACTCTCACCTGATGATACTCTGATCTCAGATCGATTTTGAGAACACACAATCCCCCTTTAGCTAGACAAACAGATCATCATTACAATGAATAGTATATCATTTCTTTACAGTCATTTTATTCTAGTTATATTAATCGACATAGAGTTATAAACTCTCATAGTAAGTCTTCGAAAACAATATAGGTGATCCCCAAGGCGATGTACTTGGATGGATAAACCATTTCCCCTCCACTTCCTCCAACTGCGTTTTGAGGTCTAGATGCTCAGTTAGTGCCATTCTATAAGGTGGAATAGATACAAGCTCATCCCCCAGCATGATATCAATAGTAAATCCACAAATCTCTCATATGGAAACCTTGAAAATTCTTAAAAAAAGTCATCCTAAAATATTTTTTTATTGGAGGAAGGACATATTTCCTACTGCACCCAACATCCTGCAAAATACAGCACCAGCCTGCCGCTTCATCCTTCAGAACATATGTAGGTATCTCATATTTCCACAAAACTAACACTCCACTAGTGGTCAAAGAAAATGTGTATTATAGTTTCCCTACCTACCACACTTGTGGAAATTCACATGAGTTTGATCTGGTGATTTGGTTCCTCCTAGATGTCCATCATTATTTCCACTGTCCGGACTATGGTTCTAGTAATGATGCTTCCTTCTCTCCGAAGGCACACCGCCTAATCATCTAGTGATAAATACATGTCTAGTACTGGAATCCTCTTACATGTTCCCCTCTAAATTGAGATCTCGATTAACCAATTATAAGAGTTTTCTTAGCCTTATGATATTTACCTAGGACATAAATTCATACCTATTTCCGTCATGAAGTCATTTTGTGAAAATGCCTCATCATCCGAAAAAGCTAGAGCTAAATGCTGTAAATATGTGAAACGTTCAGTGTAAAACATTATGGAAAAAATTCCTAGGGTCAAGTACATAAACTCGGAATTGTTATCTTGTCTCAGAGTTATTGGATAAAAGTGCTCCAAGAACTTCTCCTGAAAGTCCATCAAAAAAATATCATCAATCTTTCCTGATCATACAATAATGTCCCACCAATGCTTCACTGACCCCTATATCATATAACAACCAACATGACCCTCTTCCAAGCCAAAGTCTCTAAATGGTCAAGTATCTTCTATGTGGATTTACTATAGAATTAATCTCCTTTAGGTCCACTCCATCTAGTAAAATTTGTAGGTTACTTCAGCTAAAACTACCTTGTAAACTCAGACATGCTTTTCAAAACTCAATATAGGTCTCTCTCCCTGAATTCCATGAAACAAAAAATGTCCCCTCAAAACTATTCCCTTTCCTCCTCAGCATTCTCCAATGGTGCCTCAAGTTACTGGTCTAGATGATTGTTCTGGGTCATACCGCTCAGTCTGTCCCTCAACATGAGTAATGGAGGCATATCATTACTAAGACAAACACACAACTTTGGTATCATAACACAAATTTATAATATTTTTATAAGAGTATAAAATGAAATAATAAGTTTTAACATGTCCTTACCCCCTTTTCTCTACACCCGGTCAACACTGAGGCCTTATAACTCCACGTAACCATCCTACTCCGAGGTCTTGGATTACAAGGGTTCATATATTGCCATTAATTAATCAAATTATATGAAATTAATTAATTCAACTATTAATTCATTAATCATACTCATTTAATCAATAATGTTTTTCATTATTCACCCATTTATTTTAATTTTACATCATTATTTCAATGTCACCACAAGGAAAAATAGGTCTTCTTCAAAAACATACCCATAACCTGCTTTCTCGTGAGTTCCTATAATGATGCTTGTCATAACTAGACTATGTTCATAGAATTATGCATGATGACTCAAGTATCATGCCTCTTGAGGCCACAAATAAAAATTCTTCCACTATACAAACAAATATCCCATCACACCACGAGTACATAAACCATGGTAAATTAATATCCAATTGCAACAACAAATTCAAATCCCAACAATCCCTCCCTGAGTACTCATATTTTCCATCGTACATGTGTTCTCAATTCCCATGCACGATATCATTTCCAATCCTCAAATATTCCTAGGATCTTCTATACCATTAGTAAAAAAGTAATACAAAAGAATAAAAAAGAAAAGAAAACTTCTCTGATAACAATTTTTGATGTCCCGATCTAGGGACAATTAATGGTTCCCTAATCTTGTTTGCAACATGCACTCAAGTGAACCTCCCCATATTCCAGAGGGTGATTACTAGCTGTAAGGGTCTAGTAAGTCAGTCTTGGGAAGACTATACCCTCATTTAGTAGAATAAAATACCAATGGAATCAAATAATAATAACCAAGTGTGAATGTGTCTAAATAACCAGAACAATACTATTTCATATTATATTCAAAACAAGAAAATACAATACTCAACTGAATGGTAAAACATGATATGATAATGGAAATGTCATGTGTCGAAAATGGAACTAATATAAAAGACACAATGGCTCCCTATCGGGTCCCGAACCATGTATGGTTCCCTATCCCAAGCTCCAATCCCAAATAGAAACCAATCCCTATTACTTACCCTTATCATGTCCCGCAATAATAATGTCTACTCTGGTGATGATCAGGTGGCCCGAATAGGGTGTGAGTATAACTCCGTAGTCCACCACCAAAGGTGTCTAAAACAAGTCCAGTAAAAATATAATGTATAAACTTTTATGAAGAAATAAATACAATGTATAATTAAATAGCCATCACATTGTCATATATTCTTTAAACATCACATTAGACCAAGTTCCAAATCATTTTTCCTATTTTAATCATCATTAATTATTATCATTCATTTGGTTTTGATTGTCATATCAGGTAGCCAAAATATCATTCTTGGTAGGTCGCCATGCCTAACACTCCGTATCTCATTCGGTGTTGGTCATCATGCCTAGAACCCCAAAATATCAATCGCGGATAACTATATAGGAGGAGTTCCATGTACAAGTACCAACATCTAATCGGTCAAGAACGCCATGTATAGAACGAAAAAAAATTCATCTATTTAATCATTATTTAATTCACAAGAATTGGTCACATCATTCCATTATTATCCAACAATTATATAAACATTTCAAAGTCCATAGTTAACTGAATAATTAATTAATCACATAACCCATTAATTAATTCATCAAATTAATTATTTAATCAACACAATTTTCATTCCCTCATTAGTTCCTCACAAATAATTATCCATATCAAATATTAACTTATCATAATTAATTATCACAATCAATTATCATTGATCATTACTGTGGAACGTAATTAATTCTCACTATAAATCGTCTTACATTGCAAAACATCATTTCATAATTAATTTCCCGAACAAATTATCATAACACTATCAATTCCATACATCAATTACAATATATCAACCCATTAAAAATCGAAAAAAAATCTATTTGGGAAACCCCCCATTGTTTGTTAAGTGATTAAACTATCAATTAATCACCAATGAAATCACAAGTCAATTCCACATTCCTAATCACTCCAATTTAGAAAATAAATTATTAAGGGAAGCTATAAAAACAAAAAAAATCAAATCAAATATCAAATCCTTGACTATGTGATATTGATATAGAGCACCAAGCATAGTTTATTGAAGAATTATTACCCAATAAAAATAAAAAAATTAGAGTGGTATAACATCATCGATCAGGCTCCGAATCTAAATCCCTAAACCAAAATTTAGATCAATGGCATCATGATTATTCAAATCTAGATCTAGATTGACAATCCTAGATCTAGATAAGCAAATCAAATGTTTAGATCCATAAACATGGTGGATATCATCCATGAAAATATCAAGGAATGATAGATAAAATAATGGGAGAAGCAACGATATGAAATCCACTTTCTAAGAGGAGAGAGGATCATCAATATCGAATTTTGGTCATGAAGAATGATGTTCAAATCACCTTGGAATCTGTATATTATATTCGGTGTTCATATAGATTTTTTAAGCCCATTCTAAGGTTTAAATGTTGGATTCTTGGGGATTTGGGTTGTTTTAAAAAGGGATTTTCGGCAGATTATTACTAAATGGGTCACTCTGCCCAGGTGTTCCTGGTTGGTACAATTTATTTGCATAGTTATTTATACCGTGCACAAACTGTGAAGACCTCTCCAACCAGGTTTTCAAATTTTTCACTATTTTTTCACATTGTTTGTCAAACCGTGTGGAAGCTTTGCAAACACCACTATCTGTTAGTTTTTCTTAAAATTTCACTCGAACACACCCCAAGCCACTACTCCCAATCAAAGGTTTTTTTAAAATCACAAAATCACCTCAAGACACGCCTGAGAAGACTCATGAAAGGGTCATGATCTTAAGACATTCATGACTACGTATGAACTATTGTCACCATGAATTGATTAATTCACATTTCAATTGGAACCCATTATGGATGAATAAAAAATATAATTAATATAAATTTTATTTATATCCTGGTTAAAATTCTGTATATGATGGAACTATAATAAATGTACAAGGACTGTATCTACTAGAACAAAATGGTCATGTAATACAGAGTAGTTAACACCTGAGATAGTGTTAATAATAATTGATTTTTAAAATTTGGTAATAATATGTAAGAAATTTAACATATTTGATAATATATGTTGGTATATGGATATTTTATGTATTTAAAAAAATATAAAGGTTTATATTGGTGGATAAAATAACTTATGAACAAATTAAAACTTCAGGTATGGGATTTGAGAAATGAATTTCTTTTAATTGGGTTATATCAATTCTTCATTGTTGTTGACCTGATAAGACAATTTTTTTAGTGAAATTTAATTATTTTATGTTCTATTTACACAAATTTATTTGGATTTATATTCTATACACATAATAACATTGCCTTTTTAATTTCACATAATTAATATGATCATTGTATTGTATTTTTCCTAAATTTCCACTCATATGAGATATATTCTATATTATAAAATAATTAGACATGTGTTGAATATAATGACACATAGATTTATTTAACAAGAATTTATATTTATTACTTATGATTGATGTTTCAATTGATGTTTACTCGCAAGGGGTTCGAATATAAAATTTACCAAAGTGGTAATGATTTATTTTACAATCAAATGTTTTGGGATTCTACTTATTTTAATTGAAGGATCATTATAATATATCCTTTATAATATAATTTTTTTAAATATATGATTTCTATTTGTTAATTTATCATGTTTTTTATAAATCTCCCCCTCTTTCTCACATTAATCAAGTAAATAAATATTTTAATGTATTTTCGATCTTATTATTATTTTGACGAGGCATATTTTAATTTTATGTATATATTATTAAAAAATGTTTTAGAATGATACTTATCATTTACTCAAATGATTTATTGAGTACATGTAAGGTTATCATTTTTTTCAAGGATTAAAAATAATCTTTATATATATCTCTATAAATATCGATTTCTTCCTTCTTTAAATAATGTGAATATTAATGGTCTTTAAAATTAATAAAATGTTAATGGAATTTCCCACCATTATAACCATTTTATAATATTTATATTATTCTACATTTATCCAATAATTTCATAAGTAAAATTATACGACGGAAAAATATTTTAATTTTTCACATCCATTTCATTTTATTATCCAAAATACACGAATTATTTATTAAACCTATATTTATAATTATTTTTTTGTCATAATTTATCTCTTTTAATTTATTTGATCATTTATTATGTCTTGAAAAATTCACTTTCTTAATAACACATTTCATTAGAAATTACATTTCACTTATATATCGATATTTTGTTACAATGGATATTCTTATTGCTTAAACCATATAACTTATACATATAAGATTATTATTTTATTGATGGTTGGTATTTAAATATTCCGTATTATTTACTCAATACAAATATTTGTTGAAATGGCATGTTGGTTATTAATTAAATATATCATTTAATACATGGTTTAATGAATTGAAAATGTAATGATGGGTGGGGCTTGGATATAGATATCCTCTCAATTCATCACTTTTTTTCTTGATAAAAATTAGTATGATGGCCTTATTAAATGGGTTTTTGAAATACACTGAACCATCAATGAAATTGTCTGGGTGAAAGGCCTGAGCGTAAATATATCTTGATGTATGAGATCATGACGCCCAATATTTTGTATTCCCATCAATGAGTTATCTGGTATTATTATCCATGATATTATGGTATTGATATTATCCCAAGCTGAATTTCATTTTCAATTTACATATTAAATAGATTTTTTTTAAGTTATTTATCATTCCGTATTGATTATGATTTATTTACTCATGACAATTTCTATCATATAGAACCCTTATATAGAATATTTCCTCAACATTTATATTTTTACATTCCCTTTAATATAAAGAAATATATTATGAATAATTCCACAGAAGTGACAATTCTTCTTATTCAATTAATTTTTTATTTTCAATGTGATATGGGAATCATGGTTTCATATGGTTCTTCGAGAATACTAAAATGGTAAGTCCATCCAGATGATATCTATAAAGACCCATAATTTACATACATTTTTAATACTTCAAAATTGAAGCATACTTATTACAACATATAACCAAACCATTAAAGGACTGTATAAATATAGTGTCTTTATAAACTGGGAAACATAAACAACTGGCTCATAAATCATCTACATTGTCTCCTCATTTATTTCGTCATATCTAGAGTCCCTTTTGGAATATCCTACTTAATAACCTTATTCCGGACCTGGGGAAAGAACACATACAAAAGGGTGAGCTGAAATGCTCAGTAAGGGTAAACAAAAGAAATATCAATCACATCATATTCATAATAACATAACATTTTGGAAATTTTAACCTCCAAATGAGATCATAATTTCATAACATGGGATAAATCATAGTAGTGAAATGTAATCCCAATAATAATAAATTATAACATGGCACATTGGGGAATAAACACAAAATCATAGAGAATTATTTCTTTGTAGTCAAGACTCATTTCCAAGACTATCTTAGCGGACAAAGTCCATTTCTGAACTAAGTTCATTCCTCATTTCAGTCATGTTTCACTGATCTAGATTAACCTGCCGTTCCAGCCATGTCTATCTGATGAGATATAAATCTTTTCCCAATGCATTGGAGGGAGATATAGGTCCCACCAATCTTATAATGAAACCATTCTTATGTGTTCCAAAAAATCATAAATCATACATCATAGCATAACTCATGTAATAAAAATAGGATTCTCAATCATCATGCCATCATAACACAATCCATATAAGATAAAAGGACATCATAAATATAATTCCATCATATTCTAATAAATACAATATAATAATAGGGATATAGAAATAACTCTATATTATCTTAGATGGAAAATAATTTGGATAAAACAAATGAACTCCATTCTTGAGGAAAATATCCTTTCTACTTCAAAAACATTTTACTTTCATAACATTTCTTATAATTTTAAACTAAAAGAAGTTTATTAAAAATAAATATGAAAACATTTAAAGCATGATTTAGGTTAATAATGTTCTAAAAATCCATTCATTCTGTATAAGTTAAAAAAACATTCTTCTCGTACTTTGGCTAGAAAAGTCAAAAGGTAACTCGTACGATAAATGACAAAAGATTCCTTTCATATCTTTTACTAAAAACTCACCGAAGGGTAAAATTGTATTTAAAAAATTGTATGAGGATATAAATAATATTATATATTGAGGAAATATGGATGTGGATGATAAATATTCCCCAATAAATTCAGAAGTAAAAACAATCTCATATAAAAATGAGATTGTGAGAATTTCCCTTCCCTTTGGTCCGATTTGCTTCATATGTGTTAGAACATCCTGTATAATGATTTAAATAATGTTATTGACTTATTCCTGATTCTTAATCATTGTTATGATATCATATGTGGTCATATTCTTAGCTTCTTATTAGTAATATTTCATTGTTACTTGTTATTCGGGTGTTTATTGCTTTTTGTTTGTATGTGTGTTTTGTCGAATAAATTCGTATTCTTATTTTAGGTTATAGATACATAATATCCAGAATGGTATTAGTGTAATATATATCTTATTTATTCATTAAATTCATTTATGTAATCATTATTCAATTAATATCATGTAGAAGGAGTTGCATCACATCGTGGAGACAGTAGGCCGTACGTACGCACGAGCGATGATATCATTCCCATGATCGTGGAATTTTATTGAAGTGTATGTATAATATTTCAGAATCAATATCACTTTTAAATAATCATATATAGTTATTATTTTCACCATTATACCCATCCAAGTACGTTGGTGGTGGAAAATAGATTATACGACAACATGGAGACGGTATTCCGTACGTACGCACGCGCGACGATTTTTTTTCCGTAGGATGGATAGATGGTGAAATAGGGTTGTTTCATACTTATAATAACATATCAGTATATGAGTGATACTGATGTTATTACTTCATAATTAAACAAATAAATAAGAATAAGAAGAAGAAATAATGTTGAAATAATCGGTAACAGACATTACCTCTTCTTTGAAGCGCCTCTCCATAACCCCCACGTAGGGCACTAAAGATGGACTTTGAAAATGACCAGGACCTCTATGATGTTTCTAGGGAAGTGTAGAAGAGAAATTGGCAGGATTTTTTCGAGATGGAATGCTCAAAGTGGTGTGAGGAGGAGAGGGAGGAGGTTCCCTTTTATAAGGGAGGAGAGGGGCACCTTTGGAATTATAAGAAATATTAATTTATAATAAATTCCAACCCAATTAAAAACCTCCAAAATTGACTCATATCCGAATATTAGATGATATATGGTTGTAATATCATCATCCAATAAAATTTTGACATGTTGGAAATTTATTTTAATCATTATCAACATGATTTATCCTTATATAATCTATTTAATTTTATTTGTGGTAATAATATTCTAATTTTTAAATCATTATAAATAATTACATATATATTGTTAATTGTACATAATTTTATAAATTATTACATTTTAGACCATATATATGTTAATTTAAAATTTTGAAATATTTTTGTGATTTTTAAACAATTTTATAAAATGTAATTTCTATAAATTTACAATACAGTCAATTTTGACACTATTCACTTATTGGAGTTTAAATAAAATATATACAGAAGATATGTTAGAACTAAAATATTTTATAGATTCCTGACATGCCATGTTTATCTAGAAAAATAGTGGAGGACATTAAATAGTTCATATAATATTTATTTTAATACTTTTAATATCATTTATTTGATATTTCAATCAACAAAATAATTTCAACATCACTATTGTGTCATATGTAATGATAACTATTTAATCCCTAAAAATTATATATAAATTCATATGATGTAGATAATTTTATTAGATTTTTGGAAACTATTAATGTTTTAAGATTCATGATGTTTATCACTAAAGTAATGTGATTATACTTATAATATTTAAGAGAGTGGCATGTTGTCACTTTCTTTGGTTTTAATAATAATTATATTATTTCATAGTCAAAAGTCCATGAAATGAATCTAGTCCAACCCATAGGTGATATGGGTCTAAATTTAATCATCCAATAAGATTTTGTAAAGTACTAGGGTAATTTTATAAACTTATATTTACCCTTAATTACCCGATTTACCTTTATCTGCGTTAAATAAAAATTACTATAGTTACTATTCATAATCTCAAAAAAATAAAAGTAACCTATTAACATAATTGGGACCCACTGAATACAAATATGGAATCCATTTTTAAAAAATTTAAACCACAGAAGTTGCAGTAATTAATTTAAAATTAATCTCATTGTTAAGCAAATGAGTTTTAAAAGTTAAAACATTGCCAAAGATTGAAATGTTTTTAATATGAATTCATTGTAAAAATAATTATAATGACATAAATTATATTAAATGGGAAAAATATATTATATTTATACTTTAAAACCATTCAATATTATAATTTAACCATATAAATTATTGCGATGAAAAAGTTGTTTTTAATTAAAATATAGCGTGGTTTTCTATCCATCAAAATATGAGAGTTACCAAAATAATATGAAATAATTATCCAAAGTAATTTTTTATATCCTGATTCCAAAGAAGAATTTTATTTTGTAAAATTGAACTTATAAAAATGTGAAATACTAGATTTAATGTGGGTGCGCCATCAAAAGGCGGCAAATCTGCATTTTTTTAAAAATACTTATTTTACCTGAAAAATTTATTTTGTTCCCATAACATGTTCTAGAAAATATGTAATATGAATAATAATGTTATAAAATTCAAAATTCAGTTAATACTATTAATAATGGCTAGTTAATAATATTATAATAATATATCATTGTTTAGTGGAACTCAGTATTGCGTACTACACACGCTATCGAGGAAGGTCGTGATTGCGTGTAACGCAAGCCAATATAGTGTTGTGTGTCGTGAAAGATTACATTGATGTTGCGTATAACATAAGACATAAAAAATACTTCTCATAAAATATCAGGGTGTTACATTCTCCCCCCTTAAAATAAATTTCACCCTCGAAATTCGTCACATTGTAACAAACAGATGAGCATACCTCTCCCTCATCATATCCTCAAGCTCCCATGTTGCATCTTGTAATTGGTGGTTCTTCCATAAAACTTTCACCAAGCGAGTTGTCTTGTTCTGTTGAAATTTTTCGCTATGATCCATAATCTCCATCGGTTGTTCATTATAAGAAATATCATGCTCCAGTGGTACAACGTCTGAGTTGAGTACATGTGAAGGATCGGGTATGTACTTTCTTAGGAGAGATACATGAAACACATCATGAACTTGATAGAGATTCAGTGGAAGCGCCAATCGGTACGATACCTTCCCAACATGATCCATTATTTCGAAAGAACTGATATAACTAGGGCTCAGCTTTCCCTTCATTCCAAATCTCCTTACTCTCTTCCAAGGAGATATTCATAAGAACACTTTATCACCCACTTTAAACTCTAGGTCTTTTCTTCGGTTATCAACATAACTTTTTTGTCGACTCTGAGCAGTTCTTATGTGTTTTTGAATAGATTGAACCTTTTCCGCCATCTCATCAACAAGATCAGGTCCTAATAGCGTTCTTTCCCCGACTTTATCCCATCATTTTGGAGTCCAGCATTTATTTCGATAGAGAGCTTCATAAGGATCCATCTGAATACTGGATTGAAAGCTATTATTATAAGAAAATTACACCAAAGGCAGGTGTTGATTCCATCCTCCTTTGAAATCCACAGAGAAAGCTCTCAACATATCATCTAGAGATTGAATTGTCCTCTCAAACTGACCATCTGTCTGAGGATGATATTTTGTGCTGAAACACAACTCTGTATCCAATGTATGATTAAGACTTCGCTAAAACATTGAGGTAAACCTCGGATCCCGATCAGATATAATGGAAAGTGGTACTCCATGAAATCTTACCACTTCCTTTACATATATCCGGGCAAGCTGAACCAGATAGAAATATTCTCTAATAGCAATTAAGTGTTCCGACTTTGTAAGACGATCAACTATGAATCAAATATAATTATTGCCTTTGGATGTTTTAGGAAGTCCGGTGACAAAGTCCATTGTTATGTTTTCTCATTTCCATTCTGATATGGGTAATGGTTTTGACATCCCCTTAGACTTCTTTCCTTCGTCTTTAACTTACTGACAAACCAAGCATCGAGAGACATATTCATCAACATCTCTTTTCATTCCATCCCACCAGAAGTACTCTTTCATGTCCCTATACATCTTCATGCTTGCAGGATGAATAGAGAATGAAAAACTATGAGCCTCATCCAGCAGCTCCTTATTTAATTCTAGGATGGGAGGAACACAAACCCGATTCCTGATCTTTATTATCCCATCATAGTAAAGGTTGAATTCAGGAACATTTCTCACCATCTTTTATAACTCTACATATTCTTTCTGTGCCTCTTTAATCATCACATGTATAGATGGTTGAACATTCATTTGAGAAAGATACGATTTTCCCCTTCCATTATAATTCTAGATCCATCCTTTGTAATTCAATAAATATTGGATATTTTTTTATCCTCATCATGGATAAGCTAGCATGGTCTTGTAGACTTAATGCATCTTCCACCTTGTTTGATTTCACATGGTGATAATGAATTGAGCAGTCATAATCATTAATCAGCTCCAACCATCTTCTTTGGTGCATATTCAGCTCCTTTTATGTGAAAATATACTTTAAACTTTTATGATCATTATAAATATCACACCATTCACCATAAAGATAATGCCTCCATATTTTTTATGCAAAGATTACCGCAGCTAACTCGAAATAATGAGTTGGGTAATTTTTCTCATGGATTTTCAACTGTCGTGAGGCATAAGCTATCACCATATCGTTTTGCATGAGATAACAACCCAATCCCTTCTTGGATGCATCACTATAGATCCCAAACCTTTCTCCACTACAAGGAAGTATGAGAACAGGTGCACTAGATAACATTCTATTTAACTCCTTGAAGTTCTCTTCACACTCCTCCGTCTAAACGAACTTAACTCCCCTTCGAGTCAACCTAGTTAGCGGATTAGATAATCGTGAAAAATATTTCACAAAATGTCAATAATATCCATCCAAACCAAGAAACATTTAGATCTCAGTTACTGTTGTTGGTCTCGACCATCTTTCGATAACCTCTGTTTTTGCTGGATCCACAGATATGTCTTTTTTTGAGATAATGTGACCAAAAATTGATACTTTGTGAAGCCAAAATTCGCACTTGGAAAATTTGGCATAAAGCTTCTCCTTTGTCGGGGCCTTTAATACAAATCTCAAGTGATCTTCATGCTCTTCATTTCTCATTGAATAGACAAGAATATTGTCTATAAATACATCCAATAACTGATAAAGATAGTCTATAAAGACTCTATTCATTAGATCTATGAATATATCAAGGGAATTAGTAAGACCAAATGGCATCACTATAAATTAATAGTGTCCATACCTTGTACGGAAAGCCATATTTGGTATATCCTCCCTTTTGACCCTTAATTGACGATACCATGAACGAAGATCAATATTGGAAAAGTATTGAGATCCTCGTAGTTGGTCAAATAATTCATCAATGCATGGGAGAGGATATTTGTTCTTGATAGTTATCTTGTTAAGATCTCGATAATCAATGCAATGTCTCATTGATCCATATTTCTTCTTAACAAACAGAAGAGGTGCTCCCCAAGGTGACACACTAGGGAGTACGAATCCATTATCAAGATTCTCTTGGAGTTTCTTCTTCAATTCCTGCAACTCAATTGTGGCCATTCTGTAAGGTGTCTTTTAAATAGTCAAAGACACGGTACGAGTTCTATTGAAAACTCAACTTCACGATTTGGTGGAAGACCTGGTAATTCCTCGGGAAATACATCATAAAACTCCCATAAAATGGGAATATTATTAATCCTGATTTTCTCACCAACCATTTGAGTTTTATAACCCTCATTTAGCGGAATCAAGACCCAAAAGATGTAAGAGATTTCCACTGGAAGGTTATGTTCATCCTAGCATCGATAGACGATCATAGATTGATCTGGAATATGAAATGTGACTTTTCTTCTTTGGAAATTGATATGAGCTCCATATAAAGAAATCCAATCCGTACAAAGAAACAAATCAAATTCCAATATAGTAAGGATCACATGATTTGTAGGAAGCGCTTTCCCATAAACTTCAATTGGAGAATAATTGTAAACTTTTGATGTGACTATGGTGCCATTAGGGGTTGTCATAGAAAACTCAACATCTAATTGTTGAGGTAATATGGTTATACCCTTAGAAAATTATTCAGAAATAAAAGAATGGGTGAATCCAGAATCAAATAAAACATTTTCTACTTTAGATTGGATGGTAAGTGTACCTTTCACCACTTCGTTATCATACTCCACATCACTGATAGAAATTGCATGTGACATTTCTTTGGCTTTAGCCTTAAGAGTTTGTTGAAGTCGATAATCATCTACAGCCCTTGGATTAGGGAATTGATTAGCATAATTCCCCATTTCCTTGAACTTGTAACATTGAAGTATAAGAGGTGCACCTTGTTTAGCATTTTCTTTGTTCACATCACTAGACATCTTCTTCCCATCATTATGGCATTCAAATGCCCGATGAGCTTCTTTTCCACATTTGAATAATTTACTTGTCCCTTTAAGAAAACTCCCTCCATGTTTCTTTCCAAACATTGATCATAAGGGAAAACTCATCTTCTTTTCAGTGTGCTCTTTAGATTTTCCTTTGAATTCCATTTTCCTCTTCTTATCAAACGCATATGATTGATAGGTTACTCCAATTTCCATCTCAACCTTGAGAGCTCATATAACGATTTACTCATAGCTATTGAAGTCTCTTATGGATAACGCCCTATGAAGACTTGGTTTTAAGACAATAAAGAATCGATCGATCTTACTCTCAGGTTGGATAATAATCCCAAAAACGTACCTTTAATGTATTGTAAAATTTTCATCGTATGTACCAACAGATTAATCATCCTTTTTCTTCAATTCAAGAAACTCCTTCTCCATCTTTCTTCGAAGAATAAGAGGGATGTAATTATCGAAAAATATATTCTTAATATCATCCCATTCCATGGACTCAATTTCATCTCTTTGCCTAGTATTCTTGATAAGATTCCACAATTGATCAACATCACCTTCCAAACAATACACTACTAAGATGAATTTGTCAGGTTCAGAACATTGAAGAACTGAAAATATCTTTTCAGTAGTGCTGATCGATTATTCAGCAGCTAATGGATTAGTAGACCCGCTGAATGAGGGTGGACGCTGCCTCATGAAGGATTAAACAGAATTTTGTTCCTTCCATTGCTCGTTTGGAATTCCTTCATGATTCATAGCTTGAGAATGTTGTGTGACCATGGCTACAAGATTTTTCATTCTGGCTCCGATAACGTTTGGTTGCTCTGGGGGACAATCATTTCATTGCCCGTCGCATTCTGCATTAACACGGTTCCTTTGAGTTCAATCCATTGACTAAAACCAAGTAGAATAGTGCGTGCAATACTAATTATAATAGAAAAACCACACAATCAAGAATAAAATTTCATGATTTTGGTCTTATCATAGGTTATTCATGGCCATTTCTAAAACTCTATGATTGTGTTTTATGCTTAGATATATCATTAGGGTTCTTACTAAGGCTTTCATATCCTAGTTTCCAATGGTTGGCTATACCTTTCCTATAATACCAACTATAACGACGCATAATTTTTATACATTGTTAATACATTAAAATTGAAACATACTTATTACAACATGTAACAAAACCATGAAAAGACCGTATAGGTATAGTGTCTTAGATACTGGGAAACAAACAAAACTGGTTCATAAATCATCTACATTGTCTCCCATTTATTTCAACATATCTAGAGTCCCTTTTGGCATATCCTACTTAATAACCTTTTTCCTGACCTGGGGAAGGAAAACATACAAAAGGGTGAGCTCAAATTCTCAGTAAGGGTAAACAAAAGAAATATCAATCACATCATATTCATAAGATCATATAATTTTGGAAATCTTAACCTGTAAAAGAGATCATAATTTCATAACATGGGATATATAATAGTAGTGAATTGTAATCAGAATAACCATAAAATTAATCATGAAACATTGTGGAATACACACATAATCATAATGAATCATTTCTTAGTAGTCAAGACTCATTTCCAAGACTATCATCGGGGGAAAATAACATTTTTGAACCGAGTTCACTCCTCATTTCAGTCCTGTTTCACTGAACTTGATTAACCTACCATTCTATCCATGTCTATCTCAAGAGATATAAATCATTACCAAATGCATTGGAGGGAGATATAGGTCTCACCAATCTTATAATGAAACCATTCTTATGTGTACCACAAAATCATAAATCATACATCATAGCATAACCCATGTAATAAAAATGGGATTCTTAATCATCATGCCATCATAACACAATCCATATAAGATAAAATGACATCAAAAAATAATTACATCATAAAATAATCAAAACAATGTAAAAATAGGTATATAAATAGAACCCTATATTATCTTAGATGGAAAATAATTTTGATAAAACAATTGAACTCCATTCTTGAGGAAAATATCCTTTCTACTTCAAAAACATTTTCTTTTATTAACATGTCATATAATTTTAAAATAAAATATGTGGATAAAAAATAAACTTAAAAATTTGTAAAGGAAGCTTAGTGGGAATAATGTTCTAAATATCCATTCACGCTGTATATGTTAAAAAACATTCTTCTCGAACATTGGCCAGAAAAGTCAAAAAGTACCTCGTACGAAAAACGACCGAAGATTCCTTTCATATCTTTTACTAAAACCTCACCAAAGGGTAAAATTGGATTTAAAAAATTGTAGGAGGATATAAATAATATAAAATATTGAGGAACCATGGATGTGGATGGTAAATATGCCCCAGTAAATTAGGAAGTATAAACAATCTCGGATAAAAATGAGATTGTGAGATTTTCCCTTACCTTAGGTCCGATTTGCTTCGTACATGTCCGAACCTCATGTATAATGATTTAAATAATGTTATTGACTTATTATAGAATATTACTCATTGTTATGATATCATATGTCGTCATATTCTTAGCTTCTTATTATTAATATTTCATTGTTACTTGTTATTCAGGTATTTATTGCTTTTTGTTCTTATGCATATTTTGTCAAGTAAATTCTTATTCATATTTTAGGTTATAGATACCTCATTTACAGAAGGGTATTAGTGTAATATATATCATATTTATTCAGTCAATTCATCTATTTAATCATTATGCAATGAAGATCATGTAAAAAGAGTCACATCACATCATGGAGACGGTAGGCCGTACGTACGCCCGAGCGATGATATCGTTCCCATGATCGTGGAATTGTATTGAAGTGTATGTATACTATTTAAGAATCAATATCACTTTAAAATAATTATATATATTATTTTTATACCATTATACCCATCCAAGTATGTTGGTGGTGGAAAAGAGATTACACCACGGAGTGGAGACAATATTCCATACGTACGCACGCGCGAGGATTTTGTTTCTCGTTGGATGGATATATGGTGAAATTGGGTTGTTTCATACTTATAATAACATATGATTATATGAGTGATACTGATGTTGTTACTTAATAATGAAACTACTAATGAAGAAGAAGAATAAGAAGAAATAAACTTGAATGAATCGGTAACGGACATTACCTCTTCTTTGGAGCGCCTCTTCTAATCCCCCTCTTAGGGCACTACATATGGTCTTTGAAGAAGACCAGGACATCTAGGATGTTTCTAGGGAAGTGGAGAAGATAAATTGGCAGGGTTTCGCCGAGATTGAATGCTCAATGTGGTGTGAGGAGGAGAGGGATGAGGTGACCTTTTATAAGGGAGGAGAGGAGAACCTTTGGAATTATAAGAAATATTAATTTATAATAAATTCTAACCCCACTTAAAAACCACAAACAATGACTCCAATCCGAATCATATATGAGATAGGGTTGTAATCGCATCAGCCAATAAAATTTAGACATGTTAGGAATTTATTTTAAACATTATCAACATGATTTATCCTTATATATTCTATTTAATTTTATTTGTGGCAATAATATTCAAATTATTAAATCAATATAAATAATTACTTATATGTTTTGAATTGTCCATAATTTTATAGTTTATTACCCTTTAGACCATATATAAGTTAATTTACAATTTTTAAATAGTTTTGTGATTTTTAAACAATTTTATAATATGTAATTTCTATAAATTAACAATAGTGTCAATTTTCAAACTATTCATTTATTTGAGTTTAAATAAATATATACAGAAGATATTTTAGAACTAAAATAATTAATAGATTCATAATATGTCATTTTTATCTATAGAATTAGTGGAGAATAATAAATAGTTCATATAATATTTATTTTAATACTTTTAATATCATTTATTTGATATTTCAGTCAATAATATAATTTCAACATCACTATTGTGTCATAATTAATGATAATTATTTAATGCCTAAAAATTATAAATAAATTCATATGATGTAGATAATTTTATTCTATTTTTTTGAGACTATTCATGTTAGAAGATTCATGAAGTTTATCACTAAATTAAAATTATTATACTTATAAGATTTAAGAGAGTGACATGCTGTCACTTTCATTGGTTTTAATAATAATTATATTATTTCATGGAAAAAAGTCTATGAAATGAATACAGTCATACCCTTAGGTGATATGTGTCTACTTTTATTCAACCAATAGGATTTTGGCAAGTTTTAGGGTAATTTTATCATCTTATATTTACCCTTGATTACCCGATTTACCTTTAACTGCAGTAAATAAAAATTACCGTAGTTACTATTCATAATCTCAAAAAAATAAAAGTAACCTATTAACATAATTTAGAAACAATGAATAAAAATATGGAATCCATTTTTCATAATTCTAAACAAACAATTTTCAGTAATTAATTTTAAATTAATCTCGTTGTTAGGCAAATAGGTTTTGAAAGTTAAAACATTGCCAAAGATTGAAATGTTTTTACCTATGAGTTCAATGTAAAATTAATGATATTGAAATACATTATATTAAATTGTAAAAAGAAATTATATTTATAATTTAAAACCATACAATATTATAATTTAACCATATAAATTACTGTGATGAAAAAAGTTGTTTTTAATTAAAATATAGCGTGTTTTTACTATTCATCAAAATATGAATGTTACCAAAATAATAAGAAAAATATATCCAAAGTAAAATTTAATATCCTGATTCCAAAGAAGAATTTTATTTTGTCAAATTGAACTTATAAACATTTCAAAAACTATATTTAACGTGGTTTCTCCATCAAAAGGTGGCAAAACTGCATTTTTTTGAAAAATACTTATTTTACAAGAAAATTTTATTTTGTTCTCATAACATGTTATAGAAAATATGTAAGATGAATAAGAATGTTATAAAATTTAAAATTCAGTAAATACTATTAATAACGGCTAGTTTATAATAGTATAATAATATATCATTGTTTAGTGGAACTCGGTATTGCGTACTACACACGCTATCGAGGAAGGTTGTGATTGCGTGTAACGCAAGCAAGCTATTGTTGTGTGTCGTGAAAGATTCATTTGATGTTGCGTATAACATAAGAAATAAAAAACTATACTTCTCATAAATTATCAGGGTGTTACAATATCACATATTTCAGATGAAAATGTAAAAAATTAGACATTGTATCTAGGTTAATGGTGTTGGTGATTCCACAATACTCCCATAATCTAATTATTAAACATTTATATATATGTTAATAAAAAATTATCATGTAAACTCCCCTATACAAGAAAAATATACATTAATCTATAAAATTAGATAATTATATAAAATTAATTAGAATACAATGTTTAATAAATAAATAATAGTAATTATAAATTTAGAAAATATCATCTCAAAATGATAAATAGAGAAAACCCGTACATAAATAAAAATAAAACTATTAATGGACATGAAAAAATACCACGAAATAAATCTATAAATTATATTCATTATAGCCATAAATATATTCATCACCTGTGAATGTTGAGTGCTTTAGGTCCCACTATATTCAACCTAGTATAATAGGGAACCAAAACTAAGGTTGATTTTAAAACCTCAAATCCTATCAATATGTAATAGTTATCACATTGATATAAAAATTTTGACCCCTAAAGAGTTTATTACAATATAATTCATAATTTCCATGTAATAATTATTTAAAGTATATAATAGTTGAATAATAATAAATTTTTTTTCTTTAAAAAAAATTATTAAAATGAATGGGTCATCCAGTTTTTAGTTTTGAAATTAATTTTCTTAATATTATATTATTGAAAATATTTATATCATATGTTATTTTAACATTAGCACATTTAATTTGACAATAATTATTCTAAATATATTCAACAATATGAAAAATTATATCCTTGGAAATGTAATGAGGGTTTTTAAAATCATCCTTTTCTCCCATCTCAATTATATTTTCTACTCTATGATTTCTAATTGATGAATCAATTCACATTAATGATAAATCATCAAGAGTTATATTCCTTTTTATTTTTAACTACATTTTTATATTTATTTTTTATTTTTCATGTATATGATAATTATTTTTTTCCAAATCATATATAATAATATTAAACACAATTTATAGATATCATATACTATAATTATGATAAAAAATAATTAGATTAGCAAAATTTTTAATTTCACAAGTCGGGTAATGAATATATTACATAAATATATTTTTTTATCAAATTATAGATTTGTGTATTTATTATTTCCCTCAATATATGAATTAGAGGATTCATTGTAAAATGGATTATTACTTCTAAAATTTACCCACTTTCATATCTTTATTGAATATTCTTGATTGAAATTTCTATGAATTCTATATCGTAAGAATTCATGTACTCTTGATTCAACATGAAAATATATACTTTAATGGTTTCTCTTTAGAAACCATTCTCTGTTAAACTTATTTTTTTACCAATATTAAATTTAATATCATTTAATTACTCTTAATAAGGATTATGTCATGACATTACCCTTAGGGGCCCACCTGGGCAAAGAAAATACTAATGTGACACCCAAATCACTAATCCAGTATTTAAAGGGCTTGGGACCAGTTTTGAGGTGGAATATCCCACAAATTGGGGGCTATAACCTATGGTACCTATACGTATGAACACATATCCAAACACATATACAATGATGGAAGGGAAAAAATTAATACCATAATTCATGCATAAAATCAATCCCATAGAAGAATATAAAAAAGTACTTGAATGAATAAAGGGCTAAATAAAATCACACCAAACTGATAAAAGGGTGCATCCTATTAAGTTGTAGTGGTCTATTTTCAAATAAATCACCTCATATGAAACATGTTATTCCAATCTCACTATGATAATCCTTCACTTGGTCCTCATAATACTCCATCAAGAGCCCTATTTTCCAAATAATACACATCATCTATAAGAAGATCCCATGCATGGTTGATTATAAAAATACCCAATAGCACACCATAAAATCACCAAACCCACATCATCATGTAAGTTTTCATCTCATCAACACCATGATATGTCAATCAAAATATGAGAAATAACATTTATATCATAACCCTGATATACTCAAAATCGAAACCATGCATCAAATAAGTCATAATCTCACATTCATCCATAATTTCATACATGAGGATTTATGGAAAAACTTATATAGGGGAACACAATTATTTATCCATGATATCATTATTTGAATTTATCCAAGAGGATGTGCACAGCAGGTCTCACCAACAAAGTAATCACTAAAACTCTAATGATATGGATACAAAGATAGGAGATCTACCCTAAGGAATTTGTATTATACCATTCCCTACCTCAAATTACCCACTATGAATGGTCATACACATCATAATAAGTTATTCATGGTGATACCTAAAAACCCACCTACTGAAGTTTAATAAATGATATAAAATCACACCTCATGTCACACAAAGGGATTCACAAACACATTCCAAGAATATTCCTATAGAGGGTTTCAAAATATTATTCCTATGATGTAATGCATCACTTTACTAATTTATATATAGAACAAGAAAATGTACCAAAATAATACTATTCTATAACAATGATTCATAGATCGTGAACCATCCCTGGAGAAAGTACATGACGTGGAATGGGTGTACATAGTGTGTCTTATCTCACCTTGGTCTGTACATTTCTCAATGTCTATCATAAAATATATTTCTCAATATAAATATTATGTCCTACTAGGATACATAGCATGTAGACATCATCTAGATCTCGGCAAGTTCCAACATTCCATCTTTCTGTACCCCCACCCCTTATACATGTGTTTTTTAGGTCATGCCCAAGTACTTTGTGATGCACCTGTGTACCTTGAATTGTTTGAGTACTTAGTCATTCATGTGTATGTTGTCCCTTCCCCTCTACCTAACCCTGTTCCTTCCAATGAATCCCTATTGTACAAATTGAGCTGAGAAGCATGGATCACAAAGAATGTAACACTTGTCACATGACATGATATTTTTCTCCACCCATAAGACTTAATTCAGTAAAAGAGAGACTATTCAATGTAAGTCTTTCCATAGTAAACATCATGTAGTTAAAATATTTCTAAAAATTCGTGACTATTCTAAATGTATTTTACATTCCTGTTCCACCATCAATTCCACCATAAAACATACCAATAAATATATATTTGGGATCATTAATGCATGTCAATCTTCGGTTATCAGATTCTGGCACTTGTATCCCATCGTGAAGCATCTCCCAACACGTCTCCACATCGATATTCTAAAAACAGAAAATGGAGATCACTAATATGAACTAAATCCAATATTTTTCAATAATAATAACATCATTATCATCAATATTTATTTCAAAAACATTTTAAAAACCCATTGATCCAAAGAAGTATTTTGCAATAATTATTCATCATGTATTTGTTTAACAAAAAGCCACATGAAATACTAATGATGAATGTGTGCAGAACGAGATAGAAAACCAAACAATACGTAGTGGAATGAAACCCATTCATTTTTAGTTTGTCCTAAATTCATTTTGACTTGATTTATTAATGAAGAAATAATAAAAAAATAAAATAATGTCAATTATCAAACCATAGATATATAGAAACAGGAACCATAATCAATAATCCATCGAAGAAAAAAAATTAGGTAAATTGGTTTGAATTAGAAATAAGATAACAAAACATGTTAAATACAAATAAAAAAACTCCCTACCTCATTTTGAATTGATCTGTAATAAATAATGATCCCATTTTACTATTGTTGGAGAGATCTATAAGCTCTGATTAGCATTCCAATTCCCAATCCGTGAACTATCATTTATTGTAACCCCCTAACCCTAGAAGCTCAGATCTAGTGTATGATTATTTATTAAATTATCATAGATAAAATATTCAAATACAAAGTGGTTGAATAATTTAAAAGTGATGGAAAAACAAATTACATTCACGATACCCATATTAAATCGGGGAAAATAAAATATAAAATGATACATAATAAAATGATATAAACTACATCATTGAAGGCTTATTCAAATTTTTTTTATTCATAACATGGGGAAACATAGCATAATAATATTGGTCTCAAATTCATAGTAAGGATAATTAATACAAAATAAATAATGAAGTTATAATAATAAATCAATATGGCAGGGTAAATAACTAATAACACATGCCATTTAAATAACTAGAAAAGGAAAAACTGAGTAGGCATGGTAAGAAACTGAACCACATTCCATTTAATCAATGAAATGTGAATGAAATTCACCCTTAGACATGTAAATATTAATATCATGGATATAAATAATTATTTAAATGAAGGAAATGATTTAATATTGGATGTCATGTATCATGAATACGAACCACTACACAATCAAGATATATTCCCAGTTTATTTTAAACTATTCTGATTTTCTAACCGATCTTTCTTGTGAAACTACCAATGTATTGAGGATCTGTCAATAACTAGGCCCCACCCATGTCTTTAAGTTCATGTAATTCCTCATATTTCAAATAATAAATTTAATAAATAAAAAATTTGATATATAATCAAATATATATATTGAAAAATGGATAAAAATTTATCAATATTTACCTAGAGGGGAATAATTAACAATTAGGGTTGTTGATGTCTGTAAAACCCCAAGCTTCTATTGTACATTTCACATTGAATAATACAATAGCATGTGTTGTACGCAATATCGAGTTCTAACACACACTCCAACTAATCAAACTAGCTTTTATGAATAGTAATACCCTCTTTTTGAAATATTATAAATTTTATCTTTCAAAATGTATTCATTTTTGGATTTGGAATATCCAAATTAGACAGGGGAGAAGTTTTTGGTATTGTTCTGAAAACATTAAATTTTTGATGAATAGTGAAAAAACACTGAGTTATAGTTTAAAACTGAATTTTTATTTAAAGAATTATTTATTTTATTTAAATTTATTTTAGGTCAAAATAAATACATAATACCTATATAAGTTCAATGTAATTCATTGGAGTCAATTTATAATAATTTGAGATATATAAAACTTTTATTGAACTTTTCACTGTCTTTTATCCATCTCCTATGTTAATTAACAAATTGACATAAAACATAATTTTACTTCTTCTGTTAGTGTAATTTTGAAAATCAGAGAGACATTGTTAATATCAAGGAGTAAAATGTCGTTAAATATGTAAAAATAATTTTTGATGAATAGTAAGTTGTTACTTTTATTTACCACGGTTAAAAGTAAATAGGGTAATTAAGGGCTAAAATGATATTATTATTATTACCCTTACAAATGTCCTAATTCTATTGGATATGTATAATTTGACCAAAAAATACCTTATGAATAATATATGAACATCTTTGGTCCACATGGATTAGATTAGTACATTAATTATTAATTAATTCAAAGAAGAGTTAAAAGCGTTAAAATTAAAGTTTAATAATTTAAACATTTTTAATATTTGGTTACCCTAAAGATAAATTCGATTATAGATATTAATTATAATTCTAAAAGTATTTTATACATAATGGTATTTTATTTATATTTTTTAGACATTAAATAATTTAATTTATTTATGACACAATGGTGATGCAGTAAGTACATAATTAATGAAATATTAATATAATTGATATTATAAATATCCAAATAAATGTAATTTGAGACATTTTATTAATTACACTAATTTTATAGGTTAATATGACATATTAGGTTAGTTTTTATGAGTTTTTTTCGAAGTAATAATGTTTTTATGAATTTAGAAAAAACAAATTACCAAATAGTTTTAAAATTGACATAAAATGTTTTTAAAACAAATATTATATTATTAATTTATATTATATTCCTAAAAATATAAGGATTGGTCAAAGGTATTATGTAATGATAGGTGTATCATTAATTTATGTCTTTGGGTTCTCTTGGAAGTATATAGTATGTTTATTAACCATATAATATAAAAATACAAAGAGACATGGTAAATGTAAAACTATTTATCTATGAGGTAAATCTAATATTTAAGGATACTATAGTGTCACAAACCTATCTAAAACCAATTTATTGAGTGGGTTTTGACCCATCCCCAACATATCCTTAAAATAATCCATTTTTGAGCCACTAGAAACCGAAAATTATTTTATTATAAAATAATATTTCTAGATTTTCCTAAGGTGCCCCTCGCCCCTCTTATAAAAGGGCACTCCCCCTTCTCTCTAATTCACACCATGAAAGCCATATGGATTAGACAAACCCTTCCCAAATATCCTCTCAACTATCCTACCTTATCCTAGAGGCCCTCATTTTTTCATATAGACAACTTAAGGAGCCCTTTGGATCAAATCAAAAGGAATAACTCGAAGAAGATGTAATAATTCCATCACCCTATTTCATGTTCTTTTCTTCTTCCGCATCTTATTTCTTTGTTATTTCAATTATAAAAATAATAACTCCAGTATAATCTATATACTATGATGTTAATATAAAAATGGTACAACCATATTCAATATTCTATCCATCCTTTTAATGACATGTCATCATACGTGCGTACGTACGGATTGTCGTCTCCACGTCATGGTGTAATTGTTATTCAATACATTATTATTTTGATGGGTATAATAATGATTTGTAATTGATGTAAATAATAAATATGACATCATAATGATTATTTATATATGACATACCATAAATTATATATTATTTTAATATTAAAAAATGATATTGTTGCTCATGCGTAGGTACAGATTAAAGTCTCCGCGAACGCGATGAGATTCATTCCCCATCATATCCATTCAATAATAAATTTCTTTTTATGATTAAAAATAATTTTTAGATATATGAGATCATTTTGGATATGAATATGATACATCCCATCCATAAAAAATATGACTCACATAACAATGAATATAAAGGTAAACAAATCAGGTAACAACCAAAATGACGATAATACTAAGATATTATTAACAAAGAAATGATAGAAGATCATATATGATATCATATTACTATATATGATTCATGATATATTTAATAACAATTATTTCACCATTATAAAGGAGGATAACCTGGCCTCAATCAAAGTAAAAGTACAAAGTAAGGGGTTTCTTATCTCAATTTTAATTTTGATAGATTTCCATTATTCACCACTTATTTATTGCATGTGGTGTGTGTACTGCCCATGATGTTATTCATTATGTAATTTAATTTAATATATGGATATTTATATCATCATTTTATGATCCTTCTTTCATGGTTTCATGTTTCATAAGATACCAAATCGATAAGGTAATTAGAAATTTCAATTTTCACTCATTCGGCTTTATGCATACTTCATTGATTATTTTACTCCAAGATTATATGTGAGATCACTATTCAGTTTCTTATGTCATAATTTCAACTCCCCTTTCAGAGGATATACTTTTTATACACATAATCACTACAATTATAGATTCTCAAGTCATCGATATAAACCTGATAAGAGTAATTTTAACTCAAAATCCATTTATTGAGTTAAATATCCAATTCATTGGTGTTGTTTTTACAAGAATATGTGTGAATGTACTCTGGATTATTTATACTAAATATCCAATAATATTGAGTGTATTTATATTTTTTGGAAATAATAATGTCATTGCTTTATCCTTAACCTAAGGATATGGTTTTTATAGGAGATTTCATCTCCATTTACAATCCATTTAGACTTCATTTTTGTCATACACCAGTTCTCTTTTATATGGTGTATATAATGTAATTTGAAAAAGTATATCATGAATCCATTTATTCTCATGATATTATATTGTTTTTATTACCTCAATTATTTGTATTCATGTGTCTATCATTTGTTTAGGATCTTTAACTAAATACCATTTTAAATGTTTTAACGGTTTATTTTTCTAAATCATTCTTATTAATGTCCATGTATTAAAAATGGTTTTAAGGATTTATTTATATTGAAATGAAAGTTTTAAAATTAAAATTACATTTAAATGTTTCAATGTGGTATGGTACACTTTGATTCAAAAATCTATTTTTAAATGGCTTCTGGAAAAATACTGTGACTTTTAAATGTTTTCAAGAAAGGGGGGATATTTCTCTCAAATAGTTTTGATGATTATTTTCATACATGTCAATATCCATCATTATTCTCAATTGATATTAATCTGTTACAATACAATCTTCCATATTGTATTGAATGAGTTATGTTTTACTGTGGATGTTCTTTTTTTAAACCATTCATGGTTTGTGGATAAAGTATTCACATTTCGTATGCTAGTTTTAATAAGAATGTTTATCTTATGTTTCAAACATTTCATATGAGAAATGCATTGGACTTATTAAGTGATGGGTGGAGCTACATTTAGCTCCTCAATGAATCGGTAGGTCTCATAAGACAAACTAGTGTCTTGGCACAATGCCTTGTAAAAATCTTATTTGTAGTCTTTGCAAAATGCCTTTAATATGTGGTTATAATAGTCTGGCATTATGCATTCCATAATTATGAAAGTCGTTATTGATATTTCATGTGATTATTCGACAAGTAGAATATCCATTTGAATAAGTAAATTGCATTATTTCATTTTATTTTTTCCATATTATGTTGACGTTCAAGTTTAAATGGCTTTTGTTTTAGTTATACATTGTATTAAATGTTTATACTTATTTGTGAAAGTTTCAACTATAATGGTATCTTTACTGAGCATCTGAGCTCACCTCTTTCTATGTTTTATTTTTCCCAGGTTGAAAAGAAGTATATTATGACTAACCACCAGGATAGTCTATGGGATCTCATTGTTTTCTATGGAAACAATTTAGTTTTAGTTTTCCATTTTATGATTTAATGTACACATTATGAATCTATCTTGTACTTATAGGGATAATAATCTAATTTGTCTTTTGAGACATGATCTTTTATGATCATCCCAATGATACGTAATAATTCACCGACTTTGGGCTTTAGGGGTCGGGGCGTTACAATTGGTATCAGAGGAAGTTTAGTACAAACCATGGAAACTAGATTTAGACAAACTCTGATCAGAGCACAAAGCCCTAAGATAGACTCTGTGTATTGGTATAGGGGAAATTACTAAAATTTTGGTATTGTAGTGAATTTGATAGTTTTACATGAAATACATCCATGTCTAGATACGAGTAGTTAGAGGCGGCTCTGGCACATATGTACCTAGGGGTAAAACCTTAAAATACCTCTTTCATCTAGACTTGGATAGGAAATGGTGCACAACAACGGGCCATGCTGCACTATTGGTTATGACACTCCCGGGGGATATGTGTAGGATAATTTACATTTTCATTACAAATAGATTTGAAGTGTTTTAATATAAGATGAGAATAAATTACCTTGGTTAATATTAAGGTGTTTTAAATTGAAATTGTTGGGTCATTATATTCTCTAAAAGATTTTATGACTACTATTACTGACACAATTCTTTTTGGTTTTAGTCAATTGCTGGATTCCAAGGAAGTCATAGTAACATTGAGAATGATGTACAAGGTGGGAACAATGATGGAAATGAACAAAAATATAGAATATTAATAGCTGTAAAAGATATTTTGTTCTTGAAAAATCATTTTGCCAAAAAATATGATTGATAACATATATATTAACCAACTCCCAGATTCAACAAAGAAGAGAAAGGTGATTAATTATAAGAGCTCCAGTAGTGGAGACTGTGGAGAAAAGAATCCTCAATTTCCATGATGCAGGAAATGCGAAAGGATACACCAAGGAAAGTGTCTCAATGGAATAAATAAATGCATTATGTGTGGTAAAGAAGGACATAAAGTGAATAATTTACAAGGAAAAATGAATAGTACAATGGAAGATAATAAAAATGGTCCCAAGAATCCATTTACCGTCTTTTACCATTAATGCAGCAGACCTGGCCATTAGCCTAGTGAACGACCTATTCTATAGGATATTATCATGGTCAAAGAAGAAGCTATGTAAAAAAAATGTTTTGTGAAATATTTAAAAGTATTAGTGCTCCATGTTGATGGGATTACTTTGGAATAATTTTCTATTGTATTTGTAACTATACAGTTGTCATAAAAAATTGATATTTAAAGAAGATTTATATTTTATCTTATGGATATAGTTATAAATAACCATTTGGTTTTATATTATCATTTGGTGTGAGGAAATTACAAGTTTTTATTTTTTGGGATGAACATGAAACAAATGAGATAACATTTGTGGGTAAATTATGGTATGGTTATTTTGAGTAATATAACTCATTTTGGTAATGTTATAAAATATTATTTTATAAAATGGCCAACACATAGACCATGTGACAGCCCTTTGCATCGGACAAAGCTGTGGGAATCGAACCCACAACCAGAGTACGATTGGGATTTATCGCCAACCACTAGACTACATGTAGTCCCAAGTTAGTGTGACTAATTATTTTTAGTAAAATGATTTTATTGATCAATAATAAGTTGATTTGGGATCTTAGGTCTTATCAAATAAATACCATTAGTATATGAAAAGGATATGTTAATTAAGTGATAAATGTAATTTTGGAAGATGTTCGCTTTTTTGGGAACACTATATTCCCAAGGAAAATATAATACTATTGGATTTCATTTGATGAGTTTTGGTGGATGTTCATCTATTTTTTTATTGTGTATTTATAGTGATTTGGGTTAATTATAGAAATGATTAACCTATAATAGAGAATATGTAATTAGGTTAATTACCTTTATGTATGTGACTTTAAGAGTAGATGATGTCATTTGGAGATACAACTTAATGTGTAAGACTACATAACCATATTCTTCTATGTTTTGGGTTTCAATATTAGTTTGGATTAAATTGAATGATTTAAAGGAAAATGTTTTATTGAATGGTATTTATTTAACATTACGGTATTTTTTGGTTAAATTTAGAAATTAAGATTAATGGTACTTTCTCTAACGGAATAACCATTTGAGGGATCTTCAGATCTTGTAAAAACCGTTTTGGTTTTGATTAATCTCTAAAGACAAGGTAAATATATAGTTTATCCCTTGGGGATCATGTGATTCTCTATAAGTTTATTCTAGCTCTTCCGGTCTGACTGAGACTTCTTGAATACTCATTGTTTAAAAAGAATGATTTAGTGCTATAAATTTATTAAAGAATAAAAATATACTTAAAAAGTGAGTAAATCTATTTATATTCTTAGTCAATATCATAAATAAATTCCTCATATTTATGAAATGTAACTTAAAACAAAAAAAATGTTATCCGTTTACTTTTCCTACTTGGAAACTACTGACCATTTTCCACATCAAAATTTTGTGGTTTTATTATTGTTAAATTTCTCCTGATCATGTTTTCTATCCCTCTCCATTAGAACATGACACTTAGTTTATCTTCCATATCAATGTTTTTCTATGTGTAATCCTTGTATGGGGTATCTTGGGTGACCTTTGTACTTATCTTTCTTTCTTTTAATGTAATGTTTTTACTGACTCTTTTTTCGATGTTGGACATTCTATTATATTCTGAAGCCAATTTTAAAAAATTCTGATGATTGAATTTATTTGAAGGAGGGGAGAATGTAACACCCCAAGATTCCACTGAACTCTTCTCTTTGAGTAAAACAATAGCATGTGTTATACGTAACTTCGAGTTCTAACACACACCACAACCAATCAAACTAGCCGTTATAAATATTAATACCCACCTTTTGATATATTATAAATTTATCTTTCAAAATGGAATTAATTTTTGGATTCAGAATATCGAAATTAGCATAGGGTGAAGTTTTTATATTTTTTAAAAAATATAAAATTTTTTATGAATAGTGAAAAAACACTAAGTTATAGTTTAAAACTGATTTTTATTTAAATAATGATTTATATTTTTTAAATTTAATTTTGGTCAAAATATATACATAATACCTATATATGATCAATTTAATTCATTGGAGTCAGTTTATAATAGTTTTAGATATCTATAAATTTTATTGAACATTTCACTGTCTTTAACCCATCTCCTAGGAGAATTTATAAATTCACATAAAACTAAATTTTACGTCTTCTGTGAGTGGAATTTCAAAAATATGAGAGACACAGTTAATTTAATGGAGTAAAATTTGGTTTAATAGTATAAAATTTTTTTTTTTGTAAATTGTAACTTTTTACTTTTATTTACCACGGTTAAAAGTAAATATGGTAATTAAGGGTAAAAATGATATTATTATTACACTAACACATGTCCTAATTCTATTTTCTAAGTATAATTCGACCAAAAAAACCTTAGTAATAGAATATGACCCTCTTTGGTCCACATGGATTAGATTAGGACATTTAATATTATTTAATTCAAAGAAGAGTGAAAATAGTTAATATCAACGTTTAATAACTAAAACATTTTTAATATAGGGTTACACATATGATAAACTCGATTATACAGATTAATTAGAAACATAAAAGGATTTAATACAAAATGGTATTTTATTTATATTATTTATACATTATATAATTTAATTTATTTGTGACACAATGGTGATGTAGTAATTACATAATTAATGAAATATTAAAATAATTGATATTATAAATATCCATATAAATTTAATTTTAGAATTTTATTGAATTACACTAATTTTATAGGTTAATTTGACATATTAGGGTTGGTTATATGAATTATTTATGAAGTAATAATGTTTTTAGGAATTTAGAAAAAACAAAATACCAAATAATGTTAAACTTGACATAAAATATTTTTTAAATGAAATATTACATTATTAATTTATATTCTATTCCTAAAAATCTATGGTTATGAAAAAGAACTTATATAATGATAGGTGTATCATTAATGAACCACTTGGGGTTCTCTTATAAGTATATAGTATGTATATTAACCATATAATATAAAAATACAAAGTGACATGGTAAATATCAAACTATTTAACTAAGAGTTAAATCTAAAAGTTAAGGTTAATATAGTGACCCAAACCTGTCTAAAACTAATTGGATGAGTATTTTTCAACCCATCCTCACTATATACTTTAAATAATACATTTTTTGCTATTATAAATAAAAACTTATTTTATTATAATATAATATTTATAGCTTTTCCTAAGGTGCCCCTCACCACTCTTATAAAAGGGAACTACATCTTATCTCTAATACAAAATTCAAAGCCACTTGGCATGGCCAACCCCAGCCCAAAAACCCTCTCAATTTTCCACCCTTCATCCTAGAGTCCCTCCTTTAGTCATAAATCCATACATTGGAGCCCTTTGGAACGAATCAAAAGGAATAACTTGAAGTGAAGGAAATAATTTCACCACCCTCTTTCAAGTTCATTTCTTATTCCAGTTATTATTTATTTTTTATTTCCATTATAAAAATAATAACTCTAGTATATTCTCTATAATGTGATGTTTTTATAAATTTTTAACAACCATATTCATTATTTTATCCATCATTTGAATGACTTGTCACCATACGTATGTACGTACGGTTTACCGTCTCCACGTATGGGGTTTTTGTTATTCAATAACTTATAATTTGGATGGGTATAATAATGAGGTGTAATTGATGTAAATAATAAATATAACATGATAATGATTCTGTATATATGATATAACATCCAATTATATATTATTTTAATATCAAAATAATGATATTTTTGCTCGTGCGTACGTACATATTACTGTCTCCACGAACACGATGAGATTCATTCCTCTTCATATCCATTCAAGAATAAATTTAATTTGATGATTAAAAATACTGTTTATATACATTATATCTTTCGGAATATGAATAATATACATCCCATACATAAAATATATGACTCACATAACAAATAATATAATGTAAAACGAATCTGTTAATACCCAAAACGACAATAATACAAAGATATTAATAAAAATGATATGTTAAAAGATCATATATGATATCATATTAATGTATATGATTCTTTTATAATTTATTAACAATTATGTAACCATTATATAGGAGGTTAGCATACCCTCAACGAAGGAAAATGTACAATGTACGAGGTTTCTTATCTCACTTTTAATTCCGTGTGATTTTTGTTGTTCACCACTTATTTATTGCATGTGGTGTGTGTACTTCCCATGATTGTATTCATTGTGTAATATAATTTAATTTATGGATATTTACATAATCATCATATGATCCTTCATTCATGGGTGTATGTTTCATAAATTTTCAAATCGATAAGGGAATATGAAATTTCAATTTCCACTCATTCGGCTTTACGTATACTTCATTGATTATTTTACTCCAATATTATGTGTGGGATCACTATGCATTTGATTATGTCATTATTTCCACTCCCCTTTCACTTGGATATAATTTTGATACACATAATCACTCCATTGATAGATTCTCAAGTCATCAATATGAACTTGATAAGAGTAATTTTAAATCAATCTCCATTTATTGAGTTAAATATCCAATTCATTGGTGTTGTTTTTACAAGAATATGTGTGAATGTCCTATGGATGATTTACACTGAATATCCAATCATATTGAGTGTATTTATATTTTCCACACATAATTATTCCATTAATTTATCCTTAACCTAAGGATATTTACTTTTTAAGTGATTTCATCTCAATTTAAATTCCTTTGAGACTTCATTGTTGTCACACACATGGTCCATTACATTTCCAAAACACGGCTCCACTATGATGGTGGCACCGTGAGGGTGTCACAGTGACAGAGGTACAATGACAGTGGCCCCATGAGGGTGGCACCATGTCCTCACCGAGCGGTCTTCTTTCATTCCTAGTTCCTGACTTTTCTGACCCCGCAACATATATTTTGACTTAAGGATGATTTAATACCCCCTTTCCAAGCCATATAATTCCCATAAATAATATCTAAAATCCCCCAAGAGTCGACCAACCCTCAACTTACCAAAACATGTGGTTTTTCCTCAGTGTCACGCCCTTCCCCGTACCTTCCAGATCCACCCCTGTTACGCGTTTACTTGTCGTTAAAGAAAACTGTTTAACGCATAGCCATTATGACCACCTCTCCTAGGAGATCTGTTAAATGACAATTAATTCCATCATGCGTAACCACCCAACCTCGTGGTGAAACCACGATCCGACTTTATAGACGTTAAAAATTAAACATCCAATAACAACAAGATCTCATCATTATATCATGCTAGAAATTATTTCTTCTTCCTATTGGATATGCTCCTTTTCTTCTTTGTGTGTTTGGAGTTCCCATTCCCGAGGAAAGTGTTGTACCTCTACTAAAGCCTTTCTACACACCCTTGTAGTCCCCGATGTTCCTCCACTCTATGTCACGCATCCCCAATTCTTGGCGTGTGGATAAGAACATCGATAATTGATCAACCAAGTAGGGATTTCCCTTTATATCTACTTATTGTATATCATGCGGGGTTGGTAAACCACTGTTTCTATGGGAATTGAAGAATCCAAACCTTAATAAATATAATAAACATATTGTTAAAGAATTATGGGGTGCATTTGAAAATTCTACTGTACTCTTGTATAATTGATATATGATGTGAAATGTATGGGCTTATGCTAACTAAAAATCATGATCGTTGGTGGTATTTCCTTGCGCACTAATGAATCCTTGGCTTCTGTGATGATTAAATAACTGTAACATGGAAATTGGTTAATCACCTAAACTCGGTTAGTTAAATGGATTCTCATTGAACATAAATACTAGTTTTTTCACCCCTGTTAACCAACAGAAAGAAGAACCCAATGAATGATGCGCTTGAACCTGGATGTTTCCCAGCTCTGTTTTGGAAGTAGGTGTGATGTTCTATTTGATGCTTTTGGGGTGATGGGGATGGAATCCTCTAATGTGGAACGGTTGTTGGTTGTGAATCTAATGTTTTGTGGGGATGTATCTCGATGTGTGGTTTGGTTCTAGAACCCTGTGGGATCTCACAGATCACTTTTTTGTTGTAACATTACAAGAGAATTGGGTGTGAATTCTTAAATTGTTGTTTGGGTGATTCTCTTTCTCTAGATTGTGGTTATTCCTCTTAGTTGCCTAGTAGTGAAGAATTCACTTAAATGGGATCTCTTGAACATGAAAACAAGAATGTGCTCAATGGGTAATTTCTTTCTCGGAAGAGTGCTGACATGGTCGTGGGTTTAGTGTTTCTTATGAATGAATAGTAACGAGGTTGTTTGAGCTTAAGTTGGTTTTGGAACTCCTAGGTTTGGATGAGTGCTTGTTATATATATTATATAATTTTTGTTATTATGTTTCTTATTCACACCCACCCATGTTGAGCACCTTGTGACGAACATCCCTATTTCATGGGGGGGGGTTTCCAAATACTACTATGAGAGGCTGGTTATTAGATCCTTTTTTGCTCACTTTCCCAAATATCCCAAGACTCATCGAGCAGTCTGTGATGTCCTGAGGTCCATTATAGCCCAATATTCATTGGGCAGGGTAGTTGTGGTGGTTGCCCAGGTGTGTACGGGCAGGTTGTTTCCCAAGTGTCTTCGGGATGAGGCCCAGGTGTCTTCAGACATGGCAGTAGTTGTTATGGCCCAGGTGTTTGTGGGCATGGTAATACTTATATAAGTTCAATGTAATTCATTGGAGTTAGTTTAGAAATATTTAGATATATAAAAATTTAATTGAACTTTTCACTATCTTTTACCCAACTCCTAGGAGAATCTTCCAATTCACATAAAACATAATTTCACCGCATCTGTGAGTGGAATTTTTAAAATCCGAGAGACACAGATAATATCAAGGAGTAAAATGTGGTTCAATGAGATGAAAATAATATTTGGTGAATGGTAACTTTTTAATTTTATTTACCACGGTTAAAAGTAAATAGGGTAATTAAGGGTATAAATGATATTAATATTACCCTAACACATGCCCTAATTCAATTGGAAAAGTGTATATTGACCAAAAAAACCTTAGGAATAAAATATTACCATTTAGGTCCACTTGGATTAGATTAGGACATTAAATATTATTTAATTCAAAGAAGAGTAAAATGAGTAAAAATAAAAGTTTAATAACTAAATAATTTTTAATATAAGGTTATACATAAGATAAATTCTATTGTAAATATTAATTAGAAATATAATAAGATATCATATATAATTGTATTTTATTTATAATTTATAGACATTATATAATTTAATTTATTTATGACACAATGGTGATGTAGTAATTACATAATTAATAAAATATGAAAATAATTGATATTATAAATATCAAAATAAATGTAATTTGAACCTTTTTATGAATTCCACTAATTTTCAAGGTTAATATGACATATTAGGATTTGTTATATAAATTATTTTGGATGTAATAATGCTGTTATAAAATTATCCAAAACACAGTAACCAATAGTGTCAAAATTTATATAAAATAGTTTTTAAAACAAATATTATATTATTAATTTATATTCTATTTTTAAAATTATATGGTTTGAACAGAGGACTTGTATCATGATATGTGTATAATTAATGGACCACGTGGGGGTCTCTTTGATGTATATAGTATGTTTATTAACTATATAATATAAAAATACAAAGTGACATGGTAAATGTCAAACTAATTTACTAAGAGTTAGTACTAAAAAATAAAGTTATTTTATGGACCAAAAACTATCTAAAACCTATTGGTTGGGTTGTTTTTGACCCATACCCTCATTAACCTCTAAATAATCCACTTTTGAGCCATTAGAAACCGAATATGAATTTATTATGAAATAATATTTCTAGCTTTTCCAAAGGTTCCCCTCACCCCTCTTATAAAAGGGAACTCCCTGTTCTCACTACTTAAAACACTCAAAGCCTTTTTCCTTGGCCAACCCCTAACCAAATACTCTCTCAACATCCCTCACGTCATCCTAGAGGCCTTAGTTTGACCAGAAATCCATCCTACGGAGCCCTTTTGATCAAATCAAAATGAAGAACCCGAAGAAGAGGTAATGTTTTAACTACCCTCTTACAAGTTAATTTCTTCTTCAACGTCTTAATTCTTTGTTATTCCCAGTATAAAATAATAACTACAGTATCTTATATATACTATGATGTTATTATAAATATGGTACAACCATATTCAATATTCTATCCATCCTTTGAATGACATGTCACCATACGTGCGTACGTACGACTTAACGTCTCCACGTTGTGGTGTAATTTTTATTCAATAAATTAATATTTGGATGGGTGTAATAATGATGTGTAATTCATGTAAATAATAAATATAAAATTATAATTATTCTGTATATTCTTTATACTATCCAATTATATATTATTTTAATATCAAAAGAATGATATTGTCGCTCGTGCGTACGTACGGACTACTGTCTACATGAACGCGATAAGATTCATTCTCCATCATATCCATTAAACACTAATTCTCATTTAATGATTAAAAATAATGTTTAAGGACTTGATATAATTATTGATATGAATAAGATACAACCTATCCATAACAAACATGGATGACGTAACAAAACATATAAATGAAAATGAGTAAGTTAACACCCGAAACAACGATAATTCTAAGATATTATTAACAAATCAATGTAAAAAGATCATATATGATATCATATTAATGTATATGATTATTTTATAATTTAATAACAAATATTTCACCATTATACAGGAGGTTAACCTACCCACAACCAAAGAAATGTACAAGGTAAGGGTTTATTTCACAATCTCTTCATTATCCGAGATTTCTTATACGTAATTATTCTACTAGTAGAATATCCATGTGAATAAGTAAACGGAATTATTTCATTTTATTTTTTCCATATTTTTCTGAAGTTCATGTTTAAAAGACTTGTGTTTTAGTTATACATTTCCTTAAATGTTTATGCTTATTTATAAAAGATTCCACTATATTGATATCCTTATTGGGAATTTGAACTCACCCCTTTCTAGTGTATCCAAGAGAACTAAACTAATTAGTCTTTCGAGACTTGATCTTTTGTGATCATGCCAATGTTATGTAATAATGCACTGAATTTGGGTAACTGGGCTCGGGGCGTTACAGTTGGTATCAGAGGAAGTTTAGTACAATCCATGGAAGCTAGATTTAGGTAAACTCTGATTAGAGCACATAGACCCATGATATACATTGAGGATTATTATATAAAAACATCCTAGAATTTTGTTATTGTAGAAATTTTTTGTGTTTTCCGAGAAATACATCCATGTCTGGATACGAGCAGGTAGAGGAAGCTCTGGCATAGATGTACCTAGGGGCAATACCTGAAAACACCGCTTTGAGCTAGACTCGAACGGGAACTGGTGCACGACAACGGGCCTTGCTGAACTCTTGGTTACGAAACTCCCGGGGGATATTCTTAGGATAACTCTTATATTCTTTACAAATCATTATGAAGGGTTTATTAGTATATAATTCCTCAATGAAAACATGTTTATGGTTATGGATTATATCCATAAATAGTTCAATTTATTTTAAGTGTTTTACAAGTATATAATTAGGTATTTTGATTCATAAACTGGTCTACATTATGCCATTGTTAAGAAATGGTTCCTAGTGGAAGAAATGGAAACGTATCAATGCACACACTCCATTTAGGTATTGCCCTCCTGCTCAAGATAATTATAGTGGAGCAGGTGATGCAACTGGTGCTGATCAACTAATCACCATACTGGGACAACTCACTCAGGTTATGAATAATAACCTTACCCATATGGAGCACCCTGATCCACAGTGTGGAGGATCAATGTTATATCGCTTCATGAGGAATTAACCACCAACATTCAATTGGTGTACATATCCATTAGTAGCTGAGCAATGGATAAGTTCCCTAGATAAAATATTTTAGGCTTTGGGGAGTAGTGAAAGGGAAAAAGTTGTCATGGAAGTTTATTGCCTCACTGGAGATGAAGATCAATGGTGGTTATTAATTCAAAACATGAAGGAAGATGATGAAGTATCAAATATGGAATGGTGGGAGTTCAAAGAGCTTTTCTTAGAAAAATACATTCCTCGCAACCATCGAGCAGATATGGAAAGGCAATTCCTAAGTCTGAGACAAAAGGAGGATGAGAATGTCACAATATATGAGGCTAACATTACAAGGTTAGCAAGGAATGCTAGTGATTATATACGTTACCCAAGATGTAAGATTGATCGCTTCTTTGATGGGTTCAAAACATTTATTCGACCACCATTAGTCTCACAATCCTTCTCTTCATACAAAGATATAGTCTCATGTGCTATAAAAATAATAAAAGAATTCTCTAAGTCTTATGACTTTAAAGCAAAGAAAGAGCAGAAGATATCTGTTGATCATTCTCAGAATGGAAATAATGGGAAGAAGGGAAAAGTTGAATATCCATCCTGCTGTAAATGTGGGAAGAAACACCCTAGTTCTTTCTTGAAGAGAATGGGAGTCTATTACATGTGTGGTGAAAAAGGCCACCAAGATCTTGATTGAAAGGGGAAGAAAGAAGCTACCTATCATCAATGCTACAACTGCAGAGAGATGGGACATTATGCAATCGAAAGATGTGGTGGTAGGTAACTTAATAGTTTCTTCATGTTTATCAAATTCATTATATGATTCTGGATCATTTCATTGTTTCATATCATACTAGTTTGCTATGAAAATTAGATATTTCTAATTTGATTTAACAAGGGAGTTGTTAGTTAAAACTCCTAAGGGAAGTATTATTGCAACAATGTTTTGTGAATCAGTCCCCATTAGAGCACATAAATGTTCTTTATCCACAGATCTCATCATGATACCTATGGTTGATTTTGATATAATCCTCAGTATGGATTTGAGTTCGGACCATGATGCGATGATTTATTGTAAGAAGAAGGAGGTTATGATTTTTGATGATGATGATAAGGAACACCTTATGTTTAGAGCAGAATCGTCACCACCTAATTCTTATCTAGATCCACCCACAATAGCTCAACTAAAATCAATTATTGGGGAGGAAGAGATAGAAATGATTGTGGGTGAGGAAAGGAATGCTCAAATAGGGGATGTACCTATTGTGAAAGAATATGAAGATGTGTTTCTGGAAGATTTACCTAGACATCCTCCAGAATGAGAAGTTGAGTTTTTCATTATTTTAATTCCTGGATCAAGGCCTATATCGAAGACCCATATAGAATTCCCACTTTGGAATTAGTTTAACTAAATAAACTGCTAAAAGAATTGAGTAATAAAGGATTTATTTTCCATAGTGTTTCTCCATGGGGAGCCCCTATTCTTTTTCTTAAAAAAGATGGATCCATGAGGTTATGTATCGACTACATGGAGATCAATTCTATAACAATAAAGAACAAGTATCCCCTACCTCGCATTGATGATTTATTTGACCAACTGCATGGAGCTCAATACATTTCAAAGATTGACCTTCGGTTTGGATACCATCAGTTGTGTGTGAATAAGGAAGACATTCTGGAGATAGCATTTTAAACTAGGTACGGGCATTACGAGTTTACAGTATTGCCTTTTGGGCTGACTAATGCGCCCTCTATATTCATGGATCTAATGAATATAGTAATCAAGGAATATCAAGATAAATTTGTGGTGGTATTTATTGATGACATATTTGTATACTCCAAAAGCTCTGAAGATCATGAAAATCACTTGTGCATTATACTGATGACTTTGAGAAGACATGAATTATATGGGAATTTTAGTAAGTGTGAATTCTGGCTTCAGGAGATTTATTTTCTTGGCTATATTGTCTATGAAGATGGAATCTCGGTTGATCCTTCTAAGAGTAAGGAAATCCAAGAATGGCCTGCACCGACGAGTATAACTAAGGTACACATTTTTATTGGTTTAGCAGGTTATTATCGATGTTTCGTCCATAATTTTTCCCGGTTTGCTAAACCATTTACAAAGCTCACTTGTAAAGGGTTTAAATTTGTTTGGACAAAAGAGTGTGAATAATGTTTTGATGAAATGAATAGAATATTAGTCAATGATGTTATATTGACTCTACCATCGGGGAATGATGGGTTCATTATTTATAGTGATTATAACGACCCATACTTTACATACATTGTTAATACCTCAAAATTGAAGCACACTTATTACAACATATAACAAAACCACAAAGGACTGTATAGGTATAGTGTCTTTAGAAACTGGGAAACATAAACAACTGGTTCATAAATCTTCTAGAGTGTCTCCCATTTATTTCATCATATCTAGGGTCCCTTTTAGCATATTCTACTTAATATCCATCTTCTTGACCTGGGGAAAAGAAAACATAAAAGGGTGACCTCAAATGCTCAGCAAGGGCAATTAAAGGAAATAAAAATCATATCATATCTTTTTGAAAATCATAACCTTCAAAAAAGATCATAATATATTAACATGGAATAAATCATAGAAGTGAAAATGAGATCCCCATAATCATAACATAAAACTTGAAACTTTGTGGCATGCACACATAATCATGGAAAATCATTTCTTGTTAGTCACGACTCATTTCCATGACTATCTTAGTGGACAAAGTCCCTTTCTGAACCGAGTTCACTCCTCGTTTCAGTCCTGTATCACTGAACCGAAATAACCTTCCATTCCCGCCATGTCTATCTCATGAGATATAAAATCTTTACCCAATGCATTGGAGGGAGATATAGGTCCCACCCATCTTATAATGAATCCTTTCTTATGTGTGCCACATAATCATAAACCATACATCATAGCGTAACCCATGTAATAAAAATGGGATCTTAAACAACATGACATCATAAAACAATTTATATAAGATAAATGAATTCATAAAAATATTTTCATCGCAACATAATCAAATCCATGTAATAATAGGGATAAAAACAGAACCCTTTTATTATCTTAGATGGAAAATAATTTTGATAAAATACTTGAACTCCATTCTTGAGGAAAATATCTTTTCTACTTCAAAAACACTTTTCCTTTCTTAACATGTCATAAAATTTTAAACTAAAAGAAGTTGATTAAAAATAAACTTGAATACTTGCAAAGGAAGCTTCTTGGAAATAATGTTTTAAGAATCCATTCATGCCGTATAAGTTAAAAAAACATTCTTCGTACTTTTGTCGGAAAAGTCAAAAAGTACCTCGTACGAAAAAAAACGACAAATGATTTCTTTCATATTCTTTACTAAAAACTCACCGAAGGGTAAAATTGGATTTAAACTATTGTAAGTGGATGGAAACAATATTACATATTGAGGGAACATGGATGTGGATGATAAAATACACCCCATTAAATACTTACGAATAAACAATCTCGGATAAAAATGAGATTGTGGTAGTTTCCCTTACCGTAGGTCCGATTTGCTTTGTACGTGTCCAAAGCTCCTGTATAATGGTTTAAATAAGGTTATTGACTTATTCCAGAATCATACATATTTATATGATATCATATATGGTCATATTTTTAGCTTCTTATTAGTAATATTTCATTGTTACTTGTTACTCGGGTCTTTATTGCCTTTTGTTCTTATGTGTGTTTTGTCGAATAAATTCTTATTCTTATTTTAAGGTTATAGATACCTTATATCCAGAATGGTATTAGTGTAACATATATCATATTTATTCATTCAATTCATTTATATAATTACTATGTAATGATGATCATGTAGAACGATTCGCATCACATCGTGGAGACGGTATTCCGTACGTACGCACGAGTGATGATATCGTTCCTATGATCGTGGAATTGTATTGGAGTATATATATATATATATATTATTTCAGTATCAATATCACTTAATAATAATCATAAATAGTTACTCATTACACCATTATACCCATCCTTGTAAAGTGATGGTGGAAAATAGATTACACCACGGCGTGGAGACGGTATTCCGTACGTACGCACGTGCGGTGATTTAATTTTTCCGTAGGATAGATAGAAGGTGAATTAGGGTTGTTTCATATTTATAATAACATATCAGTATGTATGTAATACTGATTTTATTACTTTATCATGAAACAACTAAAGGAGAATAAGTTGAAGAAGAAAGAAATTGAAAAGATCGGTAACAACTATTACCTCTTCTTTAGAAAGCCTCTTTGAATCCTCCACTTAGGGAACTAAGATAGATCTTTGAAGAAGACCAGGACCTCTAGGATTATTCTAGGGAAGTGGAGAGGAGAACATGGAAGGGTTTGGCCGAGCTTGAGTGCTCAATGTGGTGTGAGGAGGAGGGGGAGGAGGTGCCCTTTTATAAGGGAGGAGAGGGGTACCTTAGGAATATCTCAAAATATAATATTATATTAAAGTCAAAATAGGTTTATAATGGTTCCAAAGGGTCTTATTTCGAAGCTAAAGTGGGGAAGGGTCGAAATCCTATCAACCAATAGGATTTAGACAAGTTTAGGGTATTATTTTAACCTTATCAATTATATTTAACTCTAAGTTAAATAATTTATCTTTTACCATGTCTTTTTGTTTTCTTTCACTATATGGTTAATACACTTACTATAACATGCCAAACGAACCCCAAATTGTTTATTATTAATATATATATCCTTATCTATGTCATTTGGCCGAACCTTAGCTTTTTAGGAATAAAATAACAATTAATAATATAATATTTTATTTAAAAACTATTTTGTGTCAATTTTGACACTATTTGATATTTGATTTTTGTGAAAGTCATAACAGAATTATATGTTCGAAACAAGTTGATTAAATAAACAATAATATATCATAGTAACCAAGAAAATTTGTTTAATTCATAAAAAGTCTCAAATTACATTTATTTTGGTGTTTATAACATCAATTATGTCAATATTTCATAAATAAGATATTTACTGCATCATCATTGTGTCATAAATAAATTAAATTATATAATGTCTAAAAATTAAAAATAAAATACCATTATGTAGGAAATATTTTTAGCTTTCTAATGAATATTTATAGTTGAATTTATCTTATTTATAGCCCCATATTAAAAATGATTTACTTATTAAACTTTGATTTTAACTATTTTAACCCTTCTTTAAATAAATTAATAATAAATGTCCTAATCTAATCCAAGTGGGCCTAAATGGTCATATATTATTCATAAGGTTGTTTATGGTCGAACTAAACTTATCCAATAGAATTAGGACATGTTTTAGGGTAATAGTAATATCATATTTACCCTTAGTTACCCTATTTACTATTAACCGCGGTAAAAAAGTAAAAAGTTACTATTCACCAAAAAATTATTTTTATCTCATTGAACCACATTTTACTTACTGATATCAACCGTGTCTGTCGGATTTTCGAAATTCCATTCACAGAAGCGGTAAAATTATGTTTTATGCAAAATTCAGTTTTTAACCTACCACTTAGTGGTTTCACTATTCATCAAAAATTTATCGTTTTCAGAAAAATACCAAAATTTCACCCTAGGCTAATTTCGGTATTCCGAATCCAAAAATAAAGTCCATTTTAAAAAATAAAATTTATAAAATTTCAAAAAGTGGTTATTACTATTCATAACGGCTAGTTTTAATAACATATTGTTGTTTAGTGAAACTCGGTATTGCGTACGACGCAAGCTATCGAGGAAGGTCGCGATTGCGTGTAAAGCAAGCCAAGAAAGTGTTGTGTAGAAAAAGATTCCATAAAAGTTTCGGTTGTTACATTCTACCCCCCTTAAAAAGAATTCCGCCCTCGAAATTCGTCACTTTGTAACAAACAGATGAGGATACTTCTCCGTCATCATATCCTCAAGCTCCCATGTAGCTTCTTCAAGTTGGTGGTTCCTCCATAAAACTTTCACCAATCAAGTGGTCTTGTTTCGTAGGACTTTTTCGCTACGATCCAGAATCTCTATCAGTTGTTCTTCATAAGAAATATCTTGCTCCAGCGGTACAACTTCTGAGCTGAGTACATGTGAAGGATCTGGTATGTACTTTCTCAGGAGAGATACATGGAACACATCGTGAACTTGAGAGAGATTCAGTGGAAGCACCAATCGGTAAGCTACCTTCCCAACACGATCCAGTATTTCGAAAGGACCGATATATCTAGGGCTCAACTTCCCCTTCTTTCCAAATCTCATAACCCTCTTCCAGGGAGATATTCGTAAGAACACTTTATCACCTACTTCAAACTCTAGGTCTTTTCTTCGGTTGTCGGCATAACTTTTTTGTCGACTCCGAGCTGCTCTTATGTGTTGTTGAATAGATCTAACCTTTTCTGCCATTTCATCAACGAGATCAGGTCCTAAGAGCTTTCTTTCCCCAACTTCATCCCAGGAAGTTGGAGTCCTGCATTTCTTTCCATAGAGAGCTTCATAAGGAGCCATCTGAATACTGGAGTGAAAGCTATTATTATAAGAAAATTACACAAAAGGTAGGTGTTGATCCCAACCTCCTTTGAAATCCATAGAGAAAGCTCTCAACATATCTTCTATGATTTGAATTGTTCTCTCAGACTGACCGTCTGTCTGGGGATGATAAGCAGTGCTGAAACTCAACTCTGTATCCAGAGTATGCTGAAGACTTCTCCAGAACTTCGAGGTAAATCTCGGATCCCGATCAGATATAATAGAAAGTGGTACTCCATGCAATCTTACCACTTCCTTTACATATATCCTAGCAAGCTGATCTAGAGGGAAATCCTCTCTAATAGCAATGAAGTGTGCAGACTTTGTAAGACGATCAACTATGACCCAGATAGCATTATTGCCTTTGGATGTTTTAGGAAGTCCTGTGACAAAGTCCATAGTGATGTTTTCCCATTTCCATTCGGGTATGGGTAATGGTTGTAACCTCCCCTTAGACTTTTGTCTCTCAGATTTAAGCATCGAGAGACATATTCAGCAACATCTCTTTTCATGCCATCCCACCAGAAGTACTCTTTCAGGTCCCTATACATCTTCGTGCTTCCAGGATGAATAGAGAATGATGAACTATGAGCCTCATCCAGCAGCTCCTTCTTTAATTCGGGGATGGGAGGAACACAAACCCGATTCCTGAACTTTATTATCCCATCACAATCAAGGTTGAATTCAGGAACATTTCTCACCTTCTTTTGTAACTCGACATCTTCTTTCTGTGCCTCCTTAATCTTCGCATGTATAGATGGTTGAACATTCATTTGAGAAAGATAAGATTTTTCCCCTTCCATTATAATTCCAAGATCCATCCTTTGTAAATCCATAAATATTGGATCCTTTGTGATCCTCATCATGGATAAACTAGTGTGGTCTTGTCGACTTAATGCATCTGCCACCTTGTTTTCTTTCCCAGGATGGTAATGGATTGAGCAGTCGTAATCCTTAATCAGCTCCAACCATCTACTTTGACGCATATTCAACTCCTTTTATGTGAAAATATACTTTAAACTTTTATGATCAGTATAAATATCACACCTTTCACCATAAAGGTAATGCCTCCAAATCTTTAATGCAAAATTACCGCAGCCAACTCCAAATCATGTGTTGGGTAATTTTGCTCATGGATTTTCAACTGTCGTGAGACATAAGCTATCACCATATCATTTTGCATAAAAACACACCCCAATCCCTTCTTGGATGCATCACTGTAGATCACAAACCTTTCTCCACTACAAGGAAGTGTGAGCACAGGTGCACTGGATAACCTTCATTTCAACTCCTTGAAATTCTCTTCACATACCTCTATCCAAACAAACTTAACTCCTTTCCGAGTCAACTTGGTGAGTGGATTAGATAATCGTGAAAAATCTTTTACAAAACGTCGATAATATCCATCCAAACCAAGAAAACTTCGGATCTCAGTTACTGTTGTTGGTCTCGACCATCTTTCGATAACCTCTGTTTTTACTGGATCCACGGATATCCCCTCTTTTGAGATTATGTGACCCAAAAATGCAACTTTTTGAAGCCAAAATTCACACTTGGTAAATTTGGCATAAAGCTTCTCCTTTCTCAGGGTCTTCAATATAATTCTCAAGTGATCTTCATGCTCTTCCTTTCTCTTTGAATAGACAAGAATATCGTCTATAAAGACTACCACAAATTGATCAAGATAGTCTCTAAAGACTCTATTCATTAGATCCATGAAGATAGCAGGGGCATTAGTAAGACCAAACGGCATAACTATATATTCATAGTGTCCATACCTTGTACGGAAAGTCGTCTTTGGTATATCCTCCCTTTTGAACCTTAATTGATGATACCCTGAACGAAGATCAATCTTGGAAAAGTGTTGAGCTCCCCGTAGTTGGTCAAATAAGTCATCAATGCATGAGAGAGGATATTTTTTCTTGATAGTGATCTTGTTAAGTTCTCGATAATCAATGTAGAGTCTCATTGATCCATCTTTCTTCTTAACAAATAGAATAGGTGCTCCCCAAGGTGACGCACTAGGGCGTATGAATCCCTTATCAAGATTCTCTTGGAGTTTCTTCTTCAATTCCTGCAACTCAATTGGGGCCATTCTACAAGGTGTATTTGAAATTGGAAAAGCGCCCGGTACGAGTTCTATTGCAAACTCAACTTCACGATTTGGTGGAAGACCCGGTAATTCCTCTGGAAATACATCATCAAACTCCCGTACAATGGGCATGTTCTTAATCGTGAGTTTCTCACCAACCATTTGAGATAAATAACCTTAGTTTAGTGGAATCAATACCCATAAGATGGAAGAAATTTCCACTGGAAAGTTATGTTCATCATTGCATTGATAGACGATCGTAGATTGATCTGGAATATGAAATGTGACATCCCTTCTTTGGAAATTGATATGAGCTCCATGTAGAGAAAGCAAATCCATGCCATGAATCACATAAATTCCACTAAAGGAAGGATCACAAGATTTGCAGGAAGCACTTTCCCACAAACTTCGATCGGAGAAGAATTATAAACTTTTGATGCGACTGTTGGGCCATTAGGTGTTGTCACAGCTAACTCAACATCTAATTGTTGAGGTAATACGGTGATACCCTCAGAAAATTCATTAGAAATAAAAGATTGGGTGGATCCAGAATCAAATAAAACATTTTCTACTTTAGAGTGGATGGTAAGTGTACCTTTCACCACTTCGTTATCGTACTCCACATCGCTGATAGAAATTGCATGTGACTTTCCTTTGTCTTTATCCTTAAGATTTTTTTGACGTCGACCATCATCATCAACCCTTGGATTTGGGCATTGATTGGCATAATGCCCCATCTCCTTGCACTTGAAACATTGAAGTGTAGTAGGATCATTCTGTGTATCCCTTCCTTTGTTTGCATCATTAGACATCTTCTTCCCATTATCGCGGCATTCAAATGCCCGATGACCTTCCTTTCCACATTTAAAACATTTACTTGTCCCTTTAAGACAACTCCCTCCATGTTTCTTTCCACACTTTCAGCATAAGGGAAAGTTCATCTTCTTTTCAGTGTTCTCTTTTGATTTTCCTTTGAATTCCATCTTCCTCTTCTTATCAAACCCATGTGAATGATGGGTTACTCCAATCTCCATCTTGACTTTGAGAGCACATCGAACGATTTCCTCGTAGCTATTGAAGTCCCTTATGGCTGACGCCCTTCGAAGACTTGGTTTTAAGCCACTAAAGAATCGATCGATCTTACTCTCAGGTTAGATAATAATACTAGAAGTGTACCATGCAAGTCTTGTAAAATTTGCTTCATAGGTACCAACAGATTAATCATCCCTTTGCTTCAGTTCAAGAAACTCTTTCTCCATCTTTGTTCGGAGAATATGAGGGAAGTACTTATTGAAAAATAAGTTCATGAACTCGTCCCATTCCATAGACTCAATTTCATCCCATTGCCTCGTATTCTTAATAAGATTCCACCATTGATCAGCATCTCCTTCCAAACGATACACTGCTAGGATGACTTTATCATGTTTAGAACATTGAAGAACTGAAAATATCTTTTCAGTAGTACTAATCCATTGTTCAGCAACTAATGGATCATTAGACCCGCTAAAAGAAGGTGGACGTTGCCTCATGAAGGATTCAACAGAATGTTGCTCCTTCCTTTGCTCGTTTGGAAGTCCTGCATGATTCATAGCTTGAGAAAGTTGTGTGAGCATGGCTACAAGATTTTTCATTCCAACTCCCATATCGTTGGGTTGCTCAGGGGGACAATCATTGCATTGCCCATCGCATTCCGCATTAACACAGTTCCTTCGGGTTCCAGCCATTGACTAAAACCAAGAAGAATAGTGTGAGCAACACTAATTATAATAGGAAAACCAGATAATCAAGGATAAAATTTCACACTGAAGGTTTTATCCTAGGGTATTCATGGCCATTTCTAAAACACTAAGATTGTGTTCTATGATTAGACTTATCCTTAGGGTTCTTACTAAGGCTTTCACATCCTAGTTTCCAAAGGTTGACTATACCTTTCCTCTGATACCAACTATAACGACCCATACTTTACATACATTGTTAATACCTAAAAATTGAAGCACACTTATTACAACATATAACAAAACCACAAAGGACCGTATAGGTATAGTGTCTTTAGAAACTGGGAACCATAAACAACTGGTTCAAAAATCATCTATAGTGTCTCCCATTTATTTCATCATATCTAGGGTCCCTTTTAGCATATTCTACTTAATATCCATCTTCCTGACCTGGGGAAAAGAAAACATAAAAGGGTGAGCACAAATGCTCAGCAAGGGCAATTAAAGGAAATAAAAATCATATCATATCTTTTTGAAAATCATAACCTGCAAAAGAGATCATAATATCTTAACATGGAATAAATCATAGAAGTGAAAATGAGATCCCCATAATCATAACATAAATCTTGAAACTTTGGGGCATGCACACATAATCATGGAAAATCATTTCTTATTAGTCATGATTCATTGCGAAGACTATATTAGTGGACAAAGTCCCTTTCTGAACCGAGTTCACTCCTCGTTTCAGTCCTGTATCACTGAACCGAAATAACCTTCCATTCCATCCATGTCTATCTCATGAGATATAAAATCATTACCCAATGCATTGGAGGGAGATATAGGTCCCACCAATCTTATAATGAATCCTTTATTATGTGTTCCACATAATCATAAACCATACATCATAGCGTAACCCATGTAATAAAAATGGGATTCTTAAACAACATGACATCATAAAACAATTCATATAAGATAAAGGAATTCATAAAAATATTTTCATCGCAAAATAATCAAATCCATGTAATAATAGGGATAAAAACAGAACCCTTTTATTATCTTAGATGGAAAATAATTTTGATAAAATACTTGAACTCCATTCTTGAGGAAAATATCTTTTCTACTTCAAAAACACTTTTCCTTTATTAACATGTCATACAATTTTAAACTAAAAGAAGTTGATTAAAAATAAACTTGAATACTTGAAAAGGATGCTTCTTGTAAATAATGTTTTAATAATCCATTCATGCCGTATAAGTTAAAAATACACTCTTCGTACTTTTGTCGGAAAAGTCAAAAAGTACCTTGTACGAAAAAAAACGACAAAAGATTCCTTTCATATTCTTTACTAAAAACTCACCGAAGGGTAAAATTGGATTTAAACTATTGTAAGTGGATGGAAACAATATTACATATTGAGGGAACATGGATGTGGATGATAAAATACACCCCAGTAAATACTTACGAATAAACAATCTCGGATAAAAATGAGATTGTGGTATTTTCTCTTACCTTAGGTCCGATTTGCTTTGTACGTGTCCAAATCTCCTGTATAATGGTTTAAATAAGGTTATTGACTTATTCCAGAATCATACATATTGATATGATATCATATATGGTCATATTCTTAGCTTCTTATTAGTAATATTTCATTGTTACTTGTTACTCGGGTCTTTATTACCTTTTGTTCTTATGCGTGTTTTGTCGAATAAATTCTTATTCTTCTTTTAAGGTTATAGATACCTTATATCCAGAATGGTATTAGTGTAACATATATCATATTTATTCATTCAATTCATTTATATAATTACTATGTAATGATTATCATGTAGAACGAGTCGCATCACATCGTGGAGACGGTATTCCGTACGTACGCACGAGTGATGATATCTTTCCTATGATCGTGGAATTGTATTGGAGTATATATATATATTATTTCAGTATCAATATCACTTAATAATAATCATAAATAGTTACTCATTACACCATTATACCCATCCTTGTAAAGTGATGGTGGAAAATAGATTACACCACGGCGTGGAGATGGTATTCCGTACGTACGCACGCGCGGTGATTTCATTTTTCCGTAGGATGGATAGAAGGTGAATTAGGGTTGTTTCATATTTATAATAACATATCAGTATGTAAGTAATACTGATGTTATTACTTTATCATGAAACAACTAAAGGAGAATAAGTTGAAGAATAAAGAAATTGAAAAGATCGGTAACAGATATTACCTCTTCTTTAGAACGCCTCTTTGAATCCTCCACTTAGGGAACTAAGATTGGTCTTTGAAGAATACCAGGACCTCTAGAATTATTCTAGGGAAGTGGAGAGGAGAAAAGTACAGGGTTTGGCCGAGCTTGAGTGCTCAATTTTGTGTGAGGAGGAGGGGGAGGAGGTTCCCTTTTATAAGGGAGGAGAGGGGCACCTTAGGAATATCTCAAAATATTATTTTATATTAAAGTCAAAATCGGTTTATAATGGTTCCAAAGGGTCTTATTTCGAAGCTAAAGTGGGAAAGGGTAGAAATCCTATCAACTAATAGGATTATACAAGTTTAGGGTATTATTTTAACCTTATCAATTAGATTTAACTCTAAGTTAAATAATTTAACTTTTACCATGTCTTTTTGTTTTCTTTCACTATATGGTTAATACACTTACTATAACATGCCAAACGAACTCCAAATTGTTTATTATTAATATATATATCCTTATCTAAGTCATTTGGCGGAACCTTAGATTTTTAGGAATAAAAGAACAATTAATAATATAATATTTTATTTAAAAACTACTTTGTGTCAATTTTGACACTATTTGATATATGATTTTTGTGAAAGTCATAATAGAATTATATGTTCGAACCAAGTAGATTAAATCAACAATAAAATATCATAGTAACCTAGAAAATTTGTGTAATTCATAAAAAGTCTCAAATTACATTTATTTTGGTGTTTATAACATCAATTATGTCAATATTTCATAAATAAGATAATTACTGCATCATCATTGTGTCATAAATAAATTAAATTATTTAATGTCTAAAAATTACAAATAAAATACCATTATGTAGGAAATCGTTTTAGCTTTCTAATGAATATTTATAGTCGAATTTATCTTATGTATAGCCCCATATTAAAAATTATTTACTTATTAAATGTTGATTTTAACTATTTTAACCCTTCTTTAAATAAATTAATAATAAATGTCCTAATCTAATCCAAGTGGGCCTAAATGGTAATATTTTATTCATAAGGTTGTTTTTGGTCGAATTACACTTATCCAATATAATTAGGACATGTGTTAGGGTAATAGTAATATCATATTTACCCTTAGTTACCCTATTTACTATTAACGCGGTAAAAAAGTAAAAAGTTACTATTCACCAAAAAATTATTTTTATCTCATTGAACCACATTTTACTTACTGATATCAACCGTGTCTGTCGGATTTTCGAAATTCCATTCACAGAAGCGGTAAAATTAAGTTTTATGCAAAATTCAGTTTTTAACCTACCACTTAGTGGTTTCACTATTCATCAAAAATTGAAATTTTTCAGAAAAATACCAAAATTTCACCCTAGGCTAATTTTGGTATTCCGAATCCAAAAATGAAGTCCATTTTAAAAAATAAAATTTATAAAATTTCAAAAAAGTGGTTATTACTATTCATAACGGCTAGTTTTAATAACATATTATTGTTTAGTGAAACTCGGTATTGCGTACGACGCAAGCTATCGAGGAAGGTCGTGATTGCGTGTAAAGCAATCCAAGCAAGTGTTGTGTAGAAAAAGATTCCATAAAAGTCTCGGGTGTTACAGTGATGCATCGAATAATGGACTTGGTTGTGTCCTTATAGATAATGATAGGGTTATTGACTATGCATCACGACAGTTGAAAATTAATGATCAAAACTATCCTACTCATGATCTTGATGTAGCAGCTGTGATCTATACTTTGATGATATGGAGACACTACCTCTATGGTGAAAAATATGAGATTTATACTAATCAAAAGAGTTCGAAGTATATTTTTTAACAATAAGAACTCAACATGAGGCAAAGGAGATGGCTTGAATTACTCAATGATTATGATAACACGATACACTACTACATGAGGAAGGAAAAAAAGGTGGCAGATGCTTTGAGCAGAAAAGATCATGGAGTTTTGAAAATGATGAGAATTGAAATGGATCCTATTTTCATTGATCTATTGAAGATTGATATGGGAATTACCCAGGAAGGTGAAACATCGATACTTTTTCAAATGGTTGCAAAACCATATTTACTAGAAATGATAAAGTGTTCTCAGACTGGTGATGAAGAGTTTCAAAATATAATTAAAGCTGTGAATGATGGAAGATTGAGAGACTTTGTGTATCAAGATAGAATTTTGAAATTTCGGATGAGACTTTGTGTTCCTGATATACCTGATCTAAAAAGGGAATTGTTGGATGATGCTCATAGCTCCAAATTCTCTATACACCCTGGGAGCACCAAAATGTATAGAGATTTAAAGGAATATTTTTGGTGGGACAAAATGAAGAGGGATATTGATGATTTTGTGTCAAGATGTATGGTTTGTCAACAAGTGAAAGATGGAAGGCAATAGCCTGGAGGAGTCATGAAACCTCTTCCCATACCGGAGTGGAAATGGGACAATATTACGATGGACTTTGTCATGGGGCTACCGAAGACTCCAAGAAGGAATGATACAATATGGGTTATTGTTGATTGTCTTACCAAGTCAGCACATTTTCTTGCAATAAGATAAGATCTACCACTAGAACTTCTAGCAAGACTATATATTAATTAAGTTGTGAGACTTCATGGAGTACCCCTATCAATTTTTTATGACCGTGATCCCCGTTTTACTTCATGATTATAGAAGAGTCTTCAGAAGGCCTTGGATACTGAACATTAGTTAAGCAGTGCCTACCACCCTCAAACAGATGGAAAATTAGAATGGACTATTCAAACCTTAGAAGACATGTTGATATCTTGCTCACTTGAATTTCAGTGTATGTGGGATCAATATTTACCTCTGGTAGAAGTTTCCTATAATAATAGCTTCTATTCGAGTATTCATATTGCACTATATGAAGTGTTATATGGAAAGAGATGTCGCACACAAACCTGTTGGGATGAAATTGGTGAAAGAAAACTTGTAGGCCCAGAACTTGTGTAGGAATCAATGGAAAAAGTAAAGGTAATCCAAAACCACATCAAATCAGCTCAATGTAGGACAAAGAGCTATGCCAATAACTAAAGGAAGGATTTGTAATTTCTGGTAGGAGATCATGTTTTCTTGATGTTATCTCCCTGGAAGGGAGTTATACGTTTTAGTAATAAGGGTAAATTGAGTCCAAGGTACATTGGATCTTTCGAAATTCTAGAACGAATTGGGGTTGTAGCTTACCGTTTGGCAATTCCACCAAGTCCCTCCAAAGTTCATGATGTGTTCCACATATCACTATTGGGGAAATACATGTCTGACCCAACACATGTACTCACCTATGTGGTATTAGAACTGGAACCCGATCCGTCTTATTGCGAAGAGCCCGTCAGGATTCTTGATACGAGAGAACAAGTACTGAGAAACCGAACGACTCATCAGGTAAAAGTTTTTTTTTGGAGAAACCATATGATGGAAGAGGCAACGTGGGAACCTGATGAACATATGATAAAGAACCACCTGAGTCTTTTCATGCGGTGGTATTCTAGAAATTTTGAGGACGAAATTATATGAATGAGGGGATAATGTAACACCCCAAGATTTCATAGTATTCATCCCTTTGGATAATACAATTGTGTGTGTTGTACGCAACTTCGAGTTCTAACACACACACCAAAACCAATTAAACTAGCTATTATGAATATTAATACCCACATTTTGAAATTTTATAAATTTTATCATTCAAAATGGACTTCATTTTTGGATTCGTAATTTCGAAATTATCCTAGGGTGAAATTTTGATATTTTTCTGAAAACATTCAATTTTTGATGAATAGTGAAAAAACAGTGAGTTATAGTTTAAAACCACATTTTTATTTAAATAATTATTTATTTTAATTAAATTTATTTAAGGACAAAATAGATACATAATACCTATATATGTTCAATGAAATTCATTGGAGTTAGTTTGGAATAATTTTAGATATAAAAAAATTTGTTTGAACTTTTTACCTTCTTTTACCCACCTCCTAGGAGAATTTGGAAATTCATATAAAACATAATTTTACCGCTTCTGTGAGTGGAATTTATAAAATCCTAGAGACACTAATAATATCAAGGAGTAAAATGAGGTTCAATGAGATGAAAATAATTTATGGTGAATAGTAACTTTTTTACTTTAATTTACCACAGTTAAAAGTAAATAGGGTAATTAAGGGTAAAAATGATATTAATATTACCCTAACACATGTCTTAATTCTATTGTAAAAGTGTATCTCGACCATAAACAACCTTAGGAATAAAATATTATCATTTAGGTCCACTTAGATTAGATTAGGGCATTAATTGTTATTTAATTCAAAGAAGATTTAAAAGAGTTATAATAAAAGTTTAATAACTAAAAAATGTTAATATAGGGTTATACATAAGATAATTTCAATTTAAAATATTAATTAGAAAGATAAAAAGATTTCTTACATAATGGTATTTTATTTAAAAATTTTATACATTATATAATTTAATTTATTTATGACACAATCGTGATGCAGTAATTACCTAATTAATGAAATATTAAAATAATTGATATTATAAATATCATAATAAATGTAATTTGAGACTTTTTAAAAATTAAACTATATTTATAGGTTAATATGTCATATTAGGATTGGTTATATAAATTCTTTTCGATGTAATAATGCTGTTATGAAATTATCAAAAACACAATACCTAATAGTTTCAAAATTGACATAAAATAGTTTTTAAAACAAATATTATATTATTAATTTATTTGATATTCCTAAAAATATCAGGTTCGGCCAATGGACTTTTATCATGATAGTTGTATCATTAATGGACCACTTGGGGGTCACCTGGATATATATAGTATGTTTATTAACTATATAATATAAAAATACAAAGTGACATGGTAAATGTCAAACTAATTAACTAAGAGTTAAAACTAAAAGATAAGGTTAATTTAGTGACCCAAACCAGTATAAAACCTATTGGTTGAGTGTTTTTCGACCCATACCCACCATAACCTTTAAATAATCCACATTTGAGCCATCTGAAACCGAATATGAATTTATTATAAAATAATATTTCTATCTTTTCCAAAGATGCCCCTCACCACTCTTATAAAAGGTCACACCCCCTTATCACTAATTTAGACATTCAAAGACTTCTGGCTTGGCCAAAACCAGCCCAAATACTCATTTAAATTCCATCACTTTAACCTAGAGGCCTTATTTTGATCATAAAGCCATCCTAAGGAGCCCTTTTGTTCAAATCAAAAGAAAGAACCCGAAATATAGGTAATGTTTTCACCACCCTCTTTCAAGTTCCTGTCTTCTTCAACTTCTTCTTTCGTTGGTATTAAAATTATAAAATATAAACTCCAGTATCTTATATATACTATGATGTTATTATAAATATGGTACAATCATATTCGGTATTCTATACATCCTTTGAATGACATGTCACCATACATGCATACGTACGACTTACCGTCTCCACGTCGTGGTGTAATTGTTATTCAATAAATTATTATTTGGATGGGTATAATAATGATGTGTAATTCATGTAAATAATAAATATAACATGATAATTATTCTTTATATATGATATACCATCCAATTATATATTATTTTAATATCAAAATAATTATATTGTCGCTCGTGCGTACGTACGGACTACCGTCTCCACGAATGCGATGAGATTCATTCCCAATCGTATCCATTCCAAACAAATTATCATTTATTGATTAAAAATAATGTTTAAGGACTTTATATCATTATGGATATGAATAATATACAACCTATCCATAACAAACACGGCTTATGTAACAAAACATATAAAAAAATTGAGTAAGTTAACACCCGAAAAAACGATAATACTGAGATATTATTAATAAATCAATGTTAAATGTTCATATATGATATCATATTAATGTATATGATTTTTGAATAATTTAAAAACAATTATTTCACAATTATAAAGGATGTTAACCAACCCTTACCCAAGGAAAAGTACAAGGTAAGGGTTTATTTCACGATCTCTTCATTATCCGAGGTTGTTTATACGCAATTATCTACTGGGACCTCTTTATCATCCACATACATGTTTCTAAAAAATGTATTTCAAATCATTATTAATATTTTAAATACTATGTGATAAATTAATTTATAACCTTGTTGAATTTTTATAAGAAGATTATAACAGAATCTTTCTGTTGTTTTCCAAACAAGGTCCTTTTTAACCTTTTCGAATGAATTAAGGTAATAATGCCTTTTTTAACTTATACAGCGGGTGCGGCTATTTTCCGCCATTATAAAATCTTCGAACCTTCCATTACAAGCTTAGAAGAAAATTTACAAAGTAAATTTTTTATTTTATAATTATGTGACTTTCAAATTATTTCAAAAATAGATATATTAATCAGAAATAGTTTTAATTTCATATATGTCAACATCTTTTGATGGATTTTAAGCTTATTTGGAGTTGATCTATTGTGATAAAAAACACACATATTTTATTGATGGTTTTGTGATATGTTTGATTGTGGATATGTTATTTTTATACCATTCATGGTTTATGGATAATGTATTAACATTTTGTATGCTATTTTTAATAATAATATTTAAGTTATGTTTAAACCAGTTAATATGAGGAATGTATTGGACTTAATAAGTGACGGGTAGAACCCGCTATAGCTTCTTGATGCATCAGTAGGTCTCATGAGACAATCTAGTGTCTTGTCACAAGGCCTTGACAAAATCTTATTTTTAGTCATGGCATGAGGCCTTGGCTATGTGGTTATGATCGTTTGGAATTATTCATTCCATCATTATGAAAGTGTTTATTGAGATTGAATGGGATTATTCAACTTGTAGAATATCTATGTGAATAATTAAATGGAACGAGGCCATGGAACGAGTCCATGGTTATGTGTTTGTAAGTGTGTGTATAAAAAATATAATAAAAGAATATATGTATTTTAATGATAATGATGTTACTATATAATAATGTAATAATACAAAAAAATGGGTGGAAAAGAAAAAAAACATAAAGAGCTTGATGAAGAATCACCATTGTAGAAATAACCTATACTAATGGTTCGTAACTATTGGTATAGGTCTCCAGACCCAGGTTATTGCCTATACCAAAAGTTTATATGGTCATTGGTTTATTTTTTGTTGGTATTATACCTAAACCAATTTTTTTTAAAAAAAACATAGGGATAGGTAATGTAAAATAAAAGATGCAGTTGAGGTTTGAACCCACGACTTCCCTCTTATATATCAAAGACCAAACCACTATGCTAGAAATATCATTGTGAACATATTCAGAGAGAGATATATATATATATATAATATATATTTATATAATATTATATGAATAAATAATTAATAAAATGCCAATATTGATACCAACGTTTCTCAAAACAATTAGATTTGGTCTATACCAACGGTATTGAGAACTATTGGTATTAATGCCCCTATTTTGAGACCAATACTAATGGTTTTGGTAAAACCGTCAATATAGGTTCTTTAAATAGAATCTATAACAATTACTTACGGAAAAACAATTCTTATAATTTAATTTTATAAAAGCTATTCTAGCACTTTCTATAAAACTATTGGTATAACTATGAACTATACCAATGAGTTTTTCAAAACTGTTGGTATAAAGTCATATAATGGTACCTATACCAATTGTTTTGAAAAAACTAGTCTAATAGGATCGTTTCATGGATCCTAGGCCAATATTTTATTTAAATATATTTTTATAGGTACCTATACCAATGGTGTTTCAAGTCCATGGTGTAGGAACATTGTTATATGTCTAATTTTAGTAGTGAATGATTCCTCTTCTTTGGGTAACTACTTTTACTTTGCACAAAAGGACATCCTTATAAGAATTTATATCTAAGGTGGGGATTATAAGTTTATTGGAGGGATTTTTATGAGATATTTAGGTAGGGATTGGTCAATCAATAGAGTTTTGAGAGGTGTGGGGAAGTAGGGGAGGTGAGTTCCATTTCATATTGCAGGGAAAGCAAAAACATGGTATTTTTAAAAATAATTGTGTGTTCCCCAAATATTATTTGTTCCCCAAGTGTTGAAATGTACCATTATAAAACATTATAGTATTATTAAATGAAATCGTTCCATTTAATAAGTTTTAGTCCTTTAGTGATATTATATTTACCATAATCGATATAATTAATTTTAAATACATTCATTAATATATTTGTTAAAAAAATATGTTAATGTAATTTGAAATTATAATGTTTGAATATTCCAAATATAGAATCCATATTTCCAAATTAAAATAATATAATTGGAAGGAAATAATTTAAATTTAATCTCGTAGACAAGATGATAATGCTTGTTTTTAAAGTAAAACATTCAAAAGTTTGCTAAGTTTTTATATTAATTTTTAAAGTTATTTTGATTCTAATTACATAAATTGGAGTAGGTTATATAAAATAAATACAATCATTTATTAAAACAATTTAAATATTCAATTTACCCATATAAATAAATTATATGTAATAGAAGTTTATAGTTAAAAATCATTATTTTTCAAGCTTCATTAAAATATGAAACTTCTCAAAAAAATTCCAAAAATTCACCTTAACATGTATTTTAGGTTTCTAATTAATAAAAAATGACTTTTTACCATATAATATTTATAAAATTTAATAAATTTAAATTTCAAATTGTTTTTCCAGTCAAAATCTTTAAAACCGATTTTATAAAAATATTGTTTTTTATGTGTAATACTGGGTATGTTCTCATCTTATACATATAATATCAACTGGATGAAAATAAAATATTATTTTATTTAATATATAATATATAAATTTAATTAATAAAAATCACTAAAAGTAATAAATTTAACGTATTAAGATAAATTACCTTTTGGACATAAAACTAGTCTTATATAAAATCATTCTCTTTATATTCATTTGGTTTCTATATTTATTTCTAATTAATTAGTAACCAATTAAATCAACTATGTATTTTAATATGGTGTTTGATAATTTTTGTAATCATAAATTTAAATTTTGTTTTATATCTATTTATATTATAATAATATTTTAATAATATATTATTGTTTGGAATCAGTCTGTCTTCCTTGGAACGCAAGCCATCAAAGAAATTCCTTCCTAAATGTAAGATAAACTCAAATTTGTATTCCATGTACAGAAAACTAATCATTATATTGTCTGTAACATATGTGTAACTTAGTTTTTAGTATAATGTAATATAGTAATAAAAATTAAATTTTTTGAAGTGAAAAATATAATAATGTTCTAGGATATTACATTGTCCCCACCATAAATAAATTAATTCCTTGAAATTAAAATTTTATCTCGAAAATCAATTGAATGATATTTTTAAAATATAATTATTGAAAAAATACATCATAAATAGTTTAAATAACCAATCTTTTTATTAAGAGAGAACGGGAAGTATCATGGTTACGTAACATGGTTCCCATGTAGGAGAACATAGATGTGTAATGGAAACATTGATACAGAATAAATATCTAACCATCATGTTCTAATGGGGAGTGATAGAGAACATGTACATAAGATTTTTTTACTATGAAGCTATACACCATAGCTGTGAAATTTGTACATTGATATCATGAAAATGATGATAATAGGATAACATTTTTTTCGTGACCTTTTTACCAGGAGTTGAGGAATTATTTCAATCTCTAATAATATAAGTAAATATACTTTCTTTATGAATTTCTATAAGAAAGAACATATCATTTGGTCATAAAATGATCCATTTTTTAGTTACTTTTTTAGAACATGTTGCATAAAATGGTGAATTAGCACATCAATTTCTAAAACAAGATTAAAGGTTTAAATTAAACCATTTAATATATGGATAAATTTTCCATGATATTATGATCCAACACTTTAAAAGCAAAGTCACTAAATTATCAAAATAATCATATCTAATAACATGAAGTCTCTTTTAATCATCCCATAAGAAACATTTTAATATGGAAATTAATTAAATTACCATAAAACCCCAATTAAACATTCATGATTTTTATTACTTAAATAAAACACATATTATTGGATATATACCATAAATCTAAAACTATTCTAAACTACGCCAATGATAGAATTTAACAGATTGTCAATAAATCCTTAATCTATTCAATGTTATTCTTCAATATTCAGATTTATTCTAGTCAAATAAATAATTTCTTGAACCAAACATCACTCTCTTAATGTTATGAACATATTAAGGGGAATATGTCTATTAACCATGTGTTATGAAAAAAAATTACTTACTACTGAATCACTTTTCATAGTACAATTCACCATATGATCTCAAATCCTCAATAAAAAAGTTATATAGTAAAATTCGTATGTATTTAATAAATCAAATTATGTGAACATCATCAATAAAATAATATTGAAATATATTTCATAGATCTGGATACAAAAGGATATTTATCACTCCACCCTGGTTGTATCAATAATAGATGTCTGACTTTGACCCTTTAGCTTCTTTTGGGGCACATTCTCTTGATTCATGGGGCATTCATTTTCATATTTCCCTATATCCATTTAGTTGTAAAATTTAATGATATCATTTCTATTTTTTCCATTTAAATCGTTAGCATGGTTACCCTTATCTACACATTTATAACAAACTCCAATTAAATTCAAGAATTTACATGGCTGATTCTTTCAACAGTTATAACATGTGGGAAAATTCTTTTTTTCCCGACACGTTGACTCATTATCTTTTTCATGGTATTTTGAAGACCTCTACATCTCTTTCATTCCTTCAAATAAATATAATCCTGAAACATAAAACTATGTTTTTATGTCACATAAAAATATTTAATCATATGATGAATAATTATGAGAAATAAGTTACCTTTATAGTTTTGGCATAAGACCTACAAGGAAGTATTCAATATTGTAGTATATATTGCATACCTAATCAATAGAATACCTATATATCCAGGTAAATGAATATTGATAATCTATAACAATATATTCTTATTTTTTCTTTTTTCCATATAACATTCTCATCATCTCAATTTTTTTATCCTGATAGAAGTATTTATCAAATAATGTATCCTTATAAGTCCTCCATTACCTAATTTCTATTCCTTCATCTTTATTAGTATTTTTGATCGAGGACCTCCTTTGACCAACATCACCATTAATACAATACACTAAAATATTAAAAATATCATTTTCACCACATCCCAATGCTTTAAATATCTTCTCCGAAGACATAATCTATTCCTCAGCCGCTAATGAATCATTAGACCCACGAAATGATTGGGGCCTCTATCACATAAAGTGATCCAATATTAGATATTATCACAAGGGAATATGATTCCATATTTAGGAAAGGATATTTTTCATCACCTAAATAATATAACCTAATATATCCATAACTTTCTCTGTTTCAATTCCAATTTCATTGACTTCCTTATAGTTGAAGTATCTATATTGTCCATGAGTATTTATACAATTCTTCCTTCTACGTACCATTTATAATCAATGGAATATTCTATATTAGATTATAAAATTATGAAATTTTTAAAATTCTAAATATAGTGTATCATTAACCATAAATATAGGGATTGTGGGTCTTAGAATCATAAGTTGTAATTTCTTTGGGGACATAATTACATTTAAATAACTCATAACGGTTTGTAAGTAAAAATAAAATTATCCTATGAATATCCCATAGGAGTGTCAAATCAGGTGTGAAATGAGGTCGGTTTTTGTTTACTAAGTTACACCGAATCATGAATGACTCGCCTTTTAAATGTTGTTATCCTTAGGTATGTCTATTATAGAACCACATCCACTTATAGTATCTAGACATGAATTTATAGTTAGAATGACCCAAACAATCCCAACCTTACCAAAATTTTAGGATCTTATTTTATAATTTTACTCAAAGTCGATATTTTGGTAATGTCCCTTATTTTAATTTTTCTATATCTACTCTCCAATGATACTGTTAAAAATACACAAATACCATCTATAATGACCAATCCCTAAATCCATGTGATGGTAAAAAAATTTATTAAATTTTCCAACAAATAATATTTAAATCCCTTGGGACTGAAAAATTTAGAAATTTAGGAAAACCAAACATGAATCCCATATTATATAGAGAAAAAAAGAAAAGTTGATACCTTAAAAATTAAATAAACTACATCCCTGGAATCTTATTCAAATATTTATTCTTCTAATATGGCGAAAGGAATTATAATAAGGTTGGGATCAAATTCTAACCATGGATTTGTAAAGAGGAATAAATAATTAATAGATGTGAAAAAGTCAACAAGAAAAAATAATTAACTGATAGAACATGCCATTAAAATAACATGATAAGGAACATTTGTTGTAAAAAGGTAAGAAACTGACGCACATAAAATTTAATCAATGAACTGTGAATGAAATTCATCCAAAGACAAGTCAACACAAAATATCGGGGATAAAAATGGAAACTGAAATGAATGCAATACTTGAATATTGGAAATCATGTTTTTTTATGATTAACCACGCTAATGTCATGATATAATATCAAGATAATTTAATCCATTATTATTTAGCTAACTGATTCATCTCATGAGACTACCAATGCATTAAGGGGCTATATATAACCATTCCCCACCCATGTCTGTCTGTCCAAAGCATTACCTAGATGTCGAATAATCAATTTAATTAATAAAAAATATAGCTTCCAATAAATTTATATATTGATTAACAGATATAGATTTATCAAAAAAAAATATATGAGGATAACTAAAAAAAGGGTTGTTGTTTTGGAAGAATGGAAATACCATTGAAAGATCATAAAAAAAATTCCTCAAGAAAATAATATTTAAACATTCCAAAGTGTCCCATAACACTTTGAAACATTTTAATCATAATCCCCATGATGTAATAATATTAAATGAAAACTATATATAGAAAATAAATATATTCATGATATTACAGGTCAAATGGATATTTATAAACCATATAAAACTAAATTTGTGAATAAAAATAAATAAGGCTCGGACGAATTTAAATTGAAAATAAATCGCATACATTGAGTATGACATGTCACATTTGTATTTTTATTCTGGAGTAATAAATGTATGTTAAGTATTTATCTTATTATTAACCATTTTTATGTTTGTTATTACTTTAAATTTACATCCGGTTATCTATTATACAAATAGATAAACAATTATGTTTACATAGAGTGTTTTTGACCATGTTCTATTCATGTGTCAAAAATGAACTCAGTAGGTCAACTATATTCAAAGGTTTCATTATATAAAAATATAAAAAGTAATAATCACGAAATAATTATCATATTTGTACATTAAATATAATTTTAAAATTTATTATCAAAATGGTTATGAAAAATGAAATAAGGTTGCAATTATGGAGACAGTTGGCCGTATGTACACAGGAGTAATTTTCCCATATTCAACGATTGTTATGGAAAGAATGTAAATGGAATTTTAAATTTACATAATGATAATTATATAATAAATAATATTTTATTTAATTGTATATACTTAAACACATTATTCTTTTTATGTAAAAGGAATTACATCATGTCGGGGAGGCAGTAGTCCACACGTCTATGACCGACTATATCACTTTTTAGTGTTAAAAAAGGTAGTAAAAAATGACATATTTTTTTTCTGGAAATATAATTATGTCATTAATACATATAAAATTCATTTATTTTACTTATATTTATTTAAAACCATTATTTATACATTCCATGTTAGCGTGAACATGTCTTGTCACTTTGAGGGGCGGTAGTCCACACTTCCACAAAATATGTTATCATATTTACACAAAAATGGAATGCATAATGAAGTGTGTTATAAATGTATAAAAAATATATAGATACAATAAATATAATATATATCTTATATTAATAGTGTTTCTGTCATTATTCCCAACCATGAGGTGTGGAAAAGAAAAAATGACCGATATCATTTTGTGAGGTTGTAGTTCACTGTGCACATAAATGGTAAGTTCATTACCCAATAGATGGAAGTGTTTGTAAGTGTTTTTTGAACTCATAGAATAAAAATATACTAGAATATTTATGATACTAGTTTTATTATATACTCATGTAATAATAATAAATGAATTGGTGGAGAAACAAATAAAACTTAAAGTGATTTAGGAAGAATGTTACATCTTATCTAAGTCACTCCATTGGGTTTTCAACAAAATGCATTTGTGGTTAGATTTATTGAAAATTTTATGATTACATAATGAGGATAAGCATGTAAAATATCATTTTGGTTATATCATTCTTAAGCTAATGATTCTTCATAGGTGTGGGGAAGTGTGACGGGTGAATTCATTTTTATAGTGGAGGGAAAGGACGCATAAGGTATTGTTGAAACTAATTGTGTACTCTACAAGTATTATATATTTTAGATGTGTAAAAATTAACCATAATGTATACTTATATGTGAATTTGATACCATGTGTACATAAAAACTATGAAATTATTGGTTTATAGATGATTTTACTCCATTATATTAACGTTTTATCCCATGTTAAGCTTAATTTCACCTTAATCGATGTAATTAATTTTATTTAAGTTCACTAATATTTTTCTTCACAAATTAATTTTAACATAATATAAATTATAAATTGTGATTATTAAAAATATGGAATCCATTTTTCCAAATTCCAAGAATAGTATTACTGGAAATGAATTTAAATTTAATCTCAGAGACGGGATGACAATGCGAGTATTTAAAGTAAAAACATTCTAATGTTTACTTGGTTTTTATATTCATTTTTGAAGTGAAATTGATTCCAATGTGATAAATAAGATTAACTAATTAAAAATTAATCTAATTAATCCTTAAAATGATTTTGAAAATATCATTCATACTTATAAATATATTAGTTTAAATGGAATTTAAGAATTTAAATTCATTATTTTTCATTAATCATTAAAAAAATGTTGTTCATTGAAAAATACCAATAATTTACCAATACTTATTTTTTATATTTTTTTAAAAAAATATGAAGTTTATTTTTACTTATAAAAGTTATAAAATTTTAATAAATTTATATTTAAAATTGGTTCACCATACAATGGGAGTAAAACTGAATTTATAAAAATATTGGTTTTTATGTGTAATAATAGGTCTATTCTCATCTTATGCCTATAAAATCAATTAGATGAATATAAAACATATTTTAATCATTATTTTAAAATGATTATAAATATTTAAAATAAAAATTCTCTCCATAAAATGTATCAATATATTTATTTTAATTTTTATTATAATGAGAAGATAATTTTATGATACCATATGTAATTTTTAATATTTGAGAAAACTCATAAAAATATTAAAATTGGTATTTTCCAATAAATGGTTTTTGAGAAACCAAATTTCCAATATTTATATATTTATTTTTATAAAATTTATTTCATTTTATAAATCTAAACCTTGAAAAACATTTATGGACATCATTTTATTTTCCTAAATAGTTGATTTTGTTCTGAATAATGAAATATGGTAATTTACACTAAACAATATTTTAAGTCATATACATGGATTTTTTTGGCATCAATGATGTATAAACCCGATTTCAAAAACTCACATAATAAATTAGTATATAATTTCATATTAATAAATTCTATACCTATTTATGGGATAAAAATAATAAACTAATGAATATAATAATAAAAAATACCCATATCATTCCATTATATCTACCACCCCTTCTATGACATGAAGATTAATATATACCTACTAAAAACTCTCATACCCTCTATACCAACTTCCATGTGCTCATAGTCTCACCAAAATGATAATTACATGTTTTATATAAGGGGTCCTTCAAGGATGTGATATTCATGATGTGACATTATCAAACTACATCTTTTAATTTATATTATTCTTGAACCTTTTCCTCACCAAATTAAAACAAAAATGAATAATAATTAATTTATCCTGTATATAGTATAATATTATTTATAATAAAAAATCTTCTACCCACCCATTTTCTCATCTCATCTAATTCATAGAAAAAAGAAACCATTGTCCATATTATGTCTTCTAGTCTCCTGTATGGATAATGATTTATTTTCCCCCCTAATACATTCATGGAAGGATTAAATTCACATATAAATGTAGAAAATTAACTAATTATGCATATTTTATTTTATTTTACATTATTGAATGATTATATTCTTATAATATATAATAAAATGACCCCAGTTTGAGATGGTTGTAAAGGCACCAAAATAATAATAAAAATTATCCTTAACATTTTGTTAAAATAATTATACACATGATGGAAAAAATTATATATGTGACCATTTAAATGTATTAATTATCATGAATAATGTATCATTTCACATATATATGATGTATTCCAATATGAAAATTTCTTCCATAATTATACAAAAGTTAACTGACCATGAAACCATTAGATTAATGCTCTTGAAACAAAAAAAATTTAACATTATTATATAACAATATGACCATAAATTAACTTAATATAGTTGTAATAAATAAAATTTATTTTGAATAGTATTTTAATTATGTAATTAATGAATCTAATTTGAGTATTTAGGACATTAAGTTCATGTTCAGAATGTATTCAGACATAATTCAAGGGATCTCTCCAAACCAATACATTTTCATTGGGTTTTGATTTTTCTATCTTTTATACAATTTATCAATTCAAAATTCTTATATAATTCTCTTATATTCTGTATATAGTTTTCTAAAATATATATATACATAAATTATTCTCTTTTTTGAGGAATATATGTTATAGAAGGTTTCATTCTCAATTAAACTCAATAAACTAACCTAATTAAATGGAATTTATATATTTTTTTACAAATATTCAATAAAACACCCTAATTTTTAAAGACATAGATATTTTATAAATTTACTCACATAATACATAAGGTCCATTATAGTTCATTTATGATTTTTGGAGAAAAGGATGCATTTATGATCTACAAACACTATTAATTTATTTCATGCAAAATCATGCTAAATTAGAACATTTCTAAAATTACAAAACAATAATTTATCATGTATTCAAATGAGTTGTATATTGTTATTCATGATATAGTATTATCTTTCATTTATAAATGTATAATAATTATTTAAATCCCTTATTTCATGGATAACTTTATGGTACTCCATTTGGACATTCCTTATGACATGATTATGAATCCCACTACTTTCCAGGGATAACACGTTTGTTAATTCCTTTTGTCATTTTTATTTATGAGGTAATGATTTACATGTATATTTTGTGATGGGTGTGACAATATAGTTATCCATCACAGTGGGTAATGTTTTAGTCTCAGGAGACATTATATATGGGATTATGTATTAAACCTAATCGATTATGGGTCTTTGTGTACCATGTGATATTAAATTTGTAGTTATCCTATACTATTGTTTTTTTTTTCATGATATACGTTCCTTCTAATTTCTTATGTTTCCATCATCAAATTATTTCTTATTGTACATGATATTTTTCCATATGTTTATTAATGATTATTTATTTTTGTGTTATCAAGTTATTCATTATGCCTCATGTAATATGATTCGTGACCATGTTTTCACCCTTATTAGGATTTTTTCTCACCCCTTTTCTCTATACATGCACCCAAGATAACTTATAGAGTTTTAGGAAATAAAAGGTATTTAGGACATTATAATAGATATTTTGAAATGTTTTTTCCTTTTAGATTCATTCATTCAAATTATTAAATATTATTCCAAATATATTCGTATTTTTTGATATTTGGTTTATATTTAATGAAACATAATGATTAAAATCATTTAATAATATAAGTAAAAAATAATAGGTTAGTATTAAAGTTTTCATTTTTGGGTCATATAATCTCAAGAGAGGGTATATATATATCATTTAAAGATTGATTCCATTTAATGTTGGAGTAGACCAATCACAGTCCCTGAGATCCATAGTTTTCTTGGTTTGGTTATTTATTATTAATTAGTTATGGATAATATATCATGAATACCCATTCCAATCACTATGATAACATGTATGGGACTCTAAATTTATATGGAGAGACGAATGTGAGGAAACTTTTTGAGGAATTGAATAGGCTACTAGTTAGAAAAATTGTTCCTAAATTACCCTATAATGGATAATGGTATGTAATATATAGTTATTAATCCATGAAGGAAGTATAATTCATTTTTATTCATATTTAAATGGTTATAGATTATGACTCACATCAACAGAATGTTTAGGATAAAAATTACCCAACTCAAGATTTGGATTTTTCTATGGTAATTTATGCATTAATGATAGGGGAATTTTCTTTATAGAAAAAGTGTGGTATATATATACTGATAAAAAACATGAAAGAATATATTCACATAGAAGGAGTTGAATATGAACTAGAGAAGTTTTTTATATCTTTATAATGATTATTAATTCCCAAGACATTTCCTCCCTGGGAATGTAAACATGGTAGAATATGTGTTGAGTCAAAAGTTCCATGCTAGATTATCACTAACGAGGATCACTAAAGATAAAATATTTCCAGATTTTCAATGGATGTATTAGTAAATAATAAATAAATTGGATAAATTATATTTTATCAATTTACTATTCAATCATCTATCCATTTGATGTTTATATATGTGTAAAAGGAAGATTGAGAGATGCAATAGAAGGTGAGAAATGTTTTTGGGTTCAACCTGTGCTAGGATTTATTGATAATGTTTTGGATCCATGTATGTATTCCACCCACATGATATTTGAATTCGTTTTTATAGGAGGCTCATAGTTCTTATTTATCTATTCATCCTCAAATTATGATGATATATGGAGATTTGGAATAATATTTCAGTTGGGGAGGAATGAAAAGATATATAATAGATTTTGTATTATAATGGTTGCGATGTCATAAATATAATGCTAGGATAAAATCAAATATGGGAATGTTAAATTTATTTCCTACAATATAATGGATGTGGTAAAAAATCACTATAGAGTTTGTCTTCAAACTCACCAAAACATCTTAAGGTCTTGACACTATATGGGTTGTAGTTGACTGCCATAAAAGTTAGCATACTACATCTCAATTAGAGAAGTGTTGTTTTGTATTAGATTTATATGATACACATTATAGATTTTTTAATGTTCCTTGTAGTAATAGATTCCATTATGTCTAATTGGGATTTAATTTTTAAATTAATGTTTTGAATAAGTACATAACAAACTATTATTACAATCCTAGTTTTTATCTCTATGTATCACTGTTAGAGTGATAGTCATTCAAAAATAACATTTCAAAACCATATTATATGTTGATAATTTTTTCTCTATATTTCAATGTTTTTTAGGATCAACATCTATCTACAAAAATATATTTCATATAACATTAGATTTCACACAAGTATTCAGACTGACCTATATGAAAAACATTATAGAAATATGTGTAGTTGTCCAATGTGATGGATTAATCTTGGAGAAAATAAAATACGGGTCCTGATGTCACTGATGAAATTAAAAATATTTTTGTAGAAGATATTCTCTATACTTCAATGCTCTAAAAATTAAATTCATACTAGCGGTCTTTTATTTTGATCGGGAAGCTGATATGTGGAGGGAAATGATCAATAACGTGATGTCCAAAGAAGGAATTTATTCCATGGAATTTAAATGATTCATGAAAATATATTTTAATACATATTATCCATGAACTATACATGTTATAATGGAGTGTTATTTCTTTATACTAAAACAAAATAAAGACTATTCTATAGGGGGTTACGTGGAAAACATTACATAGATTGCATAATATGCATCTGAATTTTTCATGGACAATTATAACATAGGGGATCACTTATTCAATGTATTAAATACGATTATATGAAAATACATTGATTATATAGAATTTGGTAATAATGGGATTATTATTATTGTTCCCATAAGGTTGTGATATAGATTGGTGGCAATTAGTGGTCACATGGGAATATAGATAAAAGGAAACAAATATAGTTTAATATGGGCGGATTATCTGATAATTCCCCCAGAGGAATGAATATCCAACATCCCCCATATAAAATGTGGGGTAATAAGTATCTAAGGATATTTCCAAGGGGATCTAAGAGATATTTCAAATTCATAAAGTATGGGAATCCTTGAGATAATTTACAAAGTGATATGAGGACTCCCACAGATGATGACTAAAAATGTATGGTTTAGATAAATCCTAGACATATAGAAAAATGATTTCAAATATAAAGAACATGGATATTATTCAATCCTATGTCCTAAGAAAATGGTTTTCAAGGAAAATCAATGATCAAATCCTCTAAGATAGCAAAGAATTTCATATTATTCAATACTACTAATTTGGATCTCGGATATGATGTGGTGATAGGTACAATGTTTATTCATTCATGAATAGTGAAAATTCTTTTTGACTCTGGTAATACACATTCATTCATACCATGAATTTTTTGTAGGACTATACAAATACCATATCAAAATATGGAGGTGGAGTTATCTATGAGGGTAGTAACTAGGGAAATTATTTCATCAAAAGTATATAACAACTACCCAATCATTGTGTGTGAATGGAAGCTTAAAGAATATCATGAATTACATTATTTGGTGAAGTATGATGCTGTATTAGGCATGGATTGACTATCTTTATCAGAGGTCAATAAAAACGGTTAGGAGAGGGAGATTACTCTTCACATTCCAAGGCGTCCTCTATATATAGAAAATTTTAATGGGGTGGATGAATATCCTATGAATTATTCTTTTCAAGAATAGAATTTATTAACTTTTAAGAATGAATATCTAACTCAAATGATTGAGACTAAGGAGAGGGACATGCTTGAATACCTTCCCATTGAAATAGGTTACCCTGATGTGTTCCTGAATGAATTTTTTAATTTTACTACTGATCAAGAGGTTGAATTCTCTGTTGAACACATGCCCAGATCTCTTCCCATATCAAAAGTTCATTATAGTATTTCCACCTTTTAGTTTCAAGAACTTATAAATTAATTACATAAGAATATGTAAAAGGTTTTAATACACATGCGTGATTTTACATGTGGTGTGTTAGTATTATTTATTGAGATAAAGGATTTTCTAATTTGACTATGCATTGATTATTTTTGTCTCAAAAACAATCCTGATAAAGAACTTTTATCACCTACCATGGATAGATGAATAGTTCGATCAACTATGTGTTTCCAATTATTTCACATTGATGGACACATGGTCAGGATTACAATAATTAAATTTGAATAAAAAATATATTCCCAAGATATCAATTAAAATTAGGTATGGAAATTTTGAGTTCATGTTGATTCCCATTTGACCCACTAATGCTCTACAAATTTTCATAAACATAATGATTGTGGTCATTATATATTACCTCGACAACTTTGTTGTAGTCCAGATATTGTAATATACTCCAGGACATGGGGTTTCATGATGAGTATTTGATTATCGCGCTATAGACATTGATAATGGATAAACAATATGAAAATTATAGTTAATGTGTGGTCATGATAGAGGAGGTAGCATTCATGGGGAATGTAATTACCATAAAAGAAATATATGTTCACACTTACATGAAAATTTTAATTGAGGAGTGGAAACTACCAAAATCTGTAATGTATATTCATATTATTTATGGTTTGTTTGGGTTTTAATGATCATTTATGAGGAATTATGACAATTTCAAAAGAATCTAACCAAGTAGAATCTGAAGGGACTCATGTTTGTATGCACCAATGAATGTGAAGACTTTGATGAAAAGTTTAAAAGAGTACTATAACTACACATGTATTTATTATACCCATAGGTGGATAACTATACATGATATAATGTGCAGTTTAAATAAAGGGATTCTATTTTCACTATCGAAAAATAAAAATCTGATAGAATATGACTTATGGAAGCTGAAAGATAATGGTCAAACCTATCCCACACGTGATTTAGTGATAGAGGAAGTGATATTCACATTGAAAATTTAGTTGCAACACCTCCATTGGGAGAATTGATATTTGTATATTGATAATAATATCCTAAAATATATATTAACATATTTTTATCTTAATATGAACAAATGAAGATGGATAGAGATCATTAAGGAATATGAATTCATAGTCCACAAACCATCATACTAAAGTTAATAAAGTGGAAGATTCTACAAATAGAAAGGATCATGAAACTTTATAAATGATGAAAATAAATAAGTATCCAATAATCATGGACTTGAAAAGGATGGATAAATGAATCATAAAAGAATGAATATCATCATTACTTTCTAAAATTATTTCACAAACATTTTTTATAAAAGATAATGGGTGCTCACATAGAAGATATAAAAATTAAAATGATGATAGAAGCTATTAGAAATGGAATATCCTCAATGATAAAAATTTATGATGATGAGGTCATAATATTTGGGTCAGGAATATGAGTACCATAAAAATACTAAAATAAAGAAATATATTTTGAAAAATTCACCAAGATCATCCTTTTTTATTCACTCAGGGAGAGAAAAGAAGTACTGAGATCTTTGAAAGCACTATTGGTGGTACAATAAGAAGAAGGGAATTACATAATATATAATGAAGTGGATAATATTTTAGACTGTGAGGGATGAAAGGAAAATTTCTATTAAGATTATGTAACCATCAAAAATTCATATATGGAAATAAAACAATCAAAATGTACATTGTCAATGGACTTAAAATTAAATCAAGATAAAAAAATTCAATATGGGTTATTGCAGATTGTCTTACAGTGACTAATAAATTCATTAAAATTCATGAAGAATTTTCATTAAATAAACCTTAATGGGTATAAATTAGAGAAGTTTTGAGGAAGTGTGGATTACCATTACTGACAATATGTCATTGAGATCCATGATCCACCGCCATGTTCTGGAAGAGTCTCCAACATAATTTCAGCACTGTGTTAAACTTCGGTATGAATGAACACCCCCAAACAAATTTAAAATATGAATGAACTATTTAGACACTGCAATTCATATTGAGTGGATACTCGATGGTCATAAAAGGATGATAAAATCATCATATTCTTTTGGGTGAGTACCGTTACAAATATAGTTTACACTCAAGCATCGAAACAACTCTATATAAATAAATTTATGGGAATAGATGTAGAACACCTATATCATGGGATATATTTTGTGAATATAAGCTAATGGGACTAGAAATTATTAATAAAATTGTAAAAAATTTGATCTTTATTCTGCATCACATCAAGTATACGAAACTTCAACATAAAATAAATGTATAGAATCATACATGGGGCATGAATTTTGAGGCTAGAGATAAGGTATTCCTCCATGTATCTCTATGGAATAGAGTCATGAAATTTGTTAAAAATAGAAAGATAATTACCAATTATATTGACACCAATGAAATTATTAATCACATCGGAGGTCCAAAATATCAACATGAACTTCCCCCAACCATATCTCAAATACATTATATATTACATGTATCCTTATTAAGTAAGTAAATACTGAATCCATCAGATGTGATGAATTTAGAGCTGGTACAACTGCAAAATGGTCTATCTTATGATGAGAAACTAGTGAAGATATTAGAACATAGAGATAATGTTCTACACAAAATAGAAAACAACATAGTCAATGTACTATGGTAGAACAAAAAATATGAATAGAGTAAATTATAATCAGACCAATTGATTAAGGATAATTATCCTCACATATTTTCACATTAGTATATAAACCAAATTTCAAGTGAAAATTTTATTATGTAGTCAAAATGTAATAAAACGTAATTTTATCAATATAATTTCCCTACATATATTTATTTTATGTAATACAAATTAAATTAATCACTTTGAGAAAAAATAAACGTTATTATCTTAAATGGAGAATAATAAAAAATTTATAAACAAAACCAATAATAATTCAAAATATAAATGAGGGATGAAAAATAGAAAATAAGATAAGAAGTATATAGACATTGTATCTGCTTGATCTACATGAATGAATGCACTCAAACAATGATATAAAAATAAAAAATAATGTTATTAATACAGTATTTATTTTAAATATGAATGTTTACATAAAATTTACGAAAAATTTAACTGAATGATGAAAGAGTGAAATATGATTTATTAATAGAAATGTGGGATCTTGTATGACCGTTACAAACCTTACCTTTTCAATATCAATATAACTGTTCAAAATAGTAAAATCACTATTAGAATATATTCTCACTTATGGAAGTGTAAAATATTATTAGGGTATATTTTAAAATGAAAATTTTGTTATATTTATATGTTTGTACAAAATTGTTTTTAGAATGATAATTTATGTGTTTATATTTTTTGTAAAACATAAATGTTTTAATCGTTATTTTAAAATGATTAAAAATATTAAAAAATTGTTTTAATAAATTGGATCTATAAATTAATATAAATTTTTACTATAATGATAAGATAATTTTATGATACCATATGTATGTTCTAAAATGTCATAAAAGTGATGGAAATATTAAAAATCATATTTTTCAATTAAAAAAGAATTTAATTTAAAAATGAAATTTCCAGGATTTAAATATTTCTTTTTATTAAAATTATATTTCATTTTATAAATCTAATTTCTGAAAAACATTTATCTACATTTTTTTATTATCCTAAAACTTTTGATTTTTTGTGAATAATGAAATACCGTAATTTACAGTATACATCATTATAAGTAAAATAAGAGATTTTTTTGTCATTGGTTATGTATGAACCCAATTTTTAAATAACACATTAAAAAATTACTATATAAAGTAATATTAATAAATATTTAGATAGTTTTGAGAAAAAATAATAAAATAATGAATATACTATGAAACAAATTACAAATATCATTCCATTATAACTACCACCCCTTCTACTCACCCCTTCTACGACTTGAGTCTTGAAAAATATCTACCTAACACACTCTTAACCAAAATACCCACTTCAAAGTAATTCTAATCTCACAAAAATAATAATTCAATATTTTATAAGGGGTCCTTCAAGGTGGTGATATTCAAGAGGTGAAATTCTCAAACTAAATATTTTAATATAGATTATTCTTCTTCTTTATCCTCACCAACTTCAACAAAAAATAATAATAATTACTGTGTCATGTATATATTATAATTTTATATTTATAATTATATATATTATACCCACCCATTTTCTAATATCCTCTTATTCTTCTAAAAATGAAATTGTTGTTGATATTATGTTGTTTAATCAGCTTTATGCAAAATGGGTTTCTTTTTTCCACAAATGCATTCATGGAAGGCATAAATTATAATATAATTTTATAAAATTAATTAAATATGTATATTATAGGTTTTTTAACATTATTTAATGATAATATGAAAGTGAAATTAAATAGAATGAACATAGTGTGAGATGGTCACGAAGGCACCAAAAATAATATAAACATTTATCATTAACATTTGGTAAAATGAATTTTTAACATGACTGAAAAATGATATATGGGACTATTTAAACTTATGTATGATAATTAATAATGTATCATTTAAATTTATAGAACTACTCCCATTTGAAATGATCGTACATAATTATACACAAGTTAACCAACCATGATTCCATGAGATGAATGCTCTCAGAACAACAAATTTTAACATTATTACAAATTAAAATAACCATAAATGAACTTAATAATATTGTAATAAGTAAAATGTATTATGAATAGGGTTTAATTAAGAAATTAATTAACCTAATTTGATAATATATGAAATTATGTGAATGTTCATAATGCATTCAGACATTAGTTATGGGATCTCTCAAAAACTCATTATTCTCATTGGGATATGATTTATCTCCCCTTGACTAAATTTATATCTTCAATATTCATATATTCCTCGACTATATTGTGTATATTGTTTTATCACGAACATATATAGCTCAATGCATCTCTTTGATGGTGAATATATGTTACGAAAGGTTTTGTTCTCAATTATTATTTATAAAATAGCCTAATTAAAGGGAACTTATCAATTGTTTTTATAAATTTTCATTTGAACACCATAATTTTTTAAGTCATTCATATTTAATAAAATTACTCCTTTTATCATTAATTTCAATTTTAGTTCATTTCTGGTTTTATGGATAAAATCATTCCATTATGATATGTAAAGAATCTTAATTATTTTCCATAAAATCATGCTTAAGTGTATCATTTCTAAAATTACCAATCCACAATTTATCATATCATATAATATGTTTTATATCATTAAACATGATATAGTTTAATTTTTCATTTATAATTGTCTACGAATTATTTAAATTTGTTATTTCAAGGATATGATTATGGTACTTCATTTTTTATGCCTTAGGACATGATTATGAAACCCACTTATTTCCATACATAATGATTATTTTTATTCCTTAGGAATTATATCATTATGTGCAACATATTTACATGTATATTTTATGATGGATGTTCCCATATATTTATGCTAATAATTGGGTAATGTTTTAGTCTCACAAGCCGTTATGTATGGGATTATGGATTAAACCTAATCCATTGTGGGTCTTTATACACCGAGTGATATTGTATTGGTAGTTAGCCTATACTATTGTTTTTTTTCATGTTGTATGTTCTTTCTACATTCCTATGATTCCATAATAAAGTGTTTTGATGTTATATATGATATTCCTCAATATTTTTATTCAAGATAACTTTTTTCATGTTATCAAATTATTCATTATAACTCATGTAATAAGATTCATTCCCATGTTTTCTCCATTACTGCACTTTTTAGCTCAACCATTTTATCTATGTATGCCCCAAGACTGTCCTACATTGCTTTAGAAAATCAATTGGATTTAAGAGGTAATTATAGATATATATAAATAGTTTCTTATTTTAGATTCATTTTATATAATTATTAAATAGTATTCCAAAACAATATTTGGATTTTTTGATACTTGGTTTATATTTAAAGATTAATTTTGATTAAAATCATGTAATAATATAAGTAAAAAGAATAGGTTTTTATAATAGGTTTCATTTTTGGGTCATATAATCTCAAGAGAGGGTATATCGATAGATCAATCAAATATGGGTTTTATTTATTGTTGGACTAGACCAACCCCCATCCTAGAGATCCATAGTTATCTTTATTTTGTTATATAGTATTGATGAATTGTGGATAATTCATCATCACTACCGATTCCACTCACCAAGATAACATGGAAATGTCCCAAAATCATCTTTAGAGATGAATGTGATGAATATTTTAAGGAAATGAAGAGACTAATTTTCCACATACTTGTCCTTAAATTACACTACAATGGAGAATGGTCTTTAATATATAGTGATTAATCCATGAAGGGAACATGATTCATTTTTATTCATAATTACAGGGTTATAGATTATTACTCACATCAACTGAATGTTCAGTATAAAAATTACACACTCATGATTTGGATTATTCTATGTTTACTTATGCCTTAAAAATTGAGAGGAATTATCTTTAAAAAATGTGATATATATACTAATCACAAAAGTTTAAAGTACATATTCACATTGAATGAGTTGAATAAAAACCAGAGAAGATGTTTAGAATGGAATAATGACTATCAGTGATCAATACATTACCACCCTAGGAATGTAAAAATAGTGGTCAATGTATTGATCTAAAAAGATCATGTTATTTTATCCCTGATAAGGATAAATAAGGAATAAATATTTATAAATTTTCAAATGATACATATGGAAGACCTAAATATTAGGGACAATATTATTTTTATCAATTGAATGTTCAACTATATATATATGTGAAGAATAAACTGATGCAAAATGAGGATGCATTGATAAAATATAAGATGAATTGTTTTTGTGAGTTTAACCATGGACTGGATGTATTGATAATTTTTGGGATCTATGTATGTCTTCCACCTATATGATATTTGAATGATTTGTTAAAGGATGATCATAGTTCTTTGTTATCTATTCATCCTATATGTATTATAATATATATTGATTTTGAAGAGTATTTTAGGTGGGGTTGAATTAAGAGATATTTCCTTGAGTTTGTATCTTGATGATTGGTATATTAGTAAGTTAAAGCTAAGATACCATTTTCTTAGGGGAGGATACATCAATTACCTATACCACAATTGAAATGATAAAACATCACTATAGAGATTGTGTTCCGACTCGCCAAAACTTATTAAGGGAATGAAACTATATAGGTTGTAGTCGACCACATTAAAAAGTTTTCATACTACATCCCAATTAGAGAAGTGTTGATTTTGTATTAGATTTCTAGGATAGACAATAATTTTTTTAATGTTGCCTTTAGTACTATATTTTGTAATGTAAAATTGGGATATAAGGTTTAACTGAATGATATGAAAAAGAATTAAATATGGTATTAATAAAATAATGGGTTTTATAAATGGTTATCATCTTTCAAAAGATGATTATTCATGTATAAATATTCAACCCTGAGAAGATAGGTTGAGAACTATTTTCTAGATTTCAATTTTTTAGGATCAACACCATCCTCTAAAAATTTTCCATTGAAGGAGTTAATGGGTTTAGGAATGAATAGAAAACTAAGAACTAGGTATGTCATTCCCTTTAAATTCACAATCGTATCTAGATGGTAGCATATCAATTTTCTCATCAATTGTACCCCTCTAAAGTCCACGATGTGTTCCATGTTACTCACCTAAGGAACATAAATCCCAATCCTTCACATATTCAGAACTCAAAGGTAGTTCTTCAAGAGCAGTATCCTTATTATGAGGAACAACCTATGTATATTATTGATCATAGAAATAATTTCCTATGAACCAAGATGACTCACCTGGTCAATGTTTTTTGGTGAAACCACCAAATTGAAGAACATATATGGAAACATATGAATGTAATAAGGTAGAAGTATCTAGATTATTTATTTATTAACTGATGAATTTTATTTTATAAATTCATTTGAATAGGATATAGAATATAACACCCTGATATTTTAATAGTTTTTTTTCAAAAAAAATTAATTTCTTTGGTACTGTGTGATTCACGCAACATTGAGTTTTAACGAACCAAAACAAAAAAATAATATAATTTTTTAAATATAACCATTAATACCTTACTATTAAAATTTCTGAAATGAATAATATTAATTTTTTTAAAATATTAAGTTTAATTGTTTATATGATGAAAACATATTGAGAAAAAATGCATAATTTTGAGTAAAGTCTTAATTGGTTTCGAAAATCATATTTTCTCAAAAAAATTATCTTCATTTTTTTATAAAAAAATAAAAAAAGAAAAATTTAAATTATTATAAAATAAATTCAAGAATATAAGAATTAATATGGAAATTAATATGTGAAAATTATATCAGTGTTAATTTTTGGTGTTTTTCTGAAAAATTACATTATTTATGAAAAAGTATAAATAAATGATTTTATTAAAAATTTCCATTTTATTCAAAGTGCTTATAAGGATAATAATATTTAAAATTTTATATAATTAAAATTAGTTCAATTATATATTTATTGATACAATTTAGTTCATTTTGATCAATTTCATTAAGAATTTTGATATCAAAACCTTTTATTCTCTAAAATATTTTCTCCTTGGGAAACCACATTTTCATCTCCTTAGGGAGATTAAACATAAATTAAAATTTTCTAATTATATTAATGAAATTTGAAAAAAATGATTTCATATTTTTTCATAATCATAATTTATACTGTCTAAAATGTTCAACTAACGTTTTTACCATGAAAAATAATAAAAACAGTAAAAATTAGTTTAACACAGTCAATGTAAAAAAATGGATTACTAAGGGATTAATCCTAATTAATAAGAATTATAAATTACCCAAATCATATCAGAAACCACTTATTTAGACATTTTTTTTCTAGAAATATTATATGGTTCAAATATTTTATTTTACAGATCATTTTTTCATGTGAAAAACACAGGTATACCTTTTTCTTTTAAAACATTACAAGTGATCCCCCAACATCAATTATAAAAGGTTCCCCTATCCTCTCCTATTAACACATAAGAAACCTATTGGATTAGTCTAAAAATTTCTAAATCACATAATTACATCCATACCATCATATTAGAATCGTTTTCTTAGAAAATAAATTAACAAAGAATTTTTGTTAAACCTGAAGTGAATTTCTAATGAATATGTAATGTTGTAAATTATGTGTTTTATAATTCTTCTTATAACTCCATAAAATACATTAAAATCATTAAAATTTATTCAAAATAGTATATACCATATAATTTAATGTTATAATTTTAATTTAATAACTTATATCTATCTCCTCTTCCATCAAATGGGATATGAAATCATCATTTTTGAATATGAAAGACTACTGCCTCGCGAACCAACGTTATTCGTTTTCCATAAAAACTGTCAATGATGGATATAATTATGGATATAATATTTAAATATATTATATTTATGGTATTTATGGTATTATTATACTTATATAATTATAATATCAAATATATCTAATTACTTTTCATTTCATTAGAATACGATAACGTCATTCATGTGTATATTAGACTACCGCCAAATAAATAGATGTGATTCGTTATTCATATACACTTCAATTAATAGGTATAATGACATGTTTAACTAAAATATCTGATATATATGACATTTTTTTATTTTTAGTGTATTATTTACATTTTTTTAAATCCCTTAAGAAGTGGAAACAATATCCGTGCATATGTACGTCCTTCTGTCTCCATGAACAATGTATTTACTTTCTATCTATAAATATTATGGATTTATATAAATAAAAATATAATTAATATATATTATATGGGTATTACTACTAGAAAAACAGAGATGAATAAAACATGGTAAAAGGAAGAGGACAAAAAAAATCAAAACATACATGAAAAATAAATTAGTTTGTTCATTAATCATGTTTTCAATATAGAATTGTTTATAAACCAATAATAAAAGGACGTAAAAATTATACATTGTATTATATGTATATTTATGTTTCTTTATATATTTACAATAAAAATTATATTTATAATATTGGACCTTCAAACATGAATGGGTGATTTTGAGTCTTAAGGTTATATATTTTTTTCTCAATTTATCATTTTTGGGACATTCATTATGCTATGAACCTATCTTATTTTATGAGGTGTATATACCATGTAATTAATATATAATATTATGAATTTATTTATTATCATTATATTGTTTGTTTTATTTTATTTTATTCTTTCTTGGGATTTATGATTCATTATTGAAAATGTGGAAATAATTTTATGATACATTCTCATTGTTTATCAGGCTTGTTTATGATTATGAATACAATGAGGAAATATTATGATCTATAACTCAAGAATGAAATTAATTTTCTTATCCTATAGTTATTTCATGAGAATAATTACTTCTATTTAATTTCTTTTCTTTATATATTTAGGATTCCAAATGATTATATTTAATTTAAATCGACATTATTTATCTATTGAGTCGAAATGTTTTTTTTATCCATATCATTTTTTTTTCTAAAAAAAGTATCCAAATTTATTTTACCTTCTCAATATTATTAATTAATGGAATATTTAGCCATGGTTTACATTTAATAAACATTTTAAAATGAATATTTTTTTCATTTTACAAATAAGGAACATTTTGATTTTACGGAAAATAAGAAATGAATCTTATTTTTTCATGTCTACGAAATGAATTGAATTAATGACTACAATGAATGATAGATGGTAAAATTATTAATTTATAGTTTTACAATGTTACTTGAAGTGAAAATTATTTAGTTATTTATGAATTATTAGTTTTAAAAATCTTTTTTCAAATAGAAAAATGTATTTACCTTAAGAAATATTATAGTTAAACATTAAAAATAAGTTTTTATATTGTAGAATAATTTTTTATGTTAAATATTCATTATTATATATATTATTGATGGATTTCGTTTAAATTATTCATATTTTGGTCTATTTATATTTTTAAAACATTTTTATGAAAATTATTTCGTTTATAGGGATTATAACATAAAAAGATTCTTATGAAACCCACTTATTTTTCATTGTATTAAGATATCAATAAATGGTAAAATGTTTACAAAACACATTTATTATCCTTGTTTTATGATATGATGTAATTATTTTGAATCTATTTTTTCATGGGTTATGATCTGATTATTTTCTATGATTTTATAGTATACATTTTCCTAATTTTCATTATGTTTTGTTTGGGACATATATCTACCCTATATTCATTGGAAATGATTTGTATCTCATAAGAAAAATATGACTAAAATGGGGAGAGAACCTAGTTTAGTAATGGATTTTTATGCCTATGAATGTCTTGGGAGTGAACCATTACAACTACATTGGTTTGAGGGTGAACCCAATCCACTATAATAACCTTGTTAATAATAATAGATTATTATGGAAATAGGTTTCTATACATTGGCGTATTCCACAATTCATTGTCTTATTCCCATGTTACGATCTCATATCACTCTTCCTTTAATTTACTTATATTTTATTTCTTATGAACTTTCAATATGTATTTCATGACCCATGATTATGATATTTGATATAAAGGGTATGCAATTAAAATGTTATGCACTTATTCTCACACACTAAATCTAATGTTATTCTTACATATTTCCCATGTTTACCCTTATTGAGCATTCAATCTCACCATTTTAATATTCCCTTTCCCAAGGTTATATAGAAATATATTATATCTTTAATCTCTAATCAGGGTTCTAATTATGTATATCATAGTGGGATATGATGTAGTTCCCATATGAATCACTTGTTTATGTTTCTATGTTTTCCAAGGTACTATATTTTTATGAACTTCATGTGTATGTTTGTATAATATAATCAACATTTACTGAAAAATATTTAATATATATGTATAAAAATCATGGGTTATTAAAAGGTATAAGACTTACTCATTGTGCACAATGGTTGTGATAGAGAGAAGTGTGTCATCTACCTTGTTCATCTAAAGATAATGATGCCTATGTGTCCCTATATCTACTCCCATAACCTAGAGAAAAAGGAATTGAAAATAAATATATGATGAATATAATCCAAAACCCCCATGTAGATATGGATGTTTGAAGAAAACTAAATACTAACCCTTTGTATTTGATCATTAGTAGTTAGATTTCCTCTATAAATTTTCAAGATTAGTAGTTATCTTGTGAGATGGATAAAATGGGACATACATTTGAGAATCCATGGAGGGTTGCTGGAGCTTCATTCACAATTTAAATTTGGTATTATCTATAATTGAAGTGGATATTCATTTTTAGATTTCATATAATATTATCCCTTATCCATCAAGTAGTACCTCTATATCTAAATGGGAATATGAAGGGATGATCACATCATGGCTAGGGCCATTGGAAATTATGTTAGTAAGGGAGAGGAGTTTTATATTAACAGAGAAAATTATGGGTTATTCAATATTATATTATATCTAATGAATGGTCTAATAATTAAATATGAATAAAGAATAGACAATAAAATTTGAACAACACATTTGGGAATTAATTGATACCCTATTGATCGCCGAAATAGATGAGGAATGTTACCTATTCATAAAATATCTGTTGAACTTTCTAATGGGTAATTTGGAGAGTGTTTGTTAGAAATGTAAAGATTCTATGAAAATTAGTTGGGAAGTGAATCATTAATATTTCTAATTTTAATCATGAAGTGGCCTCCCATGTTATTGGGTTTGAAAAAATCTTTACATTTCATAGTTATGAGTTTACTTTCATGGATTAATCATCTCTAGATAATGTTTATTACAATACATTATATGTTCTTGATCATACTTCTAGGTTATTTTTATAAAGAGATGGTATAAAATAATTTGTAAGTGATCACTGAGTTATCCAAAAACACTCTCCCTGCATGGGACAAGGGTTTTCCATTCCACATATAATGATAATTGATAATTTCATATAATGTCTCCTTAAGAAACCACTTCTTCATTTACCGCAAAAAAATCAAGACACCTACATATGAAAAGTTAAAGGAACCAATATTTACTCTAAGGCTTCTGTAAATCTTTTTTTATATTTTCACTGAGAATTTATTTCAAAATAATATAAAGGATTTATTCTCGGTATTGGATCACCCATCCAATTAGTAGTTTTTTATAAATATAGCTTTGAGGGAAGATAGGGTTTCATGGAGGCCCATCAAAGATGGATAATTTTATAATTATAATGAAGGTGAGAGGGTGGGGACATGCTTCTAACCACCATAATACATATATAGAGGGAATTATAAATAATTTTAGTTATTAATCATCTTATGTAGTGTTAAAAAATTGAAAAGGGAGTTCCTGGTAGTGGATCTCCTTGCCTGACCCCCTAGAACATTGGAATAATTGTTTTTGGATCTATTAATATAAATGTAGTTTCATATAATTATAAGGGTGATGATGAAAATTTTAATAAAATTAGTGTAAAATCTATGATTTTTAAGGATATCAATGAAAGAAGACCCTCTTAATAAATAAAAACTATTAGACATTTCAATTATGATTTAAAATTCCCAATCATGGATTTTATTTTCATCAATGTGATACTTTTTAAGGTAGTACAGACAATGTTTTAGTTCCCTCTAATAATGAATAAACCATCCTTCTTTATTTGTGTTGATGTACCTAACTATTAATCTGAATCTAGACACCATAATTTATATGATAATATTAGTTTTGGTGGTTACGATTTCAATAGTTATGAATCCAATGATATTAATGTAATTATTATTCTTATGTATTATGGAAAATAAGCTGGAATGTAGACCGCAATGTATAAATGAAATGTTGAATAATTATATCACAAAAATCAGCACCTCATCACGAATAAAGTCCTAGTAGAATAGGAATAATAATTTCGTGAACCTGTTATGTACAACCACCCGATCAGTGATGAGAAAGAAGATATTTGTTATATTTTACTCCTCATATGGTTTGAAGATGAGGCCTATGTTCTTATTCTCTTCCATGAATGATGGGTTTTTGTGAATCATTTTTTGGGTTCTTTCAATACTATAATTAGAACAATACCTTTGGAATTTATTTACCACTGCAATGTATACATTAATTTAAGAGTGTAAATAATTCCAGTAATACAATGAATTTTAATTCCTCCAAAAACTCTTTTTTATTTTTGATTTATGTGAATGTGTTTGGTGTTCTATCACCATATATTAACCATTTACAATTTATTCGATTCATGTTTACTATATCCTTTATAACCATGAGCTCGTCCATCGTGATAGGAAGTTAAAATTCCTCCCTACAGAGAGTGTCTTGGGATAGTTTATATATTGCAGGAGCATGCAATGTGATTCTCAATAAGCCTTACATCTCAATTATTCCTGCAAAATTATTTTTTTAATAAACATTGTTATAATGAATTTGGTGGGTTTTAGCTTCTATATATGATATGAAGGGGGTTAATAGTGAGCCAATTTTCCATGCCTCTAAAATATTTTTCTTGCATCATGTGATGACCAACTTTATATTTTTGAATCTAAAAGGATGTGTAGATGTCCTCGACAAATGCATAAAAACCAAAATAACATTGGGGTTGAGGTATGAGTGACATTTGGGAAAAGAAAATCTATAGAACCTCGTGAAATGAATTACATATGAAAACCCTGGTTTTATTACAAACATAAACATGTTTTTTTACATAAACTATTCACTTGATACAACATAGAAGATCGAGATGTATAGTGTATTTGGGGCATAGGATCATTACATAACAACTAAAAACCTGAAATACAATATCTTTATTGAAAACATCCTTTACATGACCACTACATTCCCTCGTACTTAGCATTGAATTGAGAACCTGAGGACATGCATAAGAAAAGGGTGAGCTATAAATACCAATAAAGGAATAAACATGGAATACTTGGGGATTAAAATACGTGTTAGACAATAGTAATATCAATATAGGAAAAGAGAAACATGGACATAAAGGCATGATAAAGCCTGATAATCAAAACATGGAAATGTGGCAACAACACTTAACATGGAATTAGCATGAGCCAAGGCCCATTGGACATGAATCATGAGTAAATATCCATTGCACATGAAGATCGAGAAAACCCTCATTGCACTTTAATTATCATGATTCAACACTCATTGCACATGACATGTCATGATACTATACATTACCCAATGCATTAGAATGCTATAAGGGCGCACCCTTCTTAATCATTTCATTTCATACATAAGTGTGTCACAAGGATAATAAAACATGGATTCATTATACATAATCATTTATTCCACGATAAAGGAATTTGGAATTTATACATGAAACGTTATAATAAATAAGTAAATGTGCATAAAGTTGAATACACTTGATAGAGAAATGGGCATGGTATTCACTATACAAAGGCACTGGCTTAGAAAATCGTTGCAATTTCGGCAGCGTAACGGCGCTACATAAAAATTCATAAAAATGGTTAACAAGATTGAAAGTGGTGTCTCATAATATTTACATGAAATGGACAGTAATGGGGTCATATAGATATATGTACAAAAAATTGTAATGGAATTTAGATTCATGATACAAAAGCATTGATTGAATGTAAATGAATAGAGAGAAGTTCCTTTCCGAATTTTGGCATAGTAACAGGTGTACATTGGAGGCCTTTAATGAGATAGAAAGGGGTATCCCATAATTCAAACAATAATAGGGTAGTATGGGGGAGGTGTTAAAACATACCCCGTCATTTATAATTTAAATTAAAAGGGCATAACAATATTACAAAAATTGGAAAAAAAAGTGAAAGGATGAAAAACAACTTACTTGGAAGAGTGCTTCCAAGGCTTGAGAGAGGCTTTAGAGAGGCTTCTTGGGATCTCGGGGTTCCTTGGGAGGATTCTAGAGAGAGAAGGGCAGAGGTTGGACGAACTCCAAAGACATTGAGGGAGGAGGATGTGGGAGAATGGGTGGGTTAATATAGGAAAGGTGAGTGAATTCTTTATTATTTAGGATTGGGACCCCTTACATTAAACTTATCCAAATCACATATTAGCTCATGGTTTTTGCCTATGTTTTTTAGAAAAGGGAATATGAAAAAAATATTTTATAAGTCCAAATTCCGAACTTCTTAAAATAATGGGGTTTCTTATGTGGAGGTGAGTCACACTTCCATGGAAAATAATTTAAAAAGACAAGATGTTTAATAAGTCTTGAGGGGTCCATTAATACTTTGAAAAGTAATTCAAACAAACAAAAAATCAAATTTTCTTAATGGTAAAACATATATTTGTCGAAAATAAATCTTATTGTATTTTATTACATCACTATTGGGTCATTATGATGTCATAAAACACATTATATATTTAAACCGTATTTAATTTTTTCCCAAAAAATTGACTATCACAGAAAAATGTGAAAAATTCACTGTTGGATAATTTTGACATCCTTATTCCATAAATAACATTTATTTTATCTAGATAATTTTCTAAATATTGAAATTTTCACTTTCAAAATAAAAACCAACATTTATCGAAAATTCATGGGTTTTGACAAAAATGTCTTTCAAACATTAATAAAAATTAAAATTGCATTCATAAAATTATATGATCATTTATATTTAATAAAAATTAATTTAATAATAATAATAATATTTTATTAAAATATTATTTATTTCAAAAATACCATAATTTAATAAAATATAATTCGTAATAAAATAATAACTGAATACACTATTTGTACTTTAAAAACTATTTACAATGTATCAATAATGACAAGAAAGCATGTTCATTATTATATAAAAATAATGTACATGAACATAGTACTAGAGATTTGTTATATAACACCTTAAAATAGCTGCATAAGACCTAAGGGTAAGGTGTGTGATGGTGACAGACCCTTGGGTTGGCTTATATAACATTGCTCAAGTGGTAATCTCTATCAACTACCACTTCTCCCGTAGACGGTCTCATTCGAGCTTGACATGATGAAGCTCAGCTTGGGCTTCGTCATGAGCGAAGCCCAAAGATGCCACTTCTTTTCCGAGCTCCGAAAAATGGGCATCATATAGAGAATGTTTACTGGATGAGGCCATCACTTTCTTTGTTTGAGTAAATTGGATTTGTTAAACCCCTATATTTATACTAATCATGTGATCACTATTAAACCGCTATAAAAGCAACGAACACAATTCATAACATAAAACCAATGAAGTTGAAATTTAATTATATCATGTGGGATTTTCATTAATGAAACTTTGGGTCGTTACAATATTACCCCCTTAAGAAATTTCACCCTCGAAAATTTCTTTTCCCACACTAAAACATATGAGGGTAACTATACTTCATTATTTCCTCTGATTCCCAAGTAACTTATTCAAACTTGTGGTTTCTCCAAAACACCTTGATGAGGGGAATTGTCTTATTTCGTAGAACGTTTTCTCTACGATATAAGATCATCACTAGTTGCTCCTTATAAGAGAGATCATCCTCCAACAGTACCACCTCAGAAGAGAGTACATGTGAAGGGTTCGGTATGTAATTCCTTAAGAGGGATACATGAAAGACATCATGTAATTTGGCCATGGTAGGTGGAAGTTCTAGTCGATAGGCCACATACCTGACAGGATCAGGAATCTCAAAGGGGAAGATGTACCTTGGAATTAACATCCCTTTCTTTCCAAACCTCATGACCTTCTTCCACAAAGATATGCGTAGAAAAACCATGTCTCCAACTTTAATCTCAAGGTCTCGTCGGCGGTTATCTACTTAACTCTTCTATCGACTCAGGGCTTCCTTGATATGCTGTTGAATGGTTTTCACATTCTCCACCATTTTTTCGACCATTTCTGGTCCATGTAGCTTACGTTTACTGACCTCATCCCTACATACCGGTGTTCTGCCCCTTTTCCCATACCGGGATTCATAAGGTTCCATTTGGATGCTCGAGTGCAAACTGTTATTATAAGAGAACTCAACCATAAGAAGATGTTGATACCATACTCCTTTAATGTCCATTGAGCATCCTATCAACATGTACTCAAGTGTTTGGATACTCTGCTCTAATTGGCCTTCAATATGAGGATGATAGGCCATACTGAAGTTCAGTTTAGTATCTAGAGAATTTTAAAGACTCTTCTAAAACATTGAGGTGAATCTTGGATCTCATTTAGACCCAATATATAGTGGCACTCCATGTAGTCTTACCACTTTTCTGATATATATCTGTGCCATTTGATCCAATTAAAAATATTCCTGAATAATAATAAAGTGTGCAGTCTTTGTAAGATGATCCACCATAACCCAGATTGCATTGTTGCCTCTGGATGTCCTCGGAAGCCCAGTGACAAAGTCCATGGTGATGTTCTCCCATTTCCATTCTGGAATGGGAAATGGTTGCATAATCCCCTTAGACATCTCCCTCTCTTCCTTCACTTTCTGGAACCCAAGGCACTTTAATGTTTATACAACGATCTCCTTCATCATATTATCCCACCAAAAATTTTCTCAGAGATCTCGATATATCATTGATCTCCCTGGGTGAATAGAGAAATTTGAACTGTGTGCATCATCCAAAAGTTCATTATTCAGCTCCGGACATGATGGAACAAATATTATTTTCCCAAATCGCACAATTCCTTCTTCATTAACATTAAACTCTGAGGACTTACCGTTTTTGAGAGCTTCAACTTTTTCCAGAACTTCCACATCTTCATTTTGAGCATCCTTTAACCTTTCCAAAAGATATGGTTGAACAATAATTAGTGAAAGGATTGATGGTGTTCCCTTCTTTATGATTCCCATGTCTATTTTCATTAAGTCTAAAATATTGGATCCTTCTAAATTCTCATAATTGATAGAATCACTCGGTCCTTTCTACTTAGGGCATCTACCACATTGTTCGCTTTCCCAGGGTGGTAATGTATTAAAAAATCATAATCCTTAATGATCTATATCCATCTTCTACGGTTCATATTATGCTATTTCTGTGTGAATATATATTTAACACTCTTGTGGTCAGTATATATTTCACATTTCTCCCCATAGAGATAATGCCACCAAATTTTCAAGGCAAAGATCACAGCAGCCAACTCCAGATCATGTGTTGGATTGTTTCACTCATGGATTATCAACTTTCTTGAGGCATAGGATATCACATTATCATTCTACATTAGCAAACAGCCTAATCCCTTCTTCCAAGCATCACTGAATATCACAAATGTTTCCCCACTTGTGGGTAAAGTGAGCACAGGCACAGTAATAGGCCTCCTATTCAACTACGTGATGCTTTCTTCACATTCAACACTCCAAGAAAACTTTAATCCCTTTCGAGTTATCTTGGTAAGAGGGTTGGACAATCATGAGAATTTTCTCACAAATCATCAATAATATCCAGCTAACCCCATGAAGCTACGAATATCCGTTACTAATTTTGGCCCCAGCCATCCCTCAATTGCATCTATTTTAGAGGGATCCATAGATATCCCATTACTTTTGATGATATGGCCCAATAATGAGACCTCTGTCAACCAGAACTCACACTTGATGTACTTTTCATAGATCTTCTCCTTGTGCAATGTCTCTATTATAGTTCTTAAATGATCCCCATGATCCTCCTTGGTTTTGGAGTATATTATAATATCATCTATAAAGACTACCACAAATTTTTCGAGGTAATATCTAAAGATTCTATTCATCAAGACCATGATGATGTCTATAGCATTAGTGAGTCTGAAAGGCATTACTATGAATTCATAGTGCCCGTATCTTGTGCGAAATGTAGTCTTGGGGATATCTTCCTTCTTCACCCTTACTTGATAATATCCCGACCGCATGTCCACCTTGGAGAATTATTGTGCTCCACGTAGCTAACCAAACAAGTCATCAATTCATGGGAGATGATACTTTTTCTTTATCATGATTTTGTTGAGATCATGATAATCGATGCAAAGGCACATTGACCCATCCTTCTTCTTGATGAAGAGGACTGGCACACCCCATGGTGAAGCACTTGGGAGTATAAAACCTTTATCCAGATTCTCATGTAGTTATTTCTTCAGATCTTCAAGATCCACAACATTAATTCAATATAGAATCATGGATATTGGTAGAGACCCTGGTATACGTTCAATTGAGAATTCAACATCTATTCTAGGAGGAAGACTAGGAAGATCCTCGGGAAAGAGTTCAGCGAATTACCTCACATTAGGAATTTCTTCAAGGATGGTTTCTTCCTGGGAATCAATCATCTGATCCAGATACGCGTGCTCATAGGGGAGTAATATCCATGTTTTAGATGATGGAGCTAAAGGAGATTCATCTTCCTCCTTACACTTGTAAAGAATCGGTGGTTGATTCTCCATATTGAGTGTGATTTCCCTTTTCCCCACAATTTATGTTGGCTCTATATAAGGAAAGGCAATCCATGCCAATAATTGCATGAAATTCCACCAAAGGGAGTATGAAGAGGTTCACCGGGATATTCAATCCACGTATTATAATAGGGGAGGACTTATATTCATGGGATGTAATGATTTCCCCATTTTCCTTACTCACCAACATCTTCACTTCCATGATTTGTGTTGGTGCCAGGATTTTTCTACTAAACTTTTAAGATATAAAAGAATAGGTAGAACCTAAATCAAAAAGTATGTTCGCTATTCTTGAATTAATAACTAGCATACTTGTCACAACTTCATTTTCAGGGTTCACTCTGGAAAAAGTGATGGAAAAACTTCTTCCTTTTTGCATTGGAGGTTGTTGGTTGCCTACGAAAACCCTTGGATTAGAGAACTGATTTGCAAAATGCACCGGTTCTTTGTAGTTCTTTATATGAACAATGTTTTGAGGTTAGAACAGAGAGTTCCTCTCCTCTGTCGTAGCCGTGGGTCTTTCTTGCCGACAGTTAACAGCTAGGTTCCTTTCTCTTCCACACCTAAAGCATTTCCTTGTCCCCTTGATGCAATTTCTAGGGTGCTTCCTTCCGCACTTTTGGCAAGTGGGGTGCAGGATCTTCATAGCACTGTTGGATTTATCCATATGACCACCAGAATTTATGCACAACATATGATTCTTGTCCCTATGATACCCTTGTGATTTCTTGATCACCATTTAGACCTTTAGGGCACATCAGACAATTTCCCCATATCATTCGAAGTCACGGATCACTAATGCTTTTCGTAAGCTAGGCTTCAACCCACCAAAGAAGCGGTCAACATTACATTCGGGGGTAACGGCAAAGACAGAAGCATATCTTTCAAACCTTTTAATGTTTTCATCGTACAACCCAACAGATTATTCATCTTTTTTCTTGAGGGAAAAGATGTCGCTTTCCATCTTAAGCCAGCAGGTGCGCAGAAAATATTTATCAAAAAATTCTTCTAGAAATCCTTCCATTCCAACTCCTCGATCTCCTCCACAGGCTTCGTATTTTTGATCAACGTCCACCATTGATCAGATTCACCCTCCATACGATAAGCCACCAGGGGAACCTTCTCTTTTTCAGAACATTGAAGGATGGAGAAGATCTTTTCAATTGAGTTGAGCCATTGTTCAGCGATCGTGTGATCGGATGATCCACTAAAATTAGGAGGCCTTTGTCTAATTAATCTCTTGATAGAACCATGTTCATTCATAGGGGGTTTAACATTCCTCTTGACCCGTCTTTCTATTCAAATATTGAGTTAGATGAGATAGAATCATGAAAAATTTCGCAATTCCCGCTCCCATTGGATTGGGAATCTCATTAGTACAATCATCACACTGATCATCACATTGGTTGTAAGCCCGATTTCTCCTATTACCAGCCATTGGATGCAATAAAATGAATGTTATGGGTAACACAAAAAGGGTAATATAAAAAAAAATTGATGACTTATAAATAAACTTTTATTTCCTTAACTAATGATTCTATAGGCTTCAATCTAGGCTTTTCATGATCTACTTTGTAACATATATGTTTAGGAACAATTTTTTTTAATTCCCTTAATAAGGGTTCATAATAAGCTTGTGAATTTTTCAAAACATATCCCACGAAATTGTCATAACCAATAGTGCAGAAAGTAATGTTGTCGTGTACCAGTTCCCCTTCGAGTCTAGATCAAATAGGGGTTTTCGGGTTTTACCCCTAGGATACATATGTTCCAAAGACACCTCTACCTTCTCCTATCCAGACATGGATTTATTTTCATGATAAACCACTCAATCAGTACTTACCAAAACATAGGGATGTTTTTATTATACTTAGTATTGTCTCTAATTCTTTACTGTGGTTTTCTAATCCTAATCCCAAAAATAACTAAACCTATCATCTGATACCAACTATGACAACCCTACTTTTATTTAAAACATAAACAGGATTTATTACATAAACTATTCACTTGATAAAACATGGAAGATCAAGAGGTCTAGTGTATTTGGGGCTTATTATCATTACATCACAACTTAAAACATGAAATACAACATCTTTATTGAAAAAATCATTTACATGACCACTACATTCCCTCGTACTTAGCATTGCATGGGATAACATGAGGACATGCATAAGAAAAGGGTATGTTATAAAGCACTGTAAGAGAATAAACATGGAATACATGATGAATAAAATATATTTCAGACAATAGGAATATCAATAGATAACAATAGAATCATGGACATGATGTCATGATAAAGCATGATAATCAAAACATGGAAATGTGGCAACAATACTTAACGTGGAACTAGCATGAGCCAAGGCCCATTTCACATCAAGCATGATTAAATCTTCATTTCACATGAAGCACGAGTAAACCCTCATTTCACTTGAATTACCATGACTCAACACTCATTACACATGACGTATCATGATACTATACTATACCCAATGCATTGGAGCGCTATAAGGTCACACCCTTATTAATCATTTCATTTCATGCATTAGTGTGCAACATGGATCATAAAACATGGTTTCATTAAACATAATCCTTTATTCCACGTTAAAGGAATGATGAATTCTTACATAAAACATTATAATCAATATGTAAATGTTCATAAATGTGAAAACCCTTGATGGAGAAATGGGCATGGTATTCAATACACAAAGGCATTGGCTTAGAAAATCTGTTCAATTTCGGCAGCGTAACGGCGTGACATATGAATTCATAAAAATGATTGATGAGAGAGAAAGGGGTGTCTCATAATATTTAAATGAAATGGATAGTAAGGGGGTCATATAGATACATGTCAAAAAAAATTAATGGAATTTATATTCATTATACAAAATTATTACTTGAATGTAAATGAAGAGAGAGAAGTTCCTTTCAGAATTTCAGCATAGTAAAAAGTCTACATGGGAGGCATTTAATGTGAGAGAAAGAGGCCTCCCATCATTAAAACAATAAGATGTCTGTATGGGGGAGGTTTGAAACCATATCCCAACATTTATAATTGAAATTAAAAGGTCATAACAATATTATGAAAATTGGACAAAATAAAGTGAAAGGATGAAAAACCCCTTACTTGGAAGTGTGCTTCCAAGGCTTGAGACAGGATTGAGAGAGGCTTCTTGAGAGCTTGTGGCACCTTGGGAGGATTATAGAGAGGGTAGGGCAGAGTTTTTATGAACTCAAATGTATTTGAGTGAGGAGTAAGTGGGAGCTTGGGTGGGTTTATATATGAAAGATGAGTGAATTCTTTATTATTTAGGTTTGGGACCCCTTACATTAAACTAATCCAAACCACAAATCAGCTCATGGTTTTTGCACATGGTTTTGGAAAAGGGAAGAGGAAAATAATATTTTATAAGGACAAATTCAAAACTTATTAAAATAATGGGGTTTCTTACGTAGAGGTGAGTCAAACTCGCATGGAAAATAATTTAAAAAGACAAGATGTTTAATAATTCTGGAGGGGTCATTTAATGCTTTGAAAAGTAAGTCTAACAGACCCAAAATCACATTATTTTAATGGTAAAACACATATTTGCAGAACATAAAGCTTATAGTATTTTATTACATCACTATTGGGTCATTGTGATATCGTAAAAAACATTATATATTTATATGGTATTAAATTTTTGCTCAAAAATTTGACTGTCTGAGAAAATTATGAAAAATTTACCGTTAGATAATTTCAATGTTCTGATTCCATAAATAACATTTATCTTATCTAATTAATTTTCTAAATATGTTAGTTTTCACTTCTATAATAAAAACCGATATTTATAGAAAATTCATGGGTTTTGACAAAAATGGCTTTCAAACCTTAATAAAAATTACAATTGCATTCATAAAATTATCAGATCATTTATATTTAATGAAAATTAATTTAATAATAATAATAATATTTTATTAAATATTATTTAATTCAAAAATACCTTAATTAAATAAAATACAATTCTTAATTAAATAATAACTAAAAAAATTTGTCCTTTAAAAACTATTTACAATGTATCAATAATGACAGGAAATAATATTCATTATTATATAAAAATAATGTACATGAACATAGTACTATCGATTTGTTACATAAAACCTTAAAACAGCCGCATAATACTCAAGGGTAAGGTGTGCGATGGTGACAGACTCTTGGAGTGGCTCAGATAACATTTCTCGAGTGGAAATCCCTATCAACATCCACTTTTCCCGCAGACGGTCTCGTTCAAGTGTGACATGATGAAGCTCTGCTTGGGAGTGGTCAAGAGTGTAGCCCAAAGATGCCACCTCTTTTCTGATCTCCGAAAAATGGGCTTCGTTTGGAGAAATTCTACTGGATGGGGTCATCACTTCCTTTTCCTGAGTAAATTTGATTTGTAAAAGCCCTATATTTATTCTAATCATCTAATCACTATTTAACTGCTATAAAAGCAACAGTCACAATTATTAACATAAAACCAATGAAGTTGAAATTTAATTAGATCAAGTGGGATTTCCATTAATGAAACTTTGGGTCGTTACAATATTCCCCAATTAAGAAATTTTATCCTCGAAATTTCTTTTTCCCACACTAAAACAGATGTGGATAACTCAGCTTCATCATTTCCTCTGACTCCCATGTCGCTTCTTCAAAATTGTGGTTTCACCAGAACTCCTTGATGAGGGGCATTGTCATAATTTGTAGAACTTTTTCTCTATGATCTAAGTTCTTCAATGGGTGCTCCTCATATGAAAGATCATCCTCCAACTGTACCACCTCAAAATAGATTACATATGAAGGGTCCGATATGTATTTCCATGAGAGGGATACATGAAAGACCTAATGTACTTTGGCCATGGTAGGGGGAAGTTCTAGTCGATTGGCCATAGCCCCGACACAATCAAAAATCTCAAATGGGCCAATGTCCCTTGGAATTAACATCCCTTTCATTCCAAACCTCATGACCTTCATCCACGGAGATACGCGTAAAAAAACCATGTACCCAACTATAAACCTAAGGTCTCATTGACGGTTATCTTCATAACACTTCTGTCGACTCTGGGCTGCCTGGATATGATGTTGAATGGTTTTCACCTTCTCTCCCATTTCTTCGACCATTTCTAGTCCAAGCATCTTACATTCACTAACCTCATCCCAACATTTTGGTGTTCTACACCTTTTACCATATAGGACTTCATAAGGTGCCATTTGGATGCTCGATTGGAAGCTATTATTATAAGAGAAGTCAACCATAGGAATATATTGATCTCATCCTTCTTTAAAGTCCATTGAGCATGCTATCAACATGTCTTCAAGTGTTTGGATAGTCCACTCGGATAGGCAATCAGTTTGAGGTTGATACACCATACTGAAGTTCAGTTCAGTATCTATAGCATTTTGAAGACTCTTCCAAAACATAGTGGTGAATCATGGATCTCGGTCAGACACAATAGATAGTGGAACTCCATGTAGCCTTACCACTTCCCTGTTATATATTCGAGCTAGTTGATCCAATTGAAAATCATCCCCAATAGCAATGAATTGTGCAGTCTTCGTAAGATGATCCACTACAACCAATATTGCATTGTTGCCTTTGGATGTCCTCAGAAGTCTAGTGAAAAATTCAATGGTGATGTTCTCCCATTTCTATTCTATTATGGGTAATGGTTGCATCATCCCCTTATACTTCTGCCTCTCTGCCTTCACTTGCACTCACACCCGGATCTTTGATGTATATACAGCGATCTCCTTCATCATATTATCCCACCAAAAAATTTCTCAGAGATCTCGATACATTATTGTGCTCTCTAGGTGAATAGAGGAATTTGAACTATGTGAATCATCCAAAAGTTCCTTCTTCAGCTCAGAACATGACAGAACACATAGTATTTTCTGAAATCGCAAAATTCCTTCTTCATTAACATCAAAATCCAAGTATTTCCATATTTCTATAGCTTCCACTTTTTCCTGAATTTCCTCTTTATCCTTTTAAGAATCATTTAACCTTCCCAAAAGAGACGGTTGAAAAATCATTTGTGAAAGGATTGATGATGTTCCCTTCTTTATGATTCCCATTTCCATTTCATCATGTATATGAAGATTGGATCCTTCTCAATTCTCATCATTGATATAATCACTAGGTCCTTTCATCTTAGTGCATATTCCACTTTATTCGCTTTCCTAGGGTGGTAATGTATTGAACAGTCATAATACTTGATGAGCTCTATCCATCTTTTCTGTCGCATATTTAGCCTTTTCTGTGTGAATATATATTTAAGAATCTTGTGGTCAGTATATATGACACATTTCTCCCCATATAGATAAGGCCGCCGAATTTTCAAGGAAAAGATCACCATCGCCAAATCCAGATCATGCATTGGATAGTTTCACTCATGAATTTTCAATTGTCTTGAAGCATAGAATATCACATTATCATTCTGCATCAGCACACAACCTAAGCCCTTCTTCGAAGAATCACTTAATATCACAAAAGGTTCCCCACTTGTGGGTAAAGTGAGAACGGGCGCAATGATAATCCTACATTTGAACTACTTGAATATTTCTTCGCATTCATCACTCTAGGAAATCATTACTCTCTTTCGATGTAGCATGGTAAGAGGACTGGACAACCGTGAGAAATTTCTCACAAATCGTCGATACTATCCAGCTAACCCCAAGAAGCTATGAATATCCGTTAACGATGATGGCCTCTTACATCCCTCAATTGCATCTGTTTTGGAGGGATCCACAGTTATCCCATTGCTTGTGATGATATGGCCCAAGAATGATACCTCCTTCAACCAGAACTCACACTTTTTGTACATTGAATTGAGATTCTACTTGAGAAAAGTCTCTAGTACAATTCTTAAATGCTCCTCATTATCCTCCTTGGTTTTGGAGTATATTAGAATATCATCTATAAATACTACAACAAATTTTTCAAGGTAATATCTTAAGATTATTTTCATTAATTCCATGATGATTTCTGGAGCATTAGTAAGCCCGAAAAGCGTTACTATGAATTCATAGTACCTGTAACTTGTGTGAAAAGAAGTCTTGGGGTTATCTTCTTTCATCACCCTTACATGATAATATCCCGACCACAAGTCCGCCTTGGAGAAGTATTATTCTCCACGTAGCTGATCGAACATGTCATCAAATCATGGGAGAGGATACTTGTTCTTTATCGTGATTTTGTTGAGCTCACGATAATCGATGCAATGGTGCATTGACCCATTCTTCTTCATGAAGAATAGGACTGGTGCACCCCATGGTGAAGCACATGGGAATATAAACCCTTTATCTAGATTCTCAAATAGTCATTTATTTAGCTCATCAATCTCCCTGAGTACCATTCTGTATGGATTCTTGCATATTGGTAGAGACCCTAGTATATGTTCAATTGAGAATTCAACATCTCTTCTAGTAGGAAGACCAGGCAGTTCCTCGAGAAACACTTCAGTGAATTCCCTCACAATAGTCATTTCTACAAAGATGGTTTCTTTCTTGGACTCAATCATCTGAGCCAGATACGTGTGCTCATAGGGCAGTAATATCAATGCTTGAGATGATTGAGCTAAAGCAGATTCATCTTCCTTATTACAATTGTAAAGAATCAGGGGTCATTTCTCCATATGGAGTGTGATTTCCCTTTCATGACAATTTATGTTGGCTCTATATAAGGAAAGCCAATCCATGCCATGAATTGCATCAAATTCCACCAGAGGGTGTATAACGAGGTTCACCGGGAAATTCAATCCTGTGATTATAATAGGGGAGAACTTATATTCATGGGATGTAGTGATTGCCCCATTTTCCATACTCACATACATATTGACTTCCATTATTTGTGGTGGTGCTGGTAATGTTCAACTAAACATTCATGATATAAACTAATCTGATGAACCTGAATCAAAAAGTATGTTCTCTATTCATGAATGAATAACTAGCGTACCTGTCACCACTTCGTTTTCGAGGTTCACTTTTGCAGAAGTGATGACAAAATCTCTTCCTTGCTACCTTGGAGGTTGTTGGTTCCCTCAAAAAACCCTTGGATTATGGAATTTATTTTCAATATGTCCCGGTTCTTTGTAGTTGTAGAAATTAAAAATGCATTGAGGTTCGAAGAGAGCATTCCTCTCCTCTATCGCAGTCGTGGGTCTTTCTTGCAGATAGTTAACATGTAGGTACCCTTCTCTTCCACACCTAAAGCATTTCCTTGTCCAATTTAGGTAATTTCCAGGGTGATTCTTTCCAAACTTTTGGTAATTGGGGTGATGGATCTTCTTATCACCATTGGATTTATCCATCAGACAACCAGTATTGAAGTCCACCTTACGCTTCTTGTCCCCATGATACCCATGTGATTACCAAATCTCCATTTCGACCTTGGGGGCACATCAGAAAATTTCCTCATAGTTGTCGAAGTCACGGATCACTAATGCTTTCTGTAGGCTAGGCTTTATCCCACCAAAGAAGCGGTTAACTTTGAATTCTGGGGTAATGACAAAGTCGGAAGCCTATCGTGCAAGCCTTGTGAAGTTTTCCTCATACACTCAAACATATTCTTCGTCTTTTTTCTTGAGGGAAAGGAAGTCCCTTTCCATCTTAAGCGTTATGGTGCGAGGAAAATATTTATCGGAAAACATCTTCTGGAAATCCTTCCATTCCAACGCCTAGATCTCCTCCTCAGGCTTTTTATTTTTGATCAACGTCCACCATTGATCAGCCTCAACCTTTATATGATAAGCTTCCAGAAGAACCTTCTCTTTGTCAGAACATTGAAGGATGGAGAAGATCTTTTCAATGTATTTGATCGATTGTTCAGCGATCGTGGGATCAGATGATCCACTAAAAGTAGTAGGCCTTTTTCTCATGAATCTCACGATAGCAACTTGTTATTTCTTAGGGGGGGGGGTTGAACATTCCACTTGACCCGTGTTTCTATTCAAAGCTTGAGTTAGCTGAGAGAGAAGCGTGACAATTTTTGTGACTCCCACTCCCATTAGATTGGGGATCTCATTAGTAATGTCATCACACTGATCTTCACATCAGTTGTTATCTCGAGTCCTACTATTACATGCCATTGGATAGAATAAATGGAATGTTAGGGGTAACACATAAAGGGTAATCCAAAGACAAAAGTTTATAACTTATAAATAAATTTTATTTCCTTAACTCATGAGTATATAGGATTCAATATAGGCTTTTCAGGATCTAATTTCTAAAATATATTCTTAGGGGAATGTATCTTAATTCGCTTAATAAGGGTTCATACTAAGATTGTGATGTTTTCAAAACATATCCCCCGAGAGTGTCGTAACCAAGAGTGCAGCAAGGACCGTTTTCATTCACAAGTTCCTATTCGAGTCTAGCTCAAAGCGGTGTTTTCATGTTTTACCCCTAGGATACATCGGTTCTAGAGCCACCTCTACCTGCTCGTATACAGACAAGGATGCATTTTCTTGATACACCACTCACTGAGTACTTACCAAAACATAGGGATGTGTTTATTATATTTTTTCTTGTCTCTAAGGCTTTAGTGGAGTTTTCTAATACTAATCCCAAAAATAACTAAACCTATCCTCTGATACCAACTATGACAACCCTGCTTTTATTGAAAACCTAAACATGATTTAGTACATAAACTATTCACTTGATACAACATGGAAGATAAATAGTTCTAGTGTCTTTTGGGCTTAGGATCATTACATTACAACATAAAACATGTAATACAACATCATTATTGAAAACATCTTTTACATTACCACTACATTCCCTCGTACATATCATTGCATGGGATAACCTGAGGACATGCATAAGAAAAGGGTGAGCTATAAAGCCCATTAAGTGAATAAACATGGAATACATGAGGAGTATAATACATGTTAGATAATAGTAATATCAATAGAGCACAAGAGAAACATGGACATAAATGCATGATAAAGCATGATAATCCTAACACGGAAATGTGGCAACTACACTTAACATGGAATTAGCATGAGCCAAGGACCATTGCACATGAAGCATGAGTAAATCCTCATTGCACATGAAGCACGATTAAAGCCTTGTTTCACATGAATTATCAGGAGTCAACAATCATTTCACATGAAGTATCATGATTCTATACATTACCAAATGCATTAGAGCGCTATAAGGGTGCACCCTTCTTAATCATTTCATTTCATGCATACGTTTGCCACATGGATCAAAAAACATGGATTCATTAAACATAATCATTTACTACACGATAAAGGAATGAGGAATTAATACATGAAACTTTATAATCCTTAAGTAAATGTGCATAAAGGTGAATACCCTTGATGTAGAAATGTGCATGGTATTTACTACACAAAGGAATTGGCTTCAAAAATCGGTGCAACTTCGGCAGCATAACGGCATGACATAAGAATTCATAAAAATGGTTGATGAGAGAGAAAATAGTGTCTCATAATATTTAAATGAAATGGATAGTAAGGGGGTCATATAGATATGTGTCCAAACAATTGTAATTGAATTTAGATTCATGATAGAAAAGTATTGCTTGAATGTAAATGAAGAGAGGGAAGTTCCTTTCGGAATTACGGCATAGTAACAGGTGTACATGGGAGGCATTTAATGAGAGAGAAAGGGGTCTCACTTCATTCAAACAATAAGAGGGCAGTATGGGGGAGGTGAAAAACCATACCCCAGTATATATAATTTAAATTAAAAGGGCATAACAATATTAAGAAAATTGGACAAAAAAAGTGAAAGGATGAAAAACCCTTACAAGGAAGTGTGCTTCCAATGTATGAGAGAGGCATGATAGAGGCTTCATGGGAGCTTGGGGTACATTGGGAGGATTCTAGAGAGAGTTGGGAAGATGATGGACGAATTACAAAGTCATTGAGTGAGGATTAAGTGGGATATTGGGTGGGTTTATATAGGAAAGGTGAGTGAATCATTTATTATATAGGTTTGGGACCCCTTATTTTAAACTAATCCAAACCACAAATCAGATCATGTTTTTTGCCCATGGTTTTTGGAAAAGGGAAGAGGAAAAAATATTTTATAAGGCCAAAGTCTGAACTTCTTAAAATAATGGGGTTGCTTATGGGGAGGTGAGTAACACTCCCATGGAAAATAATTTAAAAAGACAAGATGTTTACTAAGTCTTGAGGTGTCCATTAACGCTTTTAAAAGTAAGTAAAACAAACCCAAAATCACATTATTTTAATGGTAAAAAATATATTGGCCGAACATAAAGCTTATATTATTTTATTAAATCACTATTTGGTTATTATGATGTCATAAAATACATTATATATTTAAACGGTATTTAATTTTTACCAAAACATTTGACTGTCTCAGAAAATTATGAAAAATCAACCATTGGATAATTTCAACGTCCTGATTCCAGAAATAACATTTATTTTATCTAAATAATTTTTCTAAATATGTTAATTTTCACTTTTAAAATAAAAACTGACATTTATCCAAAATTCACGGGTTTTGAAAAAATGGATTTTAGACCATAATAAAAATTACAATTGCATTCATAATATTATAAGATCATTAATATTTAATAAAAATTCATATAATAATAATAATAATAATTTTTAAAAATATTATTTAATTCAAAAATACCTTATTTTAAAAAAATATAATTCTTAATTAAATAATAACTAGAAACACTATTTGTACATTAAAAAGTATTTACAATGTATCAATAATGACAAGAAATAATATTCATTATTATATAAAAATACTATACATGAACATGGTACTAATGATTTGTTAAATATCCCCTTAAAACAGCCGCATATGACCTAAGGGTAAGGTGTGCGATGGTGATAGACTCTTGGGGTGGCTCAGATAACATTGCACGAGTGGTAATCTCTATCAACTTCCACATTTCCCATAGACGGTCTCGTTTGAGCTTGACATGATGAAGCTCATCTTGTTCATGGTCAAGATCGAACCCAAAGATGTCACCTCTTTTCTGAGATCAAAAAAATGGGCTTCGTATGGAGAAATTCTACTGGATAAGGCCATCACTAACTTTGTCTGATTAAATTGGATTTGTTAAAGCCCTATATATATACTAATCATGTGATCACTGTTCAATGGCTATAAATGAAACGGTCACAATTATTAACATAAAACCAATGATGTTGACATTTAATTAGATCAAGTGGGATTTCCATTAATGACTCCTTGGTTCGATACATTAAATTATTAAATTGGACATTGAATATATCAATATCACTATCCTACATGATATTAATAGAGTATATACTCCATGTAAATTTATATCCAGTAATTGGGACCTCAACTAATTTTTATTGGTCATGGAAAATTGAAAATTCAAGGGAGGATAACCTATTAAAATTAACCATAGTTTTTTCCATAGATATCAGTATAGTCCTGAAGCACCCATTAGTATTTCATTTTTGGTTCATGATTTCAAACACTACACCCAACTCCCTCAAATGGTGTATTTTATTAGTGTATTTGGTGGACACATATATCAAATAAATGGAGAGTGTTGATATAAATAATGATAATGAAATAAAGATACTCTGGGGACCATTATTACATGAGAGGTATTGCATATTATCTATCCGAAGCACCAATTAGTGCTACATGTCATAGTTTTAATAGTTTATGGAGACAAAGATGTTTCTACGATATGTCTTGTTAAAGGCCTTCCATTTATCAGACAATATATTTGGTTCAACAAGTCCAAACTGGTGGCCTTATATGACACAAGAAAATGTATAAGGGATTGGGCCACAAAAGAATTATCAGTACCTTTAAAATTCCAAAAGATAATCCACATTTTTTAGATATTTAAATCTTATTAGAGGCTCCCATACTATTTAACTACCATTTTATCAGTCATTTCCTAGGATTGTTCCTTATTCATCCATCATATGGGAGCCAAACTACCCATTGGTTTGGAACCACCATCAGGTGATATGATCCAATCATGGGTGTGATCATGTGGGTAAATATATTCAGTATATCTAACAAAAAATCACAAATTATAGGAGATAATTTGTTTTTAGTCTGTACTAACTCAGTGGGGATTTCCTCAGGAGTCATTATTCATAAATATATAAATGAGTAAACATGTATAAAAGGACTATCCTATTCAGATAAATCTTTACAGACATCATACTACATACAAACCATCTTGATGGGGGCCATAAAGAGAGAACACCTATGTATTTTAATCAGGAATCACCATGAGTGCTAAAGAGAAAGAATCCATGTCAGTGTTGTGGGATGACCCATAAAGATCCAAATCAGGTCTGGGAATATCCCCCAAACACAGCATGGGTTTCAATTCTTTCTGTCCTCCTAGGTGTTATTTTCTAGTATGTTATATTATGGAGAGGGGGAAAATATTTCTGGGAATTGAGGGATTTTATAGTCTCCTCGACCTCCACTCTTCCAATTAGTTAAAAATTATCATTTTCCAGCACCATCACGTCAATTTTAAGAGATGATTAATCCTATGAATAATTTTTAAGTGTCTTATTTAGGGATTTTCTTCTCATATCCATCCTCGCATATAGTTCCCCTATATCTATCTCCAATGGATCACCCCACCAATGTCTATATTGTATGGGGAATCAAAATTCAGAATCGTTTCATTTCTATTTATATTCATGCAGGTGTCTTTGTCATTCCACCTAATTTGAGACACCAAATTACAATAAAATGATTTTCAAACACTTTAAGGATAATATAAAGTTACCATTATTTATTAAATATATAATATTTATAATCTGATATGTTGGGTGTGATGATATGAGAATTAGTACAAATATTTATGTAGAGACCAATTTTTAAAAAAATTAAGAGTTGTGTATCAAATAGTATAAGTTAACAGAATTTATAGAAACATAAAATAAAAATGAAATTTTAAAAATAAGTCTTCATACAATCTATCATCATAGAATAAAATAATCATTTTGTAAAAGGAGAAATGTGAAATCTATAAATTTAAAATAATCAAAGATTATATATTCACGAAATGAATACTGTATTCCATGACAAAATGAAATATATGTTGTTGATATACATATTTTTCCTTGGATTGTTACAATTTAAATCATTGTATTTGAGGAATATTCAAGTAACACTAAACTTGAATGATATATATTTTAAGGTGATTTCTATAGAGATATTGAGGTAGTGTTGTACATCAGAAAATATTCAATATTAATAATTGTTTCGAGAGGTGTGGAACTATGACTTCTTGTTAGGGTATTGAATATTATCAACCATCAAATTATTTTATATTTTTATAATTGTTGAGATATATGTATAGTTAAATTTGAATCAATCCCCTATTGAATATTTGTTTATATAAACAGAAATCACTACAATAATCATGGAAATTTTCATTGCATAAGAAATAGATACCGATTTTTAAAAAATTTAACTAGAGTCATTTTTATTTTTATTCCATGTTTTTTAATATTATATATTAATATTTTACATTTTTAACTTTTAATTGATTAAAAGGATGACCCTCAGTTATTTTATTTATATTTTTATTGAATAATAGTGATTTTTTTGAATATTATACATGGATATATGTTTAAAATTTTAGCTAACTATACTAAATCCTTGTGTTTTTTTAGTTTTTTCTTTAGTTTTATAAAATATTTTTCACAACACTGAGATCATTCACACATGTAAGAATGTTTAATACCCATATTAAAGATAAATCTCAAGAATAATAGTTAAATAGAATAATTTATATAATGTCAATTCATGATGTAGTCCCTCAATGTTTCTTCTTTTGTTTTTAAGTATTTTTGGAATAACTCTTCCAAATACCATACTCATTTTAATAGAGATATTTATATCACATTTCTAATGTTCCATTTAGACTAAGGGTATAATGTGATTCATTTGACATTCTAAATTAATTTTCCATCCTCACCTAACAATTATCATTTATTCTCCACCTTTCACTACCATTATATTTTTATGATGAGAACATTTCAAATCATAGGTAAAAATATTTAAAAAAACAATGTTCATTTTTATTATACTAATTATTGATATAATTAATGAAGAAATATTGATAAATATTTTCATAGGTTTTATGAAATAAATTAATTTTTAACATCAATTAGGATTGAACATATAAGACTATTCAAGTCATTCATGTACCTTATGAAATCAAATACTGGTTTACATAGGGAATTTTACATTAATATTTTGTGTAGAAATAGTTTCTTTAATAATTCATTCCACCCATTCCTAGACTACCTATAAAAGGGTCAAGTAATGTAATAAATAATATTGAATTCTAATGATAGTTTAGGTTATTCAACACTATGTTGATAGAGTCAAACACAATATTAAGAATATCAAGAGACTCATTTTTATGGTTCATTTGATCATTTTTAACAAATTATGTTTCATCAATACCTATTTATTTTCTAGAATGGGGATTCATATTGAACCAAATCTTATAAACATATTATTATAACAAATTTATATACAAACCATGTAATAATATAAATTGAGAATCTAAAGTATTAATTTATTCTGATTGTTATCACAATAATAAAATATTCAAAAATTGAACAACATAATATTTCATGTATATATTTTCGATAAGATCCTTGAAAACATCATACTTACTACACTGGTCTTCATAAAGATATATATAAAAAGAGAGTGCCGAAAAACCAACTAAGCAAATAATTATGGTAAACTATATGATCATATTCCATAGATAATAATATGTATAACCTATGATCATAAAATAAAAGAATCATAAATTATCTCATGTCATTAGAGAAATAATATATTAAAAACAAGGTAATAATGAAAATCAAATGAATGTGGGTCAAGGAAAAAAACATATTTCATAAATATATATTAAGGCTCACTTCTAGGTACTCATGTAATAATATGTTAGAATAAGTAACAAAATTCTGGTTTTATATGATGTAAACATCACCCAATCCATCGAGGGGATGTATAATTTTAGCTGCATATATAGAATTCTAATATTTAATTTATTTTTGTGACAAAAATAAAATAATTCATACGTCTATATAAATATAAAATAAACTGATTGGATGAAAATGGGATCATAATAAAGAACCAAATCATATAATAATTAAAAATCAAGTTTATACCCTCGAATAATAAGGGAATATATGATATTAATAATTCAAAAATTATGATCAAACAATAATTTAATATTACAAGACCTGAAGAGAAACAGAATATAAAAGGATACAATGTAAGTTCAATAATGGAGAGTTTTTGGACATAATTTCATTATAATAATCAAATGAGTTGGATAATGATAAATAAATAAGATATAATAAAATCCAAATACTAGAAAACTATAGGAGAGAAAAAATAAATTTTCTATTCAAATAGTAATTTACATGAATAATAATTATAGCATGATATACGATATACTTGAAATAAATATATTATTAAAAACCTTATATATAAAATATGGTTTTAAATAAATCAAATTATAATATGGATACATAAAAAACAATATATCCGTATTGTTTGAGGGAATGTTTAAGAGTCGCCTTACATAAGGTCCAAATTTATTTATAAACTCCCTCAACATCATGTCTAATAAAATTAAACTGATGAATTATATATTAATTAATATTTATAATGTTTATTTGAATTAATTTTATTCATTTATGATCATTTTCTATAATTTTTTAAACGTTTTAGTTCATGTTCATGGTTCGAGGTAGTTTAGTCAATAGTTCCATTTTTTTTTGAATATATTGGTAATGATCAATATGATTTTCCTTAAGTATATTTATATTATAGAATTATTAAGATATATATTAATTTCAAACTATAATTATAAATCATCCATTATCGATGTATACTCTGGTAAAACTAAAAATTAATAAATCTATATTAGTACTCTTTTTTCAATTCATTTAATCGACCTTGATGACTTATTATAAATTTAATCAATATAATGAATATTTCATAACTAAAAAATATAATAAATTAAATTATATAATAATTAATTTTAAGTATATAAATCAAAACTATTTTAAAATATATTCACTAAATGAGGTCACGCAGTCATTGCCTTTTCAAATAAAGAGGTTCAATTTCTCTATTCTGATCACAGATTTGTTCTTGTTGGTAAATTCATTAAGCATCATCCCTCACTTAACTTTCTATGGAAATCATTAGAATCCATTGGGTTTGTTGATTTCGAGATCGGTCTGCTCAACTCGTTGAATGTTACGATACGTCTTGCCTTTGAGAATGACTATAATCGGCTTTAGTCTCGGGGCTCTTGTACCTTTGGAGGATGCTCAATGAATGTTCTAAAATGGCCCCCTATCTTTGATTTTAACACTGAATCCCCTATTTTCCCCATTTGGATAGGCTTCCCAGGTCTTTCGATGCACTTCTTCAAACAAATCACCCTCTTCCCTATTGCTAAATTAATAGGGAACCCCATAAAAATGGACTCTGCCACTCGAAATCTCACAAGACCATCCGTTACACATGTGTGTGTTGGGGTTCACCTTACCCAACACCTACCTTCGGTTATCTGGATCCAAAATGGCGACACTGGTTTTTTTCAAGTAGTGGTCTATGAAGACATACATATCTACTGGTCCAAATGCCTACATCCAAGACACTCCCTTGAGAATTGTTGCTCTAGGAAAGACTCCATAAGAAATGGTCACAATGAGAAATCTTTAACAAATAAAGAAAAATCTATTTGGATTGAGAAAGAGAGACGGCTTCCTAATGAACAAGGTGAACCCTTTAATGCTAATTCCCTAGTGATTTATCCATCCATCCCAGATTCATGTCCAACACAGCCTTAGTTCAATCAAGCTGATGTATTCTCTGGATCTGTGGATGCGGTCAATAATGCTGAACCTATTTTAGATACTTCAGGAGCTGTTATAACCACTCATGAGGTGGCACAAGAGACTCATTTTGTTTCTGGTAATTCTAGTAATGATGATCATGATCGAATCCATTAAATTGAGGATGAATATAAACACTCGAGCACCATAAAAGGTAAGAAACCTATTACTGACTCTGATGGAATTATCATTCCACATCCCGAGAAGACTCGAAAACACATTGATTACTCTAAGTTGGAGAGAACCATTATCACTAGATCCTTGGGGATTTGGTTGGATCAGGACAACATTACTCCACAACCGGTAGTTAATGAAAATCCCTCTTCACCCACATCCCCAGATGAAGAGGGTTCCTCCACATCCCCGGATGAAGAGGACTCCACCTCAGATGGAGAGGAGAAAGTGGCTGGCATTGAACATAAAAATTGTACTCGTGTTATTAAGGAAGGAAACAAGGAGGACTTCTATCCTTGGATTGAGGAACAAGAATGGCTGTATTTTGGATGATATTATAACAAGGAGATAACTGTTGATGAGTATCTGAGTATCATAGAATGGATGTTTGATAGAGTGGAATTTGAGCTTGATCGAAATCCTGATTTTGAATATCTTCAACTTCGGTGGGATTAAATCTCTTGTTTAGCGTTTGAGTCTGTTGTTTCTCATTTTTTCTGCTATCATAACTTGGATACAAGAGGTTTCAGAGAGTTGAGGCTGTTCTGTATGAATGTTTTATTTGTTCTGCTGGGACAACTTATTATCTGATGATCCATATGATACCTTCTGGGATATGAGCTTTATTAGTGGAACATGAAATTTTCCGATGCATGTTGATGATGAGTTGGAAGAATTTGAGTTTGAGGGATTCTGTTCTCCAGTGTTTTCAGCTTACACATGTTGTTTAAGTGAGGACCTGGGCATTGGAGGCTGCTGCACTGATCATTCCAGACATGCTTGCATATCATAACATTGATTTAAAGCTTGGCTAGCAAGGAGCCAGGATAGCTAAATAAAACAAGAGCAGCATGGAGGCTTTAGAGATGGATATTATATCCATGGGTAGTTTAAAATGATTACCTATATGATGCAGCATAGGGCTGATTGCAGACTTCGATATTTTTCATGATGATTTCTGTGAAGACCTGGGCCTTGGGGAAGATGCATGCATGAAATCTCTTCATGCTGGAATCTATCATGTCCCTCCAGGAATTGTTTAGAGGTTTTTCTTGTCATCCTTTTTTCTATTCAATTATTCTAGTGCTGGTACAAACTCATTGTACCTCGTGTAATCACCTAATCATTATATTATTGTTTAATAAATTTTGGGGAGTATGGGTTTCAATCATGCTCCACTACCACAAAAACAGTTTTTCGCAACTCCCCCCTTTATCAGCGCTAACGAAAAAGGGCTGATAAAGGGGGGTACCTTTATCAGCGCTCACAAAAGCGTTGATAAAGGGTGCCTTTATCAGCGCTTGTTTTAGCACTGATAAAGGGACCCCCTTTATCAGCGTTTTTTTTTAGCGCTGATAAAGGGTCGGCTTGAAAAAAAATTTAAAAATATATTAACATATAAATATAGTTATATTGTTATATAAATATAATATATAATTTTTAGATATATTTTTGATAAATATAAATGTACATTTACACTTATTATACTTAATATTTAAGATATTTAGTGAAAATGACTTCTTAAAAAATTAAAGAAATATTTTTAATTAATATTTTGATAATCATTATGGAGTAATAGTCATTTAATAACAATTTGAGGACTAAAAAAATTAAAAAAATTAAAAAAAGATCCAAAATATGTTAAAAACGCAACTCAAACTTCAAACGGGCATAACTTTTGATCCGGGTGTCCGTTTGAGCTCTACCACATATCAAATCGAATCTTGCGATGAGATCTATGTTTCTATGACTTGGGGGCCCTATTCAAGAGTTTTTCGAGGCCAAAAGAGGCCCAGAAGGCCTCCAAAACTGAGTTTTTAGTCGGGGTGCCTAGATTTTTTAAAAGTTTGTGGATTTTCAGACTCATTTAAGGGTGTATTATTGAATTTTATAGGTGGGGACTAAATTTATTCCAAAGTATTACATTCATATTGATATTATTTCTTTGAAATTGCATCCTTTTTTAGAATGAACTGCTATTTATAATCAAATATATAACTATATGTACATATTTTTTATATATTCGCACCTAAAAATTAAATTTTTTAAATAAATAATTAAACATATTTACATATAAAATATATTAGCTTTATCTAAATAATAACTAATATCCATTTTATTTAAAATACCAATATATGAATATTTATATACCTATATATTAATCTAACTATATAAATATATGAATCTATCTATATATATATTAATCTAATAACTATATATATATTAATATAACTACATATATATATATTAGTATTACTATAAATATATATATTAATATCACCATAAATATATATATTAATATCACTATATATATATTAATATAACTATATAAATATATATTCATATAACTATATATATGTTAAGATAACTATATATATGTTAATATAACTATATATATGTTAATATAACTATATATATGTTAATATAACTATATATTAATATAAATATATATTACTATACGAATAAATATAACTAAATATATATATATATCAATATAGATATATATTAACACCACTATATATATATATTAATATTACTATATATATTATAATATAACTATATATATATTATAATATAACTATATATATTAATATAAATATATATTACTATACAAATAAATATTACTAAATATATAAATATATATATATATAGATATCATGAATTGGAAAGCAAATCAAAATAGAGTAGTGGTAAGGGCTTAGGCGCACAGGGGGGAGGTCTCGAGTTCAAATCCTGGTGGAGGCAGGGGTGCGCGCGCATGGTGAATATTGGAGCAAGCGCTGTTAAAGGGTGGAGGGGGGTGCGTTGGGTGCGTGGTGTGTTGTATAGGGGTTGAAAAGCGCTGTAAAATGGGGGGTTCAAGCGCTATAAAATCCCCCCCGATTGGTAGTAATTTTTTTTTAATTTTTTTTAAATTTTTGTAAATTTTTTTTAATTTTTTTAACTTTTATCAGAGCTTTTTTAAAAGCGCTGATAAAAGGGTCCTTTATCAGCGCTAAAACGAGAGCGCTGATAAAGGAAGCGCTGATGAAGGGGACCCCCCCTTTATCTACACTGGCTTTATCAGCGCTTTTCTAGCGCTGATAAAGGCCATTTTTAGCGCTGATAAATGTCGTGTTTGTAGTAGTCCTCTGAGCCATTCTGGGTATAATATTACAATGGGTTAATAATGTTTTATATTATAGATTACTAATAATCAAAAATTAATAATTAAATGTTCTTAATGTTTTTATTAGATTATAATTTTACTAATTATATAATAATTATGTAATCATGAAATATTGTTGTAACTGAAAATTTTATATAGAATAATGTTGTAATGTAATAGGATATTGTTCAGGCATGAAATAACTGGTTACACTTGTTAGTTTTTCTGCAATTTTATGATATTATATCATTCATTAATCCTAAATACTGTTTTGTGATGTTTAAATGATATTTGGATAAAATTTAAGGAAGTAATATATGACCACAACATAACATTTTTGGGCACACATTTATTTTTGTTATGTATGGTTTAAATAAAAACAAGTGAAGAAGTGTTGGATGATATGGATACCACATTTTCTCGAAATCATACAAAGTTATAAATATTTTTTAACACAACATAAATAATTCAATAATATATGAATAATATTAAAATATGTTTAGTTTGAATGGTAGGTTATTTAATGTACTATAATGTGTATGTATGGTCACATCGTAATGAGAATCCAAAAGCAAGAGTTCCTGACTATGAAAAATAATTGAAGTAATACGACACACCAAAATGTATTATTATTATTTGTATCTGAATATTATTTCATAAAATATATTATTAAATTAGAATTATTCATTTAAGAAAATATGATGAATTATCAGGCCTATGATATTTGGGATTTGAATTTGAATTAGATTGTGATTTTTTTATAGAACATTAATTGATTAAGATTATGCTAAAATTTTAATTACTACCCATTTTATAAAAAATTATATTTATGTAATGGAATTCTATTTTTTCAGATATAATATGAAAATCCTATACTATGGGCATTTTTATGAATCTCCTATGGAATCATAAAATGACTAATTAGTTCATGAAAAGTTTAATTCAATAGGGGAAATATTCTATTATTTTTAAATTTTTTTTAAAAAATCATCAGTTTTTCTAGGATGAAATGATAATGGAATAAATATAGTATAGAAATAATATTTTATTATATATAAATATTTTTTCTGATAATTGTTTTACTATAATGAAATTATTAAATATATTGTTTTTATTTTATTGATTTTGACAAAAATCAAACCCCATTGAACATATTGACTAAATCCTGAATATGTTCCGAGATTTAGTGTGTGAAAATAGAAAAATTAAAAGTTATATTGGGTTTTATAATTATTAATACCAAAATGATCCATGAATTTTTATTGTTTTATAGTAAATTGGCACATCACTGTATAGATACTCCGTAGATATTTCCCTTATTGGTGAACAAAGTAGATTTCATGTGTCATTAAATTTAATTGTCATATTTTGATATATTGTTTATTTGATCAAGGGAAACACCCTAATTGAACCAATCCACATCCTATGATGTATTATGAATGTTCATGTAATATGTATTGTTATAGACACGATGGGGTTTTAGTGAATATATTTCAAATTAATCCCTAGATTGGAAATCCCAATAAATCAAAAATCTTGTATTATCATCGATAGATATAAGAATATAATTTTGAAGTACTATATGTGATCACATCATTAATCTCATATAATCAATTATATTTTAATTACAGTGCATACAATTCATATAAGGGATCCTATTGATTTTTTCACTGGCTAAAATGGTCAATAAAAGAATCAAATTTTTTCTATGGTATAAGGTCCCTTGTCCAATGCGCAATCAGATAATAAAAATAATAATGTATCTTACCTCACATCTATTAAATCCATTTGGAAAAATATGTATAAAATTTATAAGGGTGATATATATGTTATGGGATAAAATTTTCAATTGGTGCATATATAATTTGAAGGATTGAAGATTTACACCAATGTAAACATTTATATTTAAATGATATAAATCATTGAAGTTGTTGGTTATACTCCTGTTATTTTTATTATGTTATAGGAAATAGATATTATAATGTAAATTTAACTTTTATTTATACCTCTATACAATCCAATTATGTGAAATCTTGATTCATTAAATTTACTCAAGATCTCAATAGATGATTTGCATTGTATAATTGTTATTTATGTGATGAAAATAATGTTTCAGGAAATAGAAAGTAATTATAAAATGATAACAAATTCAATGAAATAAGAAAACTCAATATGAAGGTAGAGATATAAAATAATATGTCAGTGATGAAATCATACCTCTAATTAGATAAAAATTTTAAAAGGGGTAAATAAATATTTGAGTATAATATACGTATAACTTTCCTTACGTTTTGTAAGGTTCTTTACATTGGATTTTAGTGTCCAATGAGTCATGAATATGATTATTGTGTGGTTAGTTTATTATAAAAACCATAATGTAATGTTCAACTTAATATAAAAGAAAAATATGAAGACATGAATAATGAAAAGGTCCAACAAAAAAAGATTACTTTTAATGAAAGATGAACAGAATGATATTTGTCTTGGATTTTATGTCACTAAATTAAAAATATATTGGGAGTATTTAATTATATAAATGTAGAGTAAATATTAATTTGAAATTGATTATCCAAATCAACTAAATTTATTAGTCAATATAGAGTCAAAATAAAAGATTAAGTTCAAGATCTTGACATTCAATTCAATATGAGAATTATATTAAGGGAATAGTTTTTTGGAATATTTACATATTATGTTCCCACATGAAATTAGAATCACTCAGATATAGAATGTTTTGGATTATCAAACTTCTTCTCTATAATATAATGAGGATTTTATTAATAGAAACCTCAATATTAATAAACATAATAAGGTAATATTTGGCAAAACAAAATTTGAGAAGATACATTGAAAATGATTAAATTATTTAATGAATAGGTATCCAAATTATGGATAAATTAATAATTTCAAATAAAAAAGATTTTTTTATAAGGAAAATATATTATTTTATATTACCAAAAAAATAGGGAACGATTGATCTTAATAAGGCATAATATAATTTTATAGAGATTTTAAAATAAAAGGCACAATATTCATATTAATATTTCAAGTAGAGTTAAATAAGAATCATATTAAAGCTAAATTTCATGTGATAAGGATAAATTAAATAAAAATATTTTAGAAACTCTAAATCATTGTTGATTGTTCAACATTTTTGAGGATATATAAAGGAAGTAATTATATTTGGAGAATGTGATTTAATATCAAGTGTAATGTTATAGCTACATAGTTAAAACAAGTCCTGTAGTTTTTGAAAAATATTGAATGATACGTACCAGAATAAAGATTCAAGATGATGGGATGGGATAGTAATAAACATAATTACTTCAGGAAACATATATTCCCCATTTGATGAAAATTAATTATATTTTAATACTATTTATACTTAATAGAATGATAATAGATACCCTCCTATCTCAACTCAACAAACGTTTTCTTGAATGAAAAATTGATTTGGATAATGATATTTTATCCAAAATTTCACTTCATCTAAAAAACTACAATATATAGAATATTTATAGTGTATATTCATCCTAGATTAAATGGTATACAAACATGTAAAATAGTGTGAAAGGATGAGTAGATTAAATGGTATACATTAGTAAATATGGAATAGTGGAAATAATGTCAATTGAAAAAATTACACTAGTTAGACACGTACATATGAACAAGGATGCATACTTTTTGGATGGCCTTTGATATTACCTATTGAGTTTAAATCAACATTTTGAATCAAGACTCAATTTTACAATCAATCAAGAGATATTATTAATCATAAGGAAATCAAAACGTACATAAATAAAAGAATGGATAAAACGCAATTTATCTAAAATGTAGAATACAGGGAAAAGATGTATTTACATAATGTTAGAGGAGAATTGAATATGTAATAAGATTTTTGTCTATATATATATTCATAAAAAATGATGAAATGGATCTCTGATATTAAGGATGTTATTAATATTCCAAATCAATATATAATGAACTAGAATGTGATGCTTATAGTTTATGGGAGAGATTAAGAAATCACTATTTTAAAAAAATGGAAGGGACCGCAAATATTAACGATTTGGACCATAATAATGTATATGATATAATGGAATATCTCAAAACATATTTTAAATTTCGTTATTATTATTTTTTTCGACTGTATATAAAAGAGTTGAATTATATTCATGTAGACCAAATAGGATGTGATGGGATGCACTAAATATATATGAATTCATAATGAAAAAGATACTATAAGATCAATTAATATCTTTTATTCCAACAATGGAATGGATCAAACATTAATTGTGAAATAAAATTACTAAGAGAAAAATAGTATAAAACATGAGATTCCATCACTTATAACTTTCAAGAAAAATAGGGCCATTTGTAGGGTCAAAATAATGATGTAGATGCTCAATATACAAGAGGGGGGTGAATTGTACACTTTAAAAATTCCTTTGGAACCTTTAAAGTTAGTTACGAATAACTATGATTTCCTTAAGCAAAGGAAAGGGCTATGTTTAACAAAGTTTAAACTAAGAAAATTCACAACAACTCTAATACCAAATGAAAACCTGGAAAGAGATTCTGAAAGTAGGTTCCAGAAATATGGTTCTGGAAATCGAATCTTAACAAAAGATTACAATATGATATTCTACTTTAAAGTGTATAGAATCTAAATGACACAGAGTACATGTAAGGAAGTATAAGAAAGTAATAATTTCCTTATAATACAAAATGCATTGGAAATAAACAAGTAGTAAAACTACAAGTAACAAGATATAAGTCTTTTAATACAAAGAGAAGGGTATCCATCAACCTTGGATAAAGGTCCCCTGATTTATACTTTCAAGCAAGTCTATCTTACCCACACCAGGGTAAGCCCTCGATATGAAGATCGGAGTCTCTGTCTTTCTATCCCCGCAAGCCCCCAACTTCAAGGTAGTTGGACACGTCTGTCTTCCTCGGCAAGGACGCCCTCAACTTCAAGGTGTTGGAAACCTCTGTCTTCATATCCCCGTAAGTCCTCGAATGTAATCACCAACATTCGGAGTCACACGAAGCTTTGAGAGTTAATAAGAGCCTCTCTCTCTAAAAATCACTTCAAGAATGTAATCACATGAGTCGAAGATCAGACAGCCTTTCAGCACTGATCTCTTCCAAATGAGCTCCTATTTATAGGTAAGGTCGGCCTCCTTTCCAACGGTCATATTTTCCTTAAAAATCGGAGGGACCTGTAAATGGGTAACTTAACCAACGGTTAGTTTATAACAGAACAAAAGATATATTTTTCTAACAATACAAGTGTAATAGAATGTACGACATCGTTTTAAGTCTCAACTATAAAGTTCGGAGTGGAGATTTAGTGTGAATGTTCAGAGTGAAAAAAAAATTATATTAAAGAGTAGACAAATTATAAGTGTAAGAAAAATGAAAGTTCAGAGTCTAACCAAAAATAATTTTCGGAGTCTAAATAAATTCAGATTGTATAAAACAAAGATGATCAGATTCTGTTTAATGGGTGAATTCTGAATGAGAATTGGGAATGAGAATTCGTCATCAGAATTCGAAATGAGGATTTACCATCAGAATTCGTAATGGGAATTCATCATCAGAATTCGTAATGAGATTTCATCTTAAGAAATCGTAATGAGAATTCGTATCCAGAATTTGGAATGAGAATAACTCATCAGAATTTGTAATGAGAATTCATCATCAGAAATCTTAATGAAAATTCATTATCAGAATTCGTAATGAGAATTCGTCATTAGAATTCGTAATGAGAATTCAATGTCGAACTTCATAAGGATTCTTATCGTGAATCTGGAGTAGAACTTAATCAGAGTTCGTATACGGAATTCGGAATTAAACATTATCACATTTTTCATTCTGGATTTCGGAGTGAAACTTTATTACAGTTCTTATCCAGAATTCAAGTCCTAAAACAAAATACTTCATATCAAAGTTTCAAACAATTCCGAGAATATAGAAATGAATCTGAATATTATACTTAAGAAAAATATGGATGAAAATATAATAAGGATAATTTTTTTCTTACAAAAGCGATTTTCCTTATAAAAGCAATTTTCCTCATAAAAGTGATTTTCTTAAAGAAAGGAGTTTGTGATTTTCAAAACAAGAAGGAATGGAAAAGTCATAAGGAAAACCTTATTGACTCAAAAATCTCCCCCTTTTTGGAAAGCCCAAAAATCCCTATGAAAAATAAATTCTAAAAGAAAGATAAACATTAAGGCTTATATCCTTTTGCTTTAAGGATATTGATGAATACGACTAACTCCCCCTTAGGCTTTGAAACTCTAAGGATCGTATTCTAGATTTTCGGAATGATATTTCATTACGATTAAGAATGTCTTCTTTAATGAGAAACTCCCCCTAAGACAAACTCTTATTAGAGTTTGTTTTCTTTCTCACCCTTTGTTACGATTCTTTTCCCCTTTACTTATTAGGGTCTTTTCCTTCTCCCCCTTTGTGATTTTCAAAATGAATTCGAGGGAATGGAAAATATAAAAAATTAGCTGAAAAATTAGGACTAACAACAAAAGAAACGAGCAGGCACAAATTTTTATTATGTTTCAAAAGCTCAACAACAAAGAAATTTAGATACAACAAAAGATAGGATCTGTCTATTTTGGATCTTTTTCCTTCACCATGAGACCCTTAAGAATAGTCTTTATCTTTTTCGAGTCTTTATGATCTTCCTCGGCTTGCTTCTCTAAAACAAAAATTCTTGCACTTTGGGATTCAATCTTTTCTTCCTGGGATAGAACCTTTTCTTCCTGAGCTTTAAGCTTTTCTTCCTGAGCCTTCATCTTTTCTTAGAACTCAATCCAATGATCCCTTTCATATTTCCAATTTTGAGAGACAGAATATAGCTTCCCATTCAGATCTCTGACTTCTTGAATCCATAAATTCTTTTCATTTGTCAATTTCTCTTCAAAGGAAGAAGTTAGCTCATTTATCTTTCTATCCTCAGTCTCAAAAGCATCCTTCACATTATCTTGAAATTCATCAAAGAGACTCATTTATTCTACATTATTCCTTGACCAACTGGTCATCCTCTTGCAAGATCTTTTGTGGGCTTCATAACCGATAAAGAAAGATTTGAATTGAGCTTATATCTCAACACACTTATCCTTGACCACAGATACGGAGTCTGATTTCTAATTCAAAGCATGTTGGAGCATCTGACATCTTGAATCAATGCTTGAGAAGGTCGGAATAGAACCTACCAACATCTTTAAAGATTGAACAACAAAGTCATTCCCCAACGAAGATGACTCCGAATCCAAGACTCTACTTGGAGAATTTTCTTTTTCAACGTGGTCAAGCTTTCTCTTTGAAGAACTACCAACTTCCTTTCTCTTCACCACTACTGAGCTCGGAGTATCAGCAAGAATTTTCTTTCCCTTGTCTCTTTTCGGAGTAGAATCCTGTTTTGGAGTTCTTTTTTCACTATCAGTCACTTGAATAATATTGTCTTCATCATCAGCAACTTTTTGATCTACATTCTCTACGTTCTCCTTCTGAGAAACATCATGTAGAAGTTATTCTTCTACATGATAAGATACTTCTTCTTCTCCTTGCTGCTCATCGTTTCCAGGAGTGACTAATTTCGAAGATTCGGCTTCTGAAGATCGGAGCGATAGATGTTCTGAAGGTGTTCCCTTATAATCATCTACTTGTTTCAAAACATCTCATGTTTCACCACTGCATTCAGCTACAACTTCTTCCTCTTCCACCCACTCAATTTTCTCTACTTCCTCAGCAGTCTTAGCAACAGCTTCTTCCGGAGCGACGAAATTTCTTCCTGAAGTCTCAGGAAGGGAGTACAAGGAAAAGAATCTCAGAACAGGAATATTTGCTGAAACCATCTCATTGAACTTCAACAATGCCTGAGCTACCTCTGCTTCAGACAACTTCTTCTTAATATTCTTTTCATTGACTTGTTTTTCTAGCTCATCCACAGTTCTTTCCTTCAAGGCCTTAGCCTCCGCAGGATCCAAGCCAAACCGAGGCTCCCCTTGCACTCTTTTTTCTTTGATCTCCGTCCATTTAGCAACTACCTCATCTGGGTAAGCTTTCTTCTTCTTTGGTTTTGGTGGTGCGGAATGAACTTCCTTAGACTTGGGATTCTCTGCTTCAACTTCATCTTCATTCAAATTTCTCTTCCTTATTGGCTTAGAGGATTCCGGATTTGCAACTTTCGGAACTGCTTCTTCTTGAGCAGGTAAATCAAGGAACTGATCGGTCTTCGTGTCAAAGGCTATATCCATCCTTTTGAGTGTACCATCACTAACCAACATAATCTTGCAAACTATTGGCATAGACATTCAATCCTCCTTGAAAGACTCAAGGCACCAGACTATCAACTTTGAGAGGATTGCTGGATACATTATGATCTGAGCTCTCAGATTCCCTTTCTTAAAATTCTCAAGAGTAATGAGAATGTGCGTCATCTGGTTAAAATTCCTTAGATTTATCAGAAAATCTACGATGAATATCCCACTCTTCTTAAAACTATCTTTTTCACCCTTTCTCATTACGATAAGGCCTTGTACCCATAATTCTAGGATCTGGAAATTTATAGACAGAGAAGCAATCTTCGGAGCCTTATCATCTGACAGTCCGAGAGTTTCTAATTATTTTTTCTTATCGAAGCTACCCTTTGAATCCGGCAACACATGAGATATAAATTCAGCTTCTCCTTCATTATTCAGCCCTACCAATCTAGCTGCCTTGGCATATGAAAGCTTATAAGTCTTACCATAAGACTTAAAAGACAACTTTTCTCTTCCAACTTCCTTAAGAAAGGAGAGTGTCTCATAAAACTCTATAAGCAAATATGAATGGACTTCATCTTGATTCCCAAGTTTCGACACAACAACATATTCCCATCCATTAAGCTTAATATTCTTGTATTTAAGAGAGTCATACTTGTTGATGAAATCAGGATGAACTAGCCTCTCTCTATATACTAACCACTTCAAAATCATCTTAGAGGAAGACATGTCTTGAAAAGCTACTTCCACAGACATTCAGATCTGAAGAACTCTGAGATGTTCGGAATGGAGAAATTTGATGTTCGGAACATCTTTAAAATGGAGAGGCAGAGCTTCGGGATGCTAGATCTTGAAAACTGATGTGGGACAACCATTTTTGGTCCCCTTTATATAGGCAATGAGAAAACGGTTCAACTTCCACGGTAGATCGAATGGTTGTGACAAGATGAGATCAGATCTGATGGTCGAAAACCAATTCTCCTGAAAACTTGAATCCGATCTTTTGAGGTTTTATTACAAACAAATATTTAAGAAAATTATAATCTGAAAACAAAATATAAGAAAATACAAGCAAGTAAAGTATGACTACAAAAACTTGAGTAAGGAAATTATAACTTTCATATTAGCTTAAGAGGATTATTCGTAATGGGTAATATAAAAAAGTCTACGAAAAAAAATTATTACGAAAAGACATAGTTATCAAAACTCAATATGAAAAACAAAGTCAGTACAGAAAACTCAGTACGAAAAATATTATAAGAATTTAGTAAAAAATAAATTTAAAAAAATTTGAATATGAAAAACTCATTATGAAAGACTCGGTATGAAAATATCGTTATGGAAATACCAGTATGAAATTTCCCATTCCAGAAGTGTTCAATAAGAAGTTTTTGATTCCAGAAGTCTTCTATATGAACATATCCATTCGGGAAATTTTAGTTCCGGGAATTCCATTCCAGAAACGTAGTTCTGAAATGTTTGAAAACTATCTTTGAAAAATTTTATTACTTTCACAATCAAATGTACTCCCCCTATAAAAAGGAGTTTATTAATGTAAGGAAACTTTTTCAACAGAAAGTTAATTAAGAAGGATTACCTTACAGTTATCATTCCTAACTTTTGTTTAATGTATTCAAATCTATCATAAGGAAAAGATTTTGTGAAAATATTAGCAAGTTGATCTTGTGTTCCGATAAACTGAAGAATAATATATCCTTTTTGTGTGTGATCCCTAAGAAAGTGATCCCTAATATCTATGTGTTTTGCACGAGAGTGATGTGCAGAGTTCTTAATAAGGGCAATGGCACTTGTGTTATCACACAAAATTTGAGTTTTAGTAAAACTCATGCCATAATCTGTGAGTGTGTGTTGCATCCACGACACTTGAGCACAATAACTTTTATCTACTACATATTCAGCTTCAGCAGTGGAGAGTGATACAGAATGTTGCTTCTTACAAGACTAAGAAACTAACGAATCTCCTAAGAAATGACATGTTCCGGATGTACTCTTTCTATTCATTCTACATCCACCAATGTCAGCATCAGAAAAACTTTTTAGAACAAAATCATTTCTAGAAGTATAAAATAATCCTAGATCCATGGTTCCCTTAAGGTAGAGAAAAATTATTTTAACTGCCTTTAAATGAGATTCCTTAGGATTGGATTGATATCTTGCACATAAGCATACTGAAAACATTATGTCTGGTCGACTAGCTGTTAAGTAAAGTAAACTTCCTATCATACCTCTAAAATATGTTTGATCTATTGGTTTCCCAGCTTCATCAAGATCTAAAGAGTTTGAGGTACCGATAAGATTAATTATACTCTTAGTGTTGCCATAACCATACATTTTGAGAAGATATTTAATATACTTATGTTGAGGTATGTAGGTTCCTTCTGGTTTTTGAGAAATTTTAAAACCAAGGAAAAAAGTTAACTCACCCATCATACTCATTTCAAACTCATATTTCATTAGACTTGCTAAAGAGTCGGTCAAAGATTGCTGAGTTGAACCAAATATGATGTCATCAACATAAATTTGAACAATCAAAACATTTTCTTATCTTTATTTATAAACATAGTTGGATATGAATTTCCCTTAACATAGTTATTTTGAAGAAAAAATCCAGTAAGTCTATCATACCATGCTCGTGGGGCTTGTTTAAGACCATACAGAGCTTTGGTAAGTCTAAAAACATGATTAGGATGTTTTTTATCTTCAAAGCCAGGAGGTTGTTCAACAAAAACACCCTCTTGAACATAACCGTTAAGAAAAGCACATTTCACATCCATTTGAAAAAGTTTAAAATTAAAGAATGCTACAAAGGGAAGTAGAATACTGATAGATGCAAGTCTAGCTACTGGAGCATAGTTTTCTTCATAGTCTATTCCCTCATGCTGATTATAGCCTTTAGCAACAAGTCTAGCTTTATATCGTACTATGACTCCATTTTCATCACATTTATTTCTGAATACCCATTTTACTCCAATTACAGAAGTTTCCTTAGGTCTTTCAACCAATGTCAATTCTTTATTCCTTTCGAATTCATTTAGTTCATCTTGCATGGCTTTGATCCAATCATCATCACCTAAAGCTTCATCAGTGCTTTTAGGATCTAATTGGGAAAGAAATGATAGATGTTCTACTTAATTTCTTAAGGAACTTCTAGTCCTTACAGGTTGATTTACATCACCAATGATACTATCACTGGGATGATTTTTATGAAACACCTGATTTGGGTTTTGAAAAGTCTGTTCATCAACATAGGGTAGAAAGTCTTCTGGGGTAAATGTTTCAGAAGTATCTTCTTGAACATTATCCTTATCAAAAGGTTCTTCTATCAATGGTTGACGATCAGTTTTTGAAATCACTTCCAAGGATGTAGGCTGGTATGGTTTAAAAAGAAAAGGATCAGACTCATCAAATTTTACATGCACGGTTTCTTCAACAGTACAATTGTTTTTATTAAAAACTCTATAAGCCTTAGATGTTGTGGAGTAACCTAAGAAAATTACTTCATCAGATTTCGGTGTAAATTAATGTAAGTTATCTTTAGTATTCAAAATGAATACTTTGAATCCAAAAACCTTGAAGTAGGATAGTCATGGTTTTCTACCATTCCATAACTCATAAAGGGTTTTATTAAGAAAAGGTCTAATCAAAACTCGATTTATAGTATAGAAAGCAGTACTTACAGCTTCAGCCCAGAAATGTCTAGCTATAGAAAATTTACTCAACATGGTTCTAGTTATCTCTTCAAGAATTCTATTTCTTCTTTCAACTACATCATTTTGTTGAGGAGTTCTAGGTGATGAAAAATTGTGAGTAATACCTTTTTTACTACAAAAAGTTTCAAAATCAGAATTTTGAAATTCTCTTCCATGATCACTATGAATAATTTTCAATGGAAGGTTTTTCTCATTTTTAACTTGAGCTCTAAAACTTTTGAAACAAGAAAAAGCTTCAGACTTCTTTTTCTAGAAAATAAACCCAAGTAAATCTAGTGTAATAATCAACTAGAACAAACACATATTATTTGCCTCCAATACTTCTAGTTTGTGTTGGACCAAAAAGATCTATGTGCACTAAATGTAATGCATCAGTTGTCGAGGCTTCACCGATTGATTTAAAAATAGATTTATGTTACTTTCCATATTAACAAAGATCACACACTTTAGAAGAATCAAATCTAATCATTGGTAGATCCTTAACTAGTTTCTTCTTAGAGAGTTTACATAGGTTTCTAAGGTTACAATGACCTAGTCTTCTATGCCATAACCAGAAATGATCTTCCATTGCACTTAGGCAAGGTAAATCTTGACTCCTGGGGTCTTATAAGTTTAAGGTGTAAACATTCTCAAGCCTATTGGCCGAGAGAATAAATTTTTCCTTGGAATTGTGAACTAAGCACTTATTATTCCTAAAATTCACAAGGTAACCTTCATCACATAACTGACTTTTGATAATGAGGTTGTGTTTAAGACCCTTTATAAAAAGAACATTTGAAATCAAAGTTTTACCTAAAAGAACAATATTACCAATACCAACAATATCTCCCTTAGCATTGTCTCCGAAAGTTACCTTTCCTCCTTTCATTTTGATAATCTTTTCAAAATAGCTTTTGTTACCAGTCATGTGCCAGGAACATCCCCTATCCATGTACCATGTATTGTTGCTGGTACTCTCGAGTTGCTGCTCCATTGAATGCTTTTACTAGGAAGAACCAGGTCTTCTTGTGGAGCGAGAAGTGCCAGAAATCTTTTGACTAACTGAAGGAGAAGTTGGACAGTGCCCCCGTACTCATGTTTCCAGAGGAAGGGTTGTTGTATGAAGTGTTTTGTGATGCTTCGGGCCTTGGTCTGGGGTGCGTGCTGATGCAGAAGAAGGGAGTGATTTGTTATGGGTCTATGTAGTTGCGCCCTCATGAGCGTAACTATGCCACCCATGACCTGGAGCTTGCAATAGTAGTGTTCGCATTGAAGTTGTGGCGACATTACCTCTTTGGGGAGAGCTTGGTGGTCTTCTCAGATCACAAGAGCCTACGTTATATCTTCTCCAAGTGTGACCTGAACTTACAGCAGCATAGATGGGTCGAGTTTCTCCAAGACTATGACTTCGAGATCTCTTACAATGAAGTTAAGGGCAACGTTGTGGCTGATTCCCTGAGCAGGAAGTCACATAAGGAAGTGGTTCGGGAATCCGCTGATGCATGGAAGGCGATGTGAGAGTTGGATGCCCTGCACATAGATACAAGGGAAGAAGGTGTTAGAGGCTATTTGTTCCAGATGATGGTGCAATCCTCCTTGTCGCAGCAGGTGGAGGAGTCTCAGTGGGGGGACTCTGAGGCAGAGGTGATGCGGGATCGTGTCAATCAGGGGAATGCTCCAGAAGGATGGTAAGAGGATAGCCGACATCAGATGCTTTTATGTGGAAGGTTGTTTGACCTAGAGGCGATGCATGAGGGAGTTCTCCGTGAGTTCCATAGCTCATCCTTAGCGGTACATCCAGGAGTTTCAAAAATGTACAGAGGACTGAGGGATCAGTTTTGGTGGCCTGGGGTGAAACGGGCAGTGGCAGAGTTTGTGGATAAGTGCCTAGTGTGTCAGCAAGTAAAGGTTGATCACCGTGTTCCTGGTGGTTTGTTGCATCCTTTAGATGTCCCAGAGTAGATGTGGGATGACATCTCGATGGACTTCGTCATAGGACTACCCAGAGCTCAGGGTGGTTATGATGCTATCTGGGTAGTGGTGGATCGTCTGATGAAATCAGCTCACTTCTTAGCAATCAATGAGTTGGGCCTAGTGATTACCTTAGCACAGAGGTACGTAGACGAGGTGGTGCGTTTTCATGGAGTTCCGAGGACCATCGTCTCAGACCGGGATACACAGTTTACCTCATGAGTCTGGAAGGAGTTACAACATGATTTCGGCACCCAGCTACGCCTTAGCACTGCATTCCACCCCCAGACCAATGGGCAGACGGAGCGGACAATCCAGATGTTGGAGGATATGCTGCGAGCATGTGTTCTGGATTTCGGAGGATCATGGGTACGACACTTACCTTTAGTAGAATTTTCCTACAACAACAGCTTCCACTCTACTATTTTCATGGTACCATTTGAGGCATTGTATGGAAGGCCATGTCGTTCACACATTTTCTGGGCAGAGGTTGGTGAGACAGGTGCTCTTGTGCCAGAGGTAGTGCAGAGCACCACGGAGAAAGTCCAGCTTGTACGTGAGAGGATGAAGGCGGCTCAGGACTGACAGAAGTCTTATGCGTATCGTCGGAGGTGGCCCTTAGAGTTGGAGGTGGGAAATCATGTGTTCTTGAAGGTTTCCCCTCGACGGGGGCAGTAGAGGTTTGGGAAAGGGATCAAGCTCTCACCAAGGTTCATCGGACCTTTTGAGGTGCTGAGGCAAGTCGGTGAGGTGGCATATCAGCTGGCCCTGCCACCTTAGTTGGAGAAGGTTCATGATGTATTCCACGTCTCCCAGCTTCATCGGTACTTACACGACGACTCCCACGTTATCGACTGGGGAGAGTTAGATATGGGAGACGAAGCGACCTTCGAGGAACAACCAGTCAGAATCGAGGATCGTAAAGAGAAGGTTCTCCATGGACGAACCATTCCCTTGGTTCGTGTGTTGTGGAGGCATGGCGGTATCGAGGAGAGAACTTGGGAGCAGGAGACCCAGATGCGCACTAAGTACCCGAGGTTGTTTTGACTTGTGTTTTCCCTTGTTCGTCTGAGCTTTGTGTTGACGTCGTACTTTGTACCTTTTATATATGGAATTCTTGGCTTGTCAGTTGTGAGGCCTTTTGTTTCCTTGTTCCCTGGTAATTTGTAACATTTCTGGATGTGTGGGAAGGGGGAAACCAGAACCTTAACCGAGATGCATTAATGCGGATGCGATTGAACCCATGCGGGTGAGTCAGTGCCGCCTAAAGCGGATAATATCTCGACATAGGAGAAGGATTTTCCCAAAACCACATGTTCGGGCAGTGTGTTGGTTGTGTGGTGTTGGGGGTTAGTTCGAGTTGAAAATCCTAATATATGGAAGTGGGAATACCCAATCCTTAATCAAGACGCATTAATGAGGATGCGATTAAACACGTGCAGTCGAGTCAGTGCCGCCTAAAGCGGATAATATCTCAAAATAGGAGAAGGAATTCCTAACACCTATAATTTGGATTGTTGGTTGGGTTCCTGTTATAACGAGGGCCCTAAGAGGTATCTTGTTGGGTTCCCCTGGGTTGGTTTTTGAGTTCTCGGGGATGAGAATGTTTTAAGAGGTATCTGATGTAATGGCCCGGACCACTCCGGCCCATTCCTTTGTCAAAAAGAAGGCCACGAAGTGTTCTGGAGGGTATAATGGACTTTTCCCACACTTTCCAGAATTTTGAAACTACACGCCGTGTAGTTTGAGTACACGTCGTGCACCCTCTTTCCGGGTATACCCCGTGCGTATAGCCGTGTCTTTTCCGCGTGAAGAAAATCGGTACACACCGTGTGTCCAATCTACACTCCGTGTAGTCCTTCCCTGCGTATGTGTTACTGTGTGTTGACCAGTCGTCGGTCATGTACCGCGTTAGAGCCGTGTCCTTGCCATGTTCCATAAATGGGTACACGCCGTGTGTCCAATCTACACGCCGTGTAGTCCTTCCCCGCGTATGCGTTACCTTCAAATCGTGTGTTGATCAGTCAACGGCCTCATAACCTTGTTGGAGGCCGCGTGGAGACCGTGTGAAAACGGCCAAGTACACACCGTGTACCATAAGTACACACCACGTACTTTTTCTTTTCATGCCAATAAAAGGAGGGGTCCCCTCCTACTTTTAACTAAAACCTCTCCTCTACTCTCCCTTGAGCAAAGCTCCCTCAAGAGACTCGAAGGCTCTTTCATCCATAAATTTTTCGTCCGAGCTCTGATTTACGATCCTTCAGCGGCCACGGGATCGTAAAGACGAGGCGGAACATCCGAGATTGGATTCGTTGTCTTTCCTTTGGCTTTTCCTCTCCGACTTCCACCCAAGGAGGTTTTTTCAGGACGCTGACGAACGTCTTCTAAAGTTGATCCGGGGGAGCGTTGTGACCAGAACCTGTTGAGGTAGGGGTTTTACCTTCGTCTCTCTAATTAGTGCATCATGCGGGGTGGGTATCCTTTTTGTTTTCATGAGAAATAGTTTAACCTTTAAATAAAGATAATAACTGGTTAAAGAACTGGGATGGGAAGTTTGTGATTGCTTTTACATTACCTTTTATATCATGTGATATTATGTTGTGAAATGAATAGGCTTATGCCTACTGAAAATCACGGTCGTTGGGGGCCTTTTCTTGCGCAATAAAATGTTTCCGTACATTTCTAGACTATTTTTGTGAGTGAAACTTTGTTGAATGCGGAAATTGGTTAATCACGTAAAGTTGGCTGATTAAATGGAAATCTGGAACCCTTGTGAGATCACCCCAGTTAAACAAAATGGAATAATGAGCATGTGGGTGTTGGCTTGGTTACGTGGCATATGTTGGGGTTGTTTTGTGGGTTGTTGTGGATCTGGTATGTAGCGGGGCTGTGGTTGACTTGGTTGTGGGTTGGTGTGAATGTTGTGATGGTGATGGGTAGTGTGGCTGTAATAAATGGTATTAAAGGGATATTGATGTACGGGTTTCAGTGCGGTTGTGGTTATAACAGTTGGCAGCGGGGCTGCAGGGTTGGGTTTTAATGTGAACAGGTTATGGTTTGTGATTAATAAATAATATATGTGGAAGAGTTAATGAATGGTGGGGATTGGTAATGAAACGAATATAATAATCAATGGATTGGTTGGTTGTTAAGAAGGGTTTTGTTGTTCTGCTTATGTTTCCCTAACATGTTTTGTGGATGACATGGATATGTTTTACGAACGATTGAAGTGGTTGGTTGTAGATAGTTTCCCAGTAGTTAAGAAACTAAATAAGATAATTTCGGCTGAAACGTGAAAACCTTAATGGGGTTGGGTTTGTTTTTTGTATGCATGCTTCATGGTAGCAGTGTCGAGTCATGTGCTCAGTTTCTCTTTTTAGAAGCCATAGGTTGGGCTGATTGGTTTCTATATATATATATCTGTATCTTTTGTGTTTTATCGCACCACAACCATGTTGAGAACTTAGTGCCGAACACTCCAATTTCATGGGAGAGGGTGTTTTCCCATAGTTACTAGCTCCATCCTGCTCCTTCTCCCCTAGGCTGTGATGGCATGAGGCGACCTTACACCTAAGACAATTTAGGTAGGTTTCGATTTTAGGCCCTGGTGTCTTCGGGTGAGAGTTCTGTTACTATTACTGTTCCCAAGAATCTTCGGGATGAGGCCCAGGTGTCTTCGGGAGGGGATTTGGTTGTGGTAGTGAGGCCTAGGTGTGTGCGGGTGGGATGTGTGGGTGTGAGGCCCAGGTGTGTGTGGGCGGGATACGTGGTGGTGAGGCCCAGGTGTGTGCGGGCGGGATGTGTGGTTGTGAGGCCCAGGTGTTTACAGGCGGGGAGAGCGTGACAATGTTAGGACGTTCAACTAACTATTGGAAAATGGTGTGGGGTAACCTATACTCTTGTTCTTGTACTACTACTACCTGTTGTGATTGTGTTTTGGTGAGTGTGTCTGGTGAGGTTGGGTGGATAGATTCTGTTGTTAGGTTTCTTCTGTTGTTCTCAGAGGACATTAGTATGTCTCCCCACTTGTGCATGAGAGAATTAGGTTTCCCTACTGAGTATACTTGAATGCTCACCCTACGTTTACTTTAAGGTTTCCAGGAGGACTACCAGGGTCGTGCGGGACCCTACTAGTTAGGCAGTTGGAATTGTTGCAGCTGTTGTTCTCTTGTTTTCTTTTGGTATTGTACTTTTGTGCTTTCTTGTACTTGTACCTTGTTATTAAATTGTTTAAACATGTAGGTGGGCATGGTTTGGGTTTATTTATATAAACTTGTTCTTTTATCATTTTGGTGGTTGACTTGTCCTATTTCCCAATTCTTAATAATAAAAAGGGCACTGCCTCCTATATTTGTGAAAACTCATACCCTTGGTGCTAGTCGCCTTCCTGAGTCCTACTGGAGGCGGGACTCGGGGGTTCATTATCTCCCTTTAACCATTTCCAGCTCAGGAGGTTCATCATTGGTGGGATGGGGTCGTGACAATTTACATTTATCCAATAAAATTTAGAGGCATAAAATGGGAATGAATCTAATATTAAGCATAATTTACATTAAAAGGCTGATTTACCGCCTTTTAAATGGATAACCCCCATTAAATCCAATTTTGGTCACTTAAATACATTTTAATTGACCACATATATTCTTTTTTTATAATGGGGACATCAAAATTTACTTTCTGAAATTTTTTGGAATTTTTCTGATAATGTTCATTTTCTAATGAATAGTTAAAAATATTGTATTTTAATTCAAAAATGTATTTTAATATAATTTATTTATATGGTTAGATTGTCTTTTTAATCGTTTTTAAAGTTAAATTAGATTTTATTTTTTCCATTTAATCCAATTTTGGTCAATGTAATTAATTTCACATTAAATTTGGAAATAAACAAATGTCATTCTTTTGATAGTTATTGTTTCTTAAAAACAAGCTATTTGTATTCAAAATGTGTATTAATGTTAAATTAATTAACACAAATTTTAGTTTTTAAATTTAAAAAAATATACAACATTTTTTAATTCGGAATATCAAATAAATCTTAGGCTAAACTTTTGGAATTGTTTTGAAAAACATCAATTTTTTTATGAATAGTGAATTCACATAATAGAAGTTAAAAAATGGATTTTTCATTTAAATGAATTTTTACCCCTTCTGTGAATTTAAATTCGAAAATCTGACATTCATGGTTGTTTTCAATAAGTAAAATTTGATCAATAAAATGAAAATAATTTTTGGTGAAAAGTAACTTTGACTTTTATTTATCTCTGTTAAAGGTAAATAAGGTAATTCAAGGTAAAAAGAATATTGTAATAATTCAATATTACCTTAACACATGCCCTAACCTTATTGGATGAGTATTGTCTAACCATGGGAATCTTTGGGTCTATTTTGGGACCCAATTGATCTAGTTATGAAAGAAAATGACACTTTAGATTAATTAATTTAATGTAAAGGCAAAAATGACTTAAACAAATATCTTTCAGTAAATTAACTTTTATATAGTGTTAAATAAATTATATTTTTGACTATAAATATGAATTGGAATTCTAAAAATATTTCAAACATCATGGTATTTTTTTCTATAATTTTTTGACATCACATAAATTAAATTATGTATGACAGAACAATGACGTAGTATTTAGTTCATTAATAAAAGATTTAAATAAATAAGATTATAAATATTAAAATAACATCGAAAACCTGTCCAATTCCTATAGGATGATATTATTTCAACTATGAGTCATCTTATCTTCGACTATAATGTTTTTTGAACCTTTAATAACAGAATATCATTGTATAATAAAATATTATTATCACACTTTCCTAAAGATCACCTCCTCTCCCTTATAAAAGAAGACCACTTCTATCCAATTCCTCACACCACTCAAGCCTTTTAGATCATCCAAAATCTGCCCAATTAAGTTCCCTACATCACTCTCCTCCTCCTAGAAGCCTTAACTTAGTCATACGGTACTTTAAAAAGTCCATTGGATCAAACCAAAGAGAGTTACCCCTATTAAAGGTAACAGTTTCTCTTAAATTGTTTTTTCTTTTATTTTTTTTCTCCAACCCATAAAAGATTTATAGTCCTTTATTTTATAACAAAACTAGTATCATCAATATAATAGGATGTTTTTATGAGAATTATTCGAACTACAGTTACACGGACATCAATCTTATGGGTGACGAACATAATTTTTCTTTTGATGGAAAACTAACGCCTCACGAAACGACGATTTATCAAATATCTCAAACCACATCCATAGAGGCCATTATGATGGCACTTTATTTATATATGATATATAATATGTTTATATTTTCTTTATGATTCTATATTTTTCTATTTATAGAAATATTTTTTTGTTTCCATAGTGGGTAAATACGATAATCTCAATAGAGGAAGTGCGGACTACCGCCCCCTCAAAGTGATATGACTCGTTAATTCCTTATATTGGATGTATAAAGGATGGAGTTAAAAATATTTTTTATGATATTATTATTTAATTATAATATAACCATGTATCATTATGTTTTTAATTCCATTAAAATAAGAAATAGAAATTGACGTAGCGTTCATGCGTACGTACGACTTACCGTCTCAATGAACGATGCATTTCATTTCTTACCTCTAAATGTTATGTATTATTATAAATACATGTATATACTAGATATATATGATATGTATTATATCTAAATCATTAATATAATTCTGAAGATAATTGATATCTTACCACAAGAACAACTTGTAATTATAAGGTGTTCATTTTTTTACTCAAGTACCAAATATCGACAAAACAACTGTTATAAATTTAAATGATTACATAATGTTTATAACAAGGTAATAAGTAATAAAAAAGTAATAATAAACATTAAAAGGGTTCTTAAGAAATTATATATTAACATTAGTTTATTATTCATGAGATTAAAGATTGAACGGGTCATGTCAGTCACAATGTAAGGGATTTTCTTACCTCACTTTTAATTACATAAGATTTCAATTGTTCGCCACTTATTTATAGAATGTGGTGTATTGTGTGCTTCCATTTGATACATATTAAAAATATTATATTTATATACATGGTATTCTGTGGTTCATTTGGTGGTTATTAAATTTTGGTCATACGACTCGATTGATTACGATGGAGTAAGGGCTTTTCATCTCACTTTTTTATTCATGTGAGAATCATGCTATATTTGCAACTATTTCCTTTTATGTGATGTATTTACTACCCATTATTGTACTCTTTGAGTAATATAATTTGATTTATGAGTATTTAAATCTTCATTTTATGATCCTTCTTTCATGTGGTGTATGTTATGTAAGTTACCAAATCGTTAGGGGAACCTTTCACCCTCCTCTTTTTAAACGACTTCTTTTTGTTATGTCTTTTAATTTACATCTTATTATGTTGGGATATGTTATTCTATATAATTATTGATGTAAAAATTATATCCAAGTGTTTAGATACCCATTTTATATCATCAACTCATTTTCTGAATTTTAAAGTGACTTTGTTAGTTTGTCGAATTTTTACAAGGGAACTTCTTAACACAATTTCAATTCTTTGGGCTCAACTTGTACTTCTTGAATATGTACTCCGATGAATATGTATGAATGAACTATGATTGTTTTACACATAATATCCACTTATATTGGGTGTATTTATAATTGTGACACATAATTATGTGATTGATTTATAATTGATTTAAGGATACCATCTTTATAAGAGAGTTCATCTCAATTTACATTTCCACTGATACTTCATTGTTGTTATGCAAAAATACCATCTTATATGGTTTATATACTATCCTTTATCATATTATATCATGAATACCTATATTCCCATTATATTATAATGTTTTGTGTAAATTTTAGTCCTCATTTATTTGAATTGAAGAATCTCTCTTTTTGTTAAAAAAACTATTTAACCAAAATATCGCTTTAAAAGTTTTAAAGATTTACACTCATTATTTTCCATGTTTTCAGAATGGGTTTTAGGATTTATTTATATGGGCATTAATTTCATCAAATTAAAATTCATTTAAAATCTTCAATGTGGTATGGGACTCTTTGATTCAAAAATCTCCTTTTAAATTGTTTTGAAAATGATTTGATAATGTATTGTGTATTTCTATATCATTAATTGATATATTAGAAGGTGAAAATGTTATCTTTCATTTATACATATGTTATGTGTTATGATTATTTTATGGTTATTGTGCATTGTTTACATATGTGGGTGGTTCCATGATAAACCTAGGCAGGGTGAGCCCGAGATAGCTCTCCAATGCATTGGGTAACGTGACGGAGGTAAAAGTGATGTTTCTCCTAAGAGATTTAGGGAATATATGGTGATGGGTATTCCAAGTGTAACTACCTATGTATCTGTGACAGATACAATGTAAGATTGATATGTATACCATAAGTAAACTTTATGATATATGATTTGTGTGTGTTATTCATAAATCTTATGATTTTTTAAGGTTTGTTATGATTGAAAATTATAGTTTCATTGATTTGTATTTATTGATGGAATAATGTTTTACATCCTTATTTTTTAACCCTTGCTGATCTCTTTATTCTCATCCCATGTATTTCAAATGTTTTCCATAGTACATAAAGATTAATAGGGTCAATTATGAGATCAATGAAAAGTCATTTTGTTTTAAATATGGAACTAGACATGTTTCTTTTTCAGAGTTTTTTTATGAAAACATGGATACTAAGTAGTAGTGTGTAATTATAATATTCAAGTTTTTATGTAATAGTTATGGACTAATTCTCTAAAACACTAAACCTGAAAAGATCCCCAATTTTAATTATTCATTTCATTCAATATTATGTAATGTTATATGGTCGGGTCATTATAAGACTAGCCTATGATAGAATATCAAAAAACATATATAGATGGGATAAAATAATTACCATAATCACATTATTAATATATACCATAAATAAAACCCAATTCCACCTCATCAAAAAAAATGAAGAAGTATAAAGTCCACAATTACCCATATATAATAAATTTAACCAAGAAATAGATCGAGAGATAAAGGGAGTTAATCAGAAGAGTAGATATCCACCAAAATAAAATTGAAGGATGCCAGGGTTTTGTGGGATAGTTTCCATATCAAATAATGGAGTTAAAGACATGCATAACTGGTAAACCCACTAGGTATGATATATTTACAATGTAAAAAATGGATTCTTTCATGTTGATACCAAAACATACCAAAGTCATATTATTAAAGAATTAATTATAGAGCAACATGAGTTATCAGATCCTCAGAGACCTAATAAAATTAATAATGATATTTTATAACTAAAAATTGAATTGGTGGAAATTTATTATATTTAATGACTTAATTTAATAAGATTAATGATAATTAGTTGATCCTATGTTATCACTTGTGGCGGATTTGATGGTTTTCGTTTCTTAGGAAACTACATGTCATTAATTCATATTGAATCTAAAAAATAGAACAATTACCAAAAAGAAATAGTCAATTTAATCCATACACTATTCAAAGTATATTAAATAATTAACATAGAGGATCAATTCACTGATAACTCCAGAAAATTGTATTGTGCTATCACCCAACAAGTGTCAATGTTAATGTTGATGAAGATGAAGAAGAGAGTAACTCATTTGAATAAAACACTTAAAATAATGAACTAATTTAAGAATTAAAGAACATAAAATGACATCATATCCATACATGTGATACTCCAGTGGATAAACTGATACTTGGTTTATCCATCTATTAATGATAATCTATCATTGGAAACGGGAAGTAGGCTCGTGAGGGTGGAATTAAAAAAGAAAAATAGTAAAAAAAACAATTTTTCCACTATTGATTGAAGAATGTATACAAATATGATGTCAATATATTCACTAATTAATAAAACAATATCAATTTTTCATAAATAATATAAGAATAATTGAATAAAAAGAAATTTTATTATGAAGAAATTATTAATGAAAAACATCAATGAGAAAAAATGAATGTGGGGTTACAAAATGAAAGCATAATAATAAATTTAAAAGAAAAACAAGGATCCCCTAATTTTAAAACTAAAACTTCCATACATAGAAATATTTGGATTCTAGGGTCTATCACCATCAATAAATTCATTCAACATTAATTAGTTGTGTGAAAATGAGGGTGGGATGTCAAAGGAAAGTAGACTTGTAATGTTAACCATAAAATTAATATTGGATTGTCCACATTATCAACGTGAAAATTTGGAATTAAATATGGATGAATAATTGATGGATGAATGGTGTAAATATCTTCTTAAAATTTTCTTATAATTGCTGTAAAAAATTCATTACAATTGGATATTCCATTTAGATGTTATGCTGAAATTGCTAGGATGCTTTTATGAGCCATCATATCTAGGCTACAAATAAAATGTCAATATGGGATATATAGATGTCCTTTTAAAATTCATAATTATCTCTATAAATCATTTAATTAAATTATATCCATAAAATTATCTTTCTACTATTATAATTTTAGCTTCATTTGGCTATAATTGTGGGATCCACTTTTATTTGAGGGGCCTAAGGCACATCACACTTTGTCCAAAAATTTCAATATTCCTTACCAAAATTCACCATATTCCCTTGAGATTAATCCATCTATCCTAAAAGAAGAATTTTATAATGACATTTATCAATCACATACCAACATATAAAATTTAACTAATGAATAATAAATTTTCCCAAAAAATTGATTTATTGAGCCAAAATTTATACATTAAACATGAATTTATGAGGTGATGATAAATTAAGTTCAATTAATATAATGATCTAAAATTGTTTTTTTAGACATTTAAATACATGAATATTAAAACATAATCAATGAATACTAGCCAATCTTCAATTATAATTAGATCCTTAATCCATTTGGGTTTCATGTCCAACAAAAAATATTCCTTTGTATAAAAAACCTTAATTTAATTTTTTATAGGTAAAATACCAGTGTATAGTGTAAAAATGTTTTATAAATTTATATTGAATAAAATATTGGGATAATTGTTTAATTTATATAATAATTTTGATATTTAAAAGTAAATTATCTCTGTAGAAATCACTAGAAGAAACCCACTACATGAAGACCATAAAAAACAATTCTACATTCAAACATTTGAGGTTTGATATTAAACACTATACGAGTGCATGAATTTTATATTTTATGTCACAATATCCCAACCATTGGTAATTTTTTCTCTAGTATTTCATGTGGAAAATGGGTGATCTATAAATAGGTGAGGCTACTACTCCCTCTCCGATGATTCGTGCTCCCATGCCTCATGAGAATTTAATCTCTATCACTATAACACTATGACAAACAGAAGAGAATCCCAATACAATATTTTCACCTAAGTATTATGGATATCCATTGGTTTATCTAAAATATAAACATATTTATCCTACTAAATCTCTTCCCATCTCACAATAAGATAGGGACCAAGAATGTATTTCCTGAGAAGATAAATGTGGAAACATTATGTATTCATGTAAGATGAGGAAGATTTATTGAAGATATGAAACACGAGAATTACACTTAGAGACCTAAAATATCCCGACATATATTCGATACTTCTTTACATATTTCCGAAGATGATAATGGAATAACCATGTAGAATTTTTCATGAAAACGTGTTCACCAATAGAAAACATTAAAAGGACACCATCAATTATATGCATGTTATTTATACCAACATTGAGTTTTAGATATTCATATATGTATATATTAGATCCTTGTCGATTTCTATTGAATGTGACTCGATCCCATGAGAGAGGCCTCTATCACCACTTCAAAACAATTAGGTTACATGGGTATCCAAAAAAATTATTAAATGGATAATTTTTAATTGATAACCAGTATCTTGTGTTATGTGAACAAATGACAAGTCCTAGATTGTTGTCCCATTACCTATTAAAATCACAGAAATAGGAACAAATCTTATCATCATAGATCTGAATATATTCTTCTATCTCTCTATGATTACCTAAATGTTATGTTTTACTCAACTTGACATGATTTCCCATTACATCATGGAGAATCATCTAGAACCAAGAAGTAAAAATGAGATCTCTTCCTAAGATAATAGTAGAGGGAACCCCAAAAAACATACAATACCATGAACATAAAACATAAAAATATTGAAAACATCATTATTATCCATAATTATAATCAAATGGGTTGATTTTTTCATCTAATAAACCACCACCAATATATAAATATTCTCATTGTGATTCCTTGTTAATTTAAAAAAAATAATTGTCCACCTTATCACATGTGCAGTCGAACACCAAAATATCATGGAGTAGAGTTGAAGGCTTCAAATTCTCTAAATTTATCTACAGTAAAGTGTACCAGTGGGATAAATAATCTACAATGTCATGCTTCATAATCAGAGACCTAAATCACTATCTCATATCATAAAAAATATCCACCTTTCCATAATTAATGACACATAAGGAAATAAGATAATTATGGAATATTGATATATTTATAGATACTAGGATGAAAATTTGACAGACAGAATTCTTCATTCCCATTCTCAGATCTTGATTAATCCAAGATATCATCCGCAAACATAATGAAAAAAATATCAAGATAATAATGTAATATATAACAACCCTATCCTTTTACACATATTATTACATTATTTTAATCATAATTAATTGTCAAATACAATCCAAGAATAAAAAATTCTACTTTATTAAGAATATTAGGTAAATAATTAGATGGTGTTAAACCGAAATAAATAATTATTTTATTTAAAACACACAATGAGATAATAACTTCATTAATGGTCTTACATCTAAATAGGATAAAATTGGGACTAAATTTACAATGGGATGAGCTGAAAAATCCCAATAGGGGATTAAACATAGGAAAAAAGAATAACAATTGAGTTAGAATGAATAACATGATGAAAAAAAGTAATGACATACGAATACAAAATTTAATAACAAAACATATAACATGGGATCATGAAATCATGTATACATAGGAATTTGGATGTAATATATAACATTACATAAACATGATTCATGGCTATCTACCAAGAATATATCTCATTGTGGAAAAAGTACCATAATGGAATAGGGTTTACTCTATATCCAAACATGTTGTGTCATGAGACTGAACATTACCTAATTAATTGGATAGATATATGTGTTCAACCTTGATAACAGGTTCCGGAATATGTGTTTCATATTAATAATCAAATATAACAAATAAACATAAGTTTTACCCACGTAAATAAATGGGTTTCGTAATCATGTCATAAGGAATCATCGATGGGTGTATCATTATGGTATTTATGAAAAATGTATTTAAATCGCACATGGGAATTCATAAAAGAATATTGGAATAAATCATGAAAATTTATTGTAAAGAACCATAAATTTCAAGGAAAATTATTTCTTAATTTCTTTGGAATTTTACGAGTCTGCAGTTTCTGACGGAACCCAAATCCGAGGCCCGGTGTGCCCGGAATCAATTTTCGATGTTTAGCTTGGGTATGTTCAATAAACGAACGAGCTGGTTTTTCTATCTATTGAACCGGTGCTCGAAATTGAAATCTGAGGGCACCGATGAACTCACATCGCTGTTAATTGCTTAGGTGGACCTTTCTAGTAGTTGTGTTTTGAGCGGGTTGAGGTTTAATAATTGGGGATTTATAATAATTTAAATAAAATTTGTTGTGTATAAATTTTATTTAAGGAAGGTGGTTTTTATCCTACAAAGGGGGAGTTATAGGTGGGTCCCACACCCACCTAACCTTCCAATGGAGAGTTTATTGTTGTGGGGCCCACATGAGACCCTCACTCCTCACCTCCCCATAACCCCTTCAACTCCCCATAACTCACCCCTTGTTAATTACAGGTAAACTCCAATCATTTATTGGAGTGGAGCCTCTCAACATCCTATCTCTCTCATTTAATTTCTTTTCAATTAATTAATAAGATTGAATTAACTTGAATTGAGATGGAAGTTTTCTAAGATGGGGGAAAATATCATTTCTAATATTTGGATAGGAAAATATTATGGGGAGAAACCCTCGAGAATTAAGAGAACTATAACCCTCCATGAAGAATGGTTCTCCTTTCGAAGGACCTTCAACGAATGATGCTCGAGCCAGGATCGAAGGCCTTTGTGGAAGCAACGAACGCCAACGATCATCGTCACCTTCATCTCCTCCCTTGCGACGATGTCAACGAGCTGACGTCCACCCTCTCGTGATATCAGCATCGAACGAAGAACCTTTGTTAAGGGTTGTTGTGTTCATGATTCAATACCGTTCAACAACATCATTTAATTCATGAGTTCCGTTGGGCCGCTTGATACCATCTTGACGAGGAAGGGCTCGAACGACATGAACACGGTCCGACCCTTCCCTATTTGTTTGTTGATTATGGACAATGAAGGCAGACTACGAAGAACCGGCCGACGTCGAGCCAATCACGGGTGGATAGTCAACACTTTATTGTCGGGTCACTGCAAAGGCATGACACCGATGTGCCATGTAGAGTAGAGCCAGACCATGGCCTTTCCAAGCCGCGAAAGAGGGGCGCGGTGCTATACGAGTGCATGAATTTTATATTTTATGTCACAATATCCCAACCATTGGTAATTTTTTCTCTAGTATGTCATGTGGAAAATGGGTGATCTATAAATAGGTGAGGCTACTACTCCCTCTCCGATGATTCATGCTCCCATGGCTCATGAGAATTTAATCTCTATCACTATAACACTATGACCAACAGAAGAGAATCCCAATACAATATTTTCACCTAAGTATTATGGATATCCATTGGTTTATCTAAAATAGAAACATATTTATCCTACTAAATCTCTTCCCAACTCACAATAAGAGAGGGACCAAGAAGGTATTTCCTGAGAAGATAAATGTGGAAACATTATGTATTCATGTAAGATGAGGAAGATTTATTGAAGATATGAAACACGAGAATTACACTTAGAGACCTAAAATATCCCGACATATATTCGATACTTCTTTACATATTTCCGAAGATGATAATGGAATAACCATGTAGAATTTTTCATGAAAACGTGTTCACCAATAGAAAACATTAAAAGGACACCATCAATTATATGCATGTTATTTATACCAACATTGAGTTTTAGATATTCATATATGTATATATTAGATCCTTGTCGATTTCTATTGAATGTGACTCGATCCCATGAGAGAGGCCTCTATCACCACTTCAAAACAATTAGGTTACATGGGTATCCAAAAAAATTATTAAATGGATAATTTTTAATTGATAACCAGTATCTTGTGTTATGTGAACAAATGACAAGTCCTAGATTGTTGTCCCATTACCTATTAAAATCCCGGAAATAGGAACAAATCTTATCATCATAGATCTGAATATATTCTTCTATCTCTCTATGATTACCTAAATGTTATGTTTTACTCAACTTGACATGATTTCCCATTACATCATGGAGAATCATCTAGAACCAAGAAGTAAAAATGAGATCCCTTCTTAAGATAATAGTATAGGGAACCCCAAAAAAACATACAATACCATGAACATAAAACTTAAAAATATTGAAAACCTCATTATTATCCATAATTATAATCAAATGGGTTGATTTTTTGATCTAATAAACCACCACCAATATATAAATTTTCTCATTGTGATTCCTTGTTAATTTAAAAAAATAATTGTCCACCTTATCACATGTGCAGTCGAACACCAAAATATCATGGAGTAGAGTTGAAGGCTTCAAATTCTCTAAATTTATCTACAGTAAAGTGTACCAGTGGGATAAATAATCTACAATGTCATGCTTCATAATCAGAGACCTAAATCACTATCTCATATCATAAAAAATATCCACCTTTCCATAATTAATGACACATAAGGAAATAAGAAAATTATGGAATATTGATATATTTATAGATACTAGGATGAAAATTTGACAGACAGAATTCTTCATTCCCATTCTCAGATCTTGATTAATCCAAGATATCATCCGCAAACATAATGAAAAAAATATCAAGATAATAATGTAATATATAACAACCCTATCCTTTTACACATATTATTACATGATTTTAATCATAATTAATTGTCAAATACAATCCAAGAATAAAAAATTCTACTTTATTAAGAATATTAGGTAAATAATTAGATGGTGTTATACCGAAATAAATAATTATTTTATTTAAAACACACAATGAGATAATAACTTCATTAATGGTCTTACATCTACATAGGATAAAATTGGGACTACATTTACAATGGGATGAGCTAAAAAATCCCAATAGGGGATTAAACATAGGAAAAAAGAATAACAATTGAGTTAGAATGAATAACATGATGAAAAAAAGTAATGACATACGAATACAAAATTTAATAACAAAACATATAACATGGGATCATGAAATCATGTATACATAGGAATTTGGATGTAATATATAACATTACATAAACATGATTCATGGCTAACTACCAAGAATATATCTCATTGTGGAAAAAGTACCATAATGGAAGAGGGTTTACTCTATATCCAAACATGTTGTGTCATGAGACTGAACATTACCTAATTAATTGGATAGATATATGTGTTCAACCTTGATAACAGGTTCCGGAATATGTGTTTCATATTAATAATCAAATATAACAAATAAACATAAGTTTTACCCACGTATATAAATGGGTTTCATAATCATGTCATAAGTAATCATCGATGGGTGTATCATTATGGTATTTATGAAAAATGTATTTCAATCACACATGGGAATTAATAAAAGAATATTGGAATAAATCATGAAAATTTATTGTAAAGAACCATAAATTTCAAGGAAAATTATTTCTTAATTTCTTTGGAATTTTACAAGTCTGCAGTTTCTGACGGAACCTAAATCCGAGGCCCGGTGTGCCCGGAATCAATTTTCGAAGTTTAGCTTGGGTATTTTCAATAAAAGAACGAGCTGGTTTTTCTATCTATTGAACTGGTGCTCGAAATTGAAATCTGATGGCACCAATGAACTCACATTGCTGTTAATTGCTTAGGGGGACCTTTCCAGTAGTTGTGTTTTGAGCGGGTTGAGGTTTAATAATTGGGGATTTAGAATAATTTAAATAAAATTTGTTGTGTATAAATTTTATTTAAGGAAGGTGGTTTTTATCCTACAAAGGGGGAGTTATAGGTGGGTCCCACACCCACCTAACCTTCCAATGGAGAGTTTATTGTTGTGGGGCCCACATGAGACCCTCACTCCTCACCTCCCCATAAGCCCTTCAACTCCCCATAACTCACCCCTTGTTAATTACAGGAAAACTCCACTCATTTATTGGAGTGGATCCTCTCAACATCCTATCTCTCTCATTTAATTTCTTTTCAATTAATTAATAAGTTTGAATTAACTTGAATTGAGATGGAAGTTTGCTAAGATGGGGGAAAATATCATTTCTAATATTTGGCTAGGAAAATATTATGGGGAGAAACCCTCGAGAATTAAGAGAACTATAACCCTCCATGAAGAATGGTTCTCCATCCGAAGGACCTTCAACGAATGACGCTCGAGACAGGATCGAAGGCCTTTGTGGAAGCAACGAACGCCAACGATCGTCGTCACCTTCATCTCCTCCCTTGCGACGATGTCAATGAGCTGACGTCCACCCTCTCGTGATATCATCATCGAACGACGAACCTTTGTTAAGGGTTGTTATGTTCATGATTCAATACCGTTCAACAACATCCTTTAATTCATGAGTTCCGGTGGGCCGCTTGATACCATCTTGACGAGGAAGGGCTCGAACGACATGAACACGGTCCGACCCTTCCCTATTTGTTTGTTGATTATGGACAATGAAGGCAGACTACGAAGAACCGGCCGACGTCGGGCCAATCACGAGTGGATAGTCAACACTTGATTGTCGGGTCACCGCAAAGGCATGACACCGATGTGCCATGTAGAGTAGAGCCAGACCATGGCCTTTCCAAGCCGCGACAGAGGGGCGCGGTGCTGTCGCGCCATGCCAGATCTAAAGTAACGCAGCCGGGGCTGGCCCCAGAGGAGGGGCGCGGTGTCGTCGCGCCGTCCTGGAGCTACAAGGGACCGTGGCCGTGGCGGGCCGCGGTTGTGGGGCGCAGTGCCGTCATGCCATGTTGGTCAAACAGAGTCGCGGCCTAAGCCTGTGGTTGATCTCAAAGGGTCGGCTGGCAGTGCCTGCCGCCAACGCCACCAAGAGGGGGGACCCGAGGGGGTCCCACGGTTACTCATGGACATGCCATAATGACTAGTTATTTCGAAGAAATCGATGGGGTGTTACCCCCCAAACCTACGGCTAGGGAGGACCCCGCTGGGTGCCTCCAGATCCCCCTTGGTCGCCCACCCACCCAGCCAACTGCGTGGGTCACATGGACCGGACCACGTCGGCCTGGCCGGGCCGCCAGCGTCAGGCCTGGCCGCAAGTGTCGGGCCTGGCCGCCAGTGTCAGGGCCTGGCCGCCAGCACCAGGCCAAGCAGCGCCAGCCAGGCCGGGCCACGCCTAGCCTGGCCGGACCCAGACCCAGGTTAGGTCAAACCGGTTCGGCCCCACCTATGGGGTATTGGGCCGGGTCAGACCGGGCCCATACCCCCTATTTTCAGACAACCTTCACTTAAACGCCCATAACGTGAGTTGTGGACCTCCGATCGACGCACCGTCAGATGCATATGCTTACATGGATCGAGTCGTCGTTTCTTTATATTATACTCAATGATTTGGAGTAGTATGATTGTGTTCGGGTTGGTTCTAACTCGAAACCAACCGGGCCATCGGAGCGGAAACACTTATAACATGAGCTCCGGACATCCGATTGATGTTCCATTGAATTTGTTGGATTTCCCATGGTGAGACAGTTCTTTTGGAATAATTTAATTGAGGTTTGGACGCAGTTGGAGTGTGACTAGGTTGGATTGTACCTGAAATCCAACTGGGCCTCTAGAACAGAAATGCTAATAACTCACAGACCGGGCGTCTGATCGACGCTCCGTATGTTACGTTGAGTCCCATAGGACGAGGCGGTCCTTTGAGATATTTCTACTTGAGTTTGTGTGACACTTGGATGTATCGACCAGTAGCTCGTGGAACAGACTCATTCGGAGGTGAGCGTATAGAGTACAAAGACCTAGTAGGTGTAGACCTATTGACTGCTTGATCGATTCGACTTGTAGTGATTCAGTTAGCCCATTGGATGGAGCGCCAGGTATTTGGTGGTAGAACCATGGCGGACTGAGCGCCTGGTAGTTGGTAGCAGACCCGTGGTACTCGATAGGAGGAGTACCTCTATAGGCTATTAGGGGAAGCACCTAGTATTTGGCGGCAGACCCTCAGTGGACAGAGCACCCTATATTTGGCAGCTGACCCGCGGTACATGACTAGAGGAGCACCTCAAATGTTTAAGGTTAGTGAGTAGTGCCTCAGAGTCGTGATAGGGAAACTGTACTCGACATAGGAGGATTTCTCCAGCAGTTGTGGTTTAGTTAATGAAAATCCTGGTTTGAGCTAAGTCTTTGACATTTGTGTTGACCTCATGATTGAGATGAGTCACGTGATAACATAGGTATATGTATGGGAATATACCTATGTAGTTGTTATCCACTTATTTCAGGCACCAGCAGGAAGATGGTGGAGCCTGATGCTCTAGATGGTTGATGAGACGACACTTCTATGGGCAGACTTTGAGAGCATGTTCCAGGCAGAGTTTTTACCAGCCACCCTTCGAGCGGTGCAGATACAAGAGCTACTTCATCTGCAGTAGGTCAGCATGAGTATAGCTCAGTACTCATCAAGGTTCACAGGCCTCTCGTGATACTTTACAGATATGGTACGAGACACGTTCTTCAGTGCCTGGACCTTCGAGCAGGGACTGAGGCACGAGATTAGAGCTTCAATGATTCCTCTCAGTATCCTGATTCATGCTGGGGATTTGGAGCAAGACCTCTTAGTGGTGAGTTTCCTTGCTGAGCAGACTCCAGCAGCAGGACCCACCACTAGTCGACTTGCATCAGAGTCTTCTACAGCTGGAAGTAGACGGACGACACAGGGGTCTAAGAGGACCAGACCCACCGGTGTCCGACTGCACAACTTAGGTTCAGTTGTGCGGGGAAACCGGAGTGGAGTCAGATCCAGTCATGCCAGGAGTGGGCGGTTTTACTCCTACGGCGGGCTTGGTCACATGGCACGTGACTGTCCGACCCGCCATACAGAAGATCAACAGATAGATGAAGGAGCTTCCAGACATAGGTATAGGTTCGATCAAGGTGGACCGCAAGGAGAATGCGACCGTGGTAGAAGAGCTGGCCATGCAGCTGGCGGTGGATGACGCTTTGAGGTGTTTCCACCACCGCCACCAGGTGGACATGGGAGATCATAGCTTCAGGAAGATGAATCATATGACTACAGAGCTCTTGAAGTTGGTGGAAAGGAGTGGGACTAGGAATGGAGGCATTTTTTCTTTGTTTTTTTAGTCTCCATGTTGTCGCAGTTGTGTTTTCTTTGTGTCTATGTACTATGAGATGCAGTAATAAAAGACACTTATGTTTGTGATGTTTACATTCTTATCCTTTTTGATTGGTTGATACTAAGAGGTTCCGATTTAAAACTGTTGGCTTGATCCTCAATTTCAAGATACCTACTAGAGGAGACCTAGTGACCACACAGTACTGCCGGCAGAGTGAATCAACCATTGGAGGCGAGAGTAATGGTTGGATCTCTTGGTAGCATCGTCGAGGCCTTACGACGTCGTCCATGGCATGAAATAGTACCATTCATGTCAGGGATGACTGTATTAGGGAAAGAACTTGGTTCAGCTAGGGGATGAGACCAGATTTCTCTTTTCGTTAGAGGAGAAATCTCAGCAACTCTTGAATAACATAAACAATGAAGGTTGGAGATGAGTTCATACAACTGGATAGTCTCACCGATTGTTTGTTGAGCGAACGGTTTATTATACTCTCCAACTCAATAGTCTCAAGTGTATCTATGATCATAAGGACATGATCCTAAGACAACGTTGATGGCTTAAATTCCTCATGGACTATGACTTCGAGATAATTTATACTCCTTGGGAGGGGAATGTTGTAGAAGATGCTCATATTAGGAGATCCAGAATTCAGCTGTTAGGAGTGGCGAGACAGCAGGTGTCCGCGTTTCAAATATCCATTGTGGATAGTGATGGAGTTAGTACGTGTAAAACTAGAGATGGTTCAGGCTATGACGGAGAAGGTTCAGATCATCCAAGAGCGGATGAAAGCTACATAGAGTAGAAAGAAGTCATATGCTGATAAGAGACGAGACCACTGGAGTTCAAGGGTGGAAACCATGTTTTCTTAAGGGTCTCACCTTGACGAGGTCTACGGTGTTTGGGACAGGGCGGAAAGTTATCTCCTCATTTCATCGAGCCTTTCCATCCTTAGATGCACAGTGTGAATGACGTCATCCACGTACCTCAGCTGAGGAGATGTGTGCACGAACTAACCGTCATCATCGGCCACTAAGAGTTGGACATAGATGACAGGGCGACGTTCACGGGGTTCCAGTAGAGGTTGAGGATCGATAGGAGCAGGTCCTAAGTGGATGGTTGATTCCTCTTGTGCACATTCATTGGCATCACAGGAACCTCATAGAGATCACATAGGAGCGGGAGGCTCAGATGCATGCTCGGTATCTCCTTTAGTTTCCATAGTTTATCTTGTATCGTTATGGGGACGAAAAGCCCTGAGGTGGGAGTAATGTAAAGACCCAGAAATTTAATGGAAATATTTTTCTTAATTTCATTGGAATTTTATGAGTCCGTAGTTTCTGACGGCACCTGATTACGAGGCTTGGTGTGCCCAGAATCAATTTCTGAAGTTTTTCTTAGGTACGTTCAATAAACGAATGAGTGGGTTTTTCTATCTTTTGAAACGGTGCTCAGAATTGAAATCTGAGGGCACCGATGAACTCATAGTGGTGGTAATTTCATAGGGTGACCTTTCCAATTGTTGCGTTTTGAGCGGGATGAGCTTTAATAATAGGGGATTTGGAATAATTTAAATAAAATTTGTTGTGTATAAATTTATTTATGGAAGGTGGGTGTTATCCTACAAAGGGGGAGTTAGAGGTGGCGCCCACACCCACCTAACCACCCAAGGGAGGGTTTAGTGTGGTGGGGCCCACATGAGACCCTATCCTCACCTCCCCATAACTCCCTTGAATTCCCCAAAACTCACCCCTTGTAAATTACATAACAACTCCACTCATTTATTATAGTGGAGCCCCTCAACTTCCTATCTCTCTCATTTAATTTCTTTTAAATTAATTAATAAGTTTGAATTACTTGAATTGAGATTGATGTTTTTTAAGATGGGGGGAAATATCATTTCTAATATTTTTCTGGGAAAATATTATGTGGAGAATCCCGGGAGAATTAAGAGGGCTTTAACCCTCCACGAAGAACAGTTCTCCTTCTGACGGACCTTCAACGAACAACGCTCGAGCCATGATTGAAGGCCTTTGCAGAAGAGACGAATGCTAATGATCATCGTCACCATCATATCCTCCCTTGAGGCAATTCCAACGAGCCGACATCCACCCTCTCGCGATATCGTCATCGAACGGCGAACCTTGAGGTATGGGATGTTATGTTCAAGGTTCAATATCGTTCAACAACATTCTTTAATTCCTGAGTTCCGTTGGGCTGCTTGATACCATCTTGACGAGGAAGGGCTCGGACTTTATGAACACGGTCCGACCCTTACCCATTAGATTGTTGATTATAGACGATGGAAGAAGACTACGACGAACTGGCCGGTGTTGGGCCGATCATGGGCAGATCGTCAATGCTTGATTGTCGGGTCACCGCAAAGGCGCGACACCATCGTGTTGCGTGGAGTAGAGCTGGACCACGGCCATGCCGAACCGCGGAGAAAGGGCGCGGCATTGTTGGGCTGCGCTAGAGAAAAATGGTCGTGGTCGAGGCGTGGCACTGTCACGCCTTTCTAGAGCTACATTGGGCCACAGCCGGGGCGGGCCACGACGGAGGGGAGCGGTGCTGACGCGCCGCACCGGCCGAACAAAGTCATGTCCAATGGCCGCGGAGGATCTCAAAGGGCGGCTGGCTATGCCAGCCGATGGCCCCACCTAAATGCGGGCCCTGAGGGGGTCCCGCGATTACTCATGGGCCGGTCGTTTCGAAGAAACCGGGGGGGCGTCACCCTCCGAACCAGCGGCTAGGGAGGGAGCTGCCAGCTACCACCTAGTCACCCACCGACGCGGCCAACCGCGTGGGTCACGAGGACCGGACCACATCGTTTGGGCCGGGCATCCCTCGCTGAGTCGGGCTGCCGGTGTCGGGCTGGTCCGCACTCACCGTGCCGCGCCACCGGCACTGGGCCGGGCCGCCAGCACCGCGCCGGGCCGCAGCAACCGGGTCGGGCCGTGCCCAACCGATCTGGACAGCGTCCAACCAGGACGGACCCAGACCCGGGTTGGGTCGCCCGGTTTGGGGCAACCCAGGGGGTATTGGGCCGGGTCTGACCAGGCCTAGACCCCCTATTTTCGGACCATCTTCACATAAATGCCCATAACATGAGTTGTGGACCTCCGATCGATGCACCGTCAACTGTGACAGATTCCTTGGATCGAGACGGTCAGTTCAGTTTATTGCAGTCAATGTTTTGGCGTAGTATGGATATGGCCGAGTTGGTTCGAACTCGAAAACAACCGGGCCCTCAGAGTAGAAACACTTATAACTTGAGCTCCAGACGTCTGATTGACGCGCCGTCGACTTTGATGGATTCCCCTTGATGAGATGATTCTTTTGGAATAATCCAATTGAGAATTGGATGTAGTTGGAGTGTGAATGGGTTGGATTGTACCTGAAATACAACCGGGCCCCTGGAACAGAAATCCTAATAAATCAAAGACCTTGCGTCCGATCGAAGCGTCGTCTGTTGCGTTGAGACCCCTTGGACGAGGGTATCCATTGAGATATTTCCACGTGATTTTGTGTGACACTTGGATGTATTGACCAGTAGCTCGTGGAGCGGACCCTCCAAGAGACTAGCGTACAGAATACAGAGTCCTAGTAGCTGTAGAACCGTTGACTGCATGACTGATTCGACTCGTAGTGATTCGGTTTGCCCAGTGGACAGAGCACCAGGTATTTGGCGGCAGACCCACTACGGACAGAGTTCCATGTTGTTGGCAGAAGACCCGCGGTACTAGACAGGAGAAGTACCTCTATAGGCTATTAGGGGGAGTGCCCGGTATTTGGCGGTAGACCCTCATCAGACAGAGATCCTCGTATTTGGAAGCAAACTCGCAGTACTCGATAGGAGAAGTACCTCAGTAGTCTATGGTAAGTGAGTAGTGCCTTAGATTCCTAACAGGGCTACTGTACTCGAGAGAGAGGAGTTCTCCAGCAATTGTGGTTTCGTTAATGAAAAGCCTTGTTTGATCTGAGTCTTTGACCTTTGTTTTTACCTCATGATTGAGATGGGTCGTTTGATAACATAGGTATATGTATGGGCATATACCTAAGTAGTGGTTATCCATTGATTTCATAACCATTGTGTTTCCTCATGATTGAGATGGGTTACTTCATAACATAGGTATAAGTATGAGCGTATACATAATTAAGTGTTATCTGTTGAGATCCATCTTTTTGGTTATCCTGGATGGATTTAGGGAGACCTTGAGGGTCTTGGGGTCCCTACTGAATATCGTTATAATCACCCCTGCACGGGCTATGCCCGCACCTTGTTTTGTTTGATGCAGATGACAGACAACGCTGACAGAGACCAAGTGTTTGAGGACTATACGATTCTCGGAGGTGGACCTCAAGACGAGTCAGTACCCGGAGGTGGACTTCATGACATTATGGTACTCGGAGGAGGTTGGAAGGCAAGAGTGATGAGGAGGATATTTGTACCTAACCTTCAGGTAGGATACGAGGTGGATGAACCATGATCTGCTTCTATCTTCTAGATGTTTGTCTTTTGTATTGTACTTTTGTTTATTTATATTTGAACTTCTTAGTTGTGTTTGTTTTCTAGCCCATTTACCCTTCATCACAATCTTTTGTACTTAGTGTATTACTTCTGCTTGTACTCTGGTTGGATGTGTTTATGTTTTATAAAGGCAATGCCTTCTCAGTTATCGGGATTTACGCCTTTGGTGCTAGACTCTAGCCCCTGGCCTATGGAAGGTGGACTTGGGGTAGTCACGGCACGGGCCCCGAGGACGGGTCGTGACATTTATGTCTAACTAAAGAGAAAACATGTACAAAGAGTATTTATGAAACGTCAGAAATGAGACACTTTTTTGCGGTATAAGAGAAAATATAAAAGAGACACTAATTAAGAAAAAGGAATAATTGGTTTCATTAACTCTTAATAGATCTATTATAATTTTACAATTTAAATGTAAGGATTTTAGAAAAGTTTTGTGTTTTTAAAAATGATTATGGAGTTTACTTGAAAATGTTTACGAGATTGGGAGATTCCCTTTAATCGAGATTTCTTATTAGGAAGATTTAGAAGGGAACCTTGTAAACCATGTTTCCCCCAGGAAATAATGATAGTTTTAAGTAGGTACATTTGATAGAAACCTGATCACTAAACAAAGGAAGAGTTACTAAGAATAATTAAGAATTAAATTTTGGTAATCAGATAGAAAGTGTGACATGAAGATAAAAATGGAGGTTCATAGAAAATCCATTACCTTATGTATTAAAGTGGTCTGTACATGCACATATTATCATAGATAATCAAATTAAAGTAATTAATAAATTAATTCATAAACTATTAAACATATATTATATTTATTAAAATTTTATTATGTTCTATAATGATAACTTCGATGGGTTATAATGTTTAATTTCATTATTTCATGCGCGTTCGTACCATGATTATATTATCGGTTCCCCGGAATTTAATTACACAAGTTATTATCAAATGAAAAAAACTATTGAAGTGGAATTATATGATATTGATTCACCTCCAAAATTTTAAATGTTCCCATATATCATTTTCTATTTCTAGTATGTGTAGGATTCATTGGATAGAACATTAATGGTAAACATTTTGTTTGTCTGGGCGATTTGTCGATCATCACAAGCTAGTTTTGTTTTATTATTTCTTATTATGAATATATATTAGTTATTTGAACATAAAAACTATTATAATATTCATTTTTTAATAATTTGTAACCATTATAATGATTTTATGACAAGTGATGAAGGCAGTAATGGAAAATGAGACATGTCATCCATGAAGGCGGGTAATCAACAACAGAGAGAAGATATTTTTTTAGATAAAAAGGATAAGAGAATATACATTATAATAGATATTACACTAAAAAAATTAAATTACAAAATATATATTTCATTATATTTTTATGATATATTGGATAGGGGTGGGAGAGATATAATAAGAAAAAAAATAAAAAGAGAAATAATGAGGATTTTACATCTTGAAAATCGTCTCCTTAAAAACCTCTTAAAGAATCAAGGGTTTGGGCTTTTGGTGATAATAACAAGACAATGAATTGGAGAATATTATTGGTAGAGGAATTGGGAATAATATTATAAATATCAAAATCTTAGAAGGTGTGAGAAGAAGTGGTCATGAGGGGTGGTATTTATACGGTGTTGAGTGGGGTGTTTTTGACTGGTTAATTCATTAGTTTTTATTTCATCTAATGAATTTCAATATTATTGATTATTTTGACTATTTGTAGTAACAAGTGCATGTGAGTTTTATCTAATTGTCACATAAGTCCTAAATGGCTCACAAATTCATGTATTTGTATTAAAATGTTATATATCGTAAATTATCATATTTCTCAATTCCCCTGAAAATCATCTATTATAGAAAGATACCAAAAATATACCACTAACATTTATCAAAATATAGATTTCAAAAATAGAATCCATTTTATTTAAATAATTTTATATATTCAATAAATTAAATTTTAAATTAAATCCCCAATTAATCTAAAGATATTTATTTTAATATTATATCTGGTTTTATGACACAATTAAAGCTTAATTTTGGTCTCATAAAAATATCTTATAATCATAAGACAATATGAATATTAATTTTTTAACAAATTTTTTGAAAATAATTTTTTTGAAGCTTTTATATTAATTATAAAATCATAAATTCAATTATTTTCTACAAAAATACCAACACATAATTTATCATTTTACAACATTTATTTACATATACCATGATAGAAATATATGATATTTCCATTTTCATTATTCCAAAATTTCGTTAATGCTATCATTGGAGAGGTTACTCAAATCATGTCTAATACATCAAGCATGAAAATAGTTCTTTCAGATTAGTAATTAGTTTGGGGGTGATAGACCATGTGAAAATTCAATTTAGTACTCAAATCATGTTGAATACTTAACCAGAATTAAGATGTTAACCTTATATCTTGATCAGATATGATTGACTGTGGAACCCCATTAAAACTCACAAATTCTTTCACATATATATTAGAAATATATTCAATTATGAAATCATCCCAAATATAAATTAAGTGATAAGTTATAGTGAGTCGATCCCCAACAACCAATGTCAAATTGTTTCCTTCAGATGTTTTCAACTTACCCATGCCAACGTCCACTATTACATTACATTATTTCTTTATGGGTATAGTAAATGACATCAATATCCATTTCGAATTATTCCACTCTGATTTAACATTATTACATACAAAAAAACCTTGATATATACTTTTCAAAATGCTTCTTCATATTGTCCCACCAGAAGTGCCCCCGAAGATTAGTGTACATATTGGTACTTCTATGATGTATGGATAATGATGAGTTATGTTCATTATCCACTAGATCCTAATTTATCTCAGTAGATGATGTAACAAAAAATCATTATTCCAATCTAAATCACAACATTATCAATGATATGGAACTCTTCTATCTTTCCTTCTTTTACTACTTTTACATTCTTTTGTAGCTCAAAATCATCAATTTGTGCTTCGATGATCTTATCGTGGACATATGTTTGGGAAATTATTTTGGAAATATATGATGTATTCCATATAATTATGATTTTCAAATCCATTATTTTCATATCCATGAAGATGGGGAATTTCTCAATCCACATCATGCATAAGGTAGTACGTTCTTTTATTTTAAGATCGCATGCTACCTTGTTTGCCTTTACTAGATTATATTGAATAGAGAATACATTGTCATTTATTAACTCTAAACATCTTCTTTGACACATGTATGTTTACTTACATGTGAAAATATAATTTGGACTCCCCTAATCAATATATATGTCAAACTTCTCCCCGTATTGGTAGTGATGCCATATTTTCAATGAATAAATCATAGACGATATCTCTAGATCATTTTTTGGGTAGTTTTTCCGATGGATATTCAACTTCCATGAGGTATAGGATATATATTTATCATTATACATGAGTAAAAAACCCAATCCTTTCTTTGAAGCATCACTGTATATCACAATAACATCTTCACATGTTGGTAGTGTGAGTACATGAGTAATGATTAACCTCTTATTGAGCTCTATAAATCATCAAAAAAACATTTCCATCCATTTATATTTTAGGTCATTACTTGTTAACTTAGTTAGAAGTTTATTAAATCCTAATAAATTCCTTACAAAACACCAATGATACACACATAAGACAAGAGAACTACAAATTTCCAATAAAGGTATTGTCTTGGTCAATAATTTGATTACATTTGTCTTATAAGGATCCAATGATATTCATTTATTATTGAGAACATGAACCAGTATTGATTCTTCCTCCATATAGAACTCACATTTATTGTACATTTCATATAGTTTCTCACTTCGAGAATTTATTAGCACTGTATTCAAATGATCATTATGTCCTACCTTTCAATTGGAGTATATCCAAAAATCATCCATATAGACTACTAAAATATTGTCAAGGTAATCTCTAAAGACTCTATTTTTTATTAAAATGAAAATAACATGAGAATTAGTGAGTCCGAATGGTATTAATATGAACTCATAGTGCCTATACCTCATTCTAAATGTTTTATTGAGAATATCTTCTTTCTTCATCATTAATTGTTGATATTCTGGCAGAAGTTCCACCTCAGAGAAATAATTTTCCCCATGTATATGATCGAAAAATCCATCTATTAGTTGAACGGTATAATTATTTTTTATAGTGATTTTTTTGAGATCATTATAATCAATGGAGATGTGTATTGAACCATCTTTCATCTTGGCAAAGGGAACCGATACACTCCACGGTGAACCAGTCTGGCATATGAATCATTTTCCATATTCTCATATGACTACATGTTTATTTATTCCATCTCAATAATGGATTAATTATAATGAGTATTTGATATAGGCTGATATCCACAAATAATTTAAATTGAGAAAACAACTGATCATTCAGAAGGAAGACCAAACAATTCACTGTGGAAGACATTAGTATAGTCCCTCACAATGGGCCTATCTTTAATCAGGATTCTACCCTTTGTCTGAATCATCTAAGATAGATATTTTATCTCATAAGGAAATAATATACATTGGTGAGATGATGACTATGAGGGATATTTATCACCACCTTACACTTGTACAGAATTGAAGGACGAACTAGGATTAGAAGAGTGATCTCTATTACACAAAAGTTGATATTGAATTTTTATAAGGATACCCAATCCAAGACCAATATATAATCAAAAACCACTAAAGAAACTAATAAAAAATTTTATAGCAGATTGAACCCACAAACATTAACCATGGTAGAGTTATATACATTGTCTGTAATAATTTACCCATTTACTATTCTCATATATAATCAAACCTTTATATTTTTAAGTGGTATTTTAAAAGTTATAATAAAATTGCATGAAATAAAAGAATTCATATATCCGAAAATAAAATTTTACGTTTTCTGTTATTTAATAAATAAATTGAGTAATAGTCACCCCATCATTATACGGATCCACATCAATTATAGTGATAACATATGCCATTTATTATTACCATGGTTATTGTTATTGTTTAATTCTTCCACAAACCATTATCATAGGAAATTAGCTCACATAATTCCCATGTTAATTATAGTGAAAACATTGGACTGTAGGATAATTGTTGATCTAAACCTTCCTTTATTCTTCCTAATTTATGAAATTATTCATATCACATAGGAAAGTATTCACATGATTCCCCTCTCATCAACATTTTATGCATATCATAGTTCTTATTAGATAGATATCGGGATGCTTCTACCCACTCTTTTGACAACTGTTTTGTTGATTTTTTGTCCATCATTTGATTTATATATTGATCCTTTCCTATTAAACTCCATTTTATTCATTTTATCTCCAGGACCAAGAGACCACTGAGAGGCTCTGATCTCCATTTCAATATTAAGGGAACATCATAAAATATCATCACAACATTCAATGTATTAAATCACCAAGGGGGTTTTTATAGTCATTACTACTCCACTAAATAAGTTATTCACTTTTTTGGTGTTCTTGAAATATATAGAGGTGTATCATACAATCCTTGTAAAAAAATTTATACTCTTTGATAAACTCGTTTTATTATTCTTTAGTCCAAGGAACTAGCTTTCCAACATTATATGGATTTTTTTGGGACAATATTTATTGAAAAATATTTTATTGAATTCCTCACATTCCATGGAATCAAATTCCTCATTAGAATTAATGTTCTTGATCAGTTTCCATGAATAATCAACTTCCATTTAAAATTGATAGGCTAGTAGCACAACTTTATCTATTTATTAGCACTAGAGGACAGAAAATATCATCTCAATGGGGTTAATCCATTTCTCTGTGATGAGGGTATATATTTATCCACTAAATATGGGAGGAAATTGCCTCATAATGAATTCATCCCCAACTAGATCATTCATAGGTGAATAAGGGTATTCTACATGATTCATCACATTATAAATAAATTTATCCATTTTTGTTGGCATTGTGATGATGTGTTGAGCTCATGTTCCCATCATATTTGACATTTAATTAGGGAAATAATTACATTTCCAATCACATTACTTGTTGTCACGTGTTCTCAATATTCGAACCATTATCTAAGAAAAAAAGTAAAATTTATGGATCTCAAATACATAGATAATAATAATATAAAATGGAAATATTTAATATTAATGGTTATTTTTTAAATGAAAAATATATCCAAACTTCTAATTCCCTATGTTACAATACTATATATAAATTATGATATAATTACCCCTAGGGTTCGTACTAATGTTTTCTAACCCTAATGCACAAAAATAACTTGAACGTCTACTGATACCAACTATAGTAACCCTACCCTTTTACACATATTATCACATGAGTTTAAGCATATTTAATAATCAAATACAATCAATGGATCATAATGTATATTGTATTTTGAATATTAGGAACATAATTATAAGTAATGAAAAAAATACATTTTTTTAATCTTTATAATGAGCTTCAATTTTTTTGAGATCTTACATATACATAGTATAACATGCATAATTCATGAACAAATGGATGAACTGAATATCCCAATAAGTGAATAGACGTGGGAATAAAGTATATTAAATTTTTTCGAAGGTATAACAGGATGATATAAAAATGAATGAAACAGAAATAAAAAAATGGAAGCATAATATATAGAATATGGGATCATGTATTCATAGCTTCATTGTAATGTGGAGGAAACATATAACATAATGTAAACATGATTAAAATCTAACTACCAAGATTATATCACATGGTTCACAAAGTCCCATAATAGAATTAGGTTTACTCTATATCCCAAAATTAAGTATCATGATACTAAAATTACTCAATGAATTGGTAAACATTCTAGGTTCACCCATCATAACATGTTCATGGATATGTGTGCCATATGGATAATCAAGCATATGGAATAAAAGTAATGGATTACCTTGGAATGAAATGGGTATCCTAATCATGTCATAAGGCATTACTAATTGTTGTATCATAATCGGGTCCATGAAATAATTGATTTAAATAATTTAGGAAAATTAATAATGGAATATTGGAATATAAAATAAAATATTTTTGTCCAACTTAAGTAAAAAAAATTTAAAAAGTGTTTTTAAGAAACTTTAGAAATGGGGAACATTTTGCAGTTATAGGGAAAAAATATGAGTCCTTAAAAAGAAAAAATACATAAATGTTTTAATAAAAATAAAAATAAACTAAAACAATTTCCCAAGAAGAGAAGTGTTATTTAAAAAACTTATTGGTCGATTTAAATAGATTATGGAGTGTACATGAATATGGGTAAAGAATTTGAAAGTATACTTTAATTGAGCTCTTTTAGTAGGGGAATTGAGAAAGGAACCTTATAAAACATGTATTTCATCATAATAGAAAAGAGATTTGAGATAGGAAAATATTTATTCAAAATATAAAAATAATTTATGAGGTATAAATAAGAATAATTAATAATTACAATGGTGTAAAGATGGATAGAGTTTAACTTATAAAAAAATGGAGGTTCAGAGGGAACCCCTTACCTTATGTTCAAATGTTCTATGAAATTTCACTTAATATACTATATATTAAATTAGATTCATTAATAACATAATTTATGTCCACTTAAACGTAAAATGTATTTATTATAACTTGATTATGTTCACTTATGGCCTATTTAAGGGTTATAGTGTTTAATTTCATGGATTTGGGTGCGTTCGTTTCATGATTTTCTGATCGATGCCATTGAGATTAATTATAGGAGTTATTGTTGAATTGAAGAAAAAAATTATAAGTAGAATTATATGACATTGATGCACCTAAATCATTTTAAATGGACCCATATATCATTATTATCTTTCTATTAGTAGGATGATTCATTAGATTGAACGTTAATGATAATCATTTTGTTTGTTTTGTAGTTTCTCGATTATCACGAGCTAGTTTTGATTAATTATTTGAAATTATGCATATATATTAGTTTTATGAAAATAAATAAAGATATAATATAAAATTTTAAATCTTTTTTTAAAATTTTAATGTTTTTATGACTATCCATGAAGGTGGTAAATGAAATCAAAACTCATTTTCCATGAAGATGGTGAATTGAAACACTGCATATGATACATTCATTTCTAGAAAAAAAGAGAGGTGAAGATAATTGATGATGGATATTATGTTAACATAATACAAATAATGTATATACGTTATAATAGAGTTATTATTCAGTCTTGTATAGGGGAGGTTAGGGAAGGATAAGAAATAAAAAAAATTAAAAGATAATGGAGGACGATTGTTACTCTTAAATGTAATCCCTGGAAAACCACTTTAAGTCACTTGGGTTTTTTCTTTTGATGAAATCTTAAATACCATGATGTGGGGAATATGATTCAAATAAAAATTGTGTAGAATATATGTATGCTCCAATTTATATAAGGTTTTAGGATAATGGTGGTGAGGGGTGATATTTATATGAAGAGGAGTGGGGTGTTTTTTATTACTATATTCATTAGTTTATTATTTTTTCTCAAGACTATGAATATTATTAATTATTGTGACTATTTAAACTATCTAGTGAATGTCGGTTCAAAATAAATTTTTATTATATAATACATGTCTAAAAAATTCGTGTATTTGTCTTACAATGTTAAATACCATATATTTGAGTACTTCACTATTCACAAAAAATCAACTATTTTTGAAAAATACAAAAAAATCACAATATCTGTTTCTTATGTGTAGATTTAAATTTTTTTATCTATTTTATTAAAATAAATTTCTATATATGAGACATTTAATTTATAATAAAAATCCTCATTTATTTAAAAAATAATGATTTTAATTATATAACTGTTTTCTCGAAACATTTAAAAATTTATTATGGTCTCCTAAAACTAAGTTATAATTATAATATAATAAATATTAATTTATAAATCCAATTTTTTGAAATAAATATTCTTTCATATCATAATATTATATATAAAATTGTAAATAAACATTTATGTTTTATAAAATAACAAAACATAATTTATCATTTTCAAAACATTTATTTACATAATCAATGATATAAATATATCTTATTTTCATTTAAAATATTCCTAAATTTTATTTATACTTTATATGTGAAGTTATTAATCTATTTTTTGGATTACTATTGCTAATGGTATATTACTATTCTAGTGGTTAGGTTACTATTCAATCAATATAGGTTCTGTAATTTCTATGAATACCACTTATTTCATTATGAATTTATGAGAATAATGGATTTATTGTGTTCTATATGTGATTTATGTGTTCTATACTATATAACATAATTATAATAATGTATGTTTCATTCATAACATTCTAGGTCGATACCAAATATTTGGTACATCAAATCTAGGAATATTATAGGAGTGTTATTTAGACCTAATAGAATTAAAAGGTATTCATAATTCCCATAATGGCTCTTGAAAGTGGTCATTGAAATATTAGACTCCAAACCGATATCTAATCATAATCCTTCTAATGATATATTTTTGAAAACCACTTATCCCCCTTTAAATAATCAAAAAACTCAACCACACTAGGAAGTGGTGATTATTCATCACGTTCTCCCAGTTCAACATTAAATTGTCCACAAAAATTGATGTAAACTATATTCATTCTAGGAAAAGAGAACATAGATATACCTTAGATAACTAAAAAGAAAAACAAAACATTCTTTTTTATATCAACTTATTTGATCTTGTGGTCATTCAGTTTTATTAGTTCTTTTTGGTAAGAGGGTATCAAGATAGATTGTATATCCAACACCATATCAATTGTAGACTCTACCTCCCACTCTAGAGGAATATTAGAGAAGTATTCTAGGAAGTCATTATGGAAGTCCCTAAAAACAATGTAAGATAAAGCAAAGATGAAACAACATTGTGCTCAACTATATTATCAGAATACAAAATCTAGAGCTCAGGGTGGGCAGTTTATTCATGTTTGTACCTCAGATCCCACATTCCCTAAAACAACCAATATCTACAATCAGTTGGAAATTTAAAAACATGATGATAATAAAAATAATTCCCAACACATGGGGAAACTATACAATACATTCCGTGTATGATGTAAAATCGATTTATATAATGAACATGTAAATAAAAAACTAATTTCACACCAACTATCGATTGAGAAAAATACGAACATTAGAACCTCTTATGTTTCTTATTTCGAAGAGGTTTCACATACTCTGTAAAAAAGGAAATGTTATATATTTGATATTTTTTCACATAAAAAGGGTTAGATAAAAATTCGTTTGAGGTGCCATTATCTAATAAAGTATTTTATATAGAAGATGAATTAATATAGCACCTCTCTCTACCAATGGTTCCATGTCAACCTCAATCATAAAATCATTCACTGATAAAGTAAGAATAAGTTTTGATGCCAATGGATGGAGATCTCTAGACATTGAAGAATATTACTATTTCATAGAGGTATTTGGAAATGAATACAGATAAAAATAAATATACATAGAGATAACCATGAATAACCTTCGTAGATAGCCTTTATGTTCTTAGACCATTAAATTCATTGATGGTGGAGGATATGAATATCAGGTGTTACATGACTTTCCAAAGAAATATAATGTCAGGGGCACCATACTTGCTACTATTGGTGGTGAAAGGCAATTATAAAACTGAGAAACACCTCCACCACACCGTCAATTATCCTTCCAAATCCTCTTTTCCCCAAGTCACCAATGTATTTACTATTGGGTTGATGTGAGGAGGTGGAGAAACTAATCATACTTTTCATATCCATATTTGACATCATATATCTAAAAATTTTCTCTTGATATGTAGAATGATTCAAAATATATACATGTGATCATATATATGGTCAAAACCCTATAGGAATTTATGTGACTAAAACTGGTCATTTATAACCACTTCCATAGTAAAACTAACTGGCTTAAGAAACTGATTGGTGTACTCTTACATTGAGTTTTCTACCACTTAAAAAGAAAAGAACATAATTTCTTTTATCTAATTAAATACTTTATAAAGATCTTTTGTAATAAGAGGGTATTGAAACACTTCTAAACCAAAACAACATGTAAAATTTATTTAACCTTATAATACCATCACATTTTTTTGGATCATTGAGTCTAAACATAACACAAGTAACATTTATTGAATTAGGTTTTTAAAATAATATTAAGAACTCATCAATATTACCTAGCCAGTCCACATCCTCTTTAGATTATTCATACTCTTGAATGACAAGAGATTCTCTTGTAGGAGCTCTCATGATCTATCCCTGTCTCATCCTTCTCTTGGTTATGCCTAAATATCATGGCTCAAAAAATATGGTACATTATATTCCATGACTCATGCATCCTAAATTATAGCCACTATAATATGATGTTCCATAAGATAATTCCATTTTGAAACAAATCTCACAACACTGTACAATGGAACCGACTGAATACATCATATAAGAATCATCCTACATAACAAAAACCAATGAAAACGATTCTATAAAAAAAATATCAGTCAAAATAGGGTAAAAAATAAAAAATTGGATTCAGATCAAAAATCCAACACTAGAGACACACACTACAACAATCTATGATAACATGTGTAATTTCATGGAATGATATTTGAAGTAAGTCACCACATCAATCCTCACAAGATTTGAAAATCATACAGCTTCTCAACCAATATCCCAACACAGGGCTAACCATTATATTATTCTAATTTTTATTGAACCAAATTAGGGTTCCCTGTAATAGTAGAACCTGACAAGATCTACCACTAACCCAAAGGTTATTCCATATTATCACAAAATGGCTACTACAACCCATGAATTAACAATAACCAGAGGTAATTATTCAACACAATTAGTAAAAATCATCATGAAATATATAAATAGTTGAAGGAAAATATAAAAAATATTTTTCATAACCATAGTGAAACAATAGTACAACCGAATGCACCCAGATATACTACAAGGTACTTGTGAATAAAAAATAAAAAAAGACAATTGAAAACATAATCAACTACTCAATGCTAAAACATGGGTGACATCCCATAATCTCACCACTATCATCCTATTCCCATCTAATGTGAACCTCATCACCTCAATGTAACACCATTCCTATTTTCCTTCATCAATTGATAATATAATGTCTAAATTAAGTTTATGGGGTGTGGAGGGTATAAGGGAACAATCTCATTAGGATCCAAACTCTGTGTTCCTTATCAATACTCCATAAATAAACCCCAATATGCTTAATTATCAAAACATTGAATGATAAGAAGTAAGATAATTTATATCAAATACTAGTAAAATTATTACAATTTTATACTATTCTAAAACATAGAATGAAAAATGGCTTCAAATACTAAATCATAAAATAATTTCCATCCATTAAAAAAGGAATGTCTAGTCCAAAAAATTACAATGACAATAATATGTAAAACAAACACCAAGTATCCCTATTATTTTGGATAGATAGGCCATTCTTACCACATTTATTAGTGTATACTAAAAGATCCTAGTACCTATAAATCATGGACTAAGAAATATTGTAACACCCCTAAAAGTGTATCCACTAACAATGTCTAGTCAATTATTAATAAAAAAATGTGTATTGATCTAGGATCTCATAGACACGCTATCATGTAAACACCGTATCAAAACAAATAGAAAACAACCAATACTACTACCACCACCTAAGTACATAAATGATCCCATGTAAATCATATTAAATTAGTTTAAAGTGTTTATCACATTTCATAATAATATTTAAAAACCATTTTTATATCAAAACCTACGTTCTAAACCAATTTAAAAAATGTAGTTCTCAATTTATTTAAATAATCATATATTACCAAACTAGGGGGAAAATAATATAATCATAAAAACTCCATTCACACACACAATGTGGTAAATAATTTCATTTTATTTACAAAAAAAATTACAAAACAACGTGAAATATATAGTTTAAATAAAATTGAATGGAGATGGAACCAGCCACTTCAAGATCTGGTTGAACACTTCCTATAATGGTAACCACACATCGAAGGAACAAAAAAAATTAAACATAGGCAATAGAATAAATTACAACATCACATTATCGATTCTATAATAAAACATCATTCAAATAGGATAGATCAAAAAATAAATCAACAAACACCAATGTGACACCAAAAACAAAATAAATATTCATTTCCAAAAGAAGATCACATAATAAAGATACAAGGGACAAAATAATCACTATCATATTATTATGAGATCCCATAATTATATCCCAACACCACGACAAAAACCAAGATCAATTAAGCATCGTAAATTCCACACATCCATGAAGAAGAGAATAAAAAACCATATGGAGATTGAGTGCTGAATGGAGGAAATTAGAATTAAAAAAATAACACAAATTTTCCTAGATGAATACATATATTTCACTGGATATTATGGATAATTAATGGAGGATTTAATGATGTGTGTAATGTTAAAAATCATTGGGAATGATTAATTTATGAGATGATGTTATTTTTAACCACGTAAATACTTCGGGATGAATACCCTCTGAAAAAAACGTCGGCATATGGTAAAAATACAAAATGAAAATATGTATGAAATCGAAACTGATTTATGGTGTAAAAATGATTTATTCTCTTATCCTATTTTATTTCTTGTCAATAGTGGGGAATTTACATAGTAATGTAGGGATTTATAATGTAAATTACCGCTATAGAAATATCTTGTAGAAACACCCTTACATCAAAACACGAAACAACTCCCACACCATCGAAACTCAATAAGAAATATATAAAATAATACAGAAAATCTTATATATTATACATGATTTTACACTTTTTTGATTAATTAGTTTCTTATAATGTGTAAAAAAATCGATTACATAAGAAAGACATTTTGTTTGTTAGTTTATGTTTTTTATTAATTATATAAAGATACAAACATAAAAGGTTTACAGATTATATATTATCAATTATTTTCGACATTTATATTATTTATAGGTTAGTATATCACATAATTTGTAAACTAAATTCAATTGACTATGTAATGTATGTGTTTATGCCCTTGGACTTGGGAGTGTGGGTCTAGGGAGTTAGTAATGATTCATTATAAATATTTAGAAAAGTTGTATTATATAAAATTTTACTGTGAAAAACCACGTAATTTTAATAATAAATGAATTTATTTTAGTATTAATTTTCAAAATTAGATTTTATAGATTCATAATTGTTACAATAATTTTATATAATTTTGCAATCGAAAAAGTAATTGTTTAATTCTTTCAATTTTCCCATGAACTATATGTTTTTATTACAATGGTAAATTATAATTTTAAGAAATTAAATTTTATGAAATTAAATTCATTTTATATATAATTTTACAAAATAGTTTTTGGGTGTCTTGTATTGGTTTCTTAGAATTAATGTTTCTTGATTGAATGGTAAAATGTATAGATTTTTTTAAAAATAATAAATCATTTTAAAGTGTTTAAAAAATTTAAAATTATTTTTTATAAATTTTTTAAATTAAAAATGCAACCCATTTATTAAAAATAATCCATTTACATTAATATTAATCCAAATTATACATTATTATAGTATGAATTCATTTTTTGTCTTAAAACAAAATTTTATAAGAAACAATTTTTTTCCACCTATACATATAAATTAATTTACAAAAAATATAAAAATTAAATCCTTAAAAATGGATTTAATATTATTAATTCATTGGATCATAGTTTTTAACGAGGTTAATTTCATTTTTTATCCTGAATATTATTGAATGAAAAAACATATTACTACAATAATGGGTAATACATGTTAAATAAGGTAAAAAATATTTGATATGTTCATAAAATCATTTCATAATTCCTATTATAAGAAAGGATTTAAATCCTTATAACTATAACTTTTTATTTAATATTTTTGTTCATTTTATCATGTGATTTTCTTAATATTATTTAAAAACATTGAATAATTAAAATTTGATTCTCTCCCCACTAATAAAAAGGAACATATAATACTCAATTATTAAGAAACATGGATAATAATTTATATTCCAATAGATATTGAGATATATTTTTAAATTCATTCCTCATGTCATTAAGGTTTTTATCTCTGAAAAAGATAAACATTTAGGTTATAAAGTGAATGAAAATCATTGCTTTCCAAATAAGAGTTGTAATTCTCAACATATTTGATTCATGATGATTTCCTATTCTACCACATTTAAAACTATCATAAAAATATGATATAATATCATCATTTTTTCCAATATATTTAAATTTTATTATTATTATGATACACACTTTATCATTTTCATTCCATATTATGTAATGTTAAATCATTAATTGTGCATAAAATGGACTTCAAAATCCATGAATAAATGCATATAATTTTTTATGATTTAACCACATTAAATTTAATAAATTTTGAATTAATAAATATATAACATTTTATGACATGGTTATGGTTTTTAGAAGAAAATATACTATCAATCATTTTCTAATTATTTATTCTCTAAAATGACAACATTACTCTTATGTATGTGTATACTTCCACATCCATAACAAAATGTGCTTCCTTTTTTATTTCCAACATATATAAAAAGTAATAAGAATGGAAATTATGAATAAATATTAAATTTATATTAATTTTAGGAATTTGTATAATTAAAATATTATCTAATTTATTTATAAATAAAAGAAAAATTAGAATGACATCCAGAAAAACATATATACTATCATATCCCTAAAATGATGTGCTTAATTTCAATTGACATAGATATATTAATTAATATAAATGTTTATATAATTTATTAAAATTATTATTGAAATATGTCAAATATTATAGAGATAATTAAATAACAAAAAACATTTACTATGTTCGATGCTTGGAAATGGTTTTTAGATTATGAACCTAATAACCCAAAAAAACATTCATAAACGCAACAGATTTTGAACAAATATAATACATGGAAAAAAATAATTTAATATAATTATGAGAAGATAATTAAATTTAAATGGTTCTTTATAATGAGAAAAATAATATCATTTTATTGTTCATGAATTAATAGGATTCTCTTGGCGAGACAAGAGATGAGGTAGGAGTTCACTCATTAAAAAATAGTATTAAATGATTTAATCTGGTATAATTTTTCTATATTTTTCACATTTAAATCTAAAAACCAATATGATAAATTAATTATTTTTCTCAAAATTAATGCATGGTCAATTTTTCTTATCTATGTATTCATTATTTATTACCAATATTCCACTACAAGTTTATTTTTTTTATTCAATGAATATGTTATTATTTTTGTTATGGGGATTTTTATTATTTAAATGTTTAAAAAATTAATGATAATTCAATTAATTATTATGTGATAATTGAATTTTTTTTCTTATTTTATATAATCCAAATACTTATAGATTTTATGATGGCAGTTGTAATTTGTTTTTTGTTTTTATAAGGATGTCTTTCTTAGATATTATATACGCTAATAGGTGAGATCAGTATGAATATGATAAGTAGTGATCTTGATAAGGATATACAATTAATTTTTTAATTATTATAGAGATATTGAGAAATATGTTACTGCAAAGAGATCTATTGGAATTAACAGTGATGTTTATTCATTTTTAAGGTTTCATGTAAGATAAATTATATTGTTATTGTCCCATGATACCTATATGTTTTTTTAATTATTAATATTAATATTAACTTAAATATTTCAATTTCATAATGTATGATAATAGAATCATGACTAATTTATGTTTTATTATATTCTAAAGGTGAAAGTCTTGTTTTAATGAGTTCTCATTATTAGCAAGTAACTTTCATGGTTAGGATGTTTTTGTTATGATTATTTATAGATAAATGTATGATATACTTATGTTTTTAAATTTATTTCATGAATATGAAATGATTATTTTGATATTAAGATTTATTATAGAAGATGGAAAATTTCCTTTTGGATTATTATAAATTTTCCAATGGAATAATAGATTTTTTTTAATTTTATATTCTTAATTTGTTATTTTTATGCATCCAATGTTTCTAAATTCATTACATGGTTCTTAAGGATGTTCATGGTTTATTTCATGCACAATTATGACACATTTTGAATGATAAAAAATTTTCATGAATGACATAGGCACGTAAATATCAGAATATATTCCAATGGAAAAAATGTACAGTATATGGAAATGTAGACTCTATTATATATTGAATTTGTTAATTCTATAAAACTATAAAATCCATAAACCAAAGAAAATTTATAATATACAATCCGTATTATAAATAATGTAATTATATGTTAAAAATGTAATGGGTGTTTAATGGTTAGTATTAGAGATTGCTTTATATTACTTTAGATGTTTGGGTGTTGTTAAAATAAACATTTAAGAGAATCTCATTTATGGCTATGTTATCAAGAGATTGTTTTTTAGGATTTCAATATTGGATTATGTAATTCACATATATTCAAAATTCTTTTCCATATATGATATTGTAGGAAGGAAGTAAGAATGAAAAAAGAGAATGATATCATTTTGAATTAGGTGTTCGAAATGATTAGAGTTGAAACTAATAATTTTTTAAGTATTAAATTAATGCAACATATAAATAGTGGAACCCATGATTGTGAGAGACTAAATTCATTGCATAATAAAAATTATTTATTGGATAATTTCATTGAATAACACCACCAAGATTTTTTCGATCCTCAGACAATGTTCAAACTCAATGATAGATCAATTTATTTGATTAGATATTCATTGTTTGGGATTTATTTAGGAAATAAAATACAAATATTGTTATTTTTATTTTTTTAAGTTGAATAAAATTAGTAGTGATCAGTAACATAGAATAATAAGGATAAATATTATATTGAATCCGTGGTTTGTAAAAATTTATTGTTATTTTCATTGAAAAATATTTTCCCTTATATTGTATAAAATATAATTGAAAAAAAATTCCCTGAAAGAAAGATATATTTAGGGGTATTTGTTTCTCTCTATAATAAATATTTATCCATATTTTCCATGTAAAAACAAAATTTAATTTTTGATGATAATAAAAAATATATATGATTTTATTAATGATTGAAACCACTTTTATGATAGGAATTGGTTATTCGTGAGCATAAAAGTTATGATGATTATTTTATATGCTAATAAGGTAGAAATATATTTTATCATTTTCTATATAAATATGTTAATAAAGTGATCTATATTTTAAGAAATTGGGATGAATCTATCAATGAAATCCAAATTTGATAAAATTTAATATTCCCTCTTTAGTTAGGTGGGGTAAAAATAATTTCGGTTTATGCATTATAAGATCTAGGATGTGTTATTAGTGTGGAAACATGAGATATAAATATTATTACCATAATCAAAATTAAATAGTAATGGTCAAAACAAATATGATAATCATGGAGTAAATTGTTTTTATTATAATGATGTTGAACATTATTCTAGTTTTGACCAATGAAATATATTACTTATGTAGATCTTCAGGAACCCAAGAAGTGGTGTATGGAAAGATAATTTTCTACTACCTTGGTTGATTTTTTCCTAACAACAAAGTATTTTCAAGATTATTTTTTGAATATTCAAAATTCATGAATTATTAGGGTTCTATGAATTATTTTTCTTATCTTATGTTTTCTAGTAAAATGGATTTACAATATTTTGAAGTGATGAAATAACGTATGGTAAAAACTCCTTGTTGGAATATAAATCTAAAAGAGAATTATGGGAATATTACTATCATCATATATGAAGTGCTTTCATAAAATTATATTTTTTATAACCCATATTATTGTTTTATATTATTTCAAGAATGGATTGTATTCTTGTTAACTATGATATTAATGATTACAGTGCAAATAAATTCATATTCAATAATTCAAGTGAGTTCCAATTTCTATATAATGACTAGTTTATACCTCTTATAGCTATTCAACTAGCTGATAAATTTATTAATGATGGGGAAAAATTAATCTTACTAATGTATTTTAAACAAATAGAATTATTCATATTAGTTGTGTTCATATTGTGAATAAAATTTATTATGTTTTTTTCGGACTATTTTCCGAGTTTTATTCTTGATTAGGATGATAAATTTACTATTTATTTAGTAACCAAAATTTATCATATTTTAAAAAATCCATTATTTTTTTGGAGATAATGGAATAGAAAAGAAATTACAATATTTACACGATAATGGTTTTATCCACCCTAGCACTTCAACTTCAGGATCTCATGTTTTATTTTCAGAAATACTACATATAGTTATATGATTATCTATATTGAATATAATTTTCAAAATAAATTTTCTACTAAGAATAACCATCGTTTCCTCATATTTATGAATCATTTGATTTGATTTATAGTGAATAGTATTTTTTGCAACGTTAACCTTAAATATGGATACCACCAGCTAGAAGAGATGGAAGAATGTTATAAAGGTAGTATTTCATACTTTTTATGACTATTATATGTTTTTGGTTATAACTTTTCGGTTCAAAAATACACATATTCTATATATGGATCTTATTAATACTTTTTTCTTGATTTTTTGGATTTCTTTCTTATTCAAGATATTCTGTTTTATACGTAAATTTATATAGAACATGAGAAACATATAATGATATTTTTACCAACATTAAATGAATAAAATGAGTATTTATAGTTTAGAAAAAAAAGTATTTTGGTTAAATTTTCTTAATTCCTAGTGAATACTGTATCTAATGATGAAAAACGATTAATAATTCTAAATTTAAAAAGGTTTAATATTTACCCAAACATAGAAAAGTCACACATATTATATGTGTTAATGTATTATAGGGTTTCTACCATCATGTTTTTCAAAACATTTCTCAATTTTTTATTTCATTATCCCATTTCACTTGAAGGGGACTTAAATTCACTTTGGTAAAATAATTTAATGCATGTAATGTAGGATTGAAAATAGGATTGCTTATTGCTCTTGTGTTATAATTAATAACAATAAATACTTTGTAAATGTTTTTTAGTAATACATCATTTAAAATAGTTTTTCGCTTTGTGATGAAATATGTTAAGTTAATTTCTTAAAAATTATTGTAATCGAAAATATGGTAGAAGAATTATCAAACACATTATATTTAGATTGAATTGGTGGGTTTTTCTTTAAATTTGGATGCTTATTTTATATGGTGTAAAATGTTAAATATATAATGACCGAAAAATATTGAAGTATATATTCACCCAAAAATATTTGAACATTTGGAAAAGAATGTGGTCAGAAAAATAAAGGATAATGATTCAACAATTCACTATCTTGTAGTTAAATCCAATAATATTGTTAACATGTTGAGTTGAAAGGATAATACATCCTGTTAGGTTTACCTGGTCAAATACCATGATTGGGGAGGGGGGGTTAATAATGGTATGGATATTTAAAACACCTCAACCTTCATATATAGTTTCATTGTTAAACAAATCACAATTATCTCTTTCTCTCATAGAAATATATGAAGAGAAATGAAATCATGAACATGACACAAATATTTTACATGGTTCACCATCACTGGGATGTGCCCTATGACCATACAACGTAGATGTGATAGTGTACCAAATCCACTAAAGTTCACTTATAATTACAATGTTCATGCTGGAACTTATATTATTAGAATAAATAACATTAAAATAATTTGGATCATATCACACTCTACCCATGAGTCATTACCTATGTCTATTTCTATGACTCGTTGCTGGTGGAAATGATGATTGTATTCCACTTCCTTTTCTCACTACTCTTCGAATGGATCCACTCAATGTTTATCAACATGTGGGTACCTTAATATGCAATAATTCACACATCCTAAACTATAGTTATATGCTCTATTGATGTCTCTTTTTCACCTGTGGAAAAAATCCACATTTTCATGTACTTTTTGGTTAGAGGAAATTGCCTTCACTAACTGTTTTTGAGAATTTTCAAGATTCCTTGAGTCATTTGGGGACCACCCAACAACCTCCATGCACCACCTTGATTCCTTTACATACTGGGTATTGGTTATGGTTCGTAGAACAACTCTACTTTATGAACTAGTTTTGCTTCATGTACTATCCCTAATTCCCAGATTGTCTCCATTTGCGTGATCTATTTCTCATCTGTAAACTACCACTTCTTCTTCAAAACATCTCTTATCTGCATACTGAGTCTCCCTACTCCACATACTAAATATTCATCATCCATGTACCATGTCCTTTATGAGATATATTTCACTATAAAACCCTTCAGTGGAATTTTTTTGTGCATGAACCACTTCACCCTTCCCAGAATTGCCCCTCACGGAAATCTTTCGAACTTCACTAAAATTTGTAGAAAATATGGTCTATTATGAAAATAACTCTTACATAATGAGGTGATTAATGATCCTTATATATTTAAATGGATTCAATAATTTTTTAATACAAGATTTAACAAATCTTTAATGTGGTATCTCCTTCACCATGTACTGCTTCACATGCGAACCATTCTGCCATAAGATGTTCACAAAATGTTGTTCCTCCTTTGAGACATCCCAAATCACTATCACAATCTCACGATTGATTCCCTTCATGGTTTCTCAAATCACTTCCTCATTTTCATGAATGAAAATACATCCCATATACCACAATATTTCCATGTACCACAAGACTTCCCTATGAACTGCAAGCCTTCAACGCGAACCATTTTTGTTTCATGTAAACTGTTCTCGTACTTGTTCTTCAAAATGCACTTCACAGTTACCTTCCATTTCATATTTTATTCAACATTCCACATAATGCATTTTATATCCATGATCCATGCTTCAGGGTTTGTGTACAATTATTCCCTTTTCGGAAATCATCCTTTTCCAAAAAATCAGTCTTGGAATTTTGAGGCCCAAAAACATTTAATTCACAGGGAAATTGTGCCACCCTAAAAAACTACTTTCAAGAAACACCATCCATACTCAATCAAGTTGATTTAGATTTATTGAAAAACACAATCACACCAACAAAATACCATGAGGAAACCCTTAGGTATTTTTTTTAACAATCTCCCCCATGGGGTTATTTACAACACATTCATAACTTGATATCTCATTAATGATTTATCCAACTTCACTAGCATTATTTTCCTGTGATTAATATAGTTAACAAGGATTTACTCAACACATATTCTAATACCACATGATCCATGATCATTTTTAGAATCAAGAGTACACTACAATTTTCATCAAATAATCACTTCATTCCTTTCCAAACAATTTTTTTTTCATCATGATCGTCAGCTATCATGATGTGTATCCTTTGATAGATCATGTTTTGCATTGCCAGATTTTATAATCCCCCTATATCACTGCTTTCTGAAATAGCTTGCAGTCCACATATCTTGTTACATCACATAAAAAATTCTACATGTGTATTTATTAATACATTATTTCCCCTTTTATAGCCACAATTTTTCTCTTTTTCAACATACCCTAACGTCATTCCTTTTAGGTGTGAAATAGGTTAAATAACACATGTTAGCATATTTGGTAAAAATAAGCCATACATCGGAGGGAGGGGACCCATATTCACATTTTTTCTTGTGTGGGGAGTTTACTGAAATCCCATAGAAAATCGATTCATTTTAAAATCTTTATTGGTTAAGGCCTTTGTTAGAATTTTTTCATCTTGTTGTTTTGTAACAACATACTCCAACATCACAAGCCCTTTCTCAATCTTCTTCTTGAAAAAATGATATTTGAATTCAATGTTCGATTTCCATGATTGATGGATTTTATTTTTCCTATTAGTTATAACAATTGAACTATAAAATTGGATTCTTATAAGAGACTTCACTTCATCTCCCATATCATCATGATTCTTCTTTATCTACAATAAATTCATACATGATTGAGTTGCAGCAATACACTCCACTTATGAAGTTCCCAATGAATTGCAATTTCATTTATTTTCTTAGGAAAGAAATACAAAACCCACCAAAATTAAAAGAACCTCATGATATTGACTTCCAATAATCTATTTATTCAGACCAATTTTCAACTATATATACCAATAACTCTCAGTGAGAGTTTTCATTGTACAACAAATAGATATCCATAATTCCTGTAATATAATTGTGTTGTATTTTCACTAATTTTATGTGGATTTCCCGGGGATTAATTTTATACCATGCTGCTTGACAAGCGAAAAAAACAATATCAGGTCTCCTTTCTATCATGTATAATAGACAACCAATTATTTTCCGATATTGTGTATCATTAACTACATTTCCTTCATCATACCTTGATAATTTCATTTGTGTTTCCACAAGAGTCATCATATCATTGGAATTATCTATTCCAATTCTTATCAATACCTACTTGGAGTATTTATATTGATAAATGAATGTACCATTATATTCTTGTGTTACCTATAGACCAAGTTAAAACATAGCTCACCAATAATTGACATTTCAAACTCGGTTTTCATGAGTTTAGAAAACTATTTGCACTGCATTTGTAGAATCCTACATAGATTATGTCATCGACATATTCCGGAACCATCATTGTTTGATTACTTTCATGGTTGAAATATATTTTTTAATTAACTCCACCATGTTGAAAACAATTATTTTTCAGAAACTAATATAGCCTAGAATATCATTCTCTTTCTGTATGCATCAAACCATATAAATCATTATTCAACTGAAAAACATTGTTCTCATATTAATAAATCAAAAAATAGTAAGGATACTCAATTTCAACATCTTATTCTAGAATTACATTTTGAAATTCCTACTTGAAATCCATTTGGAATACTTTGAACATTATTTTCACTTCTATATCCAAGAATAATATGATTGTTTCTAGACATCAAACAGCTACAAATGTTTCATTATCATTGATTCATTTTATATTGAAGTACCCTTTTCAGAATGTCATGTTTTGTTTTGAATCAACACATGATACTCATTCATTTTGTTACGAAAGACCTATTTAGTCTTGATGATATTCTTGTATGTCAGTCTAGAAACAATCTCCCCTATTTGTTTCTTTTCAATTTATTCAAGCTCTTCATTAATAGAAAAAGTCAATTCTCATCACCAATATCATAATCAATAAATTTAGTATCTAACTCTGATAGTAATGATTATTGTTGTTGATTCTTCATTATAATTATCTATACTAGAGGTTTCTACTCACCAATTAAGTTATGTCTATCAATTTTATCTTTTATCTTTTATCTATGAGGAGATAATAAATTGAGCTTATCTTTCTTGCCATTATTGTCTTCTTCTGAATCAACATCTAGAACTGGATCATCCCTTAATGTTCTTATTTATTCATCACTATCCTTCTGAGAGTGATCACGTCTTTTATAAAGGTTATTCTTATTATCCTCTATGGTTATCTCATGCATTTCAACATTCATTCCTATCCATTAATTGATATATTTTTATGATTTTGTTTTCTTTGATTAGCCATGAAATATCCCTTCATCTCCACTAGATTCAAGCATTCTGGGATTCTCTTTATGGGGAATGAAACATTTACTTTCAATGATTCGAATGTACTTCATTGATGGCTTCATTCCGTACCAAATATCACATGAAGTCTTTTCTTATTTCAGACATAGTAGTGATCTATTTTACATGTTGACTTTTTTCATCACTACATCATTCCAAAATTTCTCTAAAAGGACTTCCTTTATGAGAATTATTATTTTCATGTTATTGAAAATCCAATTTCTTCTCTTATCTACTCACTTCTACTGTGGAGTTCGTACCACCTAATGTTGATGCCTTAAACAATGTTTCTTGAGATAATCCTCCACAAGGATATTTCTGATCTCTATTCCACTATCTATTCGAATATTCAAATTCTCTGACCTAACATCATTTCAACGTCCCTTTGATATCTTTTAATGGATCAAACACATCTGAATTTTTATTAATGATTGATACGCACACCATTCTTCTATAATAAACAACGAATTGAACACAATATCACCTCCCATCAATAAATCATAGTCAAATTGGTCAACACAAATCAATATGAACCAACTCAAGAAATCTAGATGACCTTTTATCCTTTTCCACATATATATATATTGAATGATCTTTCCTTTTTGGAAGGCATCACATGTTTGTGTACAATCATGAGATTATCTTGGGTGGTCTAGAGCAGAATTATGTTTCACCAGATCATCCAAAGTATTTTAGTTCATGTGGCCAAGACATTTATGCCACAACATATTTTCTTCCTCCATGGATTGAAAGCACATATCTTATTTTACAATCACAAGGTAGATATTCCCTTTTGTATATTTTTCCTACAATACAATAATACCATATTTCTCCTTAATGTTACATTATTTATCAGAAAATCATATGGCATGTACCAAGTCACAAAATTGACATATGCATAATATGTTGTGACTAAGACCTTACCAAACCAAGGCATCTACACATCTCATATATTTTTCCTCACACATTGATTTTTTGGAGGATAAAAGTTTCAAAAATTCATCATTTCCAAATCCTATGATACATTCTTTATTGTAAATGAGTATCATCACTAGTTCATTATTTGGAATAATATGGTGATGCATCAATTTTCAAGGATCTATATCCCAGTGAGATTTGATACATTGAATACAATATATGGAATCATTGTCAGCTCATATATATTCTTTTTGATCCGTGTTTCTTACATTATATATGGTATGGATTGATAATCCTAATATTCCTCAGCATATGTAAAATTGGCTTCATCTTGTAGAGTTACAAATTGATTTTTCAGTTTTAACTCATTTGATGATACATTTGTCTGCTTCTCTTAACCGACCATATAATACTTTGGAACATTCCCTAGTATTGTTGATGAGAAATATCTTTACAGGGTTCTAAATTATCCAATCTTGAAATAGTGAAAATATAATGATGAACTATAAAATTGAGCTACATAGGACTTCTTATGTTGGTAATGTTCTCTTTGATACCTTCTTTCAAGGTAATAAACATTTTGTGCATGTCCCATATTTTCGAAACAATAACATCGTATATGCAGTACATTGTAGTGTGCTAATACAGCACCACCGGTTATCCCTTGTACTCTCAGAATCCTCTGATCCTAATTTATACCCAAATCAATAATCCATATTGGAGTAGATTTTTGTGGTCATACATCAAATGTTACTACATTCTATTATGATCAAGCCCGATACTAGCCAAATAATTTAAATTTCATTGTTTCTTCTATTCTGTTGAAAAAACATGCTCCAAATTCATCTTCTCTATAGTCTATGATATCTATTTTCTTGTTTTTGTTCTATGGTTCAATAATTTTTGTGGATCCTTAACACCTCATCATAGACCAATGTCTTCCTCTTCTAGTTTATTGATACATTTTATTGGATCCTTTAAAATATCAGTCAAACTACCAATCAATCTATTTTTTTCAATTTGGAGTTTATTGAAAACAAAATATTACGAGGCTTCTGGTGTTGAAGACTTCAATTTTTCAATTTCTTCATCCACCTCAATCTTATCTTCTTCATGTTGCTACATATAGATTTCAGAATGATGAAGCACTTTGTTAGATTTCTTGATTGGATCTCCATACATCTATCTCTTCAATATAATCTTTTAATTCATCTTGATGGTCAATTATTCCATCAACATGTCCTTATTTGTAATCACATTATTATTTAGTTATGTAATTTCAAAAAACTACCCCCAATGAATCCCCTTCATGATCATCGTAGTGCACTGACTCATCATCCTCAAGTTATACTGAAATTTTATATTTTTTTGAAAGTAGATTTTTCTTTTTGAAACTTTTTCACTTTACTTTTAATACCTTTCGAATTGGTTGAATACTACTTTTGGGGATTTTTATCATTTTATTATTTGACATCTTCAGTCTTATTAGAAATCAATGCTGAAAAAATCAAAATATTTATTCTTCAAAAGAATGAAAATGGAGGTTTACTATTGAAATTTACATTTAATCATTGTAGATTTGAGGAGTTAAGTGACATCGAATCATCAAAATTTTCTTATTCGTAAATATAATAAACAAATGGACTCTTCATTCCCTTGAATTCCACTTCTTGGGACATCCCCTTGTCCATTGCATCGATAACATCATTTCTCATTTAATATGAAATGAGAGTAATTTTGTCCCATAGATATTATTGTCCACTATTTCTAACTATAATGGTTGTAATTACCACAAATAAAGTAGTATATAAATATATAACATACCTCTTTTCAGATCCTAAATTATATTAAAGCATTATATCAGACCATTTCGATCATAAAAATATTAATGTGTTTTAAGTCTAAACAAGCTTATAACTGATTATCTAAGTGTAATTATGGGTATTAGCACTCTCTAACATTTCTGAACAGTAAGAAAAATAGATCATATAAAAATTATCTAAGTATGAGTCACTTACAATGAATGAAATATGACTCACCATAGAATATTACACAGATGTATACGTCTCACTATTTCACATGACAGAGATGTAGACTAATCGTCATTATGTGTGACTCACCGATGAAGACGACCTACCAATAGACTATGTGAACAGACACTGCTTGGTGATACTGATGCAAGCAATCACCATCAGATGAAATGAGTCACTGATATATCAATTTTATATCTTATAGAATAAAGGGCCCACCATTGATATTAGAAACTGATAGATCAACTGTCTCACAAATAGAAGGATAAAATCTCCACTATAACAAGTCACCAATGTAATGAGTCACCGACATATGGAATGACTGTCCGAATGACATACTGATGGGTTGTGTCAGTAATATAAAGAGACACCAACAGAATGAGAAAACGAAAGATGAGTCACAGATAGACTGTTTAATTCTGCATTTATTAATATTATTTCAAATGGTCATATTTGATTTAATTAATGAAATTAACATATATTATAATATTTTGTATGACATTTAGCAGACATTATGAGTTAATATGAACCTATTCACGTGAAGAGAAAATGATATTTTTAAAGCCTAAGAAATAAGAATCATTTTAAAAGAGAGAAGAGATATTAAAAGGTGGATTAGTGTGGTGCATGTGTGATGTGCAAGAAAAAACCATACTAAAGAAAAAAGGGTATAACACACAAGGAAACCACAGTCAAGTGGAAACATTGAATTTAAAAATCAATTCAACATATGAAAGAAGTAGATGAAAATACCTATAGTACCATACCATTAGCTAGAAGCTAGAATATGACAATTTTTTGTGTGTCAAATTCCAGAAGAGGACACGGAATTCACCTAATCTATATCTGAAGAGTCTAGAGCTGAATCTCAAGCCACACATAGCCATATAATCCATTCATATATTTTTTCTCTCTATTGTGTGCATTTAAATATAATTTTGAGAAGTGTGTGTATCTGTCTGTTAGGAACTCACTATCACCTATATCAAACTGATGTATAAAATATATACATGAACTAACATCTTCTTACAACTCTTTACCCCCACTAATAAATGTGGAAGAGGTCCTTCTGTGACCTGGTGGTTTGTACCCATAAAGAACTGTGGTATAGATCTTTTAACCTAGATAGCATGCGTGTTGTCTTCAATCCCAATCCATGTTTTAGATCAAACTGTTTATTAATTTAAACTGCTTAATGGTAGGTGATCAACAAGTAGATATGATTAAGTGTCTACTTGAGATTGTACCTATTGTTTTATTTCCACTATGTTTTTAACTTTTAGTTTTACTCTGTTTTATCTAATTTAATAAAACTGACAAGAACATAGATATTTACTATTAGAAAGTGTTAATAATATTATTGACTTATTAGGTTAGTTTTAAAAATGGTATTAATTATAAAATTGATGCAACTGATAACTAATCAGATTTTGAGAAATTAATCAATCAGTTAATCTCATATAAATTTACAAATAGATAACTGGGAAATTGAATTTCAATCATTGGTGGAACATCAAACAACAAGTTTTGACTGAAATTTTTATAGATACTCAATTCACCCTCTATTGAGTACTCTACTCGGTCCAGCTTTTAGTATCAAAGGATTTAGGATTTTTCAGTTTTCAATGTTTTTTTAAAAACATTGAACTGTGATTTTAGTTTAATTTCAATGATATTAAAATTTATGTCAGTAATAAATTTTTATCTCATTAAAACACTGATCTAAATTTTTATTATGGATAATAGGCGGGAAGGTGATACTACCATCAAAACTCCATTCTTTAATGGAACCAATTATGTAGAATAAAAAATTAAAATCAATATTCACATTTAAATTACGGTTTTTGAAATTTGGTATTCAATTTTGGGTCAATATAAGATTCCTTCTACTGCTATAACTACATGGGATGACCCAACTAAGAATTATTATACAAATAATTTCGAATCCATGATATCCTTATAATATTATTTAGGAGATGATGAATTTAACAAAAATTTTACATGTCAAACATCCAATGAAATTTTGGATATATTGTTTGTTTCAAAAGAAGGAACATATGGTGCTAAGGAAATGAATCTTAAGACATATACTATTATATATTCCAATTTTAAGGTAATTCCTAATGAAGCTATTTATGACATGTGTCTCAAGTTCAATGAAATTTGAAACCCTATGATATCTATGGGAAGAGACGTTACTGCCAGAGAACAAATTATGGGGATTCTCATATTCGTACATGATATATGGAGAGGAACCTATGTCTCAATTAGAGAATCATGTGAAATAAAAAATTACATGTAAATGAAATCATTATACAACTGATGACTAATGAGGAAGAGCTTAAAGTCATCAAAGATAAAGAGTATGAACCTAAGAAAAAATCATTAGCCTTCAAGACTACTACGTCTAAGATTAACGAAAAAGAGATATTATTAGACTCTTCTAAAGGCCCCAGAAATAATTAATCAATATCAGATAGCGATGAAGAGATGGGTCAGCTAGCTAGAAGATTAAAAAAATTATATGGACAAAAAAAGTTCTTCCAGAAACCCAATTATAATGGAAGAAATGATTACAAGGGAATCTGGAAGAGAAGGACTAGAAAAGAAATGAAAACTAAAAATAGATTGTTTTCAATGAATGTAATAGGATTGTACATGTCAATGTTGATAGAAAAAATTTAAAATAAAAAAAGTTTTATAAAAACAATGAAAAGAAGTATATGAATGCTATGAAATCCACGTAGTGTGCCTCTGAAGATAGGTCCAATGAATCATAATCCTCTCATGATGAGAAAGATGACATGGAAGATATATTATTTATGATAAACACATCTGAGGAATCCTTAGATTATCCTGGACACAAATGCTATTATTCTATAAATGAAAGTGACTCTGAGAATATGACAAGTGATTAATTATTTTAATATTTTAACATTATAAAAGTTATCTGCAATTAGATAAAGGATAAATATAAATATTTATTGAAACAACATGTTCTTATTATACATATTAAATTTGAACAAACTGAATAAAATGAAAATATTTCTCATCACCTCAATAAATAAAAAGTATAAAAAATTTATAATTATCATGTGAAGAAAATTCTAGAAAATTTTACCAATGGAAAAAATACTTTTACTCAAATGCTTGGAAAACAGATAGCTAATATGTACACATCTTGTACTGGATATTAGCCCGGATAGAGAAACCTATCTAAAACACATATTGTAACTAAATTTGGAAGATTTTTTCTTCTACCTAAAAATAAAAATTTTGATGTTAGTTCTAGTTCTAGAAAAATATTTTACATCCTCTAGTTTTAATACATCAAATAGTTCTTATTTATCAAATATGTTACATAATTATTATAGGAAAAACATAAGGAAAATGTGGGTATATAAAGTATTGATTTCTAATGTCACCAGGACCAATCAAGTCTGGCTAAAAAAATTAGTTTTTGATTGATTATTTAGTAGGAAATCTATCTGAGTACCTCCTTTAAGAGTCATTAGTACTAGGATAGTGGATGTTTTGAAAACATGACATGAGATTATCCAAGATTTTAAGAACCTCATCAACATTAATGGTGTATATGTCACAATAGGTGACAATTATAATGGGAAAATAATTGGCTTAGTTATTATTGGTAAATCTATATCAGTTTTAATTTATAAATTACTTTGTATTGATGGATTGAAATATAGTTTTCATAGTATTTCAAAATTATGAGATGGTGAATTTCATTAAATATTTTAAAATGTTACTTTTAATGTTTTTTACTCTAAAATGAATAATTATTTTCTATTTTTAGAAATAAAAATCTTAACACTATTAACATAGATTTATAAATTTCACAAAATTTATCTTCTTAATTGTATCTCACAAAGAGTCTTGGATTTTAGATAGGATATCAGGAAACTACAATGTACACTCTCTTAGAAACCATACAATAAAAGGATAGGTCAAGGATCTACCGAAACATTAGTTTCCAAAAGATAAATTTTGTAATCCTCTTCAATATGGTAATCAAAACTAGATATCATTCATATCATTGAATGAAGTTGCAACTTCTCAACATTTTGAGTTGGTTCACATGGAAATTTTTGGACAATCTCATGTTTTTAGTCTAAATGTGATGCACAATGACAATGTTCTTGTAGATGACTATTCTAGGTATACATGGACTTCTTTCTTAGCTCACAAAACTTAATTGGGTACTTTCTTCACCATGTATTCTAAAATAGTGGAAAATCTAAGTGGAATTAGAATAAAATCCTTAATAAGTGTTCATGTTTGTGAGTTAGAAAATAAAGACATTGAATATTTTTTCTCACACAATGGTTATAGTCATAACATCCCTTCCCCTAGGAAATCTCAACAAATTAGAGTTCTAAAATGAAGGAATATAACCTTACAGGAGATATGGAGAACAATGATTAATGAATATGACCTATCTACTTAATTTTGGGCTGAATTCATGAATACAACATGATACATTATTAATTGATACTTAATTAGACATATCCTCAAGATGACTCTATGAGTTCTGTAACAACAGAAAACCCAGTGTTTTTTATTTCAATGCTTTAGGTTGCAATGTATATATTTTTAATATTATGGATAATATTGATAAATTCACATCCAAGAGATATGGATGAATGTTCCTAGGCTACTCAACCTCTAGTACATCTTATAGAGTCTTTAATAAAATAACAAAGTGTGTTGAATAATTGATGCATATCAAATTTAATGAAACAGATCCACATTAACCTATGACCTCCCTAGAAAATCGTGAAGATGATATGTCAATCCTAGGCAGAACTAAAAAATCATCTAATACACTTGTCATGAAATATGTTAAATCAATAATTTATGGAAATTATTCAGAATATTAACATGATAAACTTGAACATATAAAGGATCCTGAAGTTACAATCCCTTCCTTTTCTTGATCAACTTGAACTGTCAAGGACTATCCTTTATATACTGTTGTTGGAGACTTAGATAAAGGGACACAAACTAGATGTTATCTAAGAAATATGGGTGAACATAATGCTTTATTATCACAACATGACCCTATAAACATAAATGATGCAATTAATGATTATTTTTTTGTGATTTCTATGCAACGAGAACATAATCAATTAGAAATAAAAAAATAGTGGAAACTTATGGATAGACCCAAAGAAACCTGGACTACAGGCACAAGGTGGGTGTTTAGGAAAAAGTAGATGAATCTGGTAATATTTTTAGAAATAAATATAGATTGATTCCATAATGATATTGTAACAAATAATCCATTTGATATGATGAAACCTTTTCAACTATTTCTAGATTAGAGGCTATCAGAATCCTTCTTGATTATACTGCAAATCAAAACATCAAACTATTTCAAATTAATGTAAAAAGTGATTTCCTAAATCAGTATATAGTTGATTATGTTTTTGTTGAAAAACCCTTATTTATTCAAACCAACATTGTCAAAATATTGATTTGAAATTAAAAAAGAATTATATTTATTAAAATCATCTCATATAGCTTGGTATTATAGACTAAGTACATTTCTTATAAGGAAATGTTTTAAAAAAGGAATTTCTTATCCTACTCTATTTATGAAATGAATTTCTAAATATGTTTTAGTAGTTGAAACTCTTGTAGATGGTTTTAGTTCATTATGAAATTTTTTATGTATTGATTTTTATAAAATGATGAAAAGTGAAATTGAAATGATTTTTATAAGTGAACACAAAATATTTTTTAGATTTTAGATTTTTCAAAATAAATAAGGTAAAATTTTAAATTAGTGTAAATACACAAAAGATATTTCAAAAATATATTCATTTGGTAGCATAAAAAGTAGTGAACTCCAATGAGTACTACTTGTAAGTTGGATATTGATTAATATGATAAATCTGTTGATAAAGACACTTATAAAAAATTGATCATATTTTTTCTCTACATGACTTCTAGAAGGCTAGATATAATGTTTAGTGTGTGTATGTGTGCCGGTTTTCAAGATAATACCAAAGAATCTCACATAAATTCTATTAAAATAATTTTCAAATACATTAAACATAATATAAATTTCAGGTTATTTTACCCTAATGGACAATCATTTTATATAAAGAGTTATTCTGATACTGATTTTGGTGGATTCAATTTATATAGAAAGAGAACCTATGGAACATGTCACTTTTGGGGAAAGTATTTGGTTTCATGGTATAGTAATAAATAAAATTATATTTAAGTATTTACTCTAAAGCTAAATACCAATCTGTTGGTAGCTGTTGTGCTCAGATTTTGAGGATTAAACACACTCTTCTAGACTATTTATATCAACTTAAACATATACCTTGAATCTATAAAAATACAACTTCTATAGAAATTTCAAAGAACCTGGTTTCTCATTCGATAACTAATCATATTGATAAACAACCTCAATTTTTGATAGATCATTATAAAATGGATAATATCACATTAGAATTTATTTGTAATGAATATTTGCTTGATGAAAATTTTTCTAAGCCTTTGAAATATAATAGTGTGAATTAAATACGACATGAGTTAGGAATAATTAATCAGTAAGACCTTTTTTTTCTTTTCCTCTGATCTATTTCAATGGTGCTTCCTTGTTAACACCATTGACACATTATCATAGTTGTCTTGCTGAATCTATTTTCTTGCTAACACCATTGTTAATCTGACACCATTTTCATGTAGGCATTGATGTTATGTCATGCTGACGTTGTTAGTGTTATGAAAATTTTGTAATGCTGACACTAAAGGCTTGCTATTTTAATACATTTTTGGTTTTTTTAAAAAATGACATTGTTTCATTAATTTTTATGATCCCGGTTCATGTTTTCATGAGTGCATAATTTTAAAATCCCTAAAAGATAAAAATTTCAATCGATCCACTCTACTCATTTAGCGCTACACTTTTTCAGTCCCCAATATCTCTTTATAATCATGACCTTTCACCTTCCGACCACTAAACTAAACTGGTTGGAATGGTTCATGTGAAGTGAGATCATGATGATGCCGAGTCTTGTGCACCCAAGAAACTGAGTGTTGAATCAAGAAACTCATTAGGTCCTATAAATACTAGTTTGAAAAACCTTTTTGTAACCTAATATACAGATGTACTGGTGGAATTGCTCTTATAGAGAAAGTCATTATTGTTAAAAGTGTGACAAGATCAAGGATGACATGACTGGTTCGAAAAAAATGATAGTCTTCTACACAAACCTGGTGCATGAGTTTGACATGAATATGGAACTTATGTTGGAAGGATGTGATGTTGCCTGGGCCAAGTAAATAGTAAAAGTAATGAAAATCTATTTCTATTCAAGACATTGGGATTAATGTATTAAGGTTCCCCACAAAGGAAATTTTGAGGATTATACTGGTACTTCTCGAACCAAATGTGAAATCATTTTTTATGAGAGAGTTCGGAATGAGCTTACCGGAAATGAGGAACATAAGAGACCCAGTGCATCTGAATGAAATGGAGAGTGCATAAATTTATTTATGTTTTTTCAGCACCATATTTGTCCTTGGAAAGGGATATTTTCTTCTCTCAGGCTTCTGGATGATTACATGGTTTATTTTCAAGAGAAAGCAGGTAAATCGAATCTTTGCATATATCAGATAGTGTGAATAAATGAGATGAAGAAACCTAGTCTTAATTAAAATTTTCTATTCTATTCTAGAATTTTTTCTACAATGATAAATCGAAATTCTATGTAAGTGAAGCTTTTGATATTTTAGTTTTTGAATGTAGTGAAATCTATCTAAGTTATTACATCTGTTAAAGAATTAAAATTAACTAAAACTGATGAAATATGTAATCGGTTTTCGATGAATATAGGATATATGAAAATTTGAATCATATTGATCATCTAGTTTTAAAAAAGGGATATAGTGGATCCTAGCCACTATCTAGATGCTCAAGTGATTTATTCGTCAAATGTGTGTGAGGATCCTACTACTCCCGTTAGAGATGTGGGATCACCAATTGATGATAGAAGTGACACAGACACAACTGGACCATCAAAAAGAGATTATACTGGACCTCGTTGCCCTTCATGGGATTTACCTTCTCATTAACATGTTCTCCCATCTACTATAACTGAAGAGACAAAGTAGTAATGAGGTGAAGAATATGCTTGTGAATATAGTAAAGTAGATGAGGAATATGAACGTGTTGAAAGTGGTTCAGAAAACAGGTCAGGAAGAAGAAGATGATAAAGTTGATGATTACAATGGAAATGATGAAGATGAAGGTGTTTATAATGAATAATGTAGTGAATGTTTTAGTGATATTTAATCTAATAATCCTATGGGAATCCATATGCTATTAGTATAGTGATTGTTGAAGGTAATGTTGATGTATCTATTGAGGGTGTAGTTCAAGATGAAAATGTTTCTCCATCCAACCGTATTTCTCAAGATGTATATACTAACAAATAACTCTACATAAGTAGGAGAAAAATACACTTGAATCATTGAGTGTGGGAGAGAAAACTAAAAAGAAGGCTGACACTAAGGCGAAGCGTAAAGATAGAGTAGATCAAGATGATGAAGAACATCAAAATTGAAGATTACATCTTGAAACTTTTACTCCTACAGATTCTAATATCATGTATGAATGGGAAAAAATATTAGTTATGTGTAATTAGGATTATATTATGATGATTGGGATGATGAATTATTTTCACCTACTACAGGGGAACCAGTGGATGAGACCTCATCTAGTGACTATATCACTAAGGCTAATTTTGAAAAATTCCATAATGACATATGTTTCTCCAAAAAACACATAGTACAATATCATATGAGATATGAAATTGATGAATCAAGTAGATAGAACACTAATATAAATGAAATTTTGAATGTAATTCAATCAATGGTTGAAGGTGTAAAGCAATATGGAACTTCTAGTTCTACTCCTACTTCAACTATTGTATCTCATGATGATGCACCATCAGTTTCAAATATGGTGATAAAATAAATTCATCTAAAATTGGTTACAAATAGAGAAAAGACTATGACAAGAAAATCCAAGCTTGACAATGAAATGAAGAAGTTAACCACTAACATCAATTATTTAACCATCGAGTACAGGAATACAGTTGAATATTTCATAAAAGGACTTGATAATATTGTTTCCCATTTTAAAGTTGTTAATTTTTCAATAATTATAAAATTAGTGAAGGATCAATCCTCTTCTTCATTGTTTTAACCTCTTCTCCACCTGCTTAGCCATCACAATCTGTGGGTATTGACACTGTCTATTTAGTTTTGAGAAGGAGTTTCATGCTTTAATTGCCTGTGTAAAAATGATTGAGGACACTTTTGATAAGGCCCACAATCATGTGAAGTATTATACTAGCATTTATTCACACATTCAGGAAGATCTGATTAAAATGATTAATGAGTTTTTCTACAAACTCATTACAAATCATCAAATGAACAGTTTGTTTAAGTATTTGGCCACCAAATATACTTATCCTCATGTGACAAAGAACTTTTTAGGATTAGATTTATATGTTGGGATATTTCACTTCCTTTTGTGCAAGTTCATAGTGAACAAAGATTATATTAAAAATGAAATTAAATATGCTGGTTAGATAATAGAAGATTTAATCAAGCTTTTAAAACAATATATCCATTCCCAATGTGAATACATTTTAGTGCCTCATACTACCCCATAAGGACCTCCTAATTTAGTACCTACTCACGTTTAGATATTAGTTTCCCAGGACATATCTCAAATCAGACCCATCATTATAGATCTTGTTCATCCTCATCTTAATTATCATCCTAGACCTACCCTAAATTTTATAGTTTCTTAAGTAGTGCCTCTACCTCCTCTAAAAATCCATTCTGATCCTCCTACTTCTCAGCCTGACCATTCTTCTGGACCATAGATTGTTCCCTCTGATAAGGGTAAGGAACCCCCTAACCCTTCAAAGTAGTGTGGATTATTCTCTACTGGGTTTTCTTACTTTCTGTATATTTTTGATTGGCGCCAAGTAATACATTGTACATTCATCCTAAATGTATTTTTTCTTCTCTAATTTCTTTCTTTTCTTTATTATAACATACTTTATGCTATTATTTTTTTGCTCACTGTTCTCCTTTTCTAATCCAAAAGGGGTAGAACATTATTAAGAATTAATAAAAGGGATAGAAATATTTTTATCATTATTAAAACGGGGAACACATTATTAATACTTAATATGAGTTTAATCCTTATTATGTTTTTATTCATTATTATCTCTAATAAAATATTTTATCATTATGAGAAATAATAATAAAATTGTATACTTTAATCATTATCTAATTCTACTTAATAAGGCCACGATTTTTTATCATAAAAAAGGGGAGACTGTTGTCCCATAGAGATTATTGGACACTATCTTGGAAAATAAGGGTTTCAATTATCAAAAGTCATGTCATGTAGTAACACATATATTACCTCATGTCAGATCCTAAATTATTTCCTTGAATTATATCAAATAATATCAATCATATAACTATTTATCTGTGTTTAATTATAAACAATCATATAACTGATTATTTATGTGTAATTATTGGTATTAACAGTCTTTGAGTCTTCTAAACTATATGTCAGAAAGAAAATCTAAAAATTATCTATGTATTAGTCATTGATACTGATATAAAGATGAATCACTCTTGCGCAAGACACTGACATAGATGGCTGACAATGGCATAAGACACTGTCACGGACGACTCATCATTGCACATGACTCACTAATATAGGCGACCTAACGTTAGTCAATGTGACCAACCATTTAATTTTGTTCCTGATATAAGGGATCACCCTCCGTTAAACTGTGTCACTGATAGGTAAACTATATCACTGATAGATGGATGTGCTTACCATTGATATGATCCACTGATAGATCATTTGTCTCACCGATATAAGGAAGGACTCACCACTGAAACGAGACACCGATGTAATGAGATACCGACATATCGAAAGACTGAAAAAATGACATACTAATGGGTTGAGTCACTGACAGAAAGATACCCCGACTGAAGGAGACACTGACAGATGAGTAACAGATTGATTGTTTAAATTTGCAGTTGTTAATATTTTTTGTAATGGTCATATTTGTGTCTTTTAATTATTTTGACATATTTTATAATCTCTTGTAAGACTTTAAGTAGAGAGTATGAGGAACGATGAACCTATGCATGTTAAAAGAACATGCTCTTTGTCAGCCCTCAAAAATAAGAATAATTTTAAATATAGGGAAGTTATATAGAATAAGAGTGGCATATTTCATGTGTTGGGCACAAGAGAGAAACAAACTAAAGAAAAAAAGGAAGAACAAAAGAGGTAAACTAAATTTAGAGGAAAAATAAAATTTAATAGTCAATTCAGCATATGAATGAATGAGATTAATATACATGAAGTACCACACGGATACATTAAATCTATAATAGGACACTTTTTTTGTTTCAAAATTCAGAAGATAACTCAGAAATCACCTAAGCTACATCTGACGATTCCAGAGTAGTATCTCAAGATCGACGGAGCCTTCAAAATCCTTTCTCATATTTGTTTGCTCTATTGGGTACATCTTTACATACTTTTGAGGAGTTTGTGTATATTTCTATTAATCACATACTATCTCATATATCAAAATAAAGTATAAAATATGTCTTATCGCATACATCTTCATACACCTATTTACTCATGTGGATAATTGTGGGTCTGTTCCTTTTGTGAACTAGATTTTTGTTCCCACGAAGAACTATGGTAGAGGACTTCTGACCGGGATAGCATGTGGACTGTTTTAATACTTTATCCAGTGTGTGGGTAAAACTATTTTTTTAATTTAAATTGATTGGTGGAAGGTGATCAGCCATTGGAGAGGGTTACGTCTTTTCTTGAGACTGAACCACTTGTTTTATTTCTACAGTGTTCATACCTTTTAGTTTTACTCTTTTATATCACATTTCATAAAACTAAATGGAACTTTTATAGTTAATCATAGCAAGTTTCTATAACAGTATTGAATTATTAGGTTAGTTTTAAATTTTGAATTAATTATCAAATTTACCCAACTGAGAACTAATCAATCATTTGAGAAATTAATCGAACTATCCAGATATTATAAATTCACTATTGTATGAATGGTAAATTTAATTTAAATTTTTTTGGGAACATCAATCAATACCTTTTAACAAACATTATTATAGATACTCAATTAAATCCCTCTTGATTACTCATCTCTTACCAATAAGTAATATTCACGCTATCTGGTTTCTTCTCATACAGAACGTTATCCTCTAATGTTGAAACTTCTGAATTGGTCTTTGGTGGTAGATTTCTCATGATATGGTTCACAATCATTTCATCTTCAGTGAATTATCCAAGACCATGAATGTATTCTACTAAAAAATTCACCCTTAAAAGAATACATCAAAAAGTTCATTTGGTTTCATTATCATTACTTCATAATTATTTCGCAAAACATGTAACTTTTCTTATTTGACCATTGAATCTCTTTAACAGATATTCAACATCCTTTTAAACATATCATGTTTTTGTTTTTAATTACTTCACCTTTTTATAAATATAATTTGATAGGGATAACACTAATTCATTAAACTCTTTAGAATTATCATCCAATTATCTTTTTTCAGCTTCTGATAAAGACCTTCTATTGATATTGGCTAATATTCCATGCATAGCTGATGTGGAGACATCCATTATTAATGATAAAATTATATGCTACATATAATTATTCTATATTTTAAAATTATATCAATTGAATATCATAATAACATTTTGATTGACCAAATCTATTTCTTCTACTAAGATAGAACCATTGACTCTAATCCCCTAACTCTAATACCAATTATTAGGCCCACTATGTCAAATACCCTAGGGGTGAATCAAGGTATGATAGATTTAAACTACTTCCCCTTCAGATCATGTTTCTTCGTTAAACAAAACACATTTCTCTCATTCTCTAGTAGCAATATATGAAAATAACTTAACTCATACACTAAAAAAAGATTTTACTTGGTTGACCCTTAGTAAACTATGTCTAAATAGCATACATATGGCATGTAAGGATGTACCAAATCCACTATTTCTCACTAAAAATTACTTTGTTTAGGACAAATATTCTATGCCTACTCTCAGTACCATTAAAAGATGTAGGGTCTACTCACTACACTCCCAACAGTCACTCACAATGTCTCTTTCTTTGGATCATAATTGGTGTAAAGGATCACTGTCTTCTTATTTTTTCAATCATTTCTCTTGCAAGGGATCCACTCATAGTTTATGGACATTTATCTCACTTATTTTTCTTGAAATCATGCATAATAAACAATAGGTATAGGCTCTATTTATGTCACTTTCTCACTCGTAGATGAAATTCACTTTTCCACATAATGTTATGTGAGGGGAAATTTAATTATCGTACTATTTAAAATCTTTTTGAATAATCCTTTACTCCTCTTTGAACCACCGAGATTAATCTTCTTAACACCTTGATTCCTCCATGTAATATGTTGTGTGTATGGTTTATTGATATACTCTCCTATGAAAACCATATGTGATTAGTGTACCATCCCTACTTCTCGGAAAGTTGCTTCTTCCATGAACCATCTCACATCTGTAGACTAACTCTACTTTTTAAGACCATGTATTCTCTGCATATTGGGTGTACCTACTCATCAATCAATTTCCTCCTCCTCCCCCTCCTCATACAAGGTACTTTTCGGGCTATTGACCCCCACAAAAACCATCAGCGGAATTTCTTTTGCACGAACCACTGCATCCTTCACAGAATTCTCCCTCGCGAAGCTCTTTCAGACTTTACAAAATTCTCAGAGATTAGATATTATATTACGAAAATACCTATTACCTAATGATGGGATTAACACTCCTTATAAATGAAAATAGATCTTATAAATCTGGTAAACCTAGTTTTAACCAATCTTCAATATGGTATCATTTACACTACATACCTCTTCACTCATTAATTATTCTTCCTCACGCAGTCTAAAAACAGTTGCTCCTCCTTTGCAACAGGCCAAAGCACATTCTTGATTTCAAGAACAATTCCATTCGAGGATTATCAAATCACTAAAACATTTTAATGAATAAAAATATATCATGTGTACTGTAGTCCTTCCATGTACCACAAGTCTTCACCATGAAATATAAGCCTTCACCATGAACATTGTTAGAACACACCTCAAGGGATTTTTCCACAGAGATCAATAATTATGATAGGATTGGTACATAATCATTTTCTGATGATTTTTTTATTGTTGGACTACAAATTTTATTGGAATAAAATAATTTATTTTATGATCAGGTGTTGGTATAGTAATCTTTATAGAAAATAATTAATCATTCTCAGATGTGGGGTTAAATATGATATATATTTAGAGTGAAAAAATTCATAATTTGGAGGATATAAAATTGAAAATCACATTAGAATACTAGGTATACTGGCTTTAAAATATTTTATTTTTATAGTTTTATTATTTATATTTTTTTATTTTTGTATATATATTGATATATTTACGTCATTAGGTGGAAACCAGTGTCAAAGTTAATTATTTTGGGATGAAAATATTGAGAAGTGGATTCTGGGACTAGAATATATTAGAGATATCGTTGAGAATTTATAAATGATTCTATTACAAATTGAGATTTATTTAATATATTTTAATTTTAAAAATGTATGATTTAATTTATATCTTGTGATACACGTATCCTAGAGTCTAAATGAACTATGATGAAGATTATATATACGACATAATAATTGGTTTGCTGGGGTTGATTTGAATTTATAATTTTTTACTTTATATCTAGGATTTGTTTTAATAATTTTGGCCATGTAATGTGATGTTTAGTGGTTATATCTTGAATGGGTTCTTGATCAATAATACAATTACATTATTTAAAATATATCTTTTGAACAAACTATTTTAAGATAGGAATATGTTTTTATCTTAATAAATTAAATAGATAACTATTGGTGAATTACTTTATTGAAATATTATATTTTTAATAAAATCTTGTAACATTAACATAATATGAGTTCATGGCATAAGATAAGAATATATATCTTGTTTTATACTTAAAAATGAATTTGTTCAGAAAACTCTTTTAATTTTGTTTTAAGGAAATTTTTAAAAATAAAATTTTACCACTTATAAAAATTTATTTTTCCAAAACAAATTCCATATTTAGAATTATTTGGATGAAAATTTTTTAATTTTGGACTCTTTTATTGCTTTTTTAATATGAATTTCAACCTTAATAGTTTTGTGTTACCTCAGAAAGGGAAAAATGTGTAAAATAGGGTATAATCTTTGGGATAAGTCTTTATAATTTCTAAAAAATATTATTATATCGTATTTTAAGGATTTATTAAAGCCATTTCAATAAAAGTATCTAATATATGGTCTCTTGGGTCCATATTTCTTTGAATACAACCATTATTTTAATTTCTGTAACGAAAAAATAAAATTTTTCACTCTTTTGAATATAATGTATCTAATATTTTCTCAGATAGATAAAAAGTGTTTATGTTCAATTTGAAAACATTATTTGGATGTTAAATTAATTATATATACCATAATAATTAATTTTTTAATTTTTGTGATCGAATGATTACACTAAATTTTTAGAAAATACGAGAAATCTGTTTTATTTAATATAAATATTAAAAAAATAAATTATTTTACAAATTATAAAAGAAAAAAATTGGATGAATTATTATTTTCCATGCTATTTTTGGATATATATGACATAGTATAGATTTGTGAATTTATTATACATTAATTCTATTATTTCTTGTCATATTTCACATCATATTAAATGAATATCGTAAAAATTATCAACAATAATATTTTATAATAAATACTATTTTTTAAAATGATTTTAATTCCATTAATGTTTAATATTTATCTAATCGAATGGAATATGATTTAAAATATAAAACATTATCCATTTATGGTACAAATGAAACTTTTTATGGTTACATTTTTTACCCATTAAGAGTTAAAAATTTGATAATTTGGTTTAGGATAAAACTGATTGACTAAAGTGATGGAACCTAATATAATTTTATAAAAAACATATAAACCTATCAAATTTTAGTGGGATGATGGAATTTCAACATATTCAAAAATTATCATAGAATACATTTCCATTTGGAAGCAATTTTATAGATAATGAATTTATTATACTTTAGTCTTTTATTAAATTTAATGACTGCCCATCCCATAACTTATAAAATTGCATCCAACTTTTATTTTCTTTAAAAAATGATCCGTATAGAATATAAAAAACAATTATAATTATCTTCTTATAATCCATATATACTAATTTTAGGTTCTGGTACTCTTAACGTGCCATTCCATGTGTCTTTAAGAAGGGATCTAAAGAAGGTATACTGAAGATGAGGTAATCATATTACCCGACCTCTTTCAATTTCTTTCTTATCAACATTTCAATAAAATTGTGATATTATTCAAAAATTAATATCTTTAGTATACTTAATATTCTGAAATAATATTATTAATATGGAACCATCTTTAATCACTCTCTATTGCATCAAATGTAATGTGAACATATCACTCATGTATACGTATGACTTACCATCCCAATATAGTGATATAATTCAATTTCCATAAAAAACAATCATGAATGGTTGTTATGATGGGTTTAATGTATATATATATATATGATATATATGAAATTATTTTTATTCTTCAGTTATAGTATAATATCTACCTTCTTACATTCCAATCCATTAGAAAACGTTAACATCACTCTTGCGTATGTGTTAACTACCACCTACACAATGAGATGTGATTTAGTTTTCATTGCCACTTTACATAGAATATAATAGTGTAATATTTAATGAATATATATGATATATATGATATAATTATTAATCTTTATTATTGAATTTTTTGTTACCTTTTTTGGTTCCATTAGTGAAAAAATGGAAACAACTTTCTTTTGTACATACGACCAACCATCTCTATAAACATTGTAATTTATTTTTATATATTTTTCTTTTATGGATGCCTCTTAATATATATGTGAGGAATACATAAGACATTTATATCATCAGTAACATTTTTTAGTTGAAGTTACTATTATTGAGATACATGTATAAGGACTTCCAACCAATACCATGAATGAAAAATGAAGCAATAATCTCTTTGAACAATGAATTTTAAAAAAATAATTAATAAACTGGTGATAATATTTTTTTATAAAATAATATATTTCATGATAGATAGGACTATGGTTCAATAATAAAGTATAATAAAAGTATATTTATTGTTCAGGAGGATGGAATGTGTATGAAGAAAGAGGATACTTGAGGTATGGGTTTATGATTACAAATTGTTCTACAAAGGATTATTCATGCTTGAATTTATATTTTGGAAAATATATTATCCATATCTAATAAATCACATTAATTTTATTAAACATTATTTATCTATAGATAATACTTGTTTTAATTTCATTTTTCTATCCTAGTGTACTAATTATATTGAATGAATTTTTTAATGAAAACCTAATATATTTTACTATTTAGTCCAAAATCAATTTTTTTCCATGTCCACATTTTATCTCAAGTGTCATAAAAATATAAAAATATTCTCCTATAATTGAATAAATTCATATTTAAAGATGTTTAATTTCTATATAAAATTTTTAGTATAATAATCCTATCATTTTTTAAATGAGGGACGTTTTGAAATTTTCCAAATGTGTGAAAAGAATGTTTCATTTTATGATATAAGACCTAAATAGAATTTCCCCCCATCAGTTCTGCAAAAAGCATTGAATCGTTATTTACTAGTTTTAATTATTCATTGTAGTATAAATTTCATCCATAATATTTCAAAAAAATTTAGATTATAAATAAGTGATTTCAAAATAAAATTTTATTTTCCTCTAGAAGTACCCAAGTTATTATTTTAAATGAATTTTAATCTATGATAATTTCATTTTATTCAAATTATGATTTACTAGCGATATGATCTAATGATACCATCATTTTTAATTCTATGGATGTCTTATTATGATGATGAATTTTTTTTACGAAACCCATTAATTTTCAATGGGTTATATAATGAAGAAATTTTTATGTTCTTACTATCCCAATTTTATTTCCATGGGAGATGATGGGATGATATGGTTAATGTATTTTGTTCTTATGGAACACATATGTATGGTTTTCATTATGTGATATGTTATATCTCAATTATATATTGATCTACAGAATTGGGTAATCATTTAAATGACATTATATAACTATAGTGGAAAAATCAATCTGCTTGATCCAATATGGGAAACAAGACTTTGTGGTTAATCTACTATGGTGAATATTCAACGATTCCAAATTCAACATTAAATTGGAAATAGGTGTCTATACCATATCAACTGTGATTTTATATTCTATATTATCAATCATTTCACATGAAAATGTTTTAATATTTATAAGGGATTTATAATATTATGTGATCAGAAAGTGTTGTTTTCAACCATAAATAATATTTTTATTAAAAAGGTGGATATTTTTTAGAACAATACTCTATCTATTTATGATTATTTTGATGCTCACAAATACCCCTAATATTTTTCTAATAATTTTATTTTCTGTATATCTAAGGAATTTATTATTCATTATATTTTTATTCCTGGAATAAATATTTATGTTCTTGAACAAAGAGAATTTATTTCTATAGTATTCATATTAGGGTGTTCTGGAAACACTTTTCATGCTCTACATATTCAGGAATTTCATAAGCGTGTTCAAGAAACACTATTCATACCCTACATGGAGAAGCGTACCGTAAAGATTGAATGTGGTGTATAGTCTAAAGAGATATCGGAAAAGTGTGGTTAATCAACCATACATTATTGGAAAATTATGGAAGACGAACACTACATTATGAAGGAACCCTACTTTTGGGATATTGAAAAGTAATGAAGAAGAATTGTACGTATTTTTTAAACGTAATGTATGTTTCTCAAAAGTATGGTTCATTAACCTTACTTTTTTGAAAAACCATACGTTTCATCAAAAGTATGGATAATGTACCTTACATTTGGAAGCTTATAAAAGAATGTATCATTTATCATTCATTTGAATATGGAAAAGAAAAGTATGTATGATCGACCTTGGATTTTTATTCAACCTTACGTTTCATGGATGTGTCGTCAACCTTATGTTTGTGATCTACCTTACGTTCAGAATATGCATGCTTTACATTTCAACCAACCATTTTGTGTCAAAAATTTAAAGATAATATTATTATGCAATAGTCAAAAGGTGGATTATTAGGATGATTTTAAGGAAAATTAAATAATGGTTTTGAAATGTGTTTTTGACTGATTCAAAGTCCTTTTCTATATGATATAATGGATCAATTTAAAACGACATTTTCATGATGAATTTCAAGGGGAGTTACGACTGCTCTGTTAATTCACATGTTTGAATATTGGGATTTAGAAGGCGACTTTTTTGAATCTAAATTTGCAGAAGATATTATCGTCTTTATTATATATTTTTTAGAAAAATATAGTTTTGAAATATATACTGATTTTTAAATACGAGAACTACTGAGCTACAACGACGAATATAAAAAGGAGAAAAACAGGGACTACGAAGATCTACCAATATACTGATTACGAATAGAGAAAAGCTCTGTTTATTCAAGAAGAAGATACACGATAGAAGATTCACCTATTTGACATTAGAGATCTATTTTCAGTCTACTACGGAAGTAGAAAATTATATTTCTATCTCTACTACGACCAGATCGAATCAGAATGCCTCTTACATGAAGATCATTATTTCAGAACGTGATGATCTATCTACTGTTAGTTGCATACTTTTGCAATTGTGAAGAACAACGAGGAAGCATTTTCAAAGAACAAATAATTCTTTTTTATCTTTAGTGATCGACTTCTCGTACTAAGGTGTGTAGGTTCTGCTATTGAACCAGAAGCTCTGTTTTTCCTTAGATTGTAAAGGTGTCAACTACTTGAATTCAGTTGTGGAATGGCCTATTGATAAGAGTACCAGATAGTGAAAATCACCAAGCTCTTGGAGTATTGAATTGGTGAAGTGGACTAGGGTCCTTCTGTTCTATGAACAACTTTACACTGTGTGTCCCTACTATTTAAATTTCCACTCCATTAATTCATATGATTAAGATTAAAGGTCATAACAGAATCTCACAAAGAATTTTTAATAAAGACAATTCACCCTCATCTTGTCTATATTTGGTATAACTCGATCCAACAATTGGTATTAGAGGAAGATATTTCGGATAAAGCCTTAACATGGTGAAAGTAAATATACATAGAGAATGAAGACTGATACAAGAGAGTGAATGTCTATGGTCAGAGAACCGTACATCAATGGATAAAATTTTGGATTCAAGAAGTCGCTAATGATAATTTATCTGAAAAACCAAGGATACAGAGTATATTCTATGATTCTGATTCCAGATTAAATACCTGAAAAACCTAAGACATGGAGTGCAGCCACTAAAATAGAATATGATATGAACTCGATGGAAATGAATGAAATTATATGTGGTCTAGGATATGATTAATTCGACAAAGTATCTCAATTCCTGACAACATATGAGATGTGGAAAACTATTATTATTTCTTATGAAGGAACTGACAATGTCTGGAAAATGAGATATGCTACTGATAAGATTAAATTTGATACATTCAAAAAGTTTGAAGTTGATATCATTAGTAAAATGAAAGTAATATGAAAAACAATTGTCTACTATATAACTGGTTTTGTAGAACCAATTAAATGAGCTGATCAAGCTTTGAATGAACTGAGAGTACTACTTACTAAATGGAATGAAATTTCTATTGCAATCAGATAATCAACACATGTCAAAGACATAACCATGAGAGAGATGATCAGAACACTTATGATGTATAAATCCGAAATGCAAGATGAAGAAAATGAGTATAAGGTTCTGATCAATTGACAAGACACGACATTAAAAGTGTCGTCTCATGGTAAAAGCAAAAGGCTAAAGAAAGAATAAGTAAAGGTGAAATTCAAATGTTCTGATTCAACAAATTCTGATGTAGAACTGGCTCAGCTAGCTAGAATGTTTTCTAAATTCTATAGAATGGAAGGCTTCAAAAAAACATTCAAAAAGCATGAAAATGAAGTTTGATGTTATTAGTGAAATAGAATAGGGCACATCAGACCAAACTATCCACAACTAAATGAAGAAAATAAGAAGAAGTTCTTCAAAAAGTATGATTATGAGGAAAAAAAGAAAGTAATGAAAGCTACATGGAGTGTGTATTAACACTCTAGAATCCCTTCAGAATCAGACTCCGAAAAAGAAGTAGTAAATCTGAAATCCAACATGTGTTTTATGGTAGAAATAAATGATGTACAATAATACTATTCTTCTGATTCTAATGATGACTCCAGTTCTGAAACAAGCTATTCTAATGAAAAATGTGTAGCCGACTGCAACATGCTTGAAGAAAAATATGATTCTCTTTTTAAGAAACATATGTCTTTAAAGAACATTCACAGGGCTATTTCTGATTAAAGAGATACAATACTGAAAAAAATTATGGAGTTAAATGATAAGTATAATTCAATTACCACTAACTATACTGATTATGAATCAAAGGTAGAAACACTAAAAATTGTGTAGAAACATATAAAAGTGATGCTCTTATTTTTATAAAAGGAGAAAATACAGTAAATGAAATTCTTGGAAAGAATGGGATTAAAAAGGGATGATATGGAATAAACATTAATGGTGAAAATCCTAAGCTGTAAAAATAATATTTGGTGCCAAGTACTATAAAGGTAATCTATAACTACTGTGGTGAAAAAGGTCACCAGTCTAAAGGAATACAGTCTTCCTTCTTATTTTTGGGCCCCTTCAATATAATAGAGCCCCTTCTCTGCACCTATATCACCTAAAAAATGGAATTGTAGAAAGAAGAGATAGAACTATTAAAGAAATGTCTTGGACTTTGCTAAATTAATAAGGTATTCCTTCTAATTTTTGGGAAGAAGATCTATGTACAACCTACTATATAATGAATAGTGTTTTAATTAGACTAATTTTGAAAAAGACACCCTATAAACTCAAGAATAACTGAAAACCAAAATTAAATTACATCAATGTTTTTGGCTGCAAGGTTTACAACTTAAACACCAAGGAAAATAATGGAATTTTTTATCCAAAATCTGATAAAGGCATTTCATAGGATATTCTACTACTTTCAAAGCTTATAGAGTTTTTAATAAAATTTCATGTGTTGTTGAAGATTCAGCTCATTTGAAATTTGACGAATCTGACCCCTTTGAGAAAAGGACAAATCAAATTGATGAATCTGACTATAATGAGATCATGAGACAAAATACTCTAAAAAAATATTTTGACAATGATATAAATGAAATTTAGTCTAGGTCAGAAGAAAATGACACTAAAGAACTAATAATTGTACTACCTAAATAGTAAAGGACACTAAAAAATCAATATATAGTAATTATAATTAGATACTTAGATACATAAATAATAACTATAAGGAAAATAAGAAATCTTGTTGAGTTTTCTAACATTCTATCCTAATTAGAATCCATTTCTATTGAAGAAGCTTTAGATGGTGAAAGTTAGAAGATAGAAAAACAAGAAGAACAAATATAGTTCAAAAGAAATGATGTCTGGAAATTAGTTGAAAGAACATAGATTTGTCTAGTTATATGAACAAATTGGGTTTTTATAAATAAACAATAAGATCATGGAATAAAAACTATGAATAAAGCAATACTAGAAGATAAAGGATACAATCAAGAAGAAGTTATAGACTATGATGAGTCCTTTTCACTTGTAGCTAGGTTAGAATCCATAGGAATATTTTATCCTATGCATCTCATATAAAAGATAAATTATTTCAGATGTATGTATTTTCTGCCTTTTTTAGATAGTTATTTAATAGATATGTTTATGTTGAGAAACCTCCTGGTTCTTAAAATTCAAAAACAAAACAGATTTTGTTTTTAAACATACTAAAGCTCTTTATGGCCTTAAACAAACACCTAGACCTTTGTATGAAAGATTAAAATCTTTTTTTTGAAATATGATTTTACTATTTGAATGGAAGATCCAACACTATTTAAGAAAACTGTAAATTCTAGAACCTCATTGGTTCAAATTTATGTTGATGATGTAATATTTGGATCAAAAAATAAATTTATTTGTCAGGAGTTATCAAATCTCATTAAAAATAATTTGAAGTGAGTATGATGGGAGAATTAAATTTCTTTTTAGGACTACAAATTTTTCAAAAAGATTTTGGAAATTTTTTGAATCAAAGAAAATACATTACTAATTTAATAATTAAATTTTGATTTGAAAACAGCAAGACATACACAACTCCTATGGGTACTAATATAGAACTTGACTAGGATGAAACTAGAAATTTAGTTGAAAAAAAGTTATATAGAGGCAAGATTGGTAGTTTATTATATATGACTACTAGCAGACCATATATAATGTATTCAGTATTTCTATGTGCAAGACATCAATTAAACCCTAACAAATCCCATTTAACTATTGTTAAAAGGATTTTTAGATATTTAAAAGGAACTGATTTTCAATCTCTTCTTTATACCAAAACGTCTGATTTAAATTTAATTTCATATTTAGATGCAAACATTGGACAATGTATATTAGATATTAAAAGCACCAAAAGAACATGAACTTTTTAGGAAACTACTTAGTGTCATTGTCATGTATGAATTAACACTCAGTTTCCCTATCAACAGCTGAGGCATAATATGTATATACTGGGAGTTGTTGTGCACAAGTTTGGTGGATGAAAATCACTCTTATGGATTTTGTACTAGTTTTTAATAGTAGGATTTTTTTATTTGATAATAATAGTTCTATAAATATTTCAAAAAATCATATTAATTAATCTAGGACTAAGCATATTAATATCAGACACCATTATTTAAGAGACCATGTCATTAAAAGGATATATTTTTAGAAATAAAAAATATAGAAATTCAATCAGCGGATATTTTTTCTAAAACACTACCCACTGTAAGGATTGATATTTTTTGGGGGGAGATAAGTTTATTTAATTTTAAATAATTCTTTATTTTATTCAATTAATTATGATATTTCTATTTATTAATTTGAAAATTATTTTTTTTTAAAGAATATTTCTTTATTAGATCTATTTTTAAATGTGTAAATTTTTATTTTTTTTAAAATATATTTAATGATTATAGATGTAATTGGAATCAAGGCTGTCAGAAACCATTCAAATTCTTAATCGTTTCATATCTACCAAAAAAGAATTTTCAACTCGTGAACATTAACACTCTTTGTCAATCTGAACCTGAACATTTGAAACCCTAATAATTTTTCAAACCATCAATGATTCAAAACTGAATTGGCCCAGACCAAAATAACCGATGAGGCTGAGACAAGCACTTCCATGAGGCAGCGCTCGACAGGAAGGAAAATTTAGTAATTAAATTTCATAGATCTAGAATGGTTATATCAAACGAACCTGTTGCTGAAGCAAGCTCTTGCTTTTTAAAACATTGAACATACATTTAATGGAGATCATATAGAGTGTCTAAATGAGGTATAACTTTTTTTTTTCTTCAAGTCATTATAGTTTAGTCTGGGAACTGATGAGGATTCGATTGTTACTAAGATTGAGGATTGAGATTTTTCAATGTGATCTGTAGAAATAGCATGAATTTTTAACTACCCTCATGTAATATTATTTCATTTTGATTTAAATAATATTAGAGATTATGTTCATAAGTCATAGGATATTATGTCCTTTTTTGGAACAACATATAAACAAAAAATATTTGTGAATGATTTGGAATCGGATCAGAAAATTTTTATTATGTTTGTGGAAAATGTTATTACACCGAGAAGGTCTAAGATGGAAAAGATACTTTACCGAGATATGTACATCATGTTTTTACTGCTGAGTGATGTCACATTTAACTTTCCATCATATAGATACCCAAATCATGACGTACATAAACATTACATTACTATTTTGGAATACTTAATACATGATAAAAACAAACGCCCAAAGACCGTATTAGTTTAGTGTCTTTTGAAACTCATAACATAAAATTCTAATCATGGTGAATGATCATCAAAATATCCCATAAAGAATAAAATGGGTTTCATAAACATCATCCCTTCATAACATAATTAATATAAAAAAATGGATGTCATTTCATCATAGGAAAAATAAAAACATCTAAATAATAGAGACATTATACTTGAAACATAAACTTACTAAATAATGTCATCTTAGATGGAAAATAGTTTTGATAAAACACTTGAAATAAATTATTGAGGAAAATATCATTTCATCATAAAAATCAGTTTATTTTTACAAAAAGCCATGAAATTTTAAAAGAAAAGGATTTGTGTTGAAAATAATTTTGAAATATTGTAGAATAATATTCATGAAAATAAGGCATTATTAAACCGTAAAAATCTGTTCAGGTCATATAAGTTAATAAAACATTCTCCTAGCACTTTTAAGGAAAAATTTAAAAAGTACCACATATGGTAAACAAAAGAAAGGTTCCTTCCATAACACAAAGTAAAATTAAAAGAATGGTAAACATGGCTTTAAACATATATGGAAGAGTTTTAAACACTTTATGAAAAACAAATTATGGACATGGATGAAAAATATAACCCAAATAAATACTTATGTATAAGAAATCTTGGATAAAAATGATATTTTTATAATTATCACTTACATTAGGTCCAATTTCATCCGTACGTGTCCAAAACTCTTGTATAGTGGGTCTAAACATATTTTTAACTTGTAAAATAACCATAATAATATTTATGATATCATATATGATTATCATATTACTTTATATTACCCATTCTTTTGTAAATTCCATGTCAATGTAGCGTTTTGGGTAAAATTGTTTCATTTATCGTACGTGTTTCGAATTTTTGTTCTTGATATTATTATATATATCTAGATTTACTTAATTCCAAAATGTAAAACACGATTTATATATAATATATATTCAGAATATAAATATATAATATAGATCGATAAATGGAATAAAATACATCGTTCATGGAGACGGTAGGTCATACGTACGCATTAAAGCAGTTTTGATTTCCTTATTTAATTGAATGGAATTAATTAAATGAAACATATTGGTACATAAATCCAGTATCATTATTATGTAATATCTTTAATGATCATTTATTATATATACATTATATTCATACTTGAATGGTTAATCATGGAAAATGAATCTCATCGCGTTCGTGGAGACTGTAGTCCGTACGTACACACGAACGAAAATATCATTATTTTGATATAAAAATAGTATGTAATTGGATGGTATATATATAAAAAATCATAATAATGTTATATTTATTATATATATCATTCATACTCATTATTATACCTATCCAAATGATGAAATGTTTGAATAACAAACTACACTATGACGTGGAGACGATAAGCCGTTGGTACGCACGTGTGGTGACTTTTCCATTCATAGGATGGATAAAATAAATAATACAATTGTACCATTTTTATAATAACATCACATTATATATCAGATAATGGGGTTATTATTTTAGAATGGAAACAAGAATTAATGATCAATTGGAAGAAAAAAGGAACATGAAATAGGTGGTGACATATTTACCTCTTCTTCAGGTTCTTTCTTTTGATTGGATCTAAAGGGCTCCATAGGATGGTTTTTTTGACTAAATGAATGCTTCTAGGATTAAGGGAGGATATTTGAGATGGTATTTGGGTAGGTTTCGTCTGAGCCAAATGGCTTTGGAGGTGTGAATTAGAGAGAAGATGGAGTTCCCTTTTATAAGAGGGGTGAGGGGCACCTTAGGAAAAACATATACTAATATTTTATAATAAATTCATATTCAGTGTATAATGGATCAAAAGTGACTTATTTCAAAGATAGGGTGGGTATGGGTCTAAATCCTCTCAAACAATAGGTTTTATAGAAGTTTAGGTTACCATTGAAGCCTTATCATTTAGATTTAACTCTATGTTAAATAATTTAACTTTTACATTTTCTACTTGTATTCTTACACTATATGGTTAATAAACATTCTCTAAACTACCAATACAATCCCGATTGGTTCATTAATGTCATTTATATTATTATATAAGTCTTTATTCTAATAATTATATTTTTAGGACCATTATATCAATTAATAATATAATATTTGTTTTAAAAACTATTTTATGTCAATTTTGACACTATTTGGTATTTTTTTTTCTAAACTCATAACTGCATTATGGCTTCGAAAAAAATTCATCTAACCACCCCTAATATGTTATATTTAACTTTAAAATTAGTATAATTCATCAAAAGTCTCAAATTACATTCATTTGGGTATTTATAATATCAATTATGTTAATATTTCATTAATAATGTAATTATTGGATCATTATTGTGTCCTAAATAATTTAAATTATTTAATGTCTAAAAAATATAATTAAATAACCATTATGAAGTAAATCTTTTTAGATTTATAATTAATATTTATAGTCGAATATATATTATGTATAACCATATATTAAAAAAAATTTAGTTTATAAACCTTAATTATAACTATTTTATCTCTTCTTTAAATTAAATAATAATAAATGTCCTAATATAATCCAAGTGGACCTAAAGGGTAATATTTTATTTATATGGTTGTTTTGGATCGAATTACCCTTATCCAAAAGAATTAAGACATTTTTTGGGTAATAATAATATCATTTTTACCCTTAATTATCCTATTTACTTTTAACCGTGTTAAATAAAAGTTAAAAGTTATTATTCCCCAAAAATTATTTTCATCTCATTAAACCTTATTTTACTTTTTGATAACAACTATTTATCTCAGATTTTTTAAATTCAACTCACAGAATCGATAATATTAAGTTTTATATAAATTTTCAAATGCTCCTTGGAGATGGGTAAAAGAAGGTAAAAAGTTCAATAAAATTTTTATATATCTAAAATTATTATAAAATGACTGCAATGAATTACATTGAACATATATAGGTATTATGTATCTATTTTAATCTAAAATAAATTTAAATAAAATAAATCATTATTTAAATAAAAATTTGTTTTTAACCAATAACTTTGTGTTTTCACTATTCATAAAAAATTTAATGTTTTAAAACAAATTTAAAAAGTTCACACTAAGCTATTTTCGGTATTTTGAATCCAAAAATGAAGTCCATTTTGAATGAAAAAATTTATAAAACTTCAAAAACTGTGTTTTACAATTCATAACGGCTATTTTATATAACATTTTAATAATATATCATTGTTTACTGAGACCTGGTATTGCATACTACAACCGCTATCGAGAAAGGTCGTGATTGCGTGTAATGAAGCCATGTCAGGGCTTCCTGTAGTGCAAGGTCCATTTGGTGTTGCGTATAACATAATCAAAACATATTCAATTTATACAATAAATAAAATATTTTCCTAATGTTGTGTACAATACTTTCCATAAAACGAACATGAAATTGTGTTGAACACGAGCCAAGAAGAGTGTTGCGTATACTTAAAGCTAATACGGTGTTGCTTATAGTACAATCTAATCTCAGTGTAGTGTACAATAGAATACATCAAGAAAATTAAAAAGAATATAACTCATAAAATATCGTGTTGTTATATTCTACCCCCTTTAAAATGAATTTCGCCCTCGAAATTCGTCAGGGTTATAAATCGTTTACTATTTGGATGTTTCATTCATAGAAACCCACATAGAATAATGGAAAACTAAAACTTAATTTAAAAAAGTAAAGTTTGAAACATAATGGTTACCCAAATTAAATCATTACTGGGTTTCCACTTAGGAGATCATAGGTGAAATATGGATATGGAAGGTAAATCTAACCATAATGTTATGATAGAGAGTGGTAGAGAACATGGCTATGAAAAATCCAACAATCACAATGAAATAAATTTGTGATGATCTACGATACCATCTAGGACACCATTTTTTGTTTTCCAAATTGGAATTAGAAGAAATAATTAGTTGATTTTGGTACAATCTCACTGTTGGTCATTCCATGAGAAATTTCCACTTCAAATCTTAATGAAATGCAGTTGAATGTTTCATTCATGAAGTATTAGCAGATAATGCGATAGAATGATAGGTCATTTAATCTGTCTCCAAAAAAGGTTAGAAAAAGTTATTAAATATACATAAGTCTATCTATGGTGAGGTTAATTTATTATAATTCCAAAAATGGACTTAGACTCCAACTATCATATCGCTTAACAAAATAAAACAAATTTCTTCAAACCATGGACTTCATGTTGGCCAGTGGTAGGTGATAAATGCATGCCGCACTTGGTTTGGGGTTCAATTCTCGCAGCCTTGTCCGACACGACGGGTTGTCGCCCGTTCTATAGGTTTTCCCTTTTCTTAAACTATACTATTATAACATTCCAGAAATAAAATCGAATAAATGTTCTAGCCTTAAACAATACTATCGGATTTTCAAATTAATCCATTACAACCTTAAGACTTATTGAAAATACTTATGTCCAATATCATAGTATAAAGAAAACGACTACTAGAGAAGTCATCTACCAAGAATGTTAATACAATCATTTATCCCCCATATATCATAAGATATATCTTGTTGGTAACATTCCAAACATTTGAATTCCTTAATCATGTATTCTTATAACACATGAGTTACGATAGAACCTTAGTGAAAACATGAATTTTGTCAGAAGTTATCTTTTTCCACATTACAAAATCCCTAAAATACTATATCCTCAAGCCATAATATCACATTTTCCTTATTTCAATCATTATATAATTAGTAATATGCAACATATTATTTTCTCTTTATCCCTTCATTATGCGCATATCATCTGCTTTCCAAAAATATCTGAATGACCTTTCATGGTTACCAGTACTATTCAACGTATACTTTCAAATACTCATGGGAAACAAATATTGTAACAATCCTTATATGTTACATTATTCAATTGTACCAATAAATTACCTAAAAAACATTACTCTTGATAAACATAAAATCATTCCACTACCTTCTTAAACCATCGACTGAGCTTCATCTTTTTATTCCTCAACACTTCATTCATATAATATATCATTTGTAGTCTGCTCATCATCATCAATATAAATAATACCCATATGACCATGCGGATTCACTTTATGAGACTTTACCTTAGGGAAATGATTTTTATAATGCTCGTACATTAAAAATTTAGAACATTTAATTATTGTTGATGTCTTAGCAATACCTTTATCCTTGTCCATAGTGTTAATTGAACCCTTTCCTTTGAGATTACCGACTTTGTGTCCTTTTTTTCAACACCCAAAGCATCTTCCAGTCCCATTGAATCATTTTCCTTGATTTTTATTCCCACATGATTTACATAGTAAAAATTGAACTTTAATTCCTCTATAATCATCATGAAACTCCTTCTTTCTGTTATTAACTGAGCCATTAAACTTACCAATGTTGAGATTAATGATCATATAATGAGATTTATAATTATGCATGATAATGATGTTTCGCCTTCTAAATCCAATATCATTTTCTTGATCGTGCATAATATCATTCCATGGTCCATCATATTCTCCATTAACATGAATCTTACGGTTTCCAGCAATTTTCTAAAACCCAAAAAGAATAGTGTGAGAGGAAAAAATCATGCTAGGAAAACAACATAATCAAGGGGAGTACTTTAAATCTCTAACATCAAAAGAATAATCCTAGTGTATTCGGGATCATTATCATAATTCTAGGACTGTAACCTATACTTATACTTAACCATAGGGAAATCTATAGACATACCTTAGAAATATCTCTAGGGATCTCACTAAAGTTTTTGATCCTAGTTTCCAAATGTTAACTAAAACATAACCCTGATACCAACTATAGATACACAAAGCGTGACATTCATAGAAATTACATTACTTTTTCAGAATACATAATACATAAAAAAAAGACGCCCAAAGACCGTATTAGTTTAGTCTCTTTGGTAACTCAAAACATAATCTTCTAATCTTGGTGTAATATCTTCAACATCTCCCATAAAGATCTTCCACTTTGGATTTCTTACCTAAAAACCTTTCTTTATATGTGAGGGAAAAGAAAACAGAAAAAGGGTGAGCTCAAATGCTCTGTATGGGTAAACATGGAGAACATAAAAAAAATCCATAAACATTTGAACGTAAAAACATGAACATAAAATTCAAAATCATCAACAATGACATAAATCATGGTAGTACATAATTCATAGATCATAAGGGATCATCAATCAGGATAAAATAAAACATGTAATTATGGAAAACTATGAAACACATGATATGATTTCCATAATATCTGATACATTTCTACCAAGACCATCATAGTGGACAAAGTCCCTTAGTGAATCGAGTTCACTCTTCGTTCTAGTCCTTTATCACTGAACCGAATTAACTTACTATTGCATCCATGTCTATCTCATGAGATATAAATAATTACCCAATTCATTGGAGGTAGATATAGGTCCCACCCATCTCATATTGAAATAATTCTTACGTGTGCCACAAGACAATCATAAATCATTTATCATAAACCAAAGAATAAAATGGTTTTCATAAACATCATCCCTTCATAACAAAATCCATATAAAACAAATGGATTTCATTTCATCATAATAATAATAAAACCATGTAAATAATATAGACATTATACTTGAAACATAAATATACTAAATAATTTAATCTTTAATGGAAATTTGTTTTGATAAAGCACTTGAAATGAATTCTTGCAGAAAATATCCTTTCCTCTTCAAAATAATTTTATTTTTACAAAATGCCATGCAATTTTAAATGAAAATAATTTTTGTTGAAAATAATCATCAAATCTTGTAGAGTAATATTCATGAAAATAAGGCATTATTAAACCATAAAAATCTGTTCTTTCCGTATATGTTTAAAAAAACATTGTCCTCGTACTTTTAACAGAAAAGTCAAAAAGTACCATGTATGGTAAACAAAAGAAAGATTCATTACATATCACAGAGTAAAAGTAAAAGTGGGGTAAACATGACTATAAACAAACATGGAAGAATATTAAAAATTTTATGAAAAACATTTTATGGACATGGATGAAAAATATAACCCCAGTAAATACATACGTATAAGATATCTCAGATAAAAATGAGATTTGAAAAATTATCCCTTACAATATGTCCAATTTCTTCTATATTTGTCCAACACTCATATATATTGGGTTTAAAACAAATTATTAACTTGTAACATAACCATAATTATATTTATGATATCATATATGATTCACTTATGACTTTATATTACCTGTTCTTTTGTAAATTTTATGTTAAATCAGTGTTTTGGGTAAAATCGTTTCATTTATCGTACCAGTTTCGACTTATTGTTATTGATATTTTTACATGTAACCTGATTTAATTAATTACAGAATGTAAAACAAGATTTAAATATAATATATATATATTCTAGCATATAAATATATATGATATATTGATAAATTGAATGAAATACACTGATCATGGATACGGTAGGCCATACATACACATGAAGGTTGTTTTCATTTCCTTACTGACTTGAATGGAATTAAGTAAATGAAACATGTATGTACATAAATCCAGTGTCATTATTATGTAATATAATTAATTATTATTTATTATATATACCTTCTAATCATTCATTTATGTTTAATAACGGAAAATTAATCTCATCACGTTCGTGGAGACCGCACAAGCGACAATATCAATCTTTAGATATTTAAATCATATATAATTGGATGGTATATCATATATACAGAATTATAATAATGTTATATTTATTATTTACATCTGTTATACACATTATTATACCCACCCAAATGATGAAATGTTCGAATAACAAACTACACCACAACATGGAGTTGGTAATCCATACGTACGCACATGTTGTGACTTTTTCATTCATAGGATGGATAAAATAACTATTATGGTTGTAACATTTTATAATAAAATAAAATTATATATAAGTTATTGGAGTTATTATTTCATAATGGATACAACAAAAAAGTAGGATGTGGAAGAAGAACGGAACTTGAAATAGATGGTGAGATATTTACCTCTTCTTCAGGTTCTTCCTTTTGATTTAATCAAAAGGGATCTTTTGGTTTCCTTTATGACTAAAGGAAGGACTCTAGGATAAAGGGAGGACAGTTGATAGGGTATTTGGGCAGGTTTTGGCCAAGCCAAATGGCTTTGGAGTAGTGAATTATAGAGGAGAGTGAGTGCCCTTTTATAAGAGGGGTGAGGGGCACCTTAGGAAAAACATAAAATATTATTTTATAATAAATTCATATTCAGTTTATAATAGCTCCAAATGAAATATTTCTAGGAAAGGGTGTTTATGTGTTAAAATAATCTCAACCAATAGGTTTTAGATACGATTAGGTTACCATTTTAACATTATCATTTATATTTAACTCTATGTTAAATAATTTATCTTTTACAGTGTCTTCTTGTATTCTTACACTATATAGTTACTAAACATAAAATAAACTTCCAATCGAACCCCAATTGGTTCATTAATGTCATATATATTATTATATAACTCTTTTTCCTAACGATATATTTTTACAACCAATATATCTATTAATAATATGATATTTGTTTTCAAAACTCTTTTATGTCAATTATGACACTTTTTTGTATTTTTTTCTAAATTCATAACAGAATTATTACATCAAAAAAATTTCATATAACCAACAAAAATATGTTATATTAACCTATAAAATTAGTGAAATTACTAAATATTCTCATATTACATTCATTTGGGTATTTATAATATCAATTATGTTAATATTTCATTAATAAGGTAATTACTGCATCATTATTATGTCATAAATAAATTAAATTATTTAATGTCAAAAAATATATATAAATTACCATTATGTAGGAAATATTTTTATTTTTATAATGAATATTTATAGTATAATTTATCTTATGTAAAACCCTATATTCAAAAAATTTAGTTATTAAACATTGATTTTAACTATTTAAATTATTCTTTAAATAAAATAATAATAAATGTCCTAATCTAATCAATGTGGACCTAAAGGACAATATATTATTCCTAAGGTTGTTTTTGATCGAATTACACTTATCTAGCATAATTAGGGCATGTGTTAGGGTAATAATAATATCATTTTAACCATTCATTACCCTATTTACTTTTAGCCGCGGTAAATAAAATTTAAAAGATACTATTCCCAAAAAAATTATTTTCATCTCATTGAAACAAATTTTACTTAATGATATCAATTATGTCTCTCGTATATTTTAATTTCAACTCATAGAAGCGGTAAAATTTAGTTTTATGTAAATTTGAAAATTCTCATTTGAGGTGGCTAAAAGACTGCAAAAAGTTCAATAAAATTTTTATATATCTAAAATTATTATAAAATGAATCCAATGAATTACATTGAAATTATATAAGTATTATGTAACTATTTTGATCTAAAATAAATTTAAATAAAATAAACCATTATTTAAATTAAAATTCGGTTTTAACCCATAACATAGTGTTTTCACTATTCATCAAAAAATGAAAGTTTTCAGAAAAATACCAAAAATCCACCCTAAGCTAATTTCGATATTTAGAATCCAAAAATGAAGTCCATTTTTAAATAAAAAATTTATAAAATTTCAAAAAGTGGGTATTACTATTCATAAGGGCAAGTTTATATAATATTTTAATAACATATCGTTGTTTCGTGAAACCCATTATTGAATACTACACACATTTTTGAGGAAGGTCGCGATATCGTGTAATGAAAGCCAAGTTAGGGATACATGTAGTGGAATATCCATTTGGTGTTGCGTATAACATAATAAAAACATATTTCATTTATATATTAAAAATATATATACTTAATGTTGCGTAGAATAATTTCCACAAAATGAACATGAAATTTTATGTAACACGAGCCAAAAATAGTGTTGCGTATACTGCAAGATAATACGAAGTTTCATATAGATCAAGCTAGTAATGGTTCAATGTATATTAGAAGACATCAAATAAATTAAATAGAATATATCTCATAAAAACTTAGGGTGTTACACATGATACATGGTAAGGTATGTTAGTTAGTGTTGCCAACTAGAGGCAAGGATGGAATTTTATCCTTTTGGATAGTTCATCTCAAAAATTCCATTTAATACTGATATGATAATATTAGTGGATGCTCTAGTGAAATGCCACCACAATAATATCTTTAATGATGCTACATTAAGAAATATTGGATTTTTTTGGAGCATTATCAAAGGCAAGCTACTAACTGTTGTAGCTGAAGAGGATGACGAAAGTGCTCAAGCCCAACTAGCAAAATCAATGGATAGAAAAGCTAAATCAAGAACCAGTGTTGTATCAAGAAGATTTAGGTTCAAGGCTATGGATTTATATGAAGAAATAAGTCAGGATGGAATTGAGTTCAAAACGACCAGGGATCCTAATCCTGTTGAAGAGCCTGATGTATCTTTACATGTTCTCACAACTGGTGATCTCCTATGTTATACATTTTTGAGATAAACTACAGTTGAAGAAGTAATACAGGGTGTAGTGTCTCAAGATTTGGTGAATTCTCCAGTAGAGAATGAATGTTTGGATCAGGAAGTGACAGAACAAGAATCTTAAAAAAATCTATAACTAAGACATTGCCTGGCGACGGAGAAACACTGAACCGAACTCTAATTGATCAAATCCATGTTGATCAAGAAAATATTGTATTGAAAAATCCAGTTATAGTGGAAGTCCATGAAGAAGATTCCAATGAAGAGAAACCTCCAGTACTTGACAACCAATAAGAGAATATTTCTGAGATTCATACTGAAGTATTGAATGAGAAGTTTTCTATGGATGAGTCTGGGAAAGACTCAAAGGAGAAATCTGTTGAAAAACCTCCTCAAGATGAAGATATTGAAAAATATGATGTAGAGTCATTACCTATACTGCTGCTGAATCATGTACATGCTATGGATGAGAATCAAGCACAATGTTCATCTGATTTATTGAATGGGGATATAGAAGAGCTGTATAGGGAGCTGTCATGTTTGGAATCTGAAAATGGTGCTCTGAAGAGAGCCTTAGAGAAAGGACATTTGAATTTTTATAGACCGGAAGAATTTATTATTTCCAAACAGGAAGTTGACGTGTTTAATAAGGAAATGATAAATTATATTACAAAGACGAAATCAGAGATAGTTATCAAGACATCTTTAATGGAATTTAGATCTTTCATGGAGAAACAATTTGAATATGTGAAACCAAGTGAGTCCAGTACATCAGGTACATAACCTGATTTAATCAGATGATTTTAGGCTATTACAGTGGTCATGTAGAATATTAATACATGATTACAAGAAATTAAATGTAATAGTTCCCCATTATCAGTACTGTTAGATAATCAGATGTTTCTAGTTTACCTGTTGACCTCCAGTGATCCAAGTATTAGAATTGTGCTAACTCATTCCATAGAGATGTTAACTCTGTTTATGGAGAAGGAAGAGAGGCTTCATGAGTTTTACAGAGTAAATATGATCGATGATATACATACATATCAGGATAATAATGATCTTATTATCAAACTAGGAGATGGGATGATGAGACGACTAAGAGAAAAGTTGACAGAAATCAAGGAAGTAATTTAGATGAGAGAGACCCATTCTCATACACTTATCACACCTTTATTCATGTGTTCACTATAATTGTTAGTGTTTCATAATTTTTAATGAAATGATATTTCATTCTATATTTATGGTTTTATATTTGTTTTAATGTCTTTGTTTAGATATTCCAGTAACCTAGATTCAATTATTAAGTAACGGTTAAAAATTGCATTTAATTAAGTTCAGTGCAACATTAAATGTGTTATATTCCATATTATTTAATTCATTAAGATATGAAAATGGTGTAAATTTTGGATAATCACCATATTTTATTTTAACTATTTCACAATTTACATTAAATGTTTTAAAAAAAATCTATTATTTATTGGGGGATAAATTTTGATAAATATAAACTTTTTATTTTCAATATTTTTAAATCTTAATTTTATTTTTAATTATTGTAATCTTTACAAATGTGGAGAAATTATGTTAAATCTAATATTATAATTATCCTTGAAAAATTCAAAACAATATTTAATTAATTTTTAAGTTGATTTAATTTGTTATTTTATGGGTTTTGTTATCATCAAAAAGTGGGAGATTGATGAGAATGTTTTGTTTTCAACAATACATAATATTTTTATTAAAAAGGGGGAAATTGTTGAGGAAAATAATCTATCTCTTTATGATGATTTTGAAGCTCAAAAATTCCCATAATTGTTTTCTAATGACTTTATATTATGTATATCTCAGGAATTTATTAATCATGAAATTTTTATCCCAAGAAGAAATATTTAAGTTCTTGAACAACGTGAATTAATTGCTAATGTGTTCGCATTAGAGTGTTCTGGAAACACTGTTCATGATCTACATATTTGGGAACTTCTTATGTATGTTCTAGAAACACTGTTCATACCCTACGTGGAGAAGCATAGCTTAAGGATAGAATGCATTGTATACTCTAAAGAGATATTAGAAATGTATGGTTAATCAACAATACGTTATGGGAATAGTATGGAAGAGGAACCCTACATTAGAAAGGAACCCTACATTTGGGATATTGAAAATTAAAGGAGAAGAACAGTACAAAAGCTTAAAATGTTATGTCTGTTTCTCAAAAGGATGGTTCGTTAACCTTAATTTTGTGAACAACATTATGTTTCATCAAAAGTATGGATCATGCACCTTACGTTAGGAAGTTTATAAAAGTATGGATAATTTATCAATATTTTAAATGTTGAAAAGGAAAGTATGGATGATCAATCTTATATTTGTATTCAACCATAAGTTTGAAAGATGCATCATCAAATTTACATTTGTGATGTACGTTACGTTCGGAAGATGCATTCTATACAGTTCAACCTTATGTTTGGCGTCTGAAATTTAAAGATGATATTATTATTCAATGGTATACAAGTGGATTATTAGGCTGACTTTATGCTTTATTAAAAGATGTTTTTAAAATGTTTCTATGAGTTATTCGATGTCGTTTTATCTATGATTCAAAGGCTCAATCTAAAAGGATCTTTTCATACTGAATTTCAAGGGGAGTTATGACTGCTCTGTAAATTCAAATGTTTGAATATCATGAGTCATAAGGCTAATATTTTGGATGTAAATTTTCAGAATATGTTATCATTATTGTTATATACTATTTTGTAAAAAAAAAGATGTAATATATATAGCGTGTTTTTATATACAAGAACTGATGAGAAACAATGACGAATATAAAAATGTGAAAAACAGGGACTATCATGATCTATAGATCTACTAATTAAGAAGAGGAGGAAAGCTCTGTTTATTGAAGAAGAAGAAACACTACATAAGATTCACTTATTCGACATCAAAGTTCTATTGTGAATCTACTATTGATGATGCGAATTGTATTTCTATATATATTGCGACCATATCGACTCAAAATGACTCTTACATGAAGATATTTATTTCTAAAGAAGATGATCCATCTACTATCAGCTTCATTCTGTTGCAATTTTGAAGAACAAATGGAAAGTATTTTCAAAGATCAAATACTTATTTTTTATCTTTAGTGACCGGTTTCTCGTACTAAGCTTTGTAGGTTCTGTGTTTGAACCGAATGGCTCTATTCATCCATAGACTGTAACGGAGTCAACTGCATGTATTCAGCTTCAGAATGGATTGTTGATAAAAGGACTAGATAGTGAAAATCACCAAAATTATGGAGTAGAGTGTTGGTGGAGTTTAATAGGGTCATTATATTCGCCGAACCACTATACATCATGTGTCCCTGCTATTTAAAAATTCAATGCATTAATTCATTTGATTAATGTTAAATGGAAGACCATGATCACATGAATAATTTGTAAAATACACAATTCACTCCCTCTTGTGTATATTTGGTATAATCCAACACAAAATTATGATAGAATATATAGTTCCTGATTTATTTATGGTGATTTCAAACTCTTATAATTCATATTAATAATGATAATGTTTTCTTCTATGGATCATGTTTTTGAACCATGAGATATTAGTAATAATCATTATAAACTATGACGATGAACTCATTATAATATGCTTATCTTAATAATTCTTATGATCAATTATTGATATCTCCCAGGTTTACCATTACTAAGCATACATGCTCAACCATTCTTTTGTTTACTTTCCACAAGAAATGAATAAACACTTCTGTATATTATGTCTATACTAATAATTATTGCGGAAGGTGTTTGTTGGATAAATTTATTATATTTCATGATTTAAAAATATTGTTTATTTAGTATCTAAAGAACCAAAACATTATATTTCAATGGAATGTACTTATGAAATGGCTAGAATATTAATTTTAAAATTTTAAATTATATATATTAAAAATAATAGATTCAGGAGTGTGTATCAAATGAAATTTTTTGTCAATATATAGAGAGTTGGGTAGGAAATGTTAGGATAAAACCTCAAGGATATGTTTGATTATAAGATAACATCCTAATGTTTTGGTAATGATGATTAATAAAAATGGTTAAACCTAAGGCTTCATAGATTGAGAATATAAGTTCATGATATATACATCATATGAATAAAATTTCATTCTTATTTAATATAGAACTATAATTATTATATTTTATTATATGTAGTTTTATTTTGGGTATTATTCAATGGATAATACCATAATAAAACATTCTAAGAAAGAAGGTGGTGAAATATTCAATGATTGTTCACCTATGAAGCTAAATGATATTGGAGATGGAATATAAAATATTTTGTCAATGATTAAACAAATTTCATCGACTTTGATTTAATTTTAGAATCTTAAGGACAAAAGGAGGGAACAATATACTGTTGATTATTTTATAAAGAAGTATCCACCATATTTTAGTTGAACTTGTGATCTACAAGTGGATAAGTGATGGATCATCACCATAAATTTTTTTCTACTCTTGATTTATTGGAACATGAAAATGTTATTATATCCATTCATCATTTGGAATGTGACCATTATCAAAAGTGGTACCCTGTTAATAATATGGGACAATAGGATAAAATTGGAAAAATAAAATGAGATGATATTAATTTGATTTTTTTCAGTAATTAATTTCCTTATATTATTTGTAAAAAGTTGGAGATGGAATTAAATGAGATTAAGAAAAAGGAAGATGAATCCATTGGTACTTATGAAGAAAGTATTAAAATACATGAAAGGTATGCTTCTGTTATAATCATTAGGCCTCAATGAAAAATTGATTAATTATTTGTGGCTTAAAATTAATTCTCTAAAATGTGTTAATTATAAGATATTTTTATCATATATGAATAAATTTAACTATTTCAAATAAAAGTATTATTTGAAATAAGATATTCCTACCATTCCAAATATTTTTATAAGAAAAGAATTATTTATTATTATAAATACATGTATAAATAACTTTGTAAAAAGAAACTCTAGCCATATATATGATAGAAATGTGGGATGAGACAATAAGGTAATTGTTTTAATGGAACTTATATATTCTGTAAATGAAGAATGATAGGTCCCAAATCCTATGAATACTGAAAGGATATGAGTAGGCTAGTTAAAAAAATGAGTAAAAGAAGTCAATAAACAATGAACCACCCACACTCCAGTGCTTAGAATGAAATGATTATCCACATTATTCCATCTAGTGCACAAATATGAAGGTTTATAATGATGATCAGTGTCAAAAACCTTTTATTATAAAAGTATTAGTGAAATATCATTCAATAAATTTTTCAAAAGTGTGTTAAAAATTGATTTGGTGAAATTTATTCATATCATGAACTCTCGAACAACTAATGTCTTGTTTTATTGTTCATCTACCACCCATTTGTTTATCTATAAAATATGAAAAATCATTTTCACTTAGCATCTTAATGATTGGATGTGGAGTGAGAAATGAAAACATATAATGGTATGTTGGTTGCATCAAATATCCATAGTTCCACTTTGATTGATGTTTATAGGAATATTATTCATGAAAATAATGTTATTCTCCTTTTAGTTTAACTTGAAAGAATTATATGGATGAATATTCACTATTTTTTCGGATCCCATAAAAAATTTCTATTGGACGTAAGTCACATTTCATATTCCCTATAATGATTTTATCAATTTTCAGTGAGAGGATGATTACAAGCTACCGATTGAAATTAGTTTTATCTTTTGGGTCTTAATTCCCATCCATGATGTTTATATATCTCACATTATTGGGAAGAAACTAAATATTGATGATTTTTCTATTGTATTGAATTTTTTAATTACTTTAATAATGTTTTTATAAGTCTTTGACTAAATCATGAAGTCTAGTTTTTTATCGAACTCATACATGGTGATCCACCTATTTTAATTTCTCCTTATATATTGGTCTTAGTTGAGTTTTCGTAATTGAAGATGTAACATTTGATGAATTTTGATAAGGTATTCATACACCGTAGTGCATCATCTAGGGGTGAACCAAAATTTTTTAAAAGAAATATGATCAATGATTCTTTGTATTGATTATGGGGAAATCAACAGGATTAATATCAAGAACATGTATCATATAACCCATATTGATGATTTACTTGGTAAATAATTAAGAGCACAACACTTTTTTAAAATTAACCTTCATCATAGATATCATCAATTGAGGCTTAATATGGATGATATACCCTGGATAGCCTTTTTTCAAGGTATTGGAATTATGAACATATAGTGATTCCTTTTGGACATAGAAATTCTTATAAAAACATCATTGATTTAATGAAAAATTTCAATAGATAATTACTTTTGCAGTTCTTGGTTTTAGTTTTTGATGATATTATTATTTATTTTATGATCATGTAAGATCATTATTATCATTTCAGTATTTTGTAGAAGACCCATAGAAATGAATAATTATATGAAAAAATCACAATGATTTAGTTTTGTCTTCATAAATATTTATTATTGGTTCTATGATCTGATGTGATGGAATTTTATTATATCCTTAAATGATAGGTGCTATTATGAAATGCACCAGAAAACAAAAATTACTAATATTCCGAGTTTTTTTAGTTGGATGTGTATTACCGATGCTTTGAGAGAAATTTCACAAAAATTCAAAATCCACAAACCAATTTGGCTCAGAAGGGGATCATGTTATTTTAGATAGATGATTGTGAAGATATGTTTAGGGAACTAATGAGAAGGTAAGTTAGTGTACTAGTTATCACACTACCCTATAGTTGATAATTATTTTTGATCTATAGTGAATCATAAAAAAGGTAAAAGGTTTTTTTCTCATACTAAATGTTAATTTTATGTGTTATGCCTCATGCCAATTGAAAATAAAATAGAAAAATTACACAACTCGTGATTTTAATCAAACAATAGTTATTTGGAAATGATGATATGGAAATATTATCATTATAGTGAAATGTGTAAAATATATATGTATCATTAAAAATTGATGTATATAATAACATATAATGTGAAAAATATGAGTCTCAGAATATGGTTGGAGTTGATTATCAATATTGACTGATCAGAAAATTACCACCTTGTGAAAGAGAACAATGTTATAGTTGCTCAAATAATGAAGGATCATGAATGATTATCTAGGATTTGAATTGATGTGACCAAATAATTATGGATTTACAGAACGTCGAACTCAAAATCATGAGTAATGTAGATTGAACCTATCTTTCTAAGATGAATGTTCATCCATCATTCCACGTGATATGTATATAGAAACCATAGTAAGATATAGAACCATAGATGAAAGAAAGGACTACTCATGAGTTCAAAAATGATATTGATAGAATGGAAAATATTTGGAATAATGTATTTTTACGATAAATATAAAAATTGTTGAATTATCTATTATATTATGCTCATAGATCCATATTCTGAATACATCCTTAATGTCTAAATATGCATATAGATCTGAACGAATATTTCTGGTGGGATGACATAAGAAAGGATATTTCAGAGAATGTAACTCAATGAATGGGATTTAAGAAAGTTAAAGGGAATATATATAATTTTAACAGGATGTTAAAAATTTTACATATACAAAAATAGAAATGAGTAGATATTATAATAGACTTTGTTTTTGAACTCCCCAAAACATCCAATGGGCATAATAATATTTTGGTTGTAGTTGATCACCATATAATGTATGAATACTTTCAGTTCTATTAGATAATATTTCTGTCTATAAATATTTCTAGTTATACATTAATGTATTTTTTATATTATATGGAGTACCATAGTCTATTTTAGAATATTGAAATATAAGGTTTTCCATGATGTTTTTTTGATGTCTTCAACATCATCTTGATTGAGAGACAAGTTTCAAAACTACATATTATCCTCCTATATAAGGATAGTCTAAAATAATTTTTCTAAACAAGAAAAATATGTTGAGATATTATTCTTAGTAATTCGTAGGAATTTGGAAAAAAACTTACATTAATAGATTTTTCATGCAATAATAGATTTCAATTGAAAATTTATATGGTTCATTACAAGTCCTAAAAATCATAGTAATTGAATAAATCATATTATTTAAGAATAATTTGGATAATTAAAGCTATTGAAGCATGGATATTTTATGAAACATTGGATAAATTCAAATGCATTTAGTAACACATAAGAGTATATCAGAGTGGACAAAAAAGATATGTTGATAATCAGGAGTGAGATCAAGAATATAAACGCAGTTAAAAGTTATGACTATTTATTTTCCAATTGAAGAAGGCTATGAGATTTAAAAATATGGTAAGGTTGAGACTTAGGTATATTGTTTCCTTCACACTCGAATGGTATTATATCAGTTTTCAATTACATTTTATCTTTCTCAAGTTTGTAATGTGTTCCTTGTAAATATATTAAGGATGTATATACATAATCATTCAAATATATTAAACTCAAAGGTCATACTAACTGAGAACCATATATCAAATGTGGAAAACTATTGGATATTTTTTATCATGAAGTTAACATTCGACGAAATAAGAGAACTCACCTGGTCAAATATTTGGGGTGATTCTATAAAATAGAAGAAACTATTTGAAATCTTTAGGATGTGATGAATCAAAGATATAATCAACACTTGTTTAGGATGTTTTTGAATATAGAGGGTTATAATCATTTAAATGGCAGTATAATGTATCATTTTGAAATTCTAGGATATATTTTTCATTAAATTAATTTAATTTCTTCGATAGCTTCCAATAAATACAACACCAAGTCTATATTAACAACTATGAAGTATTTAGTAATTAAATAAGTGTTTTATTACTAGGTGTGAAATGGGGTTTGTAAATTATGAATTATGTATGGTTTAAAAATTTATAAAATTAATTAATTGGGTATTAATTGACTATAAATGAAAATAGAAATCATTTCAATGTAAATGATATATTTTTTCTAAAGAAAGTTTATTCCTACGTGCAATGTGTTTCTTTGATAATAAATAAAATTGAATACTATGAGTGAATTATTTTAAAGATATATTATACAATCGGTAATTAGTTTCACATTTATGAATTATGTGGTTTAAATTGGGTTAATAGATACCTTTTATCAATAATACTCATGACTATGGAAATTTTTAATCATCTAAGTCTGGGTAAAATTTGTTAAATAGTGTTAAACCATTCAAATTTGGATTTTAAAAAGTCACTAACACCTATTATTGTCATTTTATATTGGAATAGTTTGGAAATTTTTACCCATTACTTAAATTTATTGACTCTTTCTTCCATATTTATTTTAATATTTCTATTATATAAATTTAGATAAAGTACAAATATAAAATGTCACTCTATTAACTTTAATATCTGTAATATTTTATAAAAATGGTAAAAAAAACTTTGTTAAAAATGTGCATTTGAGAGATAAAACAAGTAGAATTATCATTTTTTATTTTTTATTTAAATTTATTAAATATTTTCTTGAATTATTATGTAATGACAAGAAAATATATATTCAATTAATAAAAAAAATAAAATGAATCATTTTCCAAATATAACAACTAATACTATTTAGATAAAATATCATATTCCAAGTATTTTTTATATAAATATGATATATTATAGATGTTATAGAGGATTACATCCAAAATAAATTATTTTCAGGTAGTTATTAATGTCTAATAAAATATATAATTTGAAAAATAAAATTATTTATATTTAATAAAAAATTATAATTTATTTTATGATTTATATTTCATTAAAATATTAATATCTTACCAGGGAATGGGATATGATTTTTAATATCTTATATGGTCCATTAATAAGTTAGCTTCATTTTATGGTATCATTCATGATCATCTAAGAGTGAAAATGTCATTACTACAGTTAAGGATAAAATTCGTTAACTAAATGATTAAACAAAAACATACGTTTTAAAAAACACCATACTCTTGTCCAAATATTATTTGTTGATGGTATTTTAACCAAATACAATTTTATCATTGAATATATGTTTTCTTGGAATAATATTCATAGATAATGAGTTTATTATAATATAATCATTTGAAAGATTCCTAGTGCCCATCCCCTCACATATTGAAGGGAACCCTTACTTTCTCTTCTTAAAACAAATCAATCCTTGTATATTGAGAAAACCCTTAAATATTCTACTATTCAATTATATATAAATTATGTATAAGAACTTTTATTCTTGTATTTATTGTCCATGTTTCATGAAAAAAGTACCAAAAAGAGGTTTACTAAGTAAGAGGTAATTATATTACATGGACTATTTTAATATTGTTTAATATAATTAATCTAAATAGTTGATATTATTAAAAAACTAAAAACTTTAGTATAAAATATATATTTTTTTATTTTATTATTATTATGAAACAACCTTTATCCACTCTACTGTTTATCGAATTTTATGCGATAATATCACACTTGCTTGATTATGACTTACTATCTCAATGTTGCAATATAATTTATTCTCCAAAATGATCTTCTATGAATGGTTAATATGATTGTTTTAATGTTTATATATGATATTTTAGAAATAATTAATCTTATATAAGAATAATATCATATATGACTTCTAAAATTCCTATCCTCCGAAAAATCATATCATTTCTCATGCATTTGTGTGTACATTCACTACCACAAAGTGATGTGATTAGTTTTTCATTTCAGATAAACATGTATAATAATAATGATATATTCAATGAATTAAATATTTATATATATATTATAATTTTTATTCAATGATTCTGAATTATTATTTACATTTATTTCATTCTTCCCATAGTTAAATGGAAACTACATTCATTCTTATTTATGACCTACAGTTTCAATAAATGGGGTAATTTATTATATTATCTCTAATTTTAATGGATAAATATTCATATATATGGAATATATATTATAATTATACCATTAATATAATTTTTAAAAATAAAAAACCATGATCTATATATAAAGAAGGGGACTAAAAAATAAAAACTTCATGGGAAAGCGAAGTAGTTAATCCTAGAATGATGATTTTAATATCAAATTTTTAATATATGGGTAATTAGATAGCATGAGTAATTCATTAACAGTAAGAAATAATCTTATCATTGTTCATTAATGAATTTATAATAAATATATATTATTTTACTTTTTAATGTGAATAATGAAATAAAATACATCTGGTATGAGTTTTATGTATCATCATATTTTAATCCAGATTGTAAAGCATGAATTTCTGTTTAGATAATTATATGAATCTTAACTCATAAATCCATTTAATTTTATTTTTGTCAAAAGATTTATCAAATATATATGTTTGGTTTTAAATTTTATCAATTTATAAACTTAAGATATTAGATGAATAATTTTATGTAAAACATATTATTTGTTTACTGTTGGGAAAACATCCTTTTTCTTTCATGTCCGAGTTTTCTCTAAAATGTTTTTAAAATTATTTAAATATTATCATGTGATTGATTAATGAAATTTTCCTTAAATATGAGTTTATATTATAAATATAAATATACTCTTCCTATCTTATTTCAAATGATGTTTTTAGGACATTTTACAAATGTGTCAAAGGAATGTTTTCATTTAACTTATATGACATGAACTGAATTCATTCCTATCACTTTTAAGGAAGTAATTTAATTTACACATACATTTTTTCACTATTATTTGCATTGAAAAAGATCCCCATAATATGTTGGTTATTTTTATATTTTAAATAAGTGATTTCAAAATGGAAAAAGTGTTTTACTAAAATAATATTTCACTGATTCTATTAATGGGATTTTCATTTATGATAACATAATTTGATAAAATTTATCGTTTAATGGGGTTATCATAGAATGATACCATCCATTTTCTTTTTATATTGTTTTATCATTATGTTACAGAGATTATTAAAAAATCAATTTATTCCCTAGGATATGGTATGATAGAATTATGAAATGATTATTAAATCCATTTTATTTATATGGATTATGATGTGATGATATCATTAATGAGTTATAATCATGTTGTAGAAATATATATGGTTTTCATCATATTATATGTGGTCTTATAATTATATACTACTCCAATTCATTTGGTAATGTTTTAAATTTCATGGGATAATTATGAGATACATGTAATTGTTTTTGATCCAAAATGGTTAAAGAGTCTATTTTTATGATCTTATATGAGAAAAAAGTCTATGTGTATTATAAATTATGAGAAACAATTCAAAGTGACAGATCCACTATAGGAAATGATTCAATGTGCACACTTCATAATGGTAAACATTTGAGGATTCATAATTTGTTATGTTATGGGAAACATGGTCTTACAGCAAATCCACTATTATTGGATAGTGTTTTTTAATGTTTATGACATACTAAATGGTTTCTATATATACGATGATTCCAAAAATTTATGAAACAAATTTTAGGTTCGTGATTGATTTAGGAGGATTTACCTCTCTTATAATATAAATGTTTTTAATAGTAATGTTTCCCACCATGGATCATGTCTACTATCAATGATATATTGGGAATAAAATTTTAATTTATGTTCATGATTTCATATCCTTATTCTTCTTTTTGGATTTACTGTGAACATTAGTTGATATCACCCATGTTTACCCTTAATAGACATCTGATCTCACCCTTTATTGTGATTCCTTTCACATGGTTTTGAAGAAAATATTATGTTGTTTTTTTATGAAGTTGAATATGTTGGAAGATCATTATGGGAGACTTCTAATATCATTCTTGAAGTAGGAAGACTGTGTATATAGTATCCAAAGACATTAAACCTTTATGGTCCTCAAAAATATATTTATTGTATATTTATCTAAAAAAGTAATAATTATGTATGAAAGGTATATGTATCTATATATTCAGATCCATATTCTAAAATATCATATATGAAAGAATATTTATTCATATATCCCATGGAATGATCTCTCATTTGAGGTAGGATATCATATTTTTCTTAAAGTGGTTATTTAGAAATGAGTTATGTATTTTCTATGAAGAGGAAACTTATGTACATGTATTAATAGTCCACAAGAACTTATAGATAAGTATGGATCGTTTTTTTAACAAGTATCCTTATCCCTGAGTTTATCTCATGTATATGATGCATTTTATGTTTTGTTGTTATGAAAATATACCCTAGATGAATATCATGTTTTGATCCCTCAAGTAGTTCTATTTGAAATAATATTTCTTATAATGAACCTCTAGTTTATTTTCTATATTTAATAGATTATGTACTCTAAAATAAGGTTATTCACTAGTTTATGGTTTTGTAGAAGAACCATATAATGTAAGTAGTGGATTTGGAATTGAAAAAATATATGAGTTAAAAAAACACCAACTTGTTTAACTAATTATTAAAATTGAGTGGATGAAATTCCAATAAGAGGGAATAATGTGAAATCCTAGTTAATGTTAAGAAATAATAAATTTAATAACTCGTTAATTTATTTGATAACATTTTTTATTTTCCTATTAAATATATTAGTTTTTCGTAGATTTAAAACATAAACAAATAGTTTTTTTAAAAAAAATCATTTATGAATTATATGGTTTTATTTTAAAGTTTATATTGTAAATTTATTGAAATGAATTTTCTGAAATGATCATAATTTTTATTATCATCTTATAAAATATAGTTTATAATTAATTTTTATATTATTTTTTAAAAGGACAATTTGTTTTGTAAAATATTGAAAAATATAGTTTTATTTGTCAAAAAACATTTTATTTTAAAATAATTACAATGTAACTATATTTTTTGAGTTTTTTTAAAGCATCAATTTCCCCCATTGATTAAAAATAATCCAACTAATTCCATAGTAATCATAATTACACATGATTTTGGTATTAAATAATTTTTTTTAAATCAATGTCTCTAAAAAAATATATTTCATTTATTATTAATAATTGGTATCCCGGTGTGAGTAATTATTTATCCCAAAGTTACTGAATTTATTATTTTAAAAACATGAAAATAAATCACTAATAAACTGGGATGTATTGGAATTGTATGTCTGAGGTCGAACCAACAAAGAGTGGGTTTAAGGATATATTAATTTAATAATAATGACTTAATCAAATATGGTTTTTAAAAATAGAATTTAAAATACTAAAAATATTATTAGTGAAGTACATTGGAGAATAAAATAGAAAAAGTGTTCCAAGTAAATATGAATCAATTCTTATGTTATATAAAGGTATGAAATTTTTAAGTAATAAATATGAAGTCATCAAAATCAGGTTCTCGAGTGTTCAATGGTCATGGTAATCCCTCTTTATCATAAGCTCTAATGTTTTCATAGTCAAGTATGTTAAACTAAATAGAATGTGTAACCAGAAACCTTATTTAAAAATAAGATAAAACAAACCCAATAATACAATAAGAAGTATAATGCTTAGATCTCACAATATACAATGGAATTCTATCAAATCCAGAAATTGTCATGCTCAAAGAATTAAAAAACATAAATCCTCTTATGAACCCTACCTATAATGGCCATGTAAAAAAATCATGTATATGTTGAAATGAACAACAAATATTGTAATAACTCGTCCTTTCCAGAGATTCAACATTCCAATTTTACTAAAAATGTTTACGCTTATTTTGAGTGTTTATTATTTGGGTTTTATTTTATAACTATTCTATGTGAAATTTGTTAACATTGTATGCCCATGAGGCTATACACAGTTACATAAATCCATGTGGTTATCCATAGAAAACTATGTGCCCTATTTTAGGATCACATGATTCTCCTCCTAGGAAAAAATTCATGGAAGATTAAATACCCCCCTAAAATTATAAAAAATTCTTGAACCCACCGGTTTTTTATTGACCTCACTCAACCAAAATTGATTTCCTTACTTTTAGGTAGTCCTAGAGTGGATTTTAAGTCTCCAAAAACATATTTCATAGCGAATCAATGACCCAGTTGAAGAAACAACTCCCCATTGATAACTGATATATTTCCCATTTAGATTTCTCTTTCTCTGACTATCCATCTAGATGAAGAAGAATAATTTCTCATCGGTTAGTTATGGTTTTGATATTCGATATAATGGATCTTGTTATATTATATCATGATATTTTGTTTGGGTCTTATATCTCATACGTAGTTGTGAATTCAATCACTCTACAACAAATAGGTGATTGTTTTTGGGATGATGATCATTCATGACTTTGATATAAGTTGTATAATTTTCAATTTCCAACATCTTGTTTATAAATAGTTTTTTATGATTTTCAAATATAAATTTTGATGTTCTCCATTTCATTATAAATATAATTAGTTAATTCTTTTATTTTAAAATACATAATGAAATTGCATGAATATGTGATAATGAATTTGATAGATTAACTGTATAATGAAATTGATGATGATCCATGGCATGTGATGATATGATTGAAATTATGATTAATAAATTAGTCATGTTTGATAATTGAATTTATGAAATTGTTTTAATAATGAACTATAAAAATGGATGATAATATGGAACCCTGAGAATATGGAACGTTGATTTGTTGTATTTTTCACTGAGTTATTGGGAATGGATTACTACTCTAGATAGCATTGAGGTTCTAGGATACCACTATTGGATCCCAATATATATATGTATTTCATGTGATCATGTAGTTATGGAAAAAATAATTTCACTCTAAAAACCCATATATTTCCACACTGATGCTCTAAGCCCCTATTTAATGAATGTGAAATTGGCATTGAATATTCAATGAAAACTCATGATAGAATGAATTTTGTTATCCCTTTGGGGGAATGCTTAGAATATTACATGGGTCAAAGCATGTATTGTTGGATCACGTTTCATCATGAACCAAGGAATTTATTTGAATAATTAATGAATAATAAAATGTGAAAACTGTTTACTTTATATTTTATAATTTATTATTTATAAAATTGCAGGCAATGTAATATATTGGATATTGTTTTGGACACAATTGGTGGTGTTCTACATATTTTCACTGACAACCAACATTGGATACCCAATAAATACCTGAATATAATTTAGGTTTTTAGGGTAGCATACCTACAAGATACCTATGATAGATGTATGAGTTTGGTTCAGTATGGCTCATGGCTGAGGGAACCAAACATTATTTTTTTACTCACTGGGAGCTATAAGAGTGTACTTGTTTTGGGGTTTTCATTTTACACTTGATACATATATATAATGAAATATAAACTTCTTTGTTTTTGGATATTTTTTTCTATTTTGGGATTATCATGTGATGATGGTATTTATTGGTTATTGCATTATTCAGGTTATTGGATACTATCGTTTCAAAATTGGTTATTTACTTCTCCTATTGTGATGCTTTGATAAATATTGTACAGCCTCACTACTATATATATACATATATAAATAAATATATAGATACACAAAAAAAACACACACACACAAATATATATATTAATCCCTCACTACCGGTTAGCAACCATTGACATATGGGGACGTTACCCTAAGGTCATGTAACAAACATGCTTGGGGAACCAACATGTGGAACCAGAATCTAGATTTTACGAAGTGTTATCATTGGAGGTTTTACTTTTTTTCTATTTTATTACTATTTTGTGATTCTATATATGATACTAATATTATTTGGGCCATGTTTGTGAGCTCGTGAATTGGAGTTGCTATCCAATGTATAGGGAAAACCTCATGTACCCAATGTTTGATTGTTACTATTGTTGTTTTCTCTTACAATTGGAGGTTATTTCACATTTGGTGATGAAAAAGATATGTAATGTTAATTTTTTATGTTATTTTACTCAATGAATAATATGGAATGGGATTTTAGAATACATACATCATTCTAGGAACTTAGAATGTTATGTAGTTTGCATCAGTTTAGGCACAAACAAAAATGTAGGTTTTGGGTGAGTTGTTAATATTAAATGTCTTTCTATTCTATTATTTTAAATTAAATTGGTTCCTAAAAAAATTATCATTTCTAATTGATTCTATGTTTGTAAATTTAAAATTTAAAAATGGGTTTCAAATGAGACAACAAAAATATAAAAGTGTTTTACCCAATGTTGTTCATGAACTATGTGAGGAATAGTTAGGGTAGTGATAGTGACTTAGTTTTAAACATGATGTGGGGTATGGGGATAAAATGTTATGGATTTATGTGAATCCTTACTATTTTAATGTAGTTAATGTTTTTTAGGTTTCATATTACAAGTTTTTTTATTATAGTGATATCTCTCTGTGATGATGATTATTAGTAGGATGACTAGAGGACATTTCTGGGAAATATGGATGAAATAGAGGATATAGATGACTAGAATGTTCTGTGTAAAGGATATGGAGAGTAGTTCTTTGAGAACATTTATCAATTTATATAGTTTATGGATATATAATTGGGCTTGGTTGTGTAAAATATGTTTAACTTTTTGGGGGAGGTCCAGTTGTAACCCCACATGACATTTACTAGAATGGGTGGACATGAGGTAGTTGAGATCAAGATGGTGTCTTTATTGACAATCCGTGATCACTAAGAGACTCATCCTACTAAGAGGATGAATTTTTTTTTGATTATATATTATTCATTTGAGAGAAGTGTTGGTGGGACATTCAGACTTATGATGAGAAGATAGATAATATAGAGTGGAAATACTTTCAAGAGATGTTTCTTGAATAATTATACCTTGATATTCTCATGTAATAGAGGGAGGATGAATTTATGTGTATTAACCATGGTATTATTTCTGTGATGGAAAATGTTGCTCTCTTTAATGGTTTTTAATTCTTTTCCCCACCACTGTAAAGAGAGGAGGAAATTGTGGAAAATAATTTTCATGAGGGGAACAATATGAGATTTAGTCCCCTTGATATCATCATTCAGCTAATCAATTCTAATGAATTGGTGAATTAGGATCTCATTTCAAAGGAAAAAATGAACAATCCTTTTACTTAAATTCAATATATTTAATTTGAAAGACTATGAGGTACAAATGATTATAATTAGGATGTGTGACAATGAAAATATCAACCAGGGAAATGAAAAATAGATTGTCCTGGGAGAATGATCAGTTATATAGAGTACTAACTTAATATACTACAACCATTGAGGTTGTTTAGGACAGATTCATTTCTAGAGTCTCTACCCACTAGTGTATTATTGATCCTACCAAATTATGGGTCATTGGAAGAGGTATTGGTGGAACCCTCGACTAATGGGTAATGATAACAAAGCTAGGTAGAGTCAAAGTACTAGAATGAGTTTTTATACACCATATCAATTGGGTAGATGGGGTTCTTATTTACATGGAAGTCGAGATAGTGAACATGTTACTTAATGGAATGGTAACTCACATTATAATGGTGGTACAACTTAGGGGACTCATAATATGACCTTGGGAAGTGGGGTCGGTAAGTTGCATATAGTTCATCCTGCACTTATGGATTGAGAGGTTGGACCAAGGATATTTAGTGGTTATAATCATGTAGATTATACACTCTCTAGTTACTTGTTCAGTATAAAATCCTCTTATTGTTTTATATCTACAAAACATGTGAATGGTTTGAGATTGGCGATGGAGTTTTTAGTGGGGTTATGAAGACTAAAACACAATTAGGACTATGGTTTAGATATATCTATCTATGCAATTGATTTCTCTCATGTTTTGTGAATATCATTTTAGATAGGATATATACATACTTGAGATGTATTTAATTCAATTCTTTTGGTGTATGGATTTTTTGTTAATTTATTAAGATCACATTTATTGTTACCATAGGTGTGTGACCATTATATATCCTGAGTGTAACAATTATATTCATCATGGAGAGTGGGTATAGGTACCCAACTTTTCATACATGATTATTACATCATTTAATAGATAAAATAATAAATTATTACACTACCTGTACCCTAATGTTTAGTTTCTTTGGAAAATTTGGAACATACATAACAATTACAAAATAAAAAAGGAACATTTATTTAATTATTTCTTCACTATATTCTTACTGGCCCTTGTGTTCTTCTTAGTACAAGTAATCACCTGATGATATTCATAATAGAAAGGGGTGAGAAAAAAATCCTACAATGAGGATAGATAATAACATGAATCAATACTCCATTGGGTTACAATAATCATCTTCATAGTGGCATCATCATAATCATGATATGAATCACTAGATAAAGACATCGAATCCAGAAGTGAAAAAAAATTGAAACATCATATCTTAGTGGTAAAATAACAGACATTTTTCACATTATATCATTAGGCACATCACATAAACAAATTCATTGGGGTGATATATATTTATGAATGCACCAGTCACATAATAACATTTATGAGCAGTTTATATTTATAGACAAACCCTTAACTTCATAACATTTACATAATCTTACATGCTGCATATATTGTATATCGTTATTGGACACAAAATAACCTATTGAAATGAATGACTTTCATTTCATAAAGAATACATCAAGGAGTAATATTTTGGGTCCCCAAAAGAAATAGGTAATAACATAATTGGTATAAGAATTATCAATAATAAACAATCTCACAAGAAGTAAAAGATGTGTTTTTAGAAAGAATAGTTATTTATGAAATATCATTGAATTTTTTTGTAAAATTTGATTAGAAACATGTATAAACCTAAAAATATAAGTTATGTATTATGAAATGATATTTATGTGGAATTAATATAACATCCATACAAGAAAATGTTGTGAAAGAGGGAAAATCCAAGAAAATGGAGCTGGGTTCGAGAATCCTCTTACCTTATGTATGAATGATTTCACAAATTTAATAACCAATATAATAAAATTAAACATATTAATTAATAAAAAAATAATATTTTATAAATTTATTTTATTTATTATAGTTTTATTATTTCTTTTATAGCCTTTTGATGAGTTTTAGAGTTCAATTTCATTTTTTACGAGTGTTCCTTTTCTTGGATTTTGTGAATAATTTGAATGTTTATAAGAATGAATGTTCATTTTTAGTAAATATTATTGTCCAAAATTAAAATTATATGATATTAATGAACATATAAAATTATAATTTTTATTACCTAAAAGTTAGTTATATGGTTTTGGGATGGTTTATAACATAGGTTTTTTATAAATATTATTTAATTTATTTTAGCGGTTTTACACCCCTTAAGAGCTTATTTTATTTAACATCATGTTTATATATTATTTCTAGAACATTATATTACATATATTAGGTATAATAAATTCTTATATAACTATAATTATGTTTTCTATGACCATCATTTATGGATATACTGTAAAATAAAAATGTGTCGTCCATAGTGGTGGTAAATCGACAAACCGCATAATATAGTCTCATTTTTAGAATAAATATAAATGGGAAGAGATTTAAAGATAAATTATTTCATGAACTTATAAATAGTAATTATATAAAATATATTTGAGTTTTTATGACACCTCGATAAGTGAAGGTGATGAGTGGATAAAAAAATAAATGAAATTGAAAAGAAAATTAATATGAATAGAAAGGGGATTTTAAAAAATGAATTTCTCATACTTATGATCCTCATTAAGGAAATATTTTTGGTCTTTTTAGGATACCAAGGGAACATAGATGTTGTTTAGGGTATTTAAGAGATTATTGGGAAGATATTGGACTACATTCACATCATGGAAAGTTTGAGGGGAAGAGGGGGTGACGGTGGTATTTATAAGGGAGGATATGGGTGTCTTCTCATTATTTTATTCATTAGATTATTATTTTGGATTAGGAATATGAATATTTTTTATTATTGTGACAAAATATATCAAATAATTAATTATAGTTCAATATTATGGACTTACATTATACATGAATCATCTAAGACTCAGTGATTCATGTTTTTGTTAAATACACTAAATTATAGTATGTCATTATTCACAAAAAATTCAACTATTTTGGAAAAATAAAAAAAATATCCCCAACAATTTATTTAAATTTATAATTCAAAAATGAACTCCTTATTATGAAAATAATATTTTAAATATCATATATTTGGTTTTTAATTAAAATAATCATTTATTTGAAAAAATACCAATTTAAAAATTATAATTTATTTTATGAATCATTGAAAAACTAATTAAGGTATCATACAAGTATATTATAATTATATTAAAAATAAATGATTTTTTTATACTATTTTTGGAGAATAAATTTCCATTTAAATAACTATATTTATTATAAAATTTTAATTAAATATTTTTATAATTTTATAAATAATTAATTTATCATTTTAAAAAAATTTCTTATATTCTATTATAATTATATAATATTATAAATTATAAGATGACTAAATTTATTTATACATTCACATATGAGGATACTATTCTATTATCTGGATTACTCTTCATAATGGTCAAGTTACTATTCCAATGGTCAAGTTACTAATCCATCGTTATAGGTTCTTAATTTCTTTAAATATCACTAGTTTCATTCTTCATTTTTCTGAATAAGGTTTTTATTGGGATATCTATGATATGTATTTTTTTTACACAATATTTATAAGAAGATAAATACGAGTGATAAATGTTAGAGATGTTACATTCATCACCCCCTATTGAAATTTCTCCCTCAAAATTTCATTTTACATATTAAGATACAACCCGATGAGGGTACTTCTCGTTCATTGATGTATTTGGTCCCCACGTTTTCTCCTCATATGTAAGGTTATTCTATAGTACGATAACTAGGTTTGAAATATTGATGCGTAAAAAGTTTTCTATATGGTAAGTGATCTTCACATTCAACACCTCATAAGAGATATCATATTCTAGTTGTAAAAAAATTGATTTCAGTACATGAGAGGGATCTAGTATGAACTTCTTTAGGAGTGATACATGGAATAAATCATGATTTTGAACCATACATGGTGTAAGTGAATGATTATTGGAAAATTATAATATGCGATCGAGGACATCAATTGGGGACGTGTTCATTGGGATTAGCATCCCTTCCTTTCCAAACCAATTGAATCTATTCCATAGTGATATTTGAAGGATGACCATATCTCCGTCATGGAACTCTAAGCCCTTTCGACGGTGGTATGTATTACCCTTTTTCTAACTCTGAGAATCATTGATATGTTGCTAGATTCCATAATCCTTATTCATCTTATATTTAACAAGATCTGGTATATGTATCTTTATTTCACCAACTTTATCCCAACTGGTGGGATTTATACCTCAATTTCCATATAGAGCTTCATATAAATCCATTTGAAAACTCGAGTGGAAGCTATTGTTATATATGAAATCAACAAATGGGATATGATATAAGGCCCCGGCCTTAAACCATACTTAATATTGAATTAAATGAATAATTCACATTGAGGATCTTTTCTGGTTTAGAGTTTTGGAGAATTAGGACATAACTATTACATCTCAAAAGATTACAAATTAGAAACTTCTACTAAGTTTCCATAAAATCAAAACTCTTAAAAAGAAACATGTCTAGTTCCATGTTTTAAAATGTATGACATTCCCTTGATCCCATCCTTGACCCTATTCCACATTATTTCCTCTTAAAAAACATTTAAAAAAAAACTTGGGGTGAGCATAAAAATCTCAGTAATGGATACACAATATATGAAAACTTTTAGTTTTTCAAAACAACCACTAAACCATGAATAAGTTATCAAAGAAATAATTTTTAACTTCATGAAGCATAAAATACTCTTCATTGAATAAACGATCATTAACTACCATTTTTTAATTAAAATATTACCATAAAACCCATATAATGAACACATAACATATAAAGGTAACTTGGGACATAAACATACTTAAATGGAATAACTATACAGTCGACTTCCACACATATCACTTAATGGAATAGCCATAAGGCCGACTTCCATACCCAATGAATTGGAGGTTATAATGTAACCACCCATCCTATTATTCACGGCACCACCTGTCATATTGTTTATCCCGTAACCACCCGTCAAATGTCCATGTACCATTATAAAATCATAAGACATAAAACAAATATAATGGAATGAAAAAATTTCCACACTTTGATCACAATATACCACATAAATATATTGATATAACAAATCCATTATAAACACCATTTTCAATACCAAAATACATAAAATGGTATATGGTATTTATTTCATTTTAAAAACATTGCGGCTTGTTGAGTAAGCCAAAGACCAAATAATACTCATGACGGTAGAAAAGGTCGTTGTCACCACATACGTTAAAAGAAACATTCCTTTTTTTCATTGTGTAAAAAGCTTCGTAGAAAAATATTCCTTTTGTATAAAATTAAACTTCAAAGTGTTTTATACACCGTATAAAAAAATCCTTGTATTAGAACAAAATATGCCTCAATGAAAGGAGATTCAGATGAAGTCCGTTACCTCGGGTCCGAATTGACTCGATCGTTTTTTAACATCCTGAATAATAAACCTGATTTAATTTCTACTTGATTAAGAACATTTTAAAAGTTAATTATTACTTTTATATCACTTATTACCATGTTAAAAATATTATGTAATCATTTATGTTAATAATGTTTGTTTTGTTGATATTTGGTTCTTAAGTCGAAAGTGGACTCATTACAATTACATGTTGATCTTGTGGTCAAAGGTTCATTATATCCAGAATGATATTAATGGTTTGGATATCATATATATCATATATATCCAGCATATACATGGATTTATAATATTACATAATAATTTAGAGGTAATAAATGAAATGCACCGTTCATGGAGACGGTATGTTGTACGTACGCAGGAACACTACATTCATTTCTATGTCATATTAATGGAATTAAAACTAAATGAGAGGTATGTGTAATTTAATTCCAGAATTATATTCATCATTTATATTTAACATAAATCATATATAATAACTTTAAATCCATCCTTTATACATCCCACATATGGCATTAATGAATCAAATCACATTGAGTGGGCGATAGTCCGCACTTTCTAAAATGAAGATATCGCGTATACCCATAATGGAAGCCATAATAGTGTGCCATAAATGAAAAATACAGAAGCTTAAGGAAAAAATAAACATATTATATATCATATATAAATATAGTGACATCTTAATGGATACCTTTGAAGTTGTTAGAAGAATATTGAACAATCATCGTTTCGTGAGGCATAAATTCTCCATCCACAGAAACAGTATGATCTTTAACCATTAGATGAAGGTGTGTGTAAGTGTAGCTCGAATACATCACATACAAACATCATAGTATATTGAAGATACTGGTTTTGTTACAAAATAAATGAATAAGAAGAGTTTAGGGGGTTGGAGAAGGAAAATAAAACATAAGAACACAAGAGAAAACACTACCTTTAAAACAGGTAACTCTTTTTGATTTGAGCTCAAAGACTTCCTTGGGATGACTTCTGCCCAAAGTGAGGCTTCTAGGAGTAAGATATGGATGTGGAGAGACAAAATGGGCAGATCTGGGCCGAACCAAAGGCTTGAGAGGTGTGGGTAAGGTGGTAGAGGTGGGGGTCTTTTATAAGAGGAGAGGAGGGGCACTCTTGGAAATTAATAAAAGGTTACTTTAGTATAAAATGATTTTAGGATAAAAAAGGTCACAAAATTATATATTTATAGGATAAGGTGATAAGGGTTCGAAATCCACCCATAAAATAAGTTTCTGAAAAGTGTAGGTCTTAGATTGTACGTTATTGTTTCATTTTATTTAAATCGTTAAATAATGAGGTAATCGATGCATCATCATGGTGCCATAAATAATTTAATTTATTTAATGTCTAAAAATTATAAAAAACTATCATTATGTATGAAATATTTTTATCTTTATAATGAATATTTATAGTCAAAATTATGACTTGTATAACCCCATTTAAAAAAAATTAGTAAAACATTTCATGTTTGTGACATTTCTATTTTAACATTAAATAAGGAGTTATTAATTTCATTTTCCTACCAAGGTGGCTCCATTGGGTCCCCAAGTTGACCCATGGATTTTATTGGTTGGAAATGACCCAACAAATAAATTTAGGACATGTGTGTAGGTCATTTCATATTATTAAAGCATTATTTTTACCTTAAACTACACTAATTACCTCTAATCGAGATTAATAAACTTAAAATGTACTATTCACCAAAAAATTATTTTAATCCCATTGAACCACATTTTACATCCTAATGACAACCATTTATGTCGGATTTTTGAAATCTAATAAAAAAAGGTGGTAAAATTTCATTTAAATGAAAAATCAGTTTTTTAAGTACCACATAATGGTTTCACTATTCATAAAAAATTGATGTTTTTTAGAAAAATACCAAAACATCACCCTAAGCTATATTTGGTATTCCGAATTCAAAAATGATTTCTATTTTACAAAATTCAAAACATATAAGTTGCATTAATTAATTCCCGCTATCAGAGAAAATAGCGTGTTTTTACGAAACAATACGTATCAAAATATTGACACTAATTTAAGTCCAATTTCAAAGTGAAATTAATTTCAACAACCACTATTGGATTAAATGGTAAAAATATATTCTAATTTCACTTTAAAACCAATTCAAAAGGTAATATAATCATATTAATAAATTCGATTAAAAAGAGGTTTTGAATTAAAATACAACACTTTTCACTATTCATTAAAAAAATAAACATTATTAGAAAAATACCAAAAATTTACACAAAGTAAATTTTGATGTCCTGATTCTAAAGAAGAATTTTATTTGGTCCAATATAATGTATAAGGGTGACCAAAACTATATTTAATGATGGTTCTCCATTAGAAGGAGATAAGTGGACCTTTAGTGAAAATTAGAGTATATATGCCTAAAATTGAATTCTTTTCGTATTTTAAGCCTTTATCCTTTATTGGATAAATGTAAAAATATTTAACAAACATATATAATCATATTTTAGTTATTCCTATTCATTCTTGCCAAAACAACGACTACGTGTTAACTACTATTTAAAATAATATTATTTTATTACTAGTGTGCAACGTAAGATTTCAAAGAAACCCGTTGTTGTGTATCGGGTACGCTATCAAACATAAAAACCCATTTATAGTAAAATTAATATTTAATTTGTAAATATTAATAAATTTGAAAATGTTTTATTCTTTATTTACCTGGGATGTTACATCCTTCCCCCACTTTTTGGAATTTCCTCCTCGTAAATTTATTCACTAATCAAAATAATTGGGGGTATTTATTCCTCATAGCATTATCAGATTCCCACGTTGCCTCTTCAACCATATAGTTTTTCCGCAAAACCTTTACCTGGTGAATTACCTTATTTTACAACACCTGCTCTCTTTGGTCAAGAATCTGGACTGGTTTTTCTTCATAAGAGAGATTCTCTTCCAACCGAACTACCTCCGGGCTCAAAACATGAGATGGATCTGGCATATACTTTCTCAAGATCGAAACATGAAAAACATTGTGTACCTGAGATAAACTCAGAGGTAATGCCACTCTGTATGCAATTGATCCAACTCTCTCCAGAATTTCATATGGTCTAATGAACCTTGGACTTAGCTTTCCTTTCTTACCAATCACATCACACTTTTCCATGGAAAACCTAGAGAAAAACATGATCACCTACCTCAAAAGTTAGATCCTTCCTCTAGTTATCCACATAACTTTTTTGTCTCCTCTGATCTGTTCTCTTGTGTTTCTAAATCAACAGAACTTTTTCTGTAATCTCTTCTACCAGTTCTGGTACCATCAGCTTCCTTTCACCTACATCATCCAGAAAAGCTGGAGTTCGACACCGCTTCCCATATAATGCCTCAAACGGTTCCATTTGTATACTGAAATGAAAACTGTTATTATATGAAAATTCCACCAAAGAAAGATTTTGGTCCCAACTTCCCTGATAGTCCATCGAAAAATCACATAACATATCCTCCAAAGTCTGAATTGTTCGTTCTGACTGCCTATCTAATTGAGGATGAAAAGCTGTACTAAAATTTAATTCAGTACCCAACGACTTCTGAAGGCCTTTCCAAAAGATAGAAGTAAACATGGGATCACGATCAGATACAATGGAGAGGGGAACTCCATGCAACCTGAATATCTCTTTAAGATACAATCGAGAAAGTTGATCTAGAGAGAATGTATCTCGAATAGGATAGAAATGAGCAGATTTAGTCCATCGATCAACAATAACCTAGATTGCATTATTACCTCGAGATATCCTCGGTAATCCCATAATAAAGTCCATGGATATATTTTCCTATTTCCACTCTGGCACTGGTAATGGATGAAGCATCCCTTTCGGTAACTGTCGCTCTACTTTAACCTGCTGACAAGTCAAACACTTCAAAGTAAAATCAGCAATATCTCTTTTCATTCCATCCCACCAGTAATACTCCTGCAGATCTTTGTACATCGTAGTACTTCCAGGATGAACTGAAAACAGGGAACTATGAGCCTCACATAACTACTCATTCTTCAACTGTGAAACACTAGGAACACATAATCTCTTCCCAAATCATAAAACACAATCATTATCAATGTTGAATTCTGGAAACTTACCCTTCTGAACCAGCTCTACCTTTTTCTTTAACTCACTGTCTTGCTTCTGTGCTTGCTTAATTCTGTCTGATAGAGATGATCTCACTGATACCTGAAACAAAACAGAAGTACATCATGCGCCAATAACATTTCTGCCAAAGTTTATCAAATCCGTAACCAAAGGATCACGTTCCAAATGCAACATTGTTAATGAAGCATTACTTTTTCGACTCAAAGCATTAGCCACTTTATATTCTTTTCCCTGATGGTAATGAATTGTACAATCATAATACTTGATTAATTCTACCCATCTCCTCTGTCTCATGTTCAATTCATTCTAAGTGAATATTTACTTTAAACTTTTTTGATCAGTTTATATTTCACACATTACTCCATACAAATGATGCCTCCAAATTTTTAAAGAAAAAACAACAGCAGATAATTCCAAATCAGGTGTAGGGTAATTTACCTCATGATTTTTCAAATGAAGTGAAGCATATGCAATTACCTAATCATTATGCATAAGGACACAACCAAGTCCTTTCCATGATGCATCACTGTAGATAACAAACTCACCATTCCTGGAAGGAAGTTCCAAAACTAGAGCATTCACCAATCTTCTTTTCAACTCCTGAAAACAATCATCACATTCTTTTGTCCAGATAAACTTAACACCCTTCCGAGTTAGCTTAGTCATTGGACTAGATAATCATGAAAAATTTCCAACAAACCTTCGGTAATAACCTTCCAAAACAAGGAAACTATGGATCTCGGTTACCTTTTTGGGTCATGTCCATTCTTCATCATCTTTTATTTTAGCAGGATCAACAGTTATGCCATTTTTTTAAACAATGTGACCATGGAAATAATTTTTTCGTAACTAAAAGTCACACTTGATGAATTTTCCATACAGTTTCTTTTCATTTAAGGTTTTAACGATAACCCTTAAATTACTATCATGCTCCTCATTACTTTTAGAAAACACCAAAATATCATCAATGAATAAAACCAAAGACTTATCCAAGAACTCATAGAAAATTATATTAATAAGGTGCATGAATACAGTAGGTGCATCGGTTAAACCAAAAGGCATAACTAAAAATTCATAATGGCCAAATCTAGTATAGAACGCAGTCATCAGAACGTCTGCTTCTTTTACTTTCAACTGATGGTACCCCGACCTCAGTTCAATCATCGAAAAATACTAAGCTCCCTGGAGCTGATCAAACAAATCATCGATATGAGGCAAAGGATACTTTTTCTTAACAGTAATGTTATTTAAGGCTCTATAATCAATGCAAAGTCTCATTGGGCCATCTTTATTTTTAACAAACAAGAAAGGAGCACCCCATGGTGATGTTCTAGGTCGAATGAAACCTTTATCTAATAACTCATGAAATTGATTCTTTAACTCTAAAAGTTCAACATGATCCATTCGATAAGGGGGTTTGGAAATTGGCTTAGAATTAGGAACTAAGTCAACAATAATTTCAACATCCCGATCATGAATAATACCAGGAAAATCGTCAGAAAAAACATCAAGATACTCATTTACCACTGTCACATCATTAATCTTAATAGTTCATTTATTTTCAAAAATATGTAAAAGGTAACATTCATTTCCATCTTTTACTAGTTTCTTAACTTCCTGATATGTTATCAAAATCAAGCGTTCATTATTGTACACAAACTGAAAATCTTTTTGAAAAGAAACCATTTTAGCTCTGCATTCAATCTTAGCATGATAAACAGAATGCCAATCCATGCCCAAAATAACATAAAACTCTACTAGAGTATAAACAATAAGGTTTGCTGGTAGATTCTTTCCACACACAATGATAGGAAGGATCTTATAATTTCTTTTTGTCTCAACGTTCCATCTGGGTGTTTTTACGATAAGTTCAGGATTAATATCTTGAGATGGAATTTCCAATTTACTAGAAAACATCTCAGAAATGAAAGAATCTGTAGACCCTGAATCAAAAAACACATTGTCCTAATCTGAACAAACAAGTAGTGTACCTGATACTACTTCATTCGATGACCCAACTGAAGTAGTTGAAAAGGATCTCACCACCCCTTTCTGCTTGTAGTCTGGCTTCTTTTCCGCGGTTTAGTTCTTTGTTAGACACTCATTTGCAAATGACCCATTTCATTACACTTAAAACATCTTACCGTTGTCTTTTCATTGCCTGCTTGATCCTCTTCCTTACAGTTACAAGTAATATGACCAGACTTATCACACCGAAAGCACTTTCCAGACTTGGATAAACATTCTCCAAGATTCATTTTACCACACTTCTCATAGGATGGATATTTGTTTTTCTTACTTCCGTATTTATTTAATGAATTCTTCCCCTTTGCCTGCCAACTGGACCTCTTCTTATATTGTTTGTCAAAGATCACCTGATCGTCGGCAAACTTCATTTCCACCTTCTCCGCACATCGATCAAGTTTTTCATAACTTTTGAACTCATGAGAAGCTAAATCCCTTCGATACCTTGGCTTTAACCTTGAGTAAACATGGTTTATTTTACTATCAAGACCTCGTATGAAGTTTGGGGCATACCTTGACAGTCAAGTGAACTTTTCTTGATAAGGAACCACTGAATCATCCACCTATCTCAATTCTAGGAATTTTATTTCTATCCTAAGACGAACCACCATAGAAAAATATTTCTCAATAATATTTCCTTTGAATTCGTCCCAGTGAAGATCATCAATCTCATCAGTATCCCTTATATTTTTCACCATCGACCACCACTGATCAGATTCACCTTAAAAATGGTAAACAACAAGACTAACCATTTGATGTTCCGAACACCCCATGACATTAAAAAATTTCTCCAGTGCTTTATTCCACCTTTTAGCTAGCATGGGGTCAGATAATCCTCTGAATGATGGGGGATGTTGCCAAATGAAATGTTCCACCACTGAAATGTTCCTCTGTGGTTGATCTGTCTGATCTCGTGCATGGATACCACCACCATTTATAGCCTGAGTCAACTGTTCCATCACTGTAACAAACTGTTTAGTTCAGATTCCGACCATCTCAGGTTGCTGATTTGGAAGGTTGTCTTCCTCTTGATTTCGTCCCAACATAGCTGCTTTGTTTCCTCTGTATAAAACCATTCTGAACACAAAAATATCTTAGGCGAAGCAAGATGGTAATCTTTAAATGCTATATCATATCAATCATTCCAGAAATTAATTTATAATTTTACATTTTTCTAACTCCAAAAGTTGTCTAAACCGACCTCTGATACCAACTATAAGGCCCCAGAAATAATCCTTACTTAATATCGAATTAAATGAATAATTTACATTGAGGATCTTATCAGGTTTTGAGTTTTAGAGAATTAGGACATAACTATTCAATCATAAAAGATTACAAAGTAGAAAATTCTACTATGTTTCCATAAAATAAATACTATTAAAAAGAAACATGTCTCGTTCCATGTTTTAGATAGCATGACTTTCCATTGATCCCATCCTTGACCCTATTCCACATTAATTTCTATGAAAAACATTTCAAAAAAAAAACTTTTGGTGAGCATAAAAAGCCATGTAAGGGATACACAATGTATGAAAACTGTATGTTTTTCAAAAAAACAAGTAAACCATGAATACTTTATCAAAGTAATTATTTTCACCTTTATGAAGCAAAAAATACTCTTAATTGAATAAAATATCATTACCTACCCATTTGTAATCAAACGATTACCATAAAACCCTTATAAAGAACACATAACATATAAAGGTAACATGGGACATAAACACAATTAAATGGAATAACCATACGGTCGACTTCCACACATATCACTTAATGGAATATCCATACGGCCGACTTCCATAACCAATGCATTGGAGGTTATAATATAACCACCCATCCTGGTATTCACGGAACCACCCGTCATATGGTTTATCACGTAACCACCCATCCAATGTCGAAGTACCATTATAAAATCATAAGACATAAAAAAATATAATGGAAAGAAAACATCTCCACACTTTGATCACAATATATCACTTAAATATATTGACATAACAAATCCATTATAAAAACCATTTTCAATACCAAAATACATAAAAGAGTATATGGTATTTATTTTATTTTAAAAATATTATGGCTTGTTGAGGAAGCCAAAGACCAAATAATAATCGTGACGGTAGAAAAGGTCGTTGACACTGCGTACATTACAAGAAACATTCCTTTTTTTCATTTTGTAAAACGATTCATAGAAAAAGAGTACCTTTCTATAAAATTAAAAGTAAAAGGGGTTTATACACCGTATAAAAGAAAGCCTTGTATTAGAACAAAATATGACTCAATGAAAGGAGATTGAGATGAAGTCCCTTACCTCGGGTCCGACTTGACTTGATCGTTCTTTAACGTCCTGAATAATAAAAATGAGTTAATATCTACTTTATTAAGAACATTTTTCAAGTTCATTATTACTTTTAGATCACTTATTACCATGTTATAAACATTATGTAATCATTTAAGTTAATAATGTTTGTTTTTTCGATATTTGGTTCTTAAGTCAAAAGTGGACTTCTTATAATTACATGTTGTTCATGTGGTCAAAGGTTCATTATATCTAGAATGATATTCATGATATGGATATCATATATATCATATATATCCATCATATACATTTATTTATAATATTACATATTCCTTTAGAGGTAAAAAATGAAATGCTTCGTTCATGGAGACGACATGTCGTACGTACAAATGAACACTACTTTCATTTATATGTCATATTAATGGAATTAAAACTAAATGATAGGTATGTGTATTTTAATTCCAGAATTATATTCATCATTTAGATGTAACATACATCATATATAATAACTTTAAATACATTCTTTATATGTCCCACATATAGCATTAACGAATCAAATCACATTGAGGGGGCGGTAGTCCGCACTTCCTAAAATGAAGATATCGCATATACCCATAATGGAAGCCATAAATGTGTGACATAAATGAAAAATAAAAAATCATAAGGAAAAAATAAAAATATAATATATCATATATAAATATAGTGAGATCTTTATGGCCACCATTGAAGGTGTTAGATGAATATTGAACAATCATCGTTTTGTGATGCAGAAATTCGCCATCCATGGAAACAGTATGCTCTTTAACCATTAGATGAAGGTGTGTGTATGTTTAGTTCGAATACTTCACATAACAACATCCTTGTATATTGAAGATACTGTTTTTAAAAAAATAAATGAATAAAAAGAGTTTAGGGGGTTGGAGAATCAAAAAAAACATAAGAACACAAGAGAAAATACTACCTTTAAAACGGGTCACTCTTTTTTATTTGAGCTCAAAGGCTTCCTTGGGAAGACTTCTGCCAAAAGTGAGGCTTATAGGAGTAAGAGAGAGATGTGGAGAGAAGAAATGGGCAGAGATTGGCTGAACCAATGGCTTGAGAGGTGTGGCTAAGGTAGTAGAGGTGGGGGCCTTTTATAAGAGGAGAGGAGGGGCACTCTTGGAATGTTATAAAAGGTTACCTTATTATAAAATAATTTTCGTATAATAAAGGTCCCACAATTATAAATTTAGAGGATAAGGAGATAAATTTTCTAAATAAACCCATCCAATTGGTTTTTGACATGTTTTAGGTATTATATGGTACATTATTGTTTCATTTTATTTGAATAGTTAAATAACGTGGTAATCGCTGCATCATCATAGTGACATAAATAATTTAATTTATTTAATGTCTAAAAATAATAAAAAAACAATCATGATGTAGGAAATCATTTTAGATTTCTAATAAATATTTATAGTCAAATTATGACTTGTATAACCCCATTTAGAAATTATTTTAGTAAAACATTTCATGTTTGTGACATTTCTATTTTAACATTAAATAAAAAGTTATTAATGTCATTTTCCTACCCAAGTGGCTCCATGGAATCCCCAAGTTGACCCATGGATTGTGTTGGTCGGCCATGACACAACCAATAATGTTAGGACATTTTTCTAGGTCATTTCATATTATTAAAGTATTATTTTTACCTTAAACTACACTAATTGCCTCTAATCGCGATTAATAAACATAAAAGTTACTATTCACCAAAAAATTATTTTAATCTCATTGAACCACATTTTACTTCCTAATGAAAACCATGTATGTTGGATTTTTGAAATTCAAAACACAATGGTGGTAAAATTTCATATAAACAAAAAATCAGTTTTTTAAGTACCACTTAGTGGTTTCACTATTCATCAAAAATTGATGTTTTTTAGAAAAATACCAAAAACTCACCCTAAGCTATATTTTATATTACGAATTCAAAAATGATGTCTATTTTATAAAATTCAAAACATATAAGTTGCATTAATTAATTTAATAATTAATTCCCGTGGTCAGAGCAAATAGCGTGTTTTTATGAAACAATAAGTATCAATAGATTGACACTAGTTTAAGTCCAATTTCAAAGTGATATTAATTCCAACAACCACTATTGGATTAAATGGTAAAAATATATTCAAATTTCACATTAAAACCAATTCAAAAGGTAATAAAATCATATTAATATATTAGATTAAAAATAGGCTTTGAATTAAAATACAACACTTCACTATTCATTAAAAAATGATCTTTATGAGAAAAATACCAAAATATTACACAAAGTAAATTTTGATGTCTCGATTCTAAAGAAGATTTTTGTTTAGTCCAATAGAATGTATAAGAGTGAACAAAACAATATTTAATGACGGTTCACTATCAAAAGGAGATAAGTGGACCTTTAGTGAAAATTAGAGTATATATGCCTAAAATTGAATTCTTTTCGTATTTTAAGTCTTTATCCTTTATTGGATAAATGTAAAAACATTTAAAAACATATATAATCATATTTTAGTTATTACTATTCATTCCCACCAAAACAATGGCTACATGTTAACTACTATTTAAAATAATATTATTTTATTACAAGTGTGCAACCTAAAATTTCAAAGAAACTCTTTGTTGAGTATTAGGTACGCTATCGAACATAGGAACCCCTTTAAAGTAAAATTAATATTGAATTCATAAATATTAATAAATATGAAAATGTTTTATTCTTTATTTACCTGGTATGTTACATATGATAATCCAATCCACCATAATATTCCATAGATCATTATCATAGAATTGCATGTGGTGTAAAAAAATTTGTTTTATATTAACCATCAGTATAGGGGTGATATGCAATGCTGAAATTCAATTCAGTAATTAAACCATGATGGAGACTTCTCTAAAATTAAAATGTGAAACTTGGACCATGAATAGAGATGATAAAAATTGGAGACCCATGCTTCCTTACTAATTCCTTCACATATATCTAATAAATGTTTTCCAACAAGATATCTTTTTGAAAAGTGATAAATTGGAAAGTCTTAGGGAGTCTATTTACCACAACCCAATTCGAATTTTGCTTTTTTATGAATTTAGGAGACCAGAAATGAAGTACATGGTGAAATTTTCCCATATCCATGTCGGTATAAGAAATGTTTAAATCATCCGTTTGGAATTATATTTCCCTACTTTAACTTTTTGACACACCAAACACCATATGACATACTCTACAATATCCTTCTCCATGTTATCCAACAGAAAGTGTTCTCAATGATCACGATAGATCTTCGTACTTCCAATATGGATAATCAAATTTGATCTATATTCATTATCAAATGTATCATTCTTTATTATATGTTATAATGGAAGGCAGATCCTCACTCCAAACAAAATCACTCCAATATCATAGATATGGTACTCTTGTGGATTCCCTTCCTTTTCTATATCCACCTTCTTTTGAAGCTCCAGATCATCCCTTTGTGCCACATTAATATTCTTTCATAAATACGGTTGGGAAGTAATTTAGGAAATGTATGAGTTTTTAACTTTTGTTATGACTTAAAAAAAATCCTTATTATATCCAAGAATATTGGATCTTCCCTAATCTACATCTTGGATATAGTAGAAGATTATTTTCTACTAAGAGCACGAGAAATATTTTTTTCATTCCCCAGATATCATTGAATACTAAAAGAGTATTACTTGATTACCTCTAACCATATCCATTGATTCATGTTGAGATCCTTTTGTATCAATATATGTTTTAGATTATTTTTATCAGTATATATTTCACACTTCTCACCATAGAATTAGTGTGACAATATTTTCAATGAAAAAAACACAATTACTAAATCCAAATCTGGCACTAGGTTGTTCTTCTCATTGATCATCAACTGTCAGGAGGAGTAGAATATCAATTTATCATTTTTCAAGAGTATACAACCCAATAAATTCTTGGAAGCATGATTTTACATCACAAAACATTATCCACTTTTCTATAATGTGTGTATAGGTGTGGTGATCAGTCTTATCTTTAGCACCTTGAATCTTTCCTCTCATTCTTCCATCCAGAAATAATTTACCCCTTTCAGAGTTAACATAGTTATTAGACTATACAATCATGAAACATTTCTCACAAAACATATGTAGTAAACTAATAATCTAGGAAAAATTTTAATTTTCATGACACTAGATGGTATGGTGATTCCTCTATTTGATTTCTTATTAATGGGTATATACAAATTAGCTCACTTATGATCATGTGTCACAAGAATGTGAATCGATGCATCCAAAAATCACACATTATAATCATTGAGTTCAATTTCTCCTTCTTCAAGGTCGTCAGCACCACATAAAGTGTTCCACAACCATGATCCAAATGTTTAGTGTCATTGTAAAATTAGTACCATATATAACCTTTGAAATATAAAATATAAAAATTTATTTAATTACTTCTTCTCTAGATTATTAGTCTCCCTTGTGTTCTCCTTAAAAAAAGTAACCACATGAGGATATAAAAAAATAAAGAGGTGAGATTAAATCCCCATAAGAGGATAGATAAGAACATGATTCAATATAAAATTGGGTTATAATAATCATCCTTATAAAATCTTATTCATAATCACAAGAGGGATCATTAGATAAAGACACAACATTTGGCAATGAAAAAAAAAGAAACATCATGTATTAGTGGTCAAATACCACACATATTTCAATTTATCTCATTAGATATATCACACTTCCATATTAATTTGAGTTCTATATAATCCCAGGCGCACTCGTCACATTATAACATTTACATAAAATATACATATTCTGGGTGCACTCGTCACAACATAGCATTTACACAATCATTCATAGCTCATAGAACGTATTTCAAGCTTGGAAATAAAATAATACATGTAAAGGACTGTGTATAATTTAACGAATAAAACATACATGAATAAAAATTTGGTTTTCCCAAAAAAATTATCGATTAACATACTTTTCATAGGAATAATCAAGAATAATTAATCTCATAAGATGTAAAAGATGTATTTTGGGAAAGAAGAGATATTTAAAAATTTCATTAACTTTTTTCATAAAATAATGTTGGATACATATAAATACAATGAAAATATTTTAAATATAATGAATTTATATATAAGTTACATGAATGGAATATTCATATGGAAAATGGAGAGAAAGTGGTAAATCCCATGGAAATTGAGTTGGGTTTGAGAGTCCCATTAACTTATTTATTAATTATTTATTCAATTTAATATCATAGAAAATAAAATTAAATTCATTAATTAAAAAATAAAAAACATATTCTACATTTATTTTATTTATTATAGTTTTAATATGTTCATTTAAAGCGTTTTTGATGAATTCTAGTGTTCAACATCATCGTTTGGGAGTGTTTGTTTTCTTGGTTTTTATTATTGGTTTTCTTGCATTTATGTATGGATGTTCATTTATAATAAGAATAATTCACTAAAATTGAAGTTATATTTCATTAATGAACATAAAAAGTGTATTTGGTTTTATATATCTTTTGGATTCCAAGATTTAGGATATTTTATTGGATAAAACATTAATGAAAATGATTTAGTTTATTTTGGCAGTTTTTACGACCACTATGAACATATATTATATAAAATCATGTTTATATATTTTATTCATAACATTATATAACATATAATATGAATAATTAAATCTTACATAATCTTAATTATGTTTATGACCATCATTGAAAGAGGTAGTGAAAAATGAAAACACATCCTCCATAGTAGTGGTAAATCGACACACCACGAATGATATTTTACTTTTTAGAATAAATGGAAAATGGAATAGATTTATATATGAATTGTACCAATTACATAATACAATTATAGTATATAAATTTTAAAAGATTTATAATTACACTCGTATATCTGTATGTGGTGATGGGATAAGAAATTAAATGAAATTGAAAAGAAAATTTAAAGGAAAATAAAGTGGGTTTGACCTCTTCAATTTCTCCTCAATGAGTACCTCATTATGGAAAAGTGTATGGTATTTTTAAGAGAAACATATTTCTTGTATATGGTGGAGGTTAATGGGAAGAAGAATAGTAGAACCTGTATAATATTAAACTCTTGGAATTTGTGCGTTAAAGAGGTTGTGAGGTGTGGTATTTATAGGGGAGGTGTAGTGTGTTTTCTAATGATTTTGTTCAATGATTTATTATTCTGGCTCAAGACTAGAAAAATTTTGTTTTCGTGTGGATAAATATATTAAATTATGAAGGATATTTTGTTATTATGGGATTTCATCAGCCATATATCATCTATGACTCATTAATTCATGTATTTGTTAAATACTGTAAATTAACGTATTTCATTATTCACTAAAAATTAAAATATTCTACAAAAATCAAAAATATTTAGGCTAATTTTTTGGATATATATAATTAATAAATGAATTCCATTTTATAAATATGAGATATTTAATTTTTTTTCTTAAATCATCATTTATTCAAAAAATACCTATTTTAAATTTACCATCGATTTTATGTTACTTTGAAAAATTATTTAATGTCTTATAAAAATATATTAAAATCAGATGGGAAAAAATATTAATTTATGGATCCATTTTATAAAATTAATGTTTATTTTTAATATTTATATAAATTATAATGTTGTACATAAAAATTATTGTTCTTAGCAAAGACCAATACATTATTTATTATTTTAAAAACATTTTTTAGGTATACAATAATATAATTATATCATATTATAATTTATAAGATTCATAAACTCTATTTATGCATTTATAGTTGTGGTTACTACTATATTGATAAGATTACTGTTCCTAATGCTCATGTTACTATTCCAATGGTCCAGTTATTGTTCCATCAGTATAGGTTCCATGATTATTTTAAATATCAATTATTTAATTTATCATTTATGAGTGTTAATTTTTTATTGGGATCTATATGCATTTTATGTGTTTTATACCATAATTATAATAAGGTATATTATATTGATAAAATTATTAGTTGGTATAGTGGGATATCCATGAAGGTTGTTTAGGACTAGTACATTTCCATATGGGGGAGGTCACCACTCATGTTTCAAATATTTTTCTAGATGATTGATGTGTGAGGCATTATGTATTTACATCCATAGTTTATAGGTTTTAGGATTTATTTCCTATGGAATTATCAAGGATTCCACCGATTAGGGATGTTGATTTTACAATTGGGTTTATCCCTAGAGGTAAACAATTATATATTTTACCCTATAGAATGCATCAAATTGAGGTTTTGGATATTATGAGTTAGCTAGAAGGGTTTATGGATAATGGATTTAATGATTTGAGTATTTCCCCATAGGGTTTTCCTGTCCTTTTTTCTATGAATGATGAAAGAACCTTGTGCTTTTGTGTTGATTAATACATGATGAACCAGATGGTAGCAAAAACCTAGTATTCAATTCTACATTTCATCAATCTATTTGACCAGTTAATATAGGCTTGTATTTTATCAATGAATGAATTTAGATTAGGGTAACATTACATGATAGTTTGAACTTATAATATACCAAATAATACATTCAGAAATAGGTATGGACGCTTTGATATCTTTCTGATATAGTTCAGACCGAAGAACACACTAGTTTGGGGTATGGAATTCATGAAGCGAGTATTTGACCCATACCTGGATCAGTTTTTTGTTGTTTTGTGGATGAAATCATGGTGTTCTCCATGACTCATACTAATCTTTTTCAATATCGTGACAAAATCATGAGTACACATAGAGAAAATAGGTTATACCTAAAGCTATCTTAGTTTCAGTTATTGATCGACCGTGAACATTTCTTGGGAAAAATTATCTCTATTGGAGGTGTGTTAGTTGACTTTGATAAATTTTAGGCAATGGATTCTTAGGAGCATCCCAAGAATTATTTTAAAATATGTGGATTTCAGGTTTTAGTGAGCTATAATTAGAGGTTAATTTATGAATTTCCCTTTTTTGGAATTAGCACATTCAGGTTTGACCAATATTGAAATCAATATTGAATGGTATGGACCATGTGAAAACACATTCAATAGTTGAAGAAGTATTTGACAATGAAATCTATTCTGGTCCTACCTAAGCTGGGTTATTAATATATAGTGTTTTTTAGGCATTTAGGATCATATTTGGAGTTTTGTAGATGTAGAGATATCGAGTTTTGGAATATGGGCCATGATAATTGAAGCCACATGAATGGAATTACCTTACACAAGAACTTAAGTTAGTTATATAGGTTTATAGCATAATATATTGAAAGAATTATATATTGGGTTGAAATTTTAATGTGTATATTTATCACACTAGCTTAACATCTACATTTTCATAGTTAGATTTGAATCTCAGGCAGCAAAGTTGGATTGGGTAAAATCATTTGTTTAATTTTAAGCTACAATATTCAAATGGGAAGTGAAATAGTACAGCTGATGCATCTAGAAATAAAATATAGAATCTAGAAGTTCATGATTTTGGTTCTGAGAGGGGGATAATAACCTAGTAGGATAAGATGTATGTTATGTTTTGGGAGAGCTAGTAGTTGATTACCCTCATATCAATATCGGGGGTGTCAATTATTTTATGATAGATTAGGGAAAGGAAATATGAGGATCTGGAGCTTTTTTCATTAATCTAATGCATTAAAGGATTGGAATCATATTCTTAATCGACTATAAATGATTATGTGGTCATTTATGTTTGTAACCATGTTTTTGTGACTATGTATATGTGAGAATAGACAATACATGTGTTCCATTCCTCAATGTGGGTGGTGCACCCTTGTCTAACCAGAATGTACAATTACATACATCGATAGTGTATGTGTCTTGGCATGAAAAGTGAGCTTCTATGGTTCATGAAACAATGATACTCCTATAAATAGGTGAAGGATTCTATTTAATGACCTCGTGATTTACTATAGTTTTTTACTATTTCATAACATATGTAGAATGAATTTATCATGGATTGTTTTCGAGGGGATTCCAATGATGCATCAAAAGAATGACTTTTTGTGGTTTATTTTGGACTGATTTATAAAATTATCCAATTTCTTGATTACTAGGGGACATTCCAAGTAGATAAAATGAAACTTATATTTTCAGGAGATGGTCCATCTGCATGAGGTTCCATGGATCATAGTTGTAGACCACAAATCACATTACAATTCACTCTTCAGGGAATTATTTTCTAATGTAATTGGTACACAAGAGTATTTGAGTATGTATTTACACCCATAAAAATATTGGAAATCATAACATACTAATCATGTTCTGTATCATATTTTATGTAAATGATTTCTTAATTTTCATGGGATTTAGGAGAAGAACATAGCAATAAATTTCATCACATATTGAAACATTAATCAAGTGACTATTTAGATGGAGAAATATGAGGCACATTATGGTAAGCCTTTCATATAAACATTATGTTTGATGGAGGTAGATAATTTGATGTTTTTCGGACCATGTCTCATGTAGGAGAAATCAAAATATGTCCAATTTATTGGGAAATATAAGGATATAGCTAAGAGTAGTCATAAGTTCTAGTTAATCGACATTTATGACCCCATGATTTTACCGTGGATGGTCGTGTGTTCCTTTGTATTTCACCTAGATTTTGTCTCCTCACGATTTAGAGATGTGAAAATTTTGTCACCATGGCTTGTTGGAACTTTTGATATTGTGGAGAGGATTAAATCAATGTATTACCGATTAGATCATCTACAGAGATATCATGTTATTGATGAGTATTTTCATGTGTTAATACATTGGATGTATCACCAAAAAAATCTCAGGTTATATGAAGTATCACCAAAACAATATCATGTTATTCATAATTATTCCACAGACTCTTTTTTTGGTTCACTTTTACCCTTGTATGGACTATATCTTTGTTGGGATTTATTTTTGGATGGTTTTGGGTAATGTTAGAGAAATTTGGAATCCCATGGGGATATAAATGTTTGAATCATGGTTAGGTTAAACCATGATTTTTACCTATGAATCATTGTTCCCCATTTTAGGGTCAGAGGAGGTTGTCAGAGTTTCTACATGGTTTGTGAAAACCATGTGGCCTCCCACGTCAAATATTGCACCCCAAACCTGAGGGTATCTATGAGGTGGGAACATGTTTTGTGAAAACATGCACCACTTAAGAGAAAATTTGATCCCCCCAAGTAGAGGAATATAGTTAAATAATAAAGGTTGACGAAATGTGAGACTCCACTAGGGAAATCATGCGTTTGGGATTTAATTCCACTAAAACATTTTAAACAATCACTTGACAAGTGGTTTTTATCCCCATTAACACCAAATAAAACTAAAATTATTTGCCTTAGTTTTTGAGGTCCCTTAGAGGATTCAAATATCCAAAAACCTATTTCATGTTAGATATAGGATTTGGTTAAATGTTAGACACCTCGATGGAAATTGATTTATTTTACGTTTTTTGTTCTATCTACCATATATATTTAATAATGAAGATGAATTATTTCTACTCCATTCTAGATACTTTAGATATAAGATTTAATTAATATTTTTTCTTTACATATCCATATTAGGTATTGGTCTTATATCTTTTGTGCTATTTTGAATTCGATCATTCATAAAACAAATTATAGATTGTGGTTTAGAGAACTCGCATCAAAGGCCTTATGATAGGTGGTCTAATTGTAAAATAAAATAGACTTCATTACAAATGCATGTATTTAATTTTGAAATTTCAATTTCAATGTTGGAAAATGAATTATAAAATGAATTCATTATTTATTTTTATTTCCATGTGATATTAAATTTGGTTGAATATGAGATAATGAATTTTATTATTTAATTGGATTATGAAATTGATGGAGACCCATGGGTAGGGCTGATGTTATTGAAATGATGATTTATCAATTATTCATGGTTGAAAATTGAATTTATAAAATGGGTTAAATGATGAATGATGGATATGAATGATAAATGGGTTGTGAATATGGATCAATGTGATGTGATATTTGTGTCTGTGTTGTGGGGAACAGACTACTTCTCAAAAAACTAATGTCGTACAAGGCTATCACACTAAGAAACCAATATATATATATATGTATATATGTATTTCCTATGATAAATGAGGTATGGGAGAGATAATGTTTCTCGAAATACCTATGGAGTTCTACACTACTAATTTATTCCCCTATTATATGAATGTGTAATATGAATTGAACTGTTATTGGAAAACCAAGGTGTAATGTAATGTGATATACCTTTGGTGGATGGTTTTGAATTTGGAATATGCCGAAGTTGGTATAGTTAGTTTGGGTGTCACCGTGAACCCAAAAAAATTTGTAGTTAATTAAAAAAAATATATTTTAATGTACTTACTATTTACACTATCTTTTTTAATTTATTTTTTATATAATTGTATACGTTATTATAGACTAGAAATTATTTTTGATGCTATTGGTGGTCGACTAATAAGTTTTAAAAAATCCCAACCTAGATTTTCTTATTCGTACTAAAATTAACTTCAGGTTTGTAGGACAGGATAAGGGAGATAACCCTATGTTAGATGGCTTAGTTGAGATTCAGTATTGAGCATGGATGATGGTACTATACATTATGTCAGAACCCATAGGGAGTTGTCATTGTGTATTTATTTTTGGGTTTTAATTTGACACTTGACACATATATTTAATGATATATCTACTAAATTGGATTTGGATAATTTTTCCTATTTATAGACTATCATGTGACATTGTTCTATATTGTTTATGGTATTATTATAGTTATTGGTAACTATCATATAGAATGTTTTCTTTTAATTCCACTATTGGGATGCATTGATAAAGAGGGTATAATAGCCCAATGATATATATAAATATATATATATATTAGCACCTCAATGCCAGTCGGTATCCTCCGATCCACGGGAATGTACTCTTGAGGTCATCTAACTAACTGACATGGGGCACCGACATATGTCCCCTAAGTTGGGATGTAACAAATGTGAATCCCAGACATGAATTTAAATAAAAATTAATATAAATTATACATTAAATCCTTCTTTATCACACATACAATGGAAAAAATAAATCAACAAATCATTCTATCCATGACTGGGTGAGAAATAGTAACAAAAACCTATAGAACAGAAGCACCAGGGCTCCGAATTCATATCTTCACTTGATATATTCAATCCACTCCATTTAGGATAATCCAATAGAAGCCTCATATCCCTCTATTTATAGACTTCATATGGGGTCTTGGATCAATAAATTTCATTTAGGATTGGTCCAATTGGGGTCATAAGTGTGTTTTACATCACAAAACATGTCAATACATTAAAATACATTTGTGTGGTCATTTTTATGGTTTCTTGACCACTATACATTATTTTTTCATTACATGACTTCTAAATGTTGCATCACATGTAGATAATTAATGGAATATAGGTTTGAAAATATTTCATGGAAAATATGGCATGTGTCCGAATGTGAAATATATGTGTCTCACCGTGACATAAGTGAACTTCTCTTTAGTATGGTTTCCACCTATCCAAAACTTGTATTTTTTAATTCTTTTCATTGGTTTATGATTTTTAATGATCACATGATGTGTATAGTAAATTGATTTCTTGGGAAGCCTTGTTTCTCTATGGTTCTTCAGTATACTACACTAGAAGTGCTCTATAATCATCCATCTTTGTATAAAACCATCTTTATATGTATATCATGACTGTTACAACTTATTTTTCTCATCTCCCATAACTTATGGAATCCAAGGAATAATAAAGAAAAAAAAATTATGAGAAATAATTAATATTAAATCATTATAATCAATGGATTTTATTTTAAAATATGCATAAAAAATTCACATATCAACCTCCCTCACCAGAGTTGAATTATTACTTTTCCTCAAGAATTAATTCTCAAGATACTAAAATTTATTCATACACTACTATGTTTTAAATTCAATTTCAACAAAAAAATTTATTGAATGTAAATTTAAATGTTCAAGAATAACATATTGGACAATTATCAATTCCTTAATTTTTAGAGAAAATAAATCCACCATGTATTTTACTTTTCAACATTTAAAATATCTAATTCCATTCATTCATCCATTTAATTTTTTCACGAATTATTTTGAATAAAATTTATAATTTACTATATGTAAAAAATTCCTCCCATCATAAAGGTATGAATGATTATGTTGATTCACATACCTTAAGAACATGTCACTTACCAAAGGCTTGAAAGGAATATAAAATCTATTTCGCATAATGAAAAAATCACAAATAATCATGGGGGACTAACTATTTAGGATCAAATGCCTCTGATTCTTAGGGATGTTATGTAAATTATGTAAATTAATTGAGGATCAAAAATGAGTTTCTTATCTATAGTATATTTCATGATAATAAAATGCATCTAAATGAAATAACCTCTTCCCGAGTATCTCATACTATGATCATAAATAGTTGGAATGAAATAAATGAAACCCCCTCACTTAATATTTTTTTTTCATTTCATTTTAGAAGGATTATGCTAGAGACAATTACCACAGCTGCAACCCAACCCCAAATGATCCCCTCATAACACTATTTTTAATTGTTATAACATAACCATTATCCAAAAACTTGTAATTCTATAATTTATATTGAAAAAACCCATTTTTCATACAATAGTGGATAAAATAAATAAAATCATTTTTCCTTCATTAAATATCACAAACACTCCCACCATAATTATTAATTACAAAATATGATTCTTTTCCAATAGTCTATTTCTCCCCAAGATTTCATTTTTGATAATCATAGAGAATATTTAGAGCAAGGAAGCAAAGGATAAGATGGGATTGTAAAATATATATTCACTATAATGGGTATTCATGTATTATGTGGACTTCGTAACGGATTAATTACTGGTGGGTCTCATGAAAAGTGCTAGAAAATTATTCCTAAATCATATTAAATGTTATTTTGTTCAGTCATAGTTTCGATATGTTGAAAATCAAGTTCGAGTAATGAACATGACCGAGTTTCATAAGAAATATACCAAATTAAGAATGAAAAATATTGGATTAGAGGATGTATTTGGAATGATACTAATTATTGGGACAACTTCTCGAATCATTGGGTGAAAATAATTATGTTTAATATTGTAAATATTGATAATTGAATACATGAAAAAACTAAGAAAAATTTCATTTAAAATGATGAACATGCTACTCAAATCATGATTTTTAAAATCCCAATCCACATTCGTGTTGATACAAATTATTTTCACAATTATTATCATTTAAATTTATTGATAATTTTTTTAAATTAATGGAATGGAAATTCATCAATGTAGATTATGTGTCCTATTTTTGTTGATTAATGAATGTATGAAATGAGGGGAATGTAATTTGCAGTCAAAATTGTTAATAATTTAAAATTTCAAAATATATATGAAATTTACTTAGTTTAAACACTTAATAACATTTTAAAAAATCATAAAACATGACTGCATATACTTGTCATACAACTTAATCATGATGTGTATGGAATTAATGATTTCTACATTCTTGATTTCATGTCATGAATGAGTTACACCCCGTGTAGTGGTCCTGAAGCAAAATTAATACCTGTGTTATTTTCTTCCTATTCCTTTGATGGTACTAAAAAATATTGATATTAAAGTTAGAGTATAGTACATTTCATTAATGTTAAAAAATTTAATGTTGTTTGAAATTAAATCCGAATATAAAATTAAATCCGAATAAAGTCATAAAAATAAATTTCTAGTAAGGGATAAAAATTGGGTTTCCCCCAAGAAGATGCTATTTTTTAATAATTATTTAGATATCCCAAAACTAGGATCATTGAATGTATTTTGGTATAGATCTCTGTCTTTTTTCATCCAATTCTGATTTTTAAATCCACTCAAGTCAAATCATCTACACATCATTGAAATTTCCAAGGAACTCATAGGTGGAAAACAAAGTAAGAAAAATAAAAATATTACTAATAGGATCTCAAAATCATTCCAAAACTGGTGAAATTATTATATGTTAATGGATAGACACATATAGTGAGTTTCTTCATTTACTACCTTGGGTTCTATTTTTGACTCATCAACATCTTCTACTATTGATGCTTCTTTTTTTCTTATGTGTAGTCATCACAAGGTGCAGTTGTTTCTTCTTGTTCTTCATTTGGATACGAGCCTTGTTGTGTGAGTAATATTTAAATAATATCAGTACTCGAATATCATTTTTCTTTTATTTACATTTATTCACCTTATTCTGTATAAAATTTTCTAAATTTTGTTTCTTTCCACTCATATTGTGCAACACAATTACCCTCTTCATTATATTTTGAACCATCAAAATCATGGGAATCATGATTAGAATTAATCTCAAATTTAGATGTTGTATATACCTCTAATTAATTATCCAAGAATATTTTCTCCATGTTCTCCTTGATGAATTATGTATCCAATCTATTAGGTGATATGTATTTGAATCAGTCACATGGTTGTTGTAACACCCCATGATTTTATGGTATATATCTTTTAAATATTAACATCATCGACAACATATGTTTAACCCAACATTGAGTTTAAAATAATGATATACTATTTAAAATTTCGTAATTTAAATGTGGACATTAAAATAGAATGAATGAATAATATTAAAAAAATTATAAAATTTATATTTTGAAATTAATCCAAATTATTTTTTTTCAAAAGATAATGTTGAGATAGATTTTATGCAAAAAAAACTATATTTTTATAAAGTATATTTTACAAATTTTAATAGTGTTCATGTTTTAAATTTTTTTCAATTTTATAAATTAAATAGAACATAATTTTATTTAAAATAATAACCTAAAATGTATGTTCAGGTGAAATTTAGTAATTTTTCTGACAATATTTAATATCGAATGAATATTAAATCTTACTGGTTTTCTAAAATATTAAATATTGTCATATTAAATTTATATTTGTGTGTTGAATTTGATCTAACCTATGAGAGAATTAATAATATTTTGTTATCTTAGAAATAAATATCTGATATATTTATATCATGGAAAATGTAAAAAAATGTATTAAAAATGATAAATTAAATATTGATTTTCCTCTAATATGTAAATCATATTTGTAAATTTTATAATATATATAATGATTTAAAAAATTATCTTTTAAAAAATATATTCATAAATTAATATTTTGTTTTCTTATAATTATAATAAAATTTTATCATACTTTATTTAATTTTTTAATGTGGCATAAAATCAGTTATAATTTTAAAATATATTTTGTCATGTAAATGATGATTTAATTTATAAATTCAATCTATCATTTTTTAAAAATTTATTTTATAAAAATGGAGTTCATTATGGATTCCTACACATTAAAAAATTATTATGGTGAATTTTTTGGATTTTTCTAAAATTTAAGAATTGTTTGTGAAAAGTGAAATATTGTAATTTATGGTTTAAATACATTTTAAGTTAACTACACAATTATTTGAAAAAATTGATGACATAATCACTAGAATATCGAAATAACCTTAATTATTTTTATATATTTGGTGATAATTCTCAATCTATTAAAAGAATTTAGCCAAAAATAATAAACAAATGAATCATAAATTCAAAAAAACCCTCCTCCTCACATATAAAAGCCTTAAAAATTGATTATATTCTTACCATTTCCTATCAAAAACCATTCCCTTATGTTTTGTTCTTTCGTTTCTCACCAATAGACCATTTACATGTACCTTAAATATATTCATATGGAGAAGAAGATAAACTTGTAAAATCCTCTTTTATTTTCTTTTTAATTTATTGTCAATTTATTTTCTTTTATCACCCAATCATCTATTACTGATACCAAAGTGGAATGACAACTCCATTATATTTTATATACTGTAATTTTGTTATGATAATGTTTTATAGACCAGAAATTTTCTTATATTTCCCTTTTTATTATAAAAATTAAAACAACATTCGTGAGGTGTTGATTTAGTGCCTTCATAAACGATGATTTTTTTTCAATTATACCATCGAGGATGGACATAAAACCAATTTTATGGTTAAAGCATACAATAATATATGAAATAAAACTACTTAAATGTCTAATGCGCGGTATATATATAGAATATTAATTCATAGGACAAAACTAGTAAGTGATGATAAAAACAACACCTAAATAATCTAAATGGTAATCATTAACAATTAATCATTATAATAATCCTCATATCTAGATAAATAGTAATATATAAGACAATTTAATATTTATATGTTTATTAATAATAGAAAGTATTAATTATGGATAAATTATTCCATTTTACTAGACCTTTTGTACATGTATCCATGTGAACCAATAATGAAAGACAAGGAAATGAACACCTCAAATGATGAAATTGAATATTACAACTCATTAAAAAAGTCACAAATGAACTTAATAAAACTATTATAAAAAATTTATTTCTAATATGTTATAAATTATATAATTAATGGATCTAATTTTATTATCCCTTACATTAAGTAAAAGTGGAGAACACTTTCAGAAATAAGGTAAAGGGTTACTGATCTCTCATCAATTTATGTGAGATATTCTTATTCAGCATGTATTCCATCTGTGTAGTGTACGTAATCTGATAATTAGATAAATTATATCATAATTCAATTTATATTTATTTTATTCAATTTTTAATTTTATTATCAGTATTTTTATGGGGAATACAATTCAATTTATTATAAAGTGGTAATGTAATCTCCCTAAAAATCTATTTTCCATTTAGTTTTTGCTTTCTCTCTCTTTAACCGATTATAATCCTTATTTATTTTTATAGATATTTTATAAATTATGTTTATTTTTTAAACTAATTTATCCATATCAATTAAGGTTTCTTTGATTGGGATATACAAGTTTTATAATATTCGCTTTTCTATTCCACTAGGTAAGCTAGCCAGATTTGAGGAAACATTCAAATTTCTTACCCATTTTGAAGTACACTCCAAAATATATTTCAAGACACTAATTTTTTGCTAAAATTAAACTTTTTATCATGAAAAACAATCTTATATATTCTTTTTATATAAAAATTATCACTTTCTATTTTTAATTACTCTTTTTACATTTCCCTTTAAACTGCACTAAGGATTCCCATTTGTAAAGTTTCTCAACATTTATTTGTATAAGTTCTCACATCAGATGGAAATAATTTATTCCTAATTCATAATTTCATTTTCCATAAATTTTCTTGTATAGGATATATATGTTTACAATATAATTTTATGAAAAATACAAACTAATTTTCCAAAAGAACTCTCTTTTCCAATTGTACAAAAGGTATTTCTCCCAAAATAATAATAATTGATTTTATAAGATTATATTAATATAATAAACCCCTTTGTTGGATCACATGTTTTATTTAGGATGAACTATTTTATTTAAGGTTTTATGATCATTTTGGTTGTATATGATAATATTGGATGCAATTTATTCGTTATAGTTGAAGTAACCACATTTCATATTATTGTTTTTCAATATGCATATTTATGTTATGTTTCACCCAATTAATTCAAAGAATTTATTGGACATAGTAATTGCTGGGTGTAGCCTGATATAGCCCCTTGATTTACCAGTAGGTCGCATGGGGAAAACTATTTTGGCTGGAGGCTGACGTCTTACCTGTTTATGGTGTCTTGGGAGAAACATTGACGATTTGTTTACAATGTCTGACATTATACATTCCCTCATTATGATAGTGATATTTGATAGTCCATGTGATTATTCAACTAGTATAATAAAATTGGTTATGATTCTTTCTCTTATGATTATTTATGTAACTATTTAATTATTTTTTATTGTAAACATATTGTGCTCATGTTTATGTTTTAATGGAATATGTTTTATGTTATTCACCATGAATTATTAATTATGTTTATTTATGATAGTTTCCACTGTATTTATTACCCTTATCAATAATCCAATCTCACCCCATTATTATGATTTATTTTTTCATGGGATTTCAATATGTATATTATTAATGACATACACAGATAATCTAGGAGGTCATGGGAGTTTCTAATGGAGTTTCTGTGTTATTTTTCCTTACAAGTTGAAATGTAAAACATAAGTTTTTATAGGTTTTACTAAAGATACTAATATATTTTTTACTTTGGATGTGATCAATGTTTTATGGTACCAATGAAATGAAGTAAGGAACTGACACTACGAAACAAGGGTTGGGGTCTTTATAGTTGTGGTTGCTCATTGGATTGATTTTTTCAGTATTATTTTTCCACATAGATTCCACACCATATTGTCTAGTATAAAATAGAACATATCATTGGCAGTCATTATACCCTTAAACCAAAGTATCACAATAAAAAATGCCCAGTGAATTATCAAGTAATACAAAAAATTAAATAAACAAAAATCCAAGGTGACAATTAGAAAATACAATGGATAAGAAAATAATATATTGAATTTATTTGACCATAATATTCTCCATTCCTATCCCTAATAAAAGAACCAAAAATTTGATATCCCTATGGGAATCATTATTTAATATATGGTTTAAAAAAATGTAATTTTAAAAAACATGAAACAAACAAACCCCGTAATTATAGGGTAGTAAATTCAATGCATGTCTAACGTCGAACCAGCCAATATTGTCCTGGAGAAAATAATAATTTAAAAATAAAACTTAAAAAATTACGATTTATAGAAATTTAATCCAATCTAATGGGAGTATGATTAGAGAAGACTGCATGTTTAGAAGAGAGAAAAAAGAACTGAGTACAATGAATCCATGTTCATGGGATAAAAAGTAATGAACCAATTAATAAGTAATAATACAGTAATTATAATTAGGTCTTAAACAATGGTCAGAGTAAACTCTCTCCACATCACAGTATCATTTTATCATAGTCAGTTACATAAGAGTGAAAATAATGGGTATCCAGAATCTTTAATTAATTATATGGTTAATAAGAAACCAATTCTCATCTAAGAAGTATAAACTATAGATCTCATATTAAATAAAGGCATTCCATCAACTTAGGAAATGTACATGCTACTATAAAGAACAAAATTAAATCTTATTCCTTACACTACATATAGTGGTCATAAAAAAATCAGGTAAGAGGTTGTAATAAAGAATGAATATGAAACCCCAAACAGAATAGGAATAAAAAATAAAATTTCATATACATTAAATCCCATTTTATAACACATGCAATTGAAAAAATAAATCACCCAGTAATTCTATCCATGAGTGGGTGAAAAGAGAATAACAATAACCTATAGAGAAGCAGAATACTCTCTATGAACTCATGTGTGGGTCCTGTATCATCGATCCCCTCTATATCTTATCCATTTATATAATGAACATTTCTCCCTATTTTTAGAATCTATATGGTCTAATGAAGCTATAATTTATATTTCAGAATTCCAAAATTGGATCATAATTGGGTATTGGGTCACAAAACAGGCCAAAACACAAAAATAAATAAAATCGGGATATTTTTTGGTTGTATTGACATTTACACAACATGTAGTGATTATAAAACTTCCACATGTTTTGCCACATGTAGTGAATTCATGACCTGGAGGTTTTAAAAAATATTTCGGTAAATCATGCAATATTTATTGGTGTGAAATATATATGTCACACTGGGACACAAGTGAACATCACTCTAGGATGGTTTCCTCCACTTCAAAACTTGTATTTATTTCATTAAAAGTATCGATTCATGACAAGTAATGTTTACACAATATGTAAGGTCATGTTTCTTCTACATAATCCTTGTTTCTCCTAGATTCATCCATTTTCTGCACTATAAGTGCTCCATAATCAACAATATTTGGTGGAAACCGTCTTTTTTTGGATATCATGATCGTTTCAACTCTTTTTTCTCATCATTGAGAACTTATATCATCATAAAAAATGAATAAAACACTATTTTTACTATCACACATTAGTAAACAATCATTATAATCAATGCATTTTATTATAAAAAATGTATAAAAAAATTATATTTTAATAGATATAAATTTTAAATAATTTATACCAATTATAAAAAAATAATTGTGGAAAAAAATTTTCTTATTTGAATTATGTTATTTTTAAATTTTTATTATGATAAATTTTATTTTCATTCATTATGAATAGTTACGATTGAAAAGTGTAAAAAGGTTAATTACGATAAAAAACTTCATAAGGGTATAAAAAATTATCGTTAATAATATTTGATATGTTTATTTTAACACATATGACCGCATATATAGACATTAATATTTTTACTGACACTTGACCATGGATTGACATTATATTAATTTAATATTTTGAATAATTAGAAGAGTTTAATTAATCACACTTATAAAAATTGAAAATACTCTCCTCATATATTAAAAAACATTGAAAACACCATTTAATACAGTTTATAAAACCCCATAATGATATTGTACCAGATGTACTATTGGTTATAATATCTCCAAGTGATAAACCTATAACGCTTAAATTTTAATCCAAAGTATGCTTTCCATGGACGATCTATAACTCTTAAATGACATCATTCATGTTTATGATTACTTATACCTCCTCGAAACCTGTAATAACAATGATTATACAAAAACATCAATATATAAAATACACATAAATGATATAATGTTTGTAGTATAACCATATTACATCTTCATTCCATCTCATGTAAAATGAAAACATGGATCATGCATAAATATGGGCTACAACCTCCATGATGCGTTGAATGACCTTGACATCAGTATCCAAATTCTAGTGTCTTAACTTATTACACTAGTATAAGAAACAATGAACAAAACATGGAAGGAATTATTTGTTTAGTAGTATAAGTAAACTAGATACATTATTGATTCCCATATTATATATAAAAAAATTGCGACATTTTTTTTCACGAATATCAAATTTACCTATAGAATATCTTTGAATATAAATCATAGTACACTTTATGGATTCTTTGGAAAAGAAAAAAATAATGGTGATCTCAAATCCTCAATATGTTTTAATTTCAATTGATGATATTATGAATAAGTTATAGTAATCAACATTGAATGGTAAATAATTGAACATGAGACCCATCTAAATATTTGGAAATGGATTAATCTATATGTAATGATAAAAAACTTAAAATAGATGACATTTTTTAAATAAACTATCAATGAAATGAATGCAATGATAATATCATTGAAAAGAACTTAGTTATAATAAGATATAACAAATTTAATGAACAAATGATAAATTACTGAAAATGCATTATATTTAAAAAATTAGTGTTAATTAAACGCAAAACGAGATAATCTCATTTCAAAGATATAGTGGATAATAATAACTAAGTTTTTAATGAATGAAATTCATATTCATTTGATGTCATGTTCTCAGTATCATGATACCTTTACCATCAATACATTTCACAAGACTGTTTAAAAATACATATAAAACCAATGTAATGTTAGCTTACTGATCCTCCATACGAGACGAATGATGCATCAAAGGGATATATAATTCTAGGCCCCATCCCTCAATACATTTATAATTAATTCATAATGTATCGAATAACCAATTTAATTATTAAATTTTTTCTTTATCATCAACTGTCCATATTGGGTAAAGAACACAAATTTAACAATATTTCCAAAAATAAATAAATAATATTAAAATATTAAAACAGTGTGAATAAATTATATATGTCTTAACCAATAAACATGCATACAATAATTAATATGTATTTTTATGGGAAATTTAATTTCAATGAGTATAGGTGAGTGAATATTTCATGAGTAAGATAATGACTAAAAAAAGAATCAAGAAAATGAATGTTAACACATTCCATGGTCAAAATTATCATAAAAATACCTAGAATTAATAATTATTATATCAATACAACATACCCGTGGTAGAGTTTTTTTAAATCACTTTTTTTTCATTGATGAAAATAAATACGATACCAATTTAAATGAAAACATTCATCAAAGTAATATCCTTTTCATATTCAATTATTTAAACAAAAATTTGACGAATTATTTGAAAACAATTTAATTAAAAAATAATTGTTTAAAAGTATAAAATATTCATTAAAATTGTAATGGATAAAAAAAAATTGAATTCTTGTTGTATGTGTTAAAATAAGTATTCATTTCACTATTTCGATATAATTGTACTGTGAATTGTATGAAACGTGAAATAATTATTTTTTAAATGTAAAGATGGATACAAATTTATTTAATAAATCTTTTTTAATAATTTTATTAAAAAAATAGCTATTTTTTTAAAACATTGTTTTGGAAGAAATATTATTTTCAACTGAAGAGACAAATAAAGTCGGATTTTACTAAGAACATTTTCTCAAACATTTATAGTACCAAAGAGTCTAAAAATGATCTTATTGTTTAAGAAATTTATGAATAACCTAGGATAAAAAATTAAAGTTTATTATTATCTAATTATCAAATAATTTCCTTCAATGTAAATTCTAGCATAAAAATCCTGATAAAAATGAGATCCGTAATAAACCCTTACAACGATCATATCAATTATGTGATAATTATTTAATGAATAGATTATAATTAGAAAAAGATAATCCACATAAAAAAATTTAATAAAATATAATTGAATCAAAATTCATTACAGAAATAATATTATTATATCAAGTATATTAAATAAGCTATATAACTGACGCAAAAGAAATTAAAAATAATTTTTATCCACTGGGTAATTTTCAATTAAAATCCCCAAGGTTAAAATAATTCAAATTGATACATAAAATAAAATGAATTATAAAGGACTCGTGATATCAAATTTACAATGGGGATTGAGTACTCAATATAAAATTAATTTTTTTATAACATGAAAATATACCTTATTGAAGGGAAATTAAGATGAAGTCCCTTACCTCGAGTTTAACTCGTCATGTATGTTCTTTTTGGTCCATAATAATAAACATATGTTAATTAATTAACATCATTAATTAATTATTCTAGTTTATTATTTATATTATTTTACTTATTATTATTTTAAATAAAATTACATAATCAATTAAGTTTACATCAATTGTTTCAATTATATTTTATATATGTATCAAAAATGACTTTGGTTGGTTGGCTATTGGTCTAAGATTAAATACATTCAAATTATAAAGAATTAAAATCATGAAATAATAAAAATATTTATACCTAAATAATTCTATTTACACAAAAAATTAATGATTTTTTTGATAAATTAATCATGTTTTTATTATGGAGAGGGTAGGCTCTATGTACACAGGAGTGATGTTTCGAATTTTTTAATTATCATTATAGAAAGTATGTCAGTAATATTTTTTCATTACATAATGCTATTAATATATTAAATACCATATTATTTATCTAAATACTCTTATTTATATATAATCCATGTGGTGTGGTGATTAAAAGAGAGTCACATTGCTTCTTGAAGGTGGTTGACCACACATACAGGAATGGCGTTATCATCTTTCATTGAGTGAAAAGGTAAGAAAAAAATTGTTATATTTTATCTTTTTAGAATTATAAATTTTCATTAATATCATAATTATTTCATGTATATTAAATATATTCAACATCATTTTCCTTATTATCTTCATTGTAATGTGCAAGTGAAAAAATGGATGACATCACTTCGCGAGGCGATAGTCCACCGTACACACGAGAAATGATACTATATCCCCCCAAACAATGGAAAGTAAAAAATTTATATATGATATAATTAATAGATAGTTCTAATTATGTTATAAATATCATATATATATATATATATATATATATACTTTATATCTATCATCATACCCACCCATGAGTTATTTAGATGGAAAATGTGTAATTTTGGATTGTATGTTGAACATCTTCCGTACACCCGAGATATGATAATATTTCCCATTTGAGTGATGTGGATATAGACATAGGAAATTATATTAAAATAATAACATATTATTATCTTTTTTAAACATTTTTTATTGAAAAATATATATTTATAATATTTTATGGAGGAGTATGAGAAAAAACATGTAGTTATGGATTTTACCTCATCTCGGGACACCACTTTAGGATTATGGACAATGTAATCCTAAAATGAAATTATGAAAAATAAAAGAAATATAATAGGAGGGTTTGGAATTTTATAAGTTATTTGATTTTTATTTTTCTAACCAAATAGGTTCTATGATGTGAGGAAGATAGTTGAGGGTTTTTTCTTTTACAAGTGAGGTGAGTTAGATACTTTAAATTTTTTAAATGGAAACCATGTAAAAACATTGTTTACATTCTAAAAGGGTCAAAAATATATTTTTCTATAGAATTAATCATGAAAAGATTTAAATTTATCCATAAAATATGTATTATAAATTATTTTTGAACATTTTAAATTTAATTGTTTCTGTTTTACCTTTGTCAAACCCATTTATACTTTAAATGTGGTAATTGTTTTTTACTATTTCCAATATTCATTATAGTTAAAAAATTATTTTTACTTTATTAGAAAACATATATTATTATGTTTCAAATAATGGAATACATTTTATAAAATTTAATTTAATATAGTGAATCAATTAAATTTAATAAAATCCATAGATGCATCAAAAAAGTGGGTTTTTAAATAGATGGTTCTGAAAATTATAGAAGGTTCTAATATCAAATATAAATATGAATGTAATTAAAATTACTTAATTTTTTTTATTATTGTATTTTTTATATAATTATACTTTATAAGAAATTTAAAATACAACTTATCATTATAAATAACTAAAATAAAAATGATGTTTTCAAATAAAAATCATTATTTTTTCACTATTCATCGAAAAATGTAACATTCTAGAGAAATAAAAAATGTTCACCCTAAGATAATTTGAATATCATTTTTACATAAATTAGTTTAATTTTATCACATATTGTTTGTTAAATTTTCAATAAAATTATTTTTATTATAATTATGCCAGAAGAAAAGATACTTTTAAAAATATTAGTTTTTCTGAAAACGATTTTTCAGCCAAATGATTCATATATTATACATAATAAATGGAAATGGAATTAAATTATCTCTTATATGTTTAAACCTAATAATTTTAATATTTATATATTAATATTCATAGCAAATAATTTAACAGAATGGATACAATTGTGTTGCTTAAATAATATAAAGTGTTAGGTTTCTTTTAAACCCTTGTGTTGCATGCATCGCAAGCAATGAAAGTGATTAAATTTAAAGGAATATATTTCGTGTATTATATAATCATTATGTTTTCATATAATATTACACAGAATAAAAAGTTATTAATTTATTATATTATTGTATTTTATTCTCCCCTCCTTCAATAATTTTCATCTTCTCAATTTAAACATTCTCTCTCTAATCAAGGGATTGACTTTTCAAAATAACGTTTTTGTTAACCCACATTAAAAAATGGTTATTACAAAATATCTCTTGATAAGAGAGAAATGTAGATACAATGGTCATATGGAATGACATATAATTAGGATTATATATTGGATAACATTCGTGGGAATTGAATGTATAGACTTGTATTAAATGACTAAATAATCATAGAGAATGATAATGGTCAATAATACCAAAAATTGAAAGATAAATATAGAGTTAAGGATCTGAAAACCCTGACTATGTTATGATTTAAAAAATCATATGATTCATCATATATTAAGGTAATAAGATATCTTTTTTTTCAAGATTATTTATCTAATGCTATGTAATTATTCTACTATCTTGGAATATAAAGAAATATAATTACTTGATACATAATTTCATAAGAACAGTTTAATCCATTTCCTATGCTTTTATCAATTTCCAAGTCATCTCTTACATAAGAAAATTAATATCGAAAATAATGTTTTTATTTTTGAATAAATAAAATTTCAAATTTAATGGATTGGATGATATATAAATGATTCAAAAGTCATTCCATATTTGAAAAACTATTTATAAAAAACAATAAGTTGAGCACATGTTATCAAATATAATACATTATTGTATAAACCTCTATAGAAACACCACTGGTTATTCATTAATAATTATTCATTAAATAAATTAACTAAAAAAATAACATGATTACTAGAAAATCATTTTGTCAATTTGTAGGATATTATCCCTTATCATCCATAATTCAAGCGTTAAAGCCTTATGGACTTAAACAGATGCAACATGTTATAAACCATAATACATGTTGTCTTATTTCTAAAACATTATTCATTTATTTCCTATAACAACCCCAAAGTATAATAACTCATAATTACTTCAGTGACTAAGATAATAATATATCTAAATATACCAATTCCTTCAAATATATTCACACAAAAAATATGGGAATTCTTCTTTAAATAACATTTTCACTAAAACATATACTAAAAGAATTGGTTGTATTGAGATAAAATGATTCTTAAAATATTCATAATCATATTAATCCTGCATCAAATAAAACATTAAAAATTATTTTTATACCACTAAAAATATGATCAAACATACACTTAGGTTTACCCAAGAACTTTTATAGTCCCAGTCTATTAAAATCATTAATATTGGTTTGTAAAGAAAATATGAATTATCCTAGGCATATCCCTTTGAATATTAAAACTTGGTGCACAGTAAGTCCCACATTCATGCACCATGTGATGACAAGGTAAATGCCAATTTATAATTTATAAGGTTATTATAACTAGTTAAAACTGTTTTAGAACCAATTCCACTTTTAGTATCTATAGATAAATGTATTTCTAGGAAAATCCACCCAATATCAACCATACGAAAACATTATTGTGTTCTTTAAATCATATCCTCAAATTTAATCACATGGCTATGTTCCCTAAGATGTGTTTTACATAATCTAGCTCAAAATAATTATAATAATATTCTTCTACTAAGACCAACATTAACAACCCATAACATAGTCTCCCACATATGATTTAGTACATTCTATAATAGCATAATATTTAATTAATCACATCCCAATGAACCGAATATTTTACCAGTCTTGGTAAACTAGACTCTTACATGATTTATATATTAAATTTAAAAGAAAAAAAATACAACATTTGTTTTAAATAATGTAATTATTTTCTCTAGGATACCATTGTATTTAAATAATTGTAAAATTCATAGATTTTTTAGAAAGGAAAAAAATAGATGTGATCTCAAATGATTATCAAGGTTTTAGTAAAGAGTAAGTAATCATGAATCAATAAGAATAACCAATATGGAATGGTAAATAAATGAACACACATTCCATTTAAATATTTCGATAAATAACAATCAATATGGAAATGTAATTAAATGGAGAAAATTTCTGTTTTATTAAAAAATCATAATGAAATGAATCTAGAAATAATATCATCACGAAAATCTCATGGATAAAAAGAGAAGGAATAGAAAATAACGAAAGGTAAAAAATGAAAAAACATTTTCTATTAATAATATTTTAATTTAGTTAATAAAGAAAAAATATCATTATGAAAATAATATGGATAATAAGTTAAGGAATAATCAATATGATAGGTAAATAACTGAAAACACATGTTTTTTATAAAATAAATTAATAATGAAATTAATCTAGAGACAATATCAATGAGAAAATATTATGGAAATAAATAACTGAATTACAAATGAAATAAATGCTTAATTATTGGTTTTCATGTTGTTAAAAAACATGATACCTCTACATCAATACCTTTTACATGACAGTTTAAATATATCCTATGAAAAATATTTAATTCTATCATACTGAGTTTCCTTATGAGACTAATGATTCCTCAAACGGATATAGAATTTCAAACCCACACATTACTTCATATCCAAAGAATTAATCATATATATAACAAATGATTAAATTCATGAACTATTTTTCTTATCATAAAACATAAATATTGTGTAAATAATCTGGATTAATCAAAATTTCCCACGAGAAAAAAATTTAATTAAATGGAGAAAACCATATGTATAAATGATATATTGTTTAATCAATAAACAAATATACGATAAATAATATAGATTTTTTGTGGAAATTTAATATCCAATGATCACAATAAAGTAAATATTACATGGGAAATTTAATGACTATAAAAATAAATCATGAATGTAAATGATAATAATTTCCTCTGTCAAAATGTTCGTAAACAATACATATAAAGAATATGGACGGTATAAATACAATATAACCTAAGGGGATTATATATAAAATAATGGGTTTTCATCATTAAAAATTAGAAATCCCATAACAATATCATTAAAAAATTAATAATGATAATATCTTTTTAACTTTGAAAAAAAAATATTTAAAATAAATGTTCAAAAAGTAATTTCAAAATAATTTTCTTTCTAATATCCTTTTAAAAATTTACAATATTCATTAAAATTTTCAAGGCTCATGATAGATATTAAAATCTAATCATGCCATACAAGTGAAAAAAAATCATCTCACTTTTCTTGTAAAAGAAAAAAGGGAATTTCTGGGAAAACAAAATGAATATTAAATTATTATAAAAAAATGAAAAAAATTATTCTATATTAAAATTAAAAAAAATTAAAAAATATTTTTGAATTTATTTTTTTAATATTGGTTTTTGATAGAAAATAATTTTTAACTGAATAGTGATATGAATTTGGATTATACTAAATACATATTCTCAATAATTTTAAGTACCAAAGTGTGCAAAAATGGGACTATTTCTTGTAAAAATCATGACTTACCATAGGATTTTTAAATTAAATGGTATTACTGTCCAATGATAAAATAATTTCCTTCAATAGAAATTCATCTTTAAAAAATCCGATTTAAAATGTCTTTGTGAAGTAAAAGATTATAAATATTTGAACATTAATGTAAGAATTAACCAATAAAATTATTGTGTATGTCATATTTAAATACAAATAAAACAAGTGTAAATAAAAAATAATATAATTAAATTGCATTTAATAAATAATATTACAATATGAAAGTCAATAAAGAATTAATATAACCCAATGAAAAAAATTTAGTTATCAAATTATTTACCACTTGGTAGTTTTCATGTCAAATAACCTTGGATAAAATAATTAAAAATGAATATAATTAAAATGATATATGAATTGTTCTTAATGTCCTATTTGAAAGAGGAATAATTTATACAATATAAATGAAATTAATTGTATAATATTACAACATCCCACAATGAATGAAAATTGAGACAACGTCCCTTACCTTGATTTTGACTCATCACATATATTCTTTATCTTACTAAATAGTAATATTTTGTTAATTGTTTATATTTTGAAGAAAATGATCCATGTGTATTATTACCATTATTTCAATTATGACAAAGTTATATACAATTAATTATGATATTCAGTTTATGTCATCTGTTTTGATTATATTGGACTTATGTGTCAGAAATGACTTCGGTAGGTTGACTATTGGTCTAAGAGGTCATTATATTATCATATATAGAAAAAAATATGAATTAATTATCATAGTTATTAATAATTTTCACATTTAATATAAATAATAAATTTTGTTTTTGAGAAATGAATTAAGTTAAAATTATAGAGATGATAGGTTTTTGTTGACACTATGTTTCATCATAGACACTAAAAAAATGTCAAAGGGAAATACCATAGAAAACAAGTGCAAAACATATGAAGTAAATCAAAATTTTAAAGGGTATAAGCATCGGGTCACACTAGTCAGGCCAGGAGGCTGTCAGAATGCTTCCTACTTGCACAACCCCCTCTATTGTGAAACCTACTAGCATGCCCATATTAATTTTTACAAGGATCCTATTTTGACCTATAAATGTAACCTTGTGCCCTTCATTTGTATTGAAGAATTTACTGGAAGCCTAATTGTAGCACTAATCACCCTAGTGCTTCTCCTAAGTCCTTTGAAATGTTCATGGTAGTTCAATATCATCTAAAGTTGAGAAATTGAAGGTGGATCATAGGACATATATCCCTTTTTGTTTTAGATCCATAAAACATGGGGTGCCTAAAGTGCCCAACCACCTTAAAATAAAGACACTTTAAAACCACTGATTCCATTCATAGGAACATGAGTTCCCCACTTCCGGGATCACATGTGAATACTCCTGAAGGCTTGAGATATGTCTCGACCAAGTATTAATATACATATTTTTCGCCACTTAAGTGATCATTGGGTCACCCAAGCCTACATGTGTGCCCATACTTGCGTTCCAGTACGTACATGGGTACCCCACATTGAATCACCTACTCTTTTCAGTCTACATGCAATCAAGCCATCTTCAAAGCCATTAATTGCAAGGCTTCTTCATCACTGGGCCCCATGTCTCAAAGGTATTCTATTGAGACCTCCCCAAAAACCTCCTGACTTATCAATACTTTTTTAAAGGCATATCAGCATGCCTTATATTTGGTTTTGTAGATCCACAGTTAGAGGTTTCCCGCATTTTTTCATAATGGTGTAAGGGTTAATGGAATGACTTTGGGATTGAATTTCTACATTCACATGGACATTTCTCCAAGGAATAGTGTTTGGATGTTCCAGGTTTGGAGGATTAGGGTATGAGTTGTGACCTCTCCCTTCTTAAAGATATGAAACCTCAGGTCTCTAGAATGGAAGGTACGGTTCACACCTACATTTTCATTTGCACAAAAGGGACATCTCCCTCCCCTATGAGGATAAATTTTACGGCATAAATCCTTCTGTAAACCCATATCCGTCATCCCCTCTTCCTTTCATTGGACCCTTTTCCATTGTAAAGAGAATAGTAGGATGGATCTTCTCATCTCCTTCATCCAGCACAACTTCTATAGGCTCACCCATTTCCACCAGAAGAGGAGGAAAAGTGTGGGTGGTTTTGCTGAATCTTTGACATACTATTGTTTCTCACACTAATCATGACTCTTGTGGGAATATAGATTTGTCATGGTCATAACATTTTCATATCTTAATGAACTACGATAACTCGGATTCCTACCATAAATGGTGTAAGTCTTAAGATGTTTTAGGGCCCGAGCCCACTAGATATCCTATTTAGGAATCAAACATTAATTCTACTAATATGGGAATCATCCTTATGAATAAGTCCCAAATTAACCCCCCCCCCCCCCCCAAATTATCAATTACTCCGTTTTATGAAGTAGTCCAAAATTCATTTCTCTTAGAGGAATAAACTCCTTAATGAGATTTCTCGAACTACATGGGCTTTGATTCCCATCCACATGGGATACGTAGGAATCCTTCTTAAGGTTAAAACACAACACGTCAAATAAACCATGTTCCCCTTGGGAAATATACCCAATAGCGTATAATTTTACATGAAAAACCATATTCTTTCCTAATTCATTGATCTACTTATGCATAATTTCTACACCAAACATTGACTAATAACATTTCCCATAGATTTCTATACCACATGATGTTAATCTATAAGACTAAGTCATTATCAAATAACCATAAAAGGTATTATGGTTCCCACTAAGTGGAAATGAACTACGATGGTCATAATTCATTTCCCAAGGATACGTAGATAGCCTATTTCATGGGTATGATCCCAATATCAAAACAATCCATCATTTCACTAGATGACAATAAATTCTAGTTTCACACCACCGGAGTGGATTAAAAACAATTATCAACATAAAGATGATTAAAGGAATCCCTAAATAGTATATTATAGGATACCTTTGATGGAGAACCTCGAATACATACAGATATCTCTATTAATAAAGAACATTGAATACATACTGATTATTATACATTTTACAAATTTTAGTAAGTGAATTCAAAGTCCAAGGGATACTTATGTTATACTTGGTTAATTAAAAAGGATTCATGAAATTATCTAAAATTTATAAAGAGAGTCCTAAATAAGGAAATAATTCCCCCAAAAAAATTGTGTAATGAGTCCGGCCTCCCATAATCTTGACCAATGCACGTTCCTATGTATAGTAATGTTCGAACATAATGAATGCCTTCCTTTAGAATGAATGTCCCTTTAAGATAACGAATTTTTGGGAATTTCTGATTCCATGAATAAACCAATGGAAACCATCTAGAATTAGTGAGTCTTAAAACTAAAACACATGTTTCAAGGAATGACAAAACAAAAAATGGTGAACCTGATATGAAACCTTGAACATGTTAATAATGTTACCCAACTATTAGGCCTCTATCAAATTATAAAGGAGGACAGAAAATGGAATCAATCACACATGCATCCATTTAAAATATGTCACTTTAATAGTGTTTATTGTTGTTTCATATTTTTTCTCATAAATCCATTTAGTCCAAAATGTATTTCTTCAGCACAACATCTATGAACTTCCCAACCCTTGATCAAGCTGGATCCTCATCTCTGGGATGGACGCCATCACCCAAGCAGTGTCTTCAACAATGGGTCTCCAATGTTCCGATAATGGAGTACCATCATCAGGGTATAATCCCAACATTTGAGGCTACCCGACAGTCTCTCAATGTTATTAAAAATCCTTGATTTTCTGGCCAATGATGACCAAAAATCAAGAAGAAGATGGTGCCAACCACTATCATCAATCATTTCAGGTCATTATCCCTAAAACGAAACAACCAGTCCCTCACATACTATCGAGAGGTGGATCAAGAGGTCACTCATAGACTCAATTCAAGGATGAATGGGTCTTTCATGAGGACTCCCACAAACAATATCCACTATCAGAGTCATGCAGTCCTGAATGCCCAAAATTATGGGGGGGGGGGTTCCTTTTGACATTCTAACCAGGTCCCTCAGACTCGGGCAAACCAGATGAACCGCAAGGAATAGTGTCCAGTAAACTGGGAGTAGGTTCTCACATATACACTCTGCTGAGAAGTTTATCAACTTAACTTGATAGGGAACAACGAGTGGGAACATACACTCATGCATCCAAATTTTCCAACCCTGCAGAAAAGTCTTCCAGCAACCCCCAAATCCGAACAGAAAAATCTAGTGGAGTACCGTGAAAATGTGCATACACCTTTTTAAAAATTACCATCCAGTCACTAGGCTCATCTGACAACATTTTAAGAATCCCCGCCAATCAAATGTGGTGGCAACTAGTGAAAAGAAACATACACCTTCTTACAATAACCAATTCTACCAGTAGTCTCATATATTAGTATTTATGGATGTTCGTAAACCATACATGATAGAAAACAAATAGTTGGAACATACACCTGCCATAATTCATCAGTAATTCCAACAGTCTCATTTTCAAAACACCTGAAGAAGTCATTCGGAAGGCTCTGAAGACAAATCTAGGGAATAACCAACGTTCAACCCCCATAAATGAGTACGGCCAATACCCATTAACAGGAAAATATGGAAAAGAGTAGGTGCATAACCCTAATATATATAGGGAATTGACATATCTTTCCATTCTAGTTGATAAAGTCACCAAACATATTTTATCAATGGTTAAATGGAAGACAAAAATTCATTCCCATATTCTGGAAGCATACTAAAATATTATATCAACAACTTTAGTAGTACTATGGGAACAGACACATAAATCTATCCCCAAACTAGTGATGACACATCTTCATGCCATCCCAGAGCAGATTCACACCTCTATAATTGTCCATTATGTTCATGAGAAATACTCCCTTTGATCATATGGAAAACATGATGAGAAATATACAACCATTCCAATTGAAGGAAACTAGTCTGTTTTGTTGACCTCTTTAAGGAAGGCACAATATTGTTCCCATGATAACCATTTCTCCAAACATGTGGCCCCGACTAAGTATAAGAAAGCATTAAAGAAGAAATATTTCCAAACACAGTTAGAAAATCATGATTCATGTTTCAATTTGGCTCTTCTTAATACAAATAGTCTAGAGGTCGTCAAACATTTATCTATTGATGCTCAATATCTTACCCTCTCATTACCAAATTATGAGAGTGGTAGTAGTAATTCTAAAGTTCTTGGTCGGACACTTCCTCATCTAGGATTTCTTCATGAAAATTTGGTCAATACACAGTGCCTATCTTAGGATGAGAGCCACGAAAATCCTCCATGTGGCCAGAAGACCAATGAGAATGTTTATTATCCCTTGATGTAATCCTCCATAGTGGTCCTACCCATGATAAATTTCGATTCCAAACATCTTTCAAAAGTAGTATTTCACATTGCTAAAATATTTCCACAATTTCCAATTTAGTATTGAGAATTCCCACTTATCTAGATCCACTTGCCAATACATGAAAATCATGTTTGATTACTTTTCATTAATAGGTGAAATAATTTCTCAACAATAAAATATCTTAAGGAAACAATCATTCTTCAAACCTACCTTGGGTATCTTTTCTTTTAATACAACACAGAAAAATGAAACTGACTCATTTGTTTTTAATAAAACAATCGAGAAGTGCCCACTTTGGTCAGACCATGTAAGGAAACCTCAAGTGAATGATGGTGAAGATATGTTAAACATGAGAAAACAATTGTATAATCAAGAAAGACTAGTAATGTTTTGTCCTTTGAAAAATTCTCAGTATAACATATTATAATTGATTGTAGAATATTGCATTCATGATTACTGCATTATATTATGGAAGACTCTTAATCATTTGAAAATAAAAGTAGGAACATATGATGAATATCAAAATCATGTAATGGTAATAGAAGGATTGCAAATGTAATTTAACCTAGAATCTCTCCCAGTTTCCCCAAATACAAAGGATTATAAGTAGAAGATAACCCTTTAGAATTCATGCGTTAATGCTGTAAAAAGGATACCCTGGTTAATTTACGATTCCCTATCTGGTGTTCGTATCAGAGGATGGGGTGAACATGGATAGTTTCTTTTCACTGCAATCTAGAATCTGCAAAGCCTGCCAAAACTGGTCTCATGCAATGTTTTTTCCCATGGATAGCTACAATAAAAAAATTTTTATTTTAGTCAAATGTACTATCATGAATTGTGCTCAAATAGATCTAAACAATATTTGTACCAAAATAAAACTAGTTGTTGAGTTACTTTTACATCAGGAATATGGGAATCTTCAGCAGGCACCCCACATAGAAGATGTCAACATTCAGAGAACACAAATATCTAAAATAGCACAAAAAAACAAAAAATAGGTTATTTTAATGGTTTCTATATAATGTACACAACAAATTTACAAACAAAAATTTGGAAAATCACAAGAGAACCTACGCGAATCTCAATCATAGCAGTTCCTGATCCACCCCTGCCAATAGTTCAAGGGGCTTGTTTAATTTAACCATCAAATTTATTAAACATTGTGAAAATGTTTGAAGAAGAATAACATTAACAAATGTAGCGTTTAGGGATGGGGGATCTTTCACATATACAATACCCTCCTCAACAGAATTAAGTTTTCTCCAGATTAGAGAAGAAGACACAAAGAGAGAGAACCATTGAACTATCCAAAGACTCCCTTTAGGTAAGTATTTGTCAAACTGCTCATGAGAATCCAACATATATGAGAGTAAAATCTCATTGAAGATATTGTAGGATACGATCTTTCAATAATACTATCAGAATTCCATCAATGCATTGTGAATCAGTAAATGTTTTTATGACCAGTGTAGAATATCCTCCAAAATAAGATTCATGCACAAATTAATAAGAAGATGAAGTTCTTATACCTAACATGGCACCCAGTGAAGAAATTGAATGAGGTGTTCATACACAAAATAAATGGTTCACCCAGAATCTTGGTATGCCCTCAAATAACCAACTACCACCCCTCTAAAAGTCATATAACATGTGGAAAATTAAAAGTCATATTGCATATCAAATTTCATCTAGAAAAGGTCTCTCTATATCACTTGAAGAAATATTTTCACAAAAAGTAGAGGAAATGAATGATTTGAAAAGAATCAATATAGAGTTACATCGAAGCAGCATTTCTGCTAGACATACTGCTCATGAAGATCCTCAACTTGCATATCCTATAGGATCTCCTTAGGATAGATGACTTGGGTAACTATAGATGAGGATAACTAATTACTTATATTGGGTACACAACCTATTTAGGGACAAACATTCCTTTATATTCCTATTAATATGGGTCATCCATGGAAAATACCACCACCACAACAATTGTTTTTTCCTGTTGTTTCACAAGTTCAATCACCAACTGCAGTACTTGTACATGCCCTAACTCATCCGAATATTCCCCTTGTGCTTATGGACACAATTATAGCATTAATAATTTTATTGTAAGTTATGGAAGAACGAAGTGTGTGAGTTCACATGGAAAATAATGATTACCCTGAATGGGTGAATTTGATTCCTCCCCCACTAATTTTTGTGAATACAACATTTGTAATCTTTAATGGTTTGGGATATCACGAACAATAGTTAATGTATTTTTCTTTTTGTTGTGACCACAAGATGGGGACACCTCATTAATGATATGTTGTAAAGATCAGGTGTTTGGTGTAGTCAATATTGAGAACAGATTTTGTATGTTATAAAATTTTCAATCTTGATCAATTACTGAATGGGAAGATCTGCATTAGAAATTCCTTCTTCAATTCAGCTCAAAGCTTCCAAAGACAATAGTTTTGGATCATACAAATTGAAAACAAAGGGAAAATTAAAGAGTTTCATATTTATTTTCTCAATGGAAAGGATTATCATATTCCATAAACGTAGAACACTCTCCAGAAGAGTTACTAAAAATTTGTCTCGAATGTATGAATGATGAGTTGTGCACCCCACTGATTCCTGTGAAATACATAGAAGGAATTCAAGACCTTGATTTAATTGTTCAATACAATAAATATTACATTATAAAAACTAAATATAAATCTTGTGTAATTCCATCAGCTCTATGATTGAGAAAAGGGAAGAAGAGGCTTTTATTGATACATTTAAGAAAAAACATGTACCTGCTTCTACTTCAAAACCTTCATCATATCGAAGGGCTCCATCTCCCATGAATCAGTAGCAGAGGCCGCATCATCAAAATGATCAAAGAGATCATTGGTGGAAATTTTTTGAGGAGTTAAAGTACAATGTTTTTTTATTTCTAGAATGAACTAGATAACTATTACATCATCTAATATCTACAGAATAATATGGTTTGGTTACGATGGCCTTAGAAACCGAAAAAGAGGAGATTAAGATCATCCAAACTATTGTCCCTTTCAAAAGATTTTGGGGCATCCCATTCATGAGTATTTTGTTTTCATATACCTCATAAAAAAAGAGTAGACTCTCGATATATAAAAATGAAATGTTCTTCAACCCATGAAACATGTGATACTACTTCTGATCCCAAGGAAGAAGACGAATGGTAGGATGTCAAATGTAAAAATGCGTCGAAATATGACGATTGTATGATAATGAAAAAAATAAACCAATCTTATGCCACTTTACAAACATAGTTGAATCAACCTATCATGTCTTCTTATACTTCTACCTCAAAAAACCACCTTAATCAAATGACTATTAATCTAATGGTAAATCCTGAAAAAATATATGTGATCAAATGGAGAAAGAATAGCCCGAAGAAGAAGATCTCATTTTAAGGAAAAAAATTTCTTTTAATCTGGAAGACTTCATTACATATGATTTAAAATCATGGGAACCAACCCACTAAATGAATCAATCGGAAACAACCTTTCAAGAATAATCATCATTAAATGAAGAATTGATCATTGGTTCCATCAATGTTATCAACTTAAATAAATCCCTATGCCAATGGTAATTCTGATTATAATGAGTCTGAGATCCCTATATCTAACCGGAAAACCATTGGAATAGGTCATGGCCGAGGATACATGGGAATACATTGGTATTATAGAATCCATTATTTTATCTCTATCCCTGCTTCAACCGTATATGCGGTAGAAACTTATGGGAGATCCCTTTAGTGGGCCCAATAAGAATAAGGAGATTTCTCCATGCTGGAAAGTTTCAGCCCTGTCATTATTATTTTGGAGGACCTATTGGAGGTAACTTCTTCTTCCCCTCAGAAATTACATAGACCTAGTTAGTCTAATCTACCAATTCCATGACTATTTATAGCTTCTACTCAGACACAAAGTACAACTACATTAGAAGCACCAACTTCGAATGTAGCTGCAAAAATGCACCTCCATGTAGGGAAATATAGACCTCTGGACCAAAATTATGATGTTTTGAAACATTTTTCCCAAGTACCGAATTTTTTTTCAATTTTAGATGCCTTGAATCTATCAAAAGAGTGTCGATAAGAACATACTGAGGATTTCTCATGTCATCAAGAGTTTGAAACTGAAGATGCAATAGTTTTGGTTTACCATATAAAGAATGGTTCTGTAGAATGTCATGTGGTTATATCGTTTATGAAAGAAGATAAATATGATGTTTTACATGGCAATGTTAGGCCCTATTATATATCTACAAATTGTTTGTCATAGACATCTGACGTTCCTTCAATGATAATGGCTCGAGAGTCAACCTCATTATTATTTTTTAACTTCATCGATTGGGCCTCACTTAATCTTACTTATCATCTTTCACTTTAATGTTTCATGGACATGTAAATACATAGAAAGAATCATTTTATGAGAATAAACTCAAAAAAAAGTTTGGGGATCTTGTTTCTAATTCATATTTCATGGTTGTTCCTTAGGACATATCTTTCAACATTTTTCATGTAAGTAATTGGATACATAAACATGTGACCATACCTTCATCATATCACAAATATGTCAAATACCTTTTAAATGGTGAAGTCAAGACATTGTATGGTGACAAGGCTCTGTTTAAATTCTGTGAATCTCAATACATTGAGCCAGGATTTTATTACACGATGGGAACTAGGTCCATGGGAAAGGAGGTGTCCTGAGTCAATAATCTGAATGGCTTGAAAACGATTCCCACAAACCCATTATTAAATTTGAATAATAATTATTTGTTACCTATCAATAAAATTGAAAGGGTAAAACCAAATCCAAGTATTTTTCCAATAACTTCCTTAATTTCAATTGTGGAAATCAAGCCTTCCATCTTGGGAGAAATTATTGATTAATCAAGCTGTGGTGAATGATTAAAGGGAGATGTATTCATTTCATCCACTGAACATCATCAATCCAATACTTCATTAATCATATTAGAAGAAGTTGTAGAAATAATAGAGTAATAAAAATATGTTCATTCACAATCCATCGTGTCCTATTTATTAACACAAGAAGACCCTTTATTATCAGTAGGGTCGGAAATTGTGGCCTCCTCTACACGATGTTAAAATACTGACTCCTACCCTAAATCTGGAAGTTCAGATTCTTCATCTACGATGAAAGTATAAATTAATAAGTGGAGAAAAATGAAGAAGAAGGAGTAGGAGAAGAAGATGGTCTCAGGGATGCGCCTCCATCATTTTAGGAAGGTGTCTCTACCACTCTAAATGAGATCAGAGAAATAAATTTGTGTGCCAAAAAAGATCCACTCCCCACTATAATTTGTGTAGACATGACTTCTGTAGAGAAAGTGGAGTATATTTCATCTCTAAATAAACATTGAGAGAGATTTTCTTGGAACTATAATAAAATTCTATGACTTAATCCCGATGTAGAAACTCATCATTTGGGTTTTCCATAACAACATCAAGGATTCAAGAAGGAAGAATGAAGAACACACCTAACTCATGCCTCAAAATTTGATGTTGAATTTGATTATCATATAAATGAAAACATTTTCAGTGAGTTTAAATATCCCAAATGGATGGAAAACATTTTCCTAGTGTAGAAGAAGAATTGGATAATTTGGGTTTTCAATAATTTTAGTGATCTTAACGGACATTGTCTTAAAGATGAATTTCCAGTTCTGATCATAAAGCTTTCAATTTATGCACCAATTGAATATGAGGATCTTTCCGTTATGGATGGATACACTAGGTACAATAAAATCTACATGACCCCTTAGGATGAAGAAGCTATACCCCCCATATCCTTTCAAGGTTTGTTTTCCTAGTATGTAATGCCATTTGGCATAATGAATGCTAGTGCAATGTATCAACTTGTCATGCACTATATCATGAAACCCTTCTTAGATAAATTTTTTGAATGTTATGTGGATGATTTGGTGGTTAAATGAAAACAATTTTCTGATCACTTGGCTGATTTGGAGATCATATTCAACAATGATCAACAACACAATTTGAAGATGAACCCCGTAAAATGTGAATTTGGGGTAACCTCATGGTAGATATGAAGCTTCGTTAGATGCCATCATGGTATCGAATTTGATCCTGAGAAAACAATCAATCCTTGGCATGTCAAATCCTTGAAATTTGAAATTATTAAGAGGACTACAAGGACACATGGAAAATATTCGGTGCTTTATTGTAAATTTGGAAGGAAAGTTTATTAGCTTAACTAGATTAATGATGAATGAAGTTACCTATCAATGGATTAAAGGCATCCAGGAACTATTTGATACTATAAAAAAATATCTCTTGAGTCCACCAGTATTAATGCCACCTATTGAAGTAATACCACTAATTCTCTATGTTATAACATTAGAGCGATCACTGGGAAACTTCATTGCCCAGAAGAATGATACTGGGAAAGAAAACTACCTTTACTATCTCAGTCGAACTATGAATGATGAAGAAAATCATTATTCATGTATTGAAAAGTGATTCCTAGCATTAATCTTCAATGTTATGAAATTGAGGCACTACCTACAACATCATGAGGATTAATTGGTGTCTCACAATAACCCTCTCAAATTTTTCCTCAGTTGCCCTATGATTATAGGGAATCTGAAATGATGTGCATTTATTTTGAATGGTTTGGCATCCAGTTTATTCCTCGGAAGGGAATAAAGGTCCATGATCTAGCCAAATTATTTGCTGGACACCCATCCCCTGAAGATACATGACTGCATACTGATCTTCCTAATGCATAAGCCTCCTTTATTTATGACAGTTCCAAAACATGGGAAACATACATTGATGGTTCTTCCATAAGTACAACAGGGAAGAGAAAAAAACCAAAAACTGAACAATTTTGAGATAGAAATTACACATATCTCCTAGAAAGGGAATTGTTTCCTTATCCCTTATAGTTTTCAAAACATGTTACCCATAATGAAGCAAAATATATTCCCCTCATCACATTCGTGGAATTAGAACTTTAGATGTTAGTGAATCACGTAAATTTAAATGGAGATTTAGAGTTTGTAATCAGACAAATCGAGGGGTATTATTCCATCAGAAAAGAAGAGTTAATCCCTTTGTGTAATTATGTCACAGGGTTAATGGTTGAATTTCCCTCAGAGCCAATATTGTCATATATTCCACGATCACAAAATTCCCAAGATGATGCATTGGATAATAAAGCTACATCCTTGGAAGATCCAAATTGGGGTGAGTCAATCATCATTATAGCTCATAGTCATGTGGTATCACCTTCTGTACAAACAATAATGGAGGAAATTAGAGTAATTAGCCCTATTTCTGAGCCATAAGGTCATACCACGAGATGGATAACACCCATCACGGAATACCATCAAAATGGAGATCTTCCACTAGATAGGGATAAAAAATAGTTCTGATGATGGGCTGTTAATTTCATACTTTAGGATAGTCCAGATAACCAGAATATCATCTAAAAATGAGGCATTGATGGAATCCTATTCAGGTGTACTGATAGAGAAGAATCTTTTGCTTTCATGAAAGATGAAAATTCAGGAGCTCGTGGTGCTCACCAGTCTGGGCATAGGATATCTGATCAAATTTTATGGCTCGTATACTTTTTGGCATCAATGATGTAGGACTGCACATATTTCAACAAGAAATTTTATCCCTACAATGTGCATATCAACTTCATTAATCACCCTCCGGAGTTGCTACAAACAACTAAATAACCATGTCCATTTTTCACATGGGCAATGGATCCAGTAGGACCTTATCCTCCAGCTAAGGCTATACATTTCAAGTGTATCCTTACTTATACTAACTTGTTCACTCAATGGTTAGAGGTAATTCATCTCCATGAAGTTGGAGCCCAAATCATTGTATGTTTATTCAAAACTAAATTCATCACGAGATTTTGTGTTCATTATACTATATTGATGGAAAATAGCAACAATTTCCACTCAGTTGAGGTAATGAAGTTATATTATAAGAACAACATAAAATCCCCCATTCATCTCACTATCATGAAACGAACCATGGATAGATAGTGGATTACAATAAAAACCTACAAAATATACTCTATATTAATGTGTATAAAGAAAAAAATCTTGGCTTGATAAAAGTTTTCATGATTTATGGGATTATCAGACTACTAATCCTACTATAACCCATAAAACCCATGATTCATTGTTGTACCAAATAGAATCCATTATTCCATTTTAAATTCAAATTATTTCACTCAGAGTTGCAATCTGTGATCAATTTTCTACAGATGAGTGGTATCAAAAACTGTTTGATAACATTGAACAATTAAACAAAAAATGATTTAATGCATTGCTTCAGTTATATGATTATCAGAACAGAATAGCACGAGTCTTTAAAAAGAAAGTTTTTCTTTCTCTCATTCCTTCATAATTAATTTATATTGTTTTTCAGGACTCCAATGATACCAATAATGAAACCTAAAAATCATGATCCAAATTGGGAAGGACATTATTCCACATATAAGTTCTACTCAAATAAGGATTATTCCATAATCTCAATTGATGGAGATAATATTAACACTTCAACCAAGGTGAGATTCTTGAAGAAATACCTCTTTTAATTGAAATGATATTTATTTAATTAATGACATTAAACTGCCCAACACAAATTCATAGTCTCAATACATTAAACGTCATAACATTCATAAACATCCTTGATACATGATGATAAAATGTGTAACTTCATTATCCTTGTCTCATGACATTAAACATCATGAAATCAGTAGTCCATGCTACATCACATTAAATTATATGTATAATACCTTATCTACTTTATATTAAGATCTTGCATAAGCAAGAATCATTGACATCGTTGCTACTCCTCAATGGCATGTGAGTTCCAATATTCTCTTTGTCTGATCCAGATCTTCATTGGGACCTTGTTTCAAGAACTATTTATATCTTGATTCTCATTCATATGATATATATATATAGATGCCTAGATCTAGAATCATGCGCCCAACCGCATGCAACCACAATCTTTTTTTCTGCTCTTGTATATGCATCAGATATATACATAGTGTTTCCTTAAGATAAATGGTTTGATCCTTATAAAATTCTACATCTTAACTTTATCTGTTCTCTCATAACGTGTCAAATGCCATCATTCCCCATATCAAACTCGATTGGTATGGGAAATTATTTTTTCATGAACTACGCACGACTTGATTCTCATCTATATGATATACATAAAGATGCCTAGATCTCAAATCCTTGGACTACCCGTGACAAGACCCCCTTTTTATTCCCGATATAATAATCAAAACCTGTATAGGGATTGATTAATGAAGTACATATTTATGGATTCTTTCCCTCGCAAGACACACAGTAACATTTAGGTTTTTTCACTTAATCCAGATACGATGTGTATTTCTATTCACATCGATTCATCTTCGTCCTAACTTCATGATGTTAAACTGTAGGGAAATCCAAGTATTAAGTTTGGATTGATTCTTTACCCAACATGATTTGTAGTAATCCAATATCATATGACCTAGCATTTCCACCACTTAATCATAATACCCTTATTATTTACTTATGTCATCATTGTGTTACAAAGGACCCACATAACGATCCATGTTTCTCACACCGAGAATAACTCACATGGGAATTTGAATTGCGTAAAAAAGCTTCTATATTGAAATACGGTGTCAATTTATTATGGGGTTATAAATAGTCTTCACTGCATGACATAAAACTACACATTAAAATGTCATAGCTACATGACTCTAAACCTCGTAGCATAATATTGAATTAAATGAAACAAAGAGAGTCTCCATTTTACATTTGAGTTAGATCTATGTAAAAAACACAAAACTCATGGCCAATAATGAATTAAATATTTCTCATTTGCATTGAGAATTAACACCTTCCATATGTCACACTTTGAATATTGAATGTTTTCAGATCTTTATAATTATTCGTACATTTTTTAGTGATATAATTTCTTATATATGTGAACTCTATTGCTTGAATATGCAGTATGTGACCATATGAGGCCTGGAGTAAGTATCCTACATAATAGGAATTTCAGGCAAATGATTTCAATATTTGGCTATGACACATATTCCTTAGTTGTTCCTTCATAATACACACCCCATAACGGGTTTTTCAAATGATGGTAATTTCATTCTTGGTTATAGTTTATTTTTCTCTTTCAGGGATTGATGACAATATACAATAATCTGTATTTTAAAATAGTCATTCATGTATATTTTCCCCATTACCTTTATATCGGCCTGAATGTCTTCAAGTCCATTGTTTATACGTCTCTCTCAATGTGTTCAAAGAAATATGAAATAACCTTGGATCACTTGACCAAAAATCATGTATTGTTTCCATTTCTGGTCCCATTAGTACGACTTAAAACTACAAACACAATACTTCCTACATTTTGGACATTTCTTCATAGAATTCATATTCCTTCAATTATTTTGATATCCTTATTGGAAATACACTCTTCATATTCTGATACCTTTCTTCATTAACCAAACTATGTGCTTTAATAAATCTCAATCTCTATAAACATTCATCAGCTTGTATAAATAGAAGGTCAAATTTCTAAGACATCTTTTGCATAAATGTATAGTATGTTCCATGTAGATACCGAAAGGTTGACATACATGGACATTAAATTACTTTTGCAGAATACTTAATACATAACAAAAACAGACACCGAAGGACCGTAATAGTTTATTGCCTTTAGAAATGTGGAACATAATCTTCTAATCTTGGTGAAAGATCCTCAACATCTCCTATAAAGATCTTCCATTTTTTTCTTACGAAAACCATTCTTTATATCCATGGGAAAATAAAACATAAAAATGGAGATCTCAAATGATCAGTAAGTGAAAACATAGAGAACATAAAACAATCCATAAACATTTGAAAAAAACATGAACATGAAATTTAAACATCAAAATCGTGAGCAAAGACATAAATCGTGGAAGTACGTAAGACATATATCATAATGGAACATCAACCATGATAAAATGTAATGGTAATAAAACATGTAATAATGGAAACCATTAATCACATGTTATTATTTCCATAGTAGCGTAGGCATTGCTTCCAAGACCATCTTAGGGGACAAAGTCCCTTACTGAACCGGGTTTACTTGTTGTTCCAGCCCTGTATTACTGAACCAGATTTACTTGTCGTTCCAGCCATGTCTATCTAATGAGATATAAATATTTACCCAATGCATTGGAGGGAGATATAGGTCAGACCCATCTCATAATGATACCATTTGTATGTGTTCCACAAGACATAATTCATACATCATAGCATAACCCATGTAATAAAAATGGGATTCTTAAACATCATGCCACCATAACATAATCCATATAAGTTAAAAGTACATCATAAAAATAATTACATAATAACATAATCAAATCAATGTAAAAATAGGGATAGAAACAAAACCCTATATTATCTAAGATGGAAAATAATTTTGATAAAACACTTGAACTCCATTCTTGAGGAAAATATCATTTCTTCTTAAAAAATTTTTTCCTTTCTTAACATGTCATAAAATTTTAAACTAAAAGAAGTTAATTAAAAATAAACTTGAGAACTTGTAAAGGAGACTTCATGGAAATAATGTTCTAAAAATCTATTCATTCTGTATATGTTAAAAAAACATTCTTCTCGTACTTTGGCTGGAAAAGTCAAAAAGTACATCGTACTAAAAATGAAAAAAGACTCCTTTAATTTCTTTTACTAAAAACTTACCAATGGGTAAAATTAAATTTAAACAATTTTAGGAGTATATTAATAATATTACATATTTATTAAACATGAATGTGGATGATAAATATTCCCCAGTAAATGCTGATGTATAAACAATCTCGGATAAAATTGAGATTGCGAGATTTTCCCTTACCTCAGGTCTGATATGCTTCGTATGTATCCTAAACTCCTGTATAATGATTTAAATAATGTCATTGAACTATTAAAGAATAATCTACATTGTTATTATAATATATATTGTTAACTTATGACTTTATATTACCCGTTCTTTTGTAAATTCTTGTTAAAATAGCGTTTTGGGTAAAATCGTTTCATTTATCGTCCGTGTTTTTACTTGTAATTATTAATATGATTACATAGATCAGGATTACTTAATTCCATAATATAAAACATTATTTATGTATAATATATATTCATAATATACATATATATAATAGATAGAGAAATGGAAATAAGTTCACCGTTCATGGAGACGGTAGGTCGTACGTACGCATGAACGTTGTTTTCGTGTCCTTATTGAATTGAATGGAATTAAGTAGATGAAATACATATATATATATATATAGTATAATTAGTATTTCATATATTTCATGATTACTTATTATATATACTTTATAATCATTCTTGAATTGTTAACATGGAAAATGAATCTCATCGCGTCGTGGAGACGGTAATCCGTACATACGCACGAGCGATGATATCGTTCCCATATTTATGGAATGGAATTGGAGTGAATGACATAATATATTTGAACCAGTATGATGTTATAATGATCATATTTAGTTATTCTTTACACCATTATACCTATCCAAATAAGGTGGTGGTGGAAAAACAGATTACACCACAGCGTGGAGACGGTATTCCATACGTACGCACGCGCGATGATTTCAATTTCCTTAGATGGGATAGATGGTGAAATAAGGTTGTTTAATATTTATAATAAAATATAAGTATATTATTGATACTGAAGTTATTAATTCATAATGAAAAAACTAAAGAAGAATATGTAGAAGAAGAAATGAATTTGAATGAATCGGTAATGGATATTACCTATTCTTCGGCACGCCTCTTTGAAACCTCCTCTTAGGGCAGTAAAATTGGAATTTGAAGAATACCAGGACCTCTTGTATGTTTCTATATAGGTTTAGAAGGGAAATGGGTAGGGTTTGTCTGAGCTTCGAGGCTCAAAAGGGTGTGAAGAGAAGAGGGAAGGGGTGCCCTTTTTATAAGGGAGGAGAGGGGCACCTTTGGAATTATAAGGGATATTAATTTATAATAAATTCAAACCCCACATATAAACTTAAAAAATGACTCAAATTATTATATTAGATGATATAGGGTTGTAATAGCATCAACCAATAACATTTATACATTTTTGGATTTATATTAATCATTATAAACATAATTTATCCATATTTAATATATTTAAGTTTGTTTGTGGTAATAAGATTCTAAATTCTAAATTGTTATAAATAATTAATTATGGGTTTTTAATTGTACATAAATGTATGATTTATGACATTAAAACTCGAAAATGTGTCACAAAACCTTCCAATGAAAACCTTATCTCCGGCCACTATAACTAATCATCATGACATGGTAAATCGTAGACACTACTTGGATGTCTTTCAAAAGGTAATATATGAAAATCCTGAAGAAATACTACACACATAATTTCTAGAACAAACAACCACCCATTGAATAATTGTATATTCCCACCATTATCTGAACATCAATCTATAGAATCACAATGACCAAAATGATCACACATCACATATACCTCTAGGTATATCCACTAAAACTCATATACATTATGCATTAGAGAAGAATACATATTCATTTAAAATAATTAACATCCATGTACATCCCAACATATATCTATGTGTAGAGCTTCAAACTCCTTCATCACCATCTAAGAATCTTCAAACTCCTGAATAACATCCTTTTAGGAAATAATGATCAAATAATTGACCATAACATTACCCTTCCATGAGGTTTATATGATCTCAAAATCATAATCCTAGATAAACTCCATAGAACTACATTACTGTAGAATCATGTTAAGATAAGAAAATATATTCTTCATTTTTTTGGAAGTTGTGGAGAATGTAAAGATTTGTTTAATGAGTTAGTTTCTCCCCATCATTAGTGAAAATAGAAATATATTTATTTATAGGTTATAGATAGACTATTTATTTTTTGTGGGGGAATGAGTTCCTTTTTCCATAATAGATCAATTCATTATGCTATATCAACAGACACCCCAATCCCATATATGAACATTCATAAACACCAAAATCATTACCCCTAGAAGATGGTAAACATTAGCATTGATAAATCTCCATATAAAGTGGTAAACAATTTTTTGAATCTAATAATTCTATATGTACTACTGTTCATTTTTTTCGAAGGATTCCAGTGAGGCTGAAATTTTGGATATTGGACATAAAACTCCTATAATAAACTATGATATAGAGGAAAATATGATCACATTCCACATTCATGGGTGATTCCAAAGAAACAACTTCCTTGATGTTTGATAGGTTTATGACCACACCCCACTATGACACCGCATACCCAAGGTAATTCATCTCTTGTGTCCATTACTTATAATTGGATAATTTTCCATATAGAGGGTGGAATCAAAGAAATTTTATGTTATCTCTGAGTTGATCTACATTATCTACCTCTGTATTTGAGTAGATAATTATTTCATTGATGAAAAATATGAATTGGTTAATGAATTATTGTATCATAGATTTTGGGATCCCATTGGACCCAAATAGTGTGTTTGTGAAATTTAATGTAATGACCATGAACTCAAATTATCCATAACTATATATGTAGGTAGTCTTTGGGACATCCTCCTCCTTCACCCTAAACTATTGATATGTTGACCATAGACTGATCATTGAAAAACAACTACCCCTAGAAATTAAAAAAAATATCATAACTATTTAGAAGAGTATATATATATTCTTAATAATCACATAATTCATCCACAAGTGGTCTATAGAAAACATCATATTATCAAATTAAATCTTAGTGAATAACACAAGATAATATATTTCAATCCTAAAATCAAAAAAAACACAATGGGTTAAATCTAATATGGATCCACCAAAATATAAGAATCATGTTATTTTGAATCTATCATGAACTCGTTGCCACATTGGGGGGTGGGTGGGTAACATCACCGCCTATTTGAGGAAAAGATATAGAAACTACATGATTAACTTGATAAAATCCAATATCCCTGTGTCTTATAATTCCATAAACAGATAAGAAATCAGTGAAATTATGTGATCCACATGGGTAATTCACACATTACAACCCCACATTCCAATGGAAAATGGATTATATTCATATAAATCTGAGAACAAGAATATCCTATGAAAACTGTCGATAAAAGATTTCATGGAATAAAAAAATATGATGTTGAGAATGACATGTTACAACAATACCTAACATAAGAAAATATCAACATAAAAATTAGGTGTCCCCGTCAACATTTTACACCCCACCTGAAGAAGTCAAACAATATGTTCTAGAAATTAAATAAAATACTAAACCCCAAGTTCTCAAGAAGACTTTATAAACCTATCCCCAAAGCACAAACTAGATTAGGTGAAAAAATAAGTGTGAAGACCGTAAATCAAATAATGAACAATAAAATATAGAAAACAAGATGATTATACCACATACAATTATGGAACCTTCGGTGCCACCACCTACATCTCATGATACTGATCATTACCATCCCCTTTTCCTCTTCGATTATAGCCACATACACAACCATTATTTTTTTGATGTCCCTAAAGATGAATAACATCCTGAAGTCATCATCTTCTTATCCATTATTTACTTGGTGGAGAATAAGCATGATACCCTAGACACATAAACACCCACACTCAGAGATATTACTATGGTTGATGAAGAACTACAACACATCCATTATACTAAGATCCAAGAACCATGGGAAAATTATAGTGAAGATGGACTGAACACCCCATATAAAAATATCACAGGATGAAGGACCCTTGTAAACTCATGAAAACCACTATCCATAGAAGGATGGAAATGTATCTACTAAGTTCAACTTCCCATGTGTCAAAACAATGAAGAACATTGTTCCAGATACCTTTTAATAACAACACTCCATCGAAGGGAAACCTTCTAGATCTCCTATAATGGTAAAAATATAACACCCAATAATTATAATGTATAAAAATTTATTAAATATATTTTATTTAATGAAACACAAAACACAAAACACAATATAAAATCCCAAGAATCTACTATATATTTACTTTTTCAAATAAATTTGATGCATGATATTGCTTGAAATGCATGAAACAAAAAGTTACCTTTCATTTCAATCCAGAGATACCTTACTCGATATCATGTGTTCCACACAAGAGTGACCTTACATGAAAGATCTTGTTAATTGAAATAGTGATCTTCCATGATATCTTGCGTTACACTGAAGACTGTGTTTCACCAAATAAAAATATATTATTATATATTATTATTTAAAATAATAATATATAAACAAGAAATTTAATTAGTTTTTATGTATTGTAATAACTAACATTTAAAAATTATGGTTTACACCAATATAAATTGAATTAATTGGATAAAAAATAATGAGAATAAAAAATAAGTAATAATTGAATATAAAAAGAAATATTATTATTTTTATACTTTCAAAGGAGTCATACCTTAATAAACATAAATAATTATAATTATAGAACGGTTTTAATGTGAAATATATGTTATATATTCAATACAATATTTTTAATAATTATCCATTAGGATTGATATTCATATGATAAGAATAATCCATATTTCACACATAAAAACCTATATTTCTATAAAGGCAGTTTTACCACCATTTGTTTGAAAACCTATTTTAAATATTAATTTTGAAACACTTATTAATTTAATTTTAAAAAATAAACTCAATTATTGAATTATTATTGTAAAAGATATCCTAGGGTGAATATTTGGTATTTTATTGAGAAACATAATTTTTATGAATAGTGAAAACTACATTTTAGTTAAAAAATTCATTTCCATGTAAATAATTATTAATGATAAATTATATTTTAATTTTTTATAAAGTCACATTAGAGATATAATACATATATTAACACAATTTAGTTTACTATAATCAATTTCACATGTAAATTGAATATACAAACTCAATAATCTTTGGATCATGTTTCAACTAAAACCAGTTAAATCGTCTGTCTGCAATATAGGCATTAATCTTAATTTGGTCACAATTTTATAAGAATTCTAAACAATTAAAACAATTAATTTTAATAAGATGATATTTTGAGTCTAATAATATCAACTTAATTTTTTAACAAAATGATTAGAGAATGTGATTAAAATTAATTACGGTGATTACATTGAAATTAGTCTTAAAAATGGACTAAAACATAGATTTAAGGGGCCCACAGACCTAGAAAAATCTGAAAACCCCATTTAATATCCATAATTAGGAAAATAACCTTCCATTTTTGTGTTCAGTTTGTTTTTTATTACTTTGTTTTAGGCATGAACATGTGTACCCAAAACTCGTTTCCAAAATTTCCAAGTGAATCCTTTTCCTTCCTTATAAATGGCCTCCACCCATCCCCCTTCCTCGCACCTCTCATGAAAAATTGGCATGTATAAACCCATTATAAATTATTATTCCATAATCCATCTCTTTATCCTAGAATCATACGCTTGAGAAATAATTAAATCCAAGGAATCTTTTGATTCAAACCAAAAGAAGTTACCCAATTTAGAGGTAACACAATCTCTCAAGCTTTTTAGTTTCATTTCCATTATTCAACCCCTATAATATTATTATTTTATGCTTACATAACAACATTAGTATTATAAATATACATGTATATTTTTATGTAATTATTTATACCTACACTTACACAAACCTCCATATAATGGGTAACAAACATACTTCTTTTGTGTATGATGGACTATTACTTCATGAAACAATGATGGTTTATTTTTTTTGTTTCCAACATTCATGGTTGAAAATTTTGATGGAAACATAGTTTATATATATTATATATGATATTAATTATGCCATTAATGTTCTTGAATTATTTTTGGAAACATACCCTTATACATTCCATTTTGTGTTTATACGATAACATCGTTTAAGGAAGTGTGGACTACCACCCACTCAAAATAATGTCATTCGTTCACACGATCCATGTAAAGTATAAATTATGTTTATAATTTAACATATGATAGACACACAAAATCTATATGATATTAATGAAATAATTACCTTTCCGAATATGTACCATTCTTTTATTATCCCTTCACACACTAAAAAGTGATAATGTCTGTCGTGGATGTGTGGACTTCCGCCTCCTCAACACGATATGATCCCTTTTACATCACTAGAATTTATATATAAGTATATATGACAAGATAATATTATATTAATGATATTAGGATCACTATTTAAAGATATAATTATACTTACCTTATCTCTATAATGATCACTGATAAATGAGAACATTACTCATGCGTACGTATGACCTACCATCTCCATGATTGTAAGGTTGGTTCATTTTTAATGACCATATTTTATAATTGATTTTAAATTTATAATTTAAATATAATTATTATAATTATTTTATTACTAATATTCTTGAGAGGTTATATATTGACCCCTTTGACCATAGTTGACCTACCAATGTTGTTTTTGACACATAAACCGAATTTGGTCAAAACACCCAATGTAAACATTATTTATTAAGAAGGGGTGTATAACATGATAATAAGTGAAATAAAATTAATGATAAACTTTAAAAATGTTCTATATAAAGGCGAAAATTAACATACATTCATTATATAGGATGTTAATGGATGCTCACCCAAGTTAGGATATTTTCATCTAAATTTAAATTCTAAAGAATCTTAATTGTTGTTATACACCTAATTTTTTAAATTGTGTACATACATCATTATTGTTGATATATCAATATTACACTTAATATAATGATATTATAATTTAATTTAGTTTTATTCCTTCATGAGGTTATGATTTGGATTATTTCAAATGGGCATGGGACACTTTTGAACGTTAAAAGTGTTGGGACCACTTTGTGTATATGGTTGTATTAGTTGTCAATAGTTGTCAATTAAGATCAAAATGAAGGAGATCAAGAAGTAATACAATAAAATATAGGAATGGAAATTCAGACTATAGTAGTACAGATCATAAGTTCAAAGAACATGTGTCAAAGGTGACACATTGTTTACAACAGTGAATAATGGTGAGGTATAATCCATCGGAGGATGATTAAAGAAGAATGGGGATTTGATGAAGAACATGAAATTATTCATGATTTCATGAGAACCATGCAAGAGACTTCTTGAAAAATAGAGTCGTATTATTTGCATGAAGTAGAGAATGACGGTTGAAGTAGAAGACAGAGTGGAAGGGATTGGAATTATGAGATGACCATGCACTTCACATTGTATCAAAATATTATGATGAAAAACAATACCTATAAAAGGATATATATCATGATATTGGAGTTTGTGATGAAGGAATTAGAGTTTTTGAAGAATGAAAATCACAGAAAAGAGTTTTTTTAGGTGATTGTGCTTGTTGACAAAGAAATCAATGACAAACAAATTTGTTGACAAAGGGGATTTCATGGTGGCATGATGAGTTCAAGGGATGTGTTTAATGATCCATGTTTTATTTAAGAATGTCAACAAAGTAATGGATGATCTGGAGGCGGTACAAAAAGAGAAGATACATGGTGGCACCGTTTTCTAGTGTTTGCCAAATTTTTGGGCCTAAAAATTGAAAAGTAATGAAAAATGGTTTTTGGAAAAAGGAAGTGCATGTCATGTATCTTAAGGAGATGAAGCTTGTGTTACATATGTTTTTCAAGATCAGAAAATCAAAATATGGAAAAGGGATAAGGGTCGTGCAAGTTTTAGGTTTGGTCGCACAAGTGTTTTGAAAAGTGTCTTTGGAAAAGGTACTTGCGCGCCCATTACTTGGAGGCTTGAGAAACATGCATGCCTGTTGTTTTTCAAGATCAGAACATAAAATTTTTCCAAAGGGGGAAGGGCACCCAAGTTTGGAAGTTGGTCGGGAAAGTGACTTGCAGTGGCAGAGACTTGCGAGCCGAAACTTGTGCACCAATGGGAGACGTGTGCACCTTCTCACAAGGTGTCCAAATGCCTATAAATACATGTCGACCCCTCCTCATTCCAAATGATCTCAATACACAGAGAAAATCAGAACTCCCGTCATGTAGGTGTGGTGTTCGCGCAAGTGGTGAGTGGTTGCGCAAGTGGTTTAGTGAGACATGCATGCCAAATTTTAGAGGTTGCTCGCCGGATGTTGGTTGCGCACCCAAGGAGGTTTGGAAAAGAAAGGAAGTGTGTCGTGCAGGTTTGTAGTTGAAGAAGGTGGTGTCGCACAAGGGGTTTAGTGATACTTACATGCCAGTTTGGACTTGCGTGCCGATGACTTTCATTCCATATTGGGACTTGCGCGTTGGGCTTGGAGAAGATCACCAGGTGTGGTTGGAGCACTCCCGTCTTTATGGAGCTGCATGAAGGATGGAAGATTGACCGATACCTTCAGTGAAATAGATGATGTATTCATTTGCGTAGATGGAGGAACAGTGAACAATTTGGTTTTATGAAGAGAAGTGGTACCTGAAACACATGATCGTTGTTTAACACCATCATTGTGCTTTGCGAAGAGAAGAATAATGGTTCGTGCAACTATACACAAATTTTCACAGAAAGAGATGAATATATCAATACACTCAGGTGTTGGTATTAGGAATCAACGGGAGATAAGAAGAAGATTTAGTGCATTTAGTTATTGAACTAAAGAAGAATATTGAATACAAAAGAGCATCAACTTAGTACTCTGATGCATGCTTTGTCTCATGCTGAACATGAGACAAAGAATTCAATACAAATCTATTAAAGGGACCATCACGTCTATAAACTGAGTGGGACTTCACCAAGCGCATTGAGCCAGGGGGAGTCAACGGGAGTGACCCAAGGGACGCAATGAGCTATCCCTGAACTTCTGTAAAGGCAGTGATCTTGGGACAGAGTTACTATACCCAAACCTTTGTAATCCACGTCTAGTGATATTTAGTGGAATTTGGTATGACCAGAAACTTTTCGGCGTATTCTCCTTGGATGTATCCCTTAGTGGTGAAACAAGTAAAAATTTATTTGTCATATCTTTGCATGCGAATGTTTCATTTATGATCATTACCATCATACAGGTTTAACCAGTTCCTACCAATTTGGGAACAACATCCTGGGTTTTAAAAGAAAAGGTTGACACCATGATTCACCCCTCCCCTCTCAGGGTGTCATGGGGTCCTACAAGTGGTATTAGAGTGAAAGGTTCATGTATGTTGTATACACCAAAATAATTATATTTTGAAGAGGATTTCAGTTTCTTTCATAAGGTCAACAATGAAGTGCAGTCTTGATGGTGATTCAGTCATTTCTGAGCAGAAGCATACATCTAGCAAGACCATGACAAATAGGAAAAGGAAAGAGAAGAAGCAGTTGAAGAAGTCCCTCATATCCAAATAAGATGTAGTGTCTAGTTCTCTATGACCTTCCAATAATAATGAAATATAAGGCTTGGAATGTATTGAGCAGGTGGCTCAGGATTCAACCATAGGAATGAAAGTCACTTCTATCGCTAGTGATTAAAAAACATTAATAAGCTATCTGCGTGATATTCCTGAAGAAAGAGTTTCTCCAATTTTTAGAATATTTCAATGCATGCTGGATGAGATCAATCTATTGGAAAGAGAAGCTGATAATTTGGAAAATGGCTTGGAAGGAAAAATTCTTGAATGCTTTAAGTTCACCAAACAAATTAATGTATTTGAATAAAAAGAGGGATTCAATAAGACTCTAAAAGAATATATCCATACACTTGAAGCTGAGATGAAGAAGAGCACTGAATTCAAGTGTTTTTTTTTTGGAAAAATCTTCCAAGAGATTCAAGGAACATGAGTCTTTGTTACAAAAAAAGTTAAGATGCATGAAGATGTGGTTGAAATATTGAAGAATACTTGTGAATAGAAGATGATCATGATTGAAGATTAGAAGATCATCCTCAATATCGAAAGTCAAAAATTGGAAGCCCAATTGACAAATATTGAGAAGACACATATTGAGACTTCACTGAAGAATGAAACAGGTGACGCTTGTACTCAATGTTTATTGGAGGATTCTAAAGCTGAAATACCTCCAACATGTGACTAAAAGATTATGAAAACTCTTGATTATCCATTTCATGAATCAGTTTCTACTGGTTCTCAATTCTCACCGGAAGATTCTACTATCAAAAGACCTCCAACATGTGATAAGAATATCATGACTTCACTCATTGTTCTATCACAAGAAGTTATGAATGTGAAGGTATCATCCATACAAACCTGTAATATTGTTTCTAAATATGTTTCATCAGAACGTGCATGTTGGAAGAAAAATCATAAACAAGTATGGGTGAGGAAATAGGAGGATAAGAAACCTAACACTATGGATAGGTTGGATGGGAAGAAAAAGGGGGAAGTTGGTACCTCAAATAGAGCACAAAAAATTAAGAATAAGGCCCAAAAAAATCATAGAGAAGATACAATGAAGAAACGATTTGTGGGTCAATATTGGTGCTGCAACAGATTTGGGCATTGTGCATTGGATTTTTAGTATAATCCCTTTAGGGAAAAAGCATAAAGAAATCATGTATCAAAGGGAAGAAATCCAGAGAAGAAGAAGTAACATCTTCAGGTCTAGAAGCCTATGTCTATAGCAAACAGATTTGGAAATATTGATAACATCTATGATGTATGCAACAGCAGTGGTCACAAGGAAGGTACAAACCCATCTGAACATACTTTCACTATTCATTATAAAAGACCACCTCCGATGTCGTTGAAGTATGAAGAAAGTACCTTGGGAAGAAATCAGAAGAAACGTGTGAACACACATTTCACCTAGAAGATTTCAAGTAGGGAAGCTGAGAAGACCCATGATTTTAGATCCATGAAATTGAAGGGTCATTCATCGAAAAGAAAAACTAAGTGGGATTAAACTCAGATGAACCCATGTGAAAGATCCAATACTACTATAAAAGTTCCAAATGACATGTTGATCATTTGGAAAAAGATTTGGAACGAATGAGGCATCTTGAAAATTAACAAGCCAGGGCTAGTGGTAAAGGAAAAGAAAAGCTTTCACCTGATAAAGACAGAGTGCAGGAGAGATTGCAAACTAAGAGAAACACATGTGTCAAAGATGTTCTATGTGAGAGATGCAAGAAATCTGGTCACACTTCAAAATTTTTTCTAACCTTAATACCATAGTAAGAAGCATTCCTCAAAAGGAGTATGAATGCATCATTAAAAATGGTTAATAAGTAGAATAATTCTCCATACCATGCAGAAGAAAATGTGAAGGGAACCATGCCACAACAACACATATCAAAACATATGTTCAAATGTACAGGCATGAAGACCTGAATGAATAGAAGAACTTGGATGAGAAAAGAACCTCAACCATGAAGCTCATATTGATGAAGCAAGGAGGAACCAACTTACTACCTAGATCATTTGTGTATTTTATTTGTGCTAATAATGAAGGGAATTGAAGGTGAAGCATGCTCTCAGTGGGAGAACCTGAGAAGTAGTGAATGCAATCAACTCTTGATAGCTAATCTAAATAAGTTTTCCTCCTTGGAAGATTCTTCAATTGATATTAAAAGATAAATATGATGAAGGATCACTCTTGATGAAAATGATGAGGAGTGTTTACTTTGAGGGGGAGAAAAATGAAGAATCTTCCAAAATCATTGTTTCATTCAGTATCAACTCCAACTTGTATTAAATGAAAATTACTCTGTAAATTTCTTGAAGAACATGTCATTAGAGAAGGTATGTCATTTCCCAATCTCTCAACCATGTTCACTTAGAACAAAGATCATTCTACAAAGGGGGAGTAACTAAATTGATCAGTGACATAAGAAAAATGGAAGTTCCACAATGCCACTTATCCTGCCAATTGCACTTGAATGTTTTTGATTAGTTTGCTGATGTGAGTGCAGGAGTTTCAGGTTGATTAAATCCTCTCACATTTAAATTAATTAGCCTGAAATGAAAGTGGTAAACCATATAAGACAAAATACATGAGTTCTCATCTCATATGGTATCATGATCTACGAATAATGGACAACCTTGTTTTCTAAATCAAATCCCATTGTTTTCTACATCGAGCATTTCTCAATTATACATAGATTGAAATTATTAATGAAACATTTCTTATGTATAGATTGATACCCTCACTACCATGAGCTTTGTATTTCTTGTCAATAAGGGGGAGAGAAAGTGAAATGAATGTTTGAAAAGAAAAGTTGATTGAAGAGAAGATTCTCATTTTGACATTGACGGTTTCATTTCAGAAAATAGGGAAGGTATTGAAAACAAAATACAAAGGGGGATATTGTTGAGACCACTTTGTGTATAAGGTTTTATTTTTTGTCAATAGTTGTCAATGATGATCAAAATAAAGGATATCAAGAAGTACTCCAATGAAATGGAGGAATAGAATTTCAGAATATTGTTGTACATATCATAATTTCAAAGAACATGTGTCAAGGGTGACTCATTGTTTACAAACGTGAAGAATGGTGAGGTATAATCCATATGAGGATGATTAAAGAGTAATGGGGATTTGATGAAGACCATGCAATTCTTCATGATTGCATGAGAACCGTGAAAGAGACTTGTTGAATAATTGAATCGTATGATTTGCATGAAGTAGAGAATGATGGTTGAAGAAGAAGATAGAGTGGAAGGGATTGGAATTATGAGATGTCCAGGAACATCACGTTGTATCAAAATATGATGATACTAAATCTGATCTATCAAAGGATATATATCACGATATTGGAGTTTGTGATGAAAAAATAAGTGTTGCTGAAGAAGGGAAATCACATAAAAGAAGTATTTTTTGTGGTTATTGTGCTTGTTGACAAAGCAAACAATGACATAAAAATTTGTTGACAAAGGTGATTTAATGGTGGGATGTTGAGTTCAAGGGATGTGATTAATGATCCATGTTTGATTCAATAACATCGACAATGTAATGGATGATCTGGAGGCGGTACAAAAAGAGCAGATACAAGGTGGTGCCGTTTTCTAGTGTTTGCCAAATTTTTGGGCCTAAAAAATTACAAAAAATGAAAAGTGGTTTTTGGAAAAGGGACGTACGTGCCATGTATCTTAAGGTGACGAAACATGCGCGCCATATGTTTTTCATGATCAGAACATCAAAATAGGGAAAATGTATAAGGTTCGCGCATGTTTTGGGTTTGGTCGCGCAAGTGTTTTGAAAAGTGTTTTTGGAAAAGGTACTTGCACACTAATTACATGGAGGCCTAGGAACTTGTGTGCCTGTTTTTTTTCAAGATCAGAACATGAAAATATGGCAAAGGGTGAAGGGTGACCATGTTTGGATGTTGGTCACACAAGTGACTTGCAGTAGAAGAGACTTGCAAGCCAAAACATTCACTCCAAGTGGAGACTTGTACATTGTCACGCAGGGTGTCCAAATGCCTATAAATATAGGTCGACCCCTCCTCATTCCATACGATCTCAACACTTAGATAAAATCAGAACTCCCATTGCACATGTGTGGTTTTAGCGCAAGTGATGAGTGGTCATGCAAGTTGTTTGGTGAGACTTGTGCACCAGATTTTAGAAGTTGCGTGCCGGATGTTGGCTACGCGCCTAAGGAGGTTTGGGTGAGACCGGATGTGAGTCGCGCTGGTTTAAAGGTGAAGAAGGCGGTGTCGCACAGGGGGTTTGGTGATACTTTCACACCAGTTTGGACTTGCGCGCCGAAGACTTGCGCACCATATTGGGACTTGCGTTCTGGGCTTGGAGAAGAGTGCCAGGTGTGGTTGGAGCATGCTCGTATTTCTGGAGCTGCAAAAAAGCTGTAAGATTTCCCGATACCTTCTGTGCAACAGATGATGTATTCATTTGCGAAGATGACTGAACAGTGAACAATTTGGTTTTATGAAGAGAAGCTGTACCGCACACACATGACTGGTGTTTAACACCCTCGTTGTGCTTTGCGAAGAGAAGAAGAATAGTTCGTGCAACTAAACTCAAATTCGCACAGATTGGGGGAATATATCAATACACTAGTGTGTCATTATTGGGAATCAATGGAAGAGAAGAAGAAGATTTAATGCATTCAGTTATTGAACTAAAGAGGAAGATTGAATACAAAAGAGAATCAACTCAGTAATCTGATGCAAGCATTGCCTCATATTGAATATGAGACAAAGACTTCAATGCAAATCTATTGAAGAGACCATCACATCAATAAATTGAGTGGGGCTTCACCAAGGGAAGTGAGCCATGGTTATTCAACGGGAGTGACCCGAGGTACGTTGTGAGCTATCCCTAAACATTTGTAAAGGCAGTGTGCCTGGTACAGAGTGACTGTGCCCGAACCGTTCTATTCCACAGCTAGTGATGTTTAGTGGAATTTGTCACGATCGACAACTTGTCGGCATATGCTCCTTGGACGCAGCCCTTAGTGGTGAACCATGTAAAAATTGATGTGACATCTCTTTGCATGTGAATGTTTCACTTCTGATCATTTCCATCATATAGGTTTAACCAGTTCCTACCAACATGGGAATAAGATCCTTGGTTTTAAAAGAAAATGTTGACATCCTGATTCACCCCTCCCCTCTCAGGGTGTCCTAGTGTCCTAAAAAACATTATTTTCCTCATTACTAATCATAATGATCTGTCAATGTAATTTCCATTCAAGTAAATTGTATAACCATTTTTTAATAAAACCATTATTTATTATCTAGTTATTGATGAAAAATTTAAATTATTAGTACCATTTAGCCACTATTTGGTACTAATATGTTTTTTTTAGAAAACCCAAATTTATATCTCTCTATAGTCAGAGAACCAGTTTTCTTCTAAAAACCATGTTTTAATAAAATATTTTCAAAAATTTTTTTAATATGATTTGGTAATGAATTGTTTTCCATTTTTTTATTTTACCAATTTTTTCAATGAAATGTTATTTTCATTTTCTGAACATAGCATTTTTCTTTCCTATTTAGCATACAAAATAGTATTCTTTTTACCTCCTACGACTTGTACGGATTTAACCACTGTCAATCTTAATGCCAAATTTTCAAGTATATAAGGTATATTTTTAATGAAAATGATTTTAAAAAGGATTTTCTAAGAAAACTATTTTAAAATGGTTTTCAATAGAAAAGGATATTTTCCCCATGAATATATTTTAATGTTATTCTTTTACTTAATCAATGAAAACAACCCTTTATTTTACTCTACATGGGGTTTGTTGTGTTGATACCATCCTTAATATTATTCTGGATGGTATATGATTGTTTATTCCAAGGATATTATTCATATTCACTTCTTTAATTCCTTTTAATCCCCTTCAAATATTCAACTTCTTATAATCAAATGACATTAAAATTACCTTAAATATCCATATCACCTTTTCATAGATATGATTATTTCCACAATCGTATACCATTTTTTATACGGTGATTACTTTAAAAGTTATTCTATTATTTCTAGAAATATTGAAAAACATGTATCTTTTATTTAATAAAGATATTTTATAAGTCACTTTGTTAATTTAAATGCTTTGGAAAAGAACTATAGTTGGTAGGGATTTTTTATTTCAATCCATAAAATTTAGAGAGTGGTTAATGTAAGCTCTACGGTTTGGGGTCCTGTCAATGAAACTCCCACAATGCATCGGTTGTATCATGGGATGAATTAGTTTCAAAAATAAGAACTGTTTAAAATATTTATTGATGGTAGTGGTATCATTTTTGTGGGAAACATTGACTTTCAATGTAGGAAGAATAAAAAATTATGTTGTAATTATAGTAGTAATTTTTAATAAAATAATCATTGATGTTTTTGGTTCAGTAAAACTATTGAACCAATCTGTCCTTCTAGGCTTGATTACATGTAATCATGAAAATTTAATTGACTGTAGACACAAGCTCCATGACATCTGGGGTTGGGTCACTAAAGTTGGTATCAATGGAAATTTTGTAACACCCTTGAAAACTAGATTTTATAACCTTATTTTAGAGAACATAACCCTAAGATAGACTTCAATGATTAGTATAGAATAACACCATAGAATTTTGTTAAGGTAGAGATTATGTAAGTCTTCTATGAAATAAATCCTTTCCTGGATGCTACAAGTGGATGTATTCTAGTACATATGCTCGAAGGAGTAATAAATATGACATTATGTTCCTAGCCTAACAAAGGCTAAACTAGTATACGACAACGATCCTTACTACAAACCTATTTTTACACACCCATGGGATATGATTTAGATCATTCACATTTTATTGAAAAACCATTATAAAGGATTTTAATAGATAATGAATATGAATATACATGGATAAACCTAAGGAGTTTTAGATTGATAATAATCTTTCAAGATTTATGTATCCTAAAAATGATATTGTGGGTAAACTCTAGACCAATGATGGGACTTTGTAGAAATAAATTGATGAGGTATTTATGTATTATGGTTTTATTAAAAACCATAGTTAAAAGTATATTTAGTAATAAACCTAATTTCAAGGATGTTTGTCTTATTTATTTTGTTAATTATCTTAATTTTATTTTAGAAAACTAAAACTAGTATACCGGGTGATAAACAGTCAAATATGGAAAGGTTGTGGGTCTTAAACCCATGACTAAAGGATGATAAGGGTTTCACAGCAACCACTGACCTATGCAGTGTCCTGGTTAATTTTTCATTGTTCTTAGTTAAACAATTTGAATAATAAATGTTAAAGTTGAACTAGTACAATCACTTTTGAGGATTAGAGATTAATATATTATCTATACTAGTTTTGGAAGATATTTAAAGAAAAATAGATGAAATCTTCACTCTTTTATAGGAATTATGATACATTAAATGTTAATTTCATTGCATGAAGCATAAAAAATTTCTGTATTGGTAATTAATATCTAGGAGTATAGGAATGTATTATAATTTGATCAAAGAATAACCAAAAGTTAGTGTTATTCACATGAAATTGAAACTTATGTCATACAGATATTTCCTTATATTCAAAGTTTTTTCACAAATTTCTAAACTATAGGAAAAAATTATAGAAATAATATTTTGTCCTAAAACCATAATTTCTATTGAACCAATGATCTCTCAAATCATCACAGATTTATGGCTTTGAGGCCCCCAATTTTATATCAATCATTACCTTGTTTTTTATTGATGAGCTCATTCAATTCCTTTAAATATTTATTCTTTTCCACCATGTCGGTGTCTCTACATGCCAATAATGATCTCATACATCAGAACATGGATATGTGGTATTCCATTTGACTCTTGTACTTTCAATTATCTTTTTTGTAGAGGATGTTTTACAAACCCTTCTCATGTTGTGGGATTTCAAACACAAAAAGTATCAACTAATCTATCACCACGATCACGTTTAAATTAAGAGGATGAAATATCATTAAGTTGGGGAGAATGTAACACCCTAAAATACTAAATTACAACATTTTATTTAATAGCGTGTATGAAATGCAATACCAAATGATTAAGGGAATATAATATCCCAAGACTCTACTATACATTTACAGTTTTAAATAAATTTAACACATGATATTGCTTATAATGCGTGAAGCACACAGTTAGCATGCGTTACATGCAAGATCAACGTTCCTCGATAGTTTCTGTTACATGAAAGAGTGTCTTTTCTTGAAACCTTTTGTTACACTCAATAGAGACCTTCCTCAATTTCATGCATTACACAGAAGGCCATGTTTCACCACATAACAATGTATTATTAGAATATCATCATTTAATATAATATTATATAAAATAGGTATTAAATTAGTAATTATGAAGAGTAATAACTAACTTATAAAAATTATATTTTATACCAATATAAAATGAATTCACTAGTTAACAATTATTGAGAAACAAAAATAAGAACCAATTGTATATAAAAGGAAATATAATTATTTTTATGCCTCCAATGGAGTCTTACCTTAATAAACATAATTAATTAAAATTAGTGTATTATTTTATAAAAAATATATTTTATATATTAAACAAAATATTTTTAATATTTATCCATTATGTTTTTTATTCATTAGATAATAACAAACCCAATTTCACAAATAAAAACCCATTTTTTATAAAGGAAATTTTACCGCCTATAAATGGAGAACCTATTTTAAATATTAATTTTGAAACTATTATAGAATTAATTTGATAAAATAAACTTTATTAATGAAATCATAATGTAAAAATTATAATAGTTTGAATTTTTGGTAGTTTTTGGAGAAAATTCAATTTTTTTAATAGTGGTTAATATTGAATGTTAGTAAAAAACTCCCTTTTTGTTTAAATAATTTATAATATTAAGTTATATATTAAATTTTTTATAAATTAAAATTATCTAAATAATTAATATATTAATAAAATTTAGTATACTATAATAATTTTCACATTAAAATTGAATTAAAAAACTATTTATTCTTTTGATCATTATTCTACTAAAACTAGTTAAACCATCTGTCTGCAAGATTAGCATTAATCTTAATTTTTCTACTTTTGTGATTTTGAAATTCAAAAAATATAAATAACCCATTTTAATCATGAATATATTTTTATTCTAATTACATAAAATTTATTTTTGACTAAAATTATTAGGGAAATCAATTAAAATCAATTATAGTGATTATGGTGTAATTAGGCTTCAAAATGAAATATGACTTATATTTAAGAGCGCAAATGACCTAGAAACTTGTTCAAAAACCACTATATGTACATAATTTAGATATTCACCATTTATTGTTGAGTTTTGTTGGTTTGGGACGACTTTTTATTGGTAATAACACATGTTCACCTAACTTGTTTCCAAAACATCCAAGTGAGTCTTTTTCCCTTCCATATAAAAGGACAGTATCTCTCCCCCGTCCACATAAATCTCCAGATACAATGTCTAATAAAAAATTTTCCCATGTAGTCTTCCAAAATACCTAATCTCATATTAGAATCCCCCCCTTAGACAGAATTAAATCCAAGTATTCTTTTGGTTTAATCCCAAAGAAGTTACCCGATTGAGAGATCACATATTCTCTCAAGATTTTTAGTTTCATTTCTATTCATCAACCCCAATACTCCTCTATTTTTATGATTAAATAAAAAAAAGTATTCTAAGTAAACTAGTATTGTTTTTATGTTAATATTTATAAATAAACTTACACACACCTTCAACTAATGGGTAACAAACATGTTGTTTCTGTGTTTGGTGAACTATTGCCTCACAAAATGACGATTGGTCATTTTTTGTTTTCTACATTCATGGTTAGCCATTATTATGGAAAAAAATTATATATATTATATATAATAATTTTTATTTCTTTAGTCTTATTTACATTTTTTATGACACATACCTTTACACATTCCATTTTCTGTTAATACGATCACATCATTTGAGGAAGTGTGGAAAACTGCCCCCTTAAAGCGATGTGATTCATTCAAACGATCCATAGAATGTATAAAGGATAATTATAATTGAAAATATGATATATAAAAAACATATATATGATATTAATTACATAACTACCTTTATTGATATATATATATATATATAATTTTCTTTATTATCCTTTCACATATGAAAAAGTGATAATTTATGGACTACCGCATCCACGAAACGATGTGATTTATTTTACATAATAGTAATTTTATATATATCAATATATGACTAAATAATATCAAATTCATGAAATTATGATCATTCTAGAAATATATAATTTTTCTTTCCTTATTTCAATAATGATCATTGAAAAACAAGAAAGCTACTCATGTGTACGTATGTCCTATCATCTCAACGATTGTAACATCAGTTAATTTTTCATAACTATTTTTAATTATTTATGTTAAAATTATATTGATTTAAAAATATCATAATTATGTTATTATTATTATTCTATAAATGTTATATATTTAACACTTCGACCATAGTTGATCTACCAAAGTTATTTTTGACAAAAAAACTAAATTTGGTCAAAAGACATGAGGTAAACATAATTGATTAAGTAGTTTCCTAAAACATGGTATTAAGTGAAATAAATTTAATTATAAACAGGAAAATGGTTCTCATGTTACTAGAAAATTAGAAAATATTTATTATAAGGTAAGGTAAATGACGTTCACCCAAAAGTAAACACAAGGTAGGGTGTTTTTTTCTTAATTTCGATTCCATTGAGGCTTAATCATTATTACAAACCTAGATTCTTTTTAAGGGGTATATAATATCCAATATAATGATATATCATGAATATCGTTACTCTAATGATATTTTAATATCAATTTAATTTAAATCCTTAATTAAGTAATGATTTATAATGTTTTAAACTGTTATGGGACACATTGGAATGTTTAAGGATTAATTTCCCCGGGAATAATCCTAATGATCATTCAATGAAATTTTAATTCAAGAAATTATAAAAAAAATTAAATAAAACTATTCATTATTATCTGGTTATTCATGATCATTTTCAATAATTAGTACCAATTCTCCACTCTTTGGTACTAAGATGTTTCTGAATATGGTTTTTAGAAACCCCAACTTTATGTATCTCTTTAGTTAGAGAACCTGTTTTCTTTTAAAAACTATCATTTAATAAATTGTTTTCAATTTTTTTTAAAATGTTTTAGAAATGTTTTTTTCATTTTTTTCATTTAATTATCTTTTTGATTTAATATTATTACCACTTTCTGAAAAATCCATTTTCTTACCATTTTAACAAACAATGTAAATATTCTTTTTACCTCATATGATAAGAAAGAATTTATTCGTGGACATTTACTTGATGCCAAATTTTTATGTTTACAGGGTTTATCTTCAATGAAAATGTGTTTAAAGGTATTTTAAATGAAAAAATTTAAACGTTTTTTCAAAATAAGAGGTTGTTTTCCTCTTGAATATTTATAAAATTTATTCTTTTATTTCATTAATGATAATAAAACATTATTTTACTATGTATGGGGTTTGATGTATTGATACATCCCATAATCTTCCTCTACATGGTTTATCATTTATTTATTCAAGTATATTATTCTAATTCAATTACATAAATCTTTTTATGTCCCTTGAAATATTCAATTTCTTATAATCATTTACCATTGAAATTACCTTAAATATCCACATCACTTATTTATAGATATTATTATTTCATAAACCATATACCATTTTTCAAACAGTCTTTACATGGAATTTTATATTATTATTTCAAGAAATATTGATTATCTGGTATTCTTTTTTCAATACAGATATTTTATATAGTAATTTGTTTATTTAAATTCTTTGGACATGCAGTATATATGTTATAGACCAGTTATTGAAAGAACAATGGGTTGGAGACTGGTTAATGAAATCTCTATGGGTTAGGGAATGATTAATGAACGCCCCATGATGAATCGATAGTCTCATGGGATGAATTAGTTTTGAAAATTAGAAAATTTAAAACAATATATTGATTTTAAAGGTATCATGTGTATGGGAAACATGATTTCTAATAATTATGAATTTCCACTCATGTAGTTTCAGTTATTATTTATCCATGAGATTTTTCATCGACATATATATGGGAAAATTTCATTTTAGTTCATTGATTAAATGGAAAGTGTTTCAGTTTCCTACCTTGCCAAGTTTATTTTTCCTTATCTAATTATTCTAATGGAATGTATTTTGAGTTAATAATTTTCCACATTAATTACGTACATACATTCAGATTATATATTTCATGGAATGTGTGTTAGGTTATTTACCATTCCATTTGAGTATTCTAAATGATCTATTATAGAATCCACAACATTTTTTCCTTATTAAGAATTTGAGAACACCCTTTTTATTTTTCATTCACCAAAAATCCAAGAATCATAGTTTTAATGATATATAGGAATTACCTACTTGTCTTAGAGTTATACTCAAAGTTATTTATTTATAAATAAGAATTTTTCTTTGTAATTAGTGTAGTCATTTGCAATTCAATACTCGTTTCAGTATCTTGTTCCCCAAGACTAATTAACTGATTTGTCCCTAAAGGATTATTTCCTTGTAATCAAGATAATTTAATAAATAATGGACAGCAGATCCAGGCTATCTGGGGTTGGGTCACTATGAAAAATATGTTTCATTGTGTATTCTTAATAACATTCTACTTCTTCTGAATCCAAAAATAGCTTGAAAACATAAAAGGAGAAAAATCATACTAGATAGAAGGATGATGTGTGTCCTCAATATTCTACACTCAAGACTCCACATCTAGAATCATATCTAGAAAAAATACTAAAATATCCTTCCATATGATCCCATGTTCTTGAATAGGCATACTCCCCCACTAAAGAGAGAGATGCAACTTCCTCTTCACTATATTCTTAGTTGGGGAGAGGAAGTCCACTTGAAACGATTAAGGAATTTAAAATAAGGAAAAATATACCATCTTTTTTCTGTCTAATAAGAAACATCAATTACTAACATGTAGAAAATTTCATCTTCTAAACCACCATGTAACCCATTACACTATCAGGGCCTAGATACAATTTAAGGTGATATCGATCTCTTCAAAGAAACTCAATATCTCTTGATCAGAGAAACATCCCTTATACTTCCGAAGACACTACCATGAGAAGGAATGCAAGGAACTCTACCCTACCACATTATTTTCTTAAAGAACAATAATCTAAGGATCAACTATATCATCCTTCTAATCCTCCACTAACTGAAACATATGTGGAAAATAAACAAGATCTATAGTTGAAATTGGAACAATTATATACTTATCTTGGTATTATGGAATTTTTTTATGAATAATATAATTCATTTTATATTTGAACTAACACCCAATTAAATCAAATAAACACAGTAATAATTATTCTTTTACCACTCCTAGGACCTTAAACTACTTATATCACCACCTCACTTGATCATTATGTAGGCTCATGTTCCTTGCGTCAAATTATGGGGGCCCTAAAATCCCATATTCTAGCTGATATTCACTGGCCTATTACTTGAACCAACTCAACAGAGACCATTTCCTAACTAAAACATTCAATCCCAAAAATTAGAAATTTTAATATCCATCCTATTCCTCATCCAAAACCTGTATTAGAAGTCTATCACACCACCTTCCCTGTATAGGTACTGATCCTCTACTAATAATAGAGGATGATAAATAATAACCCTTGAGTAGAACATTTAGTAGGCCTCATGTGATTGAAATGAAATTATGGTATTCAGATCTCACTTAAATAGAATTAATTTCCCAATATACTTTAGTATTATGATATATGATAGAGAAAACAAAAGAAAATCCATAAAAAATATAAAAAATTAAACCAAAACCTTCCAACATTATAAATATAATGTAAACTTATTCATGGTTCTATAAATAAAATATCCAATGAAATTTCATATAGTACATACTCGACAACATTCTTAATGGTCCAAGCTAGTAATGTCTAATAAGGAAAACATAGTCTTCTGTGAAATATGAATATAGTTTTTATATATATTTGTGGAGAATACAATTATACTCAAAAGGATCATACCCAAAGTCTCTCATGAACATGTGAAAAGATAATAATAACAAAAAAATGAGTAAAAATTAGAACCAATAGAACATAAACAGTGAAACTAACCACTAACATCCTAACCATGAAACACTCACCAAATATAACATCCATGTATTGTAAAATAATAAGAATAATATCTATAAAATGTTACCCAACACCACTTTCCCATTTATTTTAGTCTCTCAAACCCCAACATCATAAATCCCTAAAGTCTAATGTCTTTAATATAGTAACAATTCATGATCACACTAAAGCTATCACACCACATAAAAACACATCTCGCTCGAAGACATAGTGCCCATAACATCACATAAAATCTCTCTAAAAAAATAAAGGTTCAGAAAATCACATCACATCTCAAAGGAAGGCATCATGGTCTTCACATAAAATCTCATCTCACCCAAATAACCATGGTTCATCACATCACATCACAAATATAACCATTGTATATAGGAATAGTAAACATAAAGGTTATAAACATCATTACCTCCCCTATACCATGAATGAACCCAACCACATTCCATCTCATTAAACATTACCATAGATACCTTTTGATTTTTTCCATTATATATTATACATATCAACATCTCATAGATGGGAGATATGGGAAGAGTGTGTAGTTATCCTTCTATCATCACCATGGGGATCTCTGACAAAAATCATCAAAAAAATGGTTCTGGTAACATGGTTCTCAATATTTTTTTTCAGGGTTTATATAAATCTCAAGGAAAAAAAACACACACACACACATATATATATATACACAAACACATAGGCACAAATGGAAAACATTTGCATTCATAACATGAATAATTTCCAAACTCAAAATGTCACCACCAAGCCTCAAGAAATCATCTGAATTTTGATGCAACAAAAGAACTCATAAAACCAAATAATCATTCCACACAACACATACCACATTCTATAATTAATTTCATGTTAATAAATATTCCATATTTCTTTGTTTCCAACCATATATTTATTTCATTATATTGATTTAATATTTTTCAATTTACATTTAAATTGAGCATCAAATTTTAATTCAAAGATTCATTAACCAGCTGAACCCATTATCTAAAACATTACATTACATTTCATATTTCATTAGTAATTAATTATTTCATCAAGACAATGAATCTAATAAAAAATAATATTATAGAACCACAACCCATCATTCTCAATCCAATAAACTCCATCCTACCTCTATTTCACAACAAAAACCAACATACACATCATAACCACCTTACACCTCACAACATCCATGAATAAAATTTCATCACTTCCATACACACATAAAAACCACAAATCACAACATTTTTCACATAACTTATTTCAGATTATGTAAGGGTATTTTCATGACTTTCACTTCATTATTCAGCGGAGTTGTCACATGTATTAAAATTTAGTTGGGAAAAAATTTCATTGACATGATATTATTGTAAGATAATTATATTTAGATCTTAACGAAAAATTACTCAATAAGGTTTCTACAGTAACAGCTACCCTATCATAATAAAATCCCCAAACACCAATATTTTTCAACAAGAAATCAAGAATTTATAATCACGATATCATAAATATCAGAGTGGTACAACATAAAAGTTGATTCCCATTCCTATTTAATTTATATTTAAATAATTATGTATCTATATTAGGATGGTTTTTTATATATTAAAAAATTAAAACATTATAATGTCCCATCCCGCATGATAGAAAAATAAGGGAAATGAATGATCCCTCTGACGTAAACAAAGCTTTCTGAACCTCTATCAATGGATGGATGGATTGGAAGAAAACTGATGATCACCATAATGAAGGTGAACACTTTTACCACTATATAATACATCATCACATATTATTACATTACCAAACTAACACTAAGGTAAATGAATTTTGGAAAAACCCTTCTTTGGTTAAAAAACACTAGAAGAAAAAAAGGAGAATAAAAGTTGGTAAATTGCATAAAACAACCATGAATCAATATATTATGGTATAGGTTGAATAAAAATGAAATGAGGTCAAATGAACCCCTAGGGATGAATTTTGGTATCCCATTAAATTTTATAAAATATAGAATGAAAGTATATATTTAGGGAGCTTTGTGCTTATATTGGTATTCTAGAAAATGTAAGATCCCGATGTAGCCTTCCACACCTAGATTTAGAACTACATAAAAATGGGGACCAAAAGAGTTGGAAGGGACTTTACCATAGACTAGATGGTCATTGTTGAATCCTATAATTGTAGATATTTCCATGATACAGATCTGAAAATATTAGGAGGAGGGACAACATCACATTGTAAATGACCACACTACACAACCTCTTTCACCAAAAAGTGGCTATAAAATAGTCTTGATCAACTATGAAACTACCCCCAAAATAACAAAAAATAAAAAATATATCTTCAATAAATCCCAATTTTAATCATCACCTTAATTTCATAGAACACATAATTCTTTGTTATATACCCTCATGATAAAATTATAAAAAAATAGAACATCCTATGATACATTCCACCAAAGCCTCTATACAGTAGTCAATTACTCCACACTATAGGGTCCACCATTACAATTATTCCCATCAATCCACATTATAGAAACCTCCCAAGATGAATTCTTAGCTTAATACCCCCCTTTTACCCTCCAAACTCATTATAAAATCCCTTGGATTCCTCATCCACCATAATACATATAATGTAACAGACTAGAAACTTTGGAATACTATATGGATAAAAAATAAAGAACAAAATGGAAATAATTAAACACCCATATCTATATAAAATGATAATTATTTTTACCGGCCACAACCATGACACCCAAAACATAGGAAAATGATCATCAGTTATATCCATGCTTTGGTCATCCCAAACCAATGTCACAAATACTATGATCCAAATACATGGTTTATATATATGTTTGGTGTGATCTTGATTTACAAGTACATATCCACCCCACACCCCATGAATATCCATTTTAAAGTAATCCTTGAAATGATATTTTAAAATGATAATACCAAAGTATTAATTTTTTTTATTTATAAAGGGAAAAAATTTGATTGTAATTAATATATGAAATTATTTCACATAACATGGTCAGTTTATCAATTTTTAACAAAAAACATTATAATCTTAAAGGGGATAGTTAATATTATAGGTGATATAATAAAATGAAAATAAAACTATGAATTTTACCATGCTAAAATAAAAACTTATAATATATAGCTATCATTAATTATCATTTTAGTCCCTTATTACAAGTATGGATGGAGATATATGTTTTATTTGAATAATAAAATATCTGTCTACACCCCTACCTCTCTATATAACCCATGATAATTTAATTGTGTCCCTCTAAATGCATTTAAGATAACCACAGTGGTATGACTATGAAATGTTCACATATAGTATTCCTTAGTAACTCTTCTTGTCGTCTGCATGCTTTGGTTGGAGTTTTTTCACCTGTATTTGGCCCCTAGTTCTCTCTTTGTGATTTTCCCACACAAGGATCTTCAATATATTGTTAATTTTTCCATCCCTTTTCAGTTTAGGGTTTTTGTGCAGATTAGTGTATGTTGGGAACTTATTTAATTCAAGGTTAAGTGGATAGTCCTTAATAAAAACTTGTGTTTAGGTGTCTTAGTTTTAATCTTCAATAGAGCCCTTAGGTATCCATGGTATCCCTTCCATCATAATATGGTTATTTTCCATCATCCTTGTCTTTATGGTTACTAGTTATTTTATAAAACCCAACCTAGGTAATGAGATATATTTTAGGAGTATTAATGGATAGTTTTTCTATATTATTTTCTTTTTTAGTTCTTGAGTGTCATCATGGTCACATTGAAATCCATCTTATTATAAATTTATAACTTTTGTATTACATTTCTCCTATGTAGTTCTTTAGATACCCTCATAGATATACTATTACTGTATTTTTTTTGGTGAATTTTTAGGGTAATTTTCTCTATAGAATGAAGTTTTATGCTTCATGGTAAAGTCTTGATGGTGTGATTGATGAATTTGGTTATTATAGTTTTATTGTTGATTCATTTTTATTTATACATGTTTATTTTATAATCCTAGATCTCAACCTATGTGTAAATGATTTTCATAAGACATTGCTTTCTTCGAATTATAATTTAATTATCAATAACGTATATTCTATTATGGATTACATTCATGGTGAATTTACATAAAGATTCTAGTGATGATAGTGCTCCAATAGAGGAGACCCATTTTTTAAGTGATGTTACTTGATGGAGTTCTAGTCAATTTATGAGGATGTTGGCGTCAAGGATTATAATAGTTGGTCCCCCATATCTCCTACAAGTTATACCAATTAGTGACCAAAATCACATGACATAATGTTTTGATAATTATTTTGAATTACTTTACTTCTTATGGGTTTTATTGTAAGTACTAATTTGGGACACAAAAAGGTACATTTCCTCTTCCCATAAAAATATAATGGGGAATATTAAAACTCAATATTATTGGATTAGGTATAGTGAAATTATGATTCAAAGGTGAAAATAAATTTATAGAAACTATTCCCCTAAATATATATCCAATAAGGATGAATAATTATATTTTTAAAATTTTTCACCACAATATAAATTAAAAAAATTCCTTCAATAAATTTTAAAAATCCCTTAATAATAATTACAAAAAATATAAAATTACATAAACATAACAAAAAAGTTAAAAAAAATAATGAATATTGATAATGTTAATAAAAAATTATTATAACTCAATCATCATGGGAATAATTATGTGTCTTGGACACAGTGTTGAACAACATTGTATCGTAATATATCTATTTGGCATGCCTAATTTTACCCAATATCCTAAAAACATGGTTTTACCCATCCTAGCCTAACTAAGAGAAGAAATAACTCTATAAACCATATTTATAACATTGGTAGACTTGATGGAGTCTACTTATTGATAGTAGATTACCCATACCAATATTTCCCATAAAGATACCTAAGGATTCTAATAATATATAAATTGCGGTGAATTTAGTAAAGTAATAAATATAACAAATAATAAATAAATAAAAAGTAAATTTAACCCTCAATACGTAACACCCTTAACAAAAGATACAACTTTTAACAGGAATATTTGTATAATAAGAACATCAATCATTTTTGGTTAATCAATGTATATAACATTGTGTTTAATTATTTAAATGTTTACTCAGAGAAGTAATAAAGATGATATGATAAAGGGTTTATACAATTATGAAACCAATGATGTCTAATAAATATACCTAATAAGGAAATAATCCTTAAAAAATGATGAATCATGAAGTTTTCTTTTTGACTACATGATAAAATGATTGTAATAAAAAATAAATGACAAAATATATATATTTTTTGAAACTAAAAATTTCATGTTTGAAAAGTCCAAATATGTGATTAATCCTTCTTAAATTTAATAAAAATAAGTTTTGAAATCAATAAAATTCTAAAGAAACCACTCTAAAAAAATTAATTTTTTATAATTACTATTTTAGTGATCATTATTAATAAAAAAATTTACACTTTTATGTAGTAAAATGTGAACTTATTCTGACAAATATTGACATAAAAATAATTAAAATTCACATAAATTCCCAAAAAAAATTCCATATATTAATTTTAATTTATTTAAAAAATTAGTAGTTCATATTTTATAAAATTCATAATTACAATAAAAATATTTTTACGTATTTAAATATAGGAAATCTGCTATGAAATCAGATTAACATTGAAAAACCCCAAGTAAAACCATAATTTTATTACATGTATACAATATACATTTTAGAATAATTAAACTACTTTATTGAAAATACCACATAAACATGTTTTAATCCATAAAATAATGTTCATAGAGACACACATTAATTTTATTCAAAATAATGAACGAATTTCTTATTCCACCAATATGAATAAGTAAAACCCCTTAGATATTGGTTTAGATAATTAAAAATTAAAACCCATAAATCCACTTTAATCCGAATGAAACTCTATATATCACGTTAATAGAAGAAAATAATGATGTAAAATGATGTAATATAATGAAGAAGAAAAAGGATATGAGATACTTACATGAAGAGATCTAGAAACTTTATCATGAAACTAATGATTGAATCAATGTGGATATTTAAAGAAATTGATTTATCTAAATTATAGTTTAAATAAGGAGTTATAGAAACATGGAAAATTATTTATAATCAAATTTTATATGATACACATTAAGAATAGAAAAAAAGAAATATATTTTATGGGTACTTTACAAAGACTGAGATATCATGAGGGAATGACATGAAAATTACTAATTCTATGATAATCCCTCTAAAAATATATTTTATAACTCAAATATCCCATAAAATTGCATGTACAAAAAATAATAGATTAAAATAAATAAAAAATGATTCATGGGTTTCATAGTTTATTATAGTGTATAAATTTCAACCTCGATATAATCTATATGAGGATGAGTGGTCTAATATTATAGGAGGATTGTCTTCCTAATTGAATACACAATTAAAAATATGATGTGAAAACCATAATGATTACAATAATAAAGTATTAAGGAAAAAATTAAAGTAATTAAACCATTAGAATATCACTCATGACCCAAAATTGAATCTATATATACTTTATATATAGAGAGTTTGAGCACAATGGATGTATCCAACATCTTCATACCCAGAGGATAGTTGATGTTTCAAGTATTGCTAAATAATTAAGCCTTCTCATTATTTAAACTATAAAAAACTTCTCATTATTTCATGTTAAGGATGCGATTTTCATGAATATACTTAAATATCTATAAAAAAAATCATAACCAACCATTTCAATAATTATATAAAATAATGAAATACTTTAACTATTTCATTTTTATGTGGCACCCAAAGAATATTTGGAAAACTATCAATAATTAAAAAGGGGCTTCATTTCATAGAACCATAATCTATATTTATTTATATTATAACATATAACATATTGAATAAAATAGGTTATTCCAAAATCATACATATGATAAATAAAATTTCTGTATTTTGAACTATTTTATATAATCCTTAGCCACTTGAGTATTTAAATATTTAGATGAGAAATTAATTAAAAGAAAAAAGAGAATGAAACCATATTATTATATATCCCCAAAATTTAAAATTCCATAATTAACCATATCATTAAATTACACCACAATAAAATAATTGTAGCCTTAAAATACCATACATACGATAAACAAGATATATAATGAAACAATGACTTTAAAAACCCAACAGTAAACCTAATGGCAATACAACATCAGAATCAGATTCATCATAATTTATGTGGGGTTTCTAAAATGTGTTTAATTTAATGAACTATTCTTGTATGATGCTTCCCTATAGAATCATTCAAGAATACACAACCATCAACATCTATGGTAGGTTTTAGGTTCTATAAGAAAGAACTAATACATATAATATGACAATTATGGAACACAAGAGATCTACCTCTGGAATTAGATGAAGATATAAGAAAATAATTATGCGCACTACAAATAATCACGATGGACTCCAACAACTTCATCATTCAACAATATTAATTCCCTTCGCACTCACAGGTGTAGATAAAACATTACCTATTTTAGGAACTATTTCCATAATTTCTATTATTTTTCATATCCTACACCATGATCTCTATATAATTGGTTAATCAAAATTGAAACACTATAAGATGTTGTGAGTAGTGATTACCGATTCTAAAAAATATATCTTTCATTACTTCATATAAGAGTTACTCAATATGATGGAATAATGGATTATAAAAATGATGATCATAATATAAAAAACATTTACTTGAGGTAATATAATACCATCACCTTAAAAACTTTTATATTTTCATAGTGACATTTATAAACAAAAAATATCTTGAAATATTCCAATGTTTAGTTGTCATATTACATTAACTAAATAATTGAATTCTTCTAATACTAACAAAAACCATTAATGGGAGTCATAGTGAACATAATCTTGGGGGTTTAAGGAACATGGGAAGATAAAAAATTTATTTCAGTACTCTATAAGCACTATTATGATTCAAAGGAAACATATATCCTAGGAAAATTTAGAGGAATAAAATTATTGAAAACATAAACCCAATAATTAGGTTAAAATAAAAAAGTAATAACACCGACTATGGTGATAATAACAAGTCATATTGATGAAAAAAGATGACTTTAATCAACTAGAGGGTACAATTTTATCAAATAATCAACCATTCATAGTAAACAATTCATGTATATATATCATATTAGAGAGAGTATAAAAAAATAATAAAACAAAAACATTATAAAATTATAGTTTGAGAATAAAAAATTATACATTTGATAACAAAAATAAATTAAAAGGAAGCAAAATTTAAGGAAATTATCATTAAATTGTAATGTTAATCCTCAATATAACACAACTTTATAATATAAGAAAAATCCCATTTTTACTAATTAGAATAACATAATAAGGGAACCACAAAATAATTTTGCATAAACTACTCTAAGTAATTTGATAACATTCTTTATAGTAATTAAGTAAACAACTTTTATCGTTTAAATAATAAACTAATAAATTTAGAAACTTCCCTTTCATCCTAAATAATTTTTAATAATAGGTATATGAATCTCCCTTTTTATATTTAAATAATTTATCTGAAAATTAAATTAAACTATTTTTTGAAATTAATAATGATTTCTTAGAAACACCTCTTAGTAATTCTATAAATTGGAAAGAATCATTGGGATTATTTCATACAAAATGAAACATTATTAATATTATTTCATGGGATACATATAAAAATAATTATAATTAAAGAATTAATACTTTAATATAATAGAACACTAAGAGTTACAATATTAGAGATTGGATCCAACCAAATTAAATAATAATAATGCCATATAGGAACAATCTCAATATACCTAAAATTTAAAACAGTATAATATAGAATGAATTGTAAATCAATTTAACATCGTGAATATAAATTTTAAATTCTATATAATGGTTAATATTAAATTTTAAGAAGATAATAACAAGAAAATATTTTTTTTTAAAATGTGTGACATATATTCACGGTCTATAACTAATGTACACTACTGATGTAACTGATTATTTTCTATTATAGCCTTATCCCAAGCAGAAATTTCACCCAAATCGAATGAAAATTAATTCCAACAATTGAAATTAAACATCTCAAAAATCCCATATAGAATCATGGTTAGTCAGGGGGAATATGTTCTGGACACTCCACCAGAATATACCTCTTGAGTTCCAATGAGGGTATCTTAGACTTGTAATTAATCTATGAAATATCCTAAAACCAACTAGGCTAGGAAATAAATTTGTTGAAAGAATATAATGGTTAAAAATCCTATTACCCATGATGGCTCTCTATAATGACCATGTCATGTCCATAATCACCATGGGCTTAAAACTAGTACCATAAAATTATAATGTCCACTAATTGTAATAATTTCTTGAAAGGAAAAAACTTAATATGAAAAATATTTTTATAGGATGTTTAGTATGACCTCTCTATATATCGGATAAAAAAATGTAAAACTATAATTTTAAAAACCTAAATCTAGCTAAAGAATATGAGAAAATATGAATAAAATCTCAAATCCCCATAAATAACATAAATTACAACAGCCAAACATCCAAAAATTTAAAAATTTCTCTTAATAAGAAATAAATATATAGATATTAAAAAAAGAAAAAAATTAATCGGTGGACAAGGTAGAATGAAACATGTGAAAAAATTAAAATTACTACGGGGATTCCTTAAAACACCCATATTCACCTAAAACGTAATGAATCATGATATAACACCACCATGACACCCTAAATAGAAGATTAAAATCATATTCAATATCTACATGGTAGTCATCCCAAACGATCTCCATAGACCATAAGAGCAACATACACATGTTGGGTGTTTATGTCAGATATGAGGACTAATTCAAAATATATATATCTTCCCCATACCGCATTCTTAACCTTTTAAAACCAATCCATGAATTTGTAGTTATATATTTAAATACAAAAGTGTCTCAATTATTTATAATTCTAACTCATGTAACATGGAATCATTAAATCAAATAATATCTCTTATTGTGTTCATGTTATCAAATATTAAACAAATATTATTTTTAATAATAAAAGGGAATAATAATATGATGTATGAAACTATGAGTATAAACCCCTACAAATAAAATTCCATGGTTTGAATGAAAACATAAATTATAGCCCAAGAATTGTAATACAATTAAAACTATTTTAAAAAGTATGATTTAAATATAATTTAAAATTTATGGAAATTAAAACCAATGAATATAGATCAAATTATGAGGATAATTTAAATATAAATAACTTATCAAAACATTTTCAAATAAAAATATCTATTTAATAACTTCAAATGACCTATAGGATTCGATGCATAATGAACACCAAGGAAAAAAAATATTAGTATTGGATATCAGTATAAAAAATTTGGGATGCAATTATAATATAATCACCATGGGAAAATATAGAATCACTATAAATAATATAGTATTAGAAAATAGTATAATCCATTATTTATAATTCCTTCTGTGATTAAAAAAACCTAAAAACTAGTTTATATCCATCCTATATTGATTGAGGGGAGAAATTCCCTCTAAATAGAATATTCTAAACTATTGTTTACTAAATAATGTATCATAATTAGTTGTGAATCAAATATACAATGATTTAATGGATATATACGTAATTATTTCAATAACATATAATTAAATGTGAATAATACATAGTAATATATGTGAAATTGCACTAAAATTTAAAAATAAAGATCATACACACCTCTGATCACACTTCTTTGAAGTAATCCCTTTTATCAAGAATATATATACAATAACTATAATAATTACATTAGGTTAATCAATGAAAATCACTTAAAATTTGATATTTTATTATATTAAACTCATGAAAAAATGAGATGAAAATAATTTTATGTTTGTCTAATGAAAAAATCATGGTATTAGAAAAATATGGGTTCTATGGTAGTAAAATTTAGAAAATAAAGAAATGTAATGATATTCCAATTTTATAGTGTGACCAAAAAATTAATAATATATGAAAACAAATTAGTATGATAAAGTTTTTTAAATAGATAAATTAGACATTCAAATATAAAAAAAGTGTTTATAATATTTGAAAATTTTAATAGAAATGTTTTTATGTGTCATCATTATAGGAATAAAATAAAAAAAAATTCTTACGAAGAATTGGAACATCAATTTATTGTTAATTGATAACTGAAAAAATAAATATTATTGATTGAAAACACCACCTTATTCATAAAAAATAGTGATACAATATTTATTAAGATTCATTATAATTAATGATAGTCATTTAATAACATTATATTAAATTTAAGATGGTCAGAAAATAATTTAAATTTTATCAAATTCATTCATGAATGTTTACTATGAAAATATGTTTTAGGTATTTAAAAATTTTAAATCCACCTTGAAATTAGAATAATATTTGATAAATCCAATAGTAATTATAAATTCATAAAACATTGAGATTATATTATTTTTTTAAATTAATTTCAAGATTGAAAACTCCATGAAAAATTGTGTTATTAAATACGGTAAAATTTATGTAACTTTAAATTAGATTCATTGTATATTGTGTAAATATGTTAGATTAAATCTTTAATAAAAATGAGAAAACAATAAATATCATTTTGTGTCCCGTAAAATGGAGATCTTATAAATGAAATTAAATTCAGATGAAATGACACCAACCCTGAAAAATAGATAATTTTAATATATACAAAGACTGCTGAAGAGTAAGATGCTTGAGGATATGAGGGATTACTTTAGGAGATATTATAGTTTTATAAAAAAAATAAGAATTAATCAAGGTACAGAGGGAGAAAATTGGAGCTAACAAGAGGACTTATTTAAGGGAGAATTTAGAAAATATTTGATGAGGAATAAGCAACATTTATTATAATATTACCACATAAATTAATCAAATTAAAATAACAATTTTTTTGTGAATAATTCTTGGTAAGTGATATTTTTATGAAAACAAAATAGATTTATACTTTTAACAAATTTCAAAAATATCCTTTATATTCTATCTGAAAAGACACCTAATATTTCAGAAAAAATAGTATCAATGTAAATACCATAAATTTTTGTTGTTGGTGTCCAATGTATTATTTTTTATTGTATTTTATTTTGTAATTTAATTTAGAGTACTGAAAATTCATCTTGATGTATTTTATTTTAACACGTGTCTCATAAATTAACATTATATCAACATATGAGTTCCAAATTATTTTATTCTTAAAAAACATAATAAACCTTGGACTTAAAAAATAATCATTTCTATTGTGTAATTCTATGTTCTACATCCAATTCATAAATTATTTTATCAAAATTTCAATTTATATTTACGTGTGTGTCGTTATGCGAATTATAATATCAATTTTTCCTATTTTCTAAAACATGATACCAAGTGTTTTTATTAACATTTACATAATATAAATAAATTTATGAAACATATATTAACAATAAGATGTCATATTAAACATATTTCCCTATGTTTCTAATGACTAGTTTTATAAATTTACCACATGTCTTCAGTGTCAGTGGATTTTTTGAATGACCGGATGCATTATTTTAAAAATCCAGTCAAACAATAATCATATAACCTCATATAATATTCTCCCAAATTAATTGATATCAATGTTAGATTTTTCAAAAAAATCATTTAAAAAATGTTTCCAAAAAATAATAGATAATTTAATCATTATACTGATAATTCCCTATAGGGTTCAATAGACTATAATAATTCAACAGTTTAGCTATGAAACTATTTATTTTATTATGTTCCTCCATTTTAGTAGATATTGATTTATATTTCTAATGTACTATTGAATTAGTCATAATTGACAATATAGTACTATTATATCCAAATAGTCCGATAACCATAAAAAACATAAACCATGAATAAGAATCATAATTTTGTAATTAGTGTGGACCTTTATGATCGATGTCCACACCTCAACTATTAATAATCATTCATTAGTTTTTCTTGGGTACATAATGATATTATTATTAGTGACCAAGAGAATTGTTCAATCATATTATTCATATAAATTGTTATTATAAGAAAATATGAATCTAAACATTTAGTACAAATCATGATATACATGATATATCTAATCACCAAGAGAATCGAATATTACTATTGATTTATATATTTATAAAATATATTGGAGAATGAGTATCTATAATACTATTTTGATTAAATTATTAATAATACTTAACTAAAATTAAACATTATAAAACACTTTAAAAAAATTCAATCATAAATGTATTTTAATTAGTGAATGATTTTTTTGATATATCACCACATATATTTATATATAGTTTTTATGTTAATTATAAAATTGTAGTCACTAAAAGACACTTATCTAAAAGTCTAATGTATTAAATGTTTTGATTTCATTTTTTACTTGACGTATGTCATTAAGATATGACACCATAAATGATTTTTCACTTCCACGAATCAACTTATCAAAAGACCATTCATATTAATTAATGATGAAATAACTCTATTCGATTCCATCATTTAAATCAGTTTTTTTAAAATAATAATTTAATATAAAAATGTATGATTGTAATTTAATAAATATAAAAATAACATTCAATAATAAAAATTGTTTGGTGACATCATATAAATATAAAAAAATATTTTTTCATTATGGAATATTGGTATGTATACCGTATCTCGGTATCCTATCCATTTATTCAAAATAATCATAGGTTATTACATATTTCCACAAATAGAAATCTTTAAAATCGTGTCACATAAGAGTGGGGAAATGATTTACCCATTAATAGTTTTAATGGGAGTTGATACCAAAAAATTGAACATTTGAAATGAAACAATCATATGTAGAAAAGATAACAAGACACATAATATATGTACACACATAAATACTCTAAATTAAATATAAGAAACATAATTCTAATTACAAAAAAAATTACACTACAAAATTCTAATGAAACTTGAACACCAATTCCATCAACCACCCCTTCAATCTTCAACAATGATAATAACAGACCATCTATTAATATAAACCTTATAGCCTCAAACCCTAAAACATTTCTATATATGATAGTATAAATACAATTTTTTGTGGCATGTAAGAAAATATGCATTGAATAATTCCACTACACGATAAATTTATAATTTCTATAGTGTAAACCATTCCACAAAAATGTTTATTATAACAATAAAATTATTAATTAATTTTTCTTTAAACAAATTATAGGTTGATATGATATTTTATATAATAATTTAAAATAAACATTATTATAACTGTTTAGTGAAAAAATGGATACAAAAATAAAATCCATATAATAATTCATATAGGATTTTATTCAACGTGAAATTTTAAACTAGTAGGTAGTGTATCTTTCATAGTGGGAATTTTTTCACTACTCTATTCCAAACTGAGTAAAATAGATATCATTAAAACATTAGTCTAGGCTGATAAGAATCATTATTTGGTATACAAACTTTTACTACATACTCTATCACTATACAAGGTATTCACAAGGATATTTTATTCAATTCAATTTTATTTAATGTATTTCAAACCACATATACATGGAAAAACTATTTAAATTGTATAACAATAAAGAGAATACATATGAAAAAAATTTATATTATAATGGGATTGGATTTCCATAGAAAACTACCCATATGTTTTGTTTTTGGAAACAATATAGTCTTCATTATATCCAAGACTATATTTTATTAAAAAATACTGTGATAGACTGCTATAAATCATAATACCAAATTTTGTGAAATAAATATCATTTATTAAATTCAAGGAAATATTGGATTTTTTAAAAACACTATGAACCTTAAATTTATATAAGTATATAAGCTATAAATTTTGAGAAATATTATATCATACAATGAATTCATAACATAAAAAACACTCATTCTATTTTGTAAGTGTTTTTCATGTAATACAACTCTTAGAGACCAGATGAATAAACACTAATAGAATAGAAACCCAAATTAATTGACTTAGATAATTTATCTATTCCCTAGATGTTTAAAGTCTTTACAGTGATAAATCTGTTGGACGTTATGCTTATAAATCAACATGGATGAGATTAAAAGTTCTTATATAGCACTCAATTATAGAATCTCGTAGGATTACTGGGTTCTATATTCATAATTGTGAAAACCTAAAATTTCATTAACTATAAGCATGAATTAATATGAGTGGAGAAATATAAGAAAATAAAGATAAGTGGGAAGAAGAATATGTTATGGGGAATAATTAAGGGAATTCAAATTAAAGGAATTCATGAGAATTGATGAATAAATTTAATGGATTTGTAAAAATGAATGAAACCCACCCACATTCATGTGTTGGGTATGCATGGTTGGAATGGTTAAAGACATCCCCTTTTATATCGTCAGAATAATAATAAAATCAATATGTCATAATTTCATTAAAAATTTAAAAATTATATATTTTTACAAATATATCAACTATTAAAATAAAATTTAGTAATAAATAATACTGATTAAACTCCCCTAACATATTATTCATAAATCCCTATTACTTTATAGGAAATAATTTTAATATTTAATAATTCTCATGAAATTGAGTTGTAACATAGAAATATATATTGTCTATCCTAATTCACATCACCACATTTTTCACGTTAAAATTCTATAAAAAATATTATAATCAATTATAACACATCTCGATAAGACCACATATCTAAATTGATGGTTTAAAAATGAAATCGGAAGAGAAACTGCTAGAAACTTATATACAAATCACATGAATTCTCTTGTGATGCTTCTATTATAAAAAATTCATCAAGAATGGATTGTATACACAGTTCCCAAGACAGCACATCCAACAATTAACTTCAATTAAATTTTCAATATTTATAAAATTTCCCTATAAATCATATAAATAATAAAAACCTTAAAATAATTGTTTCTATGATTATATATATAGTTTTTATACAGATTTAATAGATCTTAAAATCATAACATGCTACTATTAAGGGAATAATTTCATCATAATTTATCATAATTACTCAAGAAAAGGTTTCCACCTGATCAATACCATGTTGTTTCATAATATTTTACTTCTAAATAATTTATATATGTCGATACCCAATAATATAATCTAATCTAACTTTTAATGAACTCATATTTAACATGTATACTTTTCATATTTTAGTTCATAAATGGTGTTATAAACATAATTAGTATTCAGGTATTCCAACTTATATTTTATCACCAAAATGATACTTATTAGAGGAATAAATGACCATAGAAGGATAAGAGGAATTATCATTAACACATATGGATATTTTTTCATCATCATTCATTATGAATGATAAATATTTTTATCCTCTAATGAATCCTATATATCCTTTATTTTTTATTGTGGTTTTGTTTAGTTTCAATAACATATTATGAAATGGGATGGTCCATTAACATAATATAATTTCCCATTTATTGATCTTAACCATCCTTATGTTTATGTTGAATCTCACATTATAATCTAAAAACCAAACCTTTTTTAAAATAATAACTTTTTTAGAATGAAAACTTTTCATTTCAATGAATTATAAAAATAATAAAAATATTCCATTTTTTCATCCTACAAATACTAATTTATACATTTTATGACCATATTTATTTTAAAACTTTATCAACTTAACTGTGGGTTATTAACCCAAATCATAATAAATGACAATTTTTATCATCTTAATATATATATATATATATTGTAGTAGTTTTAGTTTCAATGGATGGTACATAATTTATTTTAAACATACTAGTTTCTAGATAATAAAATAAGTGGTTCATAAGGGTCCTCAGTCCCACAATGTAGGTTTATAATACCACATTTATTTGTGATAATTGATGAATATGTGGACCATGTTTTCAATTTTAGTAAAAAAATTGATGGAAAAATCATGTGATATAATGTGGATTAGCTTACATATGAGCTAACCTACTACACAACGATGTATTTTGTTTTCTTAATTACATTAAATTTTATTTTATCATTTTTCATAATCATATTTTGTATTTTTTGTTGATAATATGTTTCAATAAATATTTATGCGAACACATTTACATAATTACTATTAAAAATTCAATAAAAATTCAATTTTTTCTTTTAATAATTGATTTTAATCAAAATTTTAATTGTTGATCAACCCATTCACAATACTATTTAAAATGGTACCCAAATCAGTAGACATTTTTTCCATCATTAAATATGAATATAATTCAACCATGTATTTTTAACTCAACACATATATGTTTTTTCCACACTACTCGTATCTATCCCATTATGAAAAATAAAATATTCCTAGATTCAAATACAATGTTTTATTTGACATATCATGGACAAAAACATGTCTTTAAGAGTTTAATTCCTTTAAAAAAAATTACATTCCATTATGGTATCCCTAGATAATGAATCATGAACACAATACAACATACCTATATGTTACAATAGAATTCTTAGAAAAAAAATTTCCCACCTCAATCTAATTCCATTATATTAGTAATTATTATAATTTTATTTTATAGATAATTTTTTTGTACCTTATATATTAAAATAATCCTAAAATTTTTCATCATCATAAACACATAACCATATTTAAAAAATCACTATACATGTATAGTGATTATCAAATAGAAACACTTTATTATAAATTCAATGGATTATTAACATCATTATGTATTGGGAATAATATATCAGTAGTGATTTATATTTTTCAACTAAAATATATATTTGAAAAACTTCTAAACAATAATTATTTTCAGGTTTTTAATAATTTAAAATAAATATAAATCTTATAATATATTATTAGGATGTTTTTAGATGAATTTCTTATTTTTATGACCATTACTCAAATCAAAAAAATGAAGATGTATTTGAATAATTAAACTGGATATTATTTTTTATATGGTATGGATTTTATTTTCAAGGTCTAGAATTTATAAAACATTACTTTAATATTTATAAGAATATAGAATATCATTTTATTAAAATTAATAATAGTTTATATCATTTATAAACTTAAACTAATTATTTCAAAAGAGAGAATCGAATGATTTTTTTATTAATATTATTTAAAAAATAAATGTTTTATAACTCAAATCACTTGTGAAATCTAATTTCAGTATTCTTGTCTCTAATATGACAACCATTAATCAATCAATTTTAAATAAATGAAATTATCTAATCATAAATACTATATTATTTTTTAAAAGATTCAAATTATTTAAAATGTGTGATAAAAATTCTATATCTAATGTCCATGAATAAAAATGAGATATACTAGTTAATACCTTAAAAATACATAAATTAGAACCATCAAAATTTTGTCATTAATCTTTCTGGTATTCAAGGAAATTAATTTTCTAATACCTTAGGATGGTATATAAGAATTGTTTACCTTTCATTAAAATGAGTTCTTTTTTTTAAAGACTAAATAATTACCTATTACATTTTAGCAATCATATAACTTTTATTTTATCTATATATGGTACTATTAAAAATATCAACCTTTTAAATAGTGATCAATTTAGGACACAGAACATCCAACTCGTTAGTCCTCATCATTTCAAAGAGACTAGACTAATTCATATTGAAGGTATTTTTGTTATTATTATTTTTTAACTAATATTAATGATCAGTTACTAAATTGTGTAATAAATTTAAATTCAAATAAAGATTATAGGTCAAATAATTATTCTATAAATAATTTATTATAAGTGATTTTGTTTTGTTTGTTTGTTTGTGGAATCTTAAGATACATCATCCACATTTCACTAAATTATTTTTTATTTTCCTTTATATCACTTATTGGAATACTTCTCATGATTAAATTTTCTATTTTTATGAACAAATGAAAACCATGTAACATTTTTTGATACCTTTAATATGTAAAAATTCATTAAAATTGATAAGAGAAAAATATCAATTGATTCCTCACTGGGAATCATGTTACTAGTATTCTTCTTTTTATCACCCTTAAAATGTATAATTTTTAGAAATGGATTTCTATATAGCATTAAAAATGTACTCTCTTTGGAGAATTATTTTCGAAATATGATATTAATAGGATAAATTTATTCTCATTGTGTTTATCTTTTTTAATAATTTTATCAACAAAAGGAATGTGATACAACCTGATGACAATATAATAAAAAATATAATTGTTTCCTATGATTATCATGGATTTTTCATTATCGAATAAGAATTTTTAATTAAATATTCACCTACTAAAATGATAAATCCAAAAATAAAATAAATTAGTGTCTGTTAGTTTTATTTCATCATTAAATAACTCAACTAATGTTTCTCAAAATCCCCAAGTATTAATTTTGAAAATATTGATATCTTTATAGAAAAAAACTTTTGGACTGTTTGATAGACAATGAAAAACCAAATCCATAATATTAATAGTTTAAAATATATTCCAGTATGATAACTACCATTAGATTCACCCATATAATATTAATCATATATGTGAAACTAAATAACTTTTACTATTCACAAATTAGACATGGTATCTCATATTGAATTAGAATTAACATGAATATATAGATATAGAACATTGATGCCTTTAATAGTAATTTATCTAGAATAGATTTCACACAGTGGTGTTTTTTGGATATATATATGTATATTATCTCTTTCGTATGCATCACATGCATAATTTATTTAATCTTTTATATAATTTTTACGTAATCATGTTTTTTAATGATTCAATTTAGAGATCACAAATAAAACCAAAAAGATATTTCTCTCAAAACTCATGATGTATGCAACGTATAAACTTAATTATTTATATTATTTATAAAAAATTAAAATATTTAACTTTTATAATCAATAAGACACAAAATTTCATCGTTTGAAAATTTATGTCATGGATTCTTTCAAAAATGGTTTTACTTATAAAAAACACAAAAATTATGCTTGCGTGGTGAGACCAAAATCCAATGCCTAATTTATTTGATAGAACATAATATATTGGGATAATAAGAACTCTAACTAAAACACTCGTTATACATAGAAAAATATTCAATCGTGACTAATGTATCAATAAGTATTTTACATTAAAATTATTAAAATTATTGAAAATTAATTTTCAATTATTAAACACTTAATCACCTATTATTTTGAAACAAAGACAATTAAATTCAACTACTATAGTTAACAATCCATATTTTATGAATACTAAAACATGGAAATAAATGCACACTTTACAATTTAATCCTGTTTTATATAAAAATTTAATATAAATAGTTAATATAAATACATTATAATTATTTGATGAGACATTATAAAAAAGTGATTAATATGAAATATTAATATAAAAATGTCAATATTTTATGATGATTTTATATAATCTTGTCTGAATAATTTATATTAATAAATCATATATTATAATAGAAAATCATAATATTTATCTTTTCTAATGAATCAAATATTATAAATAATATAATAATGTTTTGTTTAAATTATATAAATTTCGCATATCAATTTTTTCTTTTGTTTAAAGAAACACCCATGTTGGTAAATCCATTCATGGAATTTTTTCAAAAATAGAATATTTTCTTACGGACAACAACATCCTATTATTGTAACTAGAATAGGAACAAAATTTTATATAAGTGAATATATATTTAAATATAGTATCATTATGAAATATGATTAAAAAAATTTATTTTATTAACTCTGTCATTGATCCCATTAGTGTACCTTCAAATTATTTTTTGAAAATATTTTTGAACACTAACAATTATATAAAGGAATAAATCAGAATGGAGAATAACCAACTATAGAAATATTATGTTTATCATAATGAATACAAGGTAAAATGGGTTGTTTTCATGTAGCACAAAATTTGATGATTGGTCACCAGGATAATAAGAAACAAGAGTTTCAGTGAATGATTGTATGAATTTAGTGAAACACAAACATTAATGAGTTAACTAATTCAAAATGAGATATGTACCTGAATGTGTCAAAGGCCTATACATACCAATTCTACTCTCCATTTAAAGGATCCAACCAATATAATTCCATGTTAAAACTATCATGTCAAGAATCATTGATCTTTATAAACACATAAAACAAAGGAATGAAATTTATTCCCCTGAGGGAGGATCCTATATTAATTATTTCACTAGATTATCTCATTGTAATGGCTTGTGATAAAGATATATTTCATGTAACTCATATACATGATGAGAATATTTCATATTTTATGTATATTATTTATCAAGAAATATGTTTCATATCTCAATATTCAATGAATCCTATACCATGGAAGTCTAGGGGATGTAATAATGTGAGAGTTCCCAATCTAGAACCACTCATGTTTTCTCAAAATCCTCATGCATAATAAAAAACATGATAATTTAACCTATTTTCAACTCCATTCATCAAACATATTTTCATGAATGTTGAGTACTTACTGGCCCTACATCCACATGATTATTCCTTACTCCTATAAAATATAGATTTCAAAATGTTGTTATTGACCCTCATGGTCAAGCTCTATATAATAACCATGGTATGAAAAAACCCCTCACCTTTTGATCTAAAGAATCATCAAAATCATCCTTATAACCTTTACACTTATTTTAGAATGTGACCCCCTGTCAATTACTCAGATGTTCAATTGTATACTAAAATATGTTATTAAGCCCACTCATGTTGTCCCAACTCTAGAGTATCACCCAAGTCTCTTATTATGTCAGATTGCTAGTCATTGAATAATATTGGGATACATCCCTATTCAAACAAATAGAACATACTCCCAAATGGGTAGCTTTATACATAACCCCACTCCACTCCCAAGTTGTCTTCCATTAACATCAGGAGTCTGTTCAGCGTAATACATCCAACTAAATCCTATATTATGTTATAAACATATCATTCAGTATATGATGATCTTGGGATAACATAATTTATAGGAATGAGATATCTCTTGAGACGAGCCTTATATTATTCCCCTATCTTCAAGTATGATGAAATATTAAGACCCACACAATCCCTATTTTTCATCAGTTTCATGACACATGAGTCCTTATTAAAGGAAATTAAACTATTTGTAATTTTCATATATTCATGAACATAAATAATTAAACTTTAATTATGTGGGATTTTCCCCATATATTACAATGGGGTATATAATATTCATCTTTTTGGTTTAATCATGATTTTACCACCACTCAATCTCCCAGTTAGGAGCTGATATCTATAACAATTACCATCATCCAGGAGCACACCTCACATATCATTAGATACTCCATTTATCCAAATACATTTTCAAATTTTATATCATTTTACATTATATTTAAAATATTTTCCCAACCATATGTGATGTGAATATGTTGATTTTTCTATTTAGGAAATTGTTGTCGAGTTTACACCACAAAGGATCAATATATTTGGGTTTTGACCCCTCAAAGAATTAAATAGAAACATTGTCTTATGTTATAATACCAAGAGTTCCTATGTGAAGATCTTAAGATAACCCCACGTGATAATCATGAGCCCAAACCCAGTTAATGAATCCATAGAGACGCATGAAATGTTCTTGAGATTCTATATGGGATGAGAATAAAATATTTGTGTAGAGATCATTAGAAAACTATGCAATTTCATTAAGCGATGATCTTATGTTCCATCATTTTGTGATGAGATTTAGTTTCCTTATGTGAGGAGTATAAAAATCCAATTTTATGGGAATATGTTCTCTTTATAATATCCATAGTTTATGATCTTAAAATTATTACCTTTTTTGAAATGAACATGTGGTATATGGTAATGATCTTGTGAAGAATTAGTTGATAAGACTATGTTTCCTTATGCAATAAGAAATGGATTCCTAATATGATGACAGTGAGTATCCTATGATGAAGACAAAGATTTTTTTTAGGATGTAAGGATAATATAACTGATGTGATTATTAGATGTTTCATTATCTGATGAGCATAGTAATCCTTGGTTATTTTACCTCAGATACCATACATGGTAATATTAGGATTACCTCATGGAAAATAATGAGTGAAATTATTTAGAAATACCAAACTTACTCAAAGAGGTATATGGAATCACAAAGACTCATCTATTATAATAAAATATATAAACCTTACCACTAAATACAATGATGTATTTAATGAGTTTCCACTTGAATATATGAATGATAAAGTGATGCATGATTAAGTCTTAAATATATTAGGAGACTAGGAGTATGAAAGCATCCCAATAGATGTGTCCATGGAAGGAATGGTTGACATCCCATCACCCATTATAAGCAAGGATATTACACCAACAACCCTAGTATTGAGAGTTCAAAAACCATTCAAATATGGGAATGGAATTATGAATGAGCATGTTTAATAAAAGGATTCTATTTGATTATAAAAATGTTCTTATATAAAATCATAAATGAAAAAATGGTGAACCCAACATGAATCCTTTATCATACAATGGAATGTGGAAAATTAATATTCGGAATTCATCCAATATAGAGATACCAAACATTAATGATGTTTAGAATAACTATCATCATACATGTTCTTGTGGTTGACCTAAAATGTATCATATATAATATCAGTAATCAGTGATGCTCATAAGGCTTCCTCAATAACTCAAACTTGGTATGGGGGGATAAAAAGTCATTGGAAATTTCACACTACTATTCCAATGTATTGAATCCAGCGTCTCCCATATCTTTTGGGTGTCCTCACTATTTTTCAAATCATATATCATACAACAAATGCTCATTAATTCACATTTATTCTATTTTTATTTTAAGGGATTTATTACAACTATGTATTTTTATCATAATGATTGTTGGTGCAAAAATTTTGGATAGAGAAGAAGCCAAAACGAAGGCACTATTGACTGCCTTGCAAAGATATTTTGCAGAGGCCCCCCCAGCACCGCGGCCACCACGAAGACAGGAGGCAGGATGCTCTAAAATTGAATTTGACGTTCGTGAACCTGCTGCGAATCTAGGAGGTGGGATGCTCCACGAACGCATTTGACATTCGTGAACCCGCCGCGAATCCAGGAGACAGGATGCTCCACGAATGCATTTTACGTTCGTGAACCCGCCAGAAAGCCAAGAGGTGGGATGCTCCATGAACAGATTTGACGTTCACAAACCCACCGTGAATGCAGGAATCAGGATGCTCCACAAATGCATTTGACGTTCATAAACCTGCCATAAAGCAACCAAGTCCTTCTTCACACTCCATAAACTCTTCATTTTAGCACATCATTCCTATAAATATCGGGCTGCCCTTGAGCCCAGTCGATGGAAAATCCAACCTTTCTACTTCCCAGCTCTTGAATCGTGAAGCACCCATCTGTTCTATGAACCGTGAGCTTTGCGATGTACTTCTACTATGCGAAGTGCCTCCCCTTTTCCCTTATTTATTCCCCTCCTCTAAGAGGGATGACTTTCGAAAAGCCTAAGGGCCTTCGTGAAGGAAGGGGATCCCCAAGGGGACCTCTGTGATCGCGAAGCGTTTATGATTCATGAAACACTCCTCATGGACACATGATCCCCATGCTAAGGTAGGGTCACTGTACTTCGTGAAGCACATAGCCTCATGACACCTTTCTTCGCAATGCACCTTTGATCTGCGAGGCAGTACTCCGTGAATTCCTTTCTACTTCGCGAAGCACCTCCCATATGCACCTCTGCCCTTTGCATATGCTGAGGCACCCCACATCATGAAGCACACCCCTTCGCAAATTCCCTCCACCATGCGGAGCAACAGAGATTCACAAGGCCCCTACCTATGAACCCCTCTACTTAGAAATTCCTTTTCCCGTGCGACCCTCGTGGTTTGCAAAATGTGATTTCAAAGTCCCTTGAATGATACTGCCCATTGTGTTGCTTCATCTCATGCTTCTTCGCATAGGCACGCTAATGACTGTCGCTTCTTCGCATAGTTGTGCTAACATTGACCCCTGATGGTTTTCTATATAACACCCCTCTCCATGGATTTTTTTGTCCCCTCACTGCACCAAGGTGTAGAGGGAACCAGTTATGTAATTCCCAGGGGTGTATATCAAACCCAGCTCTTTCGAGTTTCCAGACGTTAAACTGCAAAGAACCTTCATCCTCAGCACATGACATTTAATTGTGACCTAGCCACATGCATCACACATAGGGTACCCCAACCATGGACATTCTCCACACCCACTAGTCTCCATAGGGGATGATATCATCCTTATGGTAGTGGAAGTTGTCCGCAGGGAAAGGGAAACCATCTCAGTGTAAGCCCCTAGCATTCTCGTAGGAGGCAGCATACCTGCTCCTCCATTCTTCTTCCGACCCTAAGGCCAGAAAAGGGTGTGATGGGGAATAGTGATTCTCCATTCTTCAGTCCCAAATCCATCTCATGTTGCACTTTTCCACCATCAGGCCTCCCTCCTGGAGTATGTCCCAACCTCTTTAGGCTGCTAACCATGCATAAGCCCCAATTTCTCTCTAGGCTTCTAATCACTCATAAGGCCCACTACATTTCCAACAGATGCACCTTTCGCGATGTGATCATCAGGTCTCTAATATCTCTTGTTTCTCACACCGAGCATGACTCAGGTGGGCTTAGAGTGAGCACCAAACATGAAATATACCATGGGAAGCCTAGAGAGTGATCCCCACACCCCATCATGAACTACAATGTCATTGATCCTTGCCAAGGCAAGGTACGTAGGAAGAATCCCTGTTATTCAAGCTCAATAACCATTGGACCCCTGGTCCACTATCACATCGGTTCCCAACTTCATGAACTATGTTGTCTTTGATATTTTCCAAGGAAAGGTACGTAGGAAGCCTCTCTAAGGTTCAATCCCAAAACCAAGTTGTCCTGAAACCCCTTAGCGTCTGTTCAATATCCCCTTTTTCACCTGAACTATGAGGTCTTTGATCCTTTCCATGTCAAGGTACCTAGGAATCCTCTCTGAGGATCAAGACCAACACTGGTTGTCCCGACCATCTTCATGTCGGTTCACTAACTCATTGGGCCGCCTCAGAGCGTAATCCCCAAATGCCCCATCCAAACTATGAGGACTTTGATCTTTTCCAATGCAGGGTACGCAGGAAGCCTCCACGAGGATCAAGCCCAATAACCATTTGTAATGCCCCGACCCCAGTTACCCATAGTCGGTGCATTATTGTGTAACATTGGCATGATCACAAAAGATCAAGTCTCGAAAGACCGATTAGTTTAGTATCCTTGGAAACACTAGATACATTCATTAATGTTACATTACATCAGAAAGTGAAAAAATACAATAACATAGTCTCCATCTTCTACACTCATATCCCCTTCAGAATATCCCTGTAGGTCATTCCTAAAATACTTAATCACATCCTGGAAAAATTAAAATATTGAAAGGGGTGAGCTCAGATGCTCAGTAAGGATAAAAATATAGCGGAAGCTTTCATAAATAAACATAAACATTTAAGGAAATGTATAACTAAACAAAAGCCTTTTAAACATGAAATTAAACATAATATAGCAAAAGTAAAATGAAATAATCCCATTTACTTATTCACATGGATATTATACTGGTCGAATAATCACATGCAATATCAATAACCACTTTCATAATGATGGGATTCATAATGCCAGACTATCATAACCACGTAGCCATGACCTCGTGCCAAGACTACAAATAAGATTTTGTCAAGGCCTCGTGCCAAGACATTAGTTTGTCTCATGAGACCTACCGATGCATCGAAGAGCTATAGCGGGCTCCACCCGTCACTTAATAAGTCCAATGCATTCCTCATATGAACAGGTTTAAACATATCATAAACCATAACATAATCGTATCACATAAAAAATGCATAAAGGATACATAAAATTTCCACATTTCAATCACAAGATATCAATACGACACATTGATATAATAAAAACATTTTCAAAACCATTTTCAATACCAAAATAAAAGAAAATTAAAACATTTTAATTATTTTTCATTTAAAAATAGTTATGGCTTGTAGAGGAAGCCAAAACTCAAATAATGGTCACGGTGGCGGAGAAGTCATTGTCGCCGCATACATATGACAAAAAAACAATCCCTTTTGTCATTTATTAAAATGCTTCGTATAAAAAAGATTCCTTTTGAATAAACATAAAATTCAAAGGGGTTTATACACCATATAAAAGAAAGTTGTTTATAAAACAAATGATGCCTCAATAAAAAGGGATTGAGACGAAGTCCCTTACAAAGATCATTTTTTTAAATAAAATATATCTATTATGTTTATTAACTATAATTACACATAAAGAAAGTACAAATACAAGATAGGACATAATAATATAATGACATAATTTTAAAGTAGGAGATTAACCCAAAGAATGGAAATTGGGTTAAGAAGTTCCCTTACCTCGTGTCCGACTTGACTCGATCATTCTTTAACCTCCTGAATAATAAACTAGAGTTAATTTTTATTTTCATAAGAACCTTTTCCATGTTCATTATTCCTTTTATTTCACTTATTACCATGTTATGAACATTATGTAATTATTTAAGTTAATAATGGTCATTTTGTCGATGTTTGGTACATGAGTCAAAAATAAACTTCTTATAATTACAAGTTGTTCATGTGGTGAAATATCCATTATATCCAGAATTATATTTATGATGTAGATATCATATATATCATATATATCCAGTACATACATGAATTTATAATATTACATAATATTTAGAGGTAAGAAATGAAATGCACCGTTCATTGAGACAGTAAGCCGTACGTACGCATGAATGCTACATTCATTTCTATTTCATATTTAATGGAATTAAATTATAATTAAATTAAGGTATAATATAATTCCAGTATAATATAATGTATAATACCATTTACTCCATCCATTATACATCCCACATATGGAATTAATGATTCAAATCACTTTGAGGGGGCGGTAGTCCGCACATCCTAAAATGAAAATATCACGTTTACCCATAATGGAAACCATAAAGGTATGCCATAAATGAAAAATAAAGAATCTTAATTAAAACATAAACATATTATATATCATATATATATATAGTGACATCTTAATGGCCACCTTTTAAGGTGTTATAAGAGTGTTGAACAATAATCGTTTCGTGAGGCAGAAATTCTCCATCCACAGAAACAGTATGTTCTTTAACCATTAGATGTAGGTGTGTTTAAGTGTATCTCGAATCCTTCTTATAAAAAAATCATAGTATATTGAGGATACTTGTGTTGTTACAAAATAAATTAATAAAAATGGTTTAGGGGTTTGGAGAATCAAAATAAAACTTAAGAACACAAGAGAAAACACTACCTTTAAAACAGGTAACTCTTTTTGATATAAGCTCAAAGGCTTCCATGGGAAGACTTAATCCCAATGTGAGGCTTCTAGGAGTAAGAGTGGGATTTGGAGAGACAAAATGGGCAGGGTTTGACCGAGCCAAAAGCTTGATAGGTGTGGGTATGGTGGTAGAGGTGGGGGCCTTTTATAAGACGAGAGGAGGGGCACTCTTGGAATGTTATAAACGGTTACTTTATTATAAAATGTTTTTCGAATTTAAAAGGTCCCAAAATTATATATTTAGAGTATAAGGTGATAAGATTTCGAAATCCACCCATCCAATAGGTTTTTTAAATGTGTGGGTCTTAGATTTTACATTAACTTTTCATTTTATTTAAATCGTTAAATAATGTGGTAATCGCTGCATCACCATGGTGTCAGAAATAATTTAATTAATATAATGTATAAAAATTATAAAAAACTCTCATGATGTAGGAAATCTATTTATCTTTCTAATGAATATTTATAGTCAAACATATGACTTGTATAACCCCATTTAAAAATTGTATTAGTAAAACAACTCATGTTTGTGATATTTTTATTTTAACATTAAATAAAACGTTTTTAATGTCATTTTCATACCAAAGAGGATCCATGGGGTCCTCATGTAACACCCCAAGCTTCCACGGTACGTTTCCCTTTGAATAATGCAATGACGTGCATTGTACGCAACTTCGAGATTCTAACACACCACAACCAATCAAACTAGCCGTTATGAATAGTAATACCTACTTTTTGAAATTGTATAAATTTTTTCTTTAGAAATGGACATCAGTTTTGGATTCGTAATATCGAAATTAGCTTAGGGTGAAATTTTGGTACTTTTCGAATAACTTTCATATTTTGATGAATAGTGAAAATTACTAAATTTTAATTAAAAACAAATTTTTTAATCGAAATAATTAATAGTGATAAATTATTAATTTGAGTGGTTTTAAAGTATATTTAGAATATATTTTTAAAATTTAATACAATGTTGGTCATTGGATGAGATTTCACATATAAAACAGACATAAACAAGTGTCAATCTTTTGATCGTTATTATCTTTTAAAAACACGCTATTTGTTTTGACGGCGGGAATAAATTTTGAAATTAATTAATGAAACTGATATGTTATGAATTTGGTAAAATAGACATCATTTTTTAATTCATAGTATCAAATATAGCTTAGGCATAATTTTTGGTATTTTTCTGGAAACTTTCATTTTATGATGAATAGTGAAACCACAAAGTGGTAGTTAAAAAACTGAATTTTTCATAAATCATAATTTTACCGCTTCTGTGAGTGGAATTTCGAAAATCCGAGAGACACGGTTAATATCAAGGAGTAAAATGTGGTTCATTGAGAAGAAAATAATTTTTGGTGAATTGTAACTTTTTACTTTTATTTACCATGGTTAAAAGTAAATAGGGTAATTAAGGGTAAAAATGATATTAATATTATGGTAACACATGTCCTAATTCTATTGGACAAGTGTATCTCGACCAAAAACAACCTTAGGAATAAAATATTATCATTTATGTCCACATGGATTAGATTAGGACATTTATTATTATTTAATTCAAAGAAGAGTTAAAAGAGTTAAAATAAAAGTTTATTTACTGAAACATATTTAATTTAGGGTTACACATCAGATACATTCGATTATAAATATTCATTAGAAATCTAAGAAGTTTTCCTACATAATGATATTTTATTTATAATTTTTAGACATTAAATAATTTAATTTAGTTATGACACAATGATGATGAAGTAATTACCATAATAGTGAAAAATTAAAATAATTGATATTATATGTACCCAAATAAATATAATTGGAGATTTTTATTGAATTAAAATAATTTTCTAGGTTAATAGGACATATTAGTATTTATTTAATTGAATTATTTCGAAGTAATAATTCTGTTATGGGTTTCACAAAAATCAATTATTGAATAGTGTCAAAATTGACATAAAAGAGTTTTTAAAACAAATATTATATTATTAATTGATATTAAATTCCTAAAAATCTAAGGATCAGACAAGAAACTTATATCATGATAGGTGTATCATTAAAGAACCACTTGGGGGTCACTTGGATTTATATAGTATGTTTATTAACCATATAAAATAAAAATACAAAGAGACATTGTAAAAGTGAAACTAATTAACTAAGAGTTAATACTTATAAGAAAAGGTTAATATAACGACCCAAACCTTTCTAAATTCTATTGGTTGAGTGGTTTTCGACCTATCCCCACCTTAACCTTTAAGTAATCCACTTTGGAGCCATTAGAAACCGAATATGAATTTATTATAAAATAATATTTCTAGCATTTCCAAAGGTTCCCCTCACCCCTCTTATAAAAGGGAACTCCCCCTTCTCATTACTTCACACCTTCAAAACATTTTGGATCGGCCAACCCCTTCCCAAATACTCTCTAGACTTCCCTCACTACAACCTAGAGGTCTTATTTTGATCATTAAGCCAACCTAAGAAGCCCTTTTGATCAAATCAAAAGGAAGAACCCGAAGAAGAGATAATGTTTTTACCACCCTTTTTCAAATTCTTTTCTTCTTCACCATCTTATATATTTTTTATTCCCATTCTAAAATAATGAATCTATTAACTACTATATACTATAATATTATTATAAATATTGTACAACCATATTAATTATTCTATCCATCCATTGAATTACATTTCATCATACGTGCGTACGTACGGCTTACCGTCTCCACGTCGTGGTGTAATAGTCATTCAATAAATTATTATTTGGATGGGTATAATAATGATGTGTAATTAATGTAAATAATAAATATAAAATGATAATTATTCTGTCTATATGATATACCATCCAATTATATATTATTTGTAACATCAAAAGAATGATATTGTCACTCGTGCGTACGTACGGACTACCGTGTCCACGAAAGCGATGAGATTCATTGTCCATCATATTCATTCAAGTATAATTATCATTTTATGATTTAAAAATAATGTTTAAGGACTTGATATAATTATGGATATGAATAATATACAACCTATCCATAACAAACACGGCTTACGTAACAAAGAATATAAAGGAAAATGAGTAAGTTAACACCCAAAATGACGATAATACTAAGATATTATTAACAAATAAATGTTAAAATATCATATATGATATCATATTAATGTAAATGAATCTTTTATAATTCATTAAAAATTATATCACCATTATACAGGAGGTTAACCTACGTCGACCAAGGAAAAAGTACAGAGTAAGGGGTTTCTTATCTCACTTTTAATTCTATGAGAATTCCATTGTTCACCACTTATTTATTACTTGTGGTGTGTGTACTGCACATGTTTGTATTAATTGTGTAATATACTTTAATTCATGTATATTTACATCATCATTGTATGATTCTTCTTTCATTTTTGTATGTTTTTTATGTTACCAAATCAATAAGGGAATTTGAAATTTCAATTTCTACTCATTCGACTTTACGTATACTTCATTGATTATTTTACTCCAAGATTATGTGTGGAATCACTATTCATTTGATTATGTCATAATTTCCACTCCCCTTTCTGTGGAAATACTTTTTATACACATAATCACTCCATTGATAAATTCTCAATTCATCGGTATGAACTTGATAAGAGTAATTTTTACTCAATCTCGATTTGTTGAGATAAACATCCAATTCAATGGTGTTGTTTTTACAAGAATATGTGTGAATGTCCCTTGATTGTTTTACACTAAATATTCAATCATATTTAGTGTATTTATATTTTTCACACATAATTATGTCATTGATTTATCCTTAACCTAATGATACAGCCTTTATGAGAGATTTCATCTCAATTATATTCCATTGAGACTTCTTTGTTGTTATACACCAACTCACTTTTATGTGGTGTATATAATGTACTTTGACATTATATATCATGAATCCCTTTATTCTCATGATATTACAATGTTTTGATTACCTCAATTATTCTTATTCAAGTGTCTCTCTTTTGGTTAGAAACTCTAACTAAAATACCATTTTTAAATGTTTTAAAGACTTATTCTTCTAAATCCTTCTCATTAATGTCCATGTTTTAAAAATGGTTTTAAGGATTTATTTTAATGGACATTAAAGTTTTAATATTAAAAAACATTTTAAAAGTTTCAAAGTGGTATGGGGAACTTTGATTAAAAATGTATTTTTAAATGGCTTCTTGACAAATAGTGTGTCTTTTAAATGATTTAAAGAAAAAGGGGGATATTTCTCTCAAATAGTTTTGATGATTATTTTCATTTATGTCAATATTATTCATCATTATTGATTGAGGATAATCTGAAACAATACAATCTTCCATATTGTATCGAATGAGTTATGTTTGACTATGGATGTTCAATTTTTATACCATTCATGGTTTGTGGATAAAGTATTGACATTTCGTATGCTAGTATTAATACGAATGTTTATGTTATTTTTAAAACTTTTCATATAAGTAATGCATTGGACTTATTAAGTGATAAGTGGAGCCCACTATAGCTCCTCGATGCATCGACAGTTCTCATGAGACAAACTACTGTCTTGGCACAAGGCCTTGTGAAAATCTTATTTGTAGTCATGGAAAAAGGCATTGTCTATGTGGTTATGATAGTCTGGCATTATGCTTTCCATCATTATGAAAGTGGTTATTGATATTGCATGTGATTGCTCGACTAGTAGAATATCCATGTGAATAAGTAAATGGAATTATTTTATATTATCTTTTCCATATTATGCTAATGTTCAAGTTTAAAAGGCTTTTGTTTTAGTTATAAATTGCTTTAAATGTTTATGCTTATCTATGAAATATTCTGCTATATTGTTATCCTTACTGAGCATCTGAGCTCACCCCTTTCAATGTTTTATTTTTCCCAGTATGTGAAGAAGTAATTTATGAATGACCTGCAGGGATAGTATGAGGGGATATGAAGACAAGAAGTTGTTGTAATTTTTATTACATTATGATGTAATGAAAGACTTATGAATATATCTAGTGTTTCCAAGACTACTAAACTAATCGGTCTTTCGAGACATGATCCTTTGTGATCATGCCAATGTTATGTAATAATGCACCGACTCTGGGGTATCTAGGATCGGAGCATTACAGTTGGTATCAGAGGAAGTTTAGTACAAACCTTGGAAACTAGATTTAGATAAACTCTGATTAGAGCACGTAGACCTAAGATGAAATTTGAGGATTAGTATAGAAGAACTTCCTAGAATTTTGGTATTGTAGAGATTTTGTGAGTTTTCCGAGCAATAAATCCCTGTCTGGATACGAGCAGGTAGAGGCGGCTCTGGCACAGATGTACCTAGGGGTAAAACCCGAAAACACCACTTTGAGCTAGACTCGAACGGGAACTGGTGCACGACAACGGGCCTTGTTGCACTCTTGGTTACGACACTCTCGGGTGATATGCTTTGGATAATTTACATTTTCTTTACTAACCGATTTGATGTATTAAATATATAAGATGAGAGTAAATAACCTTGGTTAATCGTAATGTGTTTCAAATTGATAATATGGTGACATGTTAATCTCTAAATGATTTTATGACTACTATTACTCACACAATTATTTCTAGTTTTAGTCAATGGCTGGATTCCAAAAAAGTCATAGTGACTTTGAGAATGATGTACAAGGTGGGAACGGTGGTGGAAATGAGAAAAAAAATGGAATGTTGATAGGCATAACAGATATCATCTTTATGCCAAATAAATTTTCCAAAAATATGATCAATGATATATATATTAACCAATTCCCAGACTCAACAAAGAAGAGAAAGGTGATGAATGATAAGAGCTCCAACAGTGGAGACCATAGAGAAAGGAATCCTCAATTTTCATCATGCAGGAAATGTGGAAGGAGACACCCAGGAAAGTGTCTCAACGGGAAAAAGAAATGCTTTACATGCAGGAAGGAAGCACATAAAGTGAAGAATTGCCGAAGAAAAATGAAGAGTACTATGGAAGAAGAAAAAAATGGTCCCAAGAGTCCATTTACAGTCATTTTCCGTAAATATAGGGGACCTGGCCATTACCCGAGTGAATGCCCTATTCTATAGGATATTTTCTTGGTCAAAGATGAAGCTATGTGGAAATAAATGGTTGGATAAATGTTTAAAAAGTATTAGTTCTCCTTTTTGATAGGTTTACATTGGAATAATTTTTTCTTGTAATTTTAACTCTACAGTTTTCCATGTGAGAATGATATTTTAGGAAGAATTATCTTTTCTCTTGTGAATATAGTTATAAATAAACATTTAGTTTTATATGATCGTTGGGTTTGAGGCAGTTATAAGTTATTATAATTTGTGATGAAAATGAAAGGTATGAGATAAGATTTGTGGTTAAATTATGTTATTGTTATTTTGAGGGATTTATCTCATTTTGGTAATGTTATAAAATATAGTTTTTGAAAAAGGACAACATGCAGACCATGTGACAACCTATCGCGTCAGACAAAGCTGTGGGAATCGAACCCACAACCAAAGTGCGATTAGGATTTATTGCCTACCACTGGACTACGTGAAGTCCCTGGTTAGTGTGACTATTATTTTTCATTAAATGATTTTATTGAGCATTAATAATTTGATTTGGGATCTTATGTCTTATCAAATGAATACCCTTAGTATAGGAAAATGATTTGGTAATTAAGTGATAAATTTTATTTTGGAAGTTGTTCGCTTTGTTGTATGGAAAATAGAATAGTATGGGATTTCATTTGAGGAGTAATGGTGGATTTTTATCTATGTTTTTATTGCAGATTTATAGTGATTTGGTTTATTTATGGAAATGATCAGGTTAATTACTTTTAAGTATGTGACTTTAAGAGAAATTAATGTCGTTCAGAGATACAATTTAACGTGGAAGACTACATTCTTATATGTTTTGAGTTTCAATATTATTTTGGATTATATTGAATGATTTTAAGGACAATTGATTATTGAATGGTATTTATTTATCTTTGGGGTATTGATGGTTTAATTTTAGAAATTAAGATTAGTTTTTTTTCTCTAATGGAATATCCATTTGGGGGGTCATCAGATATTATACTAACCATTTTGGTTTTGATTAATCTCTAAAGATAAGGTAAATATATAGTTTATCCTACATGGATCATGTATTTCTATAGAAGTTTATTCTAGCTCTTCCATTGTGACCAAGTCTTCTTGAATACTCATTGTTCAAAAAAATTGAGTTAGTGGTAAAAAGTTATTAAATAATGAAACTCTACATAAAAATTAAGTACATCTCATTATGTTCTTAGTCAATATCATAAATGAATTCCTCGTCCTTATGTAATGGAACTTAAAACAAAAAAAATGTTGTCCGTTTACTTTTCCTACTGGGAGACTAAGGACTGTTTGTCCCAACAGAAGTTTGTAATTTTCTCATTGTTAACTTTCCTCTGATCATGTTTTCTATCCCTCTCCATCAGAACTGAACACTTAGTTTATCGTCCATATCCTTGTTTTCCTACATGGAATCCTAGTATGGGTTATCTTGGGTGACCTTTATACCTCTCTTCCTTTCTTTTAAAGTGATAGTTTTATTGACTCTTTTTCCGATGTGGGACATTCCATTATATTCTCAATCCCAGTTTTAAAAAAATTGCGAGGACGCAATTTATTGAACGAGGGGAGAATGTAAGACCCCAATATTCCACTGTACATTTCCCTTTGAATAATGCAATGACGTGCATTGTACGCAACTTCTAGATTCTAACACAACACAACCAATCAAACTAGCCGTTATGAATAGTAATACCTACTTTTTGAAATTTTATAAATTTTATCATTGGAAATGGACTTCCGTTTTAGATTCTTAATATCGAAATTAGGTTTGGGTGAAATTTTGGTACTTTTCGGATAACTTTCATATTTTGATGAATAGTGAAAATTACTAAATTTTAATTAAAAAAACTTTTTTAATAAAAATAATTAATAGTGATAAATTATTAATTTGAGTGGTTTTAAAGTATATTTATAATATATTTTTACAATTTAATACAATTTTGGTTATTGGATGAGATTTCACATATAAACCAGACATAAACAAGTGTCAATCTTTTGATAGTTATTATCTCTTAAAAACACGCTATTTATTTTGATGACGGGAATTAATTTTTAAAATATTTAATGCAACTGATATGTTTTGAATTTGGTAAAATAGATATCATTTTTGAATTCATAATATAAAATATATCTTAGGCCTAATGTTTGGTATTTTTCTGGAAACTTTCATTTTTTGATGAATAGTGAAACCACTAAGTGGTAGTTAAAAAATTGAATTTTTCATAAAACCTAATTTTTCCGCTTCTGCGAGTGGAATTTCGAAAATCCAAGAGACACGGTTAATCTAAAAGAGTAAAATGTGGTTCATTGAGATGAAAATAATTTTTGGTGAATAGTAACTTTTTACTTTTATTTACCACGGTTAAAAGTAAATAGGATAATTAAGGGTAAAAATGATATTAATATTATCCTAACAGATGTCCAAATTCTATTGAACAAGTTTATCTCGACCAAAAACAACCTTAGGAATAAAATATTATCATTTAGGTCTACTTGGATTAGATTAGGACATTTATTATTATTTAATTCAAAGAAGGGTTAAAAGCGTTAAAATCAATGTTTATTTACTAAAAAATTTTAATATAGGGTTACACATAAGATAAATTCGATTATAACTATTAATTATAAAGATAAAATAATTTCCTACATAAATATATTTTATTTATAATTTTTAGACATTAAATAATTTAATTTATATATGACACAATGATGATGCAGTAATTACCATATTAGTGAAAAATTAAAATAATTGATATTATAAATACCCAAATAAATATAATCGGAGATTTTTATTGAATTAAACTGATTTTATAGGTTAATATGACAAATTTGGATTGATTTAATTGACTTTTTTTGAAGTAATCATTCTGTTATGAGTTTCACAAAAATCAATTATTGAATAGTGTCAAAATTGACATAAAAGGGTTTTTAAAACAAATATTATATTATTAACTGATATTAAATTCCTAAAAATCCATGGTTCGGCCAAAAGACTTATATCATGATAGATGTATCATTAAAGGACCACTTGGGGGTCGATTGGATGTATATAGTAGGTTTATTAACCATATAATATAAAAATACAAAGAGACATTGTAAAAGTGAAACTAATTAACTAAGAGTTAATACTTAATGATAAGTTTAATATATTGACCCAAACCTGTCTAAATTCTATTGGTTGAGTTGTTTTAGACCTATACCCACCTTAACCTTTAAATAATCCACTTTGGAAACCGAATATGAATTTATTATAAAATAATATTTTTAGCTTTTCCAAAGGTTACCCTCACCCCTCTTATAAAAGGGCACTCCCCCTTCTCATTACTTCACACCTTCAAAGCCTTTTGGTTCGGCCTAACCCTTCCCAAATACTCTCTCGACTTCCCTCAATACAACCTAGAGGCCTTATTTGGATCAGAAAGCCATCATATGGAGCCCTTTTGATCAAATCAAAAGGAAGAACCCGAAGAAGAGGTAATGTTTTTACCACCTTTTTTTAAATTCTATTCTTCTTCAACATCTTCTTTCTTTGTTATTCACATTCTAAAATAATGAATCCAGTATCTCCTATATACTATAATATTATTATAAATATGGTACAACCATATTCAGTATTCTATCCATCCTTTGAATGACATTTCACCACACGTGCGTAAGTACGGCTTACCGTCTCAACGTCGTGGTGTAAATGACATTCAATAAATTATTATTTGAATCGGTATAATAATGATGTGTAATTAATGTAAATAATAATTATAAAATGATAATTATTCTGTATATATGATATACCATCCAATTATATATTATTTTGAACATCAAAAAAATGATATTGTCGCTCGTGTGTACGTATGGACTACCGTCTCCACGAAAGTGATGAGATTCATTCTCCACCGTATCAATTAAAGTATAATTATCATTTTATGATTTAAAAATAATGTTTAAGGACTTGATATAATTCTTGATATTAATAAGATACAACCTATCCATAACAAACACGTCTTACGTAACAAAGAATATAAAGGAAAACGAGTAAGTTAACACCCGAAATGACGATAATACTAATATATTATTAAAAAATCAATGTTAAAAGATCATATATGATAACATATTAATGTAAATGATTCTTTTATAATTCAATAACAATTATTTCACCATTATAAAGGAGTTTAACCTACCATATACAAAGGAAATATTACAAAGTAAGGGGTTTCTTATCTCACTTTTAATTCTGTGAGAATTCCATTCTTCACCACTTATTTATTACATGCGGTGTGTGTACTGCCCAAGTTTGTAGTAATTGTGTAATATAATTTAATTAATGTACATTTAAATCATCATTTTATGATTCTTCTTTCATGGGTGTATGTTTTGTATGTTACCAAATCAATAAGGGAATTTGAAATTTCAATTTCCACTCATTCGACTTTACGCATACTTCATTGATTAATTTACTCCAAGATTATGTGTGGAATCACTATTTATTTGATTATGTCATAATTTCCACTCCACTTTCTGTGGATATACTTTTTATACACATAATAACTCCATTGATAAATTCTCAAGTCATCAGTATGAACTTGATAAGAGTAATTTTTACTCAATCTCGATTTGTTGAGATAAACATCCAATTCAATGGTGTTGTTTTTACAAGAATATGTGTGAATGTCCTTTGATTTTTTTAAACTAAATATCTAGTAATATTTAGTGTATTTATATTTCTCACACATAATTATGTCGTTGATTTATCCTTAGCCTAATTATACAGCCTTTATGATAGATTTCATCTCAATTTACATTCCATTGAGACTTCTTTGTTGTTATACACCAAATCACTTTTATGTGGTGTATATAATGTACTTTCACATAGTATATCATGAATCCCTTTATTCTCATGATATTACAATGTTTTGATTACCTCAATTATTCTTATTCAAGTGTCTCTATTTTGGTTATAAACTCTAACTAAAATACAATTTTTAAATGTTTTAAAGACTTATTCTTCTAAATCTTGCTCATTAATGTCCATGTTTTAAAAATGGTTTTAGGGATTTATTTATATGGACATTAATGTTTTAAAATTAAAACTCTTTTTAAAAGTTTCAAAGTGGTATGGGAATCTTTGATTCAGAAATCTATTTTTAAAAGGCTTTTGAAAAATAGTGTGACTTTTAAATGATTTCAAGAAAAAGGGGGATATTTCTCTCAAATAGTTTTGATGATTATTATCATTTATGTCAATATCCATCATCATTCTCGATTGAGGTTAATCTGATACAATACAATCTTCTATATTGTATCAAATGAGTTATGTTTGACTGTGGATGTGCTATTTTTATACCATTCATGGTTTGTGGATAAAGTATTGACATTTCGTATGCTAGTTTTAATACGAATGTTTATGTTATGTTTAAAATTTTTCATATGAGGAATGCATTGGATTTAGTATGTGACGGGTGGAACCCGCTAAAGCTCCTCGATGCATCGGTAGGTCTCATTAGACAAACTAGTGTCTTGGCATAAGGCCTTGGCAAAATCTGATTTGTAGTCTTGGAACGAGGCCTTGGATATGTGGTTATGATAGTCTTCCATTATGCATTCCATCATTATGGAAGTGGTTATTGATATTGCATGTGATTGCTCGACTAGTAGAATACCCATGTGAATAATTAAATGGCATTATTTCATTTTATCATTTCCATATTATGCTAAAGTTCAAGTTTAAAAGGCTTTTTTTAGTTATAAATTTCTTTAGGTGTTAATTCTTATCTATGAAAGCTTCTGCTATATTGTTATCCATACTAAGCATTTGAGCTAACCCATTTCAATGTTTTATTTTTCCCAGGATGTGAAGAAATAATTTATGAATGACCTACAGGGATAGTATGAGGGGATATGAAGAAAAGATGTTGTTGTAGTTTTTTTACCTTATGATGTAATGTAAGACATATGAATATATCTAGTGTCTGCAAGACTACTAAACTAATTGGTCTTTCGAGACTTGATCCTTTGTAATCATGCCAATGTTATGTAATAATGCACCGACTCTGGGTATCTTGGGTCGGGGCGTCATACCCCAGGTTGACCCATGGATTGACTTGGTCGGCCATGACTCATCCATTAGGGTTAGGACATGTGTCAAGGTCATTTTATATTATTATAACATTACCTATATCTTAAATTTCACTAATTACCTTTAATCACGATTAATTTGACATAAAAGTTACTATTCACCAAAAATTATTTTAATCCCACTAAACCACATTTTACTTCCTAATGACAACCATGTATGTCGAATTTTTTAAAATCAAATCATAGAAGTGGTAATGTTTCATTTAAATGAACAATCGGTTTTTTAACTACCACTTAGTGGTTTCACTATTCATCAAAAATTGAAGTTTTTCAGAACAATGACAAAATTTCACCCTAAGCTATAATTGATATTCTGAATTCAAAAATGATGTCTATTTTACAAAATTCCAAACATATAAGTTGCATTAATTAATTTTATAATTAATTCCCACTGTCACAACAAATAGCATGTTTTTAAGGAACAATATATATCCAAAGATTGACAATTGTTTATGTCAAATTTCAATGTTAAATTAATTCTAATGACCAAAATTAGATAAAATGGTAAAAATATATTCAAAATATACTTTAAGCCCACTAAATATATAATTTATCACTATAAATTATTTTAAATAAAAAATTTGTTTTAATTATTTTTCACTATTCATAAAAAATGGAAGTTCTCAGAAAATTACAAAAAATTCAACATAGGATAATTTTGATATTATGATTACAAAAATGAAATCCATTTTGAAATATAAAACTTCTATAATTTTAAAAAGTGGGTAATACTATTCATAATGGCTACTTTGATTAGTCGCGGTGTGTTAGAACTTGAACTTGCGTACAATGCAAGCTATTGCATTATTGAAGGAGAAGTGTATCGTGAAATGTTGGTGTTTTAAATTCTCCCCTCCTTCAATAAATTTTGTCCTCACAATTTGAAAAATTTCTTCGAAAATAAAAGGTTGAAAATAGAAATACCTTTGTGGAAAACCCACATCGAAAATAAGGTTAATAAAAATATAACTTTAAAAGAATGAAAGAGAAGTACAAAGGTCACCCTAGATAGCCCATACTATGATTCTATAAAAATATGGATATAGAAGAAAAAAAACCAACACGGTCTGATGGAGAGTTGCAGAAAAAAGGATTAGGATAAAGTTAACCACAAGAAAATCCCAAACTTGTGATTGGTTAAACGGTCATTGAATCCCCAGTTGGAAAAGTTAACCGACAACGTTTTTGTTTTAAGATTCCTTTCATAATGTTGAGAAATTTATTTAAGAGATTTACTAAGAACGTAATGAAATATACTTACTTGCAATGTATACTTTCATTCTTTAATATATTTTTTACCAAAAACCCATCTTTCACTCCAAATGGTAACAGAACTCAAAAATATTCTTTTTATACTAATTGAATAAGGTTCCAAATATGACCACATACCATTTAGATTTGGAAAACTATTTTGTAAAAACTAGGGACTTCCTGTAGGCTAGTGGTATGTAATAAATTCCTGTCGCACTATGGTTGTCGGTTCGATTCCTGTAGCTTTGTCCGACGCGACGGGTTATCCCCCAACCTGGAGGTTGTCCTTTTCCTAAAACTATAGTATTATAATATTCCAAAAAAAAATATTCAGAAATGTTTTAACCTTAAACAATACTATCCAAATTTAAACATAACCCATTCCAACCTTTATAGTTATCCAAAACAACTCTATCCAGACTTTCTCTAAAAGGTCTCTAAATTCCAAAATCAACTGTAACATCAGATTCCCCAAACAGAGTAAAGGTTCTCTTATTGTCACATACTAAAAATATGATTACCTTCATCATATTAAAACCTTAATGAAAACAACAAGAACTGTAGTACAATCCTTATATATATCACATTATTCTTATAACCAAAATATATTTCATGAGTCCAAAAGCACCAATACATTAATTATTCCACTTCAACTGTAGTAACAGAATAAGATTGTCTTTGATCCCTTGGCCTTTTCTGAGGTAACTTTCCCTGGCGCTTAGTACATTCATTTGCATAATGCCCCATTTCCCTACAATTGTAGCATTCAACATTGATAGCCTCATTCTTTCCCTTACAATCACGAGCCTGGTGACCTTTTTCTCCACATTAGTAACAAACTCCCATTCCCTTTAGGCAAGTACCATGGTGATTCTTCCCACAATTATTGCATAATGTAAAATCCTTCTTTCCCTTTTCCATTTATCTGTCTCTTGTTCCATCATTCTCTTCTTCTATTTCTTTAATTTATTGTCATAAAATTTAGAGAATTCCTTTTCTGTCTTGATAGCACAGGAGACTATATCTTCGTATGTTGAGAAGTATTGGGATATTAATGCTCGACGAAGAAACGGTTTTAACCCATCAATGAAACGATCAATCTTACTTCTTGGGTTACGTATATAATCTGAAGCATGCCTCACTAACCTTGTAATGTATGCCTCATACTTTGCGACATTCTCATCCTCCTTCTGCATCAGACTCAGAAATTGTCTTTCCATATCTGCTCGATGGTTATGAGGAAAGTATTCTTCTAAGAAAATTTCCTTAAAATCCCTCCATTACATACTTGAAACTTCTTCATCTTCCTTTATGTTTTGATTCAGCGACCACCATTGATCGTTATCTTCAGTGAGGCGGTAGACTGCCATGACAACCTTCTCCCTTTCGCTACTCCACAAGGTGTGGAATATTTTCTCTATGGAGTTTATCCATTGATCATCTACTAATGGATTTGTACCCCCATTAAATGATGTCGGTTGTTTCCTCATGAAGAGATCTAACATTGATCCTCCACGTTACGGATCAGGGTGCTCCATACGATTAAGGTTATTATTCATAACCTGAGTGAGTTGTCCAAGTATAGTAATAAGTTGATCAGCACCAGTTGTATCTCCAGCTCCACAATAATTATCTTGAGCAGGAGGGAAATCCCTTCACGGAGTGCGTGCATTGATATGGGTTCCATTCCTCCCACTAGGCACCATTTCTAAACAATGTCATAAACTAGATTTGTTTACGAATTAAAATACATAATTCCATACTTATAAAACACTTAACATAAATTAAACTATTTATGGATATAATCCATAATCATAAAAATGTTTTGATTGAAAAATTATATACTCATAAGCCCTTCATAATGGTTTGTAATGAAAACCATAATTATCCTAAGCATATCCCCCGGGAGTGTCGAAACCAAGAGTGCAGCAAGGACCGTTTTCATGCACTAGTTCCCATTCGAGTCTATCACAAAGCGGTGTTTTCAGGTTTTACCCCTAAGTACATCTGGGCCAGAGCCGCCTCTACCTGCTCGTATCCAGAAAGGGATGTATTGCTCGGAAAACTCAGAAAATCTATCTAATACCAAAATTCTAGGAATTTCTTCTATACTAATCCTCAAAGTCTATCTTAGGGCTATGTGATCTGATCAGATTTTATCTAAATATAGCTTCAAAGGTTAGTACTAAACTGCCTCTGATACCAACTGTAACGCCCTGACCCCAGTTACCCAGAGTCGGTGCATTATTGGGTAACATTGGCATGATCACAAAAGATAAAGTCTCGAAATACTGATTAGTTTAGTAGCCTTGGAAACACTAGATACATTCATAAATGTTACATTACATCATAAAGTGATAAAATACAATAACATAGCCTCAATTTTCCTCACTCATAACCCCTTCAGACTATCCCTATAGGTCATTCCTAAAATACTTCTTCATATCCTGGAAAAATTAAAACATTGAAAGGGGTGAGCTCAGATGCTCAGTAAGGATAAAAATATAGCAGAAGCTTTCATAAATAAACATAAACATTTAAGGCAATGTATAACTAAACAAAATCCTTTTAAACATGAACTTCAACATTATATGGAAAAATTAAAATGAAATAATTCCATTTACTTATTCACATGGATATTCTACTGGTCGAATAATCACGTGCAATATCAATAACCAGTTTCATAATGATGGAATACATAATGCCAGACTATCATAACCACGTATCCAAGGCCTCGTACCAAGACTAAAAATAAGATTTTGTCAAGGCCTCGTGCCAAGACAATAGTTTGTCTCATGAGACCTACTGATGCATCGAGGAGCTATAGCGGCCTCCACCCGTCACTTATTAAGTCCAATTCATGCCTCATATGAACAGGTTTAAATATATCATAAACCATAACATAATCATATCACATAAAACATGCATAAAGAAAACATAAAATTTCCACATTTCAATCACAAGATATCAATACAACACATTGATATAATAAAACCATTTTCAAAACCATTTTCAATACCAAAATAAACGAAAATTAAAACTTTGTAATTATTTTTCATTTAAAAAAAGTTATGGCTTGTAGAGGAAGCAGAAACTCAAATTATGGTCACGGCGGTAGAGAAGTCGTTGTCGCCGTATACGTACGACAAAAAAACATTTCCTTTTTTCATTTAGTAAAATGCTTCGTATAAAAAAGATTCCTTTTGAATAAACGTAAAAGTCAAAGGGGTTTATACTCCGTATAAAAGAAAGTTGTGTATAAAACAAAATATGCCTCAATGAAAGGAGATTGAGACGAAGTCCCTTACAAAAATAATTTTTCTAAATAAAATAGATCTATTATGTGTATTAACTATAAGTACATATACAGAAAGTAAAAATACAAGATAGGACCTAATAATATCATGACATCATTTTAAAGTAGGAGATTAACCCAATGAATGGAAATTGGGATAAGAAGTTCCCTTAGCTTGTGTCCGACTTGACTCAATCATTCTTTAACATATAGAGTTTATTTATATTTTCTTAATAACCTGTTCCATGTTCATTATTCCTCTTATATCACTTATTACCATGTTATTAACATTATGTAATTATTTAAGTCAATAACGGTCATTTTGTCGATCTTTGGTACTTGAGTCAAAAATAAACATCTTATAATTACAAGTTATTCATGTGGTGAAATTCCCATTATATCGAATATTATATTCATGATGTAGATATCATATATATCATATATATATATATACAGTATATACATTCATTTATAATATAACATAACATTTAGAGGTAAGAAATGAAATGCACCGTTCATGGAGACGGTAAGCCGTACGTATGCATGAACGCTACTTTCATTTCTATTTCGTATTTAATGGAATGAAATTATAATTATATAAAGGTATACTATAATTCCAGTATAATATAATTTATAATACCATTTACTCCATCCTTCATACATCCCACATGTGGCATTAACGATTCACATCACTTTGAGGGGGCCGTAGTCCGCACTTCCTAAAATGAAAATATCTCGTTTACCCATAATGGAAACCATAAAGGTATGACAAAAATGAAAAACACAAAAGCTTAATTAAAACATAAACATATTATATATCATATATAAATATAGTGACATATTAATGGACACCTTTTAAGGTGTTATATGAGTTTTCAACAATTGTCGTTTCGTGAGGCATAAATGCGTCATCCACAAAAACAGTATGTTCTTTAACCATTAGATGTATGTGTGTGTAATTTTAGATTGAATCCTTTTTATAACAACATCCTAGTATATTGATGATACCGGTGTTGTTACAAATTAAATGAATAAAAATGGTTTATGGGGTTGGAGAAGAAAAATAAAACTTAAGAACACAAGAGAACACACTTCCTTTAAAACAGGTAACTCTTTTTGATTTGAGCTCAAAGGCTTCCTTCAGAACACTTCTGACTAATGTGAGGCTTCTAGGAGTAATACTGGGATGTGGAGAGACAAAATGGGTAGGTTTTGGCTGAGCCAAAGGCTTTATTGGTGCGGGTAAGGTAGTATAGGTGGGGGCCTTTTAAAAGAGGAGAGGAGGGGCACTTTTGGAATGTTATAAAAGGTTACTTTATTATAAAATGTTTTTCAGATTTAAAAGGTCCCAAAATTAAATATTTCTATGATAAGGTGATAAGAGTTCTAAATCCACCCATCAAATAGGTTTTTGACATGTGTAGGTCTTAGATTTTACATTATCTTTTCATTTTATTTAAATCGTAAAATAATGAGGTAATCGCTGCATCATCATGGTGTCATAAATAATTTAATTTATTTAATGTCTAAAAATTATAAAAAACCATAATGATGTAAGAAATATCTTTATATTTCTAATGAATATTTATAGTCGAAACTATGACTTGTATATCCCCATTTAAAAATTGTTTTAGTAAAACAACTCATGTTTTTGACATTTTTATTTTAACATTAAATAAAAAGTTTTTAATGACATTTTCCTACCAAAGTGGCTCCATGGGGTCCCCAAGTTGACCCATGGATTTTCTTGGTCGGATATTACTCATCAAATAGGGGTAGGACATGTGTCAAGGTCATTTCATATTATTATAACATTATCTTTACCTTAAATTTCACTAATTACCTTTAATCAGGATTAATTAGACTTAAAAGTTACAATTCACCAAAAATTATTTTAATCCCACTGAACCAAATTTTACTTCCTAATGACAACCATGTATGTCGGATTTTTGAAAATCAAATCACAGAAGTGGTAATGTTTCATTTAAATGAACAATCAGTTTTTTAACTACCACATAGTGGTTTCACTATTCATAAAAAATTGGAGTTTTTCAGAACAATGCCAAAATTTCACCCAAAGATATAATTGATATTCTGAATTCTAAAATGATGTCTATTTTAAAAAATTCAAAACATATAAGTTGCATTAATTAATTTTATAATTAATTCTCGCTTTCACAACAAATAGCATGTTTTTAAGAAACAATATATATCCAAAGATTGACAATTGTTTATGTCCAATTTCAATGTAAAATTAATTCTAATGACCACCATTGGATAAAATTGTAATAATATATTCAAATTATACATTAAAACCACTAAATAGTATTATTTATCACTATAAATTATTTTAATTAAAAAAGTTGTTTTAAGTATTTTTCACTATTCATAAAAAATTGGATGTTCTGATGAAATTACAAAAAATTCAACTTAGGATAATTTTGATAATACGAATACAAAAATGAAGTCCATTTTGAAATGTAAAATTTCTATAATTTTAAAAAGTGTGTATTAGTATTCATAACAGCTACATTGATTAGTCACGGTGTGTTAGAGATCGAACTTGCATATAATGAAAGCTATTACATTATTGAAAGAGAAGCGTATCATGAAATCTTGGGGTTTTACATTCTCCCATCCTTCAACAAATTGCGACCTTGCAATTCGAAAATGTTCATAGAAAATTAGAGGTTGAAAATAAAAAATACATTTGTGGAAAACCCACATCGGAAATAAGATTAATAAAATTATAACTTTAAAAAAAATGCAACAGAAGTACAAAGGTCACCTGAGATAGTCCATACTACGATTCTATGAAAACATGGATATGGAAGAAAAACAAACCGTCATGGTCTGATGGAGATTTATAGAAAATAGGATTAGGAGAAAGTTCGCCACAAGAAAATCATAAACTTGTGATTGGTTAAACGGTCATTGAATCCCCAGTTAGAAAAGTTAACCGACAATGTTTTTGGTCTAAGTTAACTTTCATAAAGTTGAGAAATTTATTTAAGAGATTTACTAAGAACGTAAGGAAATATACTTACTTGCAATGTTGACTTTCATTCTTTAATAATTTTTTTACCACAAACCCATCTTTCACTCCAAATGGTAACAGAACTCAAAAATATTCTTTTTTATCCTAATTGTATAAGGTTCCAAATATTATCACATACCATTTTGACTAGGAAAACGTATTTTGTAAAATCCAGGGACTTCCTGTAGGCTAGTGGTAGGTAATAAAGGCATGTCACACTATGGTTGTGTGTCTGATTCCTGTAGCTTTGTCCGACGCGACGGGTTGTCCCCCAACCTACAGGTTGTCATTTTACAAAAACTATAGTATTATAATATTCCAAAAAAAATATTCAGAAATGGTTTATCCTTAAACAATACTATCCAAAGTTAAACATAATCCCTTCCAACCTTTACAGTTATCCATAATACCTATGTCCAAACTTTCTCTAAAAGGTCTCTAAATTCCAACATCAATTGTAACATCAGATTCCCCAAACAGAGTAAAGTTTCTCTTATTGTCACATACTAAAAATATGATTACCTTAATCATATTAAAACTTTAATGAAAACAACAGGAACTGCAGTAAAATAATTATATATATCACATTATTCTTATAACCAGAATATAATCCTTGAGTCCAAAAGCACCAATACATTATTTATTCCACTTCAAATGTAGTAACAACATAAGATTTTCCTTGATCCCTAGGCCTTTTCTGAGGTATGTTTCCCTGACGCTTAGTACATTCATTTGCATAATGCCCCATTTCCCTACAATTGTAGCATTCAACATTGATAGCCGCTTCCTTTCCCTTAAAATCATGAGCCTGGTGACCTTTTTCTCCACATTTGTAACAAAATCCCATTCCCTTTAAGAAAGTACACGGGTGATTCTTCCCACAATTATCGCATAATGTAAAATCCTTCTTTCCCTTTTTCCCTTTATCTATCTCTTATTCCACCATTCTCTTCTTCTCTTACATTACTTTATTGTCATAAGATTTAGAGAATTCCCTTTCTGTCTTGATTGCACACGAGACTATATCTTTGTATGTTGAGAAAGATTGTGATATTAATGCTCGATGGAGAAATGGTTTTAACCAATAAATGAAACGATCGATATTACTTCTTGGGTTACATATATTATCTGCAGCATGCCTCGCTAACCTTGTAATGTTAGCCTCATACTTTGCGACATTCTCATCCTCCTTCTACCTCAGACTCAAAAATTGCCTTTCCATATCTGTTTGGTGGTTATGAGGAAATTATTTTTCTAAGAAAATTTCCTCAAACTCCCTCCATTCCATACTTGATACTTCTTCATATTCCTTTGTGTTTTGATTCAGCGACCACCAATGATCGGCATCTCCAGTGAGGTGGTAGACTGCCATGACAACCTTCTCCCTTTCGCTACTCCCCAAGGCGTGGAATATTTTCTCTATGGATTTTATCTGTTGCTCAGCTACTAATGGATTTGTACCCCCATTAAATGTTGGCGGTTGTTGCCTCATGAAGCGGTCTAACATTGATCCTCCATGTTGCGGACCAGGGTTCTCCATATGAGTAAGGTTATTATTCATAACCTGAGTGAGTTTTCCCAGTATGGTAATAAGTTGATCAGTACCAATTGTATCTCCAGCTCCACAATAATTATCTGGAGCAGGAGGGAAATCCCTAAACGGATTGCATGCATTGATACAGTTTCCATTCCTCCCACTAGGCGCCATTTCTAAACAATCACATAAACTAGATTAGTTTATGAATTAAAATACATAATTCTATACTTATAAAACTCTTAACATAAATTGAACTATTTATAGATATAATCCATAATCATAAAAATGTTTTCTTTGAGGATGTATATACTCATAATCCCTTCATAATGGTTTGTAATGAAAATGATAATTATCCTAAGAATATCCCCCCGGAGTGTTGTAACCAAGAGTGCAGCAAGGCCCGTTGTCGTGCACCGGTTCCCATTCGAGTCTAGCTCAAAGTGGTGTTTTCGGGTTTTACACCAATGTACATATGTGCCAGAGCCACCTCTACCTGCTCGTATTCAGACAGGGATGTATTGCTCGGAAAACTCACAAAATCTCTATAATTACAAAATTCTAGGAAGTTATTCTATACTAATCCTAAAAGTATATCTTAGGGCTATGTGCTCTAATCAGAGTTTATTTGAATATAGTTTCCAAAGCTAGAACTAAACTACCTCTGATACCAACTATAACTCCCCGACCCTAGTTACCCAGAGTCGTTTCATTATTGCGTAACATTGGAATGATCACAAAAGATCAAGTCTCGAAAGACCGATTAGTTTAGTAGCCTTGGAAACAATATATAAATTCATAAATGTTACATTACATCATAAAGTGAAAAACTAAAATAACATATACTCCATTTTCCACACTCATATCCCCTTCAGACTATCCCTGCATGTCATTCCTAAAATACTTCTTCACATCCTGGAAAAATTAAAACATTGAAAGAGGTGAGCTCAGATACTCAGTAAGGATAACAATATAAAAGAAGCTTTCATAAATAAACATAAACATTTAAGGCAATGTATAACTAAACAAAAGCCTTTTAAACATGAACTTCAACATAATATGGCAAAAGAAAAATGAAATAATGCCATTTACTTATTCACATAGATATTCTACTGGTCGAATAATCACATGCAATATCAACAACCACTTTCATAATGATGGAATGCATAATGCCAGACTATCATAAACACGTAGCCAAGGCCTTGTGCCAAGACTACAAATAATATTTTGTCAAGGCCTCATGAAAAGACACTAGTTTGTCTCATGAGACCTGCCGATGCATCGAGGAGCTATAGCGGGCTCCACCTGTCACTTATTATGTCCAATGCATTCCTCATTTGAACAGGTTTAAACATATCATAAACCATAACATAATTGTGTCACATAAAACATGCATAAAGGAAACATAACATTTCTACATTTCAATCACAAGATATCAATACAACACATTGATATAATAAAAACATTTTCAAAACCATTTTCAATACCAAAATAAAAGAAAATTAAAACATTTTAATTATTTTTCATTTAAAAAAAGTTATGGCTTTTAGAGGAAGCCGAAACTCAAATAATGGTCAGGGCGGCGGAGAAGTCATTGTCACCGCATACGTATGACAAATAAAACATTCCTTTTTGTCGTTTAGTAAGATGCTTCGTATAAAAAATATTTCTTTTGAATAAACGTAAAAGTCAAAGGGGTTTATACACCGTATAAACCCCTGTTGTGTATAAAACAAAATATGCCTCAATGAAAGGTGATTGAGACCAAGTCCCTTAAAAAGGTCATTTTTTTAAATAAATTAGATCTATTATGTGTATTAACTACAATTACACATAAAGAAAGTAAAAATACAAGATAGTACATAATAAAATCATGACATAATTTTAATGTAGGATATTAATCCAAAGAATGGAAATTGGCTTAAGAAGTTCCCTTACCTCATGTCCGACTTGACTCGATCGTTCATTAACCTCATGAATAATAAACTAGAGATAGTTTATATTTTCTTAAGAACCTTTTCATGTTCATTATTCCTTTTATATCACTTATTACAATGTTATTAACATTATGTAATTATTTAATTTAATAACGGTCATTTTGTCGATCTTTGGTACTTGAGTCAAAAAGAAACTTCTTCTAATTACAAGTTGTTCATGTGGTGAAATATACATTATATCTAGAATTATATTAATTATTTAGATATCATATATATCATATATATCTAGTATAGACATGCATTTATAATATTACATAACATTTAGAGGTAAGAAATGAAATGCACCATTCAAGGAGACAGTAACCCGTACATACGCATGACCGCTACTTTCATTTATATTTCATATTTAATGGAATGAAATTATAAATATATAAAGGTATACTATAATTCCAGTATAATATAATGTATAATACCATTTACTACGTCCTTTATACATCCCACATATGGCATTAACGATTCAAATCACTTTGAGGGGGCGGTAGTCCGCACTTCTGAAAATCAAAATATCGTGTTTACCCATAATGGAATCCATAATGGTATGCCATAAATGAAAAATACGGAAGCTTAATTAAAACCTAAACATATTATATATCATATACAAATATAGTGACATCTTAATGTCCACCTTTGAAGGTGTTATATGAGTGTTGAACAATCATCGTTTCGTGAGGCAGAAATTCTCCATCCACATAAACCGTATGTTCTTTAACCATTAGATGTAGGTGTGTGTACATGTAGCTCAAATACTTCTTATAGAAAATACTATTATATTTAGGATACTGGTTTTGTTACAAAATAAATGAATAAAAAGGTTTTAGGGGGTTGGAGAAGCAAAATAAAACTTAAGAACACAAGAGAAAACACTACCTTTAAAACGGGTAACTCTTTTTGGTTTGAGCTCAAAGGCTTCCTTGGGAATACTTAATCCCAGATTGAGGCATGTAGGAGTAATATAGGGATTTGTACAGACAATATGGGCAGGGGTTGGCTGAGAAAAATTCTTGATAGGTGTGGGTAAGGTGGTAGAGGTGGGGGCCTTTTTTAAGAGGAGAGGAGGGGCACTCTTGGAAAGTTATTAAAGGTTACTTTATTATAAAATGTTTTTCGGATTTAAAAGGTCCCCGAATTATAAATTTATAGTATAAGGTGATAATAGTTCTAAATACACCCATTAAGTAGGTTTTTGACATGTTTAGGTCTTAGATTTTACATTATCATTTCATTTTATTTAAATCGTTAAATAATGAGGTAATCGCTGCATCATCATGGTGTCATAAATACTTTAATTTATTTAATGTCTAAAAATTATAAAAAAATTATCATCATGTAGGAAATCTTTTTAGATTTCTAATGAATATTTATAGTCAAAACTATGACTTTTATAACCCATTTAAAAATTGTTTTAGTCAAACACCTCATGTTTGTGACATTTTTATTTTAACATTAAATAAAAGGTTTTTAATGTCATTTTCCTACCAAGGTGGCTCCATGGGGTCCCCAAGTTGACCCATGGATTTTCTTGGTCGGCCATGACTCATCCAATAGGATTAGGACATGTGTTAAGGTTATTTAATATTATTATGACATTATCTTTACCTTAAATTTCACTAATTACCTTTAATCGCGATTAATTAGACTTAAAAGTTAATATTCACCAAAAATTATTTTAATCCCATTGAACCACATTTTACTTCCTAATGACAACCATGTATGTCGGATTTTTGAAAATCAAATCACAGAAGTGGTAATGTTTCATTTAAATGAACAATCGGTTTTTTAACTACCACTTAGTGGTTTCACTATTCATCAAAAATTGAAGTTTTTCAGAACAATGCCAAAATCTCACCCTAAGATATAATTGATATTCCAAATTCAAAAATGATGTCTACTTTAAAAAATTTCAAACATATAAGTTGCATTAATTAATTTTATAATTAATTTCCGACTGTCACAACAAATAGCATGTTTTTAAGAAACAATATATATCAAAAGAATGACAATTGTTTATGTCCAATTTCAATGTTAAATTAATTTTAATGACCACCATTGGATAAAAGTTTAAAAATATATTCTAATTATACTTTAAAACCACTAAATAGTATAATTTATCACTATAAATTATTTTAATTAAAAAATTTGTTTTAAGTATTTTTCACTATTCATAAAAAATTGAATGTTCTCAAAAAATTACAAAAAATTCAACTTAGGATAATTTTGATATTATGAATAAAAAAATGAAGTCAATTTTGAAATATAAAATTTCTATAATTTTAAAAAGTGGTTATTACTATTCATAACGGCTACTTTCATTAGTCGCGGTGTGTTAGAACTCGAACATGCGTACAAATGCAAGCTATTACATTATTGAAAGAGAAGCGTATCGTGAAAGATTGGGGTTTTACATTCTACCCTACTTCAATAAATTGCATCCTCGCAATTTTAAAATGTTTTTAGAAAATAAAAGGTTGATAATAGAAAATACCTTTGTGGAAAACCCACATCGGAAATAGGGTTAATAAAAATATAACTTTAAAAGAATGAAAGAGAAGTACAAAGGTCACCCGATATAGCCCATACTATGATTCTATGAAAATATGGATATGGAAGAAAAAAAAACCATCAAGGTCTGATGGAGAGTTGTTGAAAACAAGATTAGGAGAAAGTTAACCACAAGAAAATCACAAACTTGTGATTGGTTAAACGGTCATCGAATCCCCAGTTGGAAAATTTAACCGAAAACGTTTTTGTTTTAAGTTACCTTTCATAAATTTGAGAAATTTATTTAAGATATTTACTAAGAATGTAAGGAAATATACTTACTTGCAATTTAGACTTTCATTCTTTAATAAATTTTTAACCACAAACCCATCTTTCACTCCAAATGGTAACAGAACTCAAAAATATTGTTTTTTATCCTAATTGTATAAGGTTCCAAATATTATAACGTACCATTTAGATTAAGAAAACTTATTTTGTAAAAACCAGGGACTTCCTGTAGGCTAGTGGTAGGTAATAAAGGCATGTCACACTATAGTTGTGTGTCTGCTTCCTGCAGCTTTGTCCGACGCGATGGGTTGTCCTCCAACCTGCAGGTTGTCATTTTACTAAAACTATAGTATTATAATATTCCAAAGAAATATTCAGAAATGTTTTATCCTTAAACAATACTATCCAAAGTTAAACTTAATCCCTTCCAACCTTTACAGTTATCCATAATACCTCGGTCAAAGTTTTCTCTAAAAGGTCTCTAAATTCCAACCTCAATTGTAACATCAGATTCCCCAAACAGAGTAATGTTTCTCTTATTGTCACATACTAAAAATATGATTACCTTAATCATATTTAAACTTTAATGAAAATAACAGGAACTGCAGTAAAATAATTATATATATCACATTATTCTTATAACCAGAATATAGTCCTTGAGTCCAAAAGCACCAATACGTTATTTCTTCCACTTTAAATTTAGTAACAACATAAGATTTTCATTGATCCCTAGTCCTTTTCTGAGGTATGTTTCCCTGACGCTTAGTACATTCATTTTCATAATGCCCCATTTTCCTACAATTGTAGCATTCAACATTGATAGCGTCTTTCTTTCCCTTACAATCACGAGCCTGGTGACCTTTTTCTCCACATTTGTAACAAAATCCCATTCCCTTTAGGAAAGTACCCAGGTGATTCTTCCCACAATTATCGCATAATGGGAAAACCTTATTTCCCTTTTCCCTTTATCTATCTCTTGTTCCACCGTTCTCTTCTTCTCTTGCTTTACTTTATTGTCATAAGATTTAGAGAATTCCCTTTCTGTCTTGATTGCACATGAGACTATATCTTTGTATGTTGAGAAAGATTGTGATATTAATGCTCAAAGAAGAAATGGTTTTAACCCATCAATAAAACGATCCATCTTAATTCTTGGATTACGTATATAATCTGCAGCATGCCTCGCTAACCTTGTAATGTTAGCCTCATACTCTGCGACATTCTCATCCTCCTTCTGCCTCAGACTCAGAAATTGCCTTTCCATATCTGCTCGATGGTTATGGGGAAAGTATTTTTCTAAGAAAATTTCCTTAAACTCCCTCCATTCTATACTTGATACTTTAATCTTCCTTTGTGTTTTGATTCAGTGACCACCAATGATCAGCATCTCCAGTGAGGTGGTAGACTTCAATGACAACCTTCTCCCTTTCGCTACTACCCAAGGCGTGGAATATTTTCTCTAAGGAGTTTATCCATTGCTCAGCTACTAATGGATTTGTACCCCCATTAAATTTTGGCGGTTGTTTCCTCATGAAGCGGCCTAACATTGACCATCCATGTTGCGGATCAGTGTTCTCCATACGAGTAAGGTTATTATTCATAACCTGAGTGAGTTGTCTCAGGATGGAAATAAGTTGATCAGTACTAGTTGTATCTCCAGCTCCACAATAATTATCTGGAGTAGGAGGGAGATCCCTACACGGAGTGCATGCATTGATATGATTTCCATTCCTCCCACTAGGCGCTATTTCTAAACAATCGCATAAACTAGATTAGTTTATGAATTAAAATACATAATTCCATACTTATAAAACTCTTAACATAAATTGAACTATTTATAGATATAATCCATAATCATAAAAGTGTTTTCTTTTAGGAAGTATATACTCATAAACCCTTCATTATGGTTTGTAATGAAAATGATAATTATCCTAAGCATATCCCCTGGGAGTGTCATAACTAAGAGTGCAGCAAGGCCAGTTGTCGTGCACCAGTTCCCGTAAGAGTCTAGCTCAAAGTGGTGTTTTCGGGTTTTACCCCAATGTACATCTGTGCCAGAGCCGCCTCTGCCTGCTCGTATCCAGACAGGGATGTATTGCTCGGAAAACTCACAAAATCTCTATAATACCAAAATTCTATGAAGTTATTCTATACTGATACTCAAAGTATATATTAGGGCTATGTGCTCTAATCAAAGTTTATCTAAATATAGATTCCAAGGTTAGTACTAAACTGCCTCTGATACCAACTGTAACGCCCCGACCCCAGTTACGTAGAGTTGTTGCATTATTGCATAACATTGGCATGATCCCAAAAGATCAAGTCTCTAAAGACCGATTAGTTTAGTAGCCTTGGAAACAATAGATACATTCATAAATGTTAGATTACATCAGAAAGTGAAAAACTACAATAACATAGTCTCCATTTTCCACACTCATATCCCCTTCAGACTATCCCTGCAGGTCATTCCTAAAATATTTCTTCACATCCTGGAAAAATTAAAACATTGAAAGGGGTGAGCTCAGATACTCAGTAAAGATAACAATATAAAGGAAGCTTTCATAAATAAAAATAAACATTTAAGGCAATTTATAACTAAACAAAAGCCTTTTAAACATGAACTTGAACATAATATGGAAAAAGTAAAATGAAATAATTCCATTTACTTATTCACATCGATATTCTACTGGTCGAATAATCACATGAAATATCAATAACCACTTTCATAATGATGAAATACATAATGTCAGACTATCATAACCACGTAGCCAAGGCCTTGTGCCAAGACGACAAATAATATTTGGTCAAGGCCTCATGCAAAGACACTAGTTTGTCTCATGAGACCTGCCGATGCATCGAGGAGCTATAGCGGGCTCCACCTGTCACTTATTATGTCCAATGCATTCCTCATATGAACAGGTTTAAACATATCACAAACCATAACATAATTGTATCACATAAAACATGCATAAATAAAACATAAAATTTCCAGATTTCAATCACATGATATCAATACAACACATCGATATAATAAAAACATGTTCAAAACCATTTTCAATACCAAAATAAAAGAAAATTAAAACTTTGTAATTATTTTTCATTTAAAAAAAAGTTATGGATTTTAGAGGAAGCCGAAACTCAAATAATGGTCAGGGCGGCGGAGAAGTCATTGTCACCGCATACGTATGAAAAATAAAACATTCCCTTTTGTCGTTTAGTAAGATGCTTCGTATAAAAAATATTTCTTTTGAATAAACGTAAAAGTCAAAGGGGTTTATACACCGTATAAACCCCTGTTGTGTATAAAACAAAATATGCCTCAATGAAAGGAGATTGAGACGAAGTCCCTTACAAAGATAATTTTTTAAATATAATAGATCTATTATGTGTATTAACTACAATTACACATAAATAAAGTAAAAATACAATATAGGACATAATAAAATCATGACATAATTTTAATGTAGGAGATTAATCCAAAGAATGGAAATTGGGTTAAGAAATTCCCTTACCTCATGACCGACTTGAATCGATCATTCTTTAAACTCCTAAATAATAAACTAAAAGTAATTTATATTTTCTTAAGAACCTTTACATGTTCACTATTCCTTTTATATCACTTATTACAATGTTATGAACATTATTTAATTATTTAAGTTAATAACGGTCATTTTGTCGATCTTTGATACTTGAGTCAAAAATAAACTTCTTCTAATTACAAGTTGTTCATGTGGTGAAATATACATTATATCCATAATTATATTCATTATTTAGATATAATATATATTATATATATCCAGTATATACATGCATTTATAATATTAAATAACATTTAGAGGTAAGAAATGAAATGCACCATTCATGGAGACTGTAAGCCGTACATACGCATGAACGCTACTTTCATTTGTATTTCGTATTTAATGGAATGGAATTATAATTATATAAAGGTATAATATAATTCCAGTATAATATAATGTATAATACCATTTACTATGTCCTTTATACATCCCACATATGGCATAAACGATTCAAATCACTTTGAGGGGGCGGTAGTCTGCACTTCCTGAAATGAAAATATCGCGTTTACCCATAATGGAATCCATAATAGTATGCCATAAATGAAAAATACAGAAGCTTAATTAAAACCTAAATATATTATATATCATATATAAATATAGTAACATCTTAATGTCCACCTTTTTAGGTGTTATATGAGTGTTGAACAATCATCGTTTCGTGAGGCAGAAATTCTCCATCCACATAAATAGTATGTTCTTTAACCATTAGATGTAGGTGTGAGTAAGTGTAGCTCGAATAATTCTTATAAAAAAATCATATTATATTTAGGATACTGGTTTTTTAAAAAAATAAATGAATAAAAAGGTTTTAGGGGGTTGGAGAATCAAAATAAAACTTAAGAACACAAGAGAAAACACTACCTTTAAAACGGGTAACTCATTTTGGTTTGAGCTCAAAGGCTTCCTAGGGAATACTTCATCCCAAATTGAGGCTTCTAGGAGTAAGATAGGGATTTGTACAGACAAAATGGGCAGGGGTTGGCTGAGAAAAAGGCCTGATAGGTGTTGGTATGGTGGTAGAGGTGGGGGCCTTTTTTAAGAGGAGAGGTGGGGCACTCTTGGAAAGTTATAAAAGGTTACTTTATTATAAAATGTTTTTTGGATTTAAAAGGTCCCATAATTATAAATTTATAGTATAAGGTGATAATAGTTCGAAATAAACCCATAAAATATGTTTTTGATATGTTTAGGTCTTAGATTTTATATTATCTTTTCATTTTATTTAAATCGTTAAATAATGAGGTAGTCACTGCATCATCATGGTGTCATAAATACTTTAATTTATTTAATGTCTAAAAATTATAAAATAACTATCATCATGTAGAAAATCTTTTTATCTTTCTAATGAATATTTATAGTAAAAAATATGACTTTTATAACCCATTTAAAAATTGTTTTAGTCAAACACCTCATGTTTGTGACATTTTTATTTTAACATTAAATAAAACGTTTTTAATGTCATTTTCCTACCAAGGTGGCTCCATGGGGTCCCCAAGTTGACCCATGGATTTTATGGGTCGGCCATGAATCATCAAATATGGGTAGGACATGTGTTATGATCATTTCATATTATTATAACATTATCTTTACCTTAAATTTCACTAATTACCTTTAATCGCGATTAATTAGACTTAAAAGTTAATATTCACCAAAAATTATTTTAATCCCATTGAACCACATTTTACTTCCTAATGACAACCATGTATGCCGGATTTTTGAAAATCAAATCACAGAAGTTGTAATGTTTCATTTAAACGAACAATCGGTTTTTTAACTACCACTTAGTGGTTTCACTATTCATCAAAAATTGATGTTTTTCAGAACAATGCCAAAATTTCACCCTAAGCTATAATTGATATTACGAATTCAAAAATTATGTCTATTTTAAAAAATTCCAAACATATAAGTTGCATTAATTAATTTTATAATTAATCCCGCTGTCACAACAAATAGCGTGTTTTTAAGAAACAATATATATCAAAAGATTGACAATTGTTTATGTCAAATTTCAATGTTAAATTAATTCTAATGACCACCATTGGATAAAATTTTAAAAATATATTCTAATTATACTTTAAAACCACTAAATAGTATAATTCATCATGATAAATTATTTTAATTAAAAAATTTGTTTTAAGTATTTTTCACTATTCATAAAAAATTGGAAGTTCTCAGAAAATTAAAAAAAATTCAACTTAGGATAATGTTGATATTAAGAATACAAAAATGAAGCCCATTTTGAAATATAAAATTTCTATAATTTTAAAAAGTGGGTATTACTATTCATAACGGCTACTTTGATTAGTCGAGGTGTGTTAGAACTCGAACTTGCGTACAATGCAAGTTATTGCATTGTTGAAAGAGAAGCGTATCATGAAAGCTTGGGGTTTTACATTCTCCACTCCTTCAATAAATTGCATCCTCGCAATTTGAAAATGTTCTTCGAAAATAAAAGGTTTAAAATAGAAACGACCTTTGTGGAAAACCCACATCGGAAATAAGGTTAATAAAAATATAACTTTAAAAGAATGAAAGAGAAGTACAAAGGTCACCCGATATAGCCCATACTATGATTCTATGAAAATATGGATATGGAAGAAAAACAAACCATCAAGGTCTGATCGAGAGTTGTAGAAAACAAGATTAGGAGAAAGTTAACCACAAGAAAATCAAAAACATGTGATTGGTTAAACGGTCATCGAATCCCCAGTTGGAAAATTTAACCAACAAAGTTTTTGTTTTAAGTTACCTTTCATAAAGTTGATCAATTTATTTAAGAGATTTACTAAGAACGTAAGGAAATATACTTACTTTCAATGTAGAATTTCAGTCTATAATAAATTTTTTACCACAAACCCATATTTCACTCCAAATGGCAACCAAACTCAAAAATTTTCTTTTTATCCTAATTGTATAAGGTTCCAAATATTACCGCATACCATATAGATTAGGAAAACTATTTTGTAAAAACTAGGGACTTCCTGTAGGCTAGTGGTAGTTAATAAAGGCCTATCACACTGTGGTTGTGGGTTCGATTCCTGTATCTTTGTCTGATGCGACGTGTTATCCCCCGACCTACAGGTTGTCCTTTTCCTAAAAATATAGTATTATAATATTCCAAAAAAAAAATTCAGAAATATTTTAACCTTAAACAATACTATCCAAAGTTAAACTTAATCCATTCCAACCTTTATAGTTATCCAAAATACCTCTGTCCAGACTTTCTCTAAAAGGTCTCTAAATTCCAAAATCAATTGTAACATCAGATTCCCCAAACAGAGTAATGTTTCTATTATTGTCACATACTAAAAATATGATTACCATCAACATATTAAAACCTTAATGAAAAAAATAAGAACTGCAGTACAATCCTTATATATATCACATTATTCTTATAACCAGAATATAATCCTTGAGTCTAAAAGCCCCAATACATTATTTTTTCCACTTTAACTTTAGTAACAGCATAAGATTGTCCTTGATCCCTTGGCCTTTTCTGAGGTATGTTTCCCTGACTATTAGTACATTCATTTTCATAATGCCCTATTTCCCTACAATTGTATAATTCAACATTGATAGCCTCTTTCTTTACCTTACAATCACGAGCCTGGTGACCTTTTTCTCAACATTTGCAACAAAATCCCATTCCCTTTAGGCAAGTACCAGGGTGATTTAACCCACAATTATCGCATAATGGAAAATACTTCTTTCTCTTTTTCCCTTTATCTATCTCTTGTTCCACATTTCTCTTCTTGTCTTGCTTTACTTTATTGTCATATGATTTATAGAATTCCTTTTCTATCTTGATAGCACATGAGACTATATCTTTGTATGTTGAGAATGATTCTGATATTAATGATCGATGGAGAAACTGTTTTAACCTATCAAAGAAACGATCGATCTTACTTCTTGGGTTACGTATATAATCTGCAGCATGCCTCACTAACCTTGTAAAGTTAGCCTCATACATTGCAACATTCTCATCCTCCTTATGCCTGCATTTCAATAGATGATCGATGGTTATGAGGAAAGTATTTTTCTAACAAAATTTCCTTAAACTCCCTCCATTCCATACTTGATACTTCTTCATATTCCTTTGTGTTTTGATTCAGTGACCACCATTGATCGGCATCTCCAGTGAGGCGGTAGACTGCCATGACAACCTTCTACCTTTCGCTACTCCCCAAGGCGTGGAATATTTTCTCTAAGGAGTTTATCCATTTCTCATAAACTAATGGATTTTTACCCCCACTAAATGTTGGCGGTTGTGGCCTCATAAAGTGGTCTAACTTTGATCCTCCACTTTGCAGATCAGGGTGATCCATACGAGTATGGTTGTTATTCATAACCTGAGTGAGTTGTCCCAGTGTGGTAATAAGTTGATCAGCACCAGTTGTATCTCCAGCTCCATAATAATTACATTGAGCAGGGTGGCAATCCCTACACGGAGTGCGTGCATTGATACGGTTTCCATTCCTCCCAATAGGCGCAATTTCTAAACAATGGAAAAAACTAGATTAGTTTATGAATTAAAATACATAATTTCATACTTATAAAACACTAAAAATAAATTGAACTATTTATGGATATAATCTATAAACATAAAAATGCATTAATTGAGGAAGTATATACTCATAATCCCTTCATAATGGTTTGTAATGAAAATGATAATTATCCTAAGAATATCCCCCGAGAGTGTTGTAACCAAGAGTGTAGTAAGGACCGTTGTCGTGCACCCGTTCCTGTTCGAGTCTAGCTCAAAGCGGTGTTTTCGGGTTTTACTCCTAGGTACATCTGTGCCAGAGCCGCCTCTACCTGCTCGTATCCAGACATGGATGTATTTATCGGAAAACTCACAAAATATCTATAATACCAAAATTCTAGGAAGTTCTTCTATACTAATCCTCAATGTCTATCTTTGGGATATGTTCTCTAATCAGAGTTTATCTAAATATAGCTTCCAAGGTTAGTAATAAACTGCCTCTAATACCAACTGTAACGTCCTGACCCCAGTTACCCAGAGTTGGTGCATTACTGCGTAACATTGGCATGATCACAAAAAATCAAGTCTCGAAACACCGATTAGTTTAGTAGCATTGGAAACACTACATACATTCATAAATGTTACATTACATCATAATGTGAAAAACTATAATGACATAGTCTCCATTTTCCACACTCATATCCCCTTCAGACTATCCCTGCGGGTCATTCCTAAAATACTTTTTCACATCCTAGAAAAATTAAAACATTGAAAGGGGTGAGCTCAGATGCTCAATAAGGATAACAATATAGCGGAAGCTTTCATAAATAAACATAAAAATTTAGGGAAATTTTTAACTAAAGAAAAGACTTTAAACAAGAAAATGAACATAATATGGAAAAAGTAAAATAAAATAATTCCATTTACTTATTCAGATGGATATTCTACTCATCAAATAATCACATGCAATATCAATAACCACTTTCATAATGATGGAATGCATAATGCCAGACTATCATAACCACGTAGCCAAGGCCTCGTGCCAAGACTAAAAATAATATTTTGTCAAGGCCTCATGCCAAGACACTAGTTTGTCTCATGAGACCTACCGATGCATAGAGGAGCTATAGAGGGCTCCACCCGTCACTTATTAAGTCTAATGCATTCTTCAAATGAACAGGTTTAAATATATCATAAACCATAACATAATCGTATCACATAAAACATGCATAAATGAAACATAACATTTCCACATTTCAATCACAAGATATCAATACAGCAAATTTATATAATAAAAACATTTTTAAAACCATTTTCAATACCAAAATAAAAGAAAATTACAAATTTGTAATTATTTTTCATTTAAAAAAAGTTATGTCTTGTAGAGGAAGCCGAAACTCAAATAATGGTCACAGCGGTGGAGAAGTCGTTGTCTCCACATACGTACGACAAAAAAAATTCCCTTTTTTCATTTAGTAAAATGCATCGTATAAAAAAGATTCCTTTTGAATATATGTAAAAGTCAAAGGGGTTTATACACCGTATAAAAGAAAGTTGTGTATAAAACAAAATATGCCTCAATGAAAGGAGATTGAGATGAAGTCCCTTACAAAGATCATTTTTTTAAATAAAATAGATCTATCATGTGTATTAACTATAATTAAACATAATCAAAGTACAAATACAAGATAGGACATTATAATATCATGACCTAATTTTAAAGTAGGAGATTAACCCAAAGAATAGAAATTGGGTTAAGAAGCTCCCTTACCTCGGGTCCGACTTGACTTGATCGTTCTTTACCTCCTGAATAATAAAAAAGAGATAATTTATATTTGATTAATAACCTTTTCCATGTTCATTATTCCTTTTATATCACTTATTACCATGTTATGAACATTATGTAATTATTTAAGTTAATAATGGTCATTTTGTCGATCTTTGGTACTTGAGTCAAAAATAATCTTCTTATAATTACAAGTTGTTCATGTGGTGAAATATCCATTATATCCAAAATTATATTAATGATGTAGATATTATATATATCATGTATATAATGTATATACATGCATTTATAATATTACATAACATTTAGAGGTAAGAAATGAAATGCATCGTTCATGGAGACGGTAAGTCGTACGTACGCATGAACACTACTTTCATTTCTATTTCATATTTAATGGAATGAAATTATAATTATATAAAGTTATACTATAATTATAGTATAATATAATGTATAATTACATTTACTCCATCCTTTATACATCCCACATATGGCCTTAACGATTCAAATCACTTTGAGGGTGTGGTAGTCCGCACTTCCTAAAATGAAAATATCGCGTTTACCCATAATGGAAACCATAAAGGTATGACATAAATGAAAAATACAGAAGCTTAATTAAAACAAAAACATATTATATATCATATTTAAATATAGTGACATATTAATGTCTACCTTTTAAGGTGCTATATGAGTGTTGAACAATCATCGTTTCGTGAGGCAGAAATTCACCATCCACAGAAACAATATGTTCTTTAACAATTAGATGTCGGTGTGTGTAAGTGTAGCTCTAATACGTCTTATAACAACATCCTGGTATATTGAAGATACTTGTGTTGTTACAAAACAAAAGAATAAAAAGGGTTTAGGGGGTTGGAGAAGCAAAATATAACTTAAGAACACAAGAGAAAACACTAACTTTAAAATAAGTAACTCTTTTTGATTTGAGCTCAATGGCTTCCTTGGGAAGACTTATTCCCAAAGAGAGGCTTTTAGGAGTAAGAGTGGGATGTGGAGAGACAAAATGGGAAGTGTTTGGCTGAGCCAAAGGCTTGATATGTGTGGGTATGGTGGTAGAGGTGGGTGCCTTTTATAAGAGGAGAGGAGGGGAACTCTTGGAAAGTTATAAAAGGTTACTTTATTATAAAAACTTTTTCGGATTTAAATGGTCCCAAAATTATATATTTCAAGGATAAGGTGATAGTAGTTAGAAATACACCCATCCAATAGGTTTTTGACATGTTTAGGTCTTCGATTTTACATTATCTTTAAATTTTATTTAAATCGTTAAATAATTAGGTAATCGCTTCATCATCATGGTGTCATAAATAATTTAATTTATATAATGTCTAAAAATAATAAAAATATATAATGATGTAGGAAATCTTTTTAGATTTCTAATGAATATTTATAGTCAAAAATATGACTTGTATAACCCCATTTAACAATTGTTTTAGTAAAACAACTCATGTTTGTGACATTTTTATTTTAACATTAAATAAAAAGTTTTTAATGTCATTTTCCTACCAAAGTGGCTCCATTGGGTCCCCAAGTTGACCCATGGATTGTATTGGTCGGACATGACTCATCCAATGGGGGTAGGACATGTTTCAAGGTCATTTAATATTATTATAACATTATCTTTACCTTAAATTTCACTAATTACCTTTAATCGTGATTAATTAGACTTAAAAGTTACTATTCACAAAAAATTATTTTAATCCCATTGAACCACATTTTACTTCCTAATGAAAACCATGTATGTCAAATTTTTGAAAATCAAATCACAGAAGTGGTAATGTTTCATTTAAACAAACAATCAGTTTTTTAACTACCACTTAGTGGTTTCACTATTCATCAAAAATTGATGTTTTTCAGAACAATGCCAAAATTTCACCCTAAGCTATAATTGATATTCCGAATTCAAAAATGATTTCTATTTTAAAAAATTCCAAACATATAAGTTTCATTAATTATTTTTATAATTAATTCCCGATGTCACAACAAATAGCATGTTTTTAAGAAACAATATATATCAAAAGATTGACAATTGTTTATGTCCAATTTCAATGTTAAATTAATTCTAATGACCACCATTGGATAAAATGGTAAAAATATATTCTAATTTTACTTTAAAAACACTAAATAGTATAATTTATCACTATAAATTATATTAATTAAAAAAGTTCTTTTAAGTATTTTTCACTATTCATAAAAAATTGGAAGTTCTCAGAAAATTACAAAAAAATAAACTTAGGATAATTTTGATATTACGAATACAAAAATGAAGTCCGTTTTGAAATATAAAATTTCTATAATATTAAAAAAGTGGTTATTACTATTCATAACAATTACTTTGATTAGTCGCGGTGTGTTAGAACTCGAACTTGCGTACAATGCAAGCTATTGCATTATTGAAAGAGAACCGTATCGTGAAAGCTTGGGGTTTTACACCATTGGACCCCAGGTCCTCCTCCACGTCGGTTCATTGACACCCAGGGAAGCCTCAGAACGCATGCCTCTAAATGCCACCATGTGAACTACGTGGTCTTTGATCCTCGCCAAGGTGAGGTACAAAGGATGCCTCCATGATGTTCGAGCCCAAAACCCAGAAGTTTCAACCACCTTCATGTCGGTTCGCCCCCGTCCTGCGTTACGTTAAACTATGGACCCCATCCAACGTTAAGTCATTGTGCCCCCATCCAATGGTATGCTGTTGTGTCCCAATCCGGTGTTATGTTGTTGAAATCCCCAATCGGTGGCAAGCCGTCTTCAGACAAACTGCGTGGAATTTGATTCCCTTCCACTGGGATACATAGGAAGCCTCTTCGAGGTTCAACCCCAAAACTATCATCATCCTCATGATTGTTCCAACCCATTCACCACCCCCCTCATGAAACCTTCCATCATCCATCCTGACTCCTACCCGGGTTGCCACATCCTATTGGGATCATGCCACTACATTCCCCGTTCCAACTAACAGTATTCAGGAGGCCACCCACGCGATGGCCCCAGTATTGGTGTTCCCTCTAGGGGATTCTTACATTTGATCCACTCTATTCAGTGTTCTAATCAGTCCGATCTGTCTCTGATTGACGTTAAATATGTGGAATACCCTTTGTTAGACAAGTGAAGTTGAGGAAAACCATAGATACATGCCCATGGAATATGATTCCCCGCATTTGATGTGGGATGCCGTGGGCTTCCGCATGCTCAAGAAGCCCAATAACAAGGGAGAGAAGACAGACATGCCAATCACTCAGCATCCATACATGCCAATGATCCCCAATGTGACTACTCCCCTAACCGAAGGTTGAAGCCCTAACCGGACCCCTTGGAATGTCCTGACAGAAGAAGTGTAATTAACTACCATCCATGAAGACATGGCACTAGGAGGAGTTTCACGAACAATGTCTTAAGTATATGAGGGATTCCCGGACAAGGTGACAAGTTCTGAGGAGGAATCCATGGAGGGAAGAATAGTCATCCCATAATCCTGTTTTGATCAAGGAGAAGATGCCCCTCAATAAGGACCAGATGCTGCCCGCCATTGGAAAGTGGGAATATGGGGCAACAAAGACCATGCCTCCCATTCCCGAATGAGACAGATGGGAGCTCCCCAGCGAAAGGGTCAATAACTGAAATGTTGTACCCAACGTGAAATTATTCTCCTCAATATGGAGATCAGTAGTGCTCGAGGCATCAATGGATTGACATGTCACCAGATCATGATACCTAGCACTGCGTCCTACCAAGAAAATAGCGGGCCTAGAGTGAAACTCACCGGATGTTGTGGTAGTAGAACATTGTACATCCTGTTCTGTGATGTTGTTAGCATAGCTCCCTCTTACCGATCACCGATGACGGGATGGTGTTGGGGCATTGGTCGTTGATTCCATTTTCTTTCAGCACTGATGAGTTCATCTCCCTGATTTTCATGAATCAAGTTACTACCTCAGGAACACGATCCATCCTTCCCATCTACGTAGGGGCAACGCCAACACAGCCACTCTGCATGGCTTCACTACTTCTAGGATGGCCTCCGCGTCCATGAATGTGGGGAACCCACGCCCCATCTCCCCTTCATAAATTATCCAACAAATGCCAATTAACGACCACATGCATCGTTATGAGGAGGGCGGAATCATCCCTATGAGGGATTTGGACCACTCAGATATGGAGGCTTCCATGCCTTGTCACCAATGCCTCCCCCGAGGGGTGCACAGGGAGCCATTACTCCCCACCCCGACATAAAACCACTTCGGGACCCTGTCCCCGGAGCGCTTTGACGAATCTCTACCTTTTGCTAACGAGGTAGGTGATGTTCGTCCCAGCTCGGTCAGAGTCCCAATCCAGGGGCTCCCAGCAAGGGCTCCCACCCAACTGCATTAGCGCCGCCGCCTAGTCTCGCTGGACGAGGAGCAGGTAAGCTATGTACCTACACCACCAGCCCCATTTGGTCTGACCTGATGCCAGCGTCTGGCACAAGCTGAAGAGGATGCCCACCAAAAGGCATCAACGTCGATGGCTATTTTGGCCCAAGCCACCGCTGATGAATATCGTCAGGTCCCTCCATAAAATGAGCATGGGAACTGATACGTCCAACTAGGATCGAGGCCCCAACCACCCCAATGGTATGCTAGGTCGACTCTCCTGGTTGGAGGTACAAATAGTGGTTTCCGTGAACCAACCCGCAGCGATGCCACCCTGTACAGAGATCCTCCCCGTACCACTACCACCCAAAGCGTGGGCCTTCCCCGCTTTGAGGATCGGCATGGAGGTTTTCCCCCTGATACCCCCAAACTGATTGAAGGACTCCCCCATAATAGTGATACTCAACACAGAAGAGTCTACCATGCCCATTACACTGGATATGGAGTCGTTCCTCCTTCTCCCGACCACCGGTGCAGGGACATTCCCCAGCCGGCCTCTCTCCAACATGCGGATCCTCCCTGCGTCTTCCCAACAACCAGTGAAGGTCCTCTTCACCCCAACAACCAGAGGGGTGAAGGCCAGCCTTGCTCCACCTACACCAATCATGGAGGTCCTCCCCATGCTCATTCTGATCCCAGCTGATGTTTTTCTGGATCTAGTGTTATCCATGAAGGTCCTACCCATGTACCCTTTGACATATGTCCAGGTGCTCCTCGCACCCAAACTTTCTTTGGTAGAAACCAGCTCCACCCTAGCACCAGTGAGGCTAAAGGACCCCATTTCAAGAATCAGACCTATCCCAAGGTGCCACCTAGGGGAAGGAAGACAGGCCATCGCCACCATAAGAAGAATTATAAGAAGGTCTGGACAGAGAACAAACCAGTCCATTTCTCAGACTCTAAAGTGGTGTATGACTCAACTCTGGAACCCTCCCCTGGCTCATCTGAGTTAAGGGTCAGGGCGGACACGAGTTTCATCATCCTGGTGCTCCCGGAATGTGAGGGTCATATGATTCCTGCCTCCCTCTGCAGGTATATCCATGAGGATGAGAATCTCGAGACCCCGCAGGTTGTGGTCGTGCAATCACCACTATCGTCACCTGAATCTATCTCTACCTCCACAAGAGATCATAGAGAGAAATTATAGGGACCAATGGAAGGCAAGCAACATCGCGGCCTATCACCAGTATCCCTAGACCTTGAGCCATGAGTGGCGGCTGTCATCCCGTCTAATCACAACGTAGTGGCAAGGTCTCTAATCTATTTGGAGGATAGCCCAAGAATCGACAGTCAGTCAGCCTGCTTTCCATACTCTCCACTGGCCACCCTGTAGTCCCAGTGGTCTGCCTCAGTACAAATACTAGTTACTCAGCCACCCCAAGTAGACTAGTGGGTAAATCCAGGGCTAGACCCAGAATCCGAGCCAATGATCTTCTGGAACATTCTCACGAGGAACTACTTCCCCGAGAAGTTTTGGCCCGTAGCGGCGCTGATCTTTTGCACACCAGAATCCCTCTCCCCAGAGGAGTTTGAATGTTTCCTCTAGACCCTCTGGGTGACCCGCTTTGGTCTTCTCCATTAGCGAGTGTCTTATCCTAGGAGACAAGCACACCATGAAGACATCGACAAATGATTTCGTCAGTTTGATCTAGCTGCGCTCCCTGTGGCCCAGCGCCCCGAGTCACCCGGCTACCGCAAGGCCCTCCAAGAGAAATTCATTCATAGTATCAAGCTACTCTGCAAAATTATCTAGTAGGATACCCCCACATGAAAATCCATTGCAGGGTGCAGTATGCCGCCCTCCTCTTCAGTTCTATTCTACGGCAGCCTGAATTTCTATACAATATTGAGCACATTCCCTAGGAAGCTTCATGGTCAACATGGCCGATATAGTGGGCGAGGAGGATGAGATAGAGCTTCTCAATGGAGAATTACCCCCAGAGGGTGTGCCACCATTTTTGGACCCATCAGGGAGGATTACTCATTAGCAGAGAAACCTCCTAGGTCTCCCTACGCCCATAGAGGCATTGGTACTCTGCCGGAATTCCAGAAAGGGCAATGAGCACATAGGAGTTGTCAAGAACTCTGACTCATCCACTTCAGTGAAGAAAATAGAGTAGGACCTTGAGAAGTCCATGTTGTGCCAGAAACATCCTGAGCGGAAGAGGTTGGTTGACAAACTCATGGCTGAGCATGTTGCAGAGCGACGACCAGACTACGGTGATCCTAGGCTGGGGTAGCAGGGGCAGGAACAAATACCTCTCGGCCATCTGCCCACTGAAAACCCTGATCATGCCACTTATGTGGACAAGGATGAAGCTGGATCTCATGGAAAGAGGGTACGGTATGTCCCCCCAAACCCTCCTGAATGGCACGACAATCCACAGAACCCTGCTCGGGCTCCCATGACCGCCCCAGGGGTCGCTCCACCAGCTTCTCCACGAGCAGCTGAGCCTATCTACTGTGTTTAATAACTCAACAATGAACTCATGATTCGGGATCCCCATCAAGACAAGGATCCCCACCCCGATGATCCTATAGCATGACTTATAGCCCACTTTAAGGCATTAGAAACTCAATAGGTGGAAATCCCACCAGATGGATAGCCATACATGACATTGGTGGATGATATGTCGGCGCCTCCAAGTTTCAAGAATCCCAACTTCTCCCCCTTTAACGGGACAGGGGAACAGCCACAGCACCTGGCCAACATCAACTCTAGATTTGGGCCCATCTTACGGACTCCAGCACTGCAGGAGGCTACCAAGCTCCGTTGTCTTGTTCTGACATTAGAGGGGCCGACATTGGTCTGGTACAACCAGCTCCCCATAAGATGTGTAACCATCTAGGAGGACCTTCGCAGGAAATTCCTATACCATTTCAGTTCCACCTCCCAGAAAACGAGCATTGTAGACCACTTAAAGTGCAAGCAAAGGTTTGATGAGTGAGTCACAAACTTTATTGCCTAGTGGAAGGGGATCACATACTCCCTTAACATGCCACTGTCTCTGGAGGAACTACTGACGATGTTCCTAGGGAATGTGAATACAGAACCGATTCCCTCCCTAATCCACCAGATATACCCTGGTGGATTTTGAGACTTCTCCAATAAGGCCCAGCACCTGGAGGAAGCCCTGAAATAGGTCGTCCAGGCATGTTCGTCGCCCTTTGTAATTTCAGAAAGAAGAGCTTCCAGAGCCGAGCCCATCACAGTGGCCCAAATAGAAGCCCCCGGCATACTAGAATTGCTACCAGTAGCACCGGCCTCATAGCCTCGAAAAGGCCCACCTCCTCAGGCGCAGCCTCTGGCTCAGCAGCATCCTCAGAATCGGAAAGCGCCCACACGGAATGCGCCACAACCGCCTAGGTAGGACTATCAGGGTCCACCTCCTTGGCAGGCCCCTCAGGAACATGGTCAGGGTCAGCCTCCAAAGGACCCCTTCCCAGACAGAAGAAACTGGACCTACTCATTCAACAAGAACTAGGTCCCTGGTTACATTCGTAGCTCCTTGGAACAAGGGATTGTATGCTTTCCTGAGTGCAGAAGGGCGAAAGAGGTGATTCTCACTGATCGCCCTAACTACTGCCCCTATCATCAGATTCTTAGGAACACACTCACGCAGTGCTATATGTTTAAACACTAGTTCCAAGACCAGGTCAATAACAACATAGTCAGGCTAGGCCCAGCCCCGAAACAAGTGGCAGGTGTATTTGTAAGGTCAGACTGTAGTATCGACATCCAAGTCGAGTGGCAGAAGGATTCTAACCACAGGTCCCAGAAGTATGAATAATGGATGGATCACAAGATGTTTTCTCGTGCCCATGGCATCATTAGGGCACACCTAAATCAGCCAAATCCTACAGAAGCTATGACCACCACCTCTGTATCATCATCTTAGCCGACCTCTTCCAAGAAGAGAAAGCATCGGTGGCGTAAGAAAAAACAATGTGCCCCGCCAATGACATCATCGTCCCACACTATCGGCAACATCACGCCCCCTGAGATATGGATTCCTCCCAGAATCTTCCCAGTAGTGGATGTCACTTCAAGTGATAGCAAGGGTATGCTTCGGTTAACATTGTAGGGCTGGTAAACCCCTATATGACTCCCAATGATGGGGAGTTCCCATCAAACCTCCCCCAACATCCCCAACTGACGCCAATGCCAGTGGAGATGTGGCCATATGGGTTATCAAGCCACATCAATTGGCACCTCCAGTCAGGCCTAACATGCCACTAAGACCAGAGAACAAGCCCATCGCAGAACTCATCATGTGAAGCCTCTTCATTCCGGTGTCACAAGGACCACCTCCACCACCATTTGTGCTACTAGATCTGGCGGAACCACTTCAGCTGTGCCGCAACCAGATTCCCCTGGATATAGGACAATCTCAGTCTTCTAGTCCTTATCCAACAGCTACTATTCAGGCTTCAACAAGTGAGGAGAGGGTTAAGCCCAGCACCAGCCAGCTGTCGGTCCAGCCGACAGGGCCTGCAATGCCTCCTATCACAGAGTGACTTTTTACAAGTAGAATTTAGTGCCTGGTGCGGATGTATGATGTTCTCAAGAACATTGTCGGCATCCCAGCGAGGTTTTCCATCCTTGAAACTCTTTTTTTATCATCAGATATGCACGGGACCCTCGCCGAGGCTTTATGAATCCCCCTCCAGTTTGAGATGGAAGTTACAGATGTAGAAGCCTTTCATGCTGAAGCGATCGAGAAGTCTAAAGGCCAGGAAATCATTTCTTTCTCTGAAGAGGATGAAGGCTCCCCCATACAGGGGCATATCCACCCATTGTACATCACCGACCAATTTAACAGCATGGAGGTTCACTGCTGTCTCATTGACACTAGATCCGAGATCAACCATATCCCATCATGGACGCTGCAGAAGCTAGGGTTATCTGAAAATGACCTGACTCCCTCCGATTTAAGAATCTAGGGATAAGACAGGATAGAGAAGTCCCCAGTTGGCATGATCCATTTGAAGACCCAGTTCAGCGGCCTAGCTTCCACCACCGATTTCATGTATGTCTCACAGGACACAACATACATTGCCTTGATGGGAAGACCATGGATCCACATGCCTGCAGCGGTCCCTTCATTGTATCACCAATTCCTCAAGTACTCCCTCAATGGTTGGGTAGGAATGATCCAAGGAGATGAGTATCATTTTTCTTATTGTGAATCCCACTACCTGGACACTGACTATTATAAGAGAAAAGATAAGCAGATTCTAGCAAGTGAGTTTGAGCCCGCCATGGTCACAAATGACCCCTGGGTAGGTTCAGATGATGCCTACGTTTTCCTGATCCATCAATTGGAGGCCACGACACCCGACATGGTGAAATTTTTTGTTGTATATAGTACAAGAGGAACGAATATTCCCAAGTCCATGTGACGGTGGGAAACAACCTCATACTCCTACACAAACTAGGCTTAGGTGATCCCAGAACCTCCTACCCTCGTACGATATCGGGATGTCCGCCCCATGGCAACGACAGTACGCCATAAGTGTCTGTTTTGCTGGGCTAGGATTTACCGGCTCAAGCCAAAGAACCACTATTTCGTTGATATCATCATGTGTGGAACCTTAGTCCAAAGACTAGATGGGATTGGATCGGCTGCATTCATTACCATGGTCTCACCGGCTCCTGAATCTATTGATATGTTGACCACTACTTTCCATGTTAGTACTAACCTCCCGTCAGGATCTACTGACCTAGAGGAAGCTTTTTCTGCTATGGATTCCTCAGCTATTGATGAAGAAAATTTGGAGGACTCTCCCCCAACCTTTGAAAAAGGCATGTCTTCCATGGTCGATGTACTGGTACATGTGAACCTTGGTATCGAGGAAGATCCAAGAACCACATTGATCAATGCCGCTATGTCCCTCAAGGAGCAGCAGCGGTACATAGATTTCTTAAAGCAGTTCCATTATGTATTCAACTGGAGCTATGATGAGATTCTAGGACTAGATCCTCAGGTAGCCATCCACCACCTCAGTCTCCCGAAAAATCATCACGGGTTCAAGAAGCCTCTCATAAATATGCACCCTTCTCACAGTGCCATGGTCGAGGAGAACGTTGACAGGATCATCAGAGCCATCTTCGACTAAGAGGTCCAGTACCCCAAGTGGCTAGCCCACATTGTACTAGTTAGGAAGAAAACTAGATAGATCGGAGTCTGCATCGACTTCCGATATCTCATACGCCACTGTCTGAAGGATGATATTCCCCTTCCGGTGACACAATTGTTGATCAATGCTACAACTAGGTTCTATTCCCTCTCGTTCATGGATGGTTACTCTAGATATAATCAGATCCAGATGGAACCCAAGGACGAATAGACAACAGCTTTCAGGGCTCCCCAAGGTACTTTCTGTTACCAGGTTATGCCCTTCGGCCAGAAGAATGCAAGGGCCACCTATCAACGGGCCATGCACCACATATTCAAAACAATCCTCGGTACATTGGTGGAATGATATGTGGATGATCTGGTGGTCAAAACCCGCTAGAGTTGGGACCATCTAAAGGACATTGAGAATGTGTCCGGCTACCTCCATTCCCGCCACCTGATGATGAAACTGCTGAAATGTGCCTTTGGGGTCACCTCTGTGAAGTTTCATGGCTTTATTGTCAGGTACCACGGCATCGATATCGACCCATAGATGATCAAGGTCATCATCCAGATGCCTCCCCTGAGCAATATTCGAGATCTTCGAGGTTTTCAATGACACTTATCCTACATACGCCGATTCATTGCAAATCTGGTAGGCAAGTGTAAGACATTTTCTCGCATCAGGAAGAAAGGATCCACCTACGAGTGGGATGAACAGTGGCAGACCGCATTCAAGGAAATCAAGTAGTGTCTACTACATCCTCCGGTCTTGATGCCACCTGTCTCCGAGAAGCCACTGATCCTGTATGTGACTGCCCTGAAATGATCTCTTGGTACACTTTTCACCCAAAAGAACAATGAGGGGACAAAAACAGTCTTTACTACCTCAGTCGTATGCTCCTCGATACAGAGACCAGAAACTCCCCCATTGAGAAGACCTTCCTTGTGCTGGTATTCGTAGTACAAAAGTTGCGACACTACCCGCAGTACCATAAGGTACAAATGGTGTCTCCGTTAGAACCGTTAAAGTATATTCTGAACCGCCCCATGTTGACCAGCCATCTAGCATGTTGGGCGGTAATCCTCTAGTAGTTCGACGTCGGGTTATTGCCTCAGAATTCTATTAATGGAAAAGCATTGGAAGACTTTATGGCTTCCAATCAAATCCTTATGGACCAATCCCTGAACTTGGATTATCCTGACGAGGCAATCCTCTTGGTAGATCCAGCCATCCCGTGTTGGCAGATACACTTTGATGGTGCCCCCCAAAGCCCCACCGGAAGGAAACACAATGATTCCAAAGTCAACAGAGTAGGCATGGGTATTGTCTTTATTACTTGTGAAGAATTCATTCTGTTGTATTCATTCCTGTTGTCGGAAGGCTGCACCAACAATGATGCAGTGTATCAAACTCTTATCACTGGCCTCGAGCTGGCCCTTGAGATCGATGTGCCCCATCTACATGTGAAAGGGGATTCTGAACTATTCATCAAACATGTCAACAGTGACTATATCGTCAGAAATCCAGAATGCATACCATTGATAGAGCGCACCCTCCAGCTAATGGACCGATTTCCATCATGGCAGCAAGTTACTCATGTATCTCGATCATAGAATGGTCGAGCTGATGCCCCGGCCGGCCTGGCGGCAAAACGTGTAGAACCTGAGTAGGATTATCTGATTATACACGTGGTTCATCATAGTGTCATTGCTCCTGTCACCCATGATAATGATGATGGCATGCGAGTTATCCATCTTACTTCCAGAGCCTCCATGTTAGGACCCCCTGGTTCTTCAGATGCAGTGGTTGAAGTGACTTTCAACTGAAGAGGCCTTTTGGAGAGTATCTCCAAAATGAGTTTCTTCCATCTTATCGGGCTGAGTGTGAGTGACTCTGACACCACCCGCTATTGTTTACCCTCCAGAGTGGTCCCAGTCTCGAACAGATCCTCTATAAGTGCGGGTTTGATGGTGTTATCCTCTGTTGCATCCAAGGAGTCGAGATTTCTCAGGTCATGTTTGAGGTTCATGCTGGTCTCGTTGGTGCTCACCAGGTTGGGACGAAGCTTTCCCATCCGATTTGGAGACTGGGGTACTTCATTCCCTCTATGATCCATGATTGTATCAAGTTCTCCAAGAGATGTCACGCATGCCAAATTCATGCTAACATCAAGCATTGGCTTCCAGAACCTCTCCACTCCATGAAGTACTCTTGGCCATTTTCGGTGTGGGGACACAATTTCATGGGACCATACCCACCGGCGACAGCTCGCTTGTGCAGGTTCATCTGGACAGCCACAAATTTCTCTTCTAAGTGGGCAGAAGTAGTTTCGCTCAAGGAGGTCAAGGCCCGCTCTATCATTGACTTCCTGATCTCTAACATCATCCACTGTTTTGGAGACCCTTATGCTATCCTCACCGATAATGACACCAACTTCTGAGCAGCCCAGCTAATGAAATTTTATACCAAGTATAACATCCATTCGAACCATACCTCCCACTATCATACATAGGAAAATGTGAAGATCGAGGCATTCAAAAAAACCCTCTGTAACATTCTGCAGAAAATGGTTGGTCGGAACCAGATGATTTGGTCGGACAATCTCTCTAATTCCCTCTAATCCTATCAGAATACAACTTGTAATTCCACCCATGTGACCTCATATTCCCTGGTGTACGAAGCTGAGGCTGTCCTACCCATCGAGATCTAGCTGCCCTCGTTATGCACTGCGGTCTATGACCAGAAAGTTCCAGATAAGGTAGCCAAAATTTGTCTGACTGAATTGGAATCCCTTGATGAGAATAGGCTTCATGACTTGCACACTCTGGAAAGGAATCAGAATAAGATTTCTAGGGCCTTTAACAAGAAGGCCCTCTAGGCGCCAATGATCCCTGGTAGGAAACCACCCAAGTTGGAGCCCAAATGGAAAGGACCATACATAATTCACATGGTTTACCCCAATTGAGCATAATACCTGGTGACCATGGGTGGTTAGCTTATAAATCCTCCCACCAATACCAAGTTCCTCAAGAAATACATTTCCTGAGCCTACTGGTCCTGCACGACCTTAAACTGGAATGTCCTGCATGACCCTAAACTGCATGATGGTCTAGAATAACCTTAAACTGTCCAGTCCTAAATGACATTAAACTGTGCATCATCTTGTAAGATGTAAAAATACACTTTGAGAACTACATATGTCTTGATTACCATACTTATAGGATACATAAGAACGCTCAGACGCCTTGTCTTGAGACCATCCCCGAACTATTCTCTTTGACTATCCCCCCTGGGTATAGTTCTCTCAGATGATCCTTTCATGGTATAGTGTAGGAGTCCTTATCCCCAGTCATAAAAAGATTAAAATAGTCACAACATGGGCCCACACCCCGTTCTTCTATCCTCCTATGTCCTCATTGCATGATGTTAAACTGCATGGCCTTCCAGAACTACGTGTGGCTTGATTCCCATCCTCATAGGATATATAAGAACACCTGAACATTTGTTTTGTTGGCCCAACCCAAATGCCAGAATATTCCCCTAGAGTCAAGACATATGGTGGGGTGTAGACTTTTTCCCCAATTCACGTCGAGCTAGCCTCGATCCGGCTATACGTCCCACTCCATGGAGATGTTCACCTCTTTCATAGATGGGTACAGTTATGCTTCACCCACTCCTTTGATTGGGACTCCATCATATTCCCCATTCAGAAGGTCCTCCAAATCGAATAAGTGCTAGGGATAAGGGACATCATTCCTCTTTGGACCAACGCCCTTGAGGATGTTGAGAAACAAGCCAATACAAGACCCGCGTTGTGAATATGGCCAACGTTCGATGCCCATATGATGTTCCAATTTCAGGTCACTATAGGTACGCTGTGTTTCAAACATGGTCAACAAATATACTGTGTCATTAGAACCGCCCTAAGATGTCCCAAACATTGAGTGTAGTTGTTCATTTTTCCCCGTTATATCTCCATGCAATGAACTCCCTTCGAGAAAATTCTAGCTATTAGACCCCATAAAATGGGGAGCCAAGACTGGCTCTTTGTTTCCCACAAAGAGCACTACTCATGTGGGCTTAGGAACTGTGATGATGTGGTAACCATACAAAGGGCATATGACCTCCCCATATGAGGCCCAGCCTCATGCCCCTTTTCCTTTCAGGCCTCAGCCTAAGTTTATATTTAGGATTGTACGATGAGGTATGGGATAATGTCTTCATTCACGTTGGTTTACTCACCATGTCTTACACATCCTCAGATGAGATACCTTACCCTCCCTTCGTCCTCACTACAAGATGTTAAACAGAAAGATGGTCATGCACTCTCGACCGAGGCCCGGCCTTAGGCCCCTCAGCCTTCACGGGCCCCATCCCACATTTTTACCAGGAGTGTATGATGTGGTGTGAGATTATGTCCTCATTAACACTGGTTTATTTTCCATGCCGTACACCTCCCTTGTTTTGGGTATCATAATCCTCTCTTCGTCCTCACTATATGACATTAAACTAAAAATTGGTCAGGCACTCCCGACTGAGGCCCATCCTCAGGCCCCTTATCCCTTTCGAACCCTTGGCCCAAATTCCTATTTAGGTTTATACGGTGTCATATGGGATTATGTCCTCATACACGTTGGGTTACTCGATGTGTCGTACACCCCCCCCCCCCCCCGTTAGGGTATCTTACCCCCATGTGCCTTCAAGAACTACGTGTGTCTTGATTCCCATCCTCATGGGATACATAGGACCACCCAAATGTATATACTTTGGGTCCAGCCCAATCTCTCAGAATTCTCCCTTTCACCTTGGCCCCATGGCCAACCCTTTCCCAGGGAGGGGAGTAAATGGTGTGGTATAGTATTATGTCCTCATTCACGTCGGGTTTGTAATGACCGAGCCACGTACCTCTCCCTCTTGTGAGTTCTCTATCCAATTATTCTATACTCATCCCTTCAAATCGGTTACTCTCTAGTTGAGAACCATCATCGACCCTCTTCGGCGATTCACCAATGTGCATAAGGGTACTCTGGTTTAGTACTTAGAATGTCAAACACTACTCGCACATGCATTCACCTGTTTTGCAGGCTTCTTTTTCCCCTTCATTAGGGATTCTATCACCTTTCGCACCTAAAGGGAACCCCAAGTGGCATGGATGCTAGGCTAAGGGCTATCCTACCATCACGGTCCAACGTCCTCGAGGGTCGTGAATTCAAAATCGATACCAATATAGAATTTCAAATATGGCTAACGGTCAATGCGAATTAAATTGTCCCCATTTCTGGGTAACACAATACAAATGCTATTTTTCGAACACGGTCTATAGTCATCCTCCATCATCATGCCAACACCCTTATATACAAAATTTCTATTACATGATTCAAAAAATTATCCAACTGCTAATGTCCAAATAAAATCTCGACACTCCTTGCACTATCCCTCAATGTGGATCTACATGTTAGGAGGAAAAAGTCGCGGTAAGGGCATCATTCGGGGCTCCACATCAATTTCCCTTTGTCATGCATTCTAGGTATTTCAATAAAAATATTACTCTCGTGTTTCCCACAATGAGTTTGAATCATGTGGGATTAGGGATTGGGTTGAGGTCTGTGCTTACATGGAAGGTTTTCACTCCTCTCTGGTCTGAGCTCTAAGACCATAAACTATGATCTCCTCTAGAACTATGTAAAACTTGATTCCCATTCTTGTGGGATACAAAGGAAAATTTGGACATCTTTTATTCGGGCCTAGCTCAATGGATAAATGGTTTCTCTAACCCAATTTCTTCTAGTAATTCCTAGCTCTTCGGGCCAAGGTTTCCCTCATGGAATCGCATGTGCTGTGATGTGGGATTATGTTTGAATCTATGCCGATTATGTTTTACTGCACCATGTACATTCCACTCCTGAACCACACCCCTCATATATGCGTTTAGACCAAATGATGTTAAACTATATCGCCTGGTCCCATCACATGACCCTAAACTGTGATATTATCATCCTGGCTGCACGATGAAAAACGGAATGACATCGTGATGTCCTCAATCATGGAGAAAAAATGTTTGGTATTGGTCACACACCATACCATTTTTCAACGCCTGCATACGGCTTGATTCTTGTGGTGCGGCCATGACTTTTCATCGTAGGCTTGTCGCTTCACAAAACAACAACATCCACCTTAAATGACAAACAAGATACATCAAATACCGCTAATTTTATTGTAGGGGCTACACCCACATGCCCATTTTATTCTTGGCATTGGAACCATACCATGAAAACCCTTAGCACTATGTATGTCTTGATTCTCATTCTCATGAGATACGTAGGAATGAATGTGCACTTTGCCTCAGTCCTAGATTAACTCTCATTTTTGGTCCTTCGACCTAAAACCTCTCTAAGGAACACATGGTGGTCAACACCCCAGGTTCCCATTCACATCGGGTTTTATAATTACCAAACCATGTGTCTCCCATGTTTCCTACCATCCATGGTCCGAGTTCTATGACCCTAAACTAAGATCTTTCTATTGGAAGGGACTCGAATCCCTCTCTCTAATACGTCTCGTTGTCATATTCAGATGTGTTTTCACAAAGATCCCGAAGTGTGGAAATTTCATGGGGAAATTCCCCTCATTCCATGTCGAAGCTTCATGAGCTCGCTATTTGGATCCTTATCCTCTTCCACGTCCAAAGGGACCCCTTCATGGGCTGGTCTTATGCCTCCTCGGCTCACCTACCATTTCAGGCCAACATCCCTAAAGATCTCGGATGACATTTGTGACAGGTCTCGTGTTTCGAAGATGGTTAGTGGTCGACCCTCATGTTTCTGTCCCCATTCTAGGCTAACGTGATATGGATACTGTGTTTCAAATATGGTCAACAATTATCCCTCATCGTCACACCACCATCATTGTGATCCATATTTCGAGGATTATGATTCACACATTTCCACATCCTCATGTTCAAGTGGAATTCTGACATACTCGGCTTTACTTCTTCGCGCATCTTGGTGTGCTGCATGGACAGGTTAACATCATTGGGCCAACATTCACGGAGTGTCCCATCAACCTAACATGTTCTTTCCTGTGTCGGGGATGTCCCACCACTACTTTTTGTTTCCCACATCGATCATGACTCACCTGGGCTTAGTATTTTTGGTAGGATGTGCACCGGCGCAGCCAGTATTTTCATCGTCCCACATGACGTTAAAATGTGATTCCAGAACTACATATGGCCTGATTCCTATCCTCATGGGATAAATAGTGAAACCCAGGTATTTTACCCGGGGTCCATCCCTAGGGATCATAAATCTTATTTCTCTTCATTCCCACCCCCCTGGCCTGACCCCTTGTGGGAAACCATGTAACTGAAAATTTTCCCTGAACAAGTTTGGGATTCCCCACGATGACATTGGGAAGCAACAGCTCCCTCTCCAGAGAGGCCCTACCTAAAGGTATAAATGATCCATGATAAAAATGACATGCCTATCTAATGTGCTTCCACCATGGTGGCATAATTTAAAGAGTGTTGGATTCTATTCGAACAAACCGTCACTCCACATTCCACGGTTTGTGTGCTCCTTATTCGGACCCTCATCCCCTTTCATGTCTGGATAAACCCCCTTATAGTATGGATTTTTAGCCTATGGCTCACTTACTGTCCTGGGATAACGTTCCGTAATGATAATGGATGACATTTCGAGTCAGGCCCTATGTTTCAAACATGGTCAGCGGGAGGCCCTCACTTGTTATCCCCATATCTGGCTAATGTAATAAGGATTATATGATTCAAACATGGAAAAAAATTGTCCTTTATTACCTCTCCACCCCCTACAGTGTTCCAAATATGTGGGATCGTAATTCACATTTTTCATCCCCCTATGTTTGGACTGATTCCAACCCCCCTGGCCTTGCCCCGCTCGTGCACAAGAGCACATAAGGAAAATAGAAATATGGTTGTACCGAGATCTTCCCTCTCCAGCCAAGACATTCCCTACTTATTTTTCAGGAATTATGATTGGATGTCTAAGCCCATGGATACTTGAAACTTGGTTTGCACTACCATGTAGGAATGGTGTGATAAGGTGGTTGTCCCTTGTTTCTCACACCATGCCTGACCCACGTGATCTTAGGGATTGATCGTGGGACACTCCAGGAAGACCATGAGTATGCGATAAACCAACACAAACAATGGAACTCATGAATTCTATGGCATCAAAAAATAAAAGCATGAAAGTACGTTAGGTGGTTTGTAATCATTACAGTACCCAGTGTTCGACATCCCCCATGGATGGGTTGACCTCCCCAAAAGAGCGTAGCAGATCTGCCACCCTCTGGCTAGTGGCGTATAGGTGTTTCTACAACCTGTTCAACTCCATATCCTCCTCGGCATTGAGAGGGCGCAATTCAGTGGCCGCGACCTGAGCCCACTCCACACTGGTCTGGATAACAACCATATCCCCAAGGTCTTGATTCATGCCCTCTACAGCCTCCGCTAGCTGGGATTTCTGTCCCAAGACGAGCTCTGATTGCGCATCATAAGATGAAGAATGCACATTTTCCTGGGCCCACAACCATTGAACCTCGTTTTCAGTCTCCTGGAGCTTCTTGAAGTTCACCACCTTCCTCCTCTGCCTGTCCACACTGAGGCCATGGTCATACTACCAAATATTTTCTGCCATAATGTCTTGGATGATCATGTGATGGTGTTGGGCATCCTCTCCCCCAGTGCATAGTTCATTTATCAAAAAGCAAATTCTATCCATCTCGTCCAACAATAATTCTTGGGGGTGTTATTGATGAAGCGCGTGATCATCTTCCATGATCGTTGAATGACTATTTTGTTGTCCTCCTTGTTAGAGGTCATCTCGTCCCAGTCGGTGCACATGGAAAGCTCGTATGCATGGAATTCCCCCATGAACTCCTCACCTGGTTCCATGTCTGGAATTGGATAAGGCGTGGAGGGGTCTGAACTGTCTGGTTGATCCTCATCATAAGATCCCACCTCAATAACCTCAGGCACAGTCCCACTGGAATCCCCGCTAGTGATTGGGAGCACTGCAGTTTGGTTTGGTTGGATGTCCACCTCCATGATCATTGGAATGCCTCTGGGAAGGGTGCTACCAAAAGTCCCGAAAAACATCACCGTAGTGGATCAGGCCAATTGAATTACTGTACATGTCAAAAAAGGGGACATGAATGTCAGTTAACATGGTCCGGGGATTGCATTCATTAATTCGGTAGAGGTACCTACAATGATCGAATCCCTGGTCTCGCTCTTGGACTAATGTCATCGGGACACCGAAAGGCAGCCCCCGTATATGGTAGGAAGGTCTGGAGACTCCGGGGGAGCCACCTCAAGTTTTCCAGCCCGTATATACATGGAATTTGATGCAAAAATGGGTGTGGATCTTGAAGGTCCAGCATCAGCACCCACTATGGTGTGAGAACGAGGTCTATGCACAAGGTCCTCCAGCATAGTGAAAATGCTGATAAGGAATCCAGAGTAACCTAAGAGTAGAACCTGAGGAAGGAACTTAGGAATTTATCTCGAGGGCCTTCGTGGAATCATTGAGATCCGAGGACTGATCGGTGACTTCACCCTCCTCCAACGGACTCCATCTATTGGCCTCATCTCCCAAGGAGGACTCGTCCAATTTTTCCTGCAGAGGGAAGCACTCCCTCAGGTAAGCAGTTGATAGTTGTGGAGGGACCGTATGATCCAACAGCACCCTGACCTGGTCTATCATTGGGTGTAGGGCCCCCTAGAGTGGATAATGTCTTCTAGTTCAGCCATGTATTACTCCGCCTCCGCCTAGGATACTAAAAAACCGACTTTAATAGGGCCAATCCCCTGCAATTCCATCCCTAGACTATTAAGGTGGTGCTACAACTCAGATGGGCTGAGGAATCGCGGGTTGACTTCCCAGATGTCCCAGGCCTCTAGGAAGATAGCATTCTCTGGAATGTCAATATGGCACAACCGTTTTCCTGGGGCCTATGTAGAAATCCTGTGGAATCCTCTCGATGACCACCCCTCCAGAAGACTTTGTTCCGCTGGGACCACCGAGTCTGCTGCTGCTGCTGGATCCACTACCACTTCATCCCCCTCAGCTGGTGCGGGCCGCACCGCTATAGTAGCCCTACCTCTGCGGGATTCCCTTGCTGCCTTCCGGACTCATCCTCGAGTTCGGGGAAACTCACCATCTCCCACTGGAATGGTTGGTCGCTTAAGCATCTCCCCCGGGTTGCCTGCCTCCCAGCTCTGGGCATATTCCTTTACCAGCCCGAGGAAAGCAGTCAACGGAGGCAGTTCATTCCATATCTTCCCATCTTACCGTGTGAATATGATCCACATCTGCCTCATATCAAACGATTTCTCCTCATGACACACCTCCAAGTAGTCCTACAAGGTCAGTCTCTACAGGCACCAAAATTTCCTCAAAAACCGGTGTGGGGTGTATGGATCATATAGATGCTTGCAGTCCATCCTAGAAACCATGACTCCACCTTGAATATCTAGGAGGTAGGTTTGATTCTCTTCTTCTCCCCAACCATCATCCATGATGGCCCCCATTGGAAATAGGAACAAATGGAAGTTGAACTCTTCTACCTTCCAGAATCGATTTAATTCCGATGGTACGGTCATCTTGGCTTGAAAACTCCAAGAAGTGTTGAGAATATAGGGTTAGAAGTTCAACCTTAGCGGTGAGATGGGGTACAAATACTCATAGATCCCCTGATGTTCACTGCTATCCACTCGCACAAGAGGTGGAATGGCCTTCATATCCTCATTGGCTGCTTCCCCTCGCTGATGTGCCACAACATCTTATACAACTTGGCGAGTGTCGGGATCCCTAGGTTGAACCACCCTAATGTCATTAATGTGGATGCAATTATGAAAGTGCTTGGTCGCACTCCCATGTTGGTATCTCTCACCGGCATGATCCAACAATAGACGAGAGCTGCGATGAATGCCTCCATCCTTACTATTGGATGTTGCTCAATGCTGACACTGAACCCCCAGGTCTTCCACTGGCTATTCTCTAACATCCACCAGTACGAGTGGTCCTTACTCTGGGAGCCCTCTCTACGAGCCAGCATCACAAATAGCCAAGAGTTTTGGTGATTACACTCAGAATTTGACCCTTGAACTCTCCACAGATCCAAGTCTGAGGGGTGGCAGTTTTTGGTGCCAAAACTCAGGATAGAGAATAATCCTAAATGAAGGCACCATTGACTACCTCACCAAGATATTTTGCAGAGGCCATCCTACACCGCAGCTGCCATGAAGGCAGGAGGCGGGACACTCCACGAACACATTTTACTTTCTTGAACATGCCGCGAAGCTAGGAGGAGGGACTCTCTACGAACACAATTGACGTTTTCGATCCCACCACGAATCTAGGAGGTGGGACGCTCTGCGAACGCATTTGATGTTCTCGAACCCGCCATGAAGCCAGAAGGCATGACGCTCCATGAACACTTTTGAAGTTTGTGAGCCTTCCGTGAAGCAACCAAGTACCTCTTCATGCCGCATAAACTCTGATTTACAATTCCACTTTCCAATAAATACTGGGGGGGGCCCTGAGACTAGATGATGGACAATCCGACCATTCGACTTCCCAGCTCCCGAATCGCGAAGCACACTTCTGCTCTGCGAACCATGAGTTTTGTGAGGTACTTATGCTCTGCGAAGTGCCTCCCCTTTTACTTTCATTAATATCCTATTCCAAGAGGGATGACATTCATGAAGCCTAAGGGACTTCATAATGGAAAGGGATCCACAAGGGTACTCGGGTCGTCGTGGAGAATTTATGCCTCGTGAAACACCCCTCATGTACGCATGATCCCCATGCAAAGGCAGGGTCTATGTTCTTTGGGAAGCACATTGCTTCATGACACTTTTCTTCATGAGGAACCTTTTCTCTGCGATACAGTGCTCCACAATTGCATTTCCACTTCGCGAAGAACATCCAACATTCACCTATGCCCTATGATTAGGCTGAGGCACCCCACTTCCCGAAGCACACCCCTTCGCAAATTCCCTCCGCCACACTGAGCAACATAACTTCACAAGGCCCATCCCTATGAACACCTCTGCTTAGTAATTCCTTTTCCTATTCGACCCTCCAGGTTTGTACGATATGAATTCAAATTCACTTAGATGATACTGTCTGTTGCATTGCTTCTCCTCATGCTTCTTTGTATATACACGCTAATAGTTATTGCTTCATCTCATAGCCACGCTAACATGGACGCCATGATGGTTCACTCTATGACACCCCCTCTCCCAGGCTTTTACTGTCCCCTCTCTACACCAAGGAGCAGAGGGTACCGGTTATGTAATTCCTAGGGGTGTGGAGTAAACCCACATTGTTCGAGCTTCTGGACGTTAAACTGCCAATAACCTTCATCCTCAGCACATGAAGTTAAACTACGACCTCACCGCATGCCTCACACGTTGGGTACCCCCAGCATGGACATTCTCCAAGCCCATTGGTCTCCACAACAAATGATATCATCCTTATGGGAGTGGCATTTTTTCACAGGGAAAGGGCAACCATCTCGGTGTAAGCACCTAACATTCTTGTAGGAGGAAACATTCATGCTCTTCCTTTCTTCTTTGGTCCCCAGGGCCAACAAAGGGCATGATGTGGAATGATGCTTCTCCTTTCTCCAGTCCCAAATCCATCTCTCACTGCAATTTATCACCATCAGGCCTCCCTCCTAGAGTAATCCCCAACCCCTTCGGGCTACTAACCACACATAAGACCATGTTCCTCTTTGGGCTGCTAATCATGCGTAAGCCCTACTCCATTTCCCACAGACACGCCTTTCACGACGTGATCGTCATGACTCTTTTATCTCTTGTTTCTCACACCGAGCATGACTCATCTGGGCATAGAGAGATCACCGACCATGATATATAACTTGGGAAGCCTAGAGTGTAAACCCCATTCCCCCATCATGAAGTATGAGGTCTTTGATCTGTACGAAGGCAAGGTATGTAGGAAGCCTCCCTGAGGTTCATTCCAAATAACCATTAGACCCCAGGTCCCCCTTCACATCAGTTCCCACCTTCCTGGACTATGTGGTCTTTGATCTTTTCCATGGAAAGGCGCTTAGGAAGCCTCCCTGGGGATCAATCCCAACACCCAGTTGTCTCGAAACCCCTTCGTGTCAGTTCAATAGCCCCTTTTGCACCTAAACTATGAGGTCTTTGATCCTTTCCGAGGCAAGGTAAATAGGAAGCCTTTCTGAGGTTCAAGCCCAACACTGGTCGTCCCGACCATCTTCATGTCGGTTCACCAACTCATTAGGTTGCCTAAGAGCGTAAACACCAAATTCCCCATCCTAACTACAAGGACAATGATATTTTCCATGGCAGGGTACGTAGGAAGCCTCCATGAGGTTGAAGTCCAATAACTATTGGACCCCAGGTCCTCCTCCACATCGGTTCACCGACACCCTGGGCCGCCTTAGAGAGTAAGCCCCCAAAATCCACCATCTTAACTACGTGGTCTTTGATCCCCTCCAAGGTGAGGTACATATGAAGCCTCCACAAGGTTCGAGCCCAACACCCAGTAGTTCCAACCCCCTTCACGTCGGTTCACCCACGTCCTGCATGACGATAAACTATGGACCCCATCTAACTGTAAGAATTTGTACCCCCATACAAGGGTAACCACTTGTGTCCCAATCCAATAATAATCCATTGAAATCCCCAATAAATGGTAAGCCGTCATCATACAAACAACGTGGACTTTGATTCCCTTCCATGAGGATATGTAGGAAGCCTCTTCGAGACTTGATCCCAAAACCATTGTCATCCTCATGATGGTTCTTTCCCATTCACAACTCCCTCACGAAACCTTCAATTATCAATCATAACTCTTACCTGGGCCGCCACATCCCAGTGGGATCATTCCGCCCCATTCCCCATTCCAACTAATAACATTCGGGAGGCCACCCACGCTATAGCCCCGTATCAGAATTCCCTCCAGGGGGTTCCTACATCTGATCCACTCTAGTCAGTGTTCTGATCAGCCTAATCTGTCTATGCTAGAAGTTAAACTTATATAATACCTTGTGTTAATCATGGGAATCTAAGGAATACCTCTAATACATGCCCATGGAATATGATTCCCCACATTCTATGTGGGATTCCTCAGGCTTCCATGCCCTCGAGAAGCCATATATTAGGAGACAGAAGACAGACATTCCTATCCCCCAGCGTCCAGACACGCCAATGATTCCCTACGTGAGTAGTCCCCTAACCAATGGTTTCTTCTTTGACTTGAAACCTTGGAATGTCCTGACAAAAGCAGTGTAATAAACTAGTGTCCATGAAGATATGGTGCCAGGAAGAGTTTCACAAACAACATCTTAAGTCTATGAGGGAGACCAGGACTATGTGATGATTTCTATGGAGGAATCCACTGAAGGAAGAACCGATGTCCCATCATCCTGTTTTGATCAAGGAGATTATTCCCCAAAATAAGGAGAAGATTCCAACCTCCATTGGAAAGCTGGAATGCAAGGCAACCAAAACCGTGCCTCCCTCCCCAAACGAGACGGAGGCATGTGCCCCGAAAAAAAGCGTCGGAAACAATGATGTTGATGTTTTTTATATATTCCATGTAAATATTTAATAGGAATAATTCAGGGGTTAATTCACCCTATAACCACCACATACCGTTATTAAAATCATTCCTCTGAACCTGTGAATGATGTAGTTCCCTATGTCTATATGTGAGTGGATCTTCGAGATGCACTGACTATAGAATCCACCCTAGAATTTTCAAGGTGGGATCCTAGCATATAAAGCTATTAAAAATGTATGTAGATCCCTCGATGAGAAAAACAGGCCAATTCTATAAATATACTACATTCACATATCCACAATTTTATAGTTACTACACAATTAAAAGGAAACCATCCAAACATGATGGAAAGATACTCATATAGATATAGATTCCCCTTCCAACATCGAAGAACTCTATATTTCTCTCCCCACGTTATAGGGAGATGTATTCATCATATACGGATCATGACCTTATCCACCTACCAATCATTTCAGATCAAATATCCTTACGTATTGCCTCAATTTAAACAAAAATAATGGTCCTTACCAGTTTGAAGAATTCCACTACACTAAATGCTCTCCAAAATAAAGAGGGGTTAGCATCCACCATATATGTCCTTTATGTGGAAGAAACTATAATTCCAATGAATGATCCCTTTGTTACTCCCTCAAGCTCACAAATAGATAGAATCAAAATTGGTACTTGAGGTAAAATATGGTGTATCAACATTTTCTCAAAATTGATCCTTTCCAAACATGGATGATTGTAGATTAAGTAGATATGCTACCACATCTTCCATATGATTTAGTGATAGGGACCCATTATTTGATGATGTTTATTATCAATTAAAATCTCCCATGTTTCTCTAGGAAACTTCTGATATTCATTTTTAGAGGATTCCATAGATTCAATTCAAGGACTCGCCATAAAAAAATATATACCCCATCAATAGATCTATCCTCTAACTCTTAATGGTATGAATGAGATATGACCGGTTTGATTTTATCTTCATCTATTTTATAACTATATTTGATAAGGTCTTGGTAGCATACTGAATTCCCTAGTCATTGATATGGTACATAATATCCATTTAACATAAATATAGTGACTAATTTGGTTTTTCCCATGTGAAATACATCCTTCTCCCAGAGTGGAATGTCTCATATAGTGTTGCTTCTATTTAAATACCTGTAATTGAAAAATTCTACATATATTCACCCAATAAAAAAATCAGCTATATCAAATGTAATCATGTAAAAATAATGAGTAATAAATAATTCTCAATAAAGTGTAATATGATGATCGAATATGTGAAATCTAATCCATATATCTACTAGTTGTTATAGTCAAGCCATTAATAACAATTAACCCCTTTATCTCGGGTCTACTAGCTGAAAATTATGAAACATTCCTTTGAAAAAATATGTTGTCATAATTAAACAACCTTATGTGATATAATCATAACTATAAATAAATATCAAATTAACTTCAAACACTCTAAAAGTGTTTATAGTGATTGATCTCACTAGGATTTACCTATCTCGACATCTTGACTCACATGAATAGCACCTGAGTTTCCAGTAAGCCTTTCTTGAGGTCCATACAGTGTTGTTCTATATCAATACATCTATAAATAACCAAATAAAAATTAGTGGTTAAAATTATTAATCAACTCTATAGTCCATTATGATCATACAACAATGACAGTTCCCCCAACCGTTCTACCAGATAATGCTAGTACCTCGACATCAGTGACTATCATCATGGTTAATGTCAAGACTATTAACCACCATCATGACTAGGGGTATAATGTCAGTGTTGTGGTGTATGAATATTAAAAAATACAAGAGTATTAATAATAGTATATAAAACCAATATAGGTTTTTATATCCATCAACGGAAGAATGCCATGGGCCATCGAAATTGACATTAGGTACCACTTCTTAGAATGGTTCACCAACACCTCAATAAAAGAAATTGAGTTGTTGAATCTTGTGGTTCTCCAAAGACCCCTAATGAAACTATCAGTAATAAAAAAAATTCTACCTTACTCTAAGGTATTTATGTATCCAAATATTTTAACGGTGATCTACTCAAATGAGGAATTCCTAAGTACAAGGATAATCATCTTGATCCCTTAACACTACGTCTAGAGTTCTAGCAACTGATAGTATGAAATTGGTCAAACATGACTAATACAAATGTGTTTATCCATCCCTCTTGGTTAGATGTTGATGGAACCACTCATCCAAGGAATATTTTAGTCTTTCCCATGTATCCCTCCCTAAGGAATCATTGTAATTTCCTACCATTAGACTATAGAGACTCTACTTATCAAGAGTTATCCTACCAGTCAGGGTGAAAGTTCAAGTCAATTTCCCCATATTGATGTGATCACCTCAATAATTTTACTCCCAAAAATTTAAATAATATATTTTCATATAAAACCTATTGTTTCCAATAGCATCCTTCATATTAAACATTGAACTGAAATGAATTTTAATGAAATAGATGACCATTAAATTGTAACCATAGAATTTTCATTTAAAAATATGAGTAACTGAAATTTGAAATGAATGTATAAAAAATTATAAAAAATTATAAATTCTAAGGCATTTATAAATTAAATTACAATATATAAATAATTATTATGATTGATTAATCATTAAAAAACAATATTAGTCAAACAGTTTCCTTTTTTGAAACAAGACATGTCGTGGATAAAATATAATGATTATATGAAATATATATTAATAAAAAATCCATTTTCAATTTATAGAAAATAATAATGTGAATAGTAAATTTTTTTACAAAAGAAATATTTTTATGAAAACAAGTTTGATTAAATATGTATATTTTCATTTTAACGTTATATTCTCAAATTTTTAAATTTTAGTTTTATAAAATATAATACATTTTTTGATTTATATTATCAATATTATATTTAGATTAGTATTTTTTGTGAAATAGAATAATTTTAGTTGAATATAAAAACTGATGTTTTACCAAAACATTAACTTTTATGAATTTATAAATATATAAGAAAAACCTATAAGTTTATAAAACACATTAATTATTAAAACATGTATAAATGTTATAATACAATACTTTTTATTATATCTTTTTAAATTTATAAAATCTATGTATAATATTTTATGATTGTATGTAATCATTACCATGAATAATTCTTTTTGTCATTTATATAAATTAAAAAAATCTAGAAAATTTCAGTATAAGAATTATATAAAAGTATTTATTTGATAATAAACCAATTTGTATCCTAAGAACCAATTACATAGATAACTTTAACCTATACAATAATTTTATGCTTAAAAATACAGATTTTCTAAATATGAGTTTGAACACGTTATATGCCCTAATATTAACATTGATTTATCATATACTTATATATTGAGTTTGATAAAATCAATTTTAGATTTGTAATCATTATGAATAAATTATGTAATTACTTATTTTTTACTTTTATTTATTAAAAGCAATGAATATGGGTAGATTTTAGTTACCACCATAAAATTAAATGTTGTAAGAGTGGAAATCATAAGATTAAAAGTCTTAAAAGGATTCTTAAATCATGTTTTAAAATTAATGGATGATGTATTAAATATATTATAAAATAAAAAATAAATGATTCCCTTTTTTTGGTCCACTTGGTAGGTGAATTATGATCCCTCTTTATAATATGATGAAATATTTACAAACGTTCCATTCTAACAGCATATAAAAGGGGACTCCCTCCACCCCATAATTTACACCCATTTTTTTATTCTTTTGAAACTAAATATAAAACTATTGCTATATAATAATGACTCACTAGATTAATATTTTTTTCAAAATAGTTTATATTATGTTCTCACATTTAGTGGAGTCCCCCAAGGTAATTTCTAAGTCTTTAATTAGAATATTAATTTTGCATAATTTATTTTCTAATCCATGTTACTATTCATAATGTATGTTTATAATTCCCATATAGAGACATTAAAATTTACTATATATGTAATTTTATTATTCAAACATAATAATTATTTACCACCTCTCTTATTTTCCCCTTACTGAAAATAAAAAAGATATTAGTGAAATTGTACATACTACTGCTTCCATGAAGCACCATGTTTCAATTTTTATAACCTTATAAACAAAATAGATGTATTTATGAATTTTAAAACTAAGTATATAATTAATAAAATAATTTATTTTCAAAAAATATAAAATAAATTATCAATTTATCCCTTCTATGGAAAATTAAAATCATCAACGATGCATATGCACGGGCAGCCTTCTGTAGGAAATAATAAATGACTATTTTAAATATTAATCCCTAATTTTCATGGATGGTCATTAGAAAGGATTAATTGGATAAATATTATTATAATTATATTATTAATATTATTTTATGAAAAATATGAAAAACTATTCACAATAAATGTAATAAAAAACTGTGTAAAATTCAACCGTCCAAAAGAGTGCTCTAGGAGAAGAAAATCATTTTTCATACAATGTAATTATTTAATATTGTTTTTAATTTACATATAATTCATTAAAATTATTATATATCATAGTAAAGACTGTTAATGTATTTATCCTAATTAATTAATTAAACAAAATATATATCACTTTATCAGGTTTTTTTAATACGATAGGTTCTTATTTTGGTCAATTTAACCACCTTAAAGGAAAATGATAAATGTATAACATGAATTGTATGGGAAATTTAATTTATATTAATATATAAAATAAATAAGTAAAAAATAATTTTAATTTACTAATGTAATAGTAACATTAATATTAACCTCATTAGATAAGAAACTAAAACGTGTTCCTATAGAATCACCCAAACAATATTGTCACTGATTTCACCTATAAAGATCAAGAAACAAACACCCATATAATGAAATTAAAAAATCATAAAAAATTATAAAACATACCTTATAATAACATTTATGATCTGGTAATGATTGAAATTTTGGTTTAAATTAAGAACAATAATACTTTAAGGAAAAATGTTAAAAATGATCTTGATTACTCACACATGATAACAAAAACACATAGTAACTAACTAATATACAAGTTGATAATATTTTTTAAATTTTTGTAAAATTTTTTAAAATATTTGAATATTTTTCTAAAATTTATTATTAAGATTGTTTTTTTATACAAGTGGTTAGAGTTTATTTTGACAATGCGCGAAATAATATATGGATTTGTGTAAACTCAATTTAATTTCATTAAATTAAAAAACATCTTATTGAAACTCTATTATTACTATAATTATTTATCATACATAATGCATATTTAGTATTATGTTTCCCTTATTTAATGGGGGTTTTATAAATATTTCTTATAACCTCATTATCAAATTACATATACATCAATGATTATGTTACCTATAAGGGTTTCTTGTCTAAAATTTTTAGACCATGGGATATATTTCTTATTAAATTCTGTGGTTTATTTAAAATGGTATATCTAAGTCACCACTACAATTTTTTTTTATAATTATTATCATATGTTTCCTTATATACAATATTCTATTCAAATTCATTTCCCTCAATTTAGTTTTTGAATAAAAAAATTCAAATGTTGTACGGGTTTGTGCTAACTATGATTTCTTCCATTGAGTTAATAATCATCTTATTGAAATTCTATTTTCCCATGAAAATATTATTATTTAAAATTAATATATTTTATTTTATTTCCATGTTATTTTCCAGGGTTATTTATTTTTTCCTCATAACTTCATTCTCAAATGATTCTTACTTCAATGATACTGTTACTTGTAAGGGTTTCTTATTACAAAATTTCACCCATTCAGTTATATTTATAATAATACGTCATATATTTTTTGGAACGGTGAATATATATTACATTTAAATTTTATATCATGATATTATAAATATTCATGATATTTAATAGTTCATTATAACTCATATCCTTTATTATTTTTTCATTGGATTTGCTTCTAAACTTGTATGTGTTATTTTTCTCTCTTTTTCATTTTCATTGAAACATTATATGGTGTAAAACATATATTAATTTTTTAGTTGTATTGACTAACATTTTTAAAAAATATATAAACATAAATTTTCATTTATTTATATTTAAATTTCAATTTATCCCTCTTAAGTAATTATGATTCTTATATTAATAATACTGTAAAGGTCTTTGTGTCTTAGTTTTGTTTCACGAGTCTTGAACCATATTCAGAAAATGATTCATTTTTGTGTTGGATATATAGTCCATGGAATACATTATAACTCCAGTAATTATATTTTTCTCTGGTTCAATAAAAACGGGAAAACGAATCACTGCATATGTATTTCAAAATCAACCTTTGTTAAAGGTATGATTTTTATTCAAATTACTTTCTTATGTGAATACAAATCCTTTTAAATTGTTTTAATGGAACTATTTTATATAATTTTACATAAATTGATTTGGAAATTTTCTTACATAAATATATAAAAAAACTCCATATTGTGTTATCTTGAGGTATGATTATATATAAAGAAATCCCATCTTTTAATTGAGGGAATTATTATCCCAATTGTATACCATTAATCTATGAAGTCTTACATTGAGGGATGATTACAATGAACATTATTCCATTTAATGATTAGGGAAATATTAGACATCCATAGGCTTATTAATATTATATATATGTATATATTATTAAGGAATTTTGTTTTTTATTATAAATATTATTTTTCAATCCACATCATGATTGTGTTAGATGTAATTAATGATGGGTGAAACCTGATATAGATAGCCCCTAAAAGAATAAATAAGATTCATGAGATAACCAATATGGGGTCTTTTGTTTAATACCTTCCCAAAATATAATAATAACATAATGTAGGGGCTTGATGGTAGCATCATGATGTCTAATATCTTGATGTCTTAGCATGGATAATGCAATTATCTATATGAAATTATGAATTTAATCAGTATGGAAACTTGTTTTTGAAATTAAATAGTATATTTATTAAAATTTCAACCATGGGTATGTTATTTTCATATTTTTATTTTAATATGGAATATATTTTAATATATATTCCTATCATATTATCTTTTCTCTTCCTTTTCTCACTAATGATCTTTGATTTTTGTAACTATGTGTAACCTTACTAATAATTTCATCTCATTCCTTATTAGGTTTCCATTTTACTATTTTATGATGAATTGTATTACAAATTATATGTCTTATATAATTTCATGTCTAGGGAATTTATTTTGAGACTTTGAATAATTATTATGGATAAAATAGTTTTCTAAATATTAGGAAAATGTCCATTTTTGATTTATATAAATTGGAATATTCAATTAAGAGTTTTTTCTAAATCACTCAAACTAGAAACTAAAAAGGAACATATAATGTATGGGACTCAATACTATTTTGGTGATATTATAATAATTTATGGTTAAAATTTGTAAACCTTAGTCAATTTCAAATATAGTATGTTTCTAAAGCATTTATTCCCATAGGATTTCATGAGTGTGGGTTTGGGGTATTACAGTTTCTATCAATGTAGGGTTTAGATAACCATATAGAATAAGACGATTGATAAGTACACCATGATGGTTTATAAGTTAATGTCTATCATATTTTGAAGGTATAAAAAACCAATTAAGTTAGTTGTGGCAATAAGGAATATTTTAAGGATTATGATAAGGGGATATTTTTAAAACCCAAAGGGGTAAGTCTATAAGATAAGTATATGCAAAGACTAACACCCCAATTTTGTAGTAAAGAATATATTTTTTGATTATCTATGAAATTTAATCCCTATATGGATAATAGAAAGTGGATGTGGCATGACATAAAAACACCTACGGAAAATCACCTTGATAGGTTATATAAGAGTATTAGAGAAATATTTAAAATGTTCCATGATATGTTGGCCTAAGGATTCATAATTAGGGAGACCCTACAATGAGACATTAATTGGTTTATCATAGAATCTTTACATAAAACTATGAAAGATATATTACCTTAACATATTAGATTATAAAGTATGAGGGTACTAAAACTAATAGAACCAAGATTGAGATGAGAGTGATTTAGGTTTAAAAAAATGTAATTTCCCTATTTTAAAGAGTTAGATATTTTTTGGTTAAATTTCCCTACAATATGTATCTTATGGAATTGGTTTTCATTAATCATTATTAACTATTTTGGGTTTTAGAAATAGTTAAATCATTATGGAAACATTTTAATAAAGGATTCTGTAGATAATGGAGATATCATCCTAATGGGGAAACTAATAGGATAAGATATGTACTGAGAAATATTTTTCTTATGAAAAAATATAATATGAATTATTATTGACAAAATAAATATATTTTAATTTCTAAATGATCCAATTATGTTATAGGTGGAGTTATGTGGATGTTCAAGTGATGATGATGATAAAGGAAAAAAGACTGAATTTCCTTCTTGTAAAAAATGCATTATGGATCACCAAGGGGAATATATCAATTGAATTGGGCGAGTATTAATGTGTTCAAAATGAGGGTATGGAAAAGAAATTTAAAACGTAAAGTTGTTACAATCAGTTAAGATAATGAGAAAAAAATATATGTTTCGTAGTTATACCTCAGACAATAATGCAGTCACATTATTTATATTATATCCTGAGTTAGACAATTCTTTAAGAAACCCGAAACTTATATTATTAGTTAGTGAAATTTAATAATGATAAAATAAAATTTATTAGGTGGAATATAACACCCTTCGATTTTAAAATATATATTTTCATTTAATACCTAATATGATCAATATCCTTTTCACATAAAACCCCAAACAAAAATGAATTGTGAAACAATACATAACACTTAGGTTGCAGTAGAATCATTCATTGGAAAAATTTATCTAACCTAGTTATGAAATATATGTATAAATTAAAATTATGTTCATTATAAATGTTATTTCATCGAAAAATTAAATAATTATTCCTAAAAAACTAATACGGTTGATTTATTCTTTAAAAATAATTCTTTTTAAAAATATTTATTTTATGTGAAACTAAATATATTAAGCATATAATATATATTTGACATTAATAATATATTAATACTAATTTTGTTTATAATATTATGGAAATAGAAATGGTAATTGTTAATATTTTTTGAGAATGTATTTCCCTATGAATATAATTTTCATTATATTTTATTTCTTTTTTAAATGATAAATTATAAAATATTATATTAAAGAATTTAAAAATTAGAATAAGTTTTTACATTTTACATGAAAATAAATCATTAAATTACTATTATTTATTTATATGAAATGTTTATTTATTGTTGATGATTGAGAAAATCATTTATTTCCAAAACTGTAAACATTTATCACTTTATCCTTATATAATATAGAGTATGATGTTTAAAAAAATATAATTGATCAATTGTGTATTTTTGAAGTAATAAAATAAAATTTTAAATACATTTTTTTATAAATCCCATATTTTTTATTATATAAACATATATAATACCTTATAATTAAAGAAATTTTTTTGGACTTTCATTTTAAATAAAAATTAATTATAAAAAATAATGTTATGGAACTCTATAAAATATTTTTTATATAATAACCATTTTTTATAGATAAAAAATTTTATTTATCATCAACCAAAATTCAATGTTTAAAAATACAATTGTTCTAATAATTTGGTTTAATTAGTTATTGCACTAATGTTAAAATTTATTTTTCAAATATAAATAAATTTTTTTATGGGAAGAATATATTCCATATTTTTGACCAATATATACATACTATGTTATAATTATTATTTTATTTGTTGGTACTGAAATTAAATCACCTTGGTAAAAATATTAAACACTGTTAATATAAAAATATCAAAGGAGAAAATTCTAATAGTAATGGTCATAAATACATTATGGAAAAATGAGTCAAAATGAAATTTTTATGGATGATTTTCCTTTTGTTATCTCAGATAATTAATATAAAATTTTCAAGCCATTTTACATGTGAAACTTTTTCTCTATTTATAATAATTTTTAAAATTTTTAAAAATATATATATATCTACTTATAGATGGGGTTTATCATCAACCCTTCAATACCATTCAATAAAAAATTTAATCTTGAAAAAATCACCTTATTCCTTCCCTTATAAACTTATTTCACCCTATTAGGCTTCTATTCACAAGGTAATAGCCTAAACCCTTTATTTATGAGGAGTCGTCAATGTTAATCCCCATGGCCTCAAAAAGAGTATTACTTCGCACTAAATTTTTTTCATTTCGGTATTAATTTCCAAATATAGTTTTCTTTGTCCATATAATAACATTCAATATTTTTTAATTAATTTTGTTCTATGAATGGAATAATTAATAACTACCTTACCCCATTTCACATAAGGAAAATAGAAATAAATGTTTTTCAAGTTTACGGACTACCGCCTCTATGAAGTATTATTTTTTCCATAACTTCCTTACACATATTTTTATATTGATGAATTCCATAAATAAGAATGATATTTGTAAGAAAAATGTAAAATTAGAAAATGAAAAAATAATATCATTTATCATGATCTATTAAAAATATAATCACTAAATATTTTTCTGTATGAAGTATCTTCCTACATGAAATGAATAACATTCACTTTATTAATTTTAATCATTTATTTTTTTGGATAGAAATTTTCTTAAATAGAAATAGAGAAAAAAACTAGGTGCATTCAGTTTGGATCGATGGTTGATTATGATTGGGGGGGGGGGTTAAATGTGTTGACAAAAAATTTACATTAGCTAAAAATTGCTTTTCTTAATGGAAATTCCCAACGGTTCCCACACACATAACTAGGTGAAGACCTATTTTCCAAAGGCTGGTGTCATTTGGGAGTTTAGACCCAATGACACATATGAACTCACTTTGTCAAGATGATGGGAGTTTATGCTCATCACACCTATTTAGGGGGAAATTTTTCATACTATGAAACTCTATTATAGAATTTCAATATGTTTGATAATCTCTTCCTAACCCAGATACAAGAATGGTTACCCTAAAAATGATCATAGGTTAAACCTTTTTATGTGAAGATGAAGAATGCAGTTTCATTGCTGAATCTATCTATTTGTATATGAGGTTGTTGATCCAGTTATCCATATTGAATATCTTATTATATGATGAATCCATATAACCAGACACTTTATATTTTTTTATCATGCATAGAGGTGGTTAATATTCCATGGAGAGGATTGAGCCATAATTAAGCATCCTATGTATCTTCCTTATTATAGGAATAAAAAACCATATAGTTTTTTAAAACCATGTATTTGAACTTCATTTGGAAAGTAAATATGTGTGGGATCTTAGGCATTTAATGTTTTATCTCAAGTCTTGAGGAGACCATCTATATATCATGGATATACTAGGAATTGTTGGTTTTGAATTTCATTGACACCCTTGGGACTATACCAATGGAATGATTCCCTTATATTGGGTATGTCAATATAATTCCACCCATCATTGATTACATATTATGATTTACCTAGATGGTGGAGATTCGTGATGTGAATGACATGACCATCGGAACTATCTATGCCGACATGAGGTATTCTCAGTGTGAGAAATAATAGATGACATGTAATCAGTATCAATGCATATGGATGTGGGACATACATACTGGGACAACCCATGGTATGTTTAATATATATATCGAGCCATATGAAGGTGTCCTACATATATTTGTTATCAAAGTAACCAAATATTTCATAGTTCAATTATATTATTATTATACTGATCGATGAGGTAGAATTATTAGCCCATTAGAATGACTGGGCCCAAATGGTTACATGTCAATGGAATTAGGGGACTTATATCTAAGTGGGTTCCCAGTTGAGTTTGAGCTCATGCCTTAGAAATGGTACTTATATATCATGGTTATGGAATGAATCAGAGTAATCAAAGTTCAATTTTTCAAGACTTACACATTGAATTTTCCCTTTGGATACATAATATACAGCTCGGGCCTTTCGATGGTGTCCTGCATATATTGGTTATGGAAAGAATAAAAGTCATAATTGTTCAATTTTATAGGATTACACATTAATATTTCTCTTGGGATGATAAATATAAATATTGGGCCTTATTAATGTATCTTGTGTATCTTGGTTATGATAGGAATCTGATTCATAGTGATTCAATTTTTTTAGGGATTACACACCTATGTTTCTCTTACAATTCTTAATATAGAGCTTAGAATATAGAAATGATTTCTATTTATCCTAGTTATGTGAGTAATAAGAGTAATCATAGATCAAATTTTATGGGTTTACACTATGATATTTCCTTTTGGATGTTTAATATAGGGGAAAAACCTTAGGAAGGTGTCCTACGTATCATATTTTTTACTGGAGTTAGAGGCATCGTAGTTAATGTTTTTCATGATAACTCACTTATGCTTCCCTTGGGATTCTTAATATATATCATGTGTCATATTAAAGATTTATATGTATCCTGGTTTTGTATAGAACTAGATTCAACATAGTTAAATTTGTTAGGGATTACACACTAACGATTCGATTATATGTGGCACATATCATATTCGGGTGATGGTCAAATCATACAATATATGGTTAGAAAACGTTATCATGTCCTGGGATAACTAAGCAACATGAGATACATATCTTCCAATTATGCATTGAGTGTCTTCTCGACGTCCTTTGATTATTTACTTTTTATGATGGATGATGTATGAATCACATGTCAAAAGAAAATATCAAGATCCAATTACCTTTTTTTGTTAAGTTGAAAAACCATAATACAATTTATGATGTTTTTATGTGAAAAAACATTTCATTTATAGAGGACAAAGCAAGACCTGAGCATCTTGTACTGGAAGGCATCGCTTGGTCCTGGATAACATTCATAGAGTGTGTTGCATGATTAAGCGGAATTTCCCAGAAGCCATAATTAATTTGGATGAAAACATGGAAGGTGTTATGAGAGTTAGTGTGATATGTCTCAAATTGTTTCATGTGTCCTAGATGACATGTTTGGGGGATGTCGTAAGAGCTAGTTGGCATGACCATATGGAATTTCAATGCAATGATGTCTTGTCTATGGGATCTCACGACAACCAGTTTACAAGCCATGGTGCTATCACAAGACATAGATGACAAGTACTTATGCCACCATATTTTCTATATGACATGTATATAGTGAATTTTTAATGATTAATGGAAAAACATGAGGTTTTTGTTAGACTTGTGGGATGTAATACTAGTGGGGATCCATGTTTCTTTATCTAACATTTCATGGGGACATCAGATGAACCAAATGGCGCACTGAAGGAGCATCGTGTGACCTAGGTGACATGTCATGGTGATAATTCATGACCTTGGTAGTTCATAAAAAGTGCATGAGGATCAACGTATATGTTTTTTTACAAAATTATCTTATCACTTAGTAAATTTTCTATCCTTTTATGGCATATTTCTTATCTTTGTTCAGTATTATATTGGTTAATGTCTAGTGTTTTTTAGAAAATATTTGGTATTTCCTTCAAATAACCCACCAAAATACTCCTCATGATCTATTAGGGATCATTTTTAGTTTCTATGCTTGATTCATGATCACGTAGTTTTTTCCATAGATCTTATGTGAGGTAAATCTTCCTTGTTGTGAGTTCATCTACTCCGAGATATATGATGTGAAGTTTGGGTATGCTAATGCGAGGATACCTGGATTATTCCACCTTAATAAGATTATATTTTATACGCAATGGTTGGGGATAATTTGGTTATTCCATCTAGATTTTTTTTCAAATTTCACTGACCATATCAATAAAATCATTTCGAGAGTCAATGGAGGGATTTGACGTCACACGTCGTAGGTCATATTGGAAGCGTGAGATTGCATTCAATGATCTCAACAACAACCCAACAACTCATCCTTTATTTGATTATTTATTATAAAATATATCTTCAAAAACCATGATGTCATGTTGAGGGTCTTTTGTATTGGTCAGAAGACATCTGAAAATATTATCATGAGGTCAGGATTCCTACAGAAAAGATTTCAGGTGATCATTGATGATTTGATGGTGATATTTCTCTTGACAATGATGAATTTACAAGGGACCATTATAAGACCACACTAGTGAATCACATGTTTTTTAGGACCATAAGAGGCTCCCTCCTTTTCCCTTATTTATTATCCAAGTTTAATTTATAAGGGCATGGGGATTTTGACATTTCATGAGTGTTGTTGAGGACAATCATTCTCTCTATCAGAAAGTCATCAAGTGAAAACAATTTCTAACAGTGATGTGTGAGAACTTATCATGGTTTAACCATTCTACGTATTTTGGGAACCATGGAGGGTGATTAAGATCACCTTTACATGTCTAATGTTTTTCACATAATGAGGGAGAGATGCCAGTGGGCTCTCATGCGGTGACGTGGATGTGTCTCTAGGACTCCAACTATTTAATGTGAACCTCATTGCACATCATATGAAGGTAAATGTAACTATCCATCACATGAGTATTTTTACATTCCTAAAAGTTATGTCATAATGTTTTTCAGTCCTTTCCCATTGGGTTTCAATTATGGTGTCACACGATGAATATGGATCCTTTGAAAGGATGAAAGCATTTTAATGGTTCGTCGCTTTGCTAGCCTGTGGGCTCAAAGGGGAATCACATGATGTTCAATTTCATTGAGATAAAATCAATTAGATCATAAAATCATGGTCATATAAGGAAATTTCATGATAAATAGTGTCTGTCTAAGACATATCAGTTAAAGGATTGTGGTCAACATCCAACATCGCATGAAGTCATCATTAAACCAAGGGTTTGAGCTTAATATCTATTTCTCCTATCCAGAAACATATATATGGGTTGTTATGTTAAGGAGGAATTCCCACAAGACTGGAGAGGAGTAAAATTTCATGGGTTTATGTCTAAGGAATATACAGATGCTGACACCGTAGTTAACATGATGGTTTCAAGACACCTGGTTCACATGATCAATGTAGAAGCACGGCCAAGGGTCCAAGGATTCATGTTGCAAGTTTTCAAATGATTTCATCCCATAATACAAGACACATGAAGCAATTTCAAACCCGATGGCCCATATGGTGGTGTAACAAACATATTGTAATGTTAAATTAATTTAGTACATGGATGATTTTTTGAAATCATTCACATTATCCAAAGGAAATTTTGTGGTAATGTGTCCTTGGGAATTCCATATGATTCAAAAAAACCAACAGATTCTATGAAAACCCATTTTTTTGTTTTTGAATGAAACGTTGAAGTTTACACAATCATGAAACTCCTTTGCATGAATTTCCATCATGTATTTGCATACAAAACATGTATGATTCTCTAGATATATTGGATATTCTTATTTATTGGATGTGAGTTTCATATTTTTCTCATCCACATTACTATATTAATGAAAATTGATCTTTTTATTTTAAAAGGAAGAGTTATTTATGGTTTTTTCCATTATCGTGATAGGTGAAGCATTTCTTCATTTTTTTATTTGATACATTACACGATTCCTTGTCTCCTCACATGAATTCTTATGAAAAGGATGATCATATTGTCCTACCCCTTCACATGACTTACTACGTGAAGGCCTTAATGAATAATCATCCACTCTTAGAAATTATACTACATCGTGATGCTCTATTTTTTTGAGGAAAATTATTGAACTCTTCCCTCAATAGGCTTGTTCCATGAAATATTTATCTCTCATTAGAATTTATAGAAAAAATATCATCCTTCCATTAATAATCTGAGATGTTGGAATTTCCAATAAATATGTTCCACCATCCATCACACCAATTTACTCAGTATTTTATATGAAGATATATGAAGCCATGATACATCCTTAAATGGTCATAGCTATCATTATTCATCTTTTCTGATCGTGTGACCTCTACTACAAGAGAATCTCCATATAGAAGTAGTTTTTTAGATATGAAGGCTCTTTAAATCGCCGCAACATGGTTTTGTGATAGTTTCAAAAAACAACAACCAAAATTTATCTCGGTATCCAACATGATACAGTTACTTCGATTTAGGAGTAGTTTCTAGATAGCATCATAGAACATGTATTTAGCAGTGGTTATCATTGATTTAGAAGTGTTTTTTTCAATCAAAAAAATGACAAGAATTTATTAGGGGTTTTAACCACCTTTAAATAAACATTTTCATATATAGTGGTGTTTTAACCACCATAAAATACCATAATATAGAGGTGTTTTACACCACTTTGAAAAAACACTACATTTAGTGTTGTTTAAACTGAATCTTAATGGTGAATTACAAAAAATAGCTAAAGAATCCATTGCGCCAAAACCGATAGCCATAACAACACTAGAAAAAAAAGAATTATTGTACATAGCACATTATTCGACCATAAAGTTATACTAAAATTGACATATCTTATAATCAGAGTACACATAAACCATAAAAACAATTCCGTAACAAATAAAACACAACATATGGACACATAGTTATACAAAGCATACATAAGTAAAGTATTTTTCTAATCCCATATAAAATGTTATGTGAATACTCTATGACACAAATGAAACATCAAAAACCCATCCCCACTAATCACTGCTCAATGATTAACTCTACCTATGATCCTCTCCATCTCTGTCTCTACATCCTACTACAATCACCTATAAGAAAATTATATTGAAAATTAAACAATGTTGACTATTTTTTTTTAATAAAGGAATATTGGAAAAATTGTAAGATATAAGAGGTTTTTAAGAAGGTTCCTGGATAGAAAAACAAGGCACTATAAATCAAAATGAAAATAATTAAAAAAGTATAAAAGACAAAAACATATTACAATCATTATTCTGAAAAGGATGTAAGTCAGCAAGAAGATCATCAAGCTTGGTAATGTATTGATTGACTCCCTTGTTTGTAAGAACATCAGAAACCATGTTAGCATAATGATATATATGGGTGATGATGTAGTTGATGTTGATAAGATCACGGATGTGGTCCATCCAACGGGTGGTGATCGGACACGCAAGATGTATCACACCATTCCAAACTGCTTTCATAATGGTGGTCTAATCACCGTCAATCCAAAGGTTGTTCTATCTAGGTTGTTTGGAAAAAAATATGGCATGAATCATACCCATCATTTTAGCTTCTAGTGAGGAACCAAGGGAACAACTACCATAGAAGCAGCAAATGATCTGACCAATATGAATCATGAAAATGGTACCACAACCTGTATGGATAGGATTTCCTTTGGAAGCTCCATCCACATTAACCTTAATCCATCCTAGAAGAGGGGCACGCTAGAATACTTCAAAAGTACGACAAGGTTGGCAATAGTTTCTAGAAATACGTAATTGTCGAAGGATTCCAAAGTCATGCACCGTGTTGTTGCAGCAACCCTTTTGGATTAAAGAAGCTTCATGAATGGCAATTTGAATCCGAGTTTGTCCTACATTTTGACTGGATGACATTTATTATGAATAAGAGCATTTCTATCATACCAGATCACATGGTAAAGCTCATCGACAACATCAAGGAAAATGTTCTTAAATTTATGAGAACTATTTAGACCTGCACATCTCTTTAATTGAGATTTCACAGAGTCAGGAATCCACTATATACAATAAAAAATGACAAAATTATAATTACAAGGAGCAGAAGTAGTGGCATAATAAAAAAATAGATGATTATCATATTCTCTCTGTTGATTGTAGAGTCTGTATTTAGAATAGAGTTGAAAACTAGATGGTGTAAGACGATCATCAGTGGGTTGTATGTTATGTGAAAACTTCCAAATAAGAGTAAATCTTGAGGGTTTTATCCAAGGTTTGTCAAAAATGTTGAACCACCCAAAATAACTTTCAAAGTTACAAATAATGGCTATAAAAGCATTTAGAATCAATCATGACCTTGTGAGTAGGTTGCCAAACTAAGAAATCAAAACATTTAGTGAAGGGGTAGTTGTTAATGAAATTTATAATTTTATTAAAAAGATAATTTTTTCAATAATTATGTACATATTTGATAGAGAGGTTGGTGTTCTTAGGGATTTGGTCAAGGGAAACCCTAGAAATTAAAGGAGTTCCAGTGCAATAATCTAATCAAACGTTTATTTAGGTGTTTCTGGAGACCATCCATTTAGAGTTACTCATAATGGAAGAAAAATAGTGTTTTATGGACGAATAGATAGAGGAGGGAAGAAAGATAGAGTTTCCATTCTTATGTTTTTGATGAAATTTATTTTTAAGAAAATTTATAGAATCAGAGTTATTATTGAAAATATTCCAAGTGACTGTAGCATGACGAGCCTCATTAAAATTTTAAATATTTATATTCCAATATCTACCTTCTCAATTGGTAGGAAACAAGTTGATGAGAGGATGGTGACAAGTTTCCTTTCCATAGTGGAACCGGTCCGAATAGAATTTTTGATTGAGGTATTCAATTTTTTATAATACTAGCCGGACATTGGTATACCATCAAACAGTAAACCATATTAGAGACAATATTATATTTGACATGGAAGATTCTACTTTCCATAGAGAAGTATTTTCCTTTCCAATAGGAATGTTGATTTATTACTTGATTAACAATTTCAAGGAAATGACAAGATTTTGGTATTCCCTAAAAGATGTGGACACCTATGTAATTAAAATGGTGATATCCCTCTTTTATACCTAATTTAATTATGATGCGGCATTTCTAATTAAGGGGAATGTTCCTTCCAAAGAGGATAGAAGATTTGTTCTAGCTAATCATTTGACAAGATATTTCCTCATAGTGAGCCGGGGAATTTTTGAGGGTTTGAATGTTTCTTTTCTCACCTTCAAGAAAGAGAATTATATCATCAACATTCAGCAAGTGAGTTGAAGTGTCCCGATTTCATGAAATTTGGATGGGTTTATGTTAGTTTTGATCAACCAGACAAGTGAGAAGTCAACTGAGATAGTCCTGCACAATGGAGAAAAGGATAGCGGAAAAAGGGTCCCCCATGTTTGACACCTTTAGTGCATTTGAAGTATCCCCTAGGGGAACCATTAATAGGATTGGAGATGGAGGCCTAATTGAACAAATATTGGATAGTAATGATAAACACATCACTAAAACCAAAATATTAAGTCACTTTAAAAAGAAAACTCCAGTCCATGGTATCAAAGGATTTTTTAATATCAAGTTTAATGGAAATATTACCACCTCTATTTGTTTTGTTTAAGGTGTTAAAGCACTCAGAAGAAAGAAAAATGAAATTTTGTATGGATCAACGCTTAATAAAACCAATTTGATTTTAGGAAACTAATTTTTCAATGATATAAGAGAGCCTATTATCAATGCTTTTCATGATGATTTTATAGAGGGGTTAATAATTAAAATGGGCTTAAAAAGTGGATTTCCGATGCATTTTCAACCTTTGGAATTAGGGAGGGAAACTGGGCATTTAGCCCATAAGGGAGAACACCATTAGATAAGAGGGATTTGAAAATCTTGAAACAGAAAAATTAATTATATCCCATTAGTGTTGAAAGAAACCATTAATAAATTCATCAAGGCCAGGACCACTATCAGTATTTAAACTAAATATAGTATCTTTATTTTCCTGATCATGTGGTGTGTTAAGAAGAAAGTTGTTATCTTCATCACTAACCACCATCATAATTATCTCAGTTAAGAGGTCTTTGTTATTATTAGGTTCATTAATGATTTATTCAAAATAAGAAACAATTTGGTGGGAAATATCATTGTCGTTGTCTAAACTGTTGACACCATTTTTTAAAGAGGAAATAGGTCTACAAGATTTCAGAGATCTTTGAAGGGAATTATAGAATGTAGTGTTTTTTTCATCATCAGATAACCATTTTACATTGAAAACATGTTTCCTAATCCCCTCATTAAATGTGATAAAGGAATTGTGCTTTATTGAAATGTTGATTTCATGATTCGGATCAGTGCTAAAGTCACAATTCATGCTATTATTTTTAAGCTAATTATGATCATTATCTAGGATGAGGGTATCCTTGTCGATTTTTTTTACATGAGATCTACACAAACCTTTGATCATGTATTTAAGAGACTTTAATTTGGCAGGACAAGTAGAAGCATCATTGTAATGAGTCATGGAAAGCCAAAAATTATTTATGATGTCAGTGCATTCAGTTTAAGAGAACCAAGCATTATTAAATCTAAACAGAATCAGACTTTTAATAGTTTTGGTGGAGACATTGACCAAAGTAGGATGATTATTAGAATGAAGCATGTAAAAGGTGGTGCTGGAAATGGTGTCCCATTTATCTAGAGAATGAATGTTTGTGAAGGCTCTATCCAATATGGTGGCGACCTCCCTATTGTAGTGTTTTTTATACCAGATGTATTTGGCACCTGTAAGATTTATTTCAATGAGGTTCTTGTCATCGATAGTTGTTTTGAATTCACTCATGGATAACGTAGCATGTGAAGGACCAATTTTCTCACTTGAATTGATAAGAGCATTGAAGCATCCAATTATAATCCAATGTTCCTAAGTGCTATTGTGTAGATAAGTGAGATCATCCCAAAGAGGTCCCATATCTTGATATATATTCATGGCATAAAAAAGAAGAAGAAAATATGAGTACCCTCAAGAACAAAATCACATGTGAAGACTTGATCTGAAATGTTAAAAATATTGACATTTTGAATGGATGAGTGCTATAAGATCCATAGAGAATCAACCACATAAGAATTTTTAGTTGCACTAGTGAAGGAATATCCATGCTGACATATGTTTTGGAACATGGGAGAGAAAATGATTTTAGGTTCTGAAATAGAAAAAAATAGGTAGTATGTGATGATCATTCTTTTTCAAAATAGATAGAGTGACGGATTTGGCAATACCTTGATCGATCCAAAAAAGGATATTCATTTAGACCATGATTTGGAGTTAGAACTCTATTTTTTTGTTTCCCTAACCCTTGTGTCTGGTAGATCTTATAATTTTTTTAGAAGTAATTGGATAGATAATATTCTCTTATAGATATTTAAACTAATTAATATATTACCAGAGTCGATTAGATTATACAAAAACACTTTGACCCCATAGTATGAGGTATGATTTTCTTAGCCAGACTCAAATAATTCTTCCTTGATGTATCCTAACATTAATAAAATTTAATATAATAGTATTATATGGAATATAATATTCTTATCATATTCATGTATAAATAGAAAATATTATTAATGTAAAAATATATATTTAAATACCATATCCTTTTAATCATGATCGATATCAATAAAAAATATTAAATTTCTTTCATTGTACCTCATTTGGTTCTTTATCATATAGTTTTTGGGTCCTCAATGAAGTATCTTTGAATTCATTCTATAATATACATTTAACATCTTTATATTTCTTCTAAAAATTTTCAATTTCCAATTTTGGAATATCTGATCAAAAATAAAAAACATGGAAAAAAATATCTACATAGAGATTAATTTTGAAAATAATATAATTTAATAACATAATGAAAATAATTTACACCATAATTTATTAAAATTTCTGTTATCAGTGAATCAAAAGAATCATTTTCCATGATCAAGAAATATGAATCCAATCATCATATGTAATATGAAGGGTAACCAGATCCACCGTTGGATGGCCTGGAATTTGGCTAAATAATCCGGCAACGTCATTCATAGGGACCCTATAATAGTCAAATGGGATATCTATCTTTAGTCCGTTATACTTCTAGAAATCTGAACTTTTCATAGTTTTATCCATAGTAGCATTATTTCAATTTTTATGAATAAATATAATATTATAAAAAATTGAAATAACTTCATTCATATTAAGATTTGTACTTATAGTAGTCACCCTCCAATATATATGAGAAGAATAATGAGTGGTGGCTTGCTCCCTAAATACTGAGGCTACTAAATGAGGATGCATCAGCTAAGCTGCTGATGGGATCGTGACAGAGGGTGTGAGAGACAGTGGAGGGGGGAAGCAGATGGTTTCTCAGATGCTGTAGGGAGGGAGACAGATGAATCATTATCTGTCCGTATGGTCAATGGAACTTCAACTGGAATCAGTATAACACTTTCTCCTAAGCGTCCCTATCATTTAATCTAATAAAATTAACTTCATAACATGTATTTAAAATCATTCATTAATAATTAAATTATAAATGATAACAGATTCATAGTAGTGAAAAACAAAATATACACAATTATTACATTTAATGACTTCACAAATGACATAGGTGGTTGATAAATGAAAGTATTACTACACATAAAATCATTTTCTCCATCAATCATGTGGTTATCCTACTACATAATTACTTCATTTACAACAATCACCCTTTAAAGACTAATATTTTCAATATCATGATGAACAAATATGTTCTATTCTTGTTGTTAGTTGGATTCAATGTTCTACACGAAGTCATTCACTTCATTACCCATATCATTCAAGTCTCTTTTCTTTACATGAGAAACTACACACCTCAATTCATCTGAGACAATCATACACATAATATATCATTTTTTATTTTGATGATATGATATAATAATCTTGTAATTCATGGTCACCAACATTCATAAAGTGATAAAAGTTCACAAAAGTACATTTCAAGGAATCTCTTTTAACACCCCTGATAATATCTACCTAGTTGAATTTGATTAAAACTATATAAAAATAGAAGTGGTAGACTAATTCAGTAAGAAAATTCAAATTTTAATTGTATCCCACTTCATAAAATGTAAATATACCACCATTCTATGTTTTCAAACCATCTTCTAGATTGTCTCTATGATGTTTAAATTCATACACATTGTAAGATTTGAAAATTCAATCTTGTTTTAGAGTACCTTGAGTAAGAAACAAGAAATCATCTAAAAAATCAGCTTGAGTATCTGTATTCATGATCTATAAAAGGAAACATACATTACTATATTTACAAAATATATTCGACATCCAAATATATGTTTTTATTTTAATATTTTTGAACATAGATGTCATATAAACCATTATACATTCTCTTAATTAATATCATTTGTTATATGATTCTCATTTCATGTTCAGCCTCTCAATCTTCTCTTTAGTTGTATCCAAAACTATGGAAAAATGGATCTACAATTTCCCAATTCAGCCACTCATATCTATGTTCCTATAATAATTCCATTTCGGTCAGTAAAACGTTTGAGCTCCTACCAACTGTTCATCCAATTGTAGAAAAGATATTTCATTTTTCATGTAATTTCAATTAGTCGATGTGTTGTAAATACATCTATATGGATTGAATCTACTCTAGATATCATCAAAGTATATATATCCAATGTTAATACACTCTTTTTCTAAATAGCCTTCAGAATTAGAGCATTCAAGATGAGCTTTAGTCTTCTCATATGATTTTGAATGCCCAAAATATCTATGAAATAAAATAAAAAAACACAAAATTGTGTTTTTAATGAAGTTCCATGAATTTTTTAATTAAATGAAAAATATATAAACAATGTAACTCTAATTGGATACATCAATCAAAAATGTAAGGGGCCTCCAAGTTTCTCTTCCTTGATAAAATGTAATGTTAAATGCATCATGACAATAATAATTGGAGGAAAGTTCATCACCATTTCACAAAGTGCTAGTAAAAATATCTAATGTTGGTTGCCAAACTCAAATGGTTGTATAGTTTACTCACATTATTTTCTAATGAATTTGGTAACTTGGAGTACAATATTAGTAAACTTTCCATGTAATAATGTGCACAATGAAAATGGTAGCAATTATGATAACAAAATATGTGAATTGTGACTTTTCAATCCATTTATCCAATAATTCTTTATGTCATCAATTATTATGATTTTACTTGAATTCACATTAAATACCATCGTATGATTTGAAATTTTTTGGAATATATCATGAACCCTATTTTTCATTGCAAAAAGATTCGGGAGCACACTTTCCATTCTCATCTGGTGGGAGATCATGCTTTATGATTATTATTTATAAGTTTTTCCATGAATTGAGAGGGTCCTTTGATTTTCCATTCTCATTAATTAATGTTAATATAAGATTGTTAAAAAAATTCTCAATATTCAAAACACCATGATTATTACGCAAAAAAATAGATTCCCTATATGAATGTTTATACACTAAACTTTTTTACTTATATTTTTGTGTTCTAATTTCACTTGAAATTCACTTCAAACTCATTTCCCACTATCATTCAAATGATGCTTGTTCTCAATTTCAATTTCAGAATTTAAATGTTTTTCCAATTTTTTAAAATCTGTTAAAAACTTTGGAGGTTGTCTAAAATCAATAGAACTAATGAATTTGGAATCATTCAACCGAAATCTATGAGATGCATCGAGAAATATTCTATGAAATAAAAAAGTGCCATTTTTTACTATGTGGTAGTCATTCCAGCTGAAAATCAACATTATAAATAGGATAATCCCAACCTATATACGTGTCTTAACTAGCTAAATTTCCATGTATAGGGAAGTCACTAATGGAAATAATTAGATCAACATGAATATTGAACATTGTTTCAAAGTATTATTTATATGTCTCGACATTGTCACTCTATAACTTCAGTAATTCATAAATTACATGTTGAATGTATACATCAATATCATTTCAAAGCATTTTTTTTCTAGGAATAATCATAAAAATTATAAAATGTTTTTTTTCATACACATCCACTATGTCAAATTGTAATGGATAAAAACAACAAAACTGAATGTTATAACTAGTGCTCAAGTCCCAAATGGGTTGAATCCATTGGCAGCCGATACCAATCACATATTCCTAGGATAGTATGATAAATAAAGATATATTGAATCAAATTTCATCCATGATTTTGAATATATTTGATGTCTCATTAACCCATAATTATTATTATCCATATAATTTCACTTCAACAGTTCGATAGATTTTTAGGACATGAATAATCATTACAATCGAGGATTTAAAAACAATGTAATGAAAATAAATTGTAGGTGTGATTATTTTATTCTTATTCATAGTATTATGTTAATTAAGACTTCTAAAATCACCATTGACTGCTATCTAGAAGAATAACATTTTTTTCAATCTTGTATGCATGAATCCCCTCCCTTATAAAGCATGAAATCATCAGGACATGCATGTATTTTTGTATTATTAAGACCAATCTTGTTAACAACTTTTTTCATTTCATAAAAAGTATCATGGATCATTTCATTAGGAAATTAATCATGAAAAATTCAAATATCATGAACATTGCCTTATTTTTAATTCCACATAGGCAGTTGATATTATACAACAACAGCAGAAAAAAAATGTTTTGAATATTTCAAACATCCACCACAAAACCATTGATTTCCATCATCAATTAAACCATATAACACATATGTATACTCAATGATCTTTTCTCTGACATTATTCTCCACAGAATCAAGGGGAGTATCCAATGATACATACATTATTGACATGGTTGTCCTATTGTATAGATAAATCACTTCTCATGTGTTTATTTGTAGAACCCTAAACTAGTTGTTATGATATGTATTAATGATTATGTTGGTGTCTTAAAATGAATAATGCGTCATTTATAATGATTTTTCATTCCATTTTCCATTATCAACTAATGTGGGAGATCATTTTATTGATTTAAATTAGTTTTCAAACATTCTATAACATTTAATTTTCCCTTCTAAATTGATCAAAAATATGGAGTAGGGAATTGTTTCAATATCATGTGTTCAAAAACATCATATCTCTTCAACCATATTCTAAATTTACATTTCGGACATAGACATCTTATTCTCTCATCAACAGATCATTTGGAAATAGAAAATTGAAAAAAAGTCTCTATACCCTTAGCATCACGATGAGTGTTACTCGGTAATATGATCAAGCTTTTATTCTCTCACGATTTCTCTACACATTATTAAAAAATTTAAAACAGATATGTATAAAAAATTAGGAAAATAGATAAATGGATATGGAAAAAACTCAACCCATGTAGTTCTAAGAATAGTCATATATGTACTAAAAAGGGAAAAGTAAAAAAATAAAATCAATCATGGATATAATTTTGTAAAATAGAAACCAAAAAAACAAAAATTCATTAATCTAAAATATTAATCATGTGAGATACACCTTAGGGTCACTAATTATAGGTAAACCCAGTAATTATATATTACAATTGTAGTGTATTAATAGGTCTAACACACATCAAGATAGAGGGGGTGGCACATAATGCTTCACTAGAATTTCTAGTGGGAATATATGATATTATATTTTTGTATGACACATTTTGTTTTTCCTTATTTATAGATAGTTTAATTCGAACCAACTATATTGATTTTAAAATTACCTAACCGATCCACTACCTTCAAAGTGATTTTATTCAAAGATGTTTTATTCAGTGTGAATAATTTGATCTTCCATACACATTTTTATGTTTTAATCATAGATGGTTATAGGACCTCTTCTTAGTCACCAATTATCTTCCAAAAATAATTTCATGACATATAAAATGAAATCATAAATTTTAATGAATGTACTATAATAATGGAGTTTTGTTAAAATGTTTTCCACTTTATTATTTTTTAGTCCTTCATGTACCCATAATAATATAACTCAATATTGTACATTATCACATTTTGATGAGTATATTCCATGTGTAGAATGTTGTTTGATATAAATAATGTTTCATTTGGGAAACAATCAATATATGAAAATTTGACCAAGAAAAATTGTGAAAAACATAAATATTCAATAAAAACAAATGAAGATGAAAAAAAATTTAATTTATTTGATAGAATTTAATATTCATTAATAGACAAAGTGTTTAATACATCATCTATGAAGGACACCTGGATTTTAATAAATGAATATATATATATATATATATGAATATGAAATTAGATATTCTCACAATTAAAAATGAAGTTAGTTACAAATAAGAATAAATTCTAACATAAAATCAATTTAATAATAGAAATTTAAAAAATTTACTGGTAAAAGTGATCAATAATTTTAATTAAGAAGAGATAAGAAATAACAACTTCCATTTGAAAAAGGTAAGTAGAAAAATCAATTAAAAAATGGTAGCACAAACAATAAAGAGAAATAAAATGAATATAATTAGAAAAAAAATCTTGTCAGGTTAAAATATTGAAATTCAACTAAATGAAAATAAAATTAGCAATACACAATCAAAAATAAATGAATACATTGTACAGTGGGACAAACCATGTGACCACTAAAACTATACAAACTTAGTAATTCTACATCACTAATTAGTTAAACCTTCGTCCAATGAAATGTACCCAAAACTAATTCATTAGGAAAATGGGATGCAGATAAAATTACTTCCCTAGCCAAGGAAAAACCATAACAATTAGAAAATTCCACTTCTTGATATAGTTTCACCAACCCAAGAATCTAGGATTTCCTAAAATGTTAGTCATAGGAAGATGAGGCTATATTTTTAACATAAAAATAAAATATCAATAACAAAGATAATGAGTTATATAAAAGAAACTCTTGTTTCCTTCCCAATGTATACATTTTAATATTATATCCATAATTACAATATAAGGTTACAATATATCTTTTACACATCTTATAGATGTAAACTAGAATACAACTACCTTACCTTTTGAAACCAAAACTAAATAAAGACACATAAATTCCTTTTAGAAAACATACTCTTTAATAAATTTACCTAGTCACATTTATGATCATTTACAAAAACAAAATAGAAATAAATATCAAAACTACCATAACTGTTTAAGTAAACATTACGGAAAATAGTCCAACTCTTAGTTTAAAAGTGTTTACTAAAAACATTTCATTTGAATTAGGGAATTCTTTAAAAAAATTACCTTGGAAACTAAATTAATTAGGAAAGTATAGGGAATCATAAAATCATAAAACCCCTTCTATAAACCGCATTAATACCAGAGTACAATCAACAACTATTTGGAGAGGATCACATTTCACATATTTCATGAAATTTATAATCTCAAAATATAGTATAATGATATATAAGTAATCAATAATTATTATTTTGAAATGTATGAAAATTTCCTCCTAGCTTAATCGATGACTCACATAATACTCCAGACCCACAAGTCCATCAACGAGTCTAGAAGCACAAATATCAACCGTAATCAACCATAAATTTATGAACTAAACTCTTAAATTTAAGATTATGGAATGGAATAATCAAATCCTAACTCCCGAGATGGAATAATGGTGTTGAAATGAAAAGAAATGAAGTACTATAAAATACCAACACACATCCTATTTAATTAACCTACATAGAGATTATTAGTTGTTAATGTTTAGGGGAGAGAGGGTCTCGCACCTCAGGCTCGGCCTCAAGGAGCTCATAGGAGAAGGTGGACTACAAAATGTGGGAGAAGAGGATATGACTATGATAGGGAGAGATGGGCCGATGGTGAGGGGGTAATGGGGGAAATAGTTAGGGGGATAAGGAGAAAAATGATGGTTTGATAGTGTTAGGTGAAGAGGGGTGGGGGTTTTAGGCTCATGGGAGGGGGAGGGTGGAGGGTAAGATGTTTCACTATTTAAGGAAAAGCATTATCGATGGTTTTAGAAAATTATCCACTATATTTTCAAAAACAATTAATGGTTGTTTCTAAAACAATCTCTAAAAATATTACCTTATTAACTAATTTTGTTATAGTGATAATATAGGCTTCATGTCATCATGTAATTAACATTAGTGGATTCATGTGCATGAAAGTGAGTTTCCTCAAGAAAGGAATATTTTTTAAACTCACTATTAGCAGATTGGCAATGATTCATGGATTGCATTTGGGCATGGTGGAAAACATAGGTGACATCATAAATTATTTCTATGTTATAGGCATATAATCATTGTTGGTGGAGAAAAACCTCTTATGTAACACACTACACATCTTCATACCCAACAGTTGTAGCTACATGAATGTGATACAAAGCTTCTTTGGGCATGGTGTTGGAATCATGTGAAGCAATCACCAAACACATAGACTATCATGTCTGACCATTACAAATCATCTATGTAAATTTTTATTCATATCCATGGAATATCATCATGTTATATCATGGATACATAGAGGTTTTATTTTTCACATCACCTATATATGGTATTTCATGCATGTGATACAAAGGTTCTTCATGCAAAACATATTCTTGAAGCTCAAAACATGTGTAACAACCCATGTCTATTTAATGTACAAACACGTGGTGGTTGTCTCACATGAAATATTTACAATGGTACACGTTTCACACATCTTATTCACTGGTCAATCACAATCTATTATTCATGATGGGATCATCCACTGTGTTCTACAAATGACCTGGCCAAGCAGGTGTGGTGTTTCTCTTCTCACATTACTTTACATCACACTGGTGATTCTCCTTCTTCTCAGGATAGGTTATCAAGCATGGGGTGTCCTCATGTTCTTGTTTCAAATGGTTTTTGGGGTATTAGATCATTTGGTATGAGAAATTAAATCCTTTGTAGGTCCTTCAAGTGTTCATTGTCAATTTTAGGTTCAAGATCACTGTTATAACTTAGATTCCATGAGGTTGAAAAAGAAAATATACAACATCATCTTCAAGCCTAAAATTATTTATGGCATGTTTCCTTCCTTATAAATGTGTGAAACATGATGTTGTTAAAATAAAAAATTTATCCCATTATAATTAGATGCATTCATCATGAAAATAATATGGTTCTAAGGTAAATTAAGTGTAATTTTCTTCAAATATAAAAGTCAAGGGAGCATTGTTATTGAATGCCATGAGATTATTTGTCGGGAATGTTAAATATGGGGGATTTAGGACATATAAATATATAATTCTTTACCATGACTTTCTCTCACTGAATTGATGTTTTATGGATCATTAATGAGGCCTTTCATTGTATAAAATCAATTAAACTAGAAATCCAGGATTTGAATGTTTAAATTCTAACGGATTCCCCTAGATAAATTTTCATGAATGCCGACCAAATTAAGATTCATTAATGTTATATCTATTCTATATATCGTGAGACTAACTAATTCACAATTGGATAAAATGAGTAGGATATTGGTCCTAGAGGAAGTGTGGACAATCTTTGGCTGATGTCAATATACCTAGTGAGAATATCCTGATTTTTTCCAGGTCTATATGTTGGCCATCACAATATTTTTCGTAATTCCCAACCAACTTGCTGATGTTCCCCAGTTTAATGTCTTTTTTATCATACATTTTATCACATTATTCTAGGGTATTTTAGTTCAGAACATCTATCACTATAGTTTAGGGTCTTTTGTACCAAACAGTCTATCGATCTAGTTTAGTGTATTTTAAATTGGACCTTGTTTCATCATAGTGTGGGGTCTTCTTTCTAGGAAGATTGAATGACATGAATTTTAAAGTCTTACATACATGAATTGATTGATGATCATGGAATATGGAAATGAAATTTTAAGAATGACCAAAAACATATATGGATTTTGAGTGCTAACATGGGTTTTTCAAAGCACATAAGGATTATATCTCCTTTCCTGTAAGGAGGATATTCGTCAAGTTGGTATGCTAATGAATTCATGCATCGGAACCATTGAAAAACAGAGGTGTCTCTACTCTTTTCAAAGTTTCATGGAATATTTATAGGGGAATATTGGTTGAGGTTGAAATACTAGGGATTCTAGGTACACCAAGATAGTTTCACGGTGAGTGATATATTTCATAACAATAAAGATTGTGTCAATTAATATGGTATGGGGATGACATCCTGAGGATGATAATATCACCCTGAGGTGCTAGGTTCCACCATACTATTTCCTAGGGACATAAGTATGGGAGCTATATTCTTGCAATGAGGAGATTCCATTTGGTAGAATTTCAAATCCTATATCAATTAATAAAATGGAAAAGAAAATATTCATTCCTCTCATTTCCAAGTAACATGAGAGATTTTTGAAGACTCAGATGTCCAGATAATCAAGTTGGGATTGGAGGAAATCTATTTAGGAAGTGCTCTGGAAACCTAGGGCAGTTCATCTCTTAATTGTGAATCTCAATCCCTATAACATTTGGTTATAAATCATGATGTGTGGGACATCAACATGTAGTAAATGGAGTGTCACAGTCTCTATATGAGAAATGATATAGAACATATTTACATAACATTGAGGGTATTTCATCATATTGGATAGTTTTGTATGAATATTTTAATACATAGTTCAAGTTTCATGAGCCAGTAGGATTATATGGGATAATCATACTGGGAATGGACCAAAACACACTAAGGTGATGAGTTATGCTTCCATGATATCAGGGCTCACAAGGACTAGAAATCCATTTTCACAGAGTGATGTATTTGGTTAATGAGAACAGGTTCATATACCAGATCCATAGGATTAAATTCATAGTCTAGAAACGGGTCCCATAAAGCCGGGTGTCCTTTTTCAAGCATCATGATTGGATTATAGTGATCTGAGGAGCTCAAATCATGAAGTTTGATTTTTATAAAGTGAAATTTACATAACGGGTTAGTCCAGCATAAAATTTGTGTTTCCTCCTAGAGAGCCTATTCCTATGGTGAGTTTATGTGAAAAATACTAACACTGAAATTTTCATGAATATGAGGTTCAATCAACCATAGACAATGTTTTACTATGGATAGAGAGTGGGTACTATATAATTTATAGCTTATTTAGTTTCTCCCTGTTTTTTCCCATAAATTCGATAGATGATTTATTTAGAGAGAATTGAATTAAATTCTTCTTAGGACACTCTTTACAGGTTTTCAACCTGACATGTTCAATGTATAATTCTCTAGATGTTCTAATCTTAAGATTTTGACAATTATAAGCTAGATTTTATGGTCTTACATCTTTGACCAATCTGCAGATAGTTTAAGGTCATGAAACACATGGACCTAATGAAGGGGATGATACAAATGATCATAATTGGGATAAGATGGATCAATAGTACCCCAACATTCTTCTTAGTGGGAGGTGAAAATATCATAAACTTGGGATCGAGGTTCTTTGGTGATGAGTAATGATATTGGACGATTTTACCAGGAATGTCCTAGAACAAAATGAGGTGTTGTATTCTTCTATTGTGTTGTGATGGCTCATAATAATTATAATGTCATTTTCAATGCATTTGGTAAAAACCCATAGGTGTATATGTTAGAGAAATATGCATACATATATAGTCAAACAAGGATTTTCTTTTGACAAATTTCTTTTTCCAATGGATATAAAAGGATTTATACAACATTAGATGCTCGAGTCATGATATGTGATTTATGGATTGAGGTTCATAAAAGACTAAGGAAGCACCCAATACACATACTTTCTTTGGTAAGGATATTATTGTCTTTTGATAATGGATGGTAATGAAATATGGTGTAAATAGTTTAAGGTCCTATATTTGGGATGTAATTACTTTTGTATAGTTTATGGTTATGTGATAACGATTTTTTACCGAAAATTTAATTGTCATGGTGTAAGGTTGCATCTTTTACATTTAATGTCATGGGACCATAATGTTTTCCTTGAAGTTTAATCATCATGCGGTAAGAACGTTAGTATATGTTATTGTATGTATTCTTGGGATTGGATATTTGTTCATCACTATAAATAATATTATAGAAGGAATCAAGATACACATACTTGTTAATGGGAAAGTCTCAACATAGTTTTGACCCATATGCATATGTGGAATTTTTGTCCATTGACTATTTTTTTCTTCTACATGGATTGAAGATCCAAGAATCAATACATATCCTATAATGAAAGGAATCAAGACACACATAGTTCTTGAATAACTTTGTAGTTTAAGTTCATTTGAAAATTATGTTGTATTCACAACATGAAAATGGGTATTACAACTGGGCCATGGGATGGAAATGTGGGCATCACTACATATCCCTTGGTAATCGGAATCAATCCATACATAGTTCTTCAAAAATAATATTTATACATAGGTCTGACCTATATTCATATTAGTGGATTTTTTATTTTCAATTTATTGTGACTATACATGGGGTTAACTATTCTAGTTTCATTATGTTCCTAAGATATTAGAAAAAACATAACCCATATTTATTGACTGTAGGTGTGTTAGGATAATGATTAGTATTATTTGTGGTCATATTGGGTGAGGTCCACAGGAATGTTCAGTGTTATGTCATGTAAATGGAACCGACCATGTAGTTTAACATCATATAGAGTTGACTCCTGGTATGCCTTTTGTGGTCTTGAATTCAAGACCATGATGATCCCTTCATGATATCATATGATTTTTTTGTATGGGGAATCCCATACAAAAAATCCAAATATAATTCAAGATATTCATACTGTGAGAAAGCTGAAATGTCAAGGGTTCCTCTAGTAGTGTAGTGGTGATTACGGATTTCAAAGGGGCATTTTGTGTCATGGGGTGGATCGGCCAAGATATATGATTGTGGTGTCCTAATGTATGTCATTGAAAATGATATTCTTACTATGCATAGTTGTAGGTACCGATGTAGTTTAATATCAAGTGGCAAGGACATGAAGAAAGATTTTTATCGTCTTGTGGTAAGGACATTAGTCATTTTATGTAAATAAATTAAAACCATTGGGGGTATCATGAAGTATAATTTCATGTAGTGAGGATACCCTTTATGCAGTTTAATGTCATGCATAAGGAAAATGATCAAGTGAAATGAATGAAATGTAATATTGTGGTTTGGCCTAATACAGGAGGTTTAAGCATCACTATGTATCATGTTATTGAAGGAATCCATCCACACATAGTTCTTGGAACCCATGTAGTATAATTTCATGCATTAAGGACATCGTTAGTTCAGTTTAATATCATGTAGAAAGGATTTTATCCATAAATTTTAACATCATGAAGTTACGATGGGGTTCTATTTAAGAGAACTATGAAATTTTTTTCCCTGAGAAACTTCACATTGGTGGAGTGGCGTCTGACATATTCACCATATATTATTGATAGAGAGTTTTCTCTGTTGTGATTGAACTTATGTATGATGCAATTCCCATCCAAATTGGGATAAAACATCATAGTATTCATTCCTAGTATCATTGGGGTCCTAAGAGGCAACGCTAGTTCTTAATAGTGTAACGAATGAAGGTAAACGTTCTTATTAAATGCTTGGGGTATCTGATTTTAATAGATTTCAAAGATTTGAAAGATAAGAAAACTCTTCTCAACAATCCACTTCAATTCATCCATCTTCTTTTCTGACTTATTTTCATCATAGAGTTTTACAAAAATTTCTATTTAGAGAAAAGGATACTAGACATTAAGTGGTAAAACATCCATGATCTCATAAACCATTGAGTATGGTTTTTCTTTTGTATCAGAGCACATGGTGTATTGTAGTCCCATAAATTGTGTAGGTGCATGTACGGCCATGAACACTTATCCTTGTTCACCAATTTCTATGGTATTTGAAAGAGTCTTTTCGAAGGCCTTTATCTTCCAATTTTACACGGAATATTATTGAGATAAGTGATTGGACTCAATATTGTACTCTTGCTACATCTTCATCAATACTATAGAATTGAATTTGGTGTCTTTGTTAATTAATATAGTGTGATTTTTATTATCATATCTCATTTAAAACATATGTTGGTATTAGTAAGTATGTACTTAAACTGCATAGCTGTTGTTGGGGGATATATGACCACAACATCTATTCCCCAAAAAATGTCTAGGAAGATTTACATGTATGTTGAAATTACAGGAGTTGATGAATGAAGGTTTCACTTATGTGGAATGCGAGACATTTATGGTGAATTATACAGTGTCTTGTATCGTGCTTTTACAGTAATGGCATAGCCACTTGATTTCGTGGTAGAGCCTAGTCCTAAACAAATGAGTGATATATGATCCCTCATAGAATTATTCCATGATTTTGTGAACATATCTTTCAGCTATGAAAATAACTTTTAGGGTTCTTTCTTCCCATTTGGGTCATCCCACTGGGTAAACTTCTCTACATGGTTTCAAATATGCTCCCATTTAGCTTGGTATTTTGTGAGAGTCTCATAATAGATACAACTGATTATTTTCTCCATCTATCCAAGGGAAACTATTAGATCATCATTCTATGAGGTATTGTTGATCATATTTGATTCTTCCATATCACAGATGATAATAAATGGGACCATTATTTAGTGAGTATTACCGAAGAATGCTTCATCTTGATCAGAAACATACAAGATTGTAGATGCATTATCCAGCATTTTAGAGTGATCATTTTATGACTGGGGAATGCAATGTAGTGTGGAATAAAAAGGGAACTCTACCATTAGTCCTATAATGTAGCTTGGAATGGGTTCCAATTATTCATTTTTGATGTAATATTCTCCATTTGTATTATTTATAAGTAGTTTTGATTCCCCTATGATATTCAAGTAGGTTTTCAGCTTTTCCAGGGCGAGTTCCAAGATAGGGATAAGGGCTTTGTATTTAGCCTCATTATTTTCTCATACTGTGGATAGTGAGAAAGAGTAGGGTAAAACAGGTTTGTATTGAGAGACGGATAAAATCCCAAAAAACCTGATTGAGCCCTAGGATTTCCATACTATTTCCAATAGGTCACCAGGAGGCACCATCAAAATACATTTCCCATGTCCGGAAAGTGTTATTGGTATAGAAGATACCCTCATATGGGATAGTGGTGTCGACTTGTGTATTCTCATAGCTGGGTTGTTTCATAAGTAAAATAGAAATGGGAGTCCCTTTCATTGCCTTCTGTGACACAAAATGGATTTCATATTGCTATTGAAGGACAACCCATTGGGCTGGAAACCCAGTTAGCATGAGGTGGACAAGGATGTACATGAGTTGATCAATACAAGAGAATTGATGGACTTCATGGGGATGCAAGTAATGCCTCATAATTTACACTACTATGATGAGAGAATGGAAGTTATTATTGACATCCAACTATAATGTATCAATACCTATCATTGTATAGATGAAGTAATAAATACTTTTCTCATTCCCTGTATCATTTTTAAATGTGAGGAGGGTACCATGTGAGCATTCCATGGTGTCCACATATAATATTGGCGGTCTCCCTTCTACTAGATGCATTAGAACCATTGGGTGCATTAGATATTTAATGAAACGTTCTAAGGCTACTTAGTAGTCATCCTCCCATTAATAGAAGAATCCCTTACTCAATAGCATGGTGAAGGGGAAATTATTTTCATCAAATTTTTCTAGGAAACAAAGAATGCATGCCTTGTTCCCTTGGATTCACCTTAGATTTTTTATATTCTTCGGGGTAATATTTCAACAATATCACTTGTCTTCTCCAGGGTAACCTCGATGCCATAGTGGAATACCACAAATACATGGAACTTCACTGATTTTTCCTCGAAGTATAATTTCAGTGGATTCATCCTCAAATTATGTTGTCGTAGCCTGCCAAATATTGTTTGAATATAATTGATGTTATCACATAACTATCGGGACTTAATTAACAGGTATTCCAAATACAATTCTGTTATTCTTCCGAAGAATTTTTTAAAGCAATGATGCATGGTTCATAGATTCGTAGTGCCAACATTCTCTAACCAAAATGTAATTACATGATAGAAAAAGATACTCTGATGACCTCTAAAGGTAGTGGGCTCCTCATCTTTAGGGGGAGTCATTATTTAACTGTACCCTGAGTAATTGTTCAAGAATATAAGGTCCAAGAAACCACGTGTTGCATCAATCAAAAGTTATTTGATTGGTAATGGGAAGTAGTCGGTTGGTCTGTGCGGATTATTGTCTCTTAAATTAATGGAAACCCTACTCTGTCAATTCTTTTGCATGATAGGGATGATGTTGGGAGAAATTATGATTATTCCACATATCAGAAAAAGTTTTATTTGATCAATTTTTTAAACATCACCTCCACATTGATAGCATGAGAGGGGTGAATCCTTATGGATACCTCCTTGAAGCCTCAATGCTCATTGGGTATACCGAGATGGTGCATAAAAACATCTATAATTAGTACAATAATTTTTCTATAGTTTCAAGAGATAAACTATCGATGCTTCTTTATAAAATCAATATAAATCTCTTCCCCTTCATTTTAAATAGTGGTGATAATTAGTGTACTTCCCGAGTCTTCTTTAGTTCGTATATTAACATTCATGAGCTCATCGATGGTGGTGGAGACACCATCCTCGAATAAGGAAGCGGAGTTCTAGTGGTCATGCTCATCATCTTCCATCTATGAGTTTATAAATTCATTCCAAGATATAAAGGGGTATTTGGGTGCTTCACTTTCACTATCGTAGTGGGAGATTCCATGATAAGGGACATTATCATCCCCTACTACCCATGTTATTGAAGAGATAGGCCATATCATGTTGTCTTTTACATTTTCCCTTGGGATTGGAAGAGATTGGGCCTATAGGACTAGGTATACCACCCAAATATATTTATGTGGAGCACATAGTCTCAATCAAGCATGATCTAGTGATTTATAGGGGAAGTCCCAATATCATTGGGGGTTATATCATATATATCATCATCCATCATTAGATTGTTGGCTACAAATTATTATAATCCTAATTCATCATATGTTTTTTCCAATTATCGAATGGGGTATTTTCACCACGTAATATGCCAACCATTCCAACAATGTTGTATTTTAGACATTGAATTAATGTTTAAGGTACCAACATGTTACTATGGAGCAATGAACATCCATGAAGAAAATTGTATGAAGTGTCTTGTCGGATAACCATCAACTCGACATTTGATGTGAGATATCTAAATGATTCATTGTGTTGGATATTCCTTAGAGGTACTTGTCATTATTATCATACCCTTGAATGGTCATATTTGTGGGTGACAAATTGATTTTTCCATATCCAAAATATCCAAGTGTTCGAACCTGGATGCGGTTGATCCCATATAGTTTATCAATCAGGTCCCTTCATATGTCAACATTATCGAGTCTTCATGAAACATATAAAATTATAATGTGTCCCTTGATGAACACTTCCTAATCATGCTATGTGGATGATATGGAGACATGGAATTCATATTCCATGGACTAAACTCAATAGACCTCAGTTGAAGTGACATCTGTCTCGAATTATTGTGGGTGTTGGAGGTATATATCAAGTGCCTTTATGAGTTCTTTGGAAATTCTGAAATCATCATGGATTGAGATTAGGGATGTGACAATCACTTTCTATTTCAGAATTTCATTATTTTATAAAAGATGTTAGTGATTCCCAATGGGGGGTTTCCCCAAGACATGTGGTTCAAGAATCAAGGAATTTTATGTGGATGGGCCTGGTACTTTTGTAGAGGTTGTGGGAGAATCTTCTTCTTGTGGGACAGGTCATGTCATCCATCCCTATTGCCTAGGAGGATCGTATAATCGAACCCCCACTTGGCGGCCATGTAAGACAACTGGATGATTACTACTATTAAAGGGTTATAAAATCATACATGAATATTCCAGGATTTCGAGAGTGCATACCCATGGGTCTTAGTAGTATATATGATCTCCATATGGACCTGGCCATAATATGCAGTCCCACCATACCCATGTTGTCGCTTGTATCCACAGTTCCTACACAAGTGGCCTCCAATTACCATTTTTAGTGTTGGGAACTCACAATCGGATCCATATTCATCATTAGTGAAGGGTTTTTAAATGTATCACTTTTAAAGAACCAAATATTACCTCTACGTCTAATGAGGGTTTCATTTATTAGGGAGGATCCCATGAATTGGATTCTTGAGGGAAGAAATATGCAATAGTTAAGGGTTGAGTTGGAGAAGAATACGACTCCAATTCTTCTATTTCTTCTTTTCTCCTATGTTCGAAACCACTTTTATGAGAAATATACGATTTCACCTTCTTGGGTGGTGAATCTATTATGGGTCTAGACAACTATGATCTATCAGTGGTATAAACTCATTCCACTTAATTCTAGTCATCCATCTGTTGATCTTATTTTCATTACTTGCTAAAATATTTTGATAATAACCCCCTTATTATGACTAGAAATTGTTAATTTAGATCACCTTCTCAAAGGAATTATCTAACAACACATAACCTGAATTGACCATGCATTGAATGATATCATTGAAGTTGAATTACTCCTAGATATTTTGACCCAACCTTCTATGGAATGGGTAGTAGTCGGGATGCCTAGTGAGGTTGACCTCATCAGGCATCCAGATCTATGATATATTGAGTAGTTTTATATATATATATTTAAAGACATAACCAGGGACTTGTTAATTTCAAAATAATTACTCTTTATTCATCTGTTCATAAAATCATTAGAGACTATGATTTCTCAATTTTTTTCCATGGGTGATTTTTTGGTATTTTCCACTCAACAGGTTGTGTTGGGTGGTTCGGGACCTACCTAGGTCCTTGGAAGGGAATAATTTATAGCTTGAGGGTGAAACATGAATCTTATGTTTCTAGGGTTTTCCACTGTATGAAAATAATGGGTAGAGATATGGATTAAGTATGCTGAATGGTGTCCACCAGACGTTGTGTCATTTCTACGAGCTCGTAAAACCCACATGGATACTTCATTGGAATTATATGTGTCTTCAACTCATCCCAATGATTTTAGGTATAGAATTCCAGTAGTATCTCTAGCAAAAGAGGGCAGTTTTGTAACTAGGATCAACATTTCCTTCTAGATATAAAGTTAGATACCCTCACTTTTTTATGTGGTTTTCAACATGTCAGGTTGAATTTTTTTTTTTAATCATAGATATGAACAAATAAAATAATTAATGAAAAAGGTTTATTCATCATGAAACATATCCTATGGGTATACTACTAGACAAAATAACTACCAACCTGGGCAGATTCCGTACAAAAATCCTCATCATTCATGACTCATGTTGATATCAAGGGTCCATCATTAGACCACATAAGGATATGAATTGTGTGAAATGATGTTTAGTCTCAACTATACCATCAATGGTAGAGAATGTAGGATTTTAAAAATTGGATGGGGAAAAAGTACCAACAACCCACATGGGATGTAGATTCCTCTGAAGTTGCATATGTGCTTTCCTCCCTTCCATGGATTCAATTAGAGTAGGAATGAACTCTACGAAATGAATTAGGTATGAGGGTACTACTATATGAGATTCCTTCTATCTATAGGGAGCAGAAGGGTGGTTGATGATGTGTTATTTTCTTTACTCCCATTTTGATTCTAGATTCATACTATATCTTAATGATCTCCATGGTGAGGGATAGTTTATCTTTGAAATGGGGGGATTCATGATCATTTTCAAAATAATCAATTATATAGATTGGTTTCCTAGATTTGGAGCCACCCTCATACTCAAATATCGCTTCTATTGGATAATCATTTATGTGTGGTAGAATGTTCGTCTCTTTTTAATTATTATTCCCACATGGAATATTTCCCCTAATAATATCATCGTTTGGTTTTCTTTGTATCTCACTCTTATATTGTAATAATTATTGGTCCATGGAAGGAACATCAACTCTCATCGTTGGTCTTTTGGATAAAACCACACCTTTACATTTATCATTTTCATTGTTCCACTAGAGAGGTGGAAACTCGTCATTCGGAGGTGCCATATTTTGGAGCCTTCTTTGGTTTTGGGTATCTATAGCCTTGACTGGTGCATCGAAATCACACTAAACGTGGGGTATAATTTCCAGGTTGTATACCTATGAATTTTATCCATGATCTACCATATTTATTGTGTTGGCAGTGTTTTCATTCATAGAGTTATATTAGGAAATGGTTCTTTTCCCATTACATTATACACAACATTGTGATTCTATACTACCTTTATGACGGTCGTTACATAAACTGTAGTCCATATTGGGCCTTTTTGGATTGTAACCCAGATATGGTATGATCTCCATTGAGAAATTCTCATCCTTTCATGAATTATGAGTAATGGCCTTGATGATATTTTCGGTCATGATTTTGGAATGGTCCCTTAATAGAAAATATTTTTCTTGTGGTGGGAAGAATATATGGGATGTCGACCATCGATATTTACCTCCCAACCTAGAGAATAATGATTCTATATATGGTGGGGATGATCATAAAAATTCTCCTAGCTATGATGTCGTGTAGTTATTCAAGGGAACAATCCGAATTGATTGATCTGGTTGTTGAGTATCCCAAGATTCCATTTTTTTGTTTGATAACTCACTAGATGGAAATTAAGATAAAATTGACCCCATGGCAGTCAAATAAGGATAATCTAGAATCACCGTTGATTTCCCTAGGACCCTCTCAGATAATGATGAACCTGGTGATGTTGATTTTGATAGAATTTCATCAATCCAAGTGGGATAGGGTCTATTTTTAGTTGTTGATGATATGACTTGTATCCTATAAAGAATTAGAAATAAGAGTGGTGGAGTTTGGGTTAGATATTCCCTTACCCTGGTTAGCTGGGTCTGTTCTTTGAAAAATATTATGGGTGCTTCTACTATATATTATTAGATGAGGTGTAGAGATTCTCAAAGTAGGATATGGTTATGACGACATATATTGATGGGAATCATTATTTATGGGAACTTGTATTGCTGATCTCAACATCAGAATCTATGTATGGAATGCATTCCCATTAATTTTAGTTTCCTATTTCATAGATCTTATAGCTGTATTATTCCTCTGCTCATCGTTGAGTAGGTGGACATTAGTTTTAGTGAAAAATTGGTTGATGTGTTACTCAGTCCACTGATTTATTTTCTTGATTTGACATTAATGTATATCATATCTAAAGGTTTCTGCTTTTCAGGGGACACAGTGAAATGAAATGATCCATGATTATCCCTTCCTCAGATATGAATGTCTATTGAATCTTTTGAAATTAGACATTAGAGCGTTGTTATGACATGGAGACACGAATAACGTATGAATTTTTCATAAAAATCCACTCCTTGGGTTTGGGCCATGGAAAAGGCATCCATATACAACTGAAAATTGAGTGTATTGATGAGATGAATGAGATACCGTTATATTGTATTGGGGAGATTTATATACTTTAGTATATGATTATTATCCTGCATATTTATGCATAGATAAAGAATGTATCTCTTCTTGGACCTCATAGTCAGTAGTGGAGAGGGGTTAGAACTTGATTGGGATGTTTTTTATGTATAACTCTATCCATCTATCAATTTCTCCCTCCTCTTCATCACAATTACACTCTTCCATCTGATCAGACCATAGAAGATGGTTTTGGGGTTCTCCAGCTGATTTGAGTGGAGTGCTACTGGATGTTGATGGAGAATTATATAAATTGGACATTTATGTTTTGAGAACTTCCATATAAAAAGGCATATAAGTTTCAAAATCCTCTATATATGAAAGTGTTTGTGCATTGGGGGATTTCATTTTTTTGGAAGATATTACTGTGGAGATGTTTACCACTTATATTGACAAAATTAGAGTCCCTGTGATCTATCTCCACAACACCTTGAGGAGGAAAACCATGTTAATGATTGTATTTTGATTCTGTTGAAGAATTAATTGAACCTTGAATTTTTGAGAATGTGTATCAAAGAAAGTCAATGAAACTAGCAATGAGTATATTAGGTATATAATCCTTATCCTATCTTGTGGCCAGAATATGCTGACATGCCTTCTAGAATTGTCATTTTATATAAACATGTTGTTCAAAGGATGCAAAAACTAGTTTATAACTATCTGGTGCTGAATGATTATGAGCCCTCTATAGATAAGTTCCATGATTATTCGAATGAGATTCCTTATTATTGATAGAAATATAATCATTTCCAGAGGCATGTTGTATTCTCACATGGTGAACCCCATTCATAATAGGTACATGAGCATGATCTTAGTCCATTAGAGTATGCTGATGGTCTTCTTAGAATGGAATATGAAAATTTCTCATGGAATATGACCCTATGACTTGGTAAACCTCATGCATATAGTGGTATGAGTTCAATCATGGGCTGTTGTATTATTCCATTAGTCTTCTTTGATAATAATATGAGCATATCCCAAGGCATGTTCCCATATCACATAGTGGTCCCCAACTAGAATGGGGATATGAGCTCATTCTTGTGATATTGGGATATGATGAAAGAATTTTTCAATAGGGATGTGACCCTTTCCCAGGGCATGGTCTGCTCTCACCTAGTGAGAACCGATTGGGAGGGGAATATGAGATATGTCGTTTTCATAAATCTTTATTGGAATATATCGATAATCCTTCTGGATGAGAGAACGATTGTGTGAATGTTCTAAAGTAAACACTTGTTCAAAATGACTAGAGTGTTTAGCTTCCCTAGTTGCAGTGGTGAGAATATGCACCTGTATCTGTATGTGGACCGACATCAGAATATGTTGTTGGATTTATTTACCTATTTCTAATATGTAATGTCATTTTTGTAATGTTTGTGCACGAATACAATCCTATAAATTTATTTTATCCACTACATACTAGAAGATATCTTCGATTGGATCAAGGATATGACCCCACTTCATTCCTCCATGTAATATAATATTGTACTGATGGACTTCATGCATGGAGGTAGGGATATGCACCGCCTCATACCAATTGTACGAATATAAACACATACATTCTCAATGTGAGCATGGATATGATCCTGGACACTGGTTACCAATAAAATATACTAGAATGGATCTCTAGAGAGTGTGGGGATATGAGCCCACTCATAGTTATCTAGAACCTCCCTCACTGGATGTGTGTTCCACGTCACTCGTACATGCGTATCAGAGGTGGAAATGTGTTGGGTGGTACCAATAGCAGGTGACAGATAGGTACTAGTGGGACAATGCTGGAAATGTTTTTTGATTGGATACCTCAGTGGTAGCTCCAATATCTGATGGGATCCATATTTGGCTCCATGTTCTAGATTCATCAAATACAGAAGGTCATGATTGTCATGCCCCAGGGTTATGCTCCTGAAGCATTTGTCTACAACAACTAGGGAGGCTGGATTAGGTGTAACTTTCCATGGATGATGTAGACTCATCAGTTTTAGTACATAGAGAACCTCATGCGAATATTGAAGAGTGAGGATTGTAAATAATCGATGGTATTCTTGAACCATTGTGTTGAAAAAATAACATTGAATCTATCATGAAGGTTTGCTCATTTTTTGACCTTTATGGTTTACAATGAAATATTATTTGTTATAATACTTGCTGGATCATTGAATTATCTCAGACAAGGATGTTTTTTATGACAGAAGTATTCAAAATCATGAAGAAAATAAGGAATGTAGTCACCGATTAGTACAATTTCATAGTCATGATTTCATCATTCCGATTTTCATGGTTAACATTAATGAACTTTTATTCCTGGTCATGGAATTAGGCTCATGCGGACTTACCAAAGTGAGGATGGAATTTTTACATGGGAATCCCATCTATAGAGGATCATCTGGAAGATTTATTCTAGGTGTATCATCATTCATTTATATGCCAAAAAGTTGACATAAAATATGGTAAACTAACTGTCCTACTATTTTAGGGTTTCGCGTCTTTATTATTGTTTTTTCCATGATGAATATGAAATAAAAAATAATCCAATGCATTATTAAAAATTCATTGTTTCATTTTAGATATTCATATATGGTTCTCCATTTTTTTCCAACAGAATGTGAGATAATCGCTATGTGTGTTCATTTTGGGCCAATAGATGATTGTGAGTGGGGGGGTTAAAGGTGTCACATAATCATTTACATTGGTTTATGATTGTTGTTATAAATTGAATATCCCAAAATTTCCCATATCCATAACTATGTACAAACCATCTTTCTAAAGGGAGTTATTCATTTGGTGTTTGAGACCAAATGGTAGTCAAGAACACACATTGGTTGAAATGATGTGAGGTCAGTCTCATCTCACCATTTGTGGGGGGGGGATTGTTTCATACATAAGGACTCCCTTATATATTTATTATATCTCTAAGAATATATTCCAAATCCCAATATGGGTAATATTACCCTTAAATAATGATCACACATTAACCATATTTATGTGTAGAAGAAGATGGGGATCTCATTGTTGAATCGATATATATGTATCCAAGGTTAATCATCATTTTATCAGTAATGAATTGATGTTCATATACTGAAGCTTCATAACTATGAACATTGGAATTTCCTATCAACATAGGAGGCAGTTAATATTTTTAGGAGGTGAATGATCCATTATGAGGTGTCCTACAAATCTTCTTTATTGCAAGAATCAAAATCCATGTAATTCACTAACCCATGTAGTTTAGCTTCATGAGGAAATGACATATGCACAGTCTCATAGGTAATGAATATTTGATCTTGAGACTTAAAGATAAGACCTATGTATCCTGGTTATAGTAGGAATCATAGTTTTCATAGGTTTTCATGACCTTGGGATTGACCCCATGGTATATTCAATTATTTGGGGGATTTTTATAACATGCCACTCAATAGGGAGTACATACCAAGATTTCCCTGGTTGTTGGGGATTTATAAAGTGTATTACATGACCATTACAACTCCATAAGACCTTGTGAGATATTCTTGGTGTGAGAAAAAATGGACAATAGGTAATTAGTAACACTTCATAAGGATGTGGGAAATACATATTAGCACAACCCTCAGTATGATTAATATGGAGCATGGTCCTTAGGATGGAGTCCTGCATATCCTAGTTATCACACGAATTGATGTATTTATAGATCAACTAGAATCTCCTACCACTGATATGTGACATAAAATAATCATCCCATGGGAATTATTAGGCTCCAATGGTTGAAATATTGGTGGCATGAAGGGACTTATACCGAACTGGGATCTTAATTGAGGTTTGGATCATGCCTTCGGAAGGAATACTATGTATAATAGCAATGGTAGGAATCAATTTCCTCATAGTTCAATTTGATATGGATTATGCATCAAAATTAACCTTCGGATTCTTAATATAGAGCTCATTCCATATAAAGGTGTCATATGTATCGTAGTCATAGATGGAATCAAATACATCATAGTTCATTTTTTCAGGCCTTACACATTGATGTTTACCTTGGCATTCTTAATATAGATCTTATGTCATATGAATGAATCCTACCAATCCTGGTTATATTAATAATTAGAGTCATTGTATCTCTACTTTTTTTGGCTTATAGAGTGAAATTTACCTTGGGATTCATAGTATATAATTTAGGCCTCAGGAAGGAGTCCTACATATCCTAGTTATGGATGAAATTATAGTCTTCTTAGTTCAATTTGTTAGGGGTTACACATTGGCATTTCCATAATGAAGCTATATATAGGGATATAACCTATATAAGGTGTCCTATACATCCTAGTTTTTTCAGGAATAAATGTTATCAGTGTTCCATTTTTTTAGGCTTAAACACTAACATTTCCCTTGGGATGCTTAATATAGAGCTCATGCCATAAGAACAAGTCACATGTATCCTTTTTATAATTTGAATCAATGTCATCATAGTTCAATTTTTATGGGATTAGACAATAGTGATTCCCTTATATGTGGTACCAGTTATATTATTCCACTAGTTAGGACATACACACTAAGGTAGGATAGGGTTATCTATTATTTTGATGACCGACTGACATGTCTTACTTGTCTTCAAGTCATGTGTTGATTTTCACTCGACATAACTTGATAGTTATCTTTTCATGACATATGATATCTTCATAACATGTCCAATGAAATTCAAAATATCCATTTGACTTTTCCAAGGGATATCACAAAAAAATGGATGGTATATTTGAACGTTGTTGATTGATCAAGGATGCATTTTTTAGAGGACATCGTAAGACCAGCCTGCAAGTCCGAGAATCCATTGGATGGTCCCAGAAGAAATGCTTAGAAGGAGTCAGATGATCCAAACCGCATTCTATTGTGTCATCATGAAAGTTGGATAACACTCTTGGAGGTCATCATGAGAGTTAGTGAGAAATGTCTCAGAGGGTACCATATGTCCTAGATGAAATTTATGGGTACATACCAAGATCCAGATGATATACCCAGAGGATAATGTAATGTTGGGTTGGCTTGTCCAAATGATATCACGAGATCCAAATGACATGCCCTGGTGATATTAAAAGACTTATCTAACATGTTCTAATATTGGTACATGACTAGGGTGACATGTCTAGTGGGAATTGCATGTCCTCAATGGTGAGCCATGAGGGTTTCATGAGACTTTTGTGGCATTCCCGGGAGCATCATGGGACTTTCTATGACATGTCCAAGGGACTTCACATAATCTAAATAGTATAATGATAGAGCATTACGTGACATGTGTGACATGTCCAAGTTCTATTGGATGACCTCAATGGTTCTTGCGAAGAATATGAGGACCATCATATATTTTCATTGAATAATTATCATGCCTTTTAGTCTTCTTTCATGCCATTTATTGCATATGCTTCATTTTTTAGTGATAGTTTTTTATGTATCACTTATTTTTAAAAAATCTGTACGATGTCTATCATGTAACCCTCTATATTTCTCTCACATTATCTTTGAGTGACCACACACAATGTCTATGCATGATGAATCATTGATCCGGTTGTTCCTTAGATCTAACCTAATAGGAAACTTCCCAGTCACAGGATGAAATGCTCTAAGAAATATGCTCTAATTCTTGGGTGCAATGATGAGAGGTTCCGGGGATTCATCAATCTTCCTATGATATTTTTTCATGCTAGGGTGGGGTATTTTTAGGCATCATGACCCTTATTATTCCCTACATTTCCTGATGTGTATCACACAAATCTAGGAAAAATTCGGTGGAGGGATTTTGAGTCACACGTCATAAGTCATTCTGGGGGTGCCACATGATTTTCACTGATCATATTACCATCCCATAGATGCCTCAATTATTGTATTATTTATAAATAAAGGGGTATTTCTAGATAAAGTGGCCAGTCCAAGGGTATTCCATATTATTAGTCCATATTGTTTAAATATTTCTGCAAGATCAAGATCCCTACTGAAGGGCTTTCACATGATATTTGATTACTTATCTAGGATTTTATGTGTGATAATGTTTTTTTACCAGCATGCCTTTCCATACCATGGTATTGTGTCCCACGAGTTTTAAGACTACAAGATGATCCCTCTATTTCTTTTATTTATTCTCATTTTTTAATTTAAAAGATCATATGTTCTTGAATGTATTCTTGAGTGTTATCATGGATAACCATTCTCTCTATTATTGACGTGTCACATGAAAAAGAGATATTGTGGTGATGAATTCACATTTTTCGTATGGAAAACATTATTCTTAATTATATAACCCAAGTGGTGTGTATGACCTTCTCTACAAGTTTGAGGTCTTTTGTAAGACTAGTGTGACTCACTAGTGATCTATAGCACTGAGAGGCAACCATTTTCTTGGAATTCTATGGTGTCCTATAAACCACATGAGGTCATGGAATGAAGGTCAATGTAACTATTTATTGTATGAGGATTTCAAATTTCACAAAATTTATTTTATAAAGGGGGTTTAGATCATGACTGATAGTTTTCCATCACAGGGTCACATGATCAATAATGGATCTTGGAATGGTGTGTAGGAATTTTCATGGTTGGTCGCTGCACTTATATTTGATCCCAAAGGAGTTCTTGTTGTGGTTCATGTGTTGTGTGATAACATCAAGGGGATCATGCAATAAAAATAATATACGGCCATCTTCTAAAAGTAGGGTCTTTCCAAGATGTATCACCTAATGGTATGTGGATGACATCATATAACCTGTGAAGTCCCCATTAAACTAATGGTTCGAGTTGTATATCTATGATTATTTTCAATGAGAGATGTATTAGTGTTCGCAAGTGAGGATGAAGTCTCACATGAATGGAGAGGAGTCACATGATCATGGGTTCATGTACAAGGAATATAATGATGTTCAAACCCTAGATCGCATGATAGTGTCACAATACCATTCTAACATGATCAACTGTGTTGCATGGTCAAAGATGAAAGGATTCTTGTTTCATGTTGTCAAACAATTTCATCACATAATCCAAGCTACCTTAAGGGGTTCCAGACACGATGGTTCATATGATTGTGTCAGATGAATATTAATGAGTGAATGTCATCCCATCTATAGAATATTTTATGAAATATATCACCTAATCCAAAGGAATTTTTGAGATTATGTCTCCTTGATAATTCCACATGATTTACAATGACAACATGCTTATATGAAAATGTATTTGGTGTGTTTCACAAGATACCTTAAAGGTAAAGTAATCTGGAAACTCCATCATGTGACTGGCCATTGTGTATTCACATACACTACATGTATGTTTCCCTAGATTGACTACATAAACTTATTTATGGTATATGAGTTTCATTTATTTCTCATTCACAATATTAAATATGGGAAATTAAAAATCTTATTCTCAAAGGAAGAGTGATTTTGGGTATCGCTTCCCTTTGCTTGATAGGTGCAGTAGTGCCATAACACTTCACATGATAGGTTACATGAGGAATTATTTCTTCATATATATTCATATACGAAGGAGGATCATGTAGTATCACCCCTTCACGTGAAAGGAAATGCGTAGGTCTTCATACATAATCATATTTTCTCAACCAATATATGGATTGGAAATGAAGTAGTTTGTGAGGAAAAAATTATTTCTACTCCCAACAAGTGCCCAATGTGAATTCTTGACCACCCTTTATTATTTATATATAAAGTATCACCCTACCATTTAATATATGAGATGTTTTCATTTATGATAAATACATTCCAATGTCCATCACACCAATTTAAGTATTTTATGATATGATGATATGTGGAATCAAAATAAATCTTCAACAGACTAAAAATAGTTTGTATGTGTTTTATTAAATGTGTGTAGGTTAGAAATATTTTTAAAACTATGCATGAAGGTAGGAATGCCCATTTTTGCCTTTCAGTTATATTGAATGGTGGCAGGGGGCCTTCCTCCATTCAGAAAAAATAAAAAAACCATTTATTTATATATTATTATATTTATAAATATATGGTTGTTTATATTATGATATATATATATATATTGTGTTTGTTTTTTGTTGATTAGAATTATGTAATTTACACTATAAAGTGAAAATTTTATGTTTTTAAGAAATAGATTTTTTTTTCACTCAAATTTGTATTTAAATAAAAAAACCAACTATAATTTTAATGATCACATTAGGAGAGGTGGATTTACATGATTATAATATAACGAGGTTTGTTTATATATCTATTAGAGCCCACCAACAAATATTTCTACCATGACTTTTTTTCTTTTAATTTTTTTTATATTCTTAGTTTTACCAAGAACATCATATCTATTTCATTCCAGGACATAGAAAGATTTATTTTCATGATTTAAAATATTGAATGATAATTTTATAATGATAAAAATTTTCATGATACATAAAATCTCAATAACGGTGTTTATATATTAAATTATAAAAACAATGTATTGAAAACTGATAATAAATTAATTTTTCATGATTCATTTTAGACTCAATTGTGGAATAACCATATTGGTAATGCGAAAACTAATAATTTGAAAATGTTATATTATAATGATTACATAGAATTTTATGAGCTAAAACTAAATGAGAATTTTCACACTTGTTTACAAGTAAAAATATCCAAACCACAATTTGGTGGAAAGGTAAAAGGGCTATACGGTTTCTCGAATATGTAAAAATTGATGTGAGTGATGATTTATTAATGTATTTCATTATCCTCTTAGAGAAATTAATTACAAATACAGACATACACACTAAACCATGTTCCAACCAAACATCCAAATGATATCCCATACTAGTTATATATGGATTTGGAAGGAAGATGTTTTTCCAAAACAAGCCTTCATGGCGATTTGAAACTATTTTTAAGGACATAATATGAATCAAATTTATTTACCAAAGTAATGAAGTGTATATTTATAGGATATCTAAAGAAAGCTAAACAAAATTATGTATACAAGATAAAATAATTGTGTTCACAAAAGATGGCGACTTCATATTGGTTGAAAATAATGACCTTATAAGGTTAGTTTGAATCAATAATGTTACGAATTAATGAATATTTTATTAAATTAAATATTATTGTTGTTTTAAACCATTAAAATTGTATTTATAATCTTTTTATTTACATTTCTTTCCTTTCTATTTATTTATTATATTTATGAAATTCATTTTAATTTCAATAGGTCTTTAGATGTTTAGGCTATGTTTTAAATTTTATTTAAATTATTTTTATAATATATACTTTATAATAGTTTAATTTTACCTACATAAAACATGAAATATAATATGTTTTTCTATGTTTCAAATAGTTGACATTGAAATCATAAAATATATAAACTGTGAAAAAAATATTAATGAAAACATAGACAATGGCTAATCTTGTAAAAATGTCAAATAGTAATAACAGAATCTACATTCCAATAGACATAAAAAATATACACGAACATATAAAACCAATGTCTATGTGGAGGAGGTTTCTTCCTACCAATTTTTCTGTGAAGCGTATACCCGTATCAAGATTGTTGATCTCTATACAAGGGTGGAGTCTAACGACCTGAAGAGGGATGATCCTCAGGGACCAGAATGTCGATCATCACATGCTCCAACTTTGTGTCAGTGGGAGAAGATGTCCACTACATGTCAAACTACTATGGGGAACTATGACTATGATGGATATGCAGTCCAAGATGGAGATAACTATAGATATCCTATTAGGAAATACAAATCTCATGCCACATGATGCACATCCACAATTGGCTGAGGCTGGACTAATGAAGGGCTAACCAATACATGTATAATAGGTCAGGTCCCATGTGAAGGATTATGCGGTCTAGATATTCAAAATATACTCAGTGGTAGTCCTCCTCCTAACACCTTGTCAGATACACATCATGAAGCTCGGATGTATGTCACAGTTCTAATGGAATCAGAATAACACAACCAAACTATAGCATGACTCTATTAGGATGTTTCCACTCAATAATATGGAAGTGAATGAGAGGCACTATATCTATACCATCATGAATTCTGATAGTGCAGTATACTGAAAACTAGTTTAGTGTAGCCAAATGTGGCTACCATGTATTCTGGAATGACATATGAAATTTTTCAAAAAAATCTATTTACTAAAAAACATTGATGCTATTATTATTATTTTTTGATTGAGATAGATTTTATATAAATACATGGTTGGGTAGGAGACTATCCAATGTGAGTTGGTATGCACCCAAATGGTGTGTCAAAACCATTCCAAATCTCTGTCTCTGACTCCAACTATAAAACACAACATCAAAAGTGATAAATAATAATATTTTAAATTAAATAACTCCTAATAGAATCAAAACCCAATAGATATAACTGATCATACCAGAGTCCATAAGGAGTGTCATCCTGCACCCCTGCTAACAACGATGGACCAACAAACACATGGAAGATTGAAGGGACTCTCTTTTATTACATTATTTGAAGAAGTATGAAGAATACCCCAAGATCTGTGTGGTCTCTATAACATACTGTGCATAATGATCTTTGTGTGTATGCCATGCAGGATGATCCCCAGTTATACCTACTACCTCGATCAATGTCCTCCAGCAGGCCTAGATACATCATATGAACATGCATCCCTGAGTGATCAACACACATGGTCCCTTCAATGATGTATAATATATATGTAGAGGCATAATTCATGATAGTCTAGTAATCAGCATCATTGAGTATATGTGAGAACTACTCTTACAGCTAGGTCATAGACATCAAACAACCATCTTTAGTCCAATGGATAAACTAAATGTTGATTCCTACACATCGATTAACATAGTCAGGACATGAGGCATGGGTTAGTCCAATAATGGCTCCCCCTGTATTGGTAGACCAAGCAAAACTTCCACATAATCAAGGGTGATGGTTATCTCTCCCCCAGGAAGGTGGAATGTGTGTGTCTCTAGTATCCACCTCTCTATGAGGGTAGCAAGCTGGTGATAGTAAACAAATGTGAAATCTGATACTGAAATGTTGTAGAAGCCATCATGGTTTGGGTATGGTATATTGGCAGGTGGAGGCAATGTGCGATAAAGACGGTGTGATCAATGCACCCTGATCTCTCGAACATCACCATCATCTTTCACGACCCATGAAACATGAATTTCCTTATCAGTTACTAGTATTGTATCACAAATCTATATGTAAAAAAAAGTAATGAGACGTAAGTGTAAAATGTATGTATAATGTTCTGGTCAGTAGAATTTTAGGACATATAGAATGTAAGATATGAAATGTTTATTCACATACTTTTATGATGTTATTTCTTTCTAAAAGAAAAGGGCATGACTTCATGTTTTCAAATCATATTATGAATTTCTTCTTAAGATTATTTTTCCAAGAAAATGGTGTTTTATAATATATGGTATTATAAAATTATATATATAATACCTTTTTATTCGTTAGCTAAATTTTTTCTAGAAAATTGTGTGCTTTGTAATTTATGAATGATTTCCCACATGATGGTGTTTTTCACGATTATTTTATAACCTGATTTATTTATGGTTTAGCCATGTAAATATTGATTATGCGTTAATGTCACATAAAATAAAATTTCCATATTTTTTTTAATGTTATTTGGAAAAGAATAATATTATTTGATAGTAAATGTATTTTTCAATGGAAAAAAATTATAAAAAATAAATAATTTTAAACTAACACCATATAATTTATAATATAAGATGATCACATAAGAGACAATACATCATTATGGTGGAGGGTGTGAACTTGATCCAGAAAAGATAGCGCATAATTTCCAGTTATTACCTTCTTGATATAATATGTTGAATCCTACACTTTTCCATTGATACTGAGCCTAGTCCATCCCATTCTGCATCATGATGGACTTTAGTGTCCTTCATTTTTGAATCCTTTTGATGTTACGTATCACTATTGACTGGCCTTTCGGAATTGGGAAATATCAAAACTCCATGATAGGCATCCATGGTGTATCATTATAGTTTGAAATGGTGTCTATATGTTACACTGGATCAACAAAATGCAACCCATGATATGTTTATAGTTGCACTTGCTACGATGGTGTGTGCACTTGGAATCCTCCTCATGTAGAATATATAATTATCCCTATAATTGTCACACCGTATGAAGTATTTATTATAGCCGGAATCTTGAACTATATATCATTAGTGCCTCTCAATGTGATATTTCAATAGTATATTTTTAATGCATCATTTCTTGTAAAATACCTTAATAAATATATGGTTTTCTCTAACCCACTAAACCTATTCGGTAAAACTCCAGGAAACTCAGTTGCAGGTGTGAGAACATTTTAGTCAAATGCACACACATGTTTCATTGCTCTTGACCGAGATGCGAAGTGTAGTTGATGATTTATGGTGTTCCAAGGGAGTAATAGAACAAATGGAATTATAGAATCATCCTCTATAACTTTTCCTACCAGTCCTCATCATTAATTTTGTCCACATATGTTCCATTATTAAAAATTCTTCACCGGATGTTTTATTTACCTATTTATCCATGTGATCATCAAAGTTGTACACTGAAACATCATATGGAATAACCTTAGTTTCATTGGGTATAATTTCTTCAATATCTCTTGTAATTATACGTATTCATGCAATTGTATTTTTTTGTTTTACAATATGAAAATCAACATATAACTCTATCATGTTACAATCTAACCGCTAGGAAAATAAATTTATTTCATAGACCCACTGTGTATCGAAATTCAATGGATATGCTAGATGACAAAGCGTATGCGGGAATTTCCAATGAATATAAATAAAAGACTTTATCTCTTTTTAGGGTCCTAGAATTATTTGACACTAAATTTTTCCATGATTTCCACTTTGGGTTACACAATTAGATGTACTAACTACTGTTGTTGGTTTTGTACTATAATAATATCCTTTCACAGTTTGAATAACCTCCCTATAGAAGTTCACAAAGAAAAATCACGACTCTATATGTAAAAATGTGTTTTGATAAGGATTCTAATAGCATAAAAAATATTTAATATTATGGATGACCATATAGTATTTATTATAATGAATTTTTAGATTATTGTTTTATACCATAAAATATGATACTAATGTTTCATTACATAAATGTTTATTAGAATATAAGTCACAAAATGTTTCGGAAACCGAGGTAAAAATTATACGAAACATCAAATAAGTATATTAATCAATAATAAACTGAACATTATAATCATAGAAATTTAAATAGATAAGAATAAAACATTAAATAACACATGAATGATTTGAATCATACAAGAAATACCATTAAAATTTTCAATAGAACATGATTTGGATGAGTTGATATCACTTCAAACATGAGGTAGCATCCAAATTATTTTCAATTGGAATCATAATGACATCTTCATAAGAGATGTACTTAACTTGTGATTTTCCAAAAGCATCATTCCTTCTAATAAAATATCATAGATTTCATTAGAAGGCCAAAAATTTTTAAAATTCAAAAGTTAAGTACATATCACTAGAAAGTTATGTTAAAATTATAATTAAAAATAACATCGATTTTAACTCTTGTATGATGTGAGTCTCACCTCATCCAAACCTTCTTCTATTAAAAAATATCAAGGTATTTATTTTATTTTCTAATATATTTATGTGTTATTTAATGTGTTTTTTCTTATGCATTTCACTTTATATGATCATAATTTTCTTTTAATCACTGATAATTAATCTCATATGGTGTTCTCTTATTTTTACCACACTTTCCAAAACATTATATGAGTACTATTCGCAATGAGGTTTGACCATATAATCCTTACAATTCTAAAATATTACAGATTCTTCTTATATCATAAACTATGATACCAATTTTTCTTATTAAATTTATTAATCATACTAAAGGTATTTTAGTAGTTTATAATGGTAATATGAATCATTTAAATCATATTGTTGACGCTCCTTTCGTCACAGAATCTAAAGATCGGAAAAGGGAATATCTCAGCTCAAAGTGATTCAACCTTTGAAGAAAACATAAAAAATCGACAAAGGCATGAACAAAGGATCAACAGAAAATCCACCGCGCAAGTGATACCACTGCCGCGCAAGTATACTTGCGCGACTACCTTGGTCGCGCAGGTGACTTACGCGACCTAATTGGTAACCGCCCGGTAACCGCCCGGTGTCTTCTTTTGCCTATAAATAGACCCTGTGGACCCCCATTCGAGAGGATCTTTTTCCAGAAACTCGGATCGAAGCTCCCAATGCCCAAGTCTCTTCTCAAAGCTTCCAGAACTCTTCTAAGGTAATTTCTTACCTAGAAGGGATGATCTAAAGAGAAAAAGGAAGGCCTAAGTGTTGAAACTTATCAAACACTTGCGCGCCTACTTAATTCCTTCAATATAACTTGCGTGTCCCTCTTCTGGAAGAACCTCAAGTGGATGGTAAAGGGTTTAATAAAGAGTCGCTCAAGCATTTCAATACTGGTTGAAAATCGCGCAAGTACCCCTAATGTCGTGCAAGTATACTTGCGCGACCAATACTTGCGCGCCGCCGCAGGACTTGCGCGCCTTTCAAGACTTGCGCGCCCCTATCTTTTTGGGTGCCCATCTTGCCCATTTTTACCCCTCTTAAGCCATTTCACCCTTCCTATTCAAGATTCAGTCTTCAAGATACTCTTCAAAGCCATTTATGGCATGATTTCTTGATTTGACATCCTTATCTGAAAGGAATTCTGTGAAATACCTCTCAAAACCTAGTGATTTAAACATCTTTATGTCACCAAAGATTGAGAGTTCATTCATTCAACCTCATCCTTTAAGATGAGAGAATCCTAACCTGGGTCTCCTTTTCAGGAATAATCCCCAGTTATAAAAACCTTTGATCTGGGCATCTTTCTTAAGAATAAGCCCCAATCAAGTCCTTTAATCTTGGGCATCCTCCTCAGGAGTAAGCCCCACACCTTAATCCCTAACCTGGGTCTCCTTTTCAGGAATAAGACTCAGTCATAACCTTGGGCTTCCTTTTCAGGAGTAAGCCCCAAGTCCCCTAACCTAGGCTTCCTTCTCAGGAATAAGTCCTAGTCATAAATCTTGGGCATCCTTCTTAGGAGTAAGCCCCAAGTCTCTTAAAATTTCTCTTAACCAGTCATAAATTACCTTTGATTTGGGTTTCCTTTTCAGGAATAAAACCCAATCATAAGTCCCCTCCTAACTTGGGAATCCTCCTTAGGAGTAAGCCCCAAGATTAGAGTATTCAAATCTCCATGAAGCACATATAACTTTGTGGACCCTGTTCTTGGATTTTCTCCCTAAAAGTAAATCCTAAAACTTCGTCTATCTGGGCAGTCATCTATACATAAGCCCCAAAACAAATTCTTATGATTTCATCTTTTATGGCACAATTGTCTAAATTTTACCAATACCTCATGTTTCTCACACCGAGCATGACTCACGTGAGCTTAGAGTGTAAAAGTAATTATGACATTCATCTTTGAGCCATCAATCATAAAACATCATATCCCATTCCTCGAACTACGTGGGTTCTGATTCCTTTTTCAAAACAAAGGATACGTAGGTAGCCCGTCTATGGGTTCGATCCCAACATTGAAATAATCTATGTCCTTCTGAATGACGATAAACTTCAAGTGCCCCACTGAGTGGCTTTAAAACCAGCCTGGTCATCAAAATGACCAAGAGACTTTTGTATAAATGTTTTGAAGGATACCATTGACCAAGAATCTCTAAACAAATATAGATGATTCTATATTGATGAAGAATCTCGAATACATATAAAAGATTCTCTAAATTTCTTGCATATTTAATCATTGATTGTTAAAACTAAAGGAAAGCACATTTTTTACTTGGTAATGTAATAAGGATTCACGAACATAACTTAAATCTATAAAGAGAGTCCCGGAGTAGACAATAATTCCCCTCAAAAAGGTGTGATGAGTCCGACCTCCCATCCTCTCGACCAATGCAAATTCCTAAGCCTCATTAGTCCACAAACTCATGAGCGCCTGCCTTTGGAAAGTAGGTCCAGACGGATGTGGAATCATTGGATGTTTCCGGTTCTACGAACAAACCCGTTAGAAACAGATCGGAACGTTTGAATCTCCCGTCCAGGATGTCATCCCCGGATTCCGCGCGAAACAAAAATGGTGAACCCGACGTGAATCCTTAACCAAGTTAAAGTGATGTTCTTCTTATCTTTTAGGCCCTTTGGGCCAACAAGGCAATCATTGACATATGATCATCCAAAAGATGCAGTAGCCGGATTCATCTTGATTATGTCTGTTACATGGAACAGGCACTCTTTTTTCAAGATCTTCTACAAAAATGGCTTTCCTTAAATTCACCCCTGTGAATACTGCTGCTGGGAACACCTCTACTGTGAGGTCTGCTGCTTTGAAAACCAATGCTGCTACTCCTGCTGGAACGTCATCCGCTCTGAGGATGACATCACCAACTCAGCGTCTTCAATGCTGTGTTTCTAATGCACTGGTTAAGGAGTACCGTCGTAATGGTACTATCCCAACTCTGGAGGCCGCTCGTCAAGCCCTCCAAGTTAATAACTCTACCTGGTCGTCCGGACAACGGCGGCCATCAATCAAGAAGCAGGTGGTGCTGACTACCGTCTCCAACCGTTTCGGTTCGTTATCCCCGGAACGCAATTTCCATTCACTCCCTTACTCTGAGGAAGTGAATGAGCAGGTCCCTTAGGGCCTTAATTCAAAAAGACAGGAGTCCTTCCCGAGGGCTCCCATCAACAATCGCCGCCAGACTCGTGCGGTAGTGCACCCTCAACGTGATGAGGGTACCGTCTCCAGGCATTCAGCTCAGGTTCCTCGAACCCGAGCAGGCAAGATGAATCACCAGAGACGGAATCTGGTTAACAATAGGCAGGTTGTCATCCCTGCCATCTCCGGAGAAGTCCACCAACCTAACTTGGTGGCAAACAATGAGCAGGCACACACACCTGCCCGTTTTAATTCCGCTGTCCAGCAGACTCGTCTGGCAGCATCAAGCCGATCCCGCCAGGCAATTCCGGCGGAGTACTGTAGGCAGGAACATACACCTTCTTATACATCACCAGTTAGTCAGCAGGCTTGTCTGACTACATATGATGGATCTCGTCAACCGCGTTTGGCGAAGTGTAAATAGCAGGCACATACACCTGCTAATACTAATCAAGCCTACCAACAGTCTCGTTTGGTAGCGCACAGAGAAGTCACTCGGAAAGTCCCGACGACAAACAGGAGGCAGACTAAACTCTCTACCTCCACACTTGAGTACTGTCAGGATTCACTGACAGGAAATGGAGGACAGGAGCAGGCACATACACCTACTCCAAGCCCGGAATGGACGTATATCCCCGTTCCGGCAGCTGAAGTCAACAAACATATTTTGTCAATGGTGAAAGAGCAGAAGCAAATTCCTGCTCATATTCTGGATGCTTGCCAGGATATCATAACAACTTCAGCATCATCTCAGGGACAGACACATAAATCTATCCCTAGCAATGGAGTGACACATCAACGATTCACTCCGGAACAGACACACACATCTGTTCCAGTCCAATAGGGTTATGGGGCATACTCCCCCATATCATACGGACAACCAAGTCAGGCACATACACTTGATTTGAGCGATGATTGTCAGCCTAACCTGACCATCTTTCCTGATCAGGCACATACACCTGCTCAGAGCAATCACTTTCTTCATCAAGTGATTTCTAAAGCGAGTAAGAAGGCATCTAAGAAAAAGATCCGCCCAGCACAGTCAGGAGATCAAAGGCCAATCTGCAACCAAGCCTTGCTCGATGCTGGAGTTCTTGAAGCCCTTAGGCATTTATCTGTTGGAATTCAAGATTCTACTCCCTCAGTTCCCAATAACGGGAACATTAATTCTAAAGGTCTTCAACAGACACTTCCTCATGAAGGCTTGCTTCATGAAAGTTCGGTCAGTCTCGAAGTTTCTTCTTCAGATGAGAGCCACAAGAACCCTCTGTGTGGTCAGAAGACCAAGGAGCAAGAGATTTCATCTTTTTCTGTAACCCATCATGAAGGTCCTCCTCATGGTGATGAACTTCGCTGCGAAAGTCCTCTCCGCAGTAGTGATTCACATTGTCTCGAAAATTCTTCAGAAGGCAATGTAGTGACGAGAAAGCCCTCCTATCTCGAGGCACTTGCAAACGTAAAACCAGTCATGTCTGAAGCTTTACTATCGGCAGGTGAAACTCTTTCTCCATCAGAAGATATCTTGGGGTTCAGGTTATTCTCCGAACCATCCCTGGGTCATTCATCTTCCGGCATGAATAGTGATATCTCTACCAATATTGTTGAATCCGATGAAGCAATAAGGAAACACCAACTATGGTCCAAACAGGTAGAATAATCTTCATTCAATGATAAAGAGGAAATGCTGAACATGAGGAAAAAACTGGCAAAAGGTGAAGTACCAGTCATGTTTTGGCCTTTGGCTGACTCCCAGTATGACATTCCAAAGATGTTGACGGATGATGGAATCCATGATATTCGTCTCAACATATGGAAAACTCTTTGTCAATTAAAGAAGAAGATATTATCTTAAGATGAATATGAAAATCATCTTAAGATAATAGAAGGGTTACAACGCCAGATTGATTTGGCATCTCTATCAGTCTCTCGGTATCCGAAGGCTGAAAAGCAACAGAGAACCCTTCAACGTTCATGCCTTGGCGCACTAAGAAGATTGCGTCAGTTAATTTCCAATGCTCCGTCTAATGTTCATATCAGAGGATGGGGTGTTCACGGAGCACTACATTTCACAGTGCTTTCCGGTCAGCAAAGCCCACCGAAAATGGTCTCATGCAATGTTATTGCCCATGGCCGGCCACAGTCAATGGGCTTTGTTCATAATCAAAAGCTTGCTCAAGAACAAGCTTCAACTAGTTCCTCTCAAAATCAAGTATATAGAGAACAAGTTGTTGAATTTCTCCTACATCGAGCAGGCGAGAATATTGCACAAGCCTCTCGTCTGGAGCAAACACGTCATCAAATGACCGAAGTTTCGGAAATCATCCAACGGTCTGTTGAACCAGGTGATAAAAGTGGATACAGGTTAATGCATCCAGCTAATTTCCGAACTAAGATTCGCAAGATCAAGAGAGATTTCAAGAAGATCTCAGACATAGCATGTCAAGAGACACCCCAGCTTGCCAGACTAGGGACTTGTCTAACCCAACCCTCAGAGTCAACGAATGGGATTCGAGGAGTTGAGCGGAAGCAGCAGGAACACCCCCAGTCCACCGGACTGGGGACTTTTTCAAATTCTCAATCCCTCCCTCAGAGAAAGTCAGTATTTTCTCGATTAGGGAATAAGCCTCAAGAGGAACGAAGAGCCAAGCTATCAGGAGATTCTCTCCAAGTGACGGTTTTCCAAGAAGTTCCTGAGGGATCAAGTCAACGGAATTCCATGTCTCATCATGGACATAGAAGAAGACAATATCACAGAAATGCTGATAGAAAGGATTCCATGCAATATGCATCCATTAATGTCATCAATGCCGTTGCTGCTGATTCCCCAGATGAGGCTCAATCAGAGGGATCAGACGAAGAGGTTCCTGCTCAAGAAGTTGCGCACACAGACCTAAATGAAGAAGGTGTGCGTACACGTAATCAAAGGCTTACCCAAAATCTGGGTATTCCTTCAAGTAACCCACTTCCCCTCTCCGAAAGGGATCCAATAAGGGGAAAGGAAAGAATCAGGTTACTTCTCACCCTTCCTCTGAAGGAGGTCAATCGCTATCATTAGAGCAAAGGTTTGCACAACAGGAGGAAGAAATGAAAGAATTAAGAAGGTTGAATGCAGAACTACTCCAGAATAGTCTTCTTCTTAAGAATGCTGAAGTCCGACAGCCGAAGGAATTTGTTGTAACTACTGAGATGGATCAGGAATATCCTCCTTTATCAGTACACCCACAGAGGTCTAATCCTATGGGTCAAACGCAACAACGGTTGGCAGCACTACCATTAGTTGCAGCACCAACCTCCACGGTTGTCCAAGCTCCATTCATTGCACCTACCCAAAACCAAGTTCAACCTGACGTTTCTCAAAAGTTAATAACTACTATTGAGTCATTAACAGCTCGGTTAGAAACTATGGAAGGGAAACGGGCGCAAGTTCAACCTGAAAAGAAAGTTTACCCTGAATGGGTAGATTCAATTTCTCCTCCATCCAGTTTTGGAAACCCTGTTTTCCCTACTTTCAATGGATCAGGCGACCCTGAACAACATTTGACGCATTACGTGTCTTGTTGTGATCCTATGATGGGAACTCCAGAGCAGCAAGAAGCAGTGAAACTCAGATGCTTCGTGCGAACCTTGCAAGGACCAGCTTTTGTCTGGTATACAAGCTTGCAATCCCGGTCAGTCATCAGATGGGAGGATCTTCGTCAAAAATTCCTTCTTCAGTTTAGCTCAACTTTTCCAAAAACGACAGTTTTCGATCTTACAAACTGCAAGCAAAGGGAGAATGAAAGAGTCTCTGATTTCATTGCTCGTTGGAAGGGATTAACATATTCCTTGAGTTTATCACTACCTCAGGAGGAATTGTTGCCAATCTATGTGGCAAATTTGCGTGACGAATTACGCACGCCATTGATCCCTGTGAAATACACAGGAGGGTTTCGAGACCTTACTTCAATCGCTCAACAGATTGAACATTCCCTTATGCAGGCTAAGGTTAAATCTCGTGTAATTCCATCAGCTCCAGGAAGAAGAATGGGAAAAGCAGAAACTGCTACAGTTATGCTTAAACAGGCACCTGTACCTATTTCTACTTCAAAACCTTCATCTTCTCGAAGGGATCCATCTCCTGAACACCAACAACAAAGGCTGTTTCGTCCAAATGATCAAAAAGATCAACGACGAAAACAATTTGAGGATATGAAGAGTAAAACATACTCTTTCCGAAGTGAGCAAGTTCCTGGTTACTTCATTTCAGCTCTGGAAAATATTTTGGTTCAATTACCAGTGCCGAAGAGACCAAACAAGGAAGGAGATGAAGACCGTCCCAATTATTGTCCCTTTCATCAAATGTTGGGACATCCCATCCAGGAGTGTTTTGTCTTTAAAGACCTCCTACAAAAGATGGTCGACTTGGGACAAGTCAAATTGAAGGGTTCTTCAGCTCATGTAGCGTGTATTACCGCTACAGATCCAGAGGAAGGAGGAGAGTGGAAGGAAGTCAAAAGCAAAACTGTGAAAAAATATGATGATTGGATGGTCAGAAAGACAATCAATCGGACCCATTCCATTTTGCGAACACAATTGAAGAAGCCAATTGTGTCTCCTACAAAAGCTGCAGTAAAGCCTCCATCAAAGGACAAATCCTCAAAAGGGCAGCGCAATTCAAAGAAGAAAGAGGAATCAGGAGAAGATGAGTATGTATCAAAGCCTAAATTGTCTTTGACTCTGGCAGATTTCATGCCATCTACTTCAAAGCAACGGGCACCGTCCCACCAAACGGCACAGCCTAAACAGGCTAACCAGGCAGAGTCTTTATCAGACGAAAAGTTAATCTTTGGTTCTGTTAATATGATTCAATTAACAGATTCATATTCCAGTCTTGATGAGCCTGAATTCCCTGTATCAAATAAAGGAACCCGAGGAAGTTCTAGAGGTTCAGGATATAGGGGAATACGTGGATCTTTCCGAAGCCACTACTCTAATTCTACCCCTGCTAGCACTGTATATGCAGCAGAAACTCGTGGTAGAGCCCTTCAGCGAGCTCAAAATGAACAAGCAAGTTCTTCTGCCAATGGCCAACTCAGCTTCGGCACAGTTATTTTGGAAGACCGATTAAAGGTTCCATCTTCTTTATCTCAGCAAGTAAATGGATCTAATCAGTCTAATTTTCCAAAACCAAAGATGTTGCCAACTTCAATACAAGATGCATCATCTTCCAAAGCATCTGCTTCCAAGGTACCTGCTAAACCGCATATTCCCATTGGGAAACGCATGCCTCTAGATCAAAAGAATGATATATTGAAACACTTGGCCCAAGTACCAGCCAAATTATCAATTTTGGATGCTTTGAATCTATCAAAAGATCTTCGGGAAGCACTCATCGAAGCTTTGTCAAGTCCTCAGGAGTTTGAAGCTGAAATTGCTGCAGCTGAAATTTATCACATAGAGATTAATCCTGCAGAATTCCATGCAGTGATATCTTTTACTGATAAAGATGAAGATGATGTTGTGCATGGGCACATAAAACCTTTGTACCTATCTGGCAAAGTCAATGGTATAGATGTTCGAAGAGCTTTTATTGACAATGGTTCAGGAGTCAACCTCATGCCCATTCGCACACTTCGTCGATTGGGCCTCACGGAATCTGATTTATCTCCTTCTACCATGATGTTGCAAGGATATGATAAAAATGAACAAGAACCACCGGGAGAAGTTACGCTCAGAACTCAGTTTGGAGATCTTGTTTCCAATTCAGATTTCATAATTGTTGATCAAGACTCAGCTTTCAATATCTTGCTTGGAAGACCCTGGTTACATCAGCATGCAGCTATTCCGTCATCATACCATCAATGTCTCAAATACTGTTTCGATGGTCAAGTTGGAACATTGTATGGTGATAAGGCCCCGTTCAAAACATGTGAGTCTCAATACATTGAGGCGGAATTTTATCACATGAAGGGAAGAGAAAAATCTACAATGAAGGAAATTACCAAAGTTAATGCTCCATATGGTTTGGAAAAAATTCCAATAAATCCATTTTCACATGTGAGTACAGATTATGTGTTACCTATCAGTCAAATTGACAAAATAGGCCCAAATCAAAATACTCTTATGGAAAGATCCATAATGTCAATTACGGCAATCGAGCCAGACAACATGGGAGAAGTTGGTAACTTACCAAGCAGTGATGAAAGCATAAGTGGTGACGTTTTTATTTCGTCTGCTGAAATCCAACAAGTCTATACTTCGCTAATCAGGCCAGAAGAAGTTATAGCAACACCAGAGGTGAATGTTGATGTCGATTCTCAATCCATCATCTCCTCTTTATTTCCCCAAGAAGACCCTTTTTCATCAATAGGGTCGGAAATGGAAGCTTCTTCTTCAAAATGTGAAAATGTTGACATCTCTTATGATCATGAGAATTTCGTTTTTTCATCTACTTTGCAAGTAGAAACGGAAGAAATAACACATGATGAAGAGGAAGAGGAAGATCTTAGAGATGCTCCTCCAGCATTTGAAGAGGGTATCTCTACCACTGTGGATGAACTCAGAGAAGTAAATCTGGGTACAGAGAAAGATCCACGCCCCACTTTAATTAGTGCGGCCATGACCCTTGAAGAACAAGAGATGTATATTTCTTTTCTAAAGAAAAATAAAGATATTTTTGCTTGGAATTATACAAAGATGCCTGGCCTTGATCCTGATGTTGCCACCCATCATTTGGGTTTGCCAAAAGAACATCGAGGATTCAAGCAAGCCGCGAGAAGAACACACCCAACCTATGCTTCCAAAATCGAGGCTGAAGTGGATAAGCTTATCAAAGATAACTTCGTCAGAGAAGTTCAATATCCCAAGTGGTTGGCTAATATTGTCCCAGTAAAGAAAAAGAACGGACAAATTAGGGTTTGCATCGATTTCAGAGATCTTAATCGGTATTGTCCCAAAGATGATTTTCCAATTCCGATTACAGAACTCTTAATTGATGCGACGACTGGCTATGAAGTACTTTCTTTCATGGATGGATATTCTGGATATAATCAGATCCGAATGGCCCCAGAAGATGAGGAATATACAGCCTTCAGAGCTCCTCAAGGTGTGTTTTGTTACCAGGTGATGCCCTTTGGTTTAAAGAATGCAGGTGCAACATATCAACGCGCCATGCATCGTATCTTCAAACCTTTTCTAGGGAAATTTGTTGAATGCTATGTAGATAATTTGGTGGTTTAATCCAAACAACGTTTTGATCACTTGGCTGATTTGGAAATCATATTCCACAAGCTTCGACAACATAATTTGAAGATGAACCCCTTAAAATGTGCTTTTGGGGTAACCTCAGGAAAATTCCTCGGCTTTGTTGTACGCCATCGTGGTATTGAAGTCGATCCTGAGAAGACCAAATCAATCCTTGGTATATTACCTCCTCAGTATTTGAAATAATTAAGAGGACTTCAAGGACACTTAGCTTATATTCGGCGTTTCATCGCCAATTTGGCAGGCAAAAGTTTACCATTTACCAAATTATTGAAGAAAGGAGTCACTTACCAGTGGACTGAAGAATGTCAAGAAGCATTTGATGTTCTCAAGAAATGCCTCTTAAGTCCACCAGTACTCATGCCACCTGTTGAGGGTAGACCTCTTATCCTCTATGTGACAGCTTTAGAGCGATCATTGGGTGCCTTTCTCGCTCAAAAGAATGATGCTGGGAATGAAAATAGTCTCTACTATCTTAGTAGAACTATGCTTGAAGCAGAAACCCGGTATTCGAGTATTGAAAAATGCTTCCTAGCATTAATCTTTGCAGTTCAGAAACTGAGACACTACCTGCAACATCACGAGGTCCAATTGGTATCTCGTAATAATCCACTTAAATTCATCCTTAGTCGTCCAATGCTTACAGGACGTCTGGAAAGGTGGGTGGTTATTCTACAGCAGTTCGACATCCAGTATGTGTCTCAAAAGGAAATTAAGGGCCAAGCTCTGGCTGATTTCCTGGCTGAACACCCTTCAGTGGAAGACACGTATTCAGATATCGAACTCCCTGATGAGGAAGTTTTTTCTATTCAAGAGAGTCCTCAAACATGGGAAATGTATTTTGATGGTGCTTCTAGAAGTCCAACAGGGAAGAAAATGGAAAATCCTAAATTCAACAAAGTTGGTTTAGGAATTGTGCTCATATCTCCAGATAAGGCAGTGTTACCTTATTCCTTTTTGTTGTGGGAAGGTGGTACCAATAATGAAGCTGAATACCAAGCTCTTATTGCAGGCTTGGAGTTAGCACTTCAAGCACAAGTGAATCACTTAAAGGTGAAAGGTGATTCAGACCTGGTAATCAAACAAGTCAATGGGGATTATGCCATCAGAAAAGAAGAATTAATCCCTTTGTATGATTACGTCAGAGAGTTAATGTCGGAATTCCCTTCAGAACCGACATTTTCTTATGTCCCAAGATCACAAAATGCTCAAGCTGATGCACTGGCTAATATAGCCACAGCTTTAGCAGATCCAAATCGGGACGAGACAACCATCGGTATTGCCCACCGTCGTGCAATTTCACCTTATGTTCAAGTCAGAACAGAGGAAATTAATGAAATTAGTCCCATTCCTGAACCATATGGTCATACTACAGGATGGATGTCACCTATCAGGGAATACCTTCAAAATGGAACACTTCCACCTGATAGAGCCGAGAGAGAACAAATTCGGCGACGTGTGGTCAATTTTACTCTTTATGATGGTCCAAACCACCTCGAGAAAATTCTCTACAAACGTGGTTTTGATGGAGTTCTCTTCAGATGTATTGATGGTGAAGAGACAATGGCTGTCATAAAAGAAGTGCATGCAGGAGTCTGTGGTGCCCACCAGTCTGGACATAGATTGTCTGATCAAATTCGAAGGCTTGGATACTTCTGGCCTTCAATGATACAAGATTGTGTTAATTTCACAAAGAAGTGTCATTCATGCCATGTATATGCCAACTTCATTCATCAACCTCCAGAGTTGCTTCATACATCTAAATACTCATGGCCATTTTCCACATGGGGAATGGATGTGGTGGGACCTTACCCTTCATCTACGGCCAAGCAGTTTAAGTACATTCTTACTGCTACTGATTTCTTTTCCAAATGGGCAGAAGCAGTACCTCTCAAAGAAGTCAGTTCTAAATGCATTGTTAGCTTCATCAAGTCTAACATCATTACTAGATTTGGTGTCCCTCATACCATATTGACAGACAACGGCACCAACTTCTGTTCTTCTGAGGTAAAGAGATTGTATCAAGAATACAACATTAAGTCCAACCATTAATCTCGATATCATGCAGCGGCTAATGGCCAGATAGAGGCCTTCAACAAGACTCTTTCAAATATACTGCAAAAGATGGTGGATAAAGATAAGAGGTCATGGCCTGATAAACTCTATCATGCTTTATGGGCTTATCGGACTACCACTCGCAATGCAACGCGGTCTACTCCATATTCATTGGAATATGGAACAGAAGCAGTCTTGCCAATTGAAGTTCAATTTCCCTCACTCAGAATAGCCATTTGTGATCAGTTTTCAATAGATGAGCAATCCCAAAAGCGGTTGAATGAATTGGAACAGTTAGATGAGAAAAGATTGTGCACTTTGCACCACTTGGAAATTTATCAGAATCGAATAGCACGAGATTTTAACAAAAAAGTTCGTCTTCGTTCATTCATTCAGGGAGAATTGGTATTGGTTCTCAGAACACCAATGATACCAGGAATGAAGCCTCCCAAGCCTGAACCAAAATGGGAAGGACCTTATTCAATACATAAGGTCTACTCCAATGGAGCGTATTCTCTGATTTCAATGGATGGAGAACACATCACGACTCCAACTAATGCCAGATTTCTGAAGAAGTATTTTGTATAAACACAAAATATTGTTCCCAGAACCAAGACTCTCACATTGGTTCACCTTAGTCCTAGCTACATGACTTTAAACTGTACAGCACCAGTTCGTCCTTGCTATATGACGTTAAACTATACAGCAATGGTCCTGTATGACTTTAAACTGCATCATCCCTGGTCCATGTATATGACCATAAACTATTTGCAAATATGTCCAGCAAGACATTAAACTGTGACGTCCTAACTACATGACGCTAAACTGTATAAAAGTCCCTCACGTCCGGAAAGATGTTAAACTATATAATCATCAAAAGTCCAGCATGACATTAAAACTGCACAATCCCCCTTTCGTCCAATATGACGTTAAACTGTATTGTCCCCATCGTCCTAACTACATGACGCTAAACTGTACAGAAAGTCCTTGATATGTCCTACATGACATTAAACTGTGCATCGTTAAGGTTGTTATTACCTCTTGTTTCTCACACCGAGTATGACTCACGTGAGCTTAGAGCGAACATCAACCATAACACTCCCTTTGGGCCACTAACCATGTGTAAGTCCCAACAACATTTTTTTTAGATCATTGTCCACAAGAACAACTTGATCATTAATTCATTCTTTAATTGAACTACGCAGACTTTGATCCTTGCCCTCCAGGCTGGGTATGTAGGCAACCTCTCAGGGTTCAAGCCCAAAGAACAATCTCTTCACATCGTTTCACCACCATCTCATATGATGATGATTTGTGAAACTGCCCTTGGAATCAATATCTTTACATTGATTAACTTTCTTCCTTGTTATATGACGTTAAACTATACAACACTTCTGTCCGGTATTACAATAAACTACAATATTCTTTGATTTCCTCATTTGAAAGAGAACTATTATTGACATTGATTTTTCAATCATGGTTTTCATTTTTTACGTGCATACATGGTAATGCCTGAACTTTTTATCTCAGGTTAAACCATCATTGCACTAAAGTCCCCTTTTCTCCCTTCACATGTACGAACCAAATTTGTACAAAGGGTAGTTCTAGAACTACGTGGACTTGATTCCCATCCTTATGGGATACGTAGGAACATTCGAGTGTCCCTCGAATCTAGTCCCAAGTCTTTTGGGCCTAACCCCAAATTTCACTTTCAGTCCCTTGGCTGTAAAGTTTTCATGAAAACACACACTGTGTATTCATTATTATGGTCCGAATTCTATGAACCTAAACTAAGATCACTCATACTTTCGTCCTGCACGACGTTAAACTGCATTTCAAGAACTACGTATGGCTTCATTCTCATTCTTATGAGATACATAGTGAAGTCCAAGTTTCAATTCAGGACCCAGCCACAACATGATTATGGTTATCATTGACCTATGTATCTCTATATACATTGGACAATACCCATCATTATGTGTTATAATCCTAACCTTAAATATTTTCAGATCTTCATAACCCTTTTCATGACTTCTAGTCACAAAAATGTCAAACTTCTGAGAATTCTTTTGCCTGACTATGCAGCACGTGCCCATAGGTGGCCTTGCATAAACAGTCCACATAACAGACTTGTCAAGCCAAGAGATGCAATTTATTTGACCATGCAGCCAATGCCCATAGGTGGCCCTGCATGTTTTCAACCCCCTAACGGGTTTGTTAAATAATGGTAACTTCATTCTTGGGAAGAATGCCTCTTTTGTCCTTATTTGTCTTAAAACGACAGTATGTAGGGATCCGCAAAAATAGCCATCCTTAACATATTTGTCCCATATCCTTTTTCATGATCTGAAAGTATTCAAGTCTATGGTTTATTCTTCTTCCCTACGTTTGGGTCAGACCTTCGTAGGAGTGATATTCATCCAGTTCTTCGATATTCTTGTTTGGAAATATCTTCTCCATATTCAAGTACCTCTTTCCATAAAACAACCTCTATGCTTTAGAAAATTTGAATCTCCATAAACTTCCACTGGATTTTAGCACTAGGAAAGTAAATTTCTGGGAGTTCTTTTGCCTGACTATGCAGCACGTGCCCATAGGTGGCCTTGCATAAACAGTCCACATAACAGACTTGTCAGCCAAAAGATGCTATTTTATTTGACTATGCAGCCAATGCCCATAGGTGGCCCTGCATATTTCAACCCCCTAACGGGTTTTGTTAAATGATAGTAACTTCATTCTTGGAAACTACTTCTTCTAATGCCTTTTAGCTCTTTTTTCATATCATTCCTCAGATTCAAATATTCTTAAGCCATAGTTTACATTTTTTTCCCTCATACTTGAGTATGGTAAATATGTTTTCAAATAAATTGTCAAGGAATTGAATCCATTTTAATCCATTTTCGGTCAAAGCTATTTCGACCTTAAACATTAGCCACTTTATGTCCGGCGTGCATGACTTTAAACTGCCCACACAAAAGACAAAGGAACTCTGAATAAAAGTCAAGTTCCAGCTCACTAAATATACATTTTTTTGTATGATTTAGGTAATATTGAGCAGTTAAAAGGTTCAAAGTTTGTAGGATTATTTGTAATAATCCTAGTAAAAATCAAACTATGATTACTAAGCCCATTGGCTTAAGTAAATTTGAAACAGGTAATGGAAGAATGCAGGTACAAATGATTGAAGACAAAAGTGTTTTTCATTGATACACAGGAGTTAGAATGACATCCACAGACTGGAGTCTCTTCTTTTCTTTCAAGAATTACAAGAGGCTTTCAACATAACACTTCATTTGATTTACGGCATACCGATCTTCATTAGCAGCCACCTAGAAATCATTCATTTAACTAGATACAATAAGAGATGCAGTGATACCAGCTCTTCTTGGAACAATTGTAAAAGGATGTTCTTGAGTGCGGTTTGAGAAAATTTTCGGCTGATCAAACAGTGACTCTGTTTCTGTCCAAGAGACTTGGAAGATGGATACGTGGATTTGAGAATGGAGCATTGGAAGTAAAGAGCCATTTGGAGAGAGTAATCTTTTCAGATATTGCTCTAATACCATGTTTGTATTCTCTCCACCAACCGGCAGTGGAAAACATTTCAGCCCATGGGTTTTCCATTTTCATATCTGCAAGGGAATAACATGGAGGATGAATTTGAATGTTCACACCATTGTTGTTACTCTTAATGCACAGCATAACCGAAATAGAGAAGTAGCAGTGCAGCTCCATCTCAGGTGTATAATTGTTTGCATTTGGAACATTGACTCCTTGCAGATGACCATGAACACACAGAGACAGGTAGATGCTCTGTGGGAAATTAAGATGATATTTCTTCAAATACTTATCCATATCTGGGAAAGTGCTGTCGCAGATATCATAGTAATCATGGCCAATAATGTTCATCATGTCATCAATCCGCCTGCTAGCCAGTTCATCAGCCGTTTCAATTCCCTTGGGAACCACTGAATCTGCACAAAAGATGAATAAACTAACTCTTAAATGGGTTTATTTTCATAAAATTTGTAAAGAAATTTGGAAAAAATGGCTAAGGCATTTAAGTCGCGCAAGTCTAAACATGACGCGCAAGTATTCGTGTGTCGCGCTAGTTGTAGACGCGCAAGAATAAACCGCGCAAGTACAAATACCTTTACAGTGGCGCGACATTAAGGAAAACACTAGAAAACAGAGCAACCTACGCGGTCAAGGTGACCTGCGCAGCGAGAGCTCGATAAGGGATGAAGTCCGGAAATCCGGATACTTATACGGAGGTGAGGCTGTGTATTTATAGGCTCGGAAGCCTACCTGCGCGCCGTACCCAGAGCGCTTTAAGGCATGCGCGACGCAGACTTGCGCGCCGACCTCTGCGCACTGAAAAAACTTGCGCGCCTCCCTTTTCCTTTGGAAGGATTCGATTTCCTCAGAGTCAAATCCTCATTTTTCTCCGAATCCAACTCTGAGGGGGGACTTTTGTTGACGCTCCTTTCGTCACAGAATCTAAAGATCGGAAAAGGGAATATCTCAGCTCAAATTGATTCAACCTTTGAAGAAAACATAAAAAATCGATAAAGGCATGAACAAAGGATCAACAGCAAATCCATCGCGCAAGTGATACCACTGCCGCACAAGTATACCTGCGCGACTACCTTGGTCGCGCAGGTGACTTACGCGACCTAATTGGTAACCGCCCGGTAACCGCCCGGGGTCTTCTTTTGCCTATAAATAGACCATGTGGGCCCCCCATTCGAGAGGATCTTTTTCCAGAAACTCGGATCGAAGCTCCCGATGCCCAAGTCTCTTCTCAAAGCTTCCAGAACACTTCTAAGGTAATTTCTTTCCTAGAACAGAAGATCTAAAGAGAAAAAGGAAGGCCTAAGTGTTGAAACTTATCAAACACTTGCGCACCTACTTAATTCCTTCAATATAACTTGCGCGTCCCTCTTCTGGAAGAACCTCAAGAGGATAGTAAAGGGTTTAATAAAGAGTCGCTCAAGCATTTCAATACTGGTTGAAAATCGCGCAAGTACCCCTAATGTCGCGCAAGTATACATGCGCGACCAATACTTGCGCGCCACCGCAGGACTTGCGCGCCTTTCAAGACTTGCGCGCCCCTATATTTTTGGGTGCCCATCTTGCCCATTTTTACCCCTCTTAAGCCATTTCACCCTTCCTATTCAAGATTCAGTCTTCAAGATACTCTTCAAAGCCATTTATGGCATGATTTCTTGATTTGACATCCTTATCTGAAAGGAATTCTGTGAAATACCTCTCAAAACCTAGTGATTTAAACATCTTTATGTCACCAAAGATTGAGAGTTCATTCATTCAACCTCATCCTTTAAGATGAGAGAATCCTAACCTGGGTCTCCTTTTCAGGAATAATCCCCAGTTATAAAAACCTTTGATCTGGGCATCTTTCTTAAGAATAAGCCCCAATCAAGTCCTTTAATCTTGGGCATCCTCCTCAGGAGTAAGCCCCAAACCTTAATCCCTAACCTGGGTCTCCTTTTCAGGAATAAGACTCAGTCATAACCTTGGGCTTCCTTTTCAGGAGTAAGCCCCAAGTCCCCTAACCTAGGCTTCCTTCTCAGGAATAAGTCCTAGTCATAAATCTTGGGCATCCTTCTTAGGAGTAAGCCCCAAGTCTCTTAAAATTTCTCTTAACCAGTCATAAATTACCTTTGATTTGGGTTTCCTTTTCAGGAATAAAACCCAATCATAAGTCCCCTCCTAACTTGGGCATCCTCCTTAGGAGTAAGCCCCAAGATTAGAGTATTCAAATCTCCATGAAGCACATATAACTTTGTGGACCCTGTTCTTGGATTTTCTCCCTAAAAGTAAATCCTAAACCTTCGTCTATCTGGGCAGTCATCTATACATAAGCCCCAAAACAAATTCTTATGATTGCATCTTTTATGGCACAATTGTCTAAATTTTACCAATACCTCTTGTTTCTCACACCGAGCATGACTCACGTGATCTTAGAGTGTAAAAGTAATTATGACATTCATCTTTGATCCATCAATCATAAAACATCATATCCCATTCCTCGAACTACGTGGGTTCTGATTCCTTTTTCAAAACAAAGGATACGTAGGTAGCCCATCTTTGGGTTCGATCCCAACATTGAAATAATCTATGTCCTTCTGAATGACGATAAACTTCAAGTGCCCCACTGAGTGGCTTTAAAACCAGCCTGGTCATCAAAATGACCAAGAGACTTTTATATAAATGTTTTGAAGGATACCATTGACCAAGAATCTCTAAACAAATATAGATGATTCTATATTGATGAAGAATCTCGAATACATATAAAAGATTCTCTAAATTTCTTGCATATTTAATCATTGATTGTTAAAACTAAAGGAAAGCACATTTTTTACTTGGTAATGTAATAAGGATTCACGAACATAACTTAAATCTATAAAGAGAGTCCCGGAGTAGACAATAATTCCCCTCAAAAAGGTGTGATGAGTCCGACATCCCATCCTCTCGACCAATGCAAATTCCTAAGCCTCATTAGTCCACAAACTCATGAGCACCTGCCTTTGGAAAGTAGGTCCAGACGGATGTGGAATCATTGGATGTTTCCGGTTCTACGAACAAACCCGTTAGAAACCGATCAGAACATTTGAATCTCCCGTCCAGGAGGTCATCCCCGGATTCCGCGCGAAACACATATCCCATAGGAATTTCCAACTAGGTTGAAGAAGGGCCCATTTTCATGTACCAGGTTACCCGGATTCAGGCCCGAGATACCTTATCATACTTGTTAATCCTAGTTTCATCTATTCCCGATCCACATCCACTTGTTTGTATCAATACATGGATTTTATTTCATAGATAAAATCATAATATTTATGCTAGTAAAATTTTAAAATGATTTCCTATATCCTAAAATATTACACTAATCATTACTTAACCATTACTTAATCATTAGTAAACAATTAGTTTATCATTTATTAACCATTAGTTCATCATTATTTAATCTTTAGATAATAATGTTTTAACCATTAGTGAAACATTGATTAATCATTAATTAATTATTCTATAAGAACACCTTAATAAACCCGGAATCATCCATTAATTAATTTCTAATCATCCCTTGATCAATCTTTATTCATCCCTAAAACATTCATTAAACATCCCTTAATCACTCTTTAATCATCCTTTAATCATTATATAAATATTTATTAATCATTATTTAATCACTATATAATTATTCATTAATCATTATTTAAACAATAGTTAACCATTACTTCATTATTAATTCCTTAATAAATCTTTAATCATTACAAAATAATAATTTAATCAATACTTAATAAATATCTAATCATTACATAATCATAACATAATCATAATTAAATATAAACTTATTCATTACTAATAATTACCATTATTCATAAAATATATATAACTAACTAAACTAATTAACATATAAAATATTTTAAACTAACTAAAAAAATTCTATCCAATTATTAATTAAATTTAACATAAATAAGAAAAAAATCCCTCTGTATGATGCTTCATAAAAACAAAGACTTATTCTAGGCCACCGGATCCCCCAAACATGAAGATGACATCATCAAGTGAGAGGGAGGTTACAATTTTAAAAAAAATGGTGGATTTTCTAGTGTGGAGGATGGGGGAATTCCCTTTTACAGGGAAATACGCAAAAGGCGGCATCGAGTGCCGCCTTTCGCTTCTACCATATGCAGAAGGTACCCCCTGGACACCATTCATTTTCTTCTTAGGTGAACGGATCCCCCATCTTGCTTTTCCACATCACCAATAAGAGGGTGAAAGGTGGTGTTAAAGGCATTACCCCTACCACCATTTAATTATACATTAAAAAAACTAACATTTACACATTAAAAAAATATAAAAACAAATAAAAAACTCCCCCAAAACTCTCAGTATTTTTCATGAATTCTCATATAACTTCATAGAGTCTTCAAACCAACCCATAACCAAGACTTTGGGTTTCTTTTACACTATGTAGATATTTCTTATGCATAGTCTATTTTTGATACTCAAAATTTTCATAGTGTATTTTGTTCATGTGCTATATTTTCACATTGTGGAAACCTCAGGTAATGTCATCAATGAAAGCATTATTTTGGGGAATTTCTCATGGTGGGTGCAGATAGAACCTCATATGTCACACACTACACATCTGCATACCCAACATCTACAGATGAAAGTGTGAAGCACATCTCATATATGGGCATGGCATTTTCTTCAAGTGCTACAGTCACCACACCCACGGGCTATCTATGTTGAGCATTGTAGATCACATGTGTCACATTATAATCCAATCTATAGAATATCATCAGAGAAACACATTGATACATGGATGGATTATTTTTTTAATGATTTATATAGGATTTTTTATGCATGTAATATATAATTTCATCATGCACGAGATATTCCTAGAGCTCACTACTTGCAAAGAAACCCGTGTTCATGTAGTGTATACATGCCTAGTGGTGGTATCATAGGATGTCTTCCATACAAGACTGTTTCTGATGCTTTCGCCGGGGCGCACACATCAGTCTGTGGGGAGGACGCGCTGCTTGTTACCCCGCATTCCCGCTTTCCAAAGGCAGGTAGCATCCATTCCTTGTTCAGGGACGTGTGCTCCTTGATTAAAATCGGGATGATGGGATGTCGGTTCTTCCTTCCGTGGATTTCTCCTCGGAGCTCATCACCTAGTCCGGGTCTCCCTCATAGATTTATGATGGGTTCGTGAAGCTCATTCTCGGTGCCATATCTACATGGATGCCAGTTAATTATGATGCTTCTTTCAAGACGCTCCAAGGGGTCTTGTCGGGGCAGCATCCTTCGGTGAGGAGAATGGTCACGTTGGGGCGTCGTCGGCATGTCTGTCTTTGGTCCCTCATCACAGGGCTTCTCGAGGGTGCGGAAGCCCGATGCATCCCACATCGAACGCAGGGAATGTGTACCATCTGAGGTTTTCCTCAGCTTCCCATGTTTTACACGGGGTATGTCGCGAGTTTAACGTCTTGTAGAGACGGATCGGGTTGAAGGACCCCTAGGGGGGAACACCGATGTTGGGGCCAGCACGTGGGAAGCATCCCGGATGCCATGGAGTGGGATGGGGTGGCCTGATCTCACCGGGATGTGGCGGCCCGGGTAAGGATCAGGATGGATGGTGGAGTGAGACATGGGGCTTAGGTTCTGAGACGGCCCAAGAGGGGGAATACAGTTTAACGTCATGCGGGACGAGATACAGTTTAACGTCATGCGGCACAGAATACAGTTTAACGTCATTCGGGATGAGGGGTTTGGGGCTTAAGCTCTAAGGCGGCCCAAGGTGGTCAGGGAACCGACATGGAGAGGTCGGGACGACCGGGTGGTGGGCTTGATCCTCGAGGAGGCTTCCTACGTACCGTGCGTTAGCACGGATCAAAGTCCACGTAGTTCACTAGGATGGGGATTACGCTCTAGGGCGGCCCATAAGAGGATTTTATGGTCGATGCGCGCTCTAAGCCCACATGAGTCATGCTTGGTGTGGGAAACAAGAGGAAGCAGGGACCATCCTATCACGTCGCGAAGGGTGCGCCCGTGAGAAGCAGAATGGGGCTTACGCGTTTAGTAGCCCAAAGAGGAAACAGGGGCTTACGCGTGGTTAGCTGCCCTTGGTGCCGAGGCTTACTCTGGGGTGGAGGCCCGTGGTGCGACAAAGCGCAGTTGTAAAAGGACTCCACTGGACTTGGCAGGGGGAAGTACGGAGATGCATGGGTGCAGTCATCCGTTGAGAGGTTAGGGGCATACGCCCTGAGGTGGCCCTTCCCCCGTGGACAAACTCCGCTCCGACAAGGAGGATCTCATTACATGTGAGGAAGAGTCCATTCTTGTGGAGACGAGTGGTGTAATGAATGTCCGAGCTGGGGGGACCCTGCGTGTGAAGAACAGGGTCGGACCACATTTTAACGTCTTGTGTTAAGGACGAGGTTCTTAGCAGTTTAACGTCCTGCAGCTCGGATGAGGTGGGTTTGCTCCACACCCCTAGGGATTACATACCCAACTCCCTCTACCCCTTGTGGGAGGGAAGGCATTGTCAAGGCCATAGTGAAGGGGGGCCGTAGGGCGAACCACCGGGGGGTCCACGTTAGCGTGGCTATGGTGGATGGGGCTTACGCAAGGAAGCTAGCCAGGTGCCACTAAGGAGAGGCAACAACGGACAGGGTTGCGTGGAAGCTTCCCAAAATGTCTTCCTCATGTCTGTCCATGAGGGAATCCCAAATCATTGGGGTGTTGGGGTATGCACCTTTGCGCAAGTTCACAAGCGGGATAATGCCAAGGGCATTTGAACCAGACCGAACAAAGGGATATGAAAAGTGTGAATCACATGAACGGCATTCAGAATGAAATGAGAGCGGTGTTGGGATAGAGGATAGCTGTTGACCATGTTTTCAACATAGCATCCTATCGTGTTATCCTAGAATGGGGACAAACAAATGAGGGGTCGACTGCTGACCGTGTTCGAAACACAGGACCTGATTCAAAGTGTCGCCCAAAGCCTTTCGGGGCGTTGGCCCAGGACAGCAGGCCGACCATAGGTCAATCATCCATACCGTTAGGGGGTCCGTCCAGACTTGGAAGTGGATGAAAATCCGAATGAAGGACACGCAAAGCATGGGGTGGAGTGATGGAATGTTTGAACAGATTCCAACGCACTTGAAACTATGCCACTGTAAACATGGCATTAGGCATCTTATGCTTGGCGCACAAGGCATCTCTTATTTGGAACAAGAGGCATCCTATGTTTAGAGCACAGGGTTTACTACAGTTTATAGTCATCTAGATAGGAATATGGAATCTAATGCTTGGAGCATAAGAAATCTCTTATTTGGAACAAGAGGCAACCTATTATTGAATGATAGGGCATTCTTCTCAGGGGAATTGACGATGAGAATCTCAACTCACGACATAGGAAACAAACCAAGAGGAATATCTCAAGTCAAGGTTTTTCGCAGTGTTCAGAGGAGTATCTCAAATCATGGTATTCCCTAGGTGGAAGGTGGGTGCGCATAAGGGCCCAATGGAAAATCCCGACATCCCGGCCCGAGAAGTTCGCGGTGCGACTATCCATTTTTTATTGGGGTCTGTGACGGTAGCGAAGGGACCGGCCCAGAGGGTCGGGAACGTAGCCCGGCACTGACAACGAGCGGGAGTGCGGGGGAAAAGCCCATGTGGTATGGACCAGTGGGTGTGAGCCTGTATACTTTTGCGCGCAATAGGAGCGACACACAGGATAGGCTGCGCACAATAAGGGAGGCCTGCGCGCAATAGGGCAGTCATGCACGCAATTGAGGCTTCTGCGTATAAAACATCGGGCCAGCGCGCAATTTGGGGATGCGTGCGAAAAAGGCCGGGTCGGCGCGCAAAGGAAGGGATTTCATTCAAAAGAAGGAATTGCACGACCATGGCAGGGGTACGCGCGCAAATTAAGGATTGCGTGCAACTTGGCTGGCCTGCGCGCAAACGAAGGAATTTCGTGCAAGGGGCGGACCCGGAAGGGGATGGACATTAGTCTAAGGCAGGGGGATCTCGCGCAAAGGGCGGATCCCGGGGCGACTTGGCGTGGAAAAGAACCATAACTCAATACCATTTCGCGTGCGCTATTACGCGCACGAGAGTCGATTCAAATTCCAGAACTCCCAAACCGTTCGGGGTCACCTTCTATTTATAGGCAACCTTCGGCGCGGAATCCATGCGGCGCGCAACATTATCCAGGCTGAGTGTAGCCGGCGCGCTAAAAATCACCGCGCAGAACTGGGGCGCGCAAAGATTGCACACCTCATTGGCTCAATTCCGTGAAACCTGGTGATTCTACGCACGCAGAACAATTTTTCGCGCAGATCCTCTATTTCACGCCCCACATCCCAGGCCTTCGGATCGGGCCTCAGATTCCGAATATGACTTCACTACAACATTTCGAAACTTCCTCCGGGAGTTATGGTCTTTTGACGGCGTCAACAAATGCCCCCCCTTGGAATTGGATCGGTGAGAGGTCGCAATGATCAGATTCCAAGGGAAACACCGAAACGCCGAAGTGCTGAGTCTCCTGGCCGAGTTGCGCACAAAATTCCGATGGGGGGCGCAAAACCTACAGACGCGCGCGGAATCCTCTTTCCGCGCGGCGCGGAACCCTGACCTCACATATAAAAAGGGGCACTGGGTCCCACATCCGTACTTTCGCTTTTTCCACGCGATAAGCTCATCTCTCTCGTGCGCGAAATCGCTTCAGTGACTGCACGGAATAACGTTCCGGCAGCGCATGATTCTATCTGAAATTCATCCATGATTTCACGCCCATTCGGGATCTTGCGAGCTTTGCGTGACGATTGCTCTCTCACCTCCAAGAATTCACGCAACTCCTTCAGATTTCACGCCGAACTCTTCGATTATGCACACTGCATCCTAATTCCGCCCAACTCTCGGAAGATTCGAGATAGCTGCAAACCGAGTCGATGAGGGGGAAGCTGCTGCCCGTAGGACAGAAATGGCTGCGAACGAGGAGGTTTATGGCACCAAGGTGATTGTATCCAACAATCTGAACTTGTTCAATCTGCTGACTCTGGCCTAGAAGACGTATCCCTTGTCCGAAAACCTCTCACTCTGGAATTTTGGCATCCTGGAGGAGGTGCCACTGCCGGGCTTCGAAGTGGACACGCCGCGGTCTTGGGTGACCCGGGAGGACGAACTTCCCCGCTACAACATCACCATCAACGACCATCCTGCCATGGAAACTAGACATATGGATGTATATGTCCTGAACCCGAGGACTAGGACAATTACCGGGGACGAGCCTGTTGTAGAGGATTCTCCGGCCCTCTACGTGAGCACGTTTCGTCAGAGTGTGATGGATGAAACGAAGGGATGGCTAAAGGATTGGGACCTGAGGTCCGGGGGAAACTTCACCAGCGAATGGGACTGGGTGTTCTGGGTTCGCCATACCTGTGACCAGTTCGAGGACGAACTCCAGTATATCGGCCTGTTCGAGGCGGTATGGACATCGAAGTTCCACTTCCACCGCCAGCCTGAACTTGGACCGGAGTTATTCACCCGGTGGTCTCCTAACACTAACATGTTCCACCTTAATCATGGGGAAGTCGGCATCAGTCTTTGGGACGTTCACTACATCGGAGGTATCCCACTGGAGGGTTACCAATATGATGAGTTCGTTCTTCTAAAGAACACCTAGGGAGACAAGTCGCGGATGCCTATGTTGACGTGGCACTTGTTGTAGCTAGCCAAAGAGAGGCTGGGGGTCAAGGACTTCTTGAAGGGCATCGCCTCCAAGGGCTGGTTCAGCCTGTTCCTTGAGAAGGATCCAACCATTAAGATGCAGGGATGGAGCAAACGGTGCCCAACCGCGGCTCAGAGGAGCAAGGACGGGTCATACTGGAGGACCCTAGAGGCGGGGCAATACCAATCATGGGGATACCACGTCATTGAGGCCCGGGACCCGAACGTCTGGTATGATGGGTTCCTTGCCGCCTTCCGGAGAGGGTGGCTCCTGCCGGTGCGGGACGTGAGGATGGGCGTCCGTCCAGCAACACTAGTGATTGTGGGTTCCATGGCCGCCAACAAGCGGTTCAACTTGGGAGTCCCCATACTGGCCAAGCTGTATTCCATCATGGGGCGCATCTCACGAGGGGGGTCGCCTCGGATAGTATGTGGTCCCTTCCAGATCTTCCATGGCTGGGTGGCATCTCATCTTGGTAGGTATACTTTCCCAAACGTTGTCCGTACTTCGGGCAATGTCCTGCATCCGTCATTGAAAAACATTGAAGGGGTGGAGCCATTGACGTTCAATGAGGAGGGCATGAGGATCCTCACAGGCAAACATGTCAACCTAAACTTCGGCCCGTTTCCCACCACAGTCGGCCAGATGGTGGACAATGGGAGAGGCTCTCTGTAACATCAGGAATACTTCCAGAGAATTTGGGGCGGGGTGCTCGTGGCTCGGATCGACAGGAAGGTGATCTGCGAGCCTTACGTGCCATCCCGATTCGCCAGGAAGTTCGGGTGCCTCCAACGAATGTCGAAGAAGGTATTCACGTCTCTCTGGAAGGAGAAGAATCTATGCATCCTGTGCCAGATGTGGTTGATGTTTACCACTTTCGGCTCTGGAGATGTCGTTACTCTTCCTCCCACCGGGGTCAATGTCGGCCTAGCAACCAAGTACACCGAACACTGGACCATTGCGTACCCTGAGGGGATATTATGCAAGCGCGTCCGGAAACTCGAGGTTACTCGCGTGAAAACTGGGTGCCGGGAAAGAAGGCACGGTACCGTCGGAAGGGGGGATCCAAGGGCGCATCAGGCAGTGAGGCCTGCGCAGGCCGGGGCTTCGGCAGCGGGGATATCACATGGTGCTGCCACATCCTCGTTACCTGCAGTATGGTCATATGAGTCAGCCAGGGAACTACCTGGGAAGCAGATAAGATATCTGCTCGAACCTTCCCAAGATGCAATTCTCCCGGCACTGTGGTCAGCCTGGATGACCCTACGACAATCGTTGAGCGTCGAAGCCATCTGGAAGAAGATAATGCAAAATGTAATAGAAATGCTAGAGGTCAGGCTCGTTCGAATTACCGACCAAGTAAAATTCCATCGGCGGAATGATTATCTGACGGCCATGGATGCATACGCACGCCAACAGGGGCGGCGTGCGGAGCCAACTTTCCTAGTGAAAGTGATGATCGGCCAGAATCATGATCCAGAAGCGATGCCACTGGGAGAAGGCGATAGTGACAAGGAGCTGGAGGGGGAGGAGGAAGCTGGAGAGGACGAAGGCGAGGGAGAAGATGAAGAAGAGGAGACCAAATGTGAGGGGTCTCAAGGGGTGACCTACCAAGGGATTCTCCGAGAGAGCGGCGAGATTGCTGACTCTGATCTCGACAAAACCAAGATTCTCAAGGGTTTTCTCTGTCTTCATTCATTTCCTTCATTCATCCATTCTCCTTTCCAACTTCTAACTCACTTCCCCATCCTACTCAGGAGCAGTGGAGCGTTGGACATGCGTCCCCACCAGAGGAGGGAGAAAATGAACCAGTGGGACATGATGGGGATCTGGCACCCTTCATTGATTTAACAAGCGCGGAGGGGTCTCCCCTTACGGCGGATCATACAGCGGCCGAAACACTGGGGACCGACGCTCTGGATTCCTGTAAGTCTCCCGCATCACTACTGGTGCTTGGTGTCAAAGGATCCCGTCTGACCAGCGTATGCCTTGTGCAGTGATCTCAACACTAGAGGCACGTCAGGATGCGGAGCCCGGGCCATCCGTGAGTGGAATGGAGGCGGACATACCACCTCATTCAGAACATGCTCCCTACACTGAGTCGGCCCCGACAATTGATGAACCAGGGGCGGTGGACATCAGTGGCGCTGTTCCTGAGACGAGGTCGGAAGCTGGTGGAGGCATCATTGCTACTGGGGAGAGAGAGAAGAAGGTCGCCCGGACATCGAGGATTCTATTCCTCACGAAGGCGTCCCTATGACGGATCCTGCTACCGATCGGCTGGCTGCCTTCCCCATATACTGACCTGTAGACCCCGAGGAGATAGATGACTCAGACTCAGAGGCAGCCGAGGAGAGCCGGATGACACGGCTCAAGGGGTGGAAGTGTATCCAATGCTTCCTCAGACAGCCACAGTCGGATTGGCTGAGCCGGATGGGATCACTTCAGACCTGGCTGCGCTTCCTATGCGCTGGAGGGGCTGACACTCAGCGTCTTCATCTAACGGTCTGTGATTACATGGCCGAGAAGATACGCGAGAGCAGCCGGCGCACTGAAATTTCCCAGTGCCGGGATGGATCGGCGAGCGCTCAAGCGCTGCTGAGGGAGGAGCAGGAAGTCCGGCACCTCGAAGGGCAGGTAGAAGATAAGGAGGCCTTCATTGCAACATGCTCTGAGCTCGTGGAGCAACTGATGGCCCAGCTGGCTAATGCGCAGGAACAACTGGTGGAGACGAGTCACCAGATGACCGTACTTCGAACCGAGCGGGCGCAAGCACAAGCTAGGGATGGTGAGTTGCGCTCTCTGGTGGATGACGGGGAGAGAGTCTTCAAAGAGCGATAAGCGGTCCTGGATACTACCAGCCAGAGGGTAGCAGCGATGGAAAGATTGCTTCAGCATGATGATCCCTAAGGGCGTGTTTTGGCCATCTCATGAACTTTCTGCTTGTACTTCTCATCGTCTCAATCGAATATATGGCCAAATACACTCATTTGTACCCATGGTTTAATGCGCCCAACCACATTTCCAAAATGAATAAAAACTCATCCCTAGGCTCCTGTGGGTTGTTCCCAATGCAAGAAGCAGAAGATGCTCGTACCATCATTTCGTTCAACTCTGGGGCATTGACCAAGCTTCAGTCGTCCAAACTTGGGCCTGGACTTTTGAGGAGACCTCGGGCCTATTGATGTGTCGACTCCTCAATGTGCTCTAACACACAAGCGGGGCGATGCCGGGGGCATTGAAACCCATCCGAACACAGGGGGTGGAGAGGAAGGGTGAATAACGCTGCCCAAATTCGGAACCCAATGGGGCGCAACCATGGAGGATAACTGTCAAATGTGGTGGAAACACAGAACCCATATCATGTTGGCCTTGAATGGGGACAATAAATGAGGGCTGACCGCTGACCATGTTCACAACACGGGGCCTGACTCAAATATCGTCGGTCAGTTTTCCAGAACGTTGGCCCAGGACAATAGGAGGACTATAGGTCTGTCATCCATACTGTTAGGGGGTCCCGTCAAACATGAACATTCCACCATAACGTTTGCCTAGGACAGTAGGCAGACCATTGGTTGAGCATCCATACTGTTAGGGGGTCCCGTCAAACATGACAAGTCCTTCGGAACATTGGCCCAAGACAGCAGGTGGACCATAGGTCGAGAATCCATACTTTTAGGGGGTCTCGTAAAACATGAAAGGAAATGAGGATCCGAATAAGGGGGGACACAAAGCGTGGAAGGTGGAGTGGTGGTTTATTCGAACAGATTCCGACACTCTCGAAATTGTGCCACCATGGTGAAGGCGCATTTAGGCGGACATACCGACCGAATCACGGGTCGTCCCAATTTACAGGAAGGACCTCTTTTGCGAGAGAATTGCTGCATCTCATTATTATCATGGGGAATCCCGAACCTGCTCAGGGTAGATGTCCTGATTACACCACTCCCCATGAAGTCGGGAAGAGGGGCCGACAATAAGGAAGGACGGCGTTCAATAATCCCTGGGGCTGGACCCAAGGAGAAATGTCTGGGCGGTCCTACGTATCTCATTAGGATGAGAATCAAGCCACATGTAGTTCTTGAGACACAGTTTAACGTCATGCGGGACGAAATATAGTTTAACTTCATGCGAGACAAAATACAGTTTAACGTCATGTGGGACAGAATACAGTTTTAACATCCTGCGGGATGAAATACAGATTAACTTCATGCGGGACGGAATACAGATCATAGTTTTAGGTCTTAGAGCTCGGACCAAGAGGATCTTAGTTTTAGGTCATTGAGCTCGGACCAAGAGGATCTTAGTTTTAGGTCTTAGAGCTCGGACCAAGAGGATCTTAGTTTTAGGTCTTAGAGCTCGGACCAAGAGGATCTTAGTTTTAGGTCTTAGAGCTCGGACCAAGAGTGGGAAAGGGGAGAAACAGACACTTTGCAAGGCGGTTACAAAACCCGACGTGAATGAGGACCTAAGCCCTACTTACCATGTGCTCTCCGGGGAAATACTCGAGTCGAGGGATAGAACATGAAGGTAGGCTGGCTGGGCCCACGGGGAAGTGCCCCAAGCGCTCCTACATATCTCATAAGGATGGGAAAAAAGCCATACGTAGTTATGAAAGGTGACATTGTAAGATACCAGTGGCAGGGGAAAAGGGAAGTGCAGGAGTGGCCCTTTCAGTAAAAGAAGTGGAATTTGATAAATCTTGTTTGTCCTTTAAGGTGAGTGGTTTTTTTTGTGAAGCGACATGCCTAGAGTAGTAGGTCGTGGTGTCGCCACAAGAATCAAGTTGTGATAGGCGTTGACAAATGGCATGGCACGTGACCAACACCCAACGTGATTTCCTCTACAATGAGGTTATCACAATGTAGTGTCGTTTTCCGTCCTGCGGCCATGACGATAATGTCAAAGTTTAGGGTCGTGTGATAGGACCAACAACATAGTTTAAGGTTGTTTGGTTTGGACCAACAACACAGTTTAAGGTCGTATGGTTTGGACCAGCACACAGTTTAAGGTCGTATGGTTTGGACCACCACACAGTTTAAGGTCGTATGGTTTGGACCAACACACAGTTTAAGGTCGTATGGTTTGGACCAGCAACACAGTTTAAGGTAGGATGGTTTGGACCAGCAACACAGTTTAAGGTCGTATTGTTTGGACCAGCACATAGTTTAAGGTCGTATGGTTTGGACCAGCACAATGTTTAAGGTCGTATGGTTTGGACCTCCAACACAGTTTAAGGTCGTATGGTTTGGACCAACCGATAGAGGAGGCTCGGTCCAAAGGGGCCTATGAGGGTTCAACAATCAGGGAGGGGCAGGAGATGCTAGCTCTCAGCTGTGTTGGGCCCAAAACACAATGTCCGGGTGACTCCTCGTTTCCCATGGGGATGAGGGTCAAGCTGCACGCAACCCGTAAAGAAGACACCCTAGAACATACTCTAGCGCTTAGATCGCGGGAGCCCCGAGAGACACTGTTACGCAGCTCGGTCTGTCTGATGTGCGGGGGTGTACTGAGGGTTAGTACAAGGAGTGTCGAGATTCCACCTTGACACAGTGGGGTGGAACATAAAATGAACCATTCCACCAATATTCAGGGCCCGGGGAACCGGTGTGACGACTGAGGATTACTGCTGACCATGTTCGCAACATAGCATCCTGTCGTGTTAGCCATGGGGACCAAAAAATGAGCATCAACCACTGACCATGTTCGCAATGTGAGATTCGTATTAATTTTTTGTCTGAAACCCTTGGGGGAGTTGGCCAATGATGGTAGGAGAGCCCTTGGGCGTTGTATCTGGGCCGTTCTTGGGGGTCCCTCTGGGTGTAAAGGATGTCGGGGGCCCGAATGAAGGGGGACAAGAAGCTTGGAAAGTAGATGGAACTTGCCTAAGTCGAATCTTGCACTCCAAGTCCTAGACCATATTACCCTGAGCACATCAGAAAACCACTGGAAAGGGTCATAGGGCTCAGTCCGAGAGCGGCCAAAAGATGGCGGATCCCCGGGAAAAAGAGGGGGCATAATGCCAAACACTATGGGAACCTGGATATCGTGGGATCTCCTAAGAGATGGGGCTGGACCTGACATCTAGGTGTTCAGTCGGTCCTATGTATCCCATAAGGATGGGAATCAATCCATACATAGTTCTTGAAAGCGTCTTCTAATGCCATTGGACATAGGAGGGCTAAATCCCGAGGACAGGGTGCGCGTGGTGCAGCTATTGCAAACCCGATGTGAATGGGGACATAATCTCACACCCTGCCACACGATCCTATGGTCAAGGTCCCAAAGGCAAAATAGACATGACAGTGGACCTCAAGTTGGACCCAAAGACGAAAGGTCTGGGTGTTCCTACGTATCCCATTATGATGGGAATCAAGTGAGACGTAGTTCTGGAAATACAGTTTAATGTCATGTTGGGCGAAATATGGATCTTAGTTTTAGGTCTTAGAACTCGGACCAAGAGGAAAGGGCGGAGTTTGGTAACTCCTGGGGCTGGACCGAAGACGAAATTTCCAGGCGTTACTACGTATCTCATTAGGATGAGAATAATGCCATACGTAGTTCTGGTAATACAGTTTAACGTCATGCTGGACGAAATATGGATCTTAATTTTTGGTCTTAGAACTCGGACCATGGAGCCCAGATGTAGGGCACAGTGTAGTTTAAGGTCGTGCTGGACCATACAGTTTAAGGTCATGCAGGACCATACAGTTTAAGGTCATGTGGGACCACACAGTTTAAGGTCATGCAGGACCATACAGTTTAAGGTCATGCAGGACCACACAGTTTAAAGTCATGCAGGACCATACAGTGTGAGGTCAGGCAGGACCATACAGTTTAAGGTCATGCAGGACCATACATTTTAAGGTCATGAAGGACCATACAATTTAAGGTCATGAAGGACCATACTGGTTAGGCAAAGTACTTCTTGAGGAACCTGGCATTGGTGGGAGGAGTGATACGCTCACCATCCATAGTCACCAGGGAATACGCGCCATTGGGATAGACCTTGTGGACAATAAAAGGCCCCTCCCACTTGGGCTCTAACTTGGGCAGTTTCCTGCCGGGAATAATTGGTGCTCTGAGAGCCAACACCAAGTCACCTTGAAGGAAGGAGCGGAGGAGAACCTTCTTATCGAAAGCTCGAGCCATCCTACTCTGATGCTTTTCAAATTTATGTAAAGCACGAAGCCTACTTCCGTCCAGCGCTTCCAATTCTGCTAGACGGATCTCAGAAACTCTATCCGGTGCTTGCTGTTCATAGAACACCATGTGCAATGAGGGCAGCTGGACCTCGATGGGAAGGATGGCCTCAGCTCCATATACCAGGGAATACGGAGTCACCTGGGTGTAATTGCGAGTCGTCGTCCTATAAGCCCAAAGGGAATTGGGGAGCTTGTCCGGCCAACTTTTCTTGTTCTGACCAACCATTTTTTGAAGAATGTTAGAGAGGGTTTTGTTAAACGCGTCAATATGTCCATTATCCCGCGCATGATAGCGGGAGGTGTGGTTAGAGCGAATGTTGTACTTGGCATACAATCTCTTCAGCTCGGCCGCTCGAAAGTTGGTTCTGTTATCCGTGAGGGTAGCGGGAGGTATTCCAAACCGGTGGATGATATTGGAGCTCAGGAAGTCGGCGATAGAACCAGCCTTGACTTCCCTAAGCGAGGCTACCTCTTCCCACTTTGATAAGAAATCTGTGGCGGTTAAGATGAATAGGAACTGGCGGGCCATCGCCGGTGGGTAAGGCCCTAAGACATCCAACCCCCAGACCGCAATGGGCCAAGAATACTTAGTAGTATGGAGAGGATCTGGTGGCCGATGCACAAAGATAGCATGAACTTGGCATGCATGACACCTCTTGGCGTACTCTATGCAGTCGTAGATCATGGAGGGCCAGAAGTATCCCAGCCTCCGAATCTGGTGGGACAACTTCGACCCGGCCTGGTGGGCGCCACAGGAACCAGCGTGCACTTCGTGCATGACCTGTCGGATCTCAACTCCTTGAAGTCAACGGAGGAGAACACCGTCAAACCTGTGCCTGTAAAGGAGCTACTCACGGCTGGGAACACTTTGAAGGGTGAACTTCGGCGCACGGTGCCAGATTCATTCCCGCACTGCTCGGTCCATCGGAAGGTTTCCGTGCTGGAGATATTCAACCAAGGGTGTCCTCCAGTTAGGAACTGTCTCGATCACCATGCCTGAAGCCCCGGGGGGTCCTGACGCAGGGTCACCAGTGGTAAGATGGTTCACTCGCAGGCCAAGATCGACCTCTAGGATAACAGGAGAAATGACTCTCCAGTGCGCCACGTGGATGATTAGATCATCCTGCTCGGGCTCTGCGAGTGATGCAGCCAGGCTCGCCAAAGCATCTGCTCGACTGTTCTGCCACCGGGGAACGTGAACGACCTCTGGTCGGGAGGGGAACTTAGCCATTAGATGGAGGGTGAACTCCAGCAACGACATGATTTATGGCTTCCTGACAGCATAGTCATTGTTGACCTACTTGATGACTAGCTCAGAGTCCCCTATTACATACAGGTGGGGTACGTTAACCTCCAGAGCCAACTCGAGGCCAGTGATGAGGGCATGATATTCTGCCTCATTGTTGGTGCAGCCTTTTGACAACAAGAAAGAATATGGTAGAACGGCTTGCTCTGGGGTGATGAAGATGATACCCAGACCCACTCTGTTAATCCTAGGATCGTTGAGCCTTCTACCGGTAGGGCTTCGAGAGGCTCCGTCAAAGTGAATCTGCCAGCACGGGGTGGCATGATCGACTGATAGGATTGCCTCATCAGGAAAGCCCAAATCCAGTGGCTGGTCCACAAAGGATGGGTGGGCAACTAAGAAGTCTGCCAACGCCTGACCATTGACAACCTTCTGAGGTACGAACCTAATGTCGAACTGCTGGAGGATCACCGCCCAGCATGCCAATCGACCGGTCAACATAGGCCAGCTCAGGATGTCTTTCAACAGGTCTACCTGAGAGACCAGCTGTACCTCGTGGTGCTGCAAGTAGTGCCGTAATTTCTGTACGGCGAATACGAGTTCTAGGAATCTCTTCTCGATGGGAGAATATCTAATTTCCACATCGAGGAGCATGAGGCTGAGGTAGTAGAGGCTATTCTATGTTCCCTCTTTGTTCTTCTGGGCGAGAAGGGCGCTGAGGGATCGATCCAGGGCGTTCACGTAAAGGACCAGTGGCTTTCTGGGAATAGATGGCATCAGGACCAGAGGTTGATGCAGATACTGCTTGATTTCCTCAAAAGCGGTCTGACACTCTTCATCCCACCAATAGGCGGCGCCTTTCTTCATGAGTCGAGAAAAGGGCTTACACTTTCCAGCAAGATTCCAAATGAATCGGCATATATTGGCTAAGTGGCCTTGGAGGCATTGAAGCTCCCGAATATTATTCGGGGGAGGCGTCTGACTGATGGACTTGATCTTCTCGGGGTCGATCTCGATACCTCGATACCTAACAATGAAGCCAAGAAACTTTCCAGAGGTAACCCCGAAGGCACACTTCAACGGGTTCATCTTAAAGTGGCGAGAACGGAGGAAACCGAACACTTTCTCAAGGTCATTGAGATGGTACCGACACTGACGAGATTTAACCACCAGGTCATCTACGTAGAACTCCACCAGTGTCCCAAGGATCGGCTTGAATATGCGGTGCATAGCCCGTTGATAGGTGGCACCCGCATTCTTCAGGCCGAAGGGCATAACCCGGTAGCATAAAGTGCCCTGGTGGGCCCGGAAGGCAGCGAACTCTTCATCATCGGGGGCCATCCGGATATGGTTGTACCTGGAGTACACATCCATGAAACAGAGGGCTTGGAACCCGGCCGTTTCATCGATCAACAGCCCTATCACGGGAAGGGGAAAGTCATCCTTCAGACAGTGGCGATTAAGATCGCGTAAGTCGATGCAGACCATGATCTTCTCGTTCTTCTTTCTGACGGGCATGATGATGGCTATCCACCTGGGGTACTGGAATTCCTGAACGAAGTTGGAATTAATGAGCTTATCAACTTTGGCCTCGACCATGGCACCATGAAAGGGGTGCATTTTCTTGGGAGGCTGCTTGAACCCGCGATGGTTTGCTGGGAGGCCAAGGCGGTGGATGGATACCTAGGGATCTAGTCCTGACATCTCATCATCACTCCAGGCATACACATCACGGTGATGTCTGAGGAAGTCTATGTACTGTTGTCGTTCCTCAGGAGGCATAGCGACGTTGACCAATGTGGGTCTCGGGTCCGCCTCACTAGCGAGGTTCACCTGTACTAGCTCATCGACCGTGGTAGAGACTCGTTCCTCAAAGGAAGGAGGAGCATCTTCCATGTCTTCTTCTCTGCTTGTGGAAGGATCTTCCACGGGGGGAGCTGTTTTGGGGATGCTCAACCCTGATGGGGAGCTGGCGCTGGCTTGGGCGGTAGAGGTCGTCACGATAGGAGGCTCATGCACCGCGGAGACCATGGCGATGAAGGCGTTTGATCCAATCCCATCCGGCCTTCAGTCTAATGGGCCACGCTTTACGACGTTAAATTAGTGGTGACGCGTTGGCTTGAGCCGGTCGATTCCGGCTTGGCGAAATAGGCACGTATGATGTACCGTCATTTCCATGAGCCCAATGTCCTGATATCGTACAGGGGTAGGAGGCTCGGGGATCACCTGATCCTGGTTGGTGTAAGAGTACGAGGTGATTTCCCACCATCATTTAGAAATGGAAATATGCCTTCCTATGGTACCCGAGACAACAAATCACTCTCCCATATCGGGAGTCGTGGCCTCCAACTGATGGATTTGGAAGACATATGCGTCATCCAGACCTGCCCAGGGATCACTTGCGACAGCGGCGGGCTCAACGTCACCTACCATGATTTTCTTGTCCTTGATCTTGTAATAGTCAGCGTCCAGGTAACGAGTTTCAAAAGAGGCAAACGGAGATGCATCTCCTTGGAGCACACCCACTCGACCCTTAAGGGAGTATTTGAGGCACTGATCGTATGATGAGGGAACCACTACGTGAAGATGGAGCCATGACCTTCCCATCAATGCGTTGTAGGAAGTGTCCTAAGAGACAACCATGAATTCAGTATTGGCAATTAAGCCGCCGAAAAAGGTCTTCATACGAATCTTGCCGAGTGGAATTTTCTCAGTCATGTCATACCCCTGGATTCTGAAGTCGGAGGGAGTTAAATTATCCTTGGACAACCCCAATTTTCGCAGTGTCCGAGTAGGGATCAAGTTAATCCCAGAACCCGTGTCGACAAGACAATGACGGACTTCCACGCCATTGAACTGGACGGTGATGTACAGTGGGCGGATGTGCCCCTGTTTGTGAGGGTCTTCATCTTCACCAGAGAATGAGATAACCTCATGACATTCGGCGTCCTCAATCACCTCGGTGTGGAAGGCTTCTGCGGCCGCTACCTTCGTTTCAAACTGGAGGGGGCTCCTTAGAGCCTCGACGAGCACCTCACGCATTTCAGACGACAGGCGAATGGCCTCAAGGATGGAAATACTTGCCGGAATTCCGACCATATTCTTCAGGACATCATCCTTTTGCGCCAAACATGAGGTTCTTCTTACAGGTGGTAGCTCTGCGATTGGGGGCATGACGGGACCTGCTGGCGGGACTGGTGACTGACTGGTACTAGGCACATCCCGCTGTTCACTAGCTGTAGCCCGGGAGGTGGCTGTCATGCTAGGAACGGCAGTCCATAGTCATCCAGTGGCAGGGCAGGGCTGGTTGTGACATGGTCAAGGCAGTTCCGCCCGATCCAGCAACACAAACAGTGGTGGAAGCGAACTTGTTGTCACCGGGTGAGGGAGCCGCGAGTGCTGCTCTCTGTACCGGGCCTGCTGCCTGGTCTTGGTGGCGTGCACTGCCTGACTGGAGGTGACAACTGTCGTGCCCCAGCGATTCACGTAGCCACGGCTCTGACGACGTTGGCGACAGCTGGGGACATTGGGGAGGTCCACCTGGCACTCCTCATCGTCGGGAGCCAAAAAGGGATTTACCAACTCTACGGTGTTAACGAAAGCACACCCTAGGCCTCCGGGGAGGTCCACCTGGTGCTCCTCATCGTCAGGAGACAAAAAGGGATTTACCAAATCTACGGTGTTAACTGAAGCTTACCCCGGGCTTCCGGGGAGGTCCACCTGGCGCTGCTCATCGTCGGGATCCAAAAAGGGATTTACCAACTCTACAGTGTTAACCGAAGCATACCTCGGGCTTCCTGGGAGGTCCACCTGGTGCTCCTCATCGTTGGGAGCCAAAAAGGGATTTACCAACTCTACGGTATTAACCGAAGTGTACCCCGAGCGTCCGGGGAGGTCCACCTGGCGCTCCTCATCGTTGGGAGAAAAAAATAGATTTACCAACTCTACGGTGTTGACCGAAGCATACCCCAGGATCTCACTCGAGGAGTCATCCACTACCGGACGGGGTCTCGGAGGGATCCCCATTTCTGGGGGCATGAAATTGCCAAGCATGAGAGAAGATGACGACAATGGCAGGGTGCATTCTTTCTTCTTGCACCGCCGCCTGCTCTTCTAGGAAGAAGTAGTCTGGGACGACGAGGCCAAGTCGGCGCTCGCAGACTCCAAGGGCTCTGGATGATTCAGGCAGGCACAGATGATGCCATGGGCATGGGCGACTGTCCTGCGGGCCATCCAGTCATTATACTTCCGGGACCCACGGTCGGAAACCGGTTACCACCCATCCCCGTTGTCACTATTGCCATCTGATCCCACGAAGACACCTTCCACCTGTGCCGGGGCTGGGCCCAACCTGACTATGTTGTTGTCAATCTGGTCCTGGATCCAGTCCTTGAACACATAGCATTGCTGGATGGTGTGTCCCAGGATCCGGTGATAAGGGAAGTAGTTAGGGTGATCAATGAGACACGCCTCTTCTGGCTTCCAGCACTCAGGAAGTCGCACGATCCTCTGCTCCAAGGCGCTACGGAAATAACCGGGGATATGGGCCTCGCCAAACGAGTAAGCATGATTCCTTCTATATGGAAAGGGGACCCTTGGGGGCTGACCCTGTCCTAGGGCCGGAGGAGTAGGCTGAGGAGGCGGAGCCGGATTACCTCGCCTAGGTGGTGGCGGTGCGTTACGCGGAGGCGCCTGCCGATTTTGAGGCGGTCGCTGCTGGACCGGAGGCTGTGGGGGTGGACCCCTATGAGCCTACTGATCTGGCCTAACTGGCAGCAACTCTAGCTGTCTTGGGACCTCTATCTGAGCCACAACAGTGGGCTCGGCTCTGGTGGCTCTTCTTGCAGAGATTACAAGAGACAGCGGGCGTGCCTGATCGTCCTGTTGCAGGGCTTCTTCGAGGTGCTGAGCCTTGTTCGAGAAGTCCTGGAACCCCCCCAGGGTAATTCTACATGATCAGGGAAGGAACCAACTCTTCCTTGATGTTCCCTACACACATCGTCCGTAATTACTCCTGAGTCAGCGACATGTCAAGGGAGTACGTGAGCCCCTTCCACCGGGCGACGAACTCCACGACTCGCTCGTCGGGCCTTTGCTTGCACATGAAGAGGTCTGTAATTTTCATCTTCCGGGTTGTGGAACTGAACTGGTAGAGGAATTTCCAGTGAAAGTCCTCCCAGCTAATCACAGATCCAACAGGGAGCTGACTGTACCAGACGAATGTTGGTCCTTCTAGTGTCTGAACGAAGCACCGGAGCTTGGCAGCCTCCTGCTGCGCCGGAGTCCCTAACATAGGCCCGAACCTTGAGTTGAAGTGGGCCAAGTGTTGTGGTGGGTCTCGAGTCCCGTTAAAGGGGGAAAAGTGGGGTTCCCAAATCCCGACGGGGCCGGCATGTCATCCACCCATGTTGGGTACGGCTTTCCATCCGGTGGGATTGCCACCTGCCGAGTTTCCAGGGCCTCCAAGCAAGCGATGAGCACTTCCATCAGATGATCTGGATGCGGATTCCTGTCCTAACAGGGATCTCTAACCACAAGCGCGTTTCCAGGCTCTTCGATACGGTAGTCGCGCTCAGCGGTTCGCGGGGCAGCTGGCGGAGCGACTCTCAGAGCGGCGGGAGGAAACCGAGCAGGGCCCCCCCCAGGTGGTCTCGCCGCTCGGGAGGGTTTGGCGAAACATATCACTCCCTCTTGCCATGGGTTCCAGTGTCTTCCCTTTCGGCGAACACGACACGGTCACGGTTTCCCGGGGGAATCTCAGCAAGGGGTAGATACTTCTGCCCCTGCTGTCCTGGTCTAGGGCCACCGTAGTCAGGCCGCCGCTCAACAATGCCCTCGGCTAGGAGCTCATCAACCAGACCCTTTTGCTCGGCTAGCTGTAGGCACAGCGTGGAATTCTCGGGATCTTCCTCTACCTTCTGCACTGAGGCAGACAGGTCGACGAGTTTGACAGACCCGACGGGCTATTTACCCTTGCCGATGTTTCGGCCTAGTGTTAGTGCCTCTGTGGGTACAGGAAGACCTAGTAGGCTCCTCCGTTGGCGAGTAATCCTACCAGATAGGTCCAATAGCGGCCTGTCCTCGGGGGGTGAGTCCCCGTCAAGAGGTTCCAAAATGTTTTCCTCATATGAAAGGTCATCCATGTTGACTGCCACTGCCCTTGGCGACGCTCCCTCAGGGCCGCCCAGTGGATCAGGCTGTCGGCGGATCGCACAGAAGAGGAGAGCAGCATACTGCCCCGATATGCGGACGTGCGTGTGGGGGTGGCTTCCTCAATAACTCTGCGGAGTACTTGAAAACTCTGGACGCATTGTTGCTGGAAGGCCTCATAGTGGTCCAGCGAATCGGGGTGCCGGACCGCGGGGAGTGATGCTAGGTCGACCCGGCGACACTGCTCACTGATCTCCTCGAGATGCGCTTGGCTCCCGGGATAAGGCGCTAGCTGATGGAGGAGGCGGGAGTGAGTCACCCAAAGAATCTGGCGGAAGCATTCAAACTCTCCCGGGGTGAGTGACTCTGGCACATCAAAATCTGATTCTGCGACCGGCCAAAACTTCTCAGGGAAGTGGCCCGCTGCAAGAACGGTCCAGAAGCTCTACATCTCCTGTTCGGGGTCCGAACTTGCCGCCCCTGCTCGTCCACCGAGGAAAGTCGGGAAATTGGCAATGGAACCGAGGAAGGCCGTCGGGGCGATGGGCTGGCCGGTGGGGAATACGGGTAACAGGCCGATTGGCCGCCGATCCCCGGGTCATCCTCCAGGGGTTGCAGTGCCCTGGTTTCCATGTCGCGATATGATGGGCCGGCGAATGGGCCTCCTGTCACAGCGTCGGTGCTCGCCGAGGGTGTATTGCCTCACGATTCTTCCGTCGGTCCCCAGAAAAGTTCACCAACCTCCATAACAGGGGCGGGAGGTGCTTCCGAGGAGGCCAGTGGAAACTGTGGGCTTGATCCCTGGCGGTATTCCAAGTCCTCGTCCTCCTATATATACCTTCGAAGGTGGGAGGGAATCATACGGATCTCGCATTTGGGGAGTACGAGACTGACACGCCGCGTCCCCATCCCCATCCTCAACTCGAAGGGTTGAGGGGGAGGTTCCATAGTCGAGTCGTACTCTGCCTCAGAATCCGAGAAACGGACTGGTCTAATTTCCGTCCAGACTCCCCTGACATTCCTTCTACGGTGACGACGCCCGGCCTTCTTACCCCCGGGTAGCTCCTCAGGGTAAGGACGATTGTCGTCATGGGGTCCCCCGGCCACAATAGAGCTGGGGAAGAGGGGACTGAAGGCCGGGGTGCGAGAAGAACTGGGACAGATGTCGAAAGTGACATGGGGAGGACCTCCATGTGAGTGAGTGAATAGATACACAACGGCTCCATGCTCGCGGCCAGCAGTAGGGGGAGTGACCTCATACCCCATGCAGTGGGCGCTGGAAGGAGTCATACCCAGATCATATCCGTCGCGAAGAAGATTTTGGCTTTCCAGATCGATGGCATGAAATGAGCCTTCATGGTGAGCGGCACTACCACAGATTGGTCCGCGGTGGCCAGTGCCAGTGTCTGCGACCGGGAGATTTGACCCAACTTGCCTGCAGGGTGGTCGGGGTTTCGATCCCAGTCGGGCACGTGGCTGCCCCTGCTCAACGTGCGCGGGGATCTGGTAAAAGGAGTCAGCAGTGGCTCGGGCCATAGTGGTTGCTGATGTTGGTGTCCCAGGACGGTCATTCTCTCCGGCTCGCGCCCGACGCTGGCGTCGAGTCAGATGGGCTGGAACCGGCGGTGCAGGCATGAAGATTGCCTGCTCCTCGGCTCGGGGAGTCGGCCGGTGGCATCGACGCAGCCTGGCGGGGGTTCTTGCCGTTAACCCCTAGGACGGATTGCCGATCGGGTGGACCCGGACATCCCCCACCTCATTGGCGTAGGGGAGGGATGTGTCAAGGCGCTCCGAGGATAGGCTCCCGAAGTGGTTGAATATCGGCGTGGGGAGCGGCGGCTCCCTGCGCGGCCCTCGAGGGCGGCGATGGTGGTGAGGCGCAGCCGCTTCTAGAACCAAGCGGGCCATGCCCCTGGTGGGGATGATCCCTTCCTCGTCATACCTATGAACCAGGTCATTGATCACCCCCAGCTAGATGATTTCTGATTGGGAGAGGGGCCGTGAGCGCCCGGCTGCTACGGCGGTCGAAGTCAGAGTGACCGTGGAATAGGTGGGACCGCGGGGGTAGCCGCGTCGGTACTGCCCCTGCCCCTGCGCCGGTGGGCAGGTGGCGATCGAGCTCCGAATGCATTCATCTGATTCCTAGAAATAGGGAGATGAACCCATTAGTATCAATAGGAAAGGAGATCAACAACCAAGGCCCCATCGTCATTCCGTCTTCCATGGTCGGCGGAAGGTATCCACGTTGACGACGTCGCAGAACGGAGTGGCCAACATCCTGACGGCCTCGACCCCTGGCGAGTTCACGTCCTGGTGAGGGTTACCCGGACCTGGTGACATGTTGTTCTTCCGAAACCCTGACGGTTACCATTCCCCATATTTAGGAGAATAGATTCACATCGGGTTCACCATTTTTGTGTGATCCAACGCCCCAACGGCTACCATTCACCGTGTTGAAGAGAAGAGCTTCACGTTGGGTTCACCAGATTTTGTTTCCGATGCTTTCACCGGGGCGCGCACATCCGTCTGTGGGGAGGACGCGCTGCTTGTTACCCCACATTCCCGCTTTCCAATGGCGGGCGACATCTGTTCCTTGTTCAGGGACGTCTGCTCCATCATCGAAACCAGAATGATGGGATGTCGGTTCTTCCTTCCGTGGATTCCTCCTAAGAGCCCATCACCTAGTCTGGGTCTCCCTCATAGATTTAAGACGGGTTCATGAAGATTATTCCTGTTGCCATATCTACATGGACGCCAGTTAATTACGCTGCTTCCGTCAAGATGCTCCAAGGGGTCTTGTCGGGGCAGCAACCTTCGGTGAGGAGAATGGTCATATTGGGGCGTCGTTGGCATGTCTGTCTTTGGTCCCTCATCACAGGGCTTCTCGAGGGTGCGGAAGCCCGAGGCATCCCACACCGAACGCGGGGAATGTGTACCATATGAGGTTTTCCTTAGCTTCCCATGTTTAACACGGGGTATATCATGAGTTTAACGTCTTGCGGAGATGGATCAGGTGGAAGGAACCCTAGGGGGGAACACCGATGTTGGGGCCAGCACGTGGGTGGCTTCCCGGATGCCATGGAGTGGGACGGGGTGGCATGATCTCACTGGGATGTGGAGGCCCGGGTAAGGATCGGGATGGATGGTGGAGTGAGACATGGGGCTTATGTTCTAAGATGGCCCAAGAGGGGGAATACAGTTTAACGTCTTGGGGGACGAGATACAGTTTAACGTCATGCGGGATGGAATACAGTTTAACGTCATGCGGGACGAGGGGTTTGGGGCTTAATCTCTGAGGCGGCCCAAGGTGGTCAGGGAACTGACATGGAGAGGTCGGGATGACCGGGTGGTGGGTTTGAACCTCGGGGAGGCTTCTTACGTACTGTGCATTATCATGGATCAAAGACCACGTAGTTCGCTGGGATGGGGCTTACGCTCTGGGGCAGCCCATAAGAGGATGTCATGGTCGATGTGTGCTCTAAGACCATGTGAGTCATGCTCGGTGTGGGAAAAAAGAGGAAGCATGGACCAGACCATCACGTCGCGAAGGGTGTGTCCATAATAAGTGGAATGGAGCTTACGCATTGAGCGGCCCAAAGTGGAAACAAGGGCTTACGCGTGGTTAGCGACCCTTGGTACCGGGGCTTACTCCAGGATGGTGTCCCGTGGTGCGACAAAGCGCAGTGGGAAAAGGACTCCACTGGCCTTGGCAGGGGGGAAGTATTGAGATGCATGGGGGAAGTTATCCGTTGAGAGTCTAGGGGCTTACGCTCTGAGGCGGCCCTTCCCCCGCCAACAAACGCTGCTCCGACAAGGAGGATCTCATTCCATGTGAGAAAGATTCCATTCATGTGGAGACGAGTGGTGTAATGAATGTCCGAGCTGGGGGGACCCTGCGTGCGAAGCACAGGGTCGGACCACAGTTTAACGTCTTGTGTTAAGGATGAGGTGCTTAACAGTTTAACGTCCTACAACTTGGACGAAGCGGGTTTTCTCCACACCCCTACGGCTTACATGCCCAATGCCCTCTACCCCTTGTGGGAGGGAAGGCATTGGAAAGGCCATAGTGAAGGGGGCCGCAGGGCGAACCACCGGGGGGTCCACGTTAGTGTGGCTACGGTGGATGCGGCTTACGCAAGGAAGCTACCCAGGTGCCACTAAGGAGCAGAAATAATGGACAGGGTTGTGTGGAAGCTGCCCACAATGTCTTCCTCATGTTTGGCCATGAGGGCATCCCAAATCATTGGTGGGTTGAGGTATGCAACTTTGCGCAAGTGCACAAGCGGGATACTGCCAAGGGCGTTGGAATCGGACAGAACAAAGGGATATGAAAAGTGTGAATCACATGAACGGAATTCGGAATGCAATGAGAGCGGCGTGGAGATAGAGGATAGCTGCTGAACATGTTCGCAACACAGTATCCTATCGTGTTAGACTAGAATGGGGACAAACAAATGAGGGGTCAACTACTGACCATGTTCGAAATAGAGGACCTGACTCAAACTGTCGCCCAAAGCCTTTCGGGGCATTGGCCCATGATAGCAGGCGGACCATAGGTCAATCATCCATACCGTTAGGGGGTCCCTCCAGACATGGAAGTGGATGCAGATCCGAATGAAGGACACACAAAGCGTGGGGTGGAGTGATGGAATGTTTGAACATATTCCAACTCTCTTGAAATTATGCCACTGTAATCATGGCATTAGGCATCTTATGCTTGGCGCACAAGGCATCTCTTATTTGGAACAAGAGGCATCCTATGTTTGGAGCACAGGGTTTACTACAGTTTATAGTCATGTTGATAGGACTATGGAACTTCATTCTTGGAGCATAAGGCATCTCTTATTTGGAACAAGAGGCATCTATTATTGAATGATAGGGCATTCTTCTTAGGGGAATTGACGATGAGAATCTCAACTCACGACATAGGAAACGAACCAAGAGGAATATTTCATCTCAAGGTGTTTCGAAATGTGCGGAGGAGTATCTCAAATCATGGTATTCCCTAGGTGGAAGGTGGGTGCTCATAAGGGAGCAATGGAAAATCCCGACATCCCGGCCCGAGAAGTTAGTGGGGTGACTGTCCATTTTTTATGGGGGTCTATGATGGTAGCGAAGGGACTGGCCCGGAGGGCCGGGAGGGTAGCCCAGCACTGACACCGATCGAGAGTGCGGGGGCGCAGCCCCCGTGGTATGGACCAGCGTGTGCGAGCTTGTATACTGTTGCACGCAATAAGATCGACACACAGTATAGGCTACGCACAATAAGGGGGGCCTACCCGCAATAGGGAAGTCATGCGCGCAATTGAGGCTGCTGCGTAGAAAACACTGGGCCAACGCACAATTTTGGGATGCGTGCGAAAAAGGCCGGGTCGGCGCGCAAAGGAAGGGATTTCACGCAAAAGAAGGAATTGCGCGCCCATGGAAAGGGTGCACGCGCAAAGGAAGGATTGCGTGCAACTTGGACAGCCTGCGCACAAACGAAGGAATTGCACGCAAGGGGCGGACCCCGAAGGGGATGGACTTTAGTCTAAGCCAGGGGGATCTCACGCAAAGGGGGGATCCCGGGGCAACTTGGCACGGAAAAGAACCATAACTCAAGACCGTTTTGCGCGTGCTATTACGCGCACGGGAGTCGATTCAAATTCAAGAACCCCCAAACTGTTCGAGGTCACCTTCTATTTATAGGCGTTCTCCAGAGTGGAATCCAGGCGGCGCGCGAAATTCTCCGCGCCAAGCGCAGCCGGCACGCTAAAAATCGCCACGCAGAACCGGGGCGCGCAAAGATTTCGCGCCTCATCGGCTCAATTCTGGGAAACCCGGTGATTCTACGTACGCAGAACAATTTTTCGCGCGGATCCTCATTTATTTCACACCCCACATCCCGGGCCTCCGGATCAGGCCTCAGATTCCTAATATGTCTTCGCTTCATCATTTCGAAACTTCCTCCGGGAGTTACGGTCTTTTTTCGGTGTCAACAAAGACCAATTTCACACATATGCTTCACTGGCAAATCACATCCTCTTATACATTAGAAGATTTTCCTCAATATTGGTGGGTAGACCTTCCCATGTAGGCATGGTGTTTCTGTGATAATGTGACTTTACAACATTGGGATGGTTCTTATTCTTCTTCTAATGATAGGATATATAGCATCAGGTACTCTCGTAGATATGTTTCATTAGATTTTATAGGAAAGTGGATCTATGGTGTGAGAAATATCATATAACAGACATCATTATTCAATATGGTATCCACTTTAGGTATTAGAGGAAATCCAAAAACTCTGATCCAATGAGGTTAAAGAAGATGACGTACAATGTCATCTACCCATATCTTAATATGCATGATTTGTTCCCTTCAATGGAAAAGTATATGGTGCAAAATTATGAGAACCCAAAAAAATTTAAGGGTTTTAATATATAAATATTTATTCTATGATATTCAGAAGGTTCTATAATTAAAAAATGGGAAATCTATTAAAAATATGTTCAATAATCAACTATGGTAAATTCAACCATCAAAAAGAGCATTGTAAGATAAATAATTGTATCTTTATAATATATAATATCTTTTTAAAAGTGATATCACTCTTTTAATTCATTATAATTATTAGATATCATATTAATAAGAACTAAATAAGTTCCTTATGCTTCTGTTATAATTACATTACAATGAAATCACTTGACAATCATCCATTAAATTTGTTTTGTCTCGTTTGGGTATGTTTAACCACTCATATTAATACTGTTATAAATTTATATCATGGATGAATATGAGGGTTTATTTTTTTCAAAATATATGATATTAATATTTTAAATAATCTTTTAATTTAGTTATGGAATAGAATCATTAAAATTACATTTCTTTTGAGAAACCAACATCCACTCATAAAAAATCACCAAAACATACTCATCACTGATGACATATTTGAGGATGAAAACAGAAAATCACGATGAATTAAATTATTAAATTATAAAAAATTATATATAAAAACTTTATGTAACATTAATGATATTGGAATGCAGGAAATTAAAGGACTAATGAAGAATATCACTCATATTATGAAACTTGTCTAAAATGATCTATATTTCCCAAAAACAATATCGAGAATAGATATCAACAAAATAATATATTTGGATTGAATTAATATAAAATAAGGTTTTAAATGTTCATATGTATATATATAAGATAATTAAATTCATAATTAATATAGTTATATTTGTTATATATAGGATTTTACGGTGAATTCTTACCAAATAGAAATTATGGGAGGGGTTTTTCTAACTCAATTTTCATTTATTGAGTTAGCATTTTTAATGAACATATATTTTATAAGACATTATTCATTATGGAAAATTAAAATGTTTTATTGGTTCCTCCTTCTTTTCATTATTTCTACAAATCATCTTTATATTTTAATTATCAAATAAATATAAACCCAATTATTTTGTAACATGTAAGGGTTTATTATCTAATATTTTTATCCCATGATATAATATCTTATTTTGAAAATTTTATTCCTTGGAATGCTTTATCTAAGTTACAATTAATATTTTCTATATTTATTTTCTTATACTTAATGATATTCAATGTACAATTCAATGTTATTTTTTCATTTGTATTTGACACAAAAATTAAAAATGCTGAATTGGTTTGTGCTATGTTAATTTTCATCTATTGTATAAATATATTATAATTGAAAAAAATATATTCATCAATTGATTTCTTATACCTAATTAGTAATTGGTATTTTGTTATATCTTCATTTTCATTGGACTAAAAATATACCTTATAATAGAATTATCAAATAATCCATACCTCAAGAGGATGTTACTTATAAAGAGTTCTTGTCTAAATGTATCTCCCCAAGAGATATATTTATTACTATGAAACATGAATTATTTAAAATGGTTCATATACATCCCATTTATTCTTTTTTATCATGATATAATAATAATTCATGATATTTAACATTCATTCAAGCATATTTATGTCATAGGGTTTTGATTTGAATATTTCAAAAGTTGTAAGTGTTATATAAATATATTTTAAATTCCATAGGAATGGTTTAATTTGTTCAACCATATATTATTTTATATGGTTTATTTTACTAAAAAATAATATTATTACAATGAATATATATCAATTTATTATATTTTTATTTCATGGTTTTCCAATAATTTATTTTTTTAATGTTATGTTAATATTTTTATAAGGGTCTTTATAACTCAATTTTGTTTTATTTGGATATGATTTATATTCACCAATTGATTACATTTTTTTGTGTATATATTATTATTTGATTACTTTAAAAATCCTCTCTTAATATTTCCTCTTGGAGATTAATATTGTTTATATCCTTCATTTACTTTGTCTTGTAAAAATCATCCTCTCTTATGACATATATTTTTATTTTTACTATTTCCTCTTTTAATACCCAATTTTTCATTAAATGTTTAAGGGAATGAATATAGATATAAGACCATTTATTTATTAGATATATTATTTTCCTATCTATATAACAATATTCTACGTGGTGTTAGTTTTTTGTATCGATAAATAGTAATATATTTTATTTATTTATTATTGAAATTATTGACATAATCGTATACCTTTACCCTGTAAGGTCATAGTTTTATGGATGTATACATATAAGTCTATTCAATTTATTCATTGGGGAAATATTAAGAATAAAAAAAAATTATTTCAAAATTATTTGTTTATTTATTACTAAAAAATGTTGGTTATATAACATATTGTTTTTAAATTACTTCATTTGACGAATGCGCTGGAATTAAATTGAGAAGAATGGGCCCCATTATAAATAGCATCTTGATTCATAAATTTGAATAATGAGTTAATAATTACTTTGTTTTTTATTGTTAATGACTTCAAGGAATAGAATGTTTCCTAAAAAAGGCCTTGAATGATAAGATCATGATTTCTAAATTCATGATGTCTTATCCTAGGGAATGAGATTAGTTATCCCAAAATATAAATTTCATCTTCTAGGAACAGGTTATTGATTCCATACTATTATTTTTTGATATGATAATGATGGATATGTTAATTATAGTATTTCTTTTGAATATGGAATTATTTTTTTACTATATCATCATATAATTATAGTTTTTCTAAATTTATTATCAATTATAATCATTGGATTGTTATCGCTTATGTTTAACCTTACATATCATTTTAGGACACACTTTATTTTATTTTCATTTCCCCAGGTTGTAATGAAATTTATTACACATGATATGTCTAAAAATATATCTTATATTGTTAATTTCATGGGAGGCGTTGAAGATTCACTATGGATTAAATATTTTTCAATATAGTGGAAAAAATATCCATTTTATGAAATATTAATGGGATTTATTTGTCAATAAAATCATTTTGTTCTCCTAAAAAAACAAAAAGTTTCTTTAAATGTTTGGTATGAAATATTCATTAGTAATTTATAAATATTTTTTGGTTGAAATATGTTCACTTTTTTCATTTCAAAGATGTTGTGTAAAGAGGGTGTTTATTCGTACAAGATTCTATGAGTGTAGGACTAGGGCATCATAGTTGGAATAATTCATGAGTTTATATAACATTTTTTGTTAGGATTCTCATAATAATTTAATGGTTGAATCAATTTTTATCATAATTTAACTCTATAGATAAATATTTTTGTTATTATAGGTAATATTGAAAATTTATTGATAAGGGTAAGAGAAAAATAGTTAAATCCCAAGGGATTAGTCTAAAGCATAATTCAGTGTATATGATACCTTCCCAAATATTAGGTAATGTCTATATTATGTTGTTATCTAATAAATTTCTTCTCATTTTGGATACATGAAAGTGGATGCTACTATAGAACAAAAACAACCAAGGATAATCACCCCAAAAAATAAAGCTTGTGTATCCACACAATATTTCCTATAGTTTATGTTTTGTTTGGCCTAAGACTGCACACATAGAGTGAAAATCTTGAGGGATTTTATTTTTTCAATTAAATTTTATTGACAATCTATTATTTTGTGTTTACATTGTTAAATAATTAGTTTAATAAGAATGAGACAACTCACCATTAAAAATCCACGATTAAACTGAGATTGATTTTGGGTGAACTGAATAATTACGTGATAATTTTAAATAGATATTCATGTTTATAATGAGGTGATCATAAAATAATTCACTTATGGTGTTAATTTTTCATCAGTAATGGTTAACTCTATTCGATTTTAATAAATGATATATCATATTAGAACTATGTTAACAATGGATGCTATGAAAAATGTGGAGATTGTGACAATAATATCCCTAAATAGATAATATATTGAGTCAAAATTATAAACATTATGAAAAAATATCTATCATAATCTATAATTAACAATGTGAACATAGTTGAATCCCCAAATACACCAAATAAGTGAAACATGAGGTTTCATGGAATTTTGGGTGATGAAAACAATGAGGAAAATATTATTTAATTTTCATCCTGTGAAATGTGTTATAAGAATAACAAAGTGTAACATCTAAAAGGAACTGAATTATTCATCATGTTTTGAGAGTGAGGGCAGGTAGAAATTGTTTTATGAAAATATGAAGCAAATAATTAATAAAATGAATATAAACTATGTGTTTCCTTATCACACATAATATATTAATGTGGACACCTTATTTTCTTTTGTATCTAGAGTTATCCCAATATTATAGAGAACCATAACTAATTTTAATAGAAAATATTATCAAAATTTATGAGACTCCATTTTTTTGGGATGGGAGATTGTAATACCTTATGATTTTAATTTATGAAAATCCATTTTTTTGGGAGGGGAGAATGTAATTCCTTGTGATTTTAATTTATATATTATCCATTATAATCTAAAGTGTTCAATATCATTATTTTCACACAACAGTGAACAAATGTCCTACATAACAAAAATACACATTAAAATATATCTATATAAATAGAAGTTAAAAATAAATTCACTGTCTTATAAAATATATCTATAAGTACAAATAAATTTTATTACCAATGATAAGTCATTGATAAATTCAATTATTGTGGATAAATTAGTATTAAGACTGACTTATGCTTTAAAATGTATCTTTTTTAAAGATTATAACTCTATGTGAAAATAAATACATTATATTTAAAATATTTTGTTTATATAAATACTATATTAATTTTTTATGAATAATTGAAATAAAATAAGAATGATAGTAATTAATATTTTATAAAAGTTATCTTCCTATGAAAAAATATTTCATTATATTTTAATGTTTTCATAAAAATTCCAAATTATTAAAATCTGTAATTTTAATTATTATATATAAACTCTATTTTTAGATTCGTCATCAAAATATTTGAATAATATTAATTTGTGAGACACTTCCAAAATAACTAATTTATGAAATTATTAAAAATTAATGGTTTTACAAAAAATGTCAATTTTAACGAATTTGTATTATAATATAAAGACATATAAGTTCAAATATTCATTTAATTAAAACAATATGTAAAAAATATGTTATAATTTACATATTTAATTACCATTCATAGAAAACCAATATTTCATATTTATGATATTTAGTAATATTATTTAATAAACAAATTACTCTTGGTCTTTTATTTGAAATAAATATTATTTTAGTAAAACTCTATTCTAAATTAATATAAAATAAAAAATGATTTCAATTTTTATATTAACAAATCTAAATCTCGAAAATTTAAAATAGGGATAACTTTATCTAACAGATAAACTGTTAAAAAAATATACATTTTCTAAAAAAATGGTGTTTACGTATCACATGAGCAAATGATAAAATTGATTTTTGTAAAACAAATAAACATTATATGATAAAAGTGATTTAATATATTTATTCATCATATAAATATATTTTAATTAGTTTAATTTTATTTTTATGAATTAAAATTAAATTATCTATGTAGAAACTTGTTAATATGTTATAATCGAAAATGGTATAATTGAACATTTTATTGGTAAATGACTCAACCAAATATATAAAACATTAGTGAAAAATTATTTGTGGGAGATAAATAACCAAATTTCATCCTAAATTAATTTTTTTCCTTTTTTGTATCTATTTGAGATGAAAATGTGATCTATATTTATATTAAATGGAAATATGTTAAAAAACTCATTATCACCCCTTATAAAAGGGGCCTCTCACCTCCCCTTCAACACAACTCCATAATTTCGATTCATCATGATACTCTACCCATATTCCTCCCCTATAATATTATATCATCCTTATATGCTTCTCTACCAAATACAATAGACTATTCCCTCCCTTTATAAGGAGTCTGATAGAGGAGTGGCCAACCCCTCAACGTGGATATTAATTTTCGAAAATTAATTTCATTTATGTATTAATTTTACAAATAAAATTTGACATTAAAAGTTTATTTAATTATAATATTTTATTTATTTAATTTTATTATTATATAAAAATATCTATCAACGAACTTTCCCATTTTCAGATATGGAAAACAAAAATGGTATTTGTGCCTCTGTGAGTAATATGACCATTATTCTATCATACTTCAGTTTTCATAACCACCATGTTCAAAAAGTATAATTATTGAATTTAATAAATAACCTTTATATTGATAATATTTTCTATGTAATTAAATTGTGAAAAAATATAGTCAATTCTCTTTTTATGGAAAATGAAATCATCAACTATGCATACATGCAAACTACAACATCCATGGAATGATTGATTTTAATTTTTTTTCTAAAAAATTCCATTCATGGATGGTATGAAGAATTTTTTAAATTAATAAATAGTATCATTACGAAACTATTATGTTTTCTTCTGAAAAATTTAAAAATTAGTCATAATATGAGTAGTAAACAGTTGCGCTAAATTAAATCATCTAGAAGAGCTTTCTAAGAGAAAAAATGATTTTGATGTACTATATAATTAATTATTACATGTTATATTCTCTATATAAATCATTATAATTATGATTTATAGCACTAATATATACTAAATAACATCATTATTCCTTAATTATAATGATATTGCAAATCTATAACTTCTTACTCATCCATTAATTAGGGTATGTTCTTGTTTGGTTCAGTTTAACCACATACTTGAACAATGATATAAATATAGAATAGGTATGACTATTGGAATTATATTATTAGGTAATATATTATATAAATAAGTGAAAAATTAATTTAATTTAATTATTTATTTTTTATATTAAAATTAAACTCTTTAATGTAGGTACCAACATATATTCATGAAAAGTAACTAAAATATTCTCATAATTGATTTCATCATTAATGATTGTAACCCAAAATCCCATAGAATAAAATTTTATCACAATAAATAATTATTTAACATGAAATTAAATATTGTTTATTATATATTTATAATCAAATACAAAATAATCATAAATAACAACATCATTATTACAAAACTTATTCAAAATTTTCAAGATTACTCAAACCGGATATCAAAAATAAATAGTAATTAAATAATATAAATTTAGAGAATAATGAAAAAAAATTCTAAAAGATTATAGATGTGAAAAATTTTCATAAATGTTTTATTAATATATCTCTTTTTTATATACATGATGTTAATGTTCATTTTGAGGAAAAATAAATTAGAGTATTGAATTGCGTTAACTCAATTTTTATCCGTTGATTTTAAAAAAAATTGATACTTTATACATCTAAAATTTATTTTGTATACCTTATGAATATATTTTATTTTATTGAAACAATATTTTATAGGGTTCTACAACTATTCCCCATAAGAACATTATAAAATGATTCTAACCTCAATTATTATTTTACCTATAAGGGTTTCAGGTCTCAAAGATACACCCCTTAAGACATATTTATAATTACACACCTTGTTACCTAACTAATATCATGTCAATTTCCTATTTAGTATATTTGTATATCATGATTATATTATATTTCATGATAAAAAAATTTTATTCCATGTTTGTTCACTCATATGTTTTTGAGTCAAAAAATTTAAAAAAATTAACTGTTTTTTCTAACTCAATAATCTACAATTGACTTTAAAATATTCTTATTAAATGGATATTGTTTCTTGATTGATTTATTATTCTTAATGAAAAAGGGTACTAGATTCCTCATCGTTTTTATGAATTCTCTAATTCTCCCTTTTGAAATAATTATTGAATTATTATCACATCAATGATTAAGAATCTTTTATGTGCTGGGGAGTGGAGCTCACTTCTTTACTTAATTCGAAAAACACCATACACTTAATGAATTTTTCATAGTTATATTTCTATTTGTGTACTTATGTTTATGTAGACCTATTTTTTGATAAATGAATTACTACATCTATAAAATAATTTTTTTTAAATGCTCTGATCTAATATTCCATTAACTTATTATGTACATTAGAATTTTAAAGAACTATATTTTTGAAAAAAACTAATCTGTACATAAATTAATTTTTGAGATATTATGAAGTTGTTTCTAACGATTCTATGAAAACTGATACTATTTAAAATAATTTTTACTATTGAATTTTTTTGAAACATTTCACATGATAAACCATTACCTAGATCATTAGAATAGAAATAGTAAACAATATAGGATCAATTCATTCGATATTTTTTTTTCATTTTGAATCTTCACAATTTTCTATCGATCATTATGATTACGATTACTATAATTTAACACTATGAGTGTTTCTAATAAGAGACACCATTTTTTGAGAACGTTCATTTAATTTTATTAGTATTTCCATTTTAATAGTTTTATATATAATCCTCCATGATCAAATAATTCTTATGATAAAAATATTGGAAAATTGATCATCTAATCGAGCATATCATTGTATAGGAAGACAGTGATTGGTTACGTATTTTACATGGAAGTGAACAACTACCAACAAGTCTAGTTGGGGCTTCAGTAGATACAAAGATAAACCACATGATAGGTATAAAATCAGGGATACCATATGAATGTTTTAATGTTGTGGATATATTATTTCATGTATAAATATTTACTATTCACATTAGTTTAAAAGTGAAATTTAGATTGATATACATTAAAGGTTGTATTTGGTTTTCTATATAATACATTCGGTTTTGTTCAAAAACTATTTTTTTTTGAATTTTTCTATTTTTTTAATGTTCCAATTCATTAACTCTTTATTAGGTAATATAATATTTGGAACATTTATTTCAATAATGCTTACTATCATTTAATATAATATATATTAACATTACATTTATCTGTTACTTCTATGGTATTTCAAAAAATCATTCCAATCTTTGATAACAACATTTTTAAAAGAAGTGAATTATTTGATACATTTAGTGGAATAAGAATATATATATAATTTTTAAACATCAATTTACCTCCGTTGTATTTTTTAGCAATCTTACCATAAAAAATATGGTATCTAAGGTATTTCAATAACTTGATTATATTATTATCATATTTTCCTTTTTATTTAATTTAGTTTAAAAAATTTCACTTAGTTTCCTATTAGGAACCCAACTGGTTGTTGAAAGATTCCTTTTTATTGTTGGAGTACTAGTGAGAACACATCAAAAAAAATTCAGACCAGATATTTTTTTTGATATATATGACTTTTATTAATAATTTGATCATATGAAACCATCTGTAATTAATACCAAAGTATAAAACATTATCATTATCATGATAAATTATAATGTTTCACAAAATTACATCATTAACCTCTCTCATGATGAAAAAAAGAATACCTAGTAAACATTGAAGTTCATAATACATTAATGTATTGAATTCATAGGAGTATATGTTGCCTAATATGCTCACATAAAATTGAAATCATAATTTATATTAAGTTATAGAAAAAACAATTAGGAACAAAATGTTTTTTATAATACAATAAATCTATTACTAGATATCACTATTAATAATTTTATTATCTACCTAGAGTAACTATAACAAAATTTCATTAAGGATTTATGAAAATAGTAAATTGTTTAAAATAATTAGTTGGACAGGAGTTACCATAATATTTAATTGTTGAATATATAATCAACATTGTTTTAAAATAATGGGAATCCAATAGGAAAACAATTAAGGATACCCATCATCTCAAAAAACTATGTCTGGATTAAATAATTTGAAAACCGATTCAATATGAATGTACCATAAAATATGATACTAAAAAAACGGACGAACAGAGTATGATTTTAATTTACCTCATATAATCCTAATTCCAGTAATTTTAATTTTTGTGAATACAATTCTAAATCCACTGTTCTAATGAGAAAATATAAGCATTTATAATAACGTGATTCAGATGATAGAAAAACATAACATTATCAAATTGAAATGCGGATGAATAATCATGTTAGAAATTTATTCTCAAAAAATTTCATCAAAACAATTAAATAATGAAAAAACAATACATAATGTTTAGAAGTAAAATTCTATTATTCTTAGAAGGAAGTTCAAATCCGACTATATATTCCTAAAAAAATGAGTTAAATAGAAATCCAATATGGTATTCTTAAATAATATGAAATAATATATTTAAATAATTATATATTTATAGAGATAGTAAAATTAACACATCATTAAAAATTTCATCAGAAAAATATGTAATAATAAGTTACAAAATTATTAGATTCAATTCAAATATAACAAGGATAATAAAATGAATCTTGGAATAGGAAAAAATATAACAATTAAAAAATTTATGTCTTAATTAATTATTAACATATAATTTTACTAATGATTATTAAAATATATTAGATAATAGAAAAGTTGATACATTAGAAAATGGAATCATTGATTCATTAGAAGGTAGAGAAAAATTAAAATTTATTTTTAAAATATTTAGATATGTAACCCTCATGAATCTATAGAATAATAATTAAAAAATACATATGAGTTCACAAATGAAAATATTATAAAATGCAATAAATTAATTTTATAATTAAATTTATAATTTACAAATACTTCTACTAAATTAAATTAATATTCATTGTCTTCTTATTAAAAAATATTTTATCAAAATTTAAATGATTGACCGTCTGTCAATTAGAATTTCTTGATAGTAATTTTTTTGATTTGAACTTTCATGAAGACAATATAAATGATATTTTTAATTGAAAATATGAATTTTTTGTTTAAGGGATCTTTTATTTAATATTACTTCTGGTAAAGAAAATTTTGATAGTGAGTGTTAAAAATTAAGACCATCTAGAACTTCTGGTGGAATAAGATTTACTTTAGGTAAACATTATTTGCAATCAAATTACATTGTATATAAATATTCACCTTCTATTAATAAATTTCAAATAGTATGTAACTTGGTGAAATATTTTACTTAAAATAAAGTTCATACTTTTTTTATTTCAGATGACCTTTACTAAAAAATAACTAAAAGTTATACAAAACAAAATGTTTGGAAAAAATTGGTTTACTAAAATTTAATTTGCAAGTATGAAAAGACCTAATCATGTTGGCAATGAAAACCCATAATATTATCATTTTTGGAAAATTTATTTAGTATGAAAGGTATAATAAAATGTTATACTAATAGTGCTTAATACTTACATATTACTAGAGAACACAAATTCTGAAGAATAATTAATTAAAATGATGAAATATAAATTTTGTAGACAATGAACATAGTGAAATAATTGTAATATGTGATACTAATTTTCATTGAAAAAAATATTCTTTCAACTGTGTTAAATTTTTTATGAAATAATGAAAACCTTATCACTATACGCCAGTTTTGTGACGAGGGGTATCTATTGAACTTCGTTGATGGAAACTTATTATTTAATATTCCAAATGTAATTAAATTTTATCAACTAATATGCATGAAACTATTTACACAATCCATATAGAAGAGTTTTTAAGGATAAATTTCTTTATTTATTTGAAACTGAAGACATATCATGGTTCTGACATAGTATATTATGAAATGTTAGGGACCTATTAGAATATAAGTTCTATTCTACCAGATTCCATGATCTTTGTAATTTTTGTGTGAATCATAAGTTCAATTTTAAATATAAAATTTAATTCTCAACCATATAAGATTTATATGTAGTGCACATAGATCTAGTTATTCCTAAAAAAACTAGAATTAGAGATGGAAAATACTATGTACATAAAATATGTAATGATTACATAATATTTAGCTCAGTCTATTTTCTCACTAAAAAATCCAAATCTTTTAATCATTTTAATTAATTTCATTTTATAGATAATAATGAGAAAAACCTACCATCATTTAATATTTAGAGTGATCCTGTTAATGAATTTCTAAATTGTTTCCTGGAAATATTTTTTTAAGATGTTATTACTCTTTATTTATCAACACGAAAAGAACATAAAAATGTGATTGTCTTAAGAATAAATATATTGATATTGGAAATTAATCGAACAATGAAAGGTTAGTATTTATTTTTGAAAATTTAAGGATGTATCTATTAGTTCCTTTTATAATCCTATGAATAATTTTTTAATCTTAACTCTTTTTTAACAAAAACTGTTATTATTTATGGATCAAAATAAATCCAATAATTTCATACCTTTATATTTTTTTGTAATATATTCATTATGAATACAAAAGATCCATTACATAGATTTCACTAAAAAAATGATGATGAAAATTTTAAGGGTATTATATAACTAGTAAGTCTTATATATTTTTTTATAGAATAAATAAAACTATTAAATAAATGGTTTTTCTAAGGATTGATAAATTCAGTCATTTTGATTTTACAAACCATAAGAATATCAAATTACAGATTATATAACAAATTAGTCATGTGTTACTTTAATAGAATATAATCTAAAACATCTAATTATAATTATTCAGACGTAAAGCCAATAAATAGTCAATATATGGAATCTAATTCATCAGATGATAAACTTATGATAGATTTTGATCCACATTCTACATTATCCCGAAACTAGTAGATCATAATAAATCATCTTTTAGATATTATTAATGGTTGTATAAATCAACCAGTTAAAAATATAAACTCTATATGAAATCGTGGTGAGCGTCATGGATTTAGATCACAATTTGAACAAAAAAATCCATAAGATGCTTTATGATATGAATGTTGGATAATGGTTGTGAAGTATTAACTCAATCAATTTTAATAGGAAAACGTTTCTACATTACATGGACATTTTATATATGTACAAGTAAATATAGTTAAAACTATTTCTAGAAACCAAAGTGATAAAAATTTAATCATTATTATAATGAAATAATTAGCGGTTTCTAATGGTCAATATCAATGCGAAAGAATAGATTAAAAAGAAACTTTTTCTCTAGTACAAAGATTATATTCTATTAGGATTATATTAGCTTTCATAGGTCATTTAAAATTTTCATTATATAAAATGGATATGAGTAGTTTTTTCCTAAGTGAATATGTTCAATAAGAATTTTATCTTGAATAACCATTATGTTTTGATGAAATTTTATAATTCTATGTATATAAACATACTAAAGAATTCTAGGGACATAAAAAGATCCCAGAATTTGTGTATGATAAACGTGCAAGATATTTAATTAAAGATAACTTTATTATGGAAAGTAATGATGAGAGTCTTTCCATAAAGAAAATTATAAAAAAATGTCTTTTTATTAAAATATATAATTTATAGTGTTATCTCTTATTCAATAAAAAAATATATTTCACATAACGTTTCTAAACATTTGAAAAAACAAGTTTGAAATGAGAATAATAGAATAAATTAACTTTTTCATTGGTTTTTAAATTTTTCAAAAACAAATAAGAAATAATTTAACTCTATAAAAAATAATAAACAATTAGTCAATCATTTTGGGTTTTTATAGTTAAATAAACATTTGTACTCTTATGGAATCTTCTATCAAAAAATATTTTGATAAAACTAATAAGCTAGTAGATAAAAATCATTACAAAATTTTGATAGGATGATTATTATATGGTACAACTAGTCAAAAAATATAATCTTTAGTATGTCTATGATTATTATTTCAAAATAATAATAATAAATCTCATTTGAAATATGGAAAATTAATTTCCAAAATCATTTATTGTACTTATGATCTTATAATATTTTATTCTATTGAAAGTAATTTTTTTATAAAAATATAAACAGATGATGAATTTATATACTATAGGACATATTTAAAATCTAATTTAAGAACATTTAATTTCTTAAGAGATGATTTTTTCTCTGGGTCCATAAAGAAATGATATTATTCTAATTATCTCACTACTAAAGATGAATATTTAGCATTCAAACGTTCATGTGCTCATGTGTATTCAATGCAGCACACAATCCTAGAAATTAGATTGTGTTTTAATGGAAATATAATTTAATTTGATAATACTAATTATATTTATCTTTATAGAATGAAAATCTATCACATAAAAAGATTATATATTGAAGACCCCATACACATTGGTACCAAATAAAAATATATTTATTATTCATATATTTATAAGAATAAAAAATTATCTTGATGATATTTGTACCAAACGTTTACTTCAGCTTCCAAATTATTAAATAAAATTTAGGAAGGATCAATATTAAGTGAAATAAAATTTAATTTTTGTTTCACCTATATGATATCATTAAAATGGAACTAGAAAAAAGAGATAAATACTTTCTTTTTTTTTCCAAAACTTAAAATTATCAAATTTTCAAACATTTGAGTTTAAAATGCATTTTATTTTCAAATATATATAAAATTAAAACATTTTAAATTTTAATATTTATATAATTTTTTATATATAATTTTATAATTTTATATATAATTTGTTTCTAAACAGATATAATTTTAAAATAAATCTATGATTCAAATTAATCTAACATTCAAATCAATCGAATCATATTTTTTTTAATAAAACTATTATCTATGACGTATTACAGTTTAATAATTTTTTTAAACTATCCAAAAAAAATAATGTCTTTCATGATTCATCCTTAAAAAATGATAACCCTACATTATTTATAGAATGTAACTTCTAGAAGGTTTAATCTTTTAAACTATATATTTTGTTACATCAATATTTTAATAATAATTTTAAAAAAATTGTTTTATTTTTAATACAAATCATATGAAATTAAAAATATATATAACAAAAGTATGACCCATACACATGGTATATAAGTTGTGTAAGGTTTAGTTTCTCATTCCAAAATATAGGGTTGAATTTTGGTGTTTTGTATGGGTAAATTCCAATATTCATGAGTTGTGTAATGGTAAGGTCTTATATTTATGATTTACATAACGGTAAATGTGAAGTTCCTATACCTATGGAGGGGTAAGAACATATATATAGACTACCTATGGGTAATTATAAAAGTATTTAAGAGAATGTATCTTTTTCTATGGGCTATAAAATGTTTAACCTGTTAATAGGTAATACTAAAACTCTTTTTTCTATGGGATACATATGGGTAAACCCCATTGTATAAGCGTTTTATATGGGTAATCTAGCCAATTAATATAGATAACCTATACATTCATAATGATTTTAAATGGTAACCATACAGTTACATGAAGGTAAATTTTACTTGTAAATGGTAGTATAACGGTAAAACATTTAGAAACTAATGGTACCATATAAAATCTAAAGGTTATGTAATGGTAACCTACAGTCCACATATGTGTAATGTAAGTCACATAAGGGTAACCTAGTTTTACTCATACACAGATCTTATGTTGTGTGTAAGGGTAATGTAACCATAAACATCCTTTAAAAAAGTGTTTTTAACCTAACGTGACTTACCATAACAATCCATGGCAGCCAGGTTTCCCTTATATATCCATTAGAATGAAGGATGTAACCATACATGTTAACGGTTTTACCACTATACAGTCCCAAAAAATATCATGTTACTGTTACATAGCCTCTGTAAATTATATGTTACCTTTACATAGTACACACATAACCCTTACATAGCATATATAAAAAGGGGCATACCCTTGTGTGACCCATAGAAAATGTTATTTCCCTTCCCTAACACCATGATTACCCTTACGTAACACATTGAAAAAGGGAGTTACCCATATAAAATTTCCATTTAACATTATATTGCGTATATACACATTCTATATCCCAATATATGTAAATAAAATTTACCTCATGACATCTATATAGGTTTTTAAGATCCACTCATTCAACAAAGTACATATTATTTGTCAAAAAAATTAATTTCCTATATATGGATTGCAATATCAAAGATTATTTTGCAATGATTTTCCTTTTAATCAGTTCTATTTTTTGATAAGAATTTATTTCTAAAATTATTTCTGAAGGGGTTTAGGAAATCAAATGATAAGATTAAGGACATTTATTATGTAGAAATAACATTAAAAAATTCCAATGTTTTCACTTCGATCATTGGTGATGAAGGGTAATTTTAATGTATGATAATGTAGAATCTTGTATTTTATTATTTGTTGATTCCTATCAAGAACCACTAGACTAGTGGAGAAGGTGATGTCCTACATGGACACAATTTATATTAAATTCTTGTCATATAGAAAATATTGGTAAAAAATAACTTATATAATGAAAATTTATTAAAAAAACATAGATAAAGTTAGTTTCTTCATGATCTGAAGTGTTATAGGAGAAAAAAAGGCATCCAAATCATATAATGATAGAATTATAGAATGGAATTATATTTTATATTTCTGATTGAATTTTATTACTTCTTATGAATTTATATTTTTCTAGTCAGCAATGGAGAGATATTTATTAAACTTTTCTTTATTTGTTAATTTGAACTATTGAGATTTTTAGTTTTTTCTAATGAACAAGTTTTTTATGGGAGATTGTGGGGATTTTTCATTCTAATAATGATTTTATATCATTATTTCATAATAACTGAGAATAAATTATAAATTAAAATAATAAAAATTATTTCATTTAATTTTTTATTTTTCTCTTTATATAATATTATACGTATTGTTCTTTATAAAAGGGTGATATTAATGAGGTATAATACTCACTTAATTACTTATTTAGGAATTCGTATTTCACATCATATGAAATTAATATATATTATGTTTCTATTTATTCTATTATATTTTTAATGATTTAATTACCTATATTGAAATAAAAAAAATATAAAATTATTTATGAAAATATTGTGATAGGAAGTTCCACCAATAAATTATACACATTTTATTTAGAGTATCTATTGTGATACTAAGTGAACCCATTATTTAACAAATAAAGTTTTTAGATATTTAAGTAAGTTTTTACCAATTTAGTAACAACTAATCATAATTTTTAAATAATTTTATAGCTTATGTTATTTATGACATTTCATTTGAATAAAATTTACCCTTAGGAACCATAAAACCAATAGTATAATGTGAAAAAAGATAAATCTGAAAGGTTTTTTTCATTTGAATACTTTGAAATTTTTTGATACGAAGCACACATCTAATCTGGGTATTCATTGTTTGTAAATATTACTATTAATAAATACCATTATGTTATGTTTTCCTTGAAAAGAACATAGTATTTATATTTTATTTATTCTACTTTCTATAATATATGATCTCATGATTCTGGGTATAGGAAGAACAAATAACTTATCATCTGATCAATGGATTCCATGGATAGGAAAAAACTATTTATCCCATTTGTAACATTGAAGTGAGAAGCTATAGGTAGTTTTATTTGAGGTCTTCTTGGGATAGGAATATAGGCCTTATAATAGGTCTAAAATTTGGAATACTTTTATGATTGGATGAATTTCATGGAAATGTTAGATATAGAATATAGATATACATTTTATTTTGTAATAAATTTGAGGTTTTTATATATATATCTTTAAAATAATATCTAGTTTTCTATTCAATACACTGTGTTTTGTTCTTAAACATTAGTCTTTTTATATTCTAAATTTTAGTTTCTTATAATTAAATTTTCTACAACATTAAATCAATCATTAGTAATAAAAAATAACAAAAATTAATTTTTTATGATACATTTGTTATGATACATTTTATAGTACTATTACTATGATCTTGAAATCTTTGGTATTTAAATAATTATATTATTCGTTGATACCATTGATATTTCTAATAAACAATTAACTTATTAGTTAATGGGGATACAAATATCATGTTTAATTTTTAATCAATAATGTACCCCCTCTTGTGCTCTATGGGAAATCAAAACGTGAAACTACTATCAATGTATCTTATATCAAATATTAATCCAATGAGGCATATATATTATTATAACCTCTTTTATTTATATAATGGTGTGTCTAATAAAATTTTAATATCTTTATTATGAACATATAAATATTAATTATATTTAATTTTTCAACTAAAATCAATCACTTAAATGTTTTCTAATTCAAATTTTTCTAATGTTTTGAGTGATATTTGTCTATAATTTCTATTCCATATGACACGTTTGATATTGTGAAATATATATTATTATATAATTTATTCACTTCTATATTTTTTTACATATAATTAACATATTCAACATCATTTTATTTTAATTTCTAATTATCCCTCCCATGTTGGTTTGATTCTTATGTGACTATTACCTTAAGTGTGATTGTAGCACAATTTTGTTTCATTGAGATATGGTTTATATTGACCACATGTTTTCATTTTTGGGGGTATATACATAATTTGGATAATATAATAAATCTAATCATACTATTTTCCTTAGTGTGATTTAAATTTTGGAGATCTACAACTTCATTTTTCAATCCAGATCACCTATAGTTTTGGGCATGATTCCACTTTTATTTTTATTCCTCTCTAAATAACTAATTTTTATTACATTCTATAAGGTAAATCACCAATATTTCCCAAGATCGATTGATTGGTGAAATTATGAACATCGAAATATACCATAATTCTATACTTTGTTTTTAGGGATTCTTACATTGAAATATACCCCATTTATTTATTTGGGAAATATTGACAATCCATATACATGATATTTCAATGTGGATGTTTCTTCATAACCAAGATTTTTTTATTGTATTGTTTTTCTATTTCATGAAATTTTTAATTCATTTTACTTAATTATTGAAAAATGGGGACTAATACAGATATCCCATGATTCATATATATCTCTCAGGATATAAATAAGTTGGAGAAGTTTGGTGTATTCCTTCCTAGAATAAAATATTTCATAAAATTAGGGCCTTTAGGGATAGATCATGATTTCCTATATTTGGTCACGGAATTTTTGATTCAATAGTATGAATATGATATATATGGACGTAGTTATAGTTATAAATACATTTATAAGTTGATATTTCAACGATGCATATGTTTTGATCATTATTTCTATTATTTATTGATTTTTATTAGCTATTTTTAGTGTTTTATTTATGCTCATTTTATAATAACTTATGATCATGGATTGTTATCACTTATTTTATACCTTACTATGAATTTGATCTAATGTATTCTCATTTTCCAATATTCTCATGTTATAAATAATGGTATTAAATTGAATATGTCTTGTTGAATAGATTATGTAGAGAAGTTCATGGGATATTATGAATTACTTATATGGATTAAATAGTTTATTATAATGTGTAAACAATTTCTACATGATGACGTATACAAGGGGACTTTTTTACTTCGATATATTTCCTGACACTCAAAAACACTATACTTAAATCGTTTTTAAAATGTACGTGGCTCAATACTTTTCTGATGATATTGTAATTGTTGATGGTTGAAATTTTGAGACGTCAGTTTAATTTATAGATGATATGTAATGATTTTATTTTTTCGAATTGAATTTTTAGAGTGTGGGTTAAGGGAATCACATATCACCAGTCTCTCGGAGGCTATGGAGATTAAATGAGGCATAATGACTACTAAAGAGACATTATATCCATTTGGGTTTAACAATATCTAGCACCACTAAACATTCATTTCTCTTGACTCACATCATTCAAAAAAACATGATACCACTAAAGAAATTTCTTCCACTTCTAAATTAATTGTGTCATGATTATAATAACTGTAGAGTAGTAAGAGATGTATAAGATCTAGTGCTTTGTTCAGAAATTGAAGGCCATTATGTGTCTAGGAAAACAATAATTCCCCCTGATCCATCAATAGTTGGGAGGACTTCTTCTACCAGATCCTCTACAAGTTCTGATCCACTATTTATAGTAAAAGTTTCATGGTTCACTCCATTTTCTAGTAATTATATTATGAAAAAAATTTATATATTATTTCTCAGTTGAAGGGATTGACATATTTACCAAAAGCCTGCTTCCCTATGAACATTATTTGGAGATTCTCATGGAGAGTATATCTGATGATCATGTACTGACTTTAATATCCTTGATATATCTTATAATATTTAATTAATTAATTGAGAGAACAATATGAATCATGGAAGACAAGAAATATACCATGTTATGGTCTTTATCATTACCTCATCCTCGTACATCCTAATAGTATATAAGAGAGTATACATTTTCAATTATGCTGACATTGACCCATAAAAAAATATATCTCTAAGAGGACCCATAAAATAATCCATTTCATAAAAAACCTTGGGTTGGGAATAATAACTAGGTAAAATTCCTCGATCGGAGACCTAGAATGCCCACCGGTGAAAAGAAGAAAAGTGTTTTCCCCTTTAATGATGGAAGTGTCCAATTTTTATACCATTGATCCCTATTTAATATCATTCTTAACCATTACGAGGTCAAGAATCTATATGAATTATTTCTATAGAATGAAAGAAATTATGATCTCTACCACATGTACCTCATATTCACAATTAAGGAATGTTTTGTCTTTAAATAATGCTTCGAGTAGACGGTAAATAATAGCATTGTGGAATTGGGTGACCTGTTGAAATATTTTACATCCATCTATACCACCCATGAAAATGATGAATATGATATGGAATAAATGTTATCCATTGATAATTTATCATAGAATTTTAATTATAAGAAATATCAAAAGTAGGTCACTTGATCTTAAGGGATAATTAATGCTTGAAGGAACTAATCGCAACCCCCTATAATCACCTCTACCAACCCATAATGAGTATCAACTCCATATTACTCTATGTATTGGAAGATATTGAACCAAAAAAATTTGGATAGTCAAGATCCATTCCCATGTCCAAATATGGTGTAGATAATCATACAAATCACGCCTCCCACATTTAATGGAAATTACATGACCTTCAAAACTGTAGATGGCTTCATTAACGAGGAAAAATTGGTATTCCTTAATTAATTCTATCTTGATGGTGGGATGTTCTGATGAAAATAATAATGAATCATGAAAATGCCACTAATAATATAGTAGAACTCGCATGGAAAGGGAAAACATCCCATCAGTAAGAAAACATCCCATGGAACTATCCATAAATCAATTTTAATGATGATAATACCAAAAGATAGTTATCAATTAAGGATAAAGAAAAACCAACCCATAATGAATTATCATAAAATATGGATCCTCAACCACTCTGATTGGTTGGACATTTGGCATACCCATAGTAATTCAATGCTCAATTACAAAAAAAATCTATTGAAGAAGTCGGAAAATTCTTAATACCCACACATACCAAAACCAGCTAGACCATCCACACATTATTTTAAAAAATAACAACATGGAGGAAAGAACATGGAACAATCATAATAATATGACATTATTAATCACCTCATTTTATTCCATCCTAAATATCTATCCTTGATTCACTCTGTCAATGATGGTGCTTTATGTGGCCATATTCAATGGTTTAAAGAACCCCTTTTACATTGAAATAGTTTTATATTCTATAATTGTCAAATTTGAAAAAAAAACCCAAGAATGGTGATTTTCATAAAATCATTTCATTCTCTTGGAACCATGAATGTTCAATCATCCATGGTTATATACTCTCCCTCAATTTATATATTTATTGAAACAAATTAAAATACCATTGATATTTTTTTGATATTGGAATTTATATTCATCTCTTACAAATTAAATAATGGTTCAATATAATTTAAAAATAGATCTATCCATCAATGTTCATCCTAAAAAGTTTAGGATACGATGTGAGTGTGATGAAGGGACAAAGAAATATCTTCAAAACCTAGTTTTTATAATTGGACTCCAATACTGTGGTCCTTGTTTTCCCATGAGAAACCATGTCAATACTTTATTATGAAGTCCCTAGATCAACTACCATGTAGTCAATAAATTGTTGTATCACCAGTGAGTAAAATACCCACTAATTGTTAAAGTATAATTTCACCACAGTGATTATTTCCCATTTAACTAATGTGAATCTCACTACCTTGAGTTGGGATATTAGAATATTTAGGTAAATAAACCCAATATAAATGATAACAAGTGTATCAATTCTCCTAATTAAATAACCATAACCCAGATAGATCCCTGGGATGTCATGATGGTGAATTTTATCATACCTATCAAATATATCGAACAAAAAACCCAACACCCTGGGTACCATTCCATTGTACCTAGGATGAATGGGTGAAAAAATAACTTCTCTCATAGGTTTAGTATAAAAAAATAACTATTAGTACTACTACCATTGAATATGAAAAATACCATCCTATATCAAATTGTGGATAACTCCACTGCAATAACCATTGATTCATATTGAACACATGGTGGTTAACTAGTCAACGTTGCATCTATATAAAGGGGGAGGTTATACAGATATATAAAACATATAAAAGGATATTCCAATTATATTTTCATCATTTTTTGGTAACTAAAAGAGTTTGAGCCAAATCTAGAAGGATATACCATATAATTATAAGCTGATAATGTCCTGTAGTCATCTAAAACTAAGGTCTTGTCTCTTGACTTCTGTCCTAAATGTTCAGATGATGAGTTCATGGATGATCCTCCTCCTGTATTTAATGAGTGAGTCTTAATCAACATTGACGACTTGAAACATGTGCACCTCAACATTATTGAATATCTATAGATGACATTTCTCATTGTCTTCATTACTTATTATTGGTAATAGTTGTGTGCTTTATTTTTAAAATAGTACCCAGATTTATTCATGTGGAACATCAAGGAGATTCCAAATATTGATCCTTAGCTCACCTTCAACAATGTATTCTATCCCACTATCCACCATGTATTCATATAGATACGTAATGAAATATAACCCTTCCATGGTTCCATAGTCAATGATGAGGTTGATAGGCTAATAAAAATATACTTTTCTAAGGAGGTTTAGTATCCCACGTGACTAGAAATAAACAACCCAATTAGTTAGAATAATTGAAAAACCATAGTTAATATATAATTCTATAAAATTAAGACCCATTTCATGAAGGGTGACCCCCCCATCCCAATTAAAATTTTGATGAGTGATAAATAAAAAAACATTTCATTCCCTTTCATTCAGGGAAATATATTTCAAATATAGTAATATATATATATATATCTAAAAGATAATGAATCAATAGAATTTAGATCACCTGAGGGAACATACTACTTGCTAGTAATTTCCTTTTATTTCAATAATTTTAGAGAATCCTACCAATAGTCAATGTATCAAATATTTAAACCTATCCCCAAACAAATGGTTCAGTGGTATATATAAAACATTGTGGTCAAATACCACCAATACCAATATAATTTCATGTATATTGGAAAATTGTTTCGAATGTTATACATCCACTACATGAAAATGAATCCCTTGACATTTTCACTTAATCTTTCCACTTGATAGAGTATTTTCTTAAATAAATGATACAGAGAAATTGATCATAACTATGGGAAGATTGATGACCTCATAGGATATCACTTATAAGGATACAAAGAGTGTTTTGAGGAATATAGGGATATTAGTGCTATATAAATCGTTGTTTCTCAATTTCAGAAGGAAAATGTATGTCTTTTTCTATGATAATTAATAAATTAATCACCTATCAATGTGAAAAATAATAACATGACATGTTCAATGATATTTAGTAATATTTTATGCTTCCAAAAATTCAAATTCCACTTGTCCTAGGTAATTATTTAGTCTATTGTGAATACCTTATAAAAATACCCTTTTTCCATTTAGATAAATATAGTAATTATTAGAAAGATAACATTATATTCTACCTCATCCACATATTTAGTGATGTTGAAACTATATATTCTCTTATAAATATTAATTTATATTTTCATGGTGAACAAAGTCTAGATACTATATCACTATCTGTATATCTATGAGGATGAACTAGTATCTCACATTGACCCGCTAAAATATATCCCATACCATCCTATGTCGATTTTCTGACTGAAGGGGTGCGAGTTGATCCTTTATCTATTTTACATCAGTCTTATCCCTTAAAAGGTAGTCAACAGTAAACCACTAATAGACAACTTGGTTGCATACACAACATTTTTGGTTCTTCACTAGCCACTAACTCCATATAATAGTCCATTATCTCTATCATTCAATTAAAAATATACATGTTTATGGATTTCAATGGTTACTTATAATTACTATCTCAGTGATGCATCAATAACCCTAATCTCAAAAGTGTTTACCATGGAGTTTTCTTTATTACCCCTTGAAGGCCCTCATTCTCTAATTGTTCCACATTTAAAAGGGTTGACCCAATAATGAGAAATATTATCATGTCATCATAATAGATTTGAGCTATCACTCCAAGAACAATATTTTAGATTCCCAATAACAGTGGAAAAATCCTCCGATCAAGTTCCTAAAACATATCACACTACCACCATACCATGATCTCTTTCAGAAAATCAATCAACATACGGTGAATTATATATTCTGTGATGGACCTGATTCAGTGTTGGTTCTCTATCAATATTGGTTTAATGGATTCCCCATAACTTTTTTTCAAGGAAGGGAAATCCCATATGTTTTATAGGAGGTCCATTCTAGGTTAGGTTGGTTTTAATAGTCAAGATTAACAGTCTATCATCATATATTATTTTGGGCTACTTTTGGACTAGAAATATTTGGGACTACATTGAATTCAATAACAACTGTCACTCATGTTCGATTAATTATGAAATTTTACATCATCCATATATTATTTTCAATGAAATTTTTTTAATGGTTTATTACTACATGGGGACATGATTTCATGTGTCCCTACCCACTGCTGAATATGTAGTAGTGTGGGTTCGTAGTTACCACAATAAATTTCATTTTACATTTGCAGGTGTCCATTCTACATAAAGTGAAATATACTAGATCCATGACTGAGTTCTTGAAATCTCTCACAATTTATCAGTTTTTGATCTCTCAAAGCACAATTAATGGAAATACTAAAGAAATTTATAACTAATATGCTAATGAATATATATAATAAATACAGTATCCTATATGACCACATTTACTGATACCTTATTTTGAGAAAAGGATTGATTGATTAACTCAACAAACCCCATCATTGAATTATATAAATAGTGGTGTATAAATAATAACCGCTATAATTACCTATAGGAATATAAGATGATTAATCGAATGGACACTGAGGAAACCCCTCACTCACAAGTATATTTCATAGAAGTAGTGTTTCCCATAGAGGTCTTGGATCCATCACTATCTACAATAATATATAAGAAAATGATTCCAAAAGAATTGTCTAATGTCCATAAAGCTATGTATCATGAATTTGAGGAAAATAAGATCAAATAAAAAAAATATATATAGGTTTATTAGAATCATTTTTCATGAGAATTAAATAAGAATGTATACCTTAGTTCCTTCCTCTAATTCGAATTGGTGTCAGATTTGGGAATGAAAGTGATATAAAAGAGGAATACGTTGAATCTCGATCCAAAATGGGAAGGCACCTAATCTATTCAAAAAATTATTCTAATGGTACATATTCATTGATCCCTATGGATATAGAGTGTATCACTCTTCCCTAATTAATGATTTCTCAAAAAACATGAATAAAATTCAAGTTATGTTCACAAAATCATAATTTAATGACATTAAATAATAGATTTGGTGTCCCGGAAACACGACAATAAACCACACAACCCTTCAGTTCCTTGCTATAAGATCATAAAATATATAGCAACAACACCCTCACAATACAACTATAAAATATATAATAAAAATTGAGACTATAGGAATTTAAACTGTTCAGTAGTAGTATATTTCATATCAATATTAATTACATTGAATATGTCCTCATCACACAACTCAAAACTAAATAAAATATAGTCCAAACTCCATTATCATAAACTAAATGGCATGGTATCCTCTCCATATTACATTAATCTATGTGATTAATGGACTGGATATATGATGTTAATGTTAAAAAATGTTTTCTCTATCTACATGAGCTTAAAAAATAACAATACAATATTTTTTTATAACATTTAATTGATATAATTTTAACATTACCACACCCTATAGGACACCAGTACCCATTATTAGTTTTGGTATACTACAATAACATTCCCTCTATAACTATTAATTGCGTCATTCCAATATCATGAGATATATAGATATTGTAAAATCTATATCATTAAACCCACTACTATTTCTAATAATGGAATATCATTGTATTCTATAATTTTTGATGATCAATAACCTTACACTAGGTTCCTTTTTCACAGTTAACAACAAGAGGAAGATCCTTTCAAGATATGTTTTTGTCCCATAATTTTACTAATACACCTTTTAATGAGATGAAAGTGACACATCATATCACATAGTGTGATGAACTCTATCAAAAAATCATCTTATGTTCTCCCTCACACTTCTAGACATTAATAATTTTTATTCCAATTAATATTATATATCAAAGTGGACTCCCATATATTAATGAAACATTGCTCACAAATAAATCTACAAACATTTGGAATATGTCCTATAAGACATTTAGTGGCATCATGATGGGTCCTACATTTCAAAGACATAGTCTTAGGTTGATAATTGGTTTTTCATTCCTCCATCCATTCTATTGATGTAATGGAATATGTTTTTCAACAACATGTTTGAAAATAATTCTCATTCCACTCTCCGAATCCCTTTGAGAATAATATCCAAGATATTCTGATTGACATCATCCATTAACCATGATTCTGGTGGTATTACAATGACCTTGGTTTTACCACCTCATGAAACTACTCTTGTTAGTAAACCAAGTTAGTCTCATATAAATATTAATATGATTTCTCTCTCCATTTTCTATACACTCATGACATTCAATTATTAATTATAACATTAATATTTTCTCCCCTTATCATCTTCCCAAAGGTGACATGGGAAATCCACTTCTATTACTTATTTTCAACACTTTGAATGATTCTTGTGGGATTGGGGGTTTGAGTTTCAACACACAACATGAATGAGGTATATAATGATTTTATGAAATATCATATAGTCTTTCTTACTGTGAGGCCTTGGACCAAGCTACCACTTACCTCATGCCCCAAGTTTAGTTAGCAACATGACCTTTGGTGTGTCTCTCCTTAAGAGTGGGGCTGCCAACTATTAGTGGGTGTATGATGGTAGAAAAAATATCGATACTATACCCCATATCAAATCACAAAATTGATTAAAAAACTATATAAAATAGCAGAAACATAACCAATCAGATAAATACAATGAACAATATAAGTTCAAATAGATACCGAGGAAGTCTGAGTAACTGAATTGCATAGAAAAATCCACATAATTATTGTCTGATACATATGTGCATTCATGTTATATCAATAAAAATGTAAATAAAAACATCTAATAGATATGCTAATATAAAATTACAAAAAATAATAAAATCCAAAAGCTTCTCTATTACATCATGATCCTAAGCCCGATCCTAGGCTCTATTGCTCCCAACTAATAGTATGAATCAACAGTCTAAAGAGTGTTGTTTTCATCTATCCATACCTATAGGAAAATGCCAATGGTAGACCGAGTATGGTGTGAGATACACATCTTAGTAGGCCACCACTAACATTGTCTACTTGTAGTCTGATATGGTGATAATATGTAAATGGTGTGAATGTAATATGTGAAAAATAATAAATGATGAATAAATAAATAGCACCCCACTTAGGTTTCGAAAGCATGCATGGTGATTCAACCTACATCATCCCATAGCTAGTACGTGTGATCATGTCACTCAATATATATATATTTATATATGTTGTACAATATTATATATATATATATATATGTATGTGTGTGTGTATATATATATGGTTTAGAGGATTGGGATGTAACTCTCAGACATCCTAGTCAAGGGAAGCTCCCACGACCTAACCCTATCCCATCTCCAATAGCTGTAATGGTCTCTTAAAAATTACATAATGGACCACTCATTGTCTTCCCCACTTCAAGGCTCTCCCAGTCTTTCTGTCCTCAAAAATAAGCCCTCACAGTCATCCCATTTGGGCTCTCATGGTCCCTTAGCTCCACGACCATATGAAATAACATTTAATATATGCAGGTCAGGAGTCATGCCCCTCTTATAGACTTATCAAGTCCAAAAACCATTTAAGAGCCACATCTGTTGCCACAAGTAGCATACTTAAGGAATAAAAACTTAAACATTTACATGTAAATAAAAAACAAGGATATATCGCATATTAATTCAATTGTTTTCAAGGGAATCCACTGATTAAATTTTTAACAATTACTGAATACATCTCATACAATTTACCTGACATAGAAAACCCATTTAAAAGGCCACAAGATATCACTAAGTAAATATCAAATAGTGACATGGTTAATTTAAAAATTCCAAGACTATGATATCCAAAGACCTAGGGGGTGTATTGGTTTCATCAAAATACATGTTAGAAAATGGTCAAATAACTTTTTACCCAAGATATGGAATATAAATAATAATTTTTTGTTTAGGTAAATTTGTTTAAAATGGGAAATTTTGTGGGATCACCCCTTCGGTATCCATATAACGCATGTACAGTGTAAAAAATAAGAAAAAAGTTTTAACTATCCCAAATTGGCACACTTCAATCAATAATAAAAGAAGGAAAGAACCCAATAAGGGAGTTTAGAAAAGGTCATCTCATGAAATGATGGAAAAACCACAATATATACAAAAATAAAATGGAAAAATATGTGACCACATACCTTAGGGCTTCAGATGATGCCTCACTTGATATCATACTCATATTCAAAGTAGGTTGGAAGAGATATGTGTTTTATTCCAATTACCTAAAAATAGGATGAATGAGCCTGCATCTAAACGGCACAATAGATGGTGAAATTTATCGAGTAATAAGGAGCACATGAGGTTAGCCTTACCTAGGGCTATCCAACACTTCTTTCAGATTTAAGATCAATCGTCAGACAATGAAGTATAAATAGAATGAATCATAAAAGGAACTGAGATAAAATAATATACAAACCCTCTGGTTCATTCCACATGAAGAAAAGGATACTGAGTAAGTAGGTTTGATTTAAGCGGGGGGCATTTTCCTCAAAACTGGTCTCGCATAGTTTCTGCCCTTGGATTTCCAAACCATGCGTAAACCATCTTATATGGCTATGCAACATCCTCGAAGTCTATAGGGATTATGGAAATGGTTTATTGAACTATGTGAATACCATACGTGAAGGCTCAACCGTCTTTTGCAGCTGTCTGGATGGACGTGTGCCAAGGTCTGCATAGTTTACACTAACTGTGCGGCCTAGCCTGAAGCCCATTATATGAACCTCTAGGATCTGTACCGTCCATTGATTCTCCTTAGGCCTACCCTAGGCCTAAGAACACTATTTCTATGATCAAAATAATTATTCAATGTGAAAAAACAAATGATTCCTGCCTTGGTCCAAATTTTGGTCATTATAACCTCTCATCCTCATGGGAACTTGTCCCTTAAATTTATTTCTGAGGGAATATTCATACCATCAACAAATAGTTTTGGCCATTGAGACTTTATATCAGCTTCTTGTTCCATCTATTACTGTGTACTCATCCATGATACCATAACACCCATACTATAGGAAAAGACCCACCTCCGAGTGTCTTTACACCCCAATCAATAATAACAAATACATACTCCTCAAATGATGCATCCATATTCATCTCAAACTCTTCCTATTGAAAGACATGATATGGGTCATGATAATGCTTTTAAATCCAAGAAAAATGAAATAAATCATACATATAGCTATATCTCTATGGATGTTTCAATGGGTAATCAACTGGTCTGATCCACTTCACCACCTAGAAGGGTCTCATGAACCTCAGTAATAGATTACCATACATATGAATATGTCAATATCAAAAAATTGGTTAGAATTTCAATAACACATGGTCCCCAACCTCTAACTCAATATGTCACGAACATCTGTTGGAATAAGATTGTTGTCTAGACTCAACTATCAACATGCACTTCTTGAATATATTGGACCTATTCTGAATTATCTTGCATGTGATGAGGCCCGAATGAAAATAATTATAATACATCTTACAAACATAGAGGTGACTAACAAGGAATTCAATAAAAGTCTATATAGGGATCCATCTCAATAGTATCCTAGAAGATTTTATTAAAATAAAACTCAAAAAGAAACATATATTTATCCCACGAACCACAATGTTGAAAATCCATGCATAGAGAATATCCTCTAGACTCGGAATTGTTTGATCTATTTTTTCATCAATCTATGGGTGAATGTCCATGCTCAAAATTACCTTAATACCCAAGGCCTTCTATAACCCCTACTAGAAACATGAATTAAAATTAGCATCTCTTTCATAATTAATAGAATGAGTTTCCCCATGAATATGTACCACATATTAGATTTACAGTATTCCCATCTCATATACCATGATGGATTCTCACACAGGTAAGAGGTGTGCTAACTTCATTAGACGATCAACAAAAACCCACAATGTTTCATTTACACAATGTGGTCAGGGTAAACTAGTTACGATGTCCATTAAAGTATAATCACATTTCCACTTAGGAATGCAAAATGCCAAAATATGCTCTTCCAGATGCTGATGTTAAGCATTCAAATAATGATAGGTGGAACATCAGGATATGAAATCGGCTATATCATTTTTAATACTAGGATACCAATAATGACATCATAGACATTAATACAATTTGGTAACCCCAAAGTGAACATCCAATGATGAGGCAAGGAAATTCCTTATCTGCTTCTCTCTACTGTCTGTGGGGACCCATACATGCCCATGGAATAATAGAGTATCATCCCATTCGACTATCCGACCATAATATGTATCATCATCCAAAACATTTTCTTATAGTATAAGTCCCTTAAGATTTGATATATTTCTTAACCTTACTCATTCCATAAGAGTAGATGTCACCGCTGTGGCTGAGTGAATAGTCTAACCATGATCCTCAAGAACCTCAACATGCATATTTTAGAATAAGGAAGAAATCTTACATTAATCACTCGACACCTTGAATAATTGCATCTGAGTCTTCTAGCTCAAATCATTAAATGCTGAATTCCATTTCCCGTGAGTGTAGGCTTGCTCGAAATGAAAACATTATAGGTACTCAACCAGCCTTCACTACCTGATATTTAGATCTCATAGAGTGATGATGTACATGAGTCAAGAGTCAGTGTCATTCATAGCCCAGGTCATGTACAAATATAGTGAGATCAAGGTCATGAATCGAGTCATTCTACTCATGAGCGCTCAAATGAAAAGAAACATATACATTGACTCACTCAACTAGTATCAGAACTAGACCAAGCCCGATACATGATGCGGTGCAGTATACTTTATAAGCCCCTACTCACTCTGGTAGAATCAATATTTCCACTGATGTAAGTCTTCCCTTCAACTCTTTAAAGGATTATTGATAAGTTCTTAATAATCAAATTTCATAGCCTTATTCATCAAGACCACAAGCAGTGGTGCAAGGATTGAGAAATCTGGAATGAAGCTTCTGTAATCTTAGACATGCCCTGAGAATCTTTGAGTGTCAACGAAGTTCTTGGTTTTCTCCCAAGAAAATATAGCTCTCACATTATCTAGGTCAACAAAAACATCTGACTCTGATATACTATAAACAATTGAGTGTAAATTTTTGATCCTTAAGTGGAATTTACTATGACTATCATAGAGATAATGTCCCCATAGTATATTCATCAGGATATCAAGATGAGTAGCATGGTCAAGTATAGATCATGAATACACTAAGATATAATCTATGAAGATGCCATAAAATACACATATATGGGTGTAATATTAAGTTCATTAGATCCATAGAGATCGAAGGTGTGTTTGTAAGGTTGAATGAAAAAACTAAGTAATCGCAAAGATCATACCGACTCTTAAAAGCTGTGTGAGGTTTGTCCAATTTCCTTTAATGCACCTAGTGATATCGTAACCTCAAATCAATATTTAAAAAACATTCACTCATCAAATCTGATAAAATAGGTTTTCTATTCTAGGCAATAGATACAAGTTATTGATAGTCAACTAATTAAACTAACAGTAATCCATGAAAAGCCTACAAGAACTGTCTGCCTTCTTAACTAAGAGGATAAGTGAATACTAGGGATAAGTTTTGGGGCACATATACCATTTTTCCTCAAGATCCTCCTACAATGTCTTAAGATCCAAAATCCCATTACATTCCACTCTATAATGAGGAATTGTCACTTGTGATGCTCGTAGAACATGATCCGGAGTAAACTCTACGTCTCGCACTAGAGGTAGACCATAGAATTCATAAGTTGAAAAATATATAAAATGATCCACTATCAGATGAAATTCAGTTGGTGATAACCCATGGTTAATGAGGAAAATATGGGTGACTTGCGTCATAACCCCACCCAGCCTCTGATACTCGGGTTGTTATGTACCGACCCAGCTCAACACTAAAACAGTGTCCGGTCCGGCCACAACATGACCTCAAGCGCGTATCCCAATAAGCCAGAGGCCGACGAATAGCTATGAGGGTCTATGTATAGTAAGTGGGGAGACTATACCCTCTTATTAGAGTTTCACAACGATATATCAAAGTAAATAATAAACAATGCCAGTAAATAGTGGAAGTAGTCTAATAAATGATAACGTAGAAGAAGGTAGATTTTTTAAATCTTGTACAAACAAATGGACAACATAAATTATATAGAAGATGCATGCATGCCATGATAATGATACAAAAATGGAAAACAATGAACAAAACATCATTCAGAACATTCCTTTACAAAAATAAATAAACAATGACTCCAAGCCCCGTGGGAAGTCTCTCGATAATCCAAATATCCTTTCAGTCCTTTTCTCATATCTTCCAAGTAAATGAAAAAAGCATAATCCTGCATCCAAATAGATTCTACTCGGGTACCCCAGCGTAATGGCGGCCTGAGTAAGGCATGAGATATAAATCACAGTACGCCGGGACCACTGGTTTGCACCCCAAATCCTAACATTCAATAAATAATTTAAACAGTGCAGGCATGCATAATTAAGGTAAGCAATACAATGTAACTATATACCCAAGTACCTGCTTCATCTCTCAGCTGGTGTCTGAACCTGTATTATAAATTTTTCATCCATAAAAATTAGTAATTACACATTAAATTTCATTTATCAATTATTCAATACTAATAAAAATACATAATTATCGTGATCCGGACTGAGCTCACATTCCCACTATAAGTCACTCACCACAGATGTCTCTAAAGACCATCTATGTAATCAATGTTAAGACCAAATAAAATCTTGTGATTTGGCTTGGACAATGCATCATAAGATATTCGATTTAATCTTTATTATAACATATCTGAGCCCATCCACTAAAAAAATAGCGATTCTCTCCAAGGCCCATCCATTAATAGTGATTCACCCAATTAATTGTTAATTATGAACCCTTTCTCATATTCAATTCAAAAATCATAATGTCACACTAGTTTTCATTAACCATTAATTCATTTCATCTATGCCCAATTGAACCCAACGTCCAATTTCAATTAATGTATGTAGAACATCATGTCTAGTACCCTCGTGAGTTTTTGGAGCGTCAGTCCTTATCCCGTAACCCATGGGTATTTGGGGAAGTAGTCCCATTCCAATAAAAGTATATTTGCTTACAAGATGCGTGTAGAATGCCTTGTCTAGCACCACTTGAGTATTTGGAGCATTAGTCCCTATCTCAAAACTCATTTATCAATAATACATATATATTTATCATCATTGTAGTACGCCAGGTCTAAAACCCCACAACCATCCATTAATTAAATCATAAATTATTTAATTCAACAACTAATTAACAACATAAACCGCTCGTCCAAAGTCAACCATTAATTAAACATTTAACATCTGAATAGTAAATAATTAATTAACAATTACTTAATATTATCAAGGAAAATAAATAATTAACCCCACATTTAATTATAATTTTTCTTTAACAAGTCTTAACTCGTCCACTCAAATAGTGATTCGTCCAGGACGTTAACAATTTACATGCACGTAAAAATCATCACAAAACCTGCTGAAAAAAGCCCATATATTTATTTACCATCTGACGCAATATCTCATAATTTGAAACAACTCCTTCCAAGAAAACATAATTCATGGAAATCTTACATGCATCAAAAGGTACCCATGTCCAACAGTCGTAACAGAAAATTAATTCACAATCTTAATTTAATGCATTCAAATTAATTAATTCAACAATTAATTAATTAAATATTATCTCTTTAACGAATTAGAAATTAATTAACCATTTTTCATTTAGAATGTAATAATTAATCTATCCATTAATTATCACCGGTTTCCAATTTATATTCTGAACATTTCAAATATTCAATATTCTCAATAATCAGAAATAACCACAATTTTTATTCCAACTCATAACTTGATAATTAATTGTAGAATTATATACATAATTACCCATTATATCCATTCAAGTAATTTAATTATATAATCATATCACTTTATCCAAATTAGAAAAACATGCTTAAAATCAACTCATGATCAAGTCCTCATTTATCTCATGTGGGAGGAATCATTTAATAACATCAAAAGTTTCACGCATCGACATATCATAATAATGGAAACTCACATTCTCAATTTATTTAAAGAATTTATTAATATGAAATAAGGTTTTATGGATTTGGGACCCTACCTCAGGGTGGAACCATTTAAACTCTGAAGTGCATTAATATACTTAGCGGCAACCAGTCCCAAACTGGTCCGAAATCGCACGCGCGCAGACCTTATATATATATATATATATATATATATATATATATATATATATATATATATATATATATATATATATATCTACACAGACATAGATACACACACACACACATTCACATGTGAGTCCTACATAAATATAAATATAACTAAAAATATTAAACAGGTACTCAGAATCAAAGTAGCAAGAACCCATGCACCTCAAAATAGGTACCAGGGACTCATATAAATTATCAAACCCTTAATTGAATGATGCGAAAAAATACCACGATTATATAACAATACCTGAAACATGAAAACAAAGATAAAATAAAACCCATCTATGTCTACTTTGTCTGCAGATGCCAGCATACGGTCCAAAGGGTCTAGAGGATCCCCTTGCACATCCCAAGAACCGAGGAAAGAAGGAAACACAATAAAACCCAAACCATAGGGTTTTGGCTGAGACAATAGTGTGACGTAAGATACAAACAACCAATGAGAATAAAAAAAAATGTAGATGGAATCACCTCACCAAGACTGAAAAAATTCGTGAAGACGCATAGAGGATTCAATCGCTCGAAGAGGCGTCAGTGAGGGGGCGTAGCGCTCCTCAAGGGAGGGGCCTCATGCGTTTTTGTTGTTCCTCTAGTAAGGTGGTGCACCAACCTCATGTCCTGTCCCCCAATTATAAATTACAACCATGAATAGATAATAGCATTAATATAATAATATTAACATTTATTATTCTCATTTAATTTAATGTTACTTTATTAACTAACATTTAAATAAATGTTTCACAATTAATTCAGAAAACCCCAATTAATCACCCAATCAAATTAATAAAATAATAATAATAATATCCTTATTATTATTAAATATTTCTTTTAATTAAAATAAAATAAAAATAAATCATTTTAAAAACTGGATAACCTCATATCTTACTCACACCATTTGACTACACGTTCACAACCCGATATCTATATTTAAAATGGTTCAATTAAATTAATCCCAACTCCACATTTATTCCTTATTTAATATTACCATATAAAATTACAATTCTTTGATAAATTCCCATCTCATCATTATTTAATTAATTATCTCAAAAAAAGTTAATTAAATAAAAACCTCCACTTCATAGCGATTAAATAAATTATTGTTGACAATTAATTTAATTAAATGAACCCCCAACAAAATCCATTATTATTATTATTATTGATACTAATAATGATAGACACTCATAAAACCATAATAATAATAATTTCATTATTATTTTTATTATTATTCAACCATATATAAAACCCAACACCTCTTATTTAATAAAAACACATATTTATTAATTACGGAAGTCTTTATTTAATTAGATGTTTCTTTGAGATACCCAAAATCCTAATTAATTTCACATCAATTTTAAACTCATTAGACATCTAATTAAAATATTTTAACCTAAATGTTAAACCCCATTTAATTAAAAACCCTTCTTCATTCATTATTCTCTTAATAAAAATTTCATTATTAATTATGAAAATCTCAATTTATTATAATATCTTTAATATGATAAACAATACAACCAATAACCCCTAATTTTATTTCCCTAATAATAATTATTAAATTCATAAAACTAAAATAATAACAACAACTCATCATTAAATATGAATCTCTTCATTTTATTAAATTTTTGTTTGAGAAGCTCAAAAGTGTCATTAAATTATCTTAAATAATATACTCCTTCAACATGAAATAAAACTATCAACGCATCAAAAAATTTATGAAACCACAATAATAATAACAACATTATTATTATTAGTAAATTCCTCCATTTAATAATTAATGGTAATTTAATAATTCTAAAACTCTTAATTTAAATAAAATGGTTCTTCGATAAACCCATAGTCCATAGTAATTTCTTCAATCGTCACTTAATTAATTTTTTAACATTCATTTAATTAAACAACCACAATAATAATAATAATAAATTCATTATTATTATTATTATAATTAAAAATTCTTTTAATTAATTACATACTCTCATATAATATTATTTAATTAAATTAAATAAATTATTAAAAATGGTAAACTGAATGGGTTAGTATGCAACTTTGCGCTACCTGTGCAGATCCATTAAAGTGGTATTTTCCGAAATCGTTTTTTCGGAGACTCATCAGGACACCTGTGAAATTTATTGGGTAGTTATTCAAGTCCAAAAAAACACCATTAGGTGTTCCAAGACTCGGAATATAATTTCAGTGATCGTTTTAAAAAAACAACCCATTGATAAACTAAAAAAAAAAATTAAATAACATTGGTATTTTAACCCAGTTCACAAACATGAGAAATTATAATATAACCAACATAAAAACTTCTTATCCTCAAGAATCCATTGTGAACCTCTACTAAAAAAACCAACCAAACAAGTTCATTAAGAGGATCAATAAAACTATTACTGGACAACTCTGTTCTAAAATCTCGACATCATCTGCTCACACTGTTATCAAAAACAATGCGACAATTCCCACCATAGGATTTTCCCTGATGTCTCAAGAAAGGATCGACCACTCAGCAACCCATGTTTTTAGAACACATTAACAAATGCATGTGACATTCTATGAACCATGATCACCACGTCAAACATTGATCATAAAAGTTAGAGCATAAACTATCAGTGTTCCATAACACTCGAGAACCAAGATGACCTCCCGAGTAGTGGGGAGAACATAAATTAATGGCCGAGAACATTCTAATGGTACTACCTACCATGGGTTATCCCCTTACGAAACATAAACATTCACCCTCTCTCTTGGTCACTGAAAACTGAAATCACAAGGTTCAAAACACCGTTTTATTTTTAGGAATTTTAATTAATTCATTTCAACATTTTATCATTTGAATGAATTTAAACACGCACACATGTACATCTACACAACAAGTCACTTGGTTTTCAAAACAACTCCCTACGTAAAAAAAAGAATGATATCACAAACATCCTCTTTAATCATTTAACATTCAGTGTTATTCAAATTTAAGCAAGCAATTTAGCATCTAAATTCCATTTTACCAAGAAGGAGACCTCCGAGGGACCAATTATTTTCAATCTTGGTTATTCAAAAAGTATCCCAGCAATAGTTCATAACAATCAAAACTCATAAGTTTTACATTTTTAAGAATTTTGAATCAGAATATGGTTGTATAATGTTTAAAAACATGGGTGTCCATCTACCAATTGACAAGGTGCCCATACACCTTATGAGTAGAATTTTTCTCCCATTTATCACATCCAAAATTTATTTAACATTTTATATTTAGCACTCCTTTCACATATCCAAATCATCTATAATATGTTAGCATAAGAAGTAACACAACAACATGCTATAACAAATAAGTAAGGAACAATAGAAAAACATGCTAATAACTATGGATGTATGGAATATAATCACCCGATCAGATAAAATCTATCACTGAAACATGCTATCTAGAGAGGCATGCTAAAGTAGATCAAAAAATGGCATTGCATCCAAGGAACACAATCCAAATTAGCAGGTATCCTACTAATGAAACTATGTGGAATGTTATAAGCATGACATGTGAATCTCTAAGTGCCTAAGATGATGCATTTATTTGACATCCTTGCCATATCAGGCCAAGAAAATTATTTTTCAAAATTCTCAAAATCAATAAATAGCAGAAAATACACAAGTCACTAAAGGGGAAATCATAAAAACTATAACCTTTAATAGTAAAAACATCGATTCCCATCCTTGACCACTTTGTCATTTCCCATACATGAGGTGATCAGTCAAAAGTATGACTATTAACCCAAGAACTAACACATTTTAGTCTCTTATCTACCAACCCCAAAACAGAAAGACAAAGGAAAAGAAACCCTTTGATACCACTCTGTAACATCCCGACCCGGCTAACCACTAATCCAGTTGCCGGACCGGTCACCATATGACCTCAATCGTGTCTCCCTGTATGCCAGAGGTTGCCGACTAGAAGTGAGGGTCTAAGGATAGTCATTGGGGAGACCATACCCTCTTATTAGAGTTCAAAAATGGTATATCAAAGTAAATAAAAAACAGTAGAAATAAATCGTGGAAGGAATTTAATAATTGAGAAAGCTTCCGAAGGTAGATTTTATAAATCTTGAACAAAAAAATGACCTACATCAATTATATAGAAGATGCATGCTTGACATGATAATGATACAAAATGGAAAACAATGAACTAAACAACATTATGAACATTCCATTACAAAAAGTTAATAAACAATGACTCCAAGCCCTGAGGGTAGTTTGCTCGAGCATCTCAAGCTTCCACTTGGTCCTTTGCTCATATCTTCCACGTAAATGAAAACATCACAATCCTGCAACCAAATAGAATCTAGTCGGCTAGCCCAGTGTAATGGTGGCCCATGTATGGTTTGAGATATAAATATCAATAGGTCGGGACCACCGGTGTCTACCCTAAATCCGGACATTCAATAAGTAATTTAAACTGTGAATGTAAACATAATTAAAGTAATCCTTAAAATGTAACTTTATACACAAGTACCTGCTTCTGCTCTCAGATGGTGCCTAAACCTGTATTATACAATTTTCATACATACACAATAGTCATTACACAATAATTTTAATTTAACAATTATTCAAACCTAATTAAACTACATAATTCTCATGATCCAGACTGATCCCGACATTCCCTATATAATTCACTCGCCACAGATATCTCTAAATACCATCTAAGTAATGAAAGTTAAGACAAAATCCAAGCTTGTGCTTTGTCCTGGATAATGTATCATAAGATATTCAATTTAATCATTCATATACTATATCTTAGCCCGTCCACTAAAAAAATAGTGATTCGCTCCTAGGTCCGTCCACTAATAGTGATTCACTCAATTCATTGATAATTAAGAACCCTTTCTCATATTCAATTCACAAATCATAATGTAACAAGAGTTATTATTAACCACTAATTCATTTCGTATACAACTAATTGAACCCATAGTCCAATGTCAAATAATGGGTGTAGAACATCATGTCTAGCACCCTAGTAAGTATTTGGTGCATTAGTCCTTGTCTCGCAACCCATTGGAGCATTAATCCCCAAACCATAAAACAATATTTTCTTGCAAGATGGGTGTAGAACGCCAATGTATTACACCCTGTGAGTATTTGGACCATCATTCCTAGTCTCACAAACTGTTTATTAATAATACATATATATTTATCATTGTTGTAGAATTCCATGTCTAACACCCCACAACCATCCGTTAATTAATTCATAAATTAATTAATTCTACAATTAATTAACAACATAAACCAACCATTAATATTTAACCATTAATTAACCATTCAACATCTCAATATTAAATATTTAATTAACAATTAATTATTCTTATCAAGCCAAATAAATAATTAACTCCACATTTAATTATCCAAAATCTTTAAAAAGTCTGAAATCGTCCACTCAAACGGTGATTCGTTCAGGATATTAAAAATTTACATGCACATCATAATCATCACAAAACATACTGATAAAAACCTATATATTTAGCATTAATCTCATGAAGCATCTCATAATATGAAACAACTCCATCCAAGACAACTTAATGCATGGAAATCTAACATGCGTCAAATGGTACCCATGCCAAACAGTCGTAAAAAACAATTAATTCACAATCTTAATGTAATGCATTCAAATTAATTATTTCAAAATTTAATTAATTCAATAATATATATTTAACCAATCATCAATAATTTAACAATTTTCTATTTATCATGTAATAATTAATCCATCCATTAATTATTAAAAGTTTCCAATTTATATTTTGAATATTTAAAATATTCAATATTCTCAATAATCAGTATTATCCACAATTTTTATTCCAAGTAATGACATGATAATTAATCCTACAATTAATTACCATGTTACCCATTCTACCAATTTAAATCATTTAACTATTTAATCATACCACTTTAACCAAATTAGAAAAACATTCTTAAAATCAACTAATGTTCAATTCCACATTTATATCATGTGTGAAGCATCATTTAATAACCTCAAAATTTTCATGCATCGACATATCATAATCATGGAAACTCACATTCTCAATTTATTTAAATAAGTTATAATTCTTAATTAAAGTGTTAAGGATTTGGAACACTACCTCGGGGTGAAACCATTTTAAATCTGAAGCACATTAAAATAATTGGCGTTAACCGGTCCACAACTGGTCAGTAATTGCACGTGCGCTCACCGTATATATATATATATATATATATATATCTACACACATATATATATACATATATATTCACATGCGAGTCCTGTATATATATAAAAAATATTCAAAATATTTAACAGGTACTCAGAATCAATGCAGTAAGGACCAAAACACCTCTAACTAGGTACTGAGGACTCATATAAATTATCAAACCCTTAATTGAATTATGCTAAACAATACCACGATTATATAACCTTATCCAAAACATGATGAAAATGTTATCATAAAACCCATCAGCCTCACCTTTGTCGGAAGATGCTATAATACGGTCCAAAGGGTCTAGAGGAGCCCCTTGCACATCCCTCGAACCGATGAAAGTTGGAATCAAAATAAAATCTAAACCATAGGGTTTTGGATGAGAAAACCGAGCAAGGGATGAGCCAAACGACCAATGCAAATAAAAAAACAAATGCATATGTACTCACCTCATTGATACTAACAAAATTATTGAAGACACTAGGAGGTTTTGATTGCTCGAAGAGGAGCTGGAGAGGGGGGTGTACCGCGCCTCAAAGGAGGGGCCTCATGCGTTTTTTTGTCTCTCCAATATGGTGGTGCGCCACCCCCATGTTCTATCCCCCAATTATCAATTACACCGATAATTAACTGATAGTCCTAATATAATAATAATAACATTTATTATTCTCATTTAATATGATGTTACATCATTACCTATCATTTAAATAAATTGTTCACAGTTATTTCTGAAAACCCCCATTAATTATCCAATCGATTTAATACAATAATAATAATAATATCTTTATTATTATTAATAATAAATATTAATTTTATTAAAAATAAAATAAAAATAAATAATTTTAAAAACTGGATAACCGCACAGCTGACCCACACCATTTGACTACCTGTGCACAACCCTATAACTATATTTAAAATTGATTAGATAAATTAAACCCAACTCCACATTTAATCCTTATTTAATATTACCATTTAAAATTACCCTTCATCAATAATTCCCATCTCATCATTATTTAATTAATTATCTCAACACAAATTACTTAAAAAAAATCCCCCGCTTTGTAGCGACTAAATAAATTCTAATTGACATTTAATTTAATTAAATGGCTGCCAAAAAATCCAATATTATTTTTATTCATAATAATAATAATAGCCACTCATTAAACCATAATAATAATAATTTCATTATTATTTTCATTATTGTTAATCCTTACATAAAAACCAACACCTCTTATTTAATAAAAAAAACTTCTTTATTAATTACGAAACTCCTTATTTAATTAGACGTTTCTTAGAGAAACCCAAAAAGTCTCATAAATTTGACATCAACAATACACCTCATTAAACATCTGAATAAAATACTTTAACATAAATGTTACACCCCATTTAATTAAAAATTCTTCTTCACTCATTATTCTATTAATAAACATTTCATAATTAATTATAAAACTCCCAATTTATTATAGTATCATTAATATTATAAAAACTCCAACAAATAACCCCTAATTTAATTTCCATAATAATAATAATTATTACATTCATAAAATGAATATAATAATAATCTCATTATTATTATTTTTCAAAATATTGATAAGCCTAACCCACTATTTAATAAGAACACTTCATTAAATATAGAACGCCACATTTTATTAAATGTTTCATTGAAAAGCTCAAAAGTGTCTTTAATTTCACATAAATCCAATAACATGCATATAAAATATGAATGCATCAAAATAATTTATGACAAAATAATAATAATAAAAATAATGAAATTATTATTATTAGCACATTCCTCCGTTTAATAATAAATTGTCCTTTAATAATTCAAAAACTCTTCATTTAAGTAATTGGTTCTTCGATAAACCCATAATCCATAGTAATTTCTTCAATCGTCATTTATCTAACTCTTTAACAGTCATTTAATTAAAAAACTACAATATTAATAATAACAACTTCATTATTAATATTATTAAAACCTTACTTTAATTAATTAAAACTCTCATATAATATTATTTTATTAAATTAAATAATTTATTAGACATGGTGAACTGAACAGGTTTGAACGCAACTGTGTGATGCCCATGTAGATCCATTAAAGTGGAAGTTTCCGAAATCGGTGTTCCCGAGACTAATCAGGACTCCTACGAAAATTATCAGATAATTACACAAGTCCAAAAATGACACCTTTTGGTGTTCCAACACTCAAAATAAAATTCCAGTACTTGGTTTAAAAAAATCTTGTTGATAAACTGGAAAAATTAAAAAACATTTGTATTTTATCCCAGTTCAATAACACGAGACATTTCGTGGGTCCTTCTCGTGTCTCTCTGATATTCCATTTGCCCTTATGTACACTTGTAAAAACCTATGGGGATTTAAACATCACCCTCTGATGATAGAAGTTAATAAAGACTCTATAAGAACTAACTAGTCCATTTTGATGATTATATCAATGTCTATCATATCGATAAAATACAATTTCCATTCAAAAAGGTAATATCCTCTCTTGAGGGGAATGTCTGATAGTGGCGAACACCCTTTGAAAGGATACCTAAGGGGGTATCCAGCATCCTGATTCCATGATAGAACTCAATTTTTGGGCCCAGACTCCTGCTGATTTCCTCTGAACTGAATGAGGGATAAGCAATTGAATCAAATAAAGAATCCACTAAAGTGGAGGTTACAAAAATATTACCTTGTTTAGTAGATGGGTTCATGCTCTACTTATATGGCGTCGGTTGGACTGCATGTAACCATCATGTACCACGGCTCTGGTTCATTACCTGACATCCTTGAGCAAGACCAATCTAATACCACTGATAATCATAAGCCTAATTCGATTTATCTTGACTTCCACCTCATCCTGAACTATTAGCGGTATTCTAGCCACCTAACTGTCATCTCATGTCTAAGGATTATGTGAGGATCCCTACTCACTATTCTCTATCGGGTAATATTTGAATAAACACTATATATGGCCCATCTTGCCACAACCTCTGTATAATTCTAGATTCCATGGAAACTACATTTTAAGCATCCATAATGTTTTATATTGGTTCTATACATAAGAACTACTAGTGGTAGGTCCCTAACTACTGCTACCACCTCAAGATTCTTCAAAATGTGTGTTACACCCTGAAGAAGATCCACTCGAAGCCTTAGATGTTGAACCACCTTTTCATGCATCCTGAGCATCATCTGTATTTTTAATTTTTATAAGGTCTTAGTTGATGATTTTATAAATATTTTTCAACCTAAACACATTGAATTGTGATCGTATGGCATAACACTACCCATTCTCAAAACACATAGCAATCATTAGACCATTAGTAGCTAGAGAAGGAGTAACACGTCACTATTATATGGAATGATATGAGTAATCCAAAACTAACATGGTCCCCTACTACATGTTCTTGAACTCTCTAATCCATTCATCCCTCAATGACTGTGGGATTGAATAATCATAGAAGACATACCGGAAGTCGGCCCACACCATCACTCTATTTTGGCCTACCATGGTGATGACATCTGACCACCTCTTGGATATATCATGTAGCATGTAATAATCTAGCTTGACCCTCCCCTATGGAGGCATATATAGGTTCTTAATGACATAAAGGATCTCCTGGATCTATGACTCCATAACCAGTGGTCTTCCATCCCTCGAAAAGTAAGGTGTTGATGCTGCTGAATCTTATGAGTCAAATCTCCTATGCTTAGGGCAGGTTGCACTCCTCCATGAAAGTTAATCATCATATCCGGAAAGCCTCTCCAAAATGGGCGTTAGTGCCCAAAATAGGCATATGAGGAGGATCTACATGTGGATAAACTCGAAGAACACCTAGTGGTTCAATTCCCGCCGCCTCATGAACAAGATCGTCACTGCTATCTGGGTTTACGGCTAAAGGGATTTGTGGAGGAATTACACTACAATTACAAATTAATCTATTAGAAGGGAAATTGTTTTATAAGATTACTTTGAAGAAAAAAAGGATAGATACTAAATCCTTTATATAGGAATGAACATGCCTCTCTTCCTACTTCAAATGCTAAGACAAGATAATGGAACAGTTCAAACATGTCATGAGAATGGAAAAACACCACCTACCCACTACCAAGGATGGGTCAAGGTCATGTTTCTGTGTCAGACATGTGTAAGATAGTTTTTCATATGTTAAAAGTCATTCCCCAGTATAATGTATTCTCATTATAAAATTTATGTCATTTAAGTTGGATAAACATAATGACATGTCCTTTGTCATCCAATAAGGGCCCATACACCTTATACACCAAAAGATGACACACACTTGGTTTTCAATTTCATTTCAATTAAAGTTATCAATGTGATAATACAATTCTCAAATGGTTGCATGATCTAGAATTCTATTTTCTTATATATTAGTGTCCAATAAACTTATGAACCAAATAAAGGCACCAACTAACCCCACACCATTTTACAGTTGAAAACAATAAAACAAGTCATCATAATTATATATATAATGCATAAAACAATGAATAATAAATAATAAATGATTGTAGAAAATGTAATCATGACATAGAAAAATTGATGGACTATTCCTATTGTTCCTTTAGTGATTAATTTTCTAATAAATAACCCTCATTTCATTAGTTTGAGCGATAAAATAAAATTTCAACTATCATTAATATCAATAACGTCAAAAAAGAAGTGAAGTAGCTGGTGAAGAAATGATATCATTAGTAAATCGCCAAATCAATAACAGTAATCACTAAATCAATTTCCCCTTTCCCCATACATGGGATCACAACGACCATCCATGGTTTGGTACCCTGACTAATTACTACAATTCTCCAATCTTCTATTTCTCAAATAGTAAATCAGGAATGGAACATCATATGATACTACTTTCTGATGTCTCATAATGAGATACAACTTAACCCGTGTCCCAGGCTCGGTTGGATTCATGACCCATGTTGTATCTCCCCATAAACAAGGGGATGCAGACTAGATGTAGGGTAGTAATGGTAGAACATCATGGAGACTGTACCCCCATGTCAGAGAACACACCAGATGAAACACCAATATACAGCTGTGGAAGCATAACCAATCAGATAAATATAGTTAACATCAGAATCATATGTAGATATAGTGGGAGTATGAATAACTTGACAACATAGAAAAATGACCATAGGTAGTGTTTGATATATATTTTCATGCATGGAATGTTAGTAAAAAATGAACATAGAAACATTAAATATACATCCAAATAAATAAGTTAAAAAAATGAACAAAATAGATAAGCTTCTTCATAGAATCCCAAGCCTCAGCGCAATATTATTCTCCTAAGATCCAGCCTATTAGTATGAATCGTCATCCTGAAGAGTGGTGATATCCTCTAACCATACATATAGGAAAATAATATCCATGGGTACTAAAGGAGGCCCGAGTAGGGTGTGGGAAACACATCTCAGTAGGCCACCACCAATGATGTCTACGTGAAATTTGATTCAGCTCGCCCAAGTAAATGACATGCAGGTAATAACTATAAATAAGAAATGAAGAATAAATAAATAACTGCATCTCATCTACTTAAAGTACAATAGGAAAGTATACCTTCTTTAACCCATATCTTGTATGTCTGATCACATCACTCATAAACCTTTCATTTATATTATAATCAAATATATATATATATATATATATCTCTGTATATTTATTAAATATGGGAAGGATATAGATAAAACTCTCAGATATCCTAGTCTATGGAAGACCGTGACTTCTATCCTTAGTCAAATTCCTGGAGCTCTCATAGATTCTTGACAATTACACAATGGAGCTATCGCATCCCTCACCACCTCAAGGCTCTCACTATCCATGGGTCATCAAAAAGAATCTCTCAGAGTCTTCCTATTTCGGATCTCATTGTCCCATAACTCTATAGCCATATGGCATAATATTTAATATATAATGGGCATGAGGCACGAACCTCTCATGGCCTCATCAATTCCAAAGCCACGTAAGAGGAACATTTGTTGTCACATGTACCATACTTATGGAATGACATCATATGAATTTACATGTAATGCTTATGAAAGAATTTATACATATTCATTCGATTATTTTTAGGAGAATTAACTCAATACTTGTGCTCTAATTAATCAAGACATCTCAATCCCTTTACCAAAAATGGAAAACAAAATTACATGATCACAATCCATCACAAAGGACATGTAAAATAGTCACATGGTTAATTTGGAAATTCCAAACCAATGAGATCCAAACCTTCATGGGGTGTCCTGGGTTCACTAAAATAATCATGCTAAAATTGTTAAATTAATTTTAAAAAAATCCATGTAATATAAAAAATAATTTTACATTTCTATAAATTTTACTTAAATGTCCAATTTAGTTGGATCGCCCCTTGGGTATCCATATAGTGCATGGGTGGTGTCAAAACTCCAATTTTTTTTTAAAAAAACCTATTTCATCACAATATAATCAATTACAAATGAATGAATGAACACAACATAGGATATTGGAAAATCCTATTACATGGAACAATATAATAACAATGAAATGGCCAAAACTCCAATAGAAGACTATGTGACCACATACCATATGGTCGTAGATGACGCATTTATTGATATCGACATTAGATTCGAATCAGGTTGGAAGAGTTCTATGTTTTAGTCCAGCAACATGAAAATAGGGTGAATGAGCCTGCATCTAAAAGGTGAAATAGCTGGAGAACCTTACCAATGAAGGAGGAGGATATGAGGTTAGCCTTACCATGGTCTACCTGAAGCTTACTTTAGATCGATGATTGGTCACAAGATGGAGAATTAGAAAGAGATCAAAGAATCATTGTATTTGAGCTCAATGAAGAGTATATATATCTAGTTATATCCGAAGGAATCAAAGGAGAATGTGTAAATATGTAATATTTATGTGTGTGAAAAAAGGTTATTTTCCTCAAAACTAGGGAAATATAGTTTCTACTGACAATTTTGAAAACTGTATGAAAACTGTGCTATATTTATCTTCAACCTCATCCAAGGAAACACATATTATGTGCTTGGTTTACCAATCAGGGCACAAACTATGAGTGAAATCTCTGAAAATTTATGCAATAGGCTGCACTGCCATAGTCTTTGGTCTGCACAGTTTGCACTAACAATGCAACCCAGTGTTCAACCTATTTTTCAGTCATTCAAGCTCAAAACTATCCCTAAATTCTCCTCGAAACAACCCTAGGTTTTAGAACATAGTTTCTATACTCCAAAGAAAAATTAAAAGGGAAAATATCCATTAATATACACCTTGGTAAAAAGTTGGGTTGTTAGGCTTACAATATATTAAACCTCACAAACACATGTTTTCCCCTCATAATGACCATAAATTGTTTGCATATCCTTCGAATTCTATCTATGATAGTGTGAAACACTAAGTATATGTTGGGTGTCGCTTCACATGAAACACCAGATGGACTAAGTCACCCCATTAGTCATAGAATCATGATTTTAAACTACCTAGAACATCCCTTCTATTCCTATAAATGTAAATTTAATATTCCTGAATCTCATTTTACATTATTTATGTACAAATAAATGTCATTTAATATTGAGATTTTATTTGCATTTATGATACATAAATTATTATATAGCTTATTTTTTCAAACATATATATGAATATATTTTTTGAAAACCCTCTTTCATCATCCTCACCATACATCGCTAAAATTATTTTTCGACTTTATTCGTTCATGAAAAATTTCTATATTGATTCGTCAACATCACATGACTTTAATCTATGGGATATTTTGTATCCTTTCATGATAGGGCTCCACCATTTGGGGTTCTTTTCCAACCACACAACACTCAGTACGTTGTATGGATTTAATCATATTAAATTATAAATAATGATGAATAGGTATTCAATATGAAGCCCAAATACATATGCCTTATCACTTACACCATTTCTTACTTCATATCATTTTTTATTGAATTTTCCTTTCCCTGGTGTCTATCAAGGTAAGGAAATCATCTAATAGAGATTGTAAAAGTCATATAATCATGAAATATAACTCGTTCAGTCAATGAATTACGACCCCAAATACTTTTAACATATACCCATTAATTCTCAAAATATCATTCAACCCCCAGTAAAAATTATGCTTCACCCCCACCTATAGTAATTTGAACTACATCACTTACATTATATGGTCTATGGGCTTCAATTGGGAACCAAATTCCATTTAGGGTAGATATATCTGGATTGGATTTCATTGGCTTTTTTCATGTTTTCCTCTCCCCTTATTCAATACAAGATACCTCATAACTATGTTTGATGATAAATTATATTTATAAATAGAAAAATAAATTTTAGACACACTATTTTACATTAAAAAAATTCCCAATAACCTTTTATAATTGAATCAAACTACATAGTCTAGTCCCAAAGACATAACATTTAAAAGAAACAATATTCTATATCCTCAAAAAGTGGATTTCTTTTCTAGTTTTAGTATTCTACCATTCACACTTATAAATACATATAGATTATATTTTTATTCCCCATTATTTTTAGTTAGACCTATATCTCTTATCTTTGCCCCAACTCCTTATTTTCTATCTTCTTCTCCTTTTCTCAACATATCAAGCTTAATTTTCAGGTCTCATTTACCTCCTACAGAACATGGAGATCTTAAAAACAGATGAAAGTGGTGTAAGATATACAACCCTAATATCCCACTCCAATTTGTTATACACATTATGGCCTTAAAATATTTTCATCCCTTTTTTTTAAATTAGATCTTGGGTTTTTCCACCTCATGCCATGTTGTTATTTTCCCAAATAATTTTGGAGTAGCCTATGTTTTGGTCTCATCATCATGAACTAAAATTAATTACATTATATATATGAATCTTCAGGTCCATAAACCCCAAAAACATTCTATTCAATGTTTTGTGACCTTAATTCATATCCGTCAATAGTTAAACTATAATAACATTAAACCACCCGATGTTAATCCAATGAAGGCCCATTGAGATTAAAATACAATAGGGGTGTGTTGGGTAGAATTAAATTGTCTATGTTCTTTTTTTTCTCTTTAAAAAATGGGAATATGTTGGGGAAAATCTAAAAGGGTAAATATATTATAGGACATTATATCTGTATCCATAAAAATTCTAGCTACACATGGTAGACATATTGGTGCTAATAAAATTATTGGTAATACCTACAGACTATTCTTCATGGCCCTCACTTTTGATGTAAAAAACATATTATTTTTTTCTTACTATTGGAAAAATAGCTACATGGTCTGGTTCTATGTTCCATAACCATAAAAGGAATTCCCCCATTGACTACGAATCATGTCCTTAAAATTTTTATTCATTGATTGGGGTATTTCAATAGTGGAATTAATCCTATAATTCTTGTAAGGTCTCCCCCCCCTCGATGCCATTTAGATATCCCCCATTAAGTTCTATGTATCATGGTAATAAATTGCATGACCTTTCCCCTTGAGACAATCTAAATAATCATTTGGATCTCTAATTCTATTAAGATATTATCTGTTTTTGTTTCCATACAGACGATATCCCCCTTGATCTACGATCCATTATTATAATGTAGAAGCACTGCATGGTTTTATATAGATGACCCTAAGCTCCTCAGTATTATTGACTAAAAAATTAATTCCTAAATACTACCAGAACATATTCTAGGGACATTTCTTGATTTATAAAATCCTGATGCTTGTTATACCATGTCATTATGCACAATGAAAGAACATATATCTATAGGGTTCATAAACATCTATTTGTGACTTTTCCTATTATTATCCACACTTTTTATTCCATGAGTTTAAATTTACCTATCAACACATCATTTAAAAATGTAATACCTATGATTATGGTACAAAACTCATACTGATAGGCTCCTATCAATGGTATATATCCCAAAGGATTCATGAGAGAAACTTTATAGCCCCCATGTTTCAATATTTTTATCAGTTATCAATCATAATTTATTTTTCTATATTTTTATTAATATGTTGGTAGAGCATTAACAATTTCGAGGTTATATTCTCATATATATTCTTATGTTGGAATAAAGGACCTTCCTATGGACTCATAACTTGTTGATATCCCAAATTAGATGGGTTATCCCAATGGTTGACGGATCATTAACACTTTGACCCATTCATATTTGGTGGTACTCTTATATTTCATGAGTATCCACTATTAATCAATGCTTTCGACACTGAGCGTGATTCATGTGGCCTTGTGGGCTTTAGGTTGGTTTTATTTGATTAATAATTAGGTGAACCTGATTTCCATCTTCACCTAACAATGATAATCATTATGTTTTGTGATATTTTCCAACAACATAAAACCTAACATTTTTATATCACAAGAATTAAAACAACATGATATCTTGGTCATTGTATGTAATGACCCAAAATTTCATTAATGAAAATTCATATTGATCTGATTAAATGTATTATTATGTAAAATGGTTATATAAAATATACACCTCTTTTGTTTTTTTTTTAGAGTTTTCAAAATACCGTTATGAATTGTAACCATTTTTAATATAATAGTTGAACATTGATCACTTGATTAGAATAAATATAGAGATCTCACAAATCCAATTTACACAGAAAAAGGATGTGATGACCTCATCCAGTAGACTTTCCCCATAGGAATCCCATTTCTCAGAGCTCAAAAAGTAGGTGGTTTAATTGGGCTTTTCTCCTGACCATGCCCAATTCGAGCTTCAATATGTTAAGCTTGAACAGAACTGCCTATGGGGGAAGTGGAAGTTTATAGAGATTACCACCTGAGCGATGTTATCTAAGCCACCCCAAGATTCTGTCACCATTGTACACCTTACCCTAAGGCCTTACGCTAGAGTTATAAGGGGTTATGTAACATGAACATAACACTATTATTATGTGAATTAATTTTGTATATAATAATGAATACACATTAATTTTATTACTATTACATTGTAAATAGTTTTTCAAGAAGAAATAGTATTTTTAGTTAATATTCAACTATGGAATCTATTTTGATAAATTAATGGATTTTTTTGTTAAATAATATTTTAATAAAATAATATTTTTATTACATTACAATTTCTTATTTATAAATGATCGTATAATTTCAATGTATACAATTTTAATTTTTATTAAGGGTTTAATGCTGTTTTTGTCAAAACCCAAGATTTTTTGATAAATTTCAAATTTTTAAAAGAGAAAAATCACAAATTAAGAAAAATATTTAAATAATATCATTATCATTTATTTGAATCAGGATGTCGAAATAACTCAATGGGAAACGTTTCATAATTTTCCGAGACAGTTGAATTTTTGGGTAAAAATTTAATACTGTTTAAATATATAATGTGTTTTAGGACATCCAAAAGACCCAATAGTAATGTAATAAAATATTATTTTTGGCCAATATATGTTTTACCATTAAAAAACTAGTATTAATCTGTTCATACGCTCGGTGATATGTAATTATAAAAATTATTTTTAATAAGAGAGTACTATTTGTAATAGTTGTGAAGAAATAGTAACATTTAATGTATTTTAATCACAAATAAATGGTGAATAATTTTGAAATATAAGTGACTCCAATAAGAATACAACATTATAATATTTCAAATAAGACAGGTTAATTATAAAGTGAAAAACATTCAAATAGTCATGGATACAAACCCCACTTCTATATAAACATCATTTAGGAAAAAAATATTGCATAGTGGGAAAAACATTGTTCAAGGGAATTTACTTAAGGATGTGTTTTTATAATAAATAATATGAGATGTGTAGAGGAATAATTATAATACATAATGAAAAAACTATTGTCCACAAACAGAGATGTTGTGATGTTTAGACTTGGATAAAATTTTCAGCCAGTAGAAGATGTTCTGAATTTCAATCCGCAACTATTCCATAAACATAATATTTTGTCTTCTCTTAATCCTTTGTATAGTTTTTAAGTAACACATGAATCAACTGTTGATATAGTGACCATTGTAGATACCTTTTAATCGCTTCATACAAACCATATAAAAGCTTATTAGAACAATTGTCACAGTTATCATGGCGATCCTTCGTTATTTGAAAACATGAATTGATCCCCCTATAATGAGAAATTACAAAAAATCAGATCCATGAAAATAAAAGATGAGATATTAACATATTAGATAAAATAAAGGACATATCACATAGCCTGATCGATCTAGGAGGGTATAGGAATAACACTGTTGTGAATTATTCATGGTGATAAGTATTCTTTGACTTTCGGAAAGTGTAATTTAGAAACATCAAATTGGTTTCATATTCCATGGTACTCAAGAACCCAGAAATAATAGGTACCTTTCTAAGGTGTAGTTCAGGCGTTCTAGTGGAGATACATTCTAGTTTGATATCGTTTACATCTATTTTGTGGGGGTAGTTCAGGAATTCTGGAGGAAATACATCGCATCAGTAGGACATCATATATTTCTAAAAGCATAAAGACATTCACTTCAACTCCCTTGTAATCACCTAATTGAATCGCTGGTTACAGCAGAACAGACATCAATGAACAGACACTGATTCAATCAATAGCTAATAGTGGAGCGGGTTTTGGAAAAAGTGAATCTGGATATATGCACATGGAATAATGGGTTGGAGAGGGGTCATGCCAATAAAGGATATCTTATTCAATCACGCCCTTGGTCTAAAGAAAGAAACGGTGCATGAAAAAACTCATTCTGTTAATGTTACTTCTTTTTTCATTCAATTAGAAACATTTCTATCAATCAAATCCTATTATGACACCCTTTCAACAAAAACAATTTCATCCATGCCTTAATACATAACCAAGGTTGATTAGAAAAGAGAAGTTCATCCTATTACAAAAGTTTCAATAATTTTTATTAACTTCATCTTTTAATTTCAATCACATTCAGTACGCATGCTTTCATTAAAAAAATAAATTATCATATGTTACATTGTTATAAATCATGAATATAAATGAAATTTTTGCAGTGATTTGAATGTCATACCATGCCACAGTAGAGAATAAGTCTTTATTCATGATGATGGTGATGAAATCAAGTCACTGCTTCAAGCTACATAACAGAAATATGTGATGGAAAAAACTGTAGAATAATATTTATTGTAAAACAAACTGATTACTGAAATATATTTTACAAAAATGATCCAATTATCAAAAAATATGACTTTTCTCAAATGATATTTCATGAATGGGGGAAAACACAAAACAGTAGTGAATTAACACCTATCAATTCTAAAAAATTATTAAATAAAAACCAATATAGTTTAGAATTTTCAAAGATAAATGATTTCCTTAAGATGATTAAAAACAGAAAATTTCGGGCATACCAAACATGTTTAGATTATTCTTTTTATAATAGAATATGTAAAATGAATATAATACTAAGAAAAAGAATAAATAAATTAAAATAATAAAAATTTTAGAGACAGTAAATGTACTAGAAACTGAAATCTACTTCAACATTAACAGATATACCCACTTATATGGATGTAGGAAAATGAAATAGTTAAGATATACATGGATGATAAGAGTCGGCATCACTGTGAGGGTGGAGGACGACTGAGAGTATGACCTAAACCTGTTCGAGTCCACTGTAGACAGTTGTGTGGAGTGGTTGGACACGAACGAACCTGCCTTAGTGGTGTATATTTGTTTTAGCAGCCCAGTGAAGTATGGGTAGGAGTAGATAGAGGAGCTGTCATTGGGGAAATCCAATCTTTTCATAATTGTATTTCAAAAACTTAGTAAACAACAACACACCAAAAAATAAAAAGAATTAATTTCACAATATCTTGAATTAATATTACTAAAATACGTTCACTTTGACATTGTGCTGAAACTAAAAAATCCCCGTATAATTCACAGCCTATTGAAAGAATCTAGCCTCAAACCATTGTAAAAAAATCAGATTCCTTCTACCCACATTTTCATTAGAAACTTGATTTTTAAACATCATTATGACTGAGGTATTGTGATAAAAAATTAAAGAAACCCCTCCTTGAATAAAGTGATGTAATTCATGAACTAAATGACACAAATTCAGCTTATATGATAAATAATCTTTTAAAGGACTGTTTCTCGCCAGTTTATATTATTTAATCACTTGGCCTTTGATGAAAAAAAGGGCTTAGATAAATTATAGTTGAATTTACTAAAAGTGTGATAATACTCTTCCATTGTTTCTTCATGACTAAAATTGAACACAATTTTACCATAAAAAATAACCAAATTCTTTTAGTCATCATGCTCCCTATCATAATTACATTGTAAAACCAAATGGTTTTAGACTTTCTTATTTATTGTAAAATAAAACATAATTTATTTTGGAGAGGGGAATAAATAATTTAGGTTGAAGTGGAACCATGGCTAGGTGACACGTAGGAAGAATCCACCCATATTTATTTTATATAATTGATGTCAAATATATTTTTAATAACTATTATCATAAATGATAAATACATTAAATATTTCGTTAGGTTTCATGAAAATATGGATGCTTTCAAACCGGGTTAGAAATATAAAGGAATTACGCACAAATAGAAGTAATACTAAAACAATGAAATTCAATTTAGTGGACAAATTATATTCCAATAGGGTATATTGATGAAAATAATATTACATTAGAAAAAAAAAGCAGTAAGAAATTCACCTAGAAAATATACCTATACTAAAATAGTTCCATAATCCATCCGCAGATTTCATGCAGCCTCTCCAAGATACATAAGCTAGAATATTATTCATAAACATGAATTATATAAAGATAATTCTACTCTGGAGATGCATATGAAAAACATGTACAACAAAAGACAATAATAAAGAAACATGAATGATTAACAAATCATTACAGTTGTCAATTTTTCTAGAGATGGGAAATGTTCACATGCATGAAAAAAATGTAGTAGTTTAAAATATACTTCTATTAGTGAAAAGAATAAAAGTTTTATATTTACTAAAATCAAAAATTCAATATAAGAAAAGGGGGAAGTGAGATAAATGTTTTTGATCAAGGGATTCAACCATTTCATGTTCCACTCTACATGCTTTCATGACATACATAAATAAAATAAAATAAAAAATAGTTAAACAGAGTAAATTTATACCGAATGTGAAAAACATAATTACTCTCTCTACCCATTTTCATCAATAGGTTTAACATATTCCATGTTCAATAGAATAATAAAACAGAACACATGTTACAGTAAATACAAGGTGAAAAAAATATTCCATGTACTTACAATAGGAGATTCAGAAAAGAGAAAACTTCTTAAGCTTTGTTCTAAAATAAAAGGAAACATTCCCTGAATTGTCATATACAATGCTCACTCTCATATCTCGACCTCTTAAATCCATCACAAGAAATCCAATTATAAAATATCAACCAAACTAATCCTTGTGAAGTGTTCTCTATGCAACCTCAAATTACAAAAGGGAAAATCATATCAACTAGTTAGTCCAGGTTCCAAGATCATTTTTCTATTCATACAACAATTAGATTTTGAGATATAGTAATGGATGATATATTTTATTTCCACTATACCTATTTAATTAACACTTTTTATAGTAGTGTGATGTGACTCTAAATGAAATGGAGGAGTACACCAACCTGATAACATGGAACTCTAAAGTGGGTTTTTCCAGTTAGTTAATGTTCCTTGATCATAAAACATGACATTAAAGTATCTCTCTCATTATTTTGGGAAAACAAAATATAAATAATAGGAAAAGGATATGGAAAATTAAGAATCACATATTACCATTTGTTATATTCCAACTAAATTGACATAATCAATTAAAATATTTGAAAACAAAGATAAAACCAATGAATAACTTCCGAAAACATAAATAATGGAAAACATCGTGTAAAAATTTGAATTATATATGGATAAATTTAATCATAAAATGGTGGATGAAATGAGATGAAATTCATAAAATATTTACAAATTATTTCAAAACATCCTCACAACCATTTCTAAATGGGTTTAAAAAATAAAAAAAGAATACTTGAAAACATGATCATTCATATCCTTCTAAAAGCAATCAATAAAGGAAATGAATAACTTAATGAATGAATGACAATAAAACCTTTTAGAAGGATTCATCCATACCATTGACAATACATCGAATCCTTTAGGAACAATATTTACTCATTGTCGATGTCGCACCTCCTTAAAAACATTATAATTTCATGTCACATACCTGAGAAAAAAAACTCATACCATCAAATCATATTCATCTAGTTCAATTTAAGCTAGCTTAAAATAAAAAAAGATCAATGGAAATGAGAGCAATTCATTTTGAAGTATCAAAAGGTGACCTTGCTTGATGAAAAAAAAACATTTTGAATTGAACATTTCTGTAAAGGAAAAAACAACCAAAACAACTCATATCTTCCCATCAAATCCAAATTCAAGTGATGTCAAGTAAATCTAAAAAAGAATATGATTATCGATGTATCATTAAACCTATTAGTTCTAAAAAATATATAATTGATTAGTTCTTAACCATGAGTCAAATTGAGATGAATAATTAATGGTAAAAAAACAACATGATCAGACCTCCCTGAGCCATAAATTATATGGGTCTCTTATGTTTAACCTCCTCTGTGCATGTAAATCAAAGACAACCATTCAATAATACCATGCACATTCATGTGTATTTAACTGATTCACTATGTGAGGATGATAAATATAATCCTATATATTTTAATTCTGAACCTGAATATTTAAATATTGAAATAAATATGAGCCTACATATTTAAATTTTTAATACATATACGTTACACAAATAATGGATCTAGGAGGATAAATAAAATGGAACATGATGTTGTCTTCAACCAATAATAAAATGAATTCATTAAAATGATAATAGACTCAACCATGAATTCAAATCTATGCAGAGAGTCGTCGATCTTTCCCAAACCTAAATAGCATGGTTAAATCCATAAAATATCAAACAAATAAGGAGATTGTATTAGCTTACATAAAATATCATTATTCTATTACCAAGAACAAACATTAACTGAACAATCACATTCCCATGCAAGAAACATTATCTTCATTGTGAACCAATTTCCTATCACCGATGCTACCTCTTATGATGATGAAGGTGTTGCTAACGAATCATGTTGTAGAGATCCTCGAACCCAGATTGAGAGTCACTTACAACCAATCTTTTTAAATAACTTCAACTCTATTCCAACAGTATCATCTTGAGGAAGACTGAAATCCACTGTGATTTATGGTCACCACTATTTAATCATAGGAGGCATAGGATACAGATTTGATGGATCCTGAAATAGAGGATGTGGAGAAGGCTCATGTAGAGAAGGCAATGGAGATGGAGCAGGCTAACACAAAAAATGTGAAGGATGCCGAGAAGAAAAATTCAGACACGATAGTTGAGGAGGTAGATGTATCCAAACATAGAGGCTGGAATGATGAAGAAGTGAAGGTAAATCTCGAGGTGTAAATCTATGAGAGTCAGGGGGAAGGTGACCACTAAGGGTATGGAATAGAAGGAAGAACCAAAAACCTAATACATAGTGATGACTCGAGGCAGCGTAGTGAGATGTGTTTAGGTTTGGAGGTAGAATAAGAGGGGAATCATGGAGTGGAGTGGTGATGGGTGGAGGGGATAACCGGAATGGGGGTGGGAGAAGGGAATCAGGGAGGGGAAAAAGAACCCAGAGGTTTTCGGGGGGGGATTAGGAACTGGAGAGTGGGGAGATGGGATTTGGGGTGGGGTTTCAGGGTAGGGTAGCATAAGGCGGAGGTAAATCCCAATCAAGGGATGGAAAGCGGGATAATTTTCAAGATTTGGAGGGAGGAATAGAGAAATGAAGGTGACGTGGAGGCATGGGAAGGTGACACATTATCAAGGAGAAACCTAGTTTAGTATAGATAATAGACTTGATTTTAGGTTTGCATGATTTATTTTACAAAGCCTTAGTGGACCCTTCAAGACTTATAAAACATTTTATCTTTTTAAATTGTTTTCTTTGAGAGTGTGACTCACCTCCAAATAAAAAACACTAATATTTTATGAAGTTTGGCCATTTGAATTATAAAATATTGTTTTAAAGTCCTCTTTAAAAAAACATGAGAAAAAAACCATGGTATGGTCTATGGTTTTTATTAGTTTAATGTGGGGTGTCCAAATCCTAAATAATACAGAATTCCCTCTCATTTCCTATATAAACCCACCCAATCTACCACTTCCTCTTTACTCAAAGCCATTGGATTTTGCCCAACCTATTACCTCCTCTCTCTTTAATCATACCACGGAACCCCAATCTCCCATGAACCCTCTCTCAGGCCTCTCCCAAACCTTTTGGATCACACTTCAATGTAAGGGATTTTCTTCTTTCCTTCGTCAGGTCCAAGATTCCTTATATATTTATGCCCTTTTATTTTAAATTATAAATGTTGGGGTATGATTTCAAACCTCCCCCATTCTTCCTTCCTTATATTTTTAATGATGATATACCTATTTCTCTCTCATTTGTTCCTCTAATGTAAACCCATTACCATGCCAAAATTCTATAAGGAATTTATCTCTCTTCATTTACATTCCACCAATTATTTTGTATTATGAATCTAAAATTCCATTACTCATGTTGGGGAATGTATCTATATGACCCCCTTACATTACATTTAATGTGCATATGATGATACACCCCATTCGCTCTCATCAACCATTTTTATAAATGTTTATTTCTTGCCATTATGCTGCCGAAATTGCACCGCGATTTCCAAACCAAAGTCATTGTGTAGTGAATACCAAGCTCATTTCTCTATCAAGGGTATTCAACTTTATGCTCATTTACTTATTGATTATCAATTTCTAGGTATAAATTACACATTCTTTTATCATGTAATAAATTATTATCTTTGATGAATCCATATTTTATGATCTATGTGGCACACTTACGCATGGAATGAAGTGTTTAAGAAGGGTGTACCTTAATAGTGCTCTAATGCATTGAGTAAAGATTAGTAACAAGATACATCAAGTAAAATGAGGATTTAGTCATTCTAATTCATTGTAAATGGGGATTTACTCATTCTAATTCATGTGCAATTTGGGTTTACTCAAGATCCATGTGTAATGAGCCTTTGATCCTGCTAATTCCATGGTTAGTGTTGTTGCAACATTTCCATGTTATGATAACAATGATATATCAAGCCTTTATGTTCATGTTATTTTATGCTCCATTGATATTCATATTTCCTAACATGTATTGTATTTTTAATATTATGCATCTTTTTCTCCATTACTGGGCTTTATAGATCACCCCTTTCACATTTATGTCCTCAGGTTATACCATGCAATGCTAAGTATGAGGGAACATCGTGATTTTGAAATGAAAGTTTTTAAAAAATATATTTTGTGTTTTATGTCATAAGTTGTTATGTAATGTTCCTAATCCTCAAAGACACTAGACCTCTCGATCTTCTATGTTGTATTAAATTAAATTTCATGTAATAAATTATGTTTAAGTTCGAAATAAAAGTAGGGTTGTAAAAGTTGGTTTCAGAGGATATGTTTTGTTATTTTTGGGATTAGGCTTAGAAATCCCAAGTGAATCCTCACAGAAAATACTTAGTATAATAAAAACATCCCCAAATTTTGGTGAGTTTTGAGTAAGTGGATTATCAAGAAAATACATACTTGCCTGGATACGAGTAGGTTGAGGTGCCTCTGGCATAGATGTACATTGATGTGAATACTCGGACAAGGAGTTTCAGGCTTGACTTAGGGTATCCGAGTACACGACAATGTTCCTTACTAAATTCTTGGTTACAACACTACTGGTGGATATTATTTGGTAAATTCACAAGATTTCTATAAACCATTGTTAAAGGAATTAAAAGAAATAATACTAAGAATATATGATCGAAATTAAATCATGGATAAAATATATTATGCATATAGATTCACAAGATAAGGAAATAAAAGTTATTTATAATTAATTCATTTTATACATTGATTTCCCTTTATGTTTTACCCATAAAATTCCTTTTATTCCATTCAATGGATAATAATAGGAGGACTCGAGCTAACAACCTATGAGAAGACCAATGTGACCACTGTTCTAATGAGATGTCCAATCCAATCAGAGAAAGAATAACAAACATTCTCACGATACGCTCTTAGTTAACTTAGGATTTGAATAGAAACATGGATCAAGAAGAACGTTCAACCCCCCCCCCCCCCCCCAAGAAAGAACAAGTCACTATCGAGAGCTTTATGAGACACATGCCTACTACTTTTAATGGATCATCTAATCACTCAATTTCCACATAATGGATCAACTCCATTGAAAAGATCTTCTCCATCCTTCAATGTCCCGAACAAGAGAATGTTCTTATGGCTTCTTATCATTATGGGGGTGAAGCCAATAAATGGTGGACATTGACCAAAAATAAGAATCCTGAGGATGAGATTGAAGTGTTGGAATGATATTATTTCTAGAAAATGTATTTTGATAAATATTTCCCATTCACCCTCTAGATTAAGATAGAAAGGGAATTATTTTCAATCAAGAGAAAATATGAAGAATCCATCAGAGCGTACAATGAAAACATCTGAAGGATTTCACAATACACCTCTGACTTTTTGGTACCCCCAAATATGAGGTTGACTACTTCTTTGGTGGGCTAAAACCTAGCCTATGGAAAGCCCTGGCGATCTGTGACTTGGAAAGGTATGTGGAAATTGTCTGATGTGCCCTCTAGGTCAAAACGGGGATCATAGAATCTTAGGGGTATAATGGGTATAATAAGAATAAGGTGGAATTAAATTCCAGTAGTCTGATGGATAAATCCTATAGTGATATGAAATTCCAGCACCCCACTTGCCAAAGGTGTGGAAAGAAGTGCCCCAGAAATTTCTTCAAGGGGATGTGGAAATACATTATGTGGTGAAGAGAAGGACTCAAGATATTAACTATAGATAAGAAAAACCCACCACTGCAATAGAGGATAGGAACACTCCATTCAACTCTCAACGCATTGTTCATTGCTTCAACTAAAATGAACTATGGAACCTTGAAAATTAGTTCCCTAAGTCAACAATTTTCATAGGCCACCAAAAACCTTCATTGCAGAAAGGGTGATATTATTCCATCACTACCGCCGAAGTGGAACCCAACAAAGAAGTGGTGACATGTAAACTAGTTATTCCTTCATGAATGGAGAACATACTTTTTGATTTTGGCTCTATGCAATCTTTTGTATCCCCAATGTTTAGTAGAACAATCCCAACACCACCAAAAATCATGGAAGTAAAGATGTCGATGAGTACGGAAAATGGTTCAATCATTAAATCCAATGAATATAACGCCTCCCATGTCATAATTTGTGGATTTAAAATCCATAATAACCTATTAATACTCCTTCAAGTGGAATTTGATTCCATTCTTGGAATGGATAATCCTTCCCTATATAGATCCAACATAAATTTTTGTGAGAGGGAAATCACTCTTTATATAGAGAATTGACACCCAATTCTATACAAGTTCATGGAGGAAGATGAATCTTATTTAGCACCATCATCACAAGAGTGGATTTTACTTCCCTATGATCACACTTATCTATCTCAGATTATTGAGTATAATGGAGAAAACATCCTTGAAAACATGCCTATTATGTTAGAATTCGCTGATGTGTTTCCCGAGAGATTGCCTGGTCTTCCTCTTAGAAGAAATTATACCTGGTGAATTTATAATATCCAAGACTCTATATAGAATGGATGTTTTGAAGCATAAGGAGATAAAAAAACAACTACAGGAGAATATGGATAAAGGGTTTATATGCCCAAGTGCTTCACCTTGGGGTGCCCCACTCCACTTCGTCAAGAAGAAGGAAGGGTCAATGTGTCATTTCATCAATTATCCTGAGCTTAACAAAACCATGATAAAGAAAAAGTATCATATGCCTTGAATTAATGACTTGTTATATCAGTTTCATAGAGCACAATACTTCTCCAAAGTATAATTATGGCTGGGATATTATCAAGTAAGGGTAAAGAATAACGATATGCCCAAGAATGCTTTTCCATACAAGATACGGGCACTAAAAATTCATAGTAATTCCTTTTGGACTCAATAATGCTCCATAGATATTCATGGACTTGATGAATATTGTCTATTGAGATTACCTCAACACATATTTGGTAGTCGTCATCGATGATATTCTAATATACTCAAAAACCAAGGAGGATTATGAGGAGCTTCTGAGAACTGTACTGCTGACCTTGCGAAAGGAGAATCTCTATGAAAAGTATAGAAAGTGTGATTTCTTTTTGAATGAGGTCTCATTCATGGGTCATATTTATCACATGAAATGGGGTATCTATGGATATATCCAATAAAAATAAAACTTAGGGTTTTTTCGAGGCCAAAATTGGTAACATATATTCGTAGCCTCTTGGGGATAGCTGGATATTATCGCCGATTTGTAAGAAATTTCTCAATATTGTCCCAACCTCTTACCAAGATAACTCAAAAGGGACTCAAGTTTTCTTGGAGTGATAAATGAGAAGAAAGATTCAAGGAGATAAAGAGGAGGCTTATGACCGCGCTGTGCTCACATTACCCAGAAGTGGTGAAAATTTTGTGGTATTTAGCGATGTATCGAAGAAGGGTGTGGGGGTGTGTTGATGAAAAATGAAAAATTCATTGCCTATGCTACAAGGAAATTGAAGGTTAATGAGAAGAACTATCCAACACATGATCTGGAGCAGGCTATAGTGATCTTCGCTTCAAATATTTAGCTGCATTATCTCTTTGGGGAATAGTGTGAAATATATACAGACCACAAAAGTGTCAAGAATATATTCACACAAAAATAGTTGAACACGAACCAATGAAGATGGTTAAAGCTGATTAAAGGCTATGACTGATCAATCCATTACCACCCTGGGAAAGAGAAAAAGGTTGTAGATGATCTAAGAAGAAAGGACCATACAATTCTACCAATGACGAGAATTGAAAAGGAGCTAATCGTCTTAGATTTGGAGAGGGGGACATGGGAATAATTAAGGGAGGAACCTCATCAATCCTTTCACAAACTATTTATCAACTGTCTCCTTTGAGAAAGTTAAATGATCCTCAAAATGTTGACATGAGAATTCAGAAGAAAGTGGAAGCTATTAGAATAGGGAAATCCTCAGAGTTCAATGTTAATGAAGAATGAATTGTGACATTTTGAAAAAGACTATGTGTTCCATAAAGTCTGGAGCTGAAGAAAGAACTTTTTCATGATGCCCAAAGTTCGAATTTTTCTATTCTCCTAGGAAACACAATGATGTACTAAGATATCTGAGATAATTATTTGTGGGATAACATTAAGTAGTAGATCCCAGAGTATATATCAGAGTACATTGTGTGTCAGAAATTGAAGGATGAGAGGAAGAAGTCTAAGGGGATGATGAAACCATTACCCATACCAACAATAATGTGGGACAAAATTACCATGGACTTTGTTAAATGAATTTTAAGGAAATCCAGAGGAAAAATTCTATATGTGTCATTTTGGATTATCTTACAAAGATAGGTCACTATATTGCGAATCGGGAGGACTTATCATTGGATAAACATGCACAGATTTACATCAAAGAAGTGGTAAGGATGCATGGAGTACCACTATTTATTGTATCTGATCATGATCTGATATTCATATCAATGTTCTAGAAAAGTATCCAGTATGCTCCAAGCACTAAACTGAACATCAGTATGGCATATCATCCACAAACTAATAGACAATCTGAACAAAATATTCAGACACTAGAAGATATGTTAAGTTCATGTTAAATGGACTTCAATGTAGGATGGGACCGACAAATGAAACTTGTTGAGATCTCATAAAATAACATCTTTCCTTCAAAAATCAAAATGTCTCCTTATGTATCCCTTTATGGAAAAAGGTGTTGAACACCCGTGTGTTCAGATGATGTCAGTAAGAGTAAGCTACAAGGACTTGAAATGGTTGAAGAAATGGTGGAGAAGGTGAAAACAGTTCAGTAGCATATCAAGGCAGCCCAAATTTGACAAAAGAGATATAAAAATAACTGAAAAAGATACCTTGAGTTAAAATTTGAAGAAATGGTATTTATATGCATATTTATGATGAAGGAGGCCTGAGGTTGGGAAATAAATGGAAGTTAATACCTAGGTACATCGGCCCCTTTGAGATTCTTGATCGTGTCGGGGCTGTGGCCTATCGACTATCACTTCCGCCTACCATGAACAAAGTACATGTTGTCTTTCATGTATCCCTCTTAAAAAAGTAAATACCAGACCATTCACATGTACTATCATCAGATGTAGTAGTGTTAGATGATTATATTTATTACAAGGAGAAACCAGTGAAGATCTTAGATTGCACATAAAAAGTTCTTCGAAATTAGACAATTCCTCTCATTAATGGGTTGTGGAAGAACCCAATGTTTGAGTAAGTGATTTGGGAATCAGAAGAAGTGATGGAGCAGATTACCTGCATCGATTTTAGTGTGGGAAGAATAAATTTCGAGGGTGAAATTTCTTAAGGGGGGAATATTATAATGACCCAAAATTTTATTAATGAAATTTACTCTTGATATGATTAAATGTATTATTATATAAAATGTTTATATAAAATATACACTTATTTGGTTTATGTTTTTGGATTTTTTAAAATACCATTAATAATTTTGAACGTTTCTAATATTGTTGTTGAACAGTGATAACATGATTTGTATAAATATAGAGCTTTATAAAATCTAATTTACCCAGACAAAGGATGTGAGGGCCTCAACAAGTCGACATCCCCCATATGAAGTGAATTTGATGGATCTTGGAAAGGAGGTAGCATCATTGGGCTTTGCCCTTGACCAAACTTGAGCCGACCATCAATATGTTAATCTTGAATGGAACAAACTAAAAGAGAAGTAGAAGTTAATAGAGATTACCACCCAAGCGATGTTATTCGAGCCACCCAAAGAGTTTGTCACCACCATGCACCTTACTATAAGGTCGCATGCCAATGTTATAAGGGGTTAGGTAATAAGACCTTAGAACTATTATTATATTCATTTTTTTGTGTATAATAAATAATATACATTCATTTTATTATTGTCACTATGTAAATAGTTTTTAAATCACAAATAGTAATTTTGGTTAATATTCAACTAATAAATATATTTTGATAAATGAATGGATTTTTGAATTAAATAATATTTTAATAAAATATTATTATTACTAAATTACTTTTTATTATTTATAAATTATCATTTAATTTTTATGAATACAATTGTGATTTTATACTGGTTTGAAGGTTGTTTCTGGAAAACCCCAAGAATTTTTTATAAATGTTAGTTTTTAATTTAAAAGTGAAATTATAAAATTTAGAAAATTATTTGGATAAAATTAATATTATTTTTTTTGAATCCGGACATTGAAATTATACGAGGATTAATTTTGTATAAATTTCTAAGACAATTGAATTTTAGGGTAAAAATTAAATACTGTTTAAATATATAATGTGTTTTAAGACATCATAATGACCCAATAGTGATGTAATAAAATACTATGTTCGGCGAATATATGTTCTAAAATTAAAATAATGTGATTTTAGTTATGTTTGATTTATTTTACAAAGCCTTAGTGGACCCTTCATAACTTATAAAACATTTTAGATTTTTAAATTGTTCTCCTTGGGAGTGTGACTCACCTCCACATTAGAAAACATATTATTTTAAGAAGATCATCCATTGGCCTTATAAAAATATTGTTTTACACTCCCCTTGGTAAAAACCATGTGAAAAACCATGGGCAGGTTTGTGGTTTTTGTTATTTTAATGTGTGGTGTCCCAAACCAAAATAATAAAGAATTACCTCTCTTTTCTTATATAAACCCACCCAAGATCTCATTTCATATTAAAAAAATCATATGGAGTTTACCTAATATATGAACATATCTCTTTATAATCCTATCAAGGTGCCCCAAGTTCCAAATAATCCTCTCTGAAGTCTCTCCCAAGCCTTTGGAATCACACTTCCATGAATGGGATTTTCTTCCTACCTTAGTTCTGTCCCAGATTCCTTATTTTGTAATGCCCTTTTATTTAAATTTATAAATGTTGGGGTATTATTTAGAACCTCCCCCATACATCCCTTCTTATGTTTTAATTATGAGATACCTATTTCCCTCCCATTAATTCCTTCAATGTACACCTGTTACCATACCGAAATTTCGAATGAAATTTCTCTCTCCTCATTTATATTGAAGTAATTCTTTCATATTATGAATCTAAAATTCCATTACTCATGTTTGTAAATGTATCTATATGACCCCCTTATAGTATATTTCATGTAAATATTATGAGACTCCCCATTCCCTCTCATCAACAATTTTTATTAATTCTTATGTCACGGTGTTATGCTGACGAAATTGAACCCCAGTTTTCCAAACCAAAGTCATTGTGTAATGAATACCATGCTCATTTCTCTATCTAGGTATTCACCTTTATACACATTTATACAATGATTATGTATTTTCATGTATGAAATCCTCATTCCTTTATCTTGGAATAAATGATTATGTGTGATTAATCCTTGTTTTAGGATAAGTGTGGCACAATTACCATGAAATGAAGTGTTTTAGAAGGGTACTCCATGATAGCGCTCCAATGCATTGGGTTAAGATTATTATCATGATACTTAAAATGAAATGAGTATTTAATCATGATAATTCAAGTGAATTAATGATTTAACCATGCCAATTCATGTGCAATGAGGGTTTACTCATGCTCCATGTGCAATGATCCTTGGTTCATGCTAATTCCATGGTAAGCATTGTTGCCACATTTCCATGTTATGATAATCATGCTATATAATGCCTTTACGATCATGTTCTTTTATCCTCCATTGATATGACTATTTCCTAAAATTTATTGTATTCTTCATATCAGGCTTTTTTACTCCCTTACTGATCTTTATAGCTCACCCATTTCACATATATGTCCTCAGGTTATCCCATGGAATGTTATGTCTGAGAGAATTTTGTGGTTATTTAATGGACTTTTTCAATAATGATGTTGTGTGTTTTTGTCTTAAGTTGTTATGTAATGTTCTTAAGCACGAAAGACACTAGAAATATCGATCTTCTACATTGTATTTAGTGAAATTTCATGTAATAAATAATGTTTAAGTGTGAAATAAAAGAACGGTTGTTATATTGTATGACTGAAAAACCAATTTTTAGAACCACTCTCAAAGAAAACCCCTCTTTTTGAACTTGTATCCTTCCACACCATCTCCAAAACTACATGTATTTTGATTCCCATATCTTGAGATATATAGTGACATCTAGACAAATTTTTTTAATAGCCATAAAAAAATCCAAATCATATTCTATCCATGTTTTGGGGATTCATAATTGAATCTTGTTGATACTCATTATTATCCTAGATCATGGATAATACCCCTTACACTACATATGATCCAAATATATGAGAATAGTTTGTTTAGTTTATAATCCACTGATGATTCCCCACCATTATTCACATTTGGTATACCTCAATTATCCATAAGGGAACATTCATTTCACCCCACATCTATTTTGCATGAGATAGAATCACAATTTGGTATGGTATACAAAAAATGACCTGAACATTTGTGTACTCATAAATGGGATTATTTTTTTGTGATTTTTGGCTTGAATTTGTCATCTGGATTGTGGTCCACTCCTTATTTATATATATGCTAACTCAATACCCATCATCCTTATTTTATGGAATAAAAATTTCACAACATGTTTCTAGATTTAATAACATTTAAATGAATTAAATTACTCCACACTACACTACTCTAAATTGTTAACCCCTTTTTATGGCAATGACACATTGCCTTAAACATCCTCATCCCCTAGTTTGAGAATCATCACCTTAATTTCAATTTTCCCTTTCTGGTTCTATATATATAACTAATATTTCTAATTCTTGTCCAGTGTTTCCTTGACTTTTATCACCATAAATACTTCTAAATTTTTGATCCTAGAAACATGACCATAAAAGTCAACAAACTCTTTGACATAATTATTCAACCCAAAAATTCATAGTAATGTTCAAATCTATCTAACCATAAATATTATCTACATTGTAGTAAATAATATGTGACCATAATCTAATAAAAAAAAGATCACCCATGATACCCTAATTAATTAATTGATTATTTTCATTCTCATTCCTCTCACCTAGTAAGCGCACACATTATCAACATTGCAATGTATGTGTTACATTTGCTTTTTTGTTACACATATAAACACATTAAGAATAATGTTGCAACATTAAGAGAACATAGAATTTTCCTAACAATTATTATCTTTAATAAGATAAATTTATTTCAATTAAATTTTATTACTATTAAAATTCATATAAAAATTATATCCCCTATGATGATGATATTTTATTCAAAAGGCCAACCTAAAATATGAGGTTCATGGAAACCCTTTCACTAATGAAACAATAATTCAATTTACTACCACCTATACAAGTTAAATATCCATGATGGGACATCATTACTATTACTATATTGGGACCCATTCTTAAAATGTTGTTAATGAGAATACTCACACTAGATCACACCATCACCCATCAATTCAAACTCAATGAGTAATAATTTATGTATCTCAATATCCCCATTAGAAAATTTTAATTGAAAAATCCCTTGGTATTATAGAGTAATCAAACCTGCTCATTTATGGGGAAATAAGTCTGAAGTAATTTCATCAAACATGTTTTTATATTCTAATGGTTATAAAATGTTGATCAAAGAAACATTCATATCTCATCCCATATCTCCTTTCATGAAGAATTGTGTAATTGGACTCCAATATATTTTTCACTTGTTCCTCAACATGAGAATTCAATCATGTGGGATTAAATAATATTATTTTTTGTCTTTATTAATTACATTTAGATACATTATTAAAGAAAAAAATTATAAGAATTTATAAATATATGTTGTTGAAAATAATGAATATAGGTGTTCATCCACAAATGGGAGACTCTGCATTATTATAAAAAGATGCCTTGGGTGACTCTACTTGGGTGTAGAAATATTAGTGATCTTATAGAAGTTATCATGATAATTAAATAATATATTGTTTTTTATTCTAGATCTAGAAATTCTTACTCCTCCTATAGACACACCTTACCCATCCACATAGAATTTATTCCCATATTATGCTCACACTAAGCTATTTTTGAGTATGATTGAGCCAATCATGCCTTGTCCATAACCAGTTGGGCCAATAAGGGGTGGTTGTCACTTACCATGAATAAAAAGTCATTTTTCTTATGTGATTCATCCTATCGATGGGAATGAAATAATTTATTTGATCACGGAATGATTAAAACCTCATATATTGAATTTTTACTTGATATAATGATTTGTTTTTTATTCAAATACTCTAAAATGACCAAAATATCCCAAAATACTACATCAAGTCTGCAATAATCCTCCTCGCTAACCTCAAAATTAACCAATTAGAGAAAAATATATCTTTCTTGGTCTATCAATTAATTTATTGACATACATGTGAGGAAATAATGATTTCTCCCCTTACCCAAGTCGGGTCACCGGGTTTCCCTTGATTAGGGAATATCACAAGTCCTCAAGCTTCTCATAAATGGACTCACAACTATGATAGTCTACTAGACATAATAGAAATGGGATAACCATAATATGTAGAAGTCCTATATCTATGAAAAAATGTGAATATAGAGATTTAGCCCCCTCATTTTCCTCTTCCACCCATGAGAGGCTCCATTTCCTGACCATCCCTAGTGGGGGATGATCTCAATCATTATAACATCATCATCTAATAAATATTACAATATTAAGGGATTCCATGTTACTCCTTACTTAATATAATTATGTTCTAATATCTAGTTGGGTTTATCAAATGTATTTGATTGTTATGTATCAGAAAATAAAATAGTTATAATATAAGGACACTTCTAAGGGTGGTTTCTTTTATGGGTGACAACTCTACCTACTCATTAATCATTATCAAGATATGTGATTTTGATTCAATCATTGTGTTGAGAAATTATTCTAGAATGGGGTTAAATACGATTTTAATAACTTCCATATGAATCAAATATGATAAAAATTATGGAATATTAATTTTTATATAAATTTAAGGAAAGGTATTACATATCGGGTTGAGAGTATAATGACAATAATCTATTATGTTGAATGTTTTTTTGAAGGAATGTGTCATATCAACCACTGTAGAAGGCTCCAAACTGGGTCCATGGGCTCTGGAGTGTTGAATCTATGTGAGTTAGTATAAGAAATATATATAATGTACTTAACATTAAGAGAAAATATGAAAATTTACCATTGAGGACCTATAGATGATAGCATATAAGATCATCTAGATTTTTCAAATTTCCACCAGGTAGGTGGGTTCATATAGATTAATAATATGGAAAAACCCCTTTTTCATGCCCCCAAATGCTATACCATCACCCCTCGACAAATTCTCATGATTCACTGGTTGGTATTAAAACATCCCTGCTTCCATGATGGAAAAAAAATGTTTGAAAATAAATTTCATTCCAAGATACAATAAAAGTAATAAGTAACCAAGGATATTGAAATAAAATCATATTGTGTGACTCCTTATGAATCACAGAATGGTTCTATTTCATCTCTTATTTATAATAGTAATGGTTTAAGACACTTTTAGAGAATTCATAATAATCTAATTCCCCAGACACTACATCTCCATCATTTTCAATCTTGGAAATATCATTGATGGGTGGAATACCCAACTGTACCTTCAATAAATAAGTGAGTATATTCAATTGTACTATGGAAAAACTCATTCTCTATAGCATGGTTATGTATTATGGAGTTTCTAAAGTCATACATGGAATTCCCAAGGCCAAGGTGGTAGGAATATTTATCTTGATGTTACTCTCCAATATTTTTCAATGTCTAGCTCTTCATGAAATTGTCCCAATTCACTAAAAAATACTAAAACCTCATATCATCAGGTATATCTATGCCACGGTCCAAATGCATCCCTAGGACACACATGATGAATCATTGGAATTTATGAAATCAATTCCCTTATCCAAAAATCTATTATGAGGATCTGTCCTACTAAATGTTATGCCTGTTTGAGAGGCCTTTCCTTGAGGATAAATAAAATGATTTTGATCCACCTCTTCTACTACCACCACTATTGTAGGATCTATCTTCCATGTACCACACACTCTACTACGTCCAACATACCGACTACCTCTTTACACATGATTCCCATCAACTAATTATTAATATATTATTATTTTACTCAATGTTTCCACAATAATTCTCATTCCAAACATCGAGATACAGATTGGTTGACATTTTTAAATCTATAGTGTAATATAATGAACAAAATAAAACTGATGGTTTCAACTATTTGTTAAAAATAAATCAAACATAAAAACTCAATCAATATATGCAACGAATACCCTAACATGAATGGAAATAATGTATTAAAAGTACCAAATTATTCCTTTACCAGTTCACATGATCTATTAGGTTAGTATAGAGAATGTATTAGAGTTGAACTACTCTAATAATTGGATTTTCATCATCACCTCATCCAAGTCAATCCATCGAGCTCAAATAATGGTTATGTCTATTAGTTATAGTTTTATGTTAGTTATTCAATGGATGGTGAGATTCATGTATTCATGAGATTCTATGTGTTTGTAGATCCAATCATATAGAAGTTTTAATGGGTGGTACACATGTAAGGTCCATCCTTTTGAAGATTCATCATAGAATCTTGTATATGGTCACCAACACAAGGGTAGGGGTATTGATGAAGTATCCTATTTATGTCCCCAACTCTATGTAAGAGGTTCCCTTCCACACCCCCATATAATAATATTAAACTAATGACACCCATACACTAATAAATACCTAGATTAATGCATCTATTATGACTTCTTATGTTTTTCCATTTATATTTTATATTTGATATATTTATCATCTCTCTTCGAATACTACATAATAGGGACTAGACTTCCCACATTAATGATACCTTGGACTCCGCTTAGGTTATCTTTGAATTTTACCTTATAGAATCTTGTAAAAAATGTTCTAATATTTCTTGAACAAATACATCTGGATCAAAGCTATGATTTTAGAATTAAACCTTTCATAAAACATGTAGAATTTCCCTTTATAAAAGATACATTGTAATAAAATACACTTTTGTGTTATCTTGTAAATTTAATTAATATTATATACACCAAAATATGGGGATTAATCCAATATGGAAGAGGTCCTACATGATGATAATAACTTCCCTATAATGAATTTGTAATGAGTTGGTTTAGAGTAACAACATGTTCAATTTCTATACTACAAAATTTTTTAATTGATAATTATGGATATGGGAGGATAATTATTTTTTATGTAACACCCCAATATTATAAATTAATAACCTTTCATTCGACAGTGTGGATGACAATCGACCCCAAGTGCATAATAGAATACAATATTAAGATACTTATTATATATTTTCCATTTAAAATAAATTCGATATATTTTAATGCATGAAACAATGAGTTATATTTTATTACAAGCTAGAGCAGCCTTCCTCGATAGCTTTTGTTACACACAAGTGAGACCTTCTTCAACAGCTTGCATTTCATACATGACTGGGTTTCCCTAAATAATAATGTATTATAAAATATTATTATTTAATATAATATGATATAACATAGATGCTATGTTTGTAGTTATGAAGAGTATCAACTATCTTATGAAACTTTATGGTTGATATTAGTATAAAATTAATTCATTGGTTAACAATTAATTAGAAATTAAAATAAGAACCAATAAGATATCAAATGAAATATTATTAATTTTATGCTTCTAAGGAGTTTTAGCTTAATATAAATAATTAATTATTACTAATGAATAATTTTAATTAAATAAATATATTATATATTCAATAAAGTTTTTATATATTCATCCATTAGGTTTGATATGCATAAAATAATAACAAACCGTATTTTACAAATTAAAAACCTCTATTTTAAGGCTATTTTACAACCTTTTAATAGAGAAACCATTTTAAATTTTAATTTTGAAACCTTAATTGATTTAATATTCTAGAAATAATTTTAATACTTGAAATATAAATATTAAATTTTTGTTAGGGATATTTTTTGATATTTTTCTGAAACATATCGTTTTTATTCAATAGTTAGAAATACTGCCTTTTAGTTCAAAAATACTTTTTATTATATTTTATTTATAAGGTTAAATTATGTTTTATATTTATTTTACACTTTAATTTTATAATATATTTATCTATTAATACAATTTTTGTTATTAAGGAAATTTTAAATTTTAAATTTAATGTAAAAACGAATCAAACTATTGAACCATTTTACATTAAAACCTCGCATTATCATCCCACATACATGGTGCATTTTAAATTAATATCTGCCAATTCTATTATTATAATTTGGAAAAATAAATTCCATATTTGGAATCATAATCATAATTAATTTTTAATAAATTATACATAGTTTTTTACCAAAAATATTAGTGAATGTAATTAAAATTGAGTATAATTATTAGGGTAACATTAAGCTTAGTAAGGGACTAAACCATTAACTTAAGGGCTCAATTGACATATACAGTAGTCCAAAACCCATTATATGGAAATATATTGGCATTGAACCGTCTATTATTGTGTTTTTTTGGTTTTATATAACTTAATTAGGTAAGAACACGGGTACACCTAACTTGCTTACAAACATTCCATGTGAGTCCTTTTCGTTCCCTATAAAAAGACACCACCACTCCTCATTCCTTTCACCTCTCAAGACACATTGGCTATACCAATATCTACCCAAATAGCTACTTAAATCCACTCACTCAACCTAGAATACTCCCATTGGGGTGAAATAAAACCATATAATCTTTTGGTTAAATCCAAAAGTAGTTACCCGATTTAGAGTAACGCCTTCTCTCAACCTTTTTAAGATTCATTTCTAGTATCCACTTTCTATGATATTATAATTCTATAATTAAATAAAAAAACCTTATCGTCAATATAAAATGATGTTTTTATATTTTTATTTTGACCTAAAATTTCACACACCACCATCTAATGGGTATCAAACGTACTGTTTCTGTGTATGGAAAACCACTGCCTCAAGAAACGATGATTATTCATTTTCCCTTACCACTTATCATGGTGTCCATTATGACAGAAACACTATTTAGATATGTTATATATGATATATATTATGTATTTATACTTCTTTAAAAAAATTATTACACATTCATTGATTACATTTTATTTAATGTTAATTTGATAACATAGTTTGAGTAAGTGTGGACTACTTCCCCCTCAATGTAATGTCATTCATTAACACAATACAAGGAATGTAGAAATTATGGTCATAATTAAAAATATGAGACATAAAAGAAATATATATGAAACTCATGCCATACTATCTTATATATATTAGTTTATTTACTACCCCTTCACGCATGTAAAATGTGACAATGTCTTTCTTTGACATGTGGAATACCACATCTTAGACACGATGTGATAACTATTAAATTAAATGAACTATATATATCAATATATTTGATTCAATAAAATAATATATTTTAAATTATTATCATTATAGAATTATATGGTCTTACTGACCTTCCTTCCATAATGATCATTGAAAATGGGAACGTTACACATGTGTACATCCATTGTTCCATCTCTATGATTGTAACAATGATTCATTTTTCATAATAATATTTCATGATTGGTTTTAAATGTATAGTTGATGAATAAATAGGGTAATTATTTTATAAATATTCTTCTATAGTTGTTATATAATTACCCATTTGATCATAACTTACCTACGAAAGTTGTTTCGGACCTATAAACTGAATTTGGTCAAAACACCTAATGTAAGCTTATTTGATTATGTACTTGTAGACAACATGAAAATAAGTGAAATAAATGTAATTATTAACATAAAAATGGTTATGAGGAATGTATAAAATTAATAAAATTTCATTACATCTGAGGTTAAAGGACATTCACCCAAAAAAACTGAAGGTAAGGGATTTGTGCCTCATTTTCATTCTGTGAGGCATACTTAATTGTTACTAAACGAATATCTTGTATATGGTGTACATACTTTCAAATTGACATATAATATCATGAATTATTTTATAATAATGTTATTTTAATTTTTTAATTATTTATTATTAACTTTGAGTCTTTTAATTCACTTGTTACAACATTAGTAATGGATTTTTATTTCACTTTTTACATCTGTGAGATAAATGACTTTTCCACCACATACATATTTCGTGTGGTGTATATTCTTATCATTTTTCATATTATATCATTAATCTTTTTACCTTAAGGCTATATTAAAAATAAGATTAATAGTATTCCTTCATTAGGATAATAATTTAAAATGCATCAATGTGGTGTGGGACACATTGGAATGATTAAAGATTATTTTCCTCAGGACCAACCCTAATAATATTTAAATGGGTTTTCCATTTGAGTAAATTATATAATTTTTTTCAATAACCCTTTAATTATCCTCTAATTATTCAAAACCATTTTAAATTATTTTTAATATTTTCCCACTTTTTGGTACACTAACGGTTTATGAAAATGTTTTTAACAAAACCCCACTACATTTCTCTCTTTAGTCAGACAACATGTTTTCATCTAAAATAATATTTTAATTAAAATGTTTAAAAAAAATTCAAAATGATTTTTAAATAAAATTTTAACCTTTTTTCTTTTAACAATGTTTTCAAATGAATCTCTTGTCTCTTTTAGAATAAGGAAACTTTTTAACATTTAACTGTACAAAATGAATTTTCTTTTTAACTTGTATGAATTTTATAGATTTATCCTCCATCATTTCATAAATTCCTCCCCTTCATGTCTAAAAATATGAATGGTAAATAAAATGTATTCAAAATGGATTTTCAATGAAAAATAATTTTAAAAGGTTTTTCAATAGAAAGGGATATTTTAATGAATAATATTTTTGAATGTTATTCTTCTATTTCAACAACATCTAGAACACCTTAATTTACCACATTTGAGGTATGATGTATTGATACCATCATTAATAATCCTCAATACGATTTATGATTTACATAGAAAATGATAGTATTCTGATTCAAATTATTTATTCATTTTAATTGACTTTTAATATTATTTTTTTAAAATCATTTTACATCAAAATTAAACAAAATATCCCTGTCATATTTCATGGATATGATTATTTCAAAAACCGTATAACATTTTCATATGATGTTTACTTCATAATTTGTTTAATTATTTGGGGAAATGTTAATATACACTGATCATTTATGAAATACAGATATTTTATATGGACCTTTTATTATTTAAATTCATTATACATGAATTATAATGGTTGGGGACCAGTCAATGTAAGACTTATGAGTTAGAGACTAGTTACAGAATGTTGTACGAGTTGAGGAATTGTGAATGAAATCCCTTGGATGGATTGGTTGTCTCATGGGAATAATTATTTGGTGAAACACATTCATGATTTTTCTAATATAAAATAGAATGATAAGAGATGGTTTGTGGACTGTTTAATAAAATCCCCTCTATTCACTAGTAGGATCATGAGAAGATATAGTTAGCTAGCTTCCTTATATGGATTTTCACCTAATAACTAAATCATCATGTTAAAGGTCTATATGGTAATAAGTGATTGTGTTCCTTATACATGAAATCGAATAAGAAGTCTTTAACTTCATATTAGTTTCAGTTATTACTCATCAATGAAATTTTTCATAGACATATCACTCGATAACTTTCATTTCACTTTATTGATTATGTGGAATGTGTGTTCAGTTATTTTAATTTCCTTATTTATTTTTAATTAAGAATTTATTTAAATGGGATGTGATTCTAGTTAGTAACTTCCATATTTCTTATGCACATAATTCAAAATTTTTTGTTTATATGGTAATTGAGTTCAGTTATTACCATGTCATAATTATTATTCCAATTTATTAATTATTAATTTCACTATATTTTGTCGATACTGAGTATTTTATCTCACCCTAATCATGTTTCCCTCTCTAGGGACCCAATAAGAATATTATGAAATATATGTACACATTTACTTGATGGATTAGATTTATCAAGGAAATTTTGTTCTTAGATAGAAGAAATAAAACATGTTGTAATTATTCTTTTCATTTGTAATACATGGCTGATTTATATATCTAAATTACAAAGACCACTAAACAGTTCATTCCATCAGGATTGATTCCATGTAAGCATCCCAATTTAATTAATATAAGATATTATCTCTATGGCTTCTAGGGTTGGGACACTACATTTTGTATAAACGGAATTTTAGTAACAACATTGAGAACTAGATTTAGGAAAATGTTGGTTATATAACATAACCCTAATGTAGAATTTGAATATATATATATATATTACATCCATTGAATTTTGGTAAGGTGAAAATAATGTGGGTCGTCCTAGCAATACATCAATGTCTAGATACAACAAGTGGACGAGGTTCTGGAACATATGTACCTAGGAGTAAAAACTATGACAAGGTGTTCTGAGCCTCACTCAAGGTAACTTTGTACACAACAATGTTAATTACTTATCACTTGGATTGAAACTCCTTGGGGATATTATTGGTATAATCAATGATTTCATTACAAACTACTTTATAAGATTAGGATACATAAAATATAACCTAGGTTAAACAGAAGATGTCTTAGAATTAATATAAGGTTTCCCGATTTAGAAATCATGGAAATGATATTATAGATAAACATTACAACAATTAGAGGACAATATGAAAATTAAATGGTTGATGTATTTCTATATTCAGTTTTTATTGAAATCTATATCTAAAATGTTATTTAGTGATTATCCTAATTTCAAGGAAGTCCATAATTTTTATTTTGGTAGCAATATTAATGATGTTTTAGAAAAGGTGAACCAATAAGCCCAGTACCAACCAATATAGTTTGACAAGGCTACGAGACATGAACCCACGACTAAAGGACAATAAGTGTTTCAAACCAACCACTTTCCTACATAATGTTCAAGTTAATTTCAATTGTTTCTACATAACCTTTTTTATTAATAAATATTAATGATGAAATAATATTATAACTTATGAAGACTAGAGATTAATATATGATCCATATTGAGTTTTGATGATAGTTAATGAAAATAATAATAATTTCTACTCATTTCTAGATTTATGATCTTTCCAAAAAAAATTAGTGCTTCAGGAATAAAAAAATCATTGTTGGTGATTAATTTTTGGTAGTAATGGGATGGATTAAAATTTTATCAAAGCACTCCCAAAAGAAATGATTCTTCATTTGAAACTGAAACCTACAAATTAAAAATATTTTGTAATATTCTTGGTCAGTTAAAGAATTTCCCAACATAGAAAAATGACACAGGAATTAATTTTTTTTACCAATACATTAATTTCTATTGAACTGATGGTCATTTATATCATCAAATAATTATGGATTTCAGGCCCTTAAAATTCCATTGATCATTAAATTTTTTCTGATTTATGACCCCATTAAATCCCTATAAATAATTTGTCTTTTCCTCCCAATATGTTTCTCTACTTTCCACTAATGTTCTCCTACTTAGAGACCTTGTTACTTAATAATCCATAGATCTTATGTACTTCACATTCTCTCTTTTCTAGAGGTTGTTTTGTGAACCTTTCTCATGATGTGGGACTTGAATATTGGAAATATGAAACAATATATCACTATGATAGATTTTAAATTTCAAGGAAATAATTTAATTATGCTTGGGAGAATGTAACACTCTAAATTTCAAAAGTAATAAACTTGCATTCGATAGTGTGCATGACACACGACACCAAGCGTGTAAGTGAATATAATATCCAGATGCTTTTTAATATATTTACTATTTAAAATTGATTCTATGTACTTCAATGCCCGAAAAATTGAGTCAGTTTTTATTTTATGAAATACATACCTTACCCGATATATTTCGTTACATGCAATAGAGACCTTCCTTGAAAGCTTTTGTTACACACAAGATCGAGTTTAAAAACAACAATTTAATATAAAAATATTATCATTTAATATTATATGATATAATCTAGAATTTATGTTACCGATTATGAATAATATTAACAATATTTTTAAAACATTTTATTTATAAAAATTTAATGTTAATTCATTTGTTACCAATTAATTTGAAATGGAAAAAAGAACCAATTTTATATAAAAATAAATATTATTATTTTTATGCTTCTAAAGGAGTTTTATCTTAATAAAAATAATTAATTACAATTAACAATTTATTTTAAATAAATAAATATTTTTCAAATTTAAGATAATATTTTTGATACTCATCTATTTGGTTTGATTTGCATAAGATAAGAAAAACCCCAACTTTATACATAAAATCCTTTAATTTCAAAAAAGAAATTTTACAATCATTTATTAGTGATCCCATTTTAAATTTGAGTTATGAAATATTAATTGACTTAATTTTTAAAAATCATCATTATATTAAATTGATAAACAAAAAAAATAGACTAGGGTAAATTTTTGATGTTTTTCAGAAACATATCATTTTTAATGAATAATTAATAATACTGCATTTTAGTTCCAAAATGATTTTTTTTATATTTTTATATAATGTTAAATTTTAATTTATATTTCTTTCCATGTTTAATAATATCATATTTATATCAATTAATAAAATTTAGGTTATTTGGATCATTTTTATTTTGATATTTAATGTATAATCTTACCAAACTTTATGAATTTTTATATTAACCACCAACATTGTCGTCCCGCTTGCGAGATAAATTTTATATTATATTATACAAATTATATTTTTGGGGTTTGGAAATATAGATACCATATTTGGAATAATAATAGTATATAATTTCTAATAAGGTCAAATTAGTTTTTGATAAAGAATATTAGTGATTGTAATTAAATTTAGTTATTTATTAAGTTAAAATTAATCCTAATAATGCATGAAACCTTTAACTCAAGGTCCCAAATGATGTATAAACTAGTAAAACACACATTGGATGGACATATATCAGCAATGGACCTTTACTTATTGAATCGTTTTCATGTTATAAGCCTATTTTATGTAAGAACTTGTGTAAACCCAACTAGTTTCCAAACATTACAGGTGAGTCCTTCTTCTTCCCTACAAAACGCCACCACATCTCTGCATTGCTCACACCCTTCAAGACAATATGGATTTACCAATATCTACCCAAATAGATACATGTAATATCTCCCCTCATCCTAGAAGCATACCCTTGTTCATAAAATGAAAATGGAACCTTTTGGTTTAAACAAAAAGAAGTTACTTGATTAAGAGGTAACATCTTCTTGTAAACTTTTTTTTGTTTTATTTTAACTCTCCACTCCCATTAATATTTTGTTCTATTATTACATAAAAAATATTATAATAAATATAATAGGATTATTTTTCTTATGAATTAATCCAACACTAACACACATGTCAATCTAATGGGTAATAGACATGTAGTTTCTTTATACAATGAACTACTACAACATGAGAAGATTATTGTTCATTTTTCCTCTCTAACTGTAATGGTGACTAGTATGGTTGAAACTATTTATATATGTTATATATGATATTTATTATGTATTTATACTTCATTAAAAATTTTATATTAAATTAATTTAATACTTTCTATTTTATGTTAATATGATAACATCGTTTGGGGATGTGTGGATTACAGCCCCCTCCAAGAAATGTGATTCATGACATGATACATTGAATTTATAAATGATGGTACAATTAAACATATGATATGTAAAAAAATATATATTATATTAATGAAATAATTACCTTATTATATATATATATATATATATATTTTATTTTCTTTAATACACTTTCACACACTTAAAAAGTGTCAACGTCGGCAGTGGATGTGTGGACTACCTCCCCCTCAACATGATGTGATTCCTTTTACATCACAAGAATTATATATATAATTATATACAATTAAATACCATGAAATATAATATATAATTATAATTCTGGAAATATATTTTTCTACTAACATTCTTTCTATATTGATCATTAGAAATGGGAAACATTAGTCATGCGTACATGAGGTCTATCATCTCCATGATTGTAACATGATACATTTTTCATAATCAAATTTAATTATTTGTTATAGAAGTATAATTGATTTATTAACTAGGTAATTATTTAATGATTATAATTATCTAGAAGTTATATAATGACACCTTTTACCATAGTGGACCTATGAAAGTTGTTTTTGACAAATAAACTGATTTTTGGTCAAAACACCAGATGTAAACATAACTGATTAAGTAGTTGAACGCAAAATGGTTATCAGGTATATAAAATTAACTATAAACGTGAAAAAGGTTATGAAGAAAGTTAAAAAGTAAAATAAATTTTTTATACAAGTATTTAATGTATTTTCACCCGAAAGGAAACTCAATGTAATGGATTCTTATCTCATTTTCATTTAGTGATGCATACTTAATTGTTATGCACCTAATTTTCTATATGCTAGTACATATTGCCACATTGACTTATCATATAATTATTTATATTATTATCATGTTATTTAAATTCTTTTTATGGATTAATACCTTTGGATTTCTAATTCATTTTATTACATTAATAAGGGACTCCCATATCACATTTTACATATGTGAGATAAATTGTATGTCCACACCTTAAATATTTTGTGAAGGATATCTACTTCCCCTTTTATTATATTATATCATTAATAATTTTTTCGTTATGGTGGTCTTAAACTTTAATTAAATATTACGCCTTATAATATTTTATAATTTAAAATCATTCAAAGTTGTAAGGGGCAGATTGGAATGCTTAAGGATTATTTTTTTGAAGACCAATCCAAATAATCGTTAAATATAATTTTCATTAGAGGAAATTATGTAACCATTTTTAAATAAAACCTTTCATTTTACGTTGGTTATTTTTGAACATTTTCAATTATTAATACAATTTTTCATCTCATTGTTACTTTTAAGGTTTTAGAAAATATATTTTTGAAAAACTAACTTTATTTCTTACTTTAGTCGACCAACCTATTTTCTTTTAAATCCCATGTTTCATTAAAAAATATTAAAAAAGGTTCTGAAAATTATTTTTATGTATATTTACACACTTTTTTACACAACCAATGTTTTCTATGGAATATTGCTTTTTGATTTCCAAATAAGGCATATTTTTTACCTTTAACATTGAAAAATGAATTATCTTTTTAACTTGCATGGATATTAATGATTTATCCATTTTAATTTCACTGATTCATATATTCAAATTAAAAAAGGATTATTTCTAACGAAAATTTTTACAAAATTTAATTTTGAAGACAACAAATTTCAAATGTTTTTTCAAGATTAAATGATATTTTCAAATAGAATAATTTTAAATGTTATTCTTTTATTTAATTAATGTCAATAACCCTTAATTTTACTCTAATTGTGGCATGTTTTATTAATAAAATCTGTAACCTTCCTCTGGATGGTTTGTGATTGATTTTTTCAAGGATAATATTTGTATTCACATCCATAATTTCTTTAAAACCCCTTTAAATATTCAATTTATTATAATTATTTTACATTAAAAGTCCCCCAAAAACTCATATCATTTTATTGGATATGATTATTTCCTAAAATGTATACCATTTTTACTAATATTTTAACTTTTAACAATTTTGGGTTATTTACTGAATTATTGTTAAACCCATATCATTTATTAAATACAGATACTTTGTAAGGAACTTTGTTTGTTTATATTATTTGGACATGCACTATACGGATTGGGGGAATGATACATACAAGACATACAGTTTAGAGGCTAGTTAATGTAAGATCTACATGTTGGGGACTGGGGAATAAAATACCCTTGATGCATCGGTATTCTCATTGGATGAATCAGTTGGTGAAAAACTGATTTCATTTGTTTAAATATATAGTAAACGAGTAATATATGTGATCAGGTCTGGTTCATTAAATCCACTCTCTGCATTAGTAGCCTAATGAGATGAAATAGTTGGATAGTCAACATAGATGTGATTTTATTAGTTAAATAAACTATCTTGTGAATGATCTTGATGGTAAAATGTTTTCAAGCGCCTTATACATGATGTCCAATAAGAAATCATTTCCTTCATATTAGTTTTAGTTATTATTCATCCATTATATTTTTCAATGATATATCTTTGGTTATATTTTATTTCAGTTTATTGATTACATGGAATGTGTGTTCAGATATTTACATTTCCATATTTATTTATCATTACCTAGATATTTGAATGGAATACATTTCATGTTATTACCATTCTATATTTCATATACAGATCATTCACTATTTAATGTTTATATGGAATGTGTGTTCAGTTATTATAATTCTATAATTATTTTTCTCATTTATTCTTTATTGCTTCCTCTATATTTTTCCCTTACTAAGCATTTCAGCTCACCCTTATTATGTTTCATTCCCCAGGAATCTGAGAATCATTCTATGAAATATATACAAGGATTTTCTAGATGTATTTGAGAGATGCTCGAAGTTATTTTCGTAGATATAAGGAAACAATATATGTTGTAATTAGTCAATTCATTTATTTATTTGGTTTACCAAGTCTACTAATCTAATCAATCCATTGAGGATTGATAATTTATAATCATGCAAATGTAATTGATAGAAAAAACTGGATATAGGGATTCTACGGTTGGGTCACTATATTTGGTGCCAATGGAAGTTTAGTAACAACCTTGTGAAAATGAATTTAGAAAATGTAGGTTAGATAAACTAATCCTACGGAATAATTTTATGATCGATATAGATAAAAACCCTATAATTTTTTAAGGTATAGATTATGTGGGTATTCCAAGATATACATCCATATCTTTATACTATATGTGGACATGGTTCTGGAACATATTGACCTAGGAGTGACAAATCTACAAGGTGTTTTAGGCCTAAGTCAGGGAAATATATAACATGGCGACTAGCCTTACTACACACCTGGTTGGACACTCTTAAAGGATACACTTAGGATAATCCATGTTTTCCTTACAAACCACTATTACAGATTTGGATACATAATATGATACCTAGGTTAAAACTAAGTTGTTTTAGAAAGAAGATAATGTTTCATTACTTACAAATCCTATAGTTGACATTTTGGAGAAACAATAATAGAAAGAAGAAAATATTTTAAAAGAAAATGGTTGAAGTATTTATGTATTAAGGAAGTATTTAAATCATTAGTTAGAAGGTTATTTAATGAATAACCTAATTTCAAGGATATCCATCATGGTTATTTTGTAAATAATTTTAATTTGGTTTTATAAAAGAACAACATATATGGCTGGTGACAACCAATCATGTCTGGTAAGGATAAAAGAGATGAACCAATAACAGATGGATAATAAGGGTTTCAGGACAACCACTAACCAACATATTGTTCTAGTTATTTTTTATTGTTTTTCATTAAACTATTTGATGAATAAATTTTAATTATTTACAAGAAGTATAACTATTGAGGATTAGAGATAAATCTATGAACAATATTGGTTCTGGAAGGTAGTCAATGGAAAATTGTTAGACTTTTCACTCTTTTATTGGCCTTACTATCCTTTAAAAGATTCTTTTAGTGCAGCAATAATAAAAAAATTCAACGATGGTAATTAATATTTGGGAGTAAAGGGGTAAATAAGAATTTGATAGAAGCACTAAAAAATTAGGATTTTTCATATTAAATTGTTAGTAAAATAATTAACCATCACTAGGAAAATGACTTTGAAATTAAATGTTTTCTTAATACCTTAACATCTATTGAACCAATGGTCATCTAAATCAGAAATGATGTATCAATTTGTTTCCCTCATCCTTTCATGAGTTAATCACTTTTTTTTTATTTATGACATCATTCAATTGTTATAAATATTTATACTTTTCCTCCAAGCATGTTTCTCCACAGTCCACCAATATTCTACTACTCAGTGACCCTGTTTTATGGTTGTCTATTTTACCTTTGTACTTCACATTCTATCTTTCTTTAATTTTTTTTTATAAAAACTTATTAAAATGTGGGATTTCAACATACGAAAAATCATAAATTATATCACCAATATCGAGTTTAAATTATGAGCATGCTATATAATTATTGTTGGGAGAATGTAACACCTTAAAATTCTAATGTAAGAACCTTGCATTCAATAGGGTGAATGACACATGAACCCAAGTGCATAAGGGAATATAAGATCTAGACACATTATAATATATTTAAAATTTTAAATAGATTCTATATATTTCATTTCATGAAACAGAAATTCAGATTGAGTTACACCTAAGATAAACCTTCCTCGATAGATATGTCACACGCAAGGGCGACCTTCCTCAATATTATTCATTCCACAAAAGACCAAGTTTCACCTTATAACAATGTAATATTAAAATATTCTTATTTAATATAATGTGATATAACTTATCCATTGTGTATGAAGCAACAAATAGTATTTAATATCTTATTAAAATATATATATTATATAAATACTAAACAAATTCATTTCTTTACAATAAAGTATAAACGAAAAGAATAACCAAGTGTATATAATATGAAATATTATTATTTTTATTATTTTTATGTATTTTTATCTTAATAAATAAAATTAATTACAATTAATGAATGATTTTAATTATATATATTAGTTATATATTCAATAAATTATTTTTGATATTCATCCATTAGGATTGATATGCATAAGATAAGAGAAGCTGGCATTTTATACATAGAAACCTATATTTTTTATAAATGTAATTTTACCACATATTAATAAATAACCCATGTTAAATTGAAATTTTGAAACCATAGTTGATTTAATATGTTAAAATACCACATTCCATTTTTCATTTTTAAATATTGTCAATCAATTTCTTATAAAATATGCGAAAAAATTGATTTTGAAAACAATTGAAATAAATACAAAAGAAACATAAAATGAACTTTAAAATTAATCTATTTCCTTAAAAATAAATCATAAATAATTTTTTAATAATTTGTACATAGAATAAAAATCAATAGAAAATAAATCATTAAGACATTAAAAATAATTTTTTAGGTTAAATAGTCACTTCATTGAATCAAAATCAGAACATAAATTCTTTATCATATTGAATAGTAATATATTGTTAATTTTTACATTATTAATAATGTTTTAATGATTATTATTACCTTTAACATGATATAATAAACCACATAATTAATTATGTTCACATTGGAAATTTGGATGATATCCTGATTATTTTTCCAAAATAACCTCAGTAAGTAAACTATGGTGAAATAGGTTATTATTAAAAAAAATTAGAATAATAATCTTGTAATAATTATAATTTTTATATTTATAACACACTTTAAAAACCAAAAATTAATTATTATTAGTAAAAATTTACTATGTTATAATCATAGAGACGGTAGGTCATACATACACAAGAGTTATGTTTATATTTTTCAATGTTCATTATAAAAAGAACATAAGTAATATTTATCATTATATAATGAAAATTATATAATAAAAAATAGTATTTCTTTATCTACCAATGTGATTAAGTGATGAAAAATTAATCACATCTCTTTGTGTAGGTCATTCTCTGTACGTACACATGAATGAGGATATAATGTTTCAATGAATGGAAATGTATAAAAATAAATGATATATTAGTTTTAAATAATGATAAATATGTTATGATTATCATATATATATATATATATATATATATTAAATCCATAAAAATAAATATACATGAAAGTTTGTGAGGGAAAAAATTACATCGGGTTACGAGGAAATAGTCTTCCGAACACACGAACTATGGTTCTATTTTCTATTTTATTGAAGAGGAGATCGATATAGGTCATTAAATAAACATAAAAAATATCATCATAGTGATTATATTATTTTTATTATTTCATCCTGTCTAAATATGGTTTGAAAGAGATAAAAGTATAAATAAAATGAAAAAAATTAGTTAAGAACTATAACTCTTCTTCAGAACAACCTCTTATGGTTTACACAAAAAGATAGCCAAAGTTGGTTTTTAGATAAAACATGGTCTCTAGGATATGGTTATGGCTGTGATGAATTTATTTGGTCAATTATAGTCTGAAAATAAGTCTTTTGGACTATATAGAGAACTTGAGAGGTGTCCTTTAAAATGTGCGGGGACATGCATTCTTCAAATTATAGAAAATATTAAATTAATATAAATAAATTTACATGCTAAAATGGATCCAAATTGATTATATTTGTATCTATTAAAAGAAAAAAAAATAACTTGGTTCAATAATATTCATAAAACAATTAGATTATTATTTTACCCTTTTCTATTTGTTTTAACCAGTATTTAACATTTGGATAATTGATCTAATAGAAATGTTTTTTTACACTCTAAGGTTCATGATAGTTACTATAAAAGACAAGGTGGACCATAAATGTACCATGAAAGATATTTTCAACCATATCCAAATGATTGGTCTAAAAATAGACTTATTATGATGTTTTAGTAAATTAATAAAATATTATTTGTTATAAAATATCGTTAATATCATTTTCAGAACTATAAAATTAATTTGACATTGAACAAACATTACAGGAAAATAATTTTAAAAAAATAATTTTGAAAAAAACTAAAATGTTATATTTATCTTCAATATTAATAAAAAACAATTTATTTAAATTATATTCCTTTTAATAATTTAAAATCATTTATTATATTTTTATTCTTATTCAATAAATATTATGTCGGTATTGGGTAAGCATCTAAGGTAACTATTTCATAACTATTTTTTATATATTAATTAAAAAGATAAAAAAAGTCATTTATCATTAAAATTTAAATTTCTAAATGAATATATTTTATTTTTATCGATATTACAAAATATTGTTGATATTAAGATCATGAAAGGGACATTTTTAACATTATCATTTACATAAAAATTATCAGGTTCAAAATCACGGAATCAATAAACTATGATGTCATATTTTAGTGTCTTGGATGGAAATGGTGCAACTAAAAATATAAAAAAGAATAATGGAATTTGCTAGTGTATTGTTTTTTCCTGGTAATATTATTTTAATCATCAGTTTCTTTAGGTATACTAATAGTGGGGACAAGTATTAACAATGTTTACCATTCATATTAACCAAAAATGAAATGGAACAATTTTAAAAATTTGGAACACTTGATTAAAAATATGGGGTAAATTGTTCAAAAATCAATTTTCAAAATCAGAATTATTTATGTTAATATTAAAATGAAAAATTCAATGAAAATGGATTTTTAGAAAAATTTCTTCTTTAGAATATAAATGTTTCGATAGTAAATTCAACCATAAAATTTATTCCAAAAAACAAAAATATATTATTCATAACATAATATAACTAATTACATCTTTAATATATGTTAATTTATAATTACCTTTGTAAATTAATGAATAAAAAAATTATTTTTCAATAAAAAATAAAATTTTCACTATTCTCTGAAAGATCAATCTTTTTCAAAAAATGCATAAACTTATACTAAAAAAGTTGAGACATGATGATTTTTAAAATGATATAATTTTATCAAAATTAATTTATAATATTCCCTAAAATTATGTTTAATATGTTCTCATAAATTGAATAAAATCCATTTTTGAAAAAACATTTTTTTTGAATAAAATTAGTTTCAAAAATATTTTTTTCTTATTTATTATGAATTAAACAATATATTTGTATTGATAAATAATCATAAATATATTTTGTAATTTTGTTAATCCTATTAATATCTTTCATTTCACTAACTAGGTTTTAATGGTTGTTTTTAAAAAATAATAGTTTGTTGTTCGTTAAAGCTCTGTTTTTCTTATCTTGTATGCTAAAAAATATTATTTATTTTAAAATAACTTTTTATTAAATTATAACCCTATATGATATTGTTTTCCTATTAATTTCATATTATAATATGTATTAAATAGTTTGGCATTTGAAAATATATTTGTTGGAATACACCATTATAAATATGGCTAGTAAAACATTCTTCTAAAAATAGGGAAATATACAAAGAGGCATATAGAATAACACATAATAGGTTTCGAAAGTTTATGACACTAATGGGAAGCAAAAATATATAAAAAGATGAAAACTTAATTTACATTTAGAGATAGATAATGATAGAAAACATTGATGATAAGAAATTGATTGATCATGAGATAGAAAATGACCAAAAAACTAATAAACCAATGAGGTGTGAAAAAACCATAAATTAACCAAAAGAGTTGATAATATTATATTAGTTTTATTTCAATATCATTTTATTTTATTTAAGAAATTTATATATAATAGGAAATAAATATCCAATTATACATACTTTATAAGTTTAATTTCAACCATTAATTAATATCCACCACATTCTCATCATTTTATCTAAATGATGATTATTAATCATGTATTTTTATGCATCAAGTACTAAACTCCTCTTATAAAAGGATAAATAATTTTAAAAAGGTCAAAATTTTATTCCTCTTATATTTACACATCAATTAAAATAATAATGGCTAGTACAAGTTAAGATAATTCCCAAAATGAATAAAGGATTCATTCATAATTTCTTCTCAAATTAATTTAACATTTTTTTTAAATTATAATTAGTATCTCATAAAATACTATAAAAAGATTTATATTCCCTAATAATATGGTCTCCAATATATACCAATAATTTCTATTAACACAACTATAACCCATATTAAAATTCTATATTCTTCGAATAGATCATTATAATTTTTTTTCTTAATTAAAATCTCATTTTATCATTAATTATTTCCATTTAATTCATCAATAAAAGGTCACCAAAATAGTAAAATTCTTCCAAATTAGCAATAATAATTTTATCACCAAATCAATTTTCGATATCATTGTTATCAATATGATAGAATATCTGACTACAAAATCAATTTAACTATTTTTGAAAAATCCTTTATGAAAAACAAATTCACTAAACAACACATCGCATAGGCCAGTGATAGTCATTTAACCATTATCAACATTAATCAGTGGGTTCACAACCCATTTCCATACCATATGAGACTGGTTATCCAATAAATAAAACTAAATTTATATAATTTCTCTAAAATAATGAATATATGATGAACATATTAAAAAATAACATTAATTACATAAAATATTATTGAATGTCTAATTTCAATGGTTGAATAATACCTTTCATCATATATCCCCAAAAATGCAAAAATGTAATCACAAATAGCCATTCATGGTAAATTTAAGGGTAACATAAATCATCACCAAAATTCAACATGAAAAATATCAATAATCACCATAACATTCCACCACATTTTAAATCAAAAGTGGACTCTATGACTTTTAACATATGATTGTCTATAATCACAAAAAACCATGATGGTATACATATCTATTGAAATATACTATTCCAAAATGGTATCTAAACCATTCCCAATATAAAAACTATAATGAACCTGCCTTAAAATAGTACATATCTTGTATTTTTATTTAATATGTCAATTTCAACCATTCTGAGGATACTTACTATGAATAGTATTGTAGAATTTTCATATAACTCTTACATAAGGAATCCTTATATTAAAAATTACACACATTTACACATTATCAATTTTTCCCACAATATAAAAATTTTAAAAGGAATTTTTTTTTATTTTCCTAAAAAACAATCATTAAATCCAACATGGATTCTTCTTTTTAATTACCCATCCTTAGAATATGTGAAAAACATTTTTAAAAATCCTAAGATCATTGAAACAAGGGGTTATAAATGGAATATGTATTTTTGTTTATTAAATAACATGTAAATCCATCATATGTATACCTTTATCATAGTATTAGTTGAGAATAAAAATAAAATAAAGTCTACATAAAAACACACACTTGTTTATAAATGAAATCTATTAAAACTCACTAAATAAAAATGTGGTCTAATTTTAGGTAACATAGATAATTATATTCATAACTCATGTTAGAGAAAAAAATGTAGCCTAGTTAAATCCATCTGAGACCCCACACTGGTTAACTCACTACTTCTTTCCTTTTATGATAAATAAAATTATTCAATGTATTGGAGTGTTGTAAAAGATCTCACAAATAATATAATTTATATTAGACTCACCATTTATTGATTAGTTGCATCAGGCTCACCCGCATGTACATGTTGTATCGGGCTCAAATTATTTTGTAATATATTTCATGCTAACCTTATCTTCATATATAATTCTCAACTACAATATTAGAACAAAATATTTTTTATTTGACACCATTTCATCATAAAATCCTTAAAAAACTACTATGAACCCACATACTGAACACATTGAGATATTAAAATACCCATTCTTTTTCAAAATACCATTTTTTTAAAAAAACTACATAGATTATAATGAAAAGTGAGGTTTTCATTAACAACAACAAGAAAATATAAATGTAACCATAAATCTGATAATGGTTGTGGTGGGGGAAACCGTTGACACTGTATAATTTAAAATAAAGCATTTATTTTTTTCTAAATAAATTATTAAATTTACCTAACAAAAAATATAAAAAATATTCCTTTATAAAAAATTAAGAAAAATGTACATAAAATATCCTTTAAAATTTATTCTGACCAAAAAAATATTTTCAAAAAAATATTTTATGAATATTAATATTTATTAAAAAAATTTGAAAAGAAATAATTATATAATTTCAAAATAGGTTTTAAGATATACTCTCTTACCTCGAGTATGAATCATCACATGTGTTATTCATGATCGTGAATCATAAATATAGGAAATTTTTTACATGATTAAGATACATTTTTATTTTAAATAATTTTAACCATGCTATTATAAATTACTTAATTAATTAGGATTGCATCAAATGTTCTGAAGATATTTTTCTCATATACAAAAAATGACCTCATTAGGTCAGAAATGGTCAATGTTTTCAATATTATATAATCTCTAAAATAATAATAATAAATAATTACCGTTTTCATACCTCAATTATACTATTATAACTAACCATGAAATTGTTTTTGAAACATTAACTATGTTACAGTAGTTGAGATTTTACAGCTTTCATATGAATGAGTAACATTTCCATTTTTTGTGGTCATTGTGGAAATTATTTTAGAATTATATTAGTATTTAAGAATTATAAGTATATCAAAAATTAAATATTATTTATTCAAATATAGATATATTTACCAGGTAAGAAATGCAGTGATGAATACCGATCCACATCTAGCCGGGGAGGTGGCCATCCACATATATGCATGAACAATGTTATCATTTTTTATTGAGTGGTTAGATAAAAAATAATGGATAATGTTTGTTTAATAATTATGAATCTTTAATAAATATTATATATTTAAATAAAATCATTTATTATAGACATCCATGAGTGGTGGGTATGGGAAAAAACATTTTGTCAGTTTCTGAGGTGGTAGTATGTCGTACTCACGAATGATGGTTTCATTTCCTATTTTATAGAGGTGGAGATTGATATTTATCAACACATAAACATCAAAACATATCATATTATTGATTATTGATGTGTTTTTATTTGAATATATTTGAATAAGGGTTCATGTATTTCATAGAATAAATAAATGAAAACACTTAGTTAAAAACACAACATCTTCTTCAATAAACCACTTAAGGATTACCTTAAAAGAATTACATTGATGATTTTATGATAAAGTGTAATCTAGTATATGGGAATGGATTTCAAAATGGTATATAGATATCCATTGGCAAAACCAAATATATTTTTAATTATAAAAAAGAGAGGATATTTCATTTATAATTGAGGGGAGGGGCACTCATAGAATAACATAACACATTATTTTAATAGATAATATTTTTAATAAAAAAATGATTCAAATATATATGATTACCCTATAAATTAAGTATTAAATTATCTAATAAAATAATATTTAGAAATTTTTGGGATTTGTTTTACATATATTTTTTGGCTTTCAACCATTTTAATCCTTTTTAATGATTGTTATGATAAAAATGTTCTTTATTATTCAAGGTAAAATATATTAAAAATAAAAGGGATGATTGAAAATAAATGAAATACGAATGATATTTTCAACCATATCCCAAATAAAATTCTCAATCATATGATTTTTCATTAATTATAAATCATTTCATAATATATTATTTATTATAAAATATAATTAATATCATTCTTAGGACTATTCATTCAATTTGATTTTGAGGAAAACATGAATTAAATTAAATTATAATATAATAATTTTACATATATGTATCTTGCTATATTTGTCTAAAAAATTCATAGAACATGATAATTTATTAATGTTAAAAATAATTTTAATATGATTAAAATCATTTATTTTATTTTACTTTTAATTGAATGAATACTGTATCCACATTACACAAGCCAATAAGGTAATTGATTCTTTAGAAAAAAAAAATGATAAAATAAAATAAATTATTTCTAAAATTTCCATTGATAAAATTACTCCAGTTTTTTATCCTAGTTAAAAATATTATAGACATTAAAAATAATAATGTTACATTTATGTCTTAACCTTTTCCATAAAAATTATTCATGTCCAAATCAAAGAATTATGGCACAATGTGTCCTTTTTCTCTAAATATGGGTGTAAATGGCCAAGATTCATTCATCGAATAGTAAAATGGAAAGAGTTAGAGTTGTGTTCTATCTATATAAATTTATTTTTAACCATAATTACCCAAATTACCCATAATGTGGTGACCATTATTTACTTACTATTTATAGCGAAAAAAAATAAAAATATTATTTAAAAAATTGGACATTTCGATCCAAATATCAATTTAATTTTTCAAAATTAAATTTAGATATGTGTGTGAAATAAAATCAATATTACTACACAATACAATATAAATTTTTTTTAGGAAAATTACATTTTATTAATTAAAATGTTTTTACACCAAATTCAATAAAAAAATGTATTCCAATGAACAAAACTGAATTCTTTTTGAAATAAGAGAAGTAATGTTACATTATAAAATGTTGGTCGGAGTAATTTACTCAATATGGGAGGGGTGAATTGAGAAACTATAAGAATTATTTTTAAAATAATATTATATTCAAAAGAAATGGTTTCCCCAAAAATAGATACAGCCTATTTAATCAAGGTTATATTGTTATAAGAGTTTGACATTTTAAAAAACTTCATAGAAGATTGATTAATTCTCAGTAATCATAATTTGTATTATTAATATTAATTTTGAAGTTATCCTACTAAGACAAATAATTTATAACTTCTTTCTAAGAGTAACTATAAAAGTGAAATTTGTGTTTTCTGGATTATTCAATAAAGCGGTAAAACAAAGAAGACTAAATTTAAACAACACAATGGATATGAAACAAGTGATTCAGTCTCGAGCTGAGACCTAATCCACTCCACTTGATGATCACCTTCCACCAAGATGTTTATATAAATAAACTTTGATCCGCACCCTAGATATGGGTTAACAATAGTACACAGACTGTCCAGGTCATACATGAACCTCTTCGACAGTTTTTGTAGGTAAAAAAAATATAATAACTAGGCCACACAAGGACCTCCTCCATTGTTTTCATGGGTAAACAGAAGTATAAAGAGTTTTGTGTAAGGATTTAGAAATCCTCCAGTTTAGCACAGTATTCAGTCTTCGTATAGAATATACAGAGTACACACACTACACAAAAAGTACTTAAAATAATCACTGAGAGAGAGTAGATTTGATTATAGAATGCTCTAGTGATTTTAAGTGTAGCTCTGGAATCCTTCGATTGGAAAGAAATGCTTCGGAGTCCTTCTCTGGTTTTTGTCATGAAAAATAGAGTGTCACGATTCATCTTGTGTTCTTCACAAGTTTAGATAATGTGGAGAGGTTCTCTAGATTCCAGTGTAATTTGTATGTGCTTCAGCATAGTCATATTGCATGCATGAGACAATTCTTTCTTTGAAAATCTTGCAATATGTTCTTCCCGGTCATTCTCACAAGATTGTTTGTCTTTCAGTATCCCGCTTTTTCGATCCTGGGAACACTTCTCTCTTTATCTTGTAATGCATGAGTTTTAGCCGACATGTTCCATGTGTTCTATACCTCATTCCTCATACTATGTATGAAAAAAACATTAATTATGTCAGTGCATTAAAGTTATCAAATATTACCGTTAGACATTAAATTGAATGGTTACAAAATATTTTAAGAAATGGTTTCAAAACAAGTTATTAAAACTGGGTCTCCTTCACATGGTGTCTGAGTGTCATGGTGTCTCGTTCTTGGTGCCTTTCTTTATAGTGTCTTGTTTACGGTGTCTGGCTTATGGTGTCTGGCTTACAGTGTCTTGGCTTACAGTGTCTGGATTACAGTGTCTTTCTTATGGTGTCTTGGTTTACGGTGTCTGGCTTACGGTATCTGGCTTACAGTGTCGTGGCATACAGTGTCTGGCTTATGGTGTCTGGCTTACGGTGTCTTTGCTTATGGTTTCTAGCTTACGTTGTTTGGCTTATGAAAATAACTGTATTTAGGCTTGAACAGTGATATGTATGAAATGGATTAATCTTAACCATTATAAAGCATAAGCGAACGTGAAACATAAATACACATGATTGGATATAATTTATTAGTTAACTAGTTTGAAAAATATTTGTGATCATTAAAACTTGATTAATACATGAGGAGTCCAACAATCTACCCATTTTTTATGATCACAAATCATGTATAGTTAAATTGTAAATTGGATGCAACTGTGGAGAAAATAACAGATTGAAACTTCTCCCCCTTTTGGTCTTATCAAAAAGTTGGAAGAAGAGAGGGTAAACAGTGCACATTCCCTTAAGAGTAAAGAGAGATTAGTACAAAATAAAGGTAAAACACAAAAAAAATTGACAACCCCATCAAAAAGTAGTAGGCACTGGTCTTCTTCAAGGATTAGCCTTTTCTTTGCCTTTAGCAGTAGCAGAAGAGGAAGCCAGAGGGGATGTGGTTGATGTAGAATAAGGTAGAGATGTGGTAGATAGAGAGGGTAAAGGGAGACCTTCAAAGACTGATGGAGCCAAGGTAGGAATAGTAGAAAATCTTAGCAGTTGTCGATCAAGAATCACATGCTTGATCTGACTGAGAGCTTGGCTAATAGACATGTTAGTTGAGGCTAAGGAAGAGGTGAATGTATGCAACCCAGGTCTGAGAGGTGCAGCCGCTGGAGCAACAATTATTGTACTATGGAAATGAAGATAAGGTCTCAAGAGTTTGATGAAGTCTGCAATAATCTCTCCTCAACACTGCATGGATTTTTCAAAGTCAGCTTTGTTATCCATAAACTAGTCCAACAATCGGGTAAACTCGTTTAGCTTCTGGACTTGGGTTTTGAAGGCTTGAGTCATAGGAGGACTTCACAGATTCTCTACAAGGTATTTGATGTGGTTTGTCATATCAGGCTTGGAGAAAATATGGTTGAAATTGAAATACCCATTCTTAGAAATCTCTTGCTGTGAATCATTTTTAATCTTGGAGTGAATTTGTATAAGGTCAAGAACTCTATCACTGTTCTTGACAACATCAGAGAAATAAGTCACATTAAATCCACTAAAAGAATTCTGAAACTGTTCTTTGACTATACATCTAAGAAAAGTATTGTCGAGGGAAGTTGTAGATGATTGACCAGAGGTATGAGAATCTTTGATGGCTATTGTTAGAGATTTTAGCTGATTTAGTACCTTTTGAAGACAACTAGTGTACTCATCAGGGAGTTTATTAAGTTTCAGCATAAGATCTATCATTTCCTTCAACATCTATTTTTTCCTTTCTGTAGTCTATTCATCGAATAATTCCAGAGAGGGGTGAATCTGACATAAAACATCTCGAAGGATTTGAGAAACAATGGGTGCTAGAGGTGCAGCAACATGCTCTGATCTCGAATGCAGCTCTTTCTTCATGTCTTCAACAATGCTTCTCAAGGTTGTGACTTCATTACTGAGCAGCTTATTTTCAACTCGTACTTTTGGAATCTCATGGAGAATCTTAAGTTTTATTTGACAAATGATCTTTTCCAATAATATTGAGTCATCTCCCTCACTCAAATTTGTTACAGGATGAGGTTGGGAGTTCATATGTTTCTCAACTCCAGATAAGAGAGTATCTCCAAAATCCATAAGATCATCCATACTGACAAAGGACAGTTGTTCACATAATGGTTCAGGTGTAGGAATTGGTATAGAGTAATGATCAGGTTCAGGTTCCTTCATAGGTGAAATGTTTGGGAACGATTTCAACTAAAATAGGGAAGAGAGATAATGCCCAATTGCAGTAACCTGCTGAGACTCATTCACATCATAGAAACTAGGAAATTTGTACTAGGTGTCCAAAGGTCTTGACTCAGTTCGATATGAGGTTTCATCAGACTCTAGATTTGGGGTCGCCTTCCCCTAAACATGTACCTCCTTTCCAGGATTAAGTGACTTAGGAGCTTGGTCTAAATCCACAGACTCAACTCTACGTTCTTCATTCATATCATTTCTATCCAGCTGAAAGGCCAGCTCCATCCTTTCTTGAGCAGAGAATATTATTTCAGTAACAGATTATTCTACACGGAGTTCTTCCAGATTAGATTCTTTCACAACATGGAGTTCTTCGAAATTTGCTTCTTTGACAATATGGTGATCTTCAACAATAGGATCTTCCATGGATTTCTTCTTAGATTCTGTGACAACTGATTCTCTTTCAGCCTTGGGTTGTATTTTTATATTGACATCGTCTCTAGGGGAAGGAACATCTTCAAGAACAACATGAGGAACAATAGTCCTTTCTTCCTCAATAATAATTTCTTCCCTATGTGATACTTCAGCCTCTGTTTCTTCTTCTTCTGAATACTCAGCATGTTCATATGGTTCCAAACTAGGATGAGAAATTTCTTTTGGCCTTGATGGATAATCCACAGGATTAAACTTCTCATAAACTTTATCATTATCTTCCACCCATTCCTTTTTCCAAGGATTCCATTTTATCTTCATTCTCTTGATGTTGGATTTAGAGATACAGTATTCATAGTTTATAATCACTTCATCATTAGGTCCAACCACACCTTTTGCAATAATCATGGCTGATAACAGCCGAGAGTAGAACAGAGAAGTGGACTTGGATGAATCCTTGATCAACTGACACATATGGTGAATGATGTACTTGCACAGGGTGATCTAGTGTCCATTTTGATTAGATGAATAAAAACACATCTTGATATTTTAACACAGAAAAATCACCTTTTCTTGGACTAACCATATTTTGAACAAACATAAACAGAAGTATTATTTTTCTATCTAGTTCAGCAGTGATGGCCCTTCTCTTGGTGCCATTTCCTGTTAGGGTTTTTAGAGAATCTTGATGATCACTGAAATAAGTTGAAGGAGGAGGTCCTCTCTGATAATCCTCACATATACCTTCATGAAGTATCCTAAGGCATGCATCCCATAACCTCAAAGAGAATGAGCTTCTTTGTCCATTAATCCATCTCCTCACAACATATCTTTCACCAGAATCAAAGGAGAACTGCATGTACTGGTAGAACTGAGCTACTAACCTAGGATAGATGGGTCTATTCTCTATTGAGAACAACTCTAACCAGACATGTTATTCTTTACACTTTAATGACCAGATATTTTCTAGACAGAATCCATTCGGGGATGATTTCTTACTCAGGTACAACACTGCGATTTACCAGATTCGGATTTAGAGGTCCTTCAGGTGTCATCATTGGTGAAATATTCTTATTCTTCGGGTTGTACTTCTCAGGTGTGGATGAAGACAAATGTTTCATTCTTGGAATCCACTGAAGGTTCTAGAGAGAGGGGGGGGGGGTTTCAAGGTTGAAAGGGTTCGAAATGAGAGAAAGTTTGAGTGAATAACAGAGTGAAACTCTTTGTTTTATCATTTAGGAATGCCAATCATCCCAAAAATAAAAAACGCTGGAATGTAAAAGAGGTGAAATGATAATTAATGCGATACAGGTTTAAAGAAAATCATAAATAATTTTCACGCTAAGATAGTGAGTGGTCATCATAGTGAGACAATGAGTGGTTGTCACAGTGAGACAGTGAGTGGTAGTCACGGTGACATAGTAACTGAACATTTCAGTGCACGTTACAGTGAGACAATAAATGTCCGACCGTAATAACAAAGTGCTAACAGTGAGATAGTAAACATGACATACAGTAAATGATAAACCATAATCATTAAATAGTAAAGTAAAACCTAGTAAAATGTTGAACAATAAGACAAGTAAGATATATATTTGAGATTTATCGTGCCAAGATCATTTATGATGTAGTCTATTCTCTCATAATTTAAGTGTTTAGTTAATCTATCAGTAAGTTGATATTCAGTACAAATGAATTCCATGGTGATATCACCTTTTTTATAATGATCGCTCCAAAAGTTATGTATTGAATCAATATGTTTTGTCCTAGAATGTGAAACATAATTTTTTGAGATGTTAATAGAACTTGTCTTGTCGTAATTTATTGGTACATGTATAAATTGATATCCATAATCTAGTAAGGTGTTTTTCATCCAATAAATTTGTCCATAACAACTGCCAGCAGCTATGTATTCAGCTTCTGTAATAGATAATGCATCAAAATTTTGTTTCTTACTACACCATGATAATAGTGGCTTGCCTAAAAGGTGACATGTTCTAGAGGTGGTCTTTATATTTAACTTACAACATTAAAATTCATCATGAAAATAACTAACTAGTTCAAATGATTGTCCTTTAGGATAGAACAATCCTGGATTGGGTGTATGCTTGAGGTACTTGAAAATTATCTTTACAACATTTAAATGAGATTCTTTAGGAATTGACTGAAAATGAGCACACATACACACACTAAACATAATTTCCCGACAACTAGAATTTAAGTAGAGTAAACATCCAATAATTCCTCTATAAGTGTTTTGATCAACATATTTCCCATCATCATCATGATCCAACTTATAGGTGGTAGTCATGGGAGTGTCACTACTGTTAGTTCTATCCAATCCAAAATGTTTTAAAAGATCTCTAGTGTATTTAATTTTATTTAAAACTATTCCATCGTTATTTTGAAATATTTGAAATCTAAGAAATAATTTTAGTTCACCCAGGAAACTCATTTCAAGTTCTTTTTGCATCATTTTGGAAAAATCAATACATAATGAATTCATTAAAGATCCAAAAATGATATCATCTACATAGATCTGAACAACTAAAACATCATTAAAAATTCATATTATAAAAATGGTAGGATCATCTATTCCTTTTTTAAAACCTTTAGAAATGAGAAAAATAATCAATCTGTCATACCAAGCTCTTGGGGCTTGCTTTAAACCATATAAATATTTTGATAGTTTGAAAATATTTTTGGGAAAATGAGGGTTTGTAAATCCAGGGGGTTGTTCAACAAAGATATCCTCAGCTATATACCTATTTAATAATGCACTCTTATCCTCCTTCTGATATAGTTTGAAATTCAGATGTGCAGTATAAGAAAGTAGGATTCTGATGTATTCAAGTCTTGCTACTAGATCAAAGGTCTCCAAATAGTCAATTCCTTCTTCTTTACTATAGCCTTGTGAAACTATTCTAGCCTTGTTCCTAACTATATTTCAAGATTCATCTACCTTATTTCTAAACACCCATTTAGTGCCTATAATGAATTTGACCCTGGGTCTTTCAACAAGTTTCCAAACATTGTTTCTTTCAAACTAATTATTCTCCTCTTGCATAACCATTACCCAAAATTCATCATCGATGGCATCATCAATGTTTTTAGGTTCAAGTTGTGACAAGAAGGATTATGTACAACCTGATTTCTATGAGAAGCTCTATTTTGTGTTCCTTTCTCTAAGTCTCCTACAACAACATCTATGGGATGATTTTTAAGGGTTCTATCCTTTCTAGAAAAAGAGGGACTACTGATTTCAGGTTCATCAATAGATTTGGGTTCATTATAACTCGATTGCAGGGAATTTTCAAAATTGGATGTTTTCATATATTCCTTCACGGTTGAATTTGAGGATTTTGAGTTGATTTTCAGATTTGATACATCATCCTCCAGATATTCTAGTATGGTTCTAGGGTCATGTGGATCTCTTTCATCAAACATGATATGAACAGATTCTATTACACATTTAGTTCTCTTATTGAATACTCAATATGCTTTACTTAATATTGAGTAACCTAGGAAAATTCATTTATCACTTTTGGATGCAAATTTGTCAACATTATCCTTAGTGTTTAGAATAAATACTTTGAAACGAAAAACTATAAAGTAATTATCCTTAGGCTTCCTATTGTTCCAGAGTTCATACGGGGTATTTTTGATAATTGTTCTGATAAAGACTATATTGATTATGTAGCATGATATATTAATAGCTTCAACCCAAAAGTAAATAAGTATGTCATATTCACTAAGCATTGTTCTAGAAATTTCTTGCAGGGTTCTACTTCTTCTTTCTACAACACCATTATGTCGAGGTGTTCTAGGGGTAGAGATATTGTGACTATAACCATTTTGTGAGTAAAGGGACTCAAACTCTTGGTTTTAAAACTCACTACCATGATCAATTGTTAAAGATTTAATTTTAAAGCCACTAATATTTTCTACAAAGTTGGAATACTTAGTAAAATAATAGTAGGCTTCATTTTTGTGAGCCATGAAGAAGGTCCAGGTATATATAGAAAAAATCATCTATTAGAACATAAACATAGTGCTTCCCATTTAAACTAGAAACTCTAGATGGTCCAAAAAAACAATGTGAACAATTTGAGAGGTTTAGAAGTAGAAAATTCATTCTTTTTTTTGAAAGACATTTTTTGTCGTTTTCCCTTTTGAAAAAGATTACATAATTTGTCATGTGGAAACTCAAGTTTGGGTAAGTCTTTAACTAGGAATTTTCTAGTTAGCTTTCTAAGGGAGTGAACATTATAGTGTCCTAGTATCCTATGCCAAATCCAAGATTCTTTATGAAATACACTAAAGCATGAAGCATTTGTAGAAGCTAAGGAATCTATATTAACATAATAATCATTCTCATTCCATGATGCATAAAATACTAATTCATATTTAGAATTAAAGACATTACATGCATTATTTTCAAATTTAACATGATATCAATCATCACATAATTGTGAGATATTAAGCAGATTATATTTTAATCCATTAACAAACAGTACTTTAGAAATTAAAATCGAATCAGAGTTACCAATCTGGACTAAGCCAATGATATTCCATTAATAATTTTCACCAAATGTGGCATGTCCTCCATATACTTTTATCTGGTTCTTGAAGAATGAGTAGTCTTCAGTCATGTGCCTTGAACATCCACTGTCAATGTACTATAGATTTTTCCACGAGCTATTTAAGAATCTTCCCTATAAAATGATCAAGAAAAGACAAATTTTGGTACCCATACTCGTTTGGGTCCAGTAACATTAGTAATAAGTGCTTTTAGAACCCATATTTGTCTCATTTGTTTCATATAATAATTATGTAAAGTATTTGAAAAATATACTGTATTTGGTCTACAAAAACTAGAAACAATAGAATATGTATTATTACTTGACCTATTTGAGTTGTGTCTAGAACTGGGAACAAAACTATATGTCCTGGACTTGGAAACAAAATTCATTCTACTATGGTTTATTTTACCAGGTTGATAACCAATTACAGTATTGTAATTTAGGGTAATTTTTTACCTAGCATTTGTGTATAGTTATTTTTCCCCTTAGTAAACTTTTCTAAGTCACTATTTAATTTCTCATTAGATATTTTTAAATCATTTTTTTCTTTTAGAAGTTGACCATTTTTCTCTTTTTCAGTAGTAAGTTCAGATTTAACATTAATAGTTAGGGCATGGTGTTTCTTCAATGATTTATATTTCTATTCTAATTCATTGCATGTCTCTTCAATCATATTGCAATATTAAAACATTTCTTCATTATTCACATTTTAGAGTCAATTTACTCTTTAGAATAGTATGAATTATGTATAAAAGAGTTCAGTGTTACCTTAGATGTGTTTGTCATAAAACACATATTGGCTTGGTTATCCTATTCATTGTGTGATGTCTCTATGTCGCTTGAACTATCCTCAGAGGAACTCCAGGTTGATTTCATTTCCTTTTTGTACTTATTGTCCTTGTCCTCATACTTCTTCTTATACTTGAGCTTTGGACAGTCATCCTTTATTTGTCCTTTGCGCTTATATTCATAGTATACAATTTCATCAGTTTTTTCACTTCTCTTCCAATCTATTTTCGAGTTTCCTTTTAGACCATACTATTCCTTGAAGTTAGGATTTCTGAAAAACATCTTATTTTTGTAAATCATTTTAATATTCTAGAAAATTTAGTCATCTCCTCATCACTGTCAGGTGATGATTGTTCAATTGTGGAACTTTCTATAGAAGATTCCATTTTCCCTTTGTCTTTGTTCATCGAGAAGGTGGTCTTGAATGCTATAGATTTCTTTTATGGTTCATCCTCCTATTATTTGTGGACTTTCAGATCTTCCTCATACATCATCAGTTTCCCAATGAGTTATTTTACAGGTAGATTTCTGATGTCGCATTATTCTCTAATTGAGACAGAGGTTCCCCTCCATCTGTGAGGTAGACATCTGAGGATTCTCATTATCTGTTCTAAGGCAGTGACTTCTCTTCCTAGAGATATCATTGTATTGACTATCTCATTGAAACTGAGATACATGTCAGAAATAGGATCATCAGGTTTTATTTTAAAATTGTCATATTTTATAGTATAATTATTAAGTCTCATTTCATTTAAACTATATGTACCATCATGTGAGACAGACAAGGTTTCCCAAATTTCATGGGCAGTTTTACAAGTAGAAATCCTATTAAATATTCATCCCATAAGGAATAGTACAAATAATTCATGGCTTTGGAATTGTTATAGATAGAAAGTTTGGTAGGTTCATCCCATGTAATTATATCAGTCACAGGAATATTATATTAATCTATAATGGATTACCAAATTTAAATTCTCATACTCTCTAGATGCGTTTTCATTTTAATTTTCCATTGAGAATAATTGGTTCCATTAAATAATAGTGGTCTTTTGGTTGCAGCACCTTCCAATCTATTATCCATACTAAATTATTACATTAAAATAGCTAGGAATTTAGAATTAATAGAAATTTACAGATCATTAAATTACAACTACAATCACATTTGAATAATATTACACAGTGTCCTAATAAAGTATCCTCTGATACCAAATGTCGGTTTGAGTAGTTTACTCAAGAGGGGAGGGGTGAATTGAGTAACTATAAAAAAATTTGTTAAAAGAATATTATTTTCAATATAAATGGTTTCCCCAAAAATAGATAAAACCCAATTAATCAATGTTATACCCTTATAAGAGTTTGTCTTTTTTAAACAACTTCTTATAAGATTGATTAATTCCCAGTAATCTTAATTAGTATTATTAATATTACTTTTGAAGTTATCCTACTATGAAAAATCCGTTATAACTTATTTCCAAGACTAACTATCAATATGAAATTAGTGTTTTTTGGATTATTCAATAAAATAGTAAAATAGAGAATACTAAATGTAAACATCATAGTGGATATGAAACAAGTGGTTCAGTCTCAAGCTGCGACCTAATCTAATACACATTGTGATCAACTTCTACCAAGCGGTTTATATAAATAAACTTTTATCCAGACCCTGGATCGGGATTAAAAATAGTACACAGACTATCCAGGTCACACAGGACCCTCTTCAACTATTTTTATGGGTAAACAAAATATAATAACCAGGTGACACATGGACCTCTTCCACAGTTTTCGTGGCTAAACAAAAGTATAAAGAGTTTGGTTTAAGGATTTAGAAATCCTTTAGTTTAGCACAGGAGTCACTGTGTGTTTGGTATGTACAGAGTAGACACACTGATCAAAAAGTATATAAATCAATCACTAAGAAAGAGTATATTTGAGTTTAGAATGCTCTAGTGATTTGAAGTGCAGATCTAGGCTCCTTTAATCAAACAGAAATGCTACTGAGTTATTTTTTGATTTTTTTTCTTGAAAAACATAGTGTCTCAATTCATCTTTTGTTCTTCATGAGTTTTGTTAATGTGGATATGTTCTATGGATTCTAGTGTACTTCGTATGTTCTTCAGCAGAGTCGGATTGTATGCATGATACAATTCTTTCTTTGAAAATCTTGCAATATGTTTCTTGCGGTCATGCTCACAGGCTTGTTTTTCGTTCAGTGTCGCGCTTGTTCATTCTGGGGAACACTCTGCTCTTTATCTTTGAATCCATGAGTTTTAGCCGACAGGTTCCATGCGTTCTATACCTCGTACCTCATACTATTTCTAAAAAGAAACATTAATTATTTCAGTGCATTAGTGGAATCAAATATGACTATTAGAAATTAAATTTAAATCCGACAAAATAGTTTAAGAAATGGTGTCACGATAAGTTATGAAAATGGTGTCTCCTTCACACGGTGTCTGTGTGTCACTGTGTCTCGTTCAGGGTGCCTTTCTTTATAGTGTCTTGTTTACGATGTTTGTCTTACGGTGTCTGGCTTACGGTGTCTTGCTTATGGTGTCTTGGCTTACGGTGTCTGGCTTATGGTCTCTAGATTACGGTTTCATGGCTTACGGTGTCTGGCTTACACTGTCTGGATTACACTGTCTTGGCTTACGGTATCTGGCTTACAGTGTCTGGCTTATAGTGTCTTGGATTACTGTGTCTGGCTTACGGGGTCTGGATTAGACAACTAACTTTATTCATACATAAACAGATATATGCATGAAATGGATTGAGCTTAACCATTAAAAAGCATAAGAGAACTTGAAACAAAAATACACATGTTTTGATATTATTTATGAGTTAACTAGGTTGAATAAGATTTGGGAAAATTAAAACATGATTAATACTTGAGGTGTACAACATAAATATTTCAATACAAAATGATCTTTTGAAATTCATGAATAAAAAATTCATTTTAGAATAGATATCAATAAATTTAACAATGACAGGAAAATCAGTCATTTTATAAAAATCCATACAATTCACACTAAGATAATTTTGACATTATATTTACATAAATTATATTAAATATATAAAACAAAATTTCTTAATGTTTTTAAAATTAATTTTAATATGTTCTCATATAAATCAAATGACTCACTTTTTTAGGAAAATGTATTTTTTTAGAATCACAAAAATTTTATAAAAATTGAGTTCTTATTTCGTAATAATTAATTAATAAAATTTATTGATGAATTAAAGTATATATATATATATATCTTAATATGGTTAATTTGATTCATATCCGTAAATTAAATGGCTATTATTTAATGTTTATGTTTAAATATTAACATTTCATAGTTCGTTTAATCTTAGTTTTGTGTATCTTGTATTCTATCGATCCTATATGTTATTTTAAAAAATCAACATAATATATATGATATCCTTTTAAAATTAGGATACTAATAATATATCCCCCTATAAAAGATATTAAAATGAATAATCCTCATCATACCTTTATCAAATCTTTCCGACTGAGCAAGATTAAAAGAAAAAATAGATGTCTTCCCTTTAGTAGTGATAAAAACATAATATGGAGAACCTAATGATAATAATTGACCAAATACTCAAAATATCATGTGTATAAATTATCGTCATTTTCCTCTCAAATTGTGAGTTCATTATCACAATTTTTTATAATAATTCATTCATCACTGGTAGAACTCAGCGATGAAAATGGATAATTTGTACGAACTGAAACACATGGCTTATAAAATATTGAATTCTAATCCCACTTCATATTAGTTGATGGTCCCTCACTAATGAAATATGATCATCTATGCCATAAATTGGGAAAATCGATCTCTAAATCCTCTTTCATCACTTTGCCACACACATTTATATATGTATGATAAATCATATCAACAATTATTCCCTGTGCATATATCATCAATCCACATGATATTTTCCAACATCCATTTCCAATAAAAATTAAAATACATCATTACAAATATAAAAATCAGTTAAAAAAGTAGGGAAAATATATATCACATGTTTTTCACCCATCAATATCAGAGTTCATGTTTCATTCATAGTTTTAAAAATATCACCAAAACTAATAGAACTAGAAGAATATTTGTTTACCATATTTATTATACTATATTCACTTCAAATTAACAAACAATTACCATTTATTATAATTATTATTATTTCCTCTCTATCAATGCCATTAAATTTTTATCTTTCTAATGATTTTTTTGATAGATTTGGTAACCTATAAACATGAAACTATTTTTACAAATTGTAGAACATGGAATTAGATTTTTTATCTCATCAATCATTTAGATTAAAATATATATTTCATATCTTCTATACTACTATGACATCAAAATCTACCACAATTGGGTTTTCTATAAGTCACATTCATAAAAAATGATGAAATAAAATACTCAAACATGAGAAGTTATTTCCTGAATTAAATTGTAGAGACTATATTATCATAAAAATATGGAAAGGAAACAAGAGAAAAAGACTTATCTTATTCTTACATTTCAATTAGTACCATGTTTTCTTTATCATAAATATTTAAAACCACATCTTGTATCTCTATTAAATTTTTTGTGAACTCCTACATATGTTTATAGAAATATGCATTCTCTAAAATTAATATACAATATATTCATTTTTTATATAAATTATTTATATGGGATTTTAATTATTAATTATTATTTTATATTCTATGGTTTTATTCATATTTATCATATTTATCACCTCCTATAGAGTATTATCTATGAAATCTGTATGAATTATAATTTTTGGTGACCCTATCATGTCCTTTCAGTCATCATCATTTATCTTAACAAATTTATATGTTTCCTTTTTCTATAAATTCTTTTTCATCTCATGATTTAATATTCTTACCTATTATTGCAACATTGTAAAACCATTTTCCCATTAAATATTTCAATATAGGCAGAAATGATTTTAACAAAATCAATCATATAGAATAATCCATTTAATAACATGGTTTTAAATTTCTCAATATTTCCCATTACCAAAATATTCCCCCATATATCTAATTTTTTTCTCCCTCTTGATTAAATGCCACCACACACAATAAAAAATACCATTTTTTATAAGTCGTCATAAGCATTAAAAGAAGATACTCCCCTATAAAATTCCATCATGATGAACTCATTTTTAATTTTTAATTATGATAAAAAATTATCCAAATTTTCAACATAACTTATATCCAACCAATTTAAAAATATATAAATGATCAAAAAATATTACATGTAAAACACTAATAGTTGACCCAGATAAAATGTGTCTATATAAATGAATAATAAATACAAATAATGATCAATTCATGCATCCTCCTATATTACATAAAATATCATAAGCATGAATAAAATTGATATAATTATTCTCTAAACATAACTCACTTGATTATTCTAGGGAAATGTCTAAAAAGACACAATACATCAACATGTGGAGTTTTCTAGTATCTTTCATGTGTCACATATATATATATATATATATATATATCTATTAATTATATTAAATAAACAATGATATATATGTATATTGTCTTCCTTAGTTAATATATATATATATATCATGATTTATAAAAAAATCACATTCATCAATAATATAATAATAATTATAAAAATAATGAAAAATATTAGAATTATGAAGAACAGTTTTTAGAACAATATACACCCATTGAGGGAATGTTAATTGAATGATTATTAGTATTTTTGTAGTGTAGTTTAGGGAATTTATATGAGGTATTGACCAAACTATTTATGACACTGTCTTTTTCAAATGGCCTGTTAACTATTTGTACTTTGGTCCTTGAAATTGTAATATAATAATTGTAATAATAATATTTATTTTGTAATAAAAAATTTAAAAATAGAAAATTTTATGTGTAACCAATTTTCTATTTATCTTTAATGTAGAATGAAATTATTTGTGTATGAGGTGATATAAATAATTTTTATCATAATAATTTAAAATTTTATTTTACTCTAAAACACGATTTTGTAAAATATTTATTATTTTTATATAACAAATCATTATTTCAAATTTAGGGAATTACAATTATAAAATAGAGAAAAAAATATTGAATAAATGTATCCAAATCTATCTATTTAATATTTTTCCTTATTTTCAAACAGGATAACATTTTTTTGAATACTAAAATATTATATGTGTATACAACATTCATTACTATTTATTTCTAATTATGGATATAATAATTCATATTTTACTTCTAAGAATAATAATTATATATATAATATATTTTCATATATTAAATTAAATTTAAAAACATATAAATAAATTGATAAATTCAATTATTTATTTAAGAAAGACTGAATATTTGTTTATTTATAGTTGGTTCTTCCCATTCATCAAATAATTTACAATTTTTAATTTTAATATTTTAAATTTTGAAACATAATATCCATGAGTTTATTTTTATTTATCTTTGTTAAAAATCAAGTGAGAGTGTTTTAAAATTATATTTTCTGGACAATGTTTTCCAAAATATATATTTAACAATTACTAGATTATTATAAGATAATTATTGTGGAATATCACCACCCTAAACAATTTGGTATTGATTTCATAGAAGTGTGTAATGTCTAAATTTAGTTAAAAATTAGAAACCATACACGAATATCGTCATGTACAGGATTAAAATAATAAATAAACAACATAAATTAATTATGTTCCCCATTTATCACAAATAAAACAAGTATATTATGTTATCATGATGATGATCATTAAGAAAAAATGATTTATCAGTTCCCTAGTTAGTATATAGAAACAAATATTTATTAATCATATATATATACTCTACAAATATTAAAAAATGAAATAGAGGGAATAAGGTGAAGAGAGGATTGACCGTATAATTATTTCATTGATTTATTTAAATATCTTTTAAGATGATTTCATATTATTTTATAGACGACATGTATTAAATAATGGATTATCCAAAAGCATGTAACAGTTCTTAAATGTTTAGTACATCAATTTCTATGTCATAAATTCTTCACAATCTAATAACTATACACATTACGAATTATTTTATTTTCAAATGGTTCAATAATTAATTAAATACCTTTGAACACCTCTTACAAAATAAATTATCAATAACTTATTTTAGATTTTGAGAAATATTAGTTTTGTGACTGAGTGGGAAACCATAGAAACTCTAGAGTTAACTCTCAAATAAAATTTTAATAGTCCCAACCCATACCAAAGAACATGTGTAATGAATAAATTTGGAAGGATAAGGATAAATTGGAAAATTAGTTATATTGTATCACTAAAAGACTATGATGTGAGCAATTATTTTTTTATAACTCGAACATCACACATCTAAATCCATACAATACCCTAAGACACTATTTAATAACATGAAAAAGAAGAAATGTTGAGAAAATAACCATATGATTACATACACACAATAATTCAATAAGTTAAGTCAACATGGGCCACCAACAAACACCAATAAATACTCTAGGAGGTACTTCCATTATCACTTCTAGAATAAAAAATCCCGGACACATAGGAGTGTTGAAACCAAATTTGATGTAGAATTATCATGTCCAACAATCCATGTTCCTAACATAGCTATACATATTAATACCTCAGGTATATATTACCACCACCACCATAAAAAATTTCTAATAATTAAAATAGGTACGATTAAAACTTATAACAATAAAACTTCCACCACACAAAAGAAGTAAGTTTTATTCTATTACTAATAAACATGAGGTATCCCTGACTGAACAAACTAAGGGTATATTTAGTACCACAATATCCATTAATAAATCTAAACCAACCATTAGCTTAGAGTGACCCTAGTGGGACAATAATTAAGGGATGATATTGACTGAAAAACTAGATCATTGAGTATAACAGCTCAAGATTAAACCCAAAAATATAGTTATAAAAAAAGAGGTAAAAAATGATTACATGAATGATATGACACTAACCAAGAGTTTTGGAATAGTTTATAAATAGAGAAAATAAAAAGGAGGGAAAAATATCAACAAAAAAATAAAACCTTCTAAGAGAAACATAAAATAAGAAAATAAATAATGGAAAAAATATAATGATAATAGAGAGACATAAAATAGTAGAACTAAAACTTTGAGAAAAGGATAAAATTGGAAAATAAATAATTGAATACAATGACCCAATATATGAGACAATTATCATGGAATGGGAATGTAAAAATAGGTACTATAACCATAATGTAAAAATTGAAAATAAAATATGTTAATCAATACCATATCAATTTAATAAGCACTAAAATATTCCAATATAAGGTGTAATTGAATGTTATTGAAGTGAAATGTAGATCCCATATTCAGATAAAAGTAAAACTTATAATAAATTAGGGGTATGGAGAAACATTAGAGTTTAAGAGGTAGATAAAACTAGGTGTTTGATGATACATGATTTTCCAATGGTGTGAACCCCAACTGAAAGCAGGTTGAAGAAAAATACCCAAGAGGCAAAAAGAAAGAATTATAAGTATTTTTATCACTCTCTATATCGACTAAGATATGAATACAACATAAAATATTACTAAATAAAATAAAATTTTTATATCTAGAGAGAACTATATTGGGCCTTATAAACATATAATAATGTTAAAAATAGTAAAAAATTGTTAGATTTATTATAAGGATGAATAAAACATAATAGTATTTCTATATAACATAATTAAAATTAGATATTATATATTACACCATTTTATATACATCATCCATAGTATATTATATAATATGATAAATAAAAATATTGGAAAATATTATTTTGATTTATTGAAAATATCCAATATTATTAAAATTTTGTAAATTTCTTTAATATGTTATTGATAAGCCAATTTTTTACATGATATGAAATAAAATTTTAAAGCCTAAAAAATAACCCTTTGGATAAACTCACCAACAAATTTTGATATTATATCATTTTAATCAACCAATTTTAATCAAACATTTTATAAAAAATTAAACTATAATTTACGTACCCTTTATCTGTGAACCTATGTTTCTTTTTATTATTTAAACAAAATATTAATATTTATTTCCTAACTAAAATAAATGAGTTAGAGCCAAAATTATTCCTCTCTTAATCATGATATATACGGATTTGGATAGACATTTACAAAACCAATACATATCCATAAAATCACTTCCACTAGATTCATATCCAAATATAAATAATTTACGACAAGTACTTTTATTTGTGAAATTTACTAAACCCTTGATATATTGAAAATTTAAATTTCATATAATCCATATTATTTATTCTGAATTATCATATTTAAGAACATCCAAGATATGTGAATCTTTCACTTGACATTAATTTGAATATATGAGTATATCACATGAAACTAATCATTATATAGATATTAAATTTGTAAATATTACACTAAATAAGAACCATATTCTATAACCAGAATATAAATAGAAAAAACATTATCATTGTTAATAATATTCTAAAATATAACAAATAATATACCCACCCACCCACTGAGTCACACAATCTCAATGATAGATTAATAATTTTATCAGTGCAAAGGTTCACAAGATGATCCCATTTTTCAATTCATTTTGGGATTTAATATAAAATATTATCCCAATGTCTACGAAAGGAATTAGTATTAACAGTATACGACTAATATTCATGTAAGATAATCTAGGATACATGTCACACATTTAGAGAATTATTGAACTGTACACCCCTCTATGATTTCTTTATTTTTTTAGATTCATATGTTATTGAAATTTATGTTATTCCATGAATATTAGTTAATTTTAATGAAATAATTATTATTAATTAATGGTTTCTTTACTATTTAACCTAATTTTTATACATGAAATACACCTTAATGAATAATTAATTGGTCAAATATATTGAATAAATTAATACATTTTAGTATTTATAAAATATTATGAATATATTCAAAAACAATGTGGCTGGTTATGTATTTATTTTTTTCAATCATTTTATGTTTTTAATTTTTTTGAAAGGAAATAATTTTACATATATCAAATGTGGAGGGTAACATTTCACATTTCATTTTACTTTTTTGGTTTCCTATTCTATAGAGGGAGATTCCTTGGTGTTTGTGTATGATATAAAATATATTAAATAGAACTATAAAAATTAGAGAATTATAAAACATGAAATGTTAATTTAAACTACAGAATTCCATGTTTAGTGGGAATTATATTATTTCATCTAATTGAATCTAAGAATTTGAACATATCAAGATATTATATTCTAGTTTTTATAGTATTTATAAATATTTCGTTGTATCATTGACTATTTGTTTATAAAATTTATATTGTTTTATTATTACATGGTAGGGAGTTTATTTAATATATGGTATATATATTATTATGTTGTTATTTTAAAATCATATATTTATTGAAGGAAACACCAACTGTTTTTGGTGTCCACTCCAAGTTTTTGGAAAACATCGATTAAAATTGAAGAACTCATGGAATTCATAAAGGTTTTTTATTTATTATTAACTATTTATGATATAATATTTTTGATAAATATTTAATGGTGAAATGGTTTTCTTGGATATTTGGGTTAAAAAGATATGTTCTAATGTGAATTAGTTTCACATATTTATTATACCCATATTCTATAACTAGATAAACCATCATTTTAGAAGAGTTTCTATATTCTAAGTCATTAAAAATTTTAACATACATGTTGAATGAAATTAAAGTGTGGATCAAAACATATGTAATTTATATCTACATGAGATGTTCAAGTTCTATTGAATGGTGAATGTTGATGTTAAAAAACATTATGTTATACATATATTTTAATGTAAAAAATACCACACTAATTTGATAATCCATCATTAGTTATTATGTTAAATTAGAAAAATTCATAAATATTATTTAAAGAGTAATATTATTTAATAAGAATACCCATATATTATTTTGAGGGGAACATATTTTTGACCAGTATGAAAAAAAATTCAAGGATTAAATAATAGTTGGAAAATTTAAAGATGAATTTCGAGTGATACATGATGGTGATGTTATAAGATAATTTAATGATGTTGGAAAGGATCTTGGATAAATATTTTATGAATAGAAAAACCAAACTAGGTTTGAAAAGCGGTTGTATTATAGAGATGACTACATTTCCAGAAGTTGATTATAGGAGAGAAATAATATCCTTGATCAGTTTTTTAGCAGTAAAACCAGTTAGAATTTATTATTATTTCAATTTATTCAAAAAAAACGTGATAGATTAATTGATTTATAATATACTAATACAAAATGGAAGTGTTTTTATAATATGATTATTAGGTAAATATTCCTGATCCAATTCATAATGAATTTAAAAATAAGATTTAGCATCATTAGTATAAGTGGTGAGAATGTTTATATTAATAATTAGATACAAAAGAAGAATTGTGGAAAAATACTTCCAGAATATATACTTTATAAATAGTATATTTATATTATGCTAAGAATGTATGGGGGATGTATTTTAAAATAATTATCTTATAATAATTGTTTATATTTCTATATGAATGTCACCTGTTAAAGAGTAAGTCTTTAAAATTGAGAGTTATAAACGAATGAACATGAATTTACATGGATTGGTTTTTAGGAATATAAACTAATAATAATATTTTCTTCATTATTTGAAAATAGAACGATATGTTTTCTTCAAAAATATTTATATGTCATCGAATATAATTTTGATGAAATTTTTGAAATGTGGGATAATAAGAATTGGTGATTTAGAGGAATGAATGATTATGTTCAAAGATAATTGAATCTACAGATAAATTATTTGAAATTTTGAAATGAATAATATAATATTACTAGGGAAAGTTATATTTTCTTGACTAAATTAATTTGATTATTACGTTCTATAATTTAGGATATATAAATCATGTGTCTTAATACATTATTCAAGATGAGATATATAAAACAATTGGATATATTTAACAATAATTTTTGCATAAACATTTAAAATTTCATGATCTATAATTTTTGGAAGATTTTATGGTTATTTAATATTAATTTAGATAGGTATATAATTATAATTTTAAGGAATTAAATCCTCATATTAATTAGTGTATTAATAATAATATTATGGGTGAAACCCATTTATATTTAGGTACAAATACTTAGAATAAATATCATATGAGATGTTAATGTACATGTTCTGTAAATTTTCATTTCGAAAAATAATATTACATGTGATTTTGATGTGATTTATATTTGAATAAGAAAATATGAAACTATATTTGACCATTGAGTTTAAGTGTCAAATGATGATGACCCAAATATTTTTGTTTCATATAGATACTTTTTAGATGATTGTTTTTCATTAATGCATTGATAATGATAATCTAAACTCTAAATGGGAGACTATAGTTTTTTTATAAATAAAGTAGATTAGAAAGTATATGTTACTCATTTTTATTTTTAGATTAAAAATATTGAATTTTTTGATGAAATATATATATATATTTTGAATTTAAATGGTAATAGTTAAATTACATGTTTATTTTATTTATTACATTGTCTTATTTTATTTTTGGTCAATATATTCTTTTACTTCATATAAATCATCTATTTTAGTAGAAATACCTTCAAATAAAATGTCTTCCAAACATTTAGAAAATGAACCTCAAGGTATTATAAAAAAATAATAAATTATTGGAATATTATTATAATTATCTATGGAATGGTATTTCTGAAAAATATTATTGTCCTTCCCATAGTTGATTTTGATGTTATTATGTGTATGGATTTAATTCAAATTTATAATGAAAATATATATTGTAGTGCTATGATTTTTATATTCAACTTTCTATGTGTTTTTGAATTTGTATAAGAGAATTTGTTTAGATATTTGATAACATTACAAGGAACAACGAAACTGAATAAAGAAGGTAGTTAATGATATATTGAAAATATTTCTGAATTGAAAGTAATAGTTCAAATTACTCATGATTCTTTATTGAAAATTCAGTTATATGAGTTACTTTATATGGCATTCAACCACTATATTACTACATCATGGGGTGCTCTAATTGTGTTATATAGAAATAATTTTTGGTATGGTGATGCTATATATTGATTATAGAGATGTCAATAACATAACAAATAAGACCTTGTATCCAATTCCTCATATTGATGATTTATTTTATTTTCTATTTGGAGATTAGTATTTTTAAGGTTTATCTCACATCTGGACATCATCATTTGAACATGAAGGATGAATACAATAGAATGTAATAATTTCATACATGGTATGTTTATTAGGAGTTTATAGTTATTTAGTTAGGTAAACAAATGAACCACATATATTTATAGATCGGACTAATAGATAATTCTTGGTGTATTTTGATAAATTAATTGTTGTTTTCATTAATGAAGTTCTATTATTTTTTAAAAGTAATAGCAATAATGTTAAATATATATGGATTTTTTTCTGGCCTATAATAAAAATAAGATAGATTGAAAATTAAGAAAATGTATATTTTGGTTTTAAAAGATTTTTTTCCTTAGGTATATTGTTACAAAAGACTCCATTACTATTGATTCTGTTAAAATTAATGTGGTAGAAGAGTTACCATGACCTATAAATATTCTTAAGATTCACTATTTTCTCGGAATAGTGGGTTATTATTGATAGTTTGTTTACAAAATTACTTATTATTCAACACTAAGAATTAGTTTAAATCAAAATGGTGTTATGTTTTTCTAGAAAAAGTGTTTTATGAATCTTTTTTTGGAATTAAAACAAATATTTCTGAATGCATTATATTTTTCCTTACCATCAAGAAATTGAAAATTTGTTATTTATAGTGATTCTCTTTTTAAAGGGACTTGGTTTTATATTGAAGCAACATCCTTGGGTAATCACATATTTTTCATGTTAATTGAATCTACATGAATGGAACTACCCTCGTCCTGAAATTGATCTATCAAAATTGGATTTTTTTTAAAAAAATTTGAGGAAACATCTATATGGGGTAAAGTATGAAATATATACCAACCATACATCATTAAATTATATATTCACAAAAAATGATTTCAACATGAGGTATAGAAGAAGGATGAAAATTATAAATTGTTATGATTTATGTTTCACAATCATCCTTGTAAATCTAACAAGGTAGCTGATTCCTATAGTTAACATGATAATTTATCATTACCAATGAAAAATTTAGATCATGGTACATCATTTAATAATTTTTCAAATTTTTACATTGATATTATTTATGCATAAAGTAATTTTTTGGAATAGGTATCAATGTATATTTATTTTCAATGATAATTTAGGGGTATCAGAATGAAGATAAATTTTTTCAAGAAAGTGAAGAATCAGAAAAAAAATGTTATATTTCAAGAGATTAATTTTGATGAAAAAACGTTTTTACCATATTTATAAAGATGTTATGTTCCCTCAATGATTCTAAATTGTAAGAGAAATTTTTAAGTGAATATCATAGTTCTAATGTTATTTGTTACTATAGATGAAATATGATTTTTAGAGACCTTAGGGAATATTATTTGTGGGAATGAATAGAAAAATAATATTAATGATTTTACCATGAAGTAATTTTATTATTAATACATTAAATTAGAATGAAAATTACTAAAGAGAACGGTTTATAATTTTCAAATGCCTGAATAGAAATTATAGAATATATGCACGGATTTCTTAGTGGTATTACAAAATACACATCTAGGTAATAATTTAATTTAAGTTAATTTTGGTCATTTGAATAAATCAATTTTTAACCAATTTGACCTACTATAGAATTGGATTATTTTGTTTTAAATTCTTTTAAAAGGGATTTTAACAAAATGATGTTCCTCTCACTATTTTTTATTCTATATTTAAATCACATTTTATCAAATTTCATTATTTTTTAATGTGTACTATGTTATATTTTAGCCAAAAAAATCATCCAAAATCTAATAAATTTTCAGAGTGCATATTTCAGAAATTAGATTATATACCTCAGGATTTTTCTTTAGACAACCATTGATGTGGGGATAAACATACATCAGTACTAGAATATTCTTATGATTTTGATTTTTATTATACTATATAGACATAAACATTTAATGAATTATATAGAATGTGTGTTTAACTCTTACATTTTAGGATAATGTTTGTGAAGGGATATTGACAGGAAATGAAATGGTTGAAAAAATAATTGAGAGCATAGAGATAATTCATCACCAAATGGGAGAGGTAATGATCTTGATAAATAGTTATGTAGATAACCAAAGGAAATATTTTTCATTTTATGTAAGCGATCAAGATTTCTATAAAGTAAATTTATGAAAATTGTGTTATTAATTTTTCCAGAATGGAATGTTATAATATTTTTATGGATCCATATAAAAAAACATAATAGTCGGTCATATTTGTTTTTTCCAATTTTCATTACCATTATTATTTCTTCAGTAACATGTTGTGTTTTGTGATTTAATTCTTAGGAAATGTGTGCCTAATTCATCTCATATTGTGAACCCTAAAATAGTACAATACGATGAGAATATTTCTATGGAGAAAACCTTTTTCCTATTTCTTATCATAGAGATAATGTTTTGTAGAAAATTTTTCTTTATAAGTTAAAGGATTTTTTTTACCATGATTAATACCATATTTTACCTTAAAGCATTGATTAATTACAAAAGTTCCACTCCACTCATTTATAAAAGGGTTCCACTTCTCCTCCCTATAGCTCACATCTAGATCCATGTAGTTTGTCCAAAAACTATGATAATCTCTTTAAAACATTTTCTCATATTAACTAGAGGCTCTAATTATTTGATAAGACAAACCTTTATGGATTACGGTGTAATCCAAAGGTAGTGTTCCAAAGAAGAGGTATAACTCTTAACCAAGAATATTCATTTTATTTCATCTTATTCCTTTATTATTTATTATTAAACCCTAATGACATAATAACATTAATAAATGAAAGATACTAAATTGTTATTATTTTTATTCTAAATCAATTATTTATCTCGTTTACCATTCAACGGGGTAAAAAAACATCATTTAGGAATATGTGTGGACTACCACCTCTACATAATGATATAATTTAGTTTCAATCATTACCACTCATATATAGTTAAATTTTTTTATTTAATATATATATTTTGTACTAATGGAATAATTACCATTATGAAAAAACAATATAAAATTCCTTTTTTACCTTTCCATCTATTGAAACATGATAATGTCGGCCTTGCATATGTATAGATTACCACAACCACCAAGCAATGTGACTTGTACTTATTTACATCCATACAAGGATCATTTTAGAGTTGTATTTATGGTGTAAATATAATAAATATATCTTGAAAAATATATTGATAATGATAGAACATCTAATTCTTTAACCCTTGGTATCCTACTAATGCTATTTTTGATAATGAACTAAATATGCATAGAACAATGGACATAAACATTACTAATTATGAAACTAAATAAAAATTTTCATAAATTTAATAAATGGTATAATGAAAATCTAATGAAACTGAAAAATGTTTTTATTTTATTATAAAATTAATATAATTTTATTAAAGACGGAATTGAGAACATCTGAAAAGATATGGAACTCGAGTTAAGTGATTTTTTGTTCAATTGTTTTTTAAATGGTTTAATCTCATTACATTATATATCAATCATCACTAAAATGTTTCTATAATGTTATTAATTAGATTTAAATTTATATAAAATTTCAATTTTATATACATTTTTATTTTTACAATTTTTTAATTAATGTTATTTAACATTTTTAATGTGTCGTAATTCACTTTTTTACTAATTTCTAAAATATTTATTTTTTAAACATATATGACATCAGTAAAATATTCCACAATTATGACCATTATTATTTAATAATATTACCAAATAGATTTTATGTCTTTTTCAAAATTACAAAAATATTCCTTCCTCTTTTGGGAGTTTTTTATTTTTTTTATATTTCTAAAGGAAAATGATATTTCCCATAATTGTTTTGCAAAGAAACAAAGTTCTTATAAATATGTGTTGAAAAGAATATTATATCTGTTTTGAAGATATAAAATTAATGTTACTATGTTATATTATTATTTTTTTATCCTTATATATATTATTTGTGATAGGATATCCTAATATATAAACTCAATGCATTGGGTAATGATTTTTTCTCTGAGGATTGTATATAGGATTAAGCTTGTGGGTTATTCAATTTGTAAGAGTGTATGTAGGAGGGATTATAAGAGTGACGATAATATGATATTCCAAGGTAAATAAGATTTTTTTCTATTCATGAATGTGATTTTTCATTGAGTTATTTTATTTTATATGGAAATATATTGATATTTTTCAATGGAATATTTATACCACTTTTTATTGTGAAAACCATGTTTTTTCTGGAAAATATTTTCATGAGTGCTCATATTATACAATTAAATGTTCTGATTGTTATTTTTCATTGATGTATTCATAAGATATTTTCTATAAATTATTTGGGAAAATTAGTATACATCTTGGTTAAGTAAATTATTATTTGAGTTCAATATTTTTTATGAAAATGAAAATTTTCCATTGTGTTTTCATTAATATTCAAATGATATAAGGTTTATCTTTTTTATATACCTTACTATGGTTTTTTTCTCAACACAAATTTTTAATTTATTTTTCATATTTATGAATTATGATTATGATATATAATAATGATATAGATCTAGTTTTGAAAATTATCTTAAATGTAAAAATTGTGACATTATAAAGTAGTTGTTTTATAGAAAAAATGTTCATATTGCGACAATGTCCCATATGTAATTGTAAGTTTTTTCCTCATTATCTAAAATTATAAACCTAAAATATATAGGAAATCAAATAATGTGTACCTATTTTCATAAATAATGTATTTATGGGTTGATTATTATTCTAGTCGTTAAAATTATAGTATCATTTGAATTTTATCATAGCTGACTACAAAATATCGATGGTTAGAATATCATATAACCTTGGTATAAAACATTGTCAATTATTATTCCATTTTAACCTTATATTAAAACAATTTTAAAACCATGAAATCCTAATGTAAGAATATTGTATTCAATATGGTATATGATTGGAACCACCAATCTTAGATTAAAATATAAAACCCAGAGATATTATGATATATTTAAATATTTTTAATCTCTTAAATAAAACACATTACATATAACAACAAGATTATCTCGTGAAAACTGAATCACTAATTATATCGTTCATTATATGCACCATTGTCATTATCTTACATTGCTCACAAAAGCAAGTTTAAATAGAATGGGAAATAGTATTAAAACATTATTATTTAATGTGATTATTATCACCTAGATATGAGAATGTTGGGCATGAATAGGTTTATCTTAATTTATGATCTATTTAGTTTATGGATGTTAATTATTTATTTACTTATTAGAAAAAAATATGAATCATTTAAAATAATAAAGGATTTTTAATGTAAGATTGTATTTTTATAAAATATATATTATTCATTCTTTGAACACATAATTTAAAATTTAATGTGATAGATTTTAGAAGATTTATTTGATTAAATTTTATTTATTATTGATTATTTAATATCAATATTACCTTTGTGTGATGTTTTTTTTATTTTGCTGAAAAGATTCATTTTTTGTGAATAATGAAAAATACTGAATTTTCATTAAAAACTCCCAATTCATTTTAATTATTTATAATTTTAATTTACATTTTAAATTTTATTAATGTAACATTACTTCATTTATGAATCAATTAATACACTTATTATCAATTTTATCACTTTTATTATGAATTTTTAAATAAAAAATTTGTAAAATGTTGTAAAATTTGTCCCTAAAAAACTTGTTTTTTCATCATGTTTGGAAGATTAATTTGAAATTAAAATTTTACACTTCTATGAATTTAATTTTGAAAAAAGTAATCCATATTTTTAATAATTATTATAAATAATCTATAATATGTCCAAAATAATATTGGGTTTAAATTTATAGTGAAACAATTATAAATTAATTTACACAAAAAAGGTTAAAATTGATTTACTGGGATTAATATAATATGAGAAGGGTAAAAAATTACTTGAAAACATATCCAACACCCATTGTTCTGATAATTTTCTACCTTAAATCTTATAGTTTATATAATGTTCCATTTTTTAGGCTTTTGAAATGATAAAATTGAATGTTTCTTTGAATCATTTCAAACAATTATAAGTGTGCCACTCGCCCCACATATAAAAGGTCACGCCATATCCTCTATTATTCAAACCTTAAACCCCTTATGGATCATTTAATCCCAAAAAATAATATCATAAAACATTCCCTAAACTCATCCTATAATAAATAATTTTTTTCATAAATTTTTCTTTGAAAGGATTTGGTGCAATCCAAAAGAGAATAGCTGAAGAAGAGGTGAAATTTTTGAATGGGATTTTGTTTTCATTCTCTACCAAAAATATTATTTCTAAAACAAGTTGATATAAAAAAATCAGTAAAAAAATATAATGAGATGTTTATATGTTAATTTTAGGACATACAAAAACCTTGACGTCTATAAAATTGTTTATTAAATAATCATTCATGGGTATGGCTGACTACCGCCCCCCAAACTAAGGTAATTTTTTTATTAAAACCACTCATAGAAATATATTGTTATGGATCTATAGTATATATGTTAAATGATTTAAGTATTTATACCCCAAGAGGTATTATAACATAGATAAATTTTGACCATAAATTACATAGTATATATGATAACATCAATCATGTTTAAAACAGACTACGGGCCAATAAAGAAATTTTTTCGACTTTCGCTAACTCTTCACATAGAAGGTGATAAGTATATATTAAATTATTATATGTTAAATAAATGATTTAATTATTATAATAATTACATAATTATCCTTCTCTAAAGATAACATATAATTTCATTTTATATCTTTTTACATGCTTAGATATTATAACATCATTTGTCAACGTGTGGACCACCGCCTTTAGGAGGAAATGTAGCTCTCTTTTAATCACCACACCAAATTAATCATATATAAAAGTATATAATATGTCATATGTGATGTTATTTTAATTATTAAAAGTGAAAATATTATTTTTCATACTTTCCATAGTGATATTTAAAAAATGGAAACATTACTCATGCATTTGTACAGCCTACCATCTCCATGATCATAACATACTTAATTATTCTATCCATCATGAATGATTATTTTTAAAAGTATATTTTCTATAAAAAAATAAGATACGTGATAATTGTTATTCTTCTTTATATGATTAAACTATTTAATTTTTAAAGAAGCTAATTTTAATGACAAAACATGCATTTGAAAGAAAGAAAATTAAAACCCAATGTTATAAAAATAATGACTGATTATTATTGAATGGGTGAAAATTTTATATAAAAGGATAATAAATGATTTTATAAATATTAATAGGGTTATTTTTTATTTTAATAGTAATTTTAATATCATTATACATGAGTTTAAAGAGTGTTCATTCAAAAATAAGTGAGTGGCAATGGATTTTGTCTTATTTTCAATTAATTTTGGAATATATATATGTTACACACTAATTTATTTTATATGTTGATTAATATTAATGTATCAAATGTAATGTCATGAAAAATTCATATTTAATTTTATTTTAGGTTTTAAATTGAATTATTTTATCAAATAATATTACTATGGAATATTACAAAGTGATAAGGTATTTATTAACTAAATTTATATTCTTTAGGTTAAAATTTTACTTCATTGGTTAATTTATTATAAGATTATGTGTATAGTGAATTTTTATTCCCGCTTGTTGTATTTCAAGTTATTTTATTTGTGATGATTGTTAAAATAGAAAATTTATTCATTGAATTTTTTTCACTTCAATATTATGATCATTTTAAGGGTTTGTTTCAAAATATATTTCTAATCAAGATTTTTTATTATTGAATTTCAGTTGAAGGGAATTATTTGACAACATCATAATAAAAATATTTGTATTTTTCAACTTTATTTATTCATGACATTTTCAATTAATAGTACATTTTACCTTTCTTTGGATCTAAAATTAATTGATATTTTTTAAAATAAATTCTTGCATCATTTATATCTTCTATCAGATATATATTTTCATCCAAAACCATGTTTTCTAAAAATGTTTCCATCAATGTTTTAACCATCCTAAAATGATTTAATAAATGAACTTTTACCCATTTTTTAATTTTAACAAAAAATTCAACAAGGACTATATTGTCTTTTTCAAAACCATCCCCATTTGGTTTTTACCAAAATTTTGAAAGGCATATTAATGTTATCATCCTAACAAGGTGCAGCCCTAACCATTTTATAAGAAAAAATGATTTTTCATTTTAAATTCTATTGCATCTGTGTAATTACTCACCATCATGACCAATATTTAATTGAAGCATCTATTTTATGTTTAGTATGACCTTTTAAAATAATTTTTATCTTAATATATATAAAAATATTATTTTTTAAACCGATTTTAAATAAAAATCATTTTCAAAATGTTTTATAATATTAAAAATTTGTTTTTAAAAATTAAAATGATATTTTACTAAAGAATGTTTTAAGGTTTTTTTATTTATATTAGTGAATTAAAAAACCCATATATTATTACTCTGATGAGATTATATTGTTTTTAAATCATCCCAATTCTTTCATTCGATGGTTTATAGTCATTTTTTCCAAGGAAAGTATTCAAATTAAAATCCATGATTATTTTTTAGTCATTAAATTTCCCTTGGATTATTCAATTTTCTTTAGTCATTAACTTTTCCAAAAATATCATTATAAATTATCATGGATATGATTATTAATTAATCCATATATCATGTTTGTAAATTATATTTTTCATTTATAGTTATTAGATTGACTGGGTAAATGTTGATGAATCTAAATCGTATAATAAATATATTTTTCATAAATATCACTATTTTGGAATTAAATATATTATTTGATATCATATAATTTATTTGGAAATGTTGTTATTATTGGGAACCATTTGTAGAATTCCATTCACTGCATAGATTATTCTCACTAGAGAAATAATCTGGCAAATCCTTATGGTTTTGAACACAATATGATTAAACATTAATATGAAAGGTATTGATAGTAGAGATATAATTGGATAATCGAGATCAGTTTTTACCTTTTATTTTTAAAATTCATTGAAAAAGGTATTAATGGTGGGTTTTCAGGTTATTGAGTCAATACATGTAATGATTAATCATTTCCTTCATTATGAATTTTGATAAAATTATCATTGACAATCTTAGAATGATATTATATATGGATTAATTTTATTCTCAATCTATTGATTTTGTGAAATGGGTTTCTAGTTATTTATAATTTCATATTAATTATTATTTACCTATTCATATAGTGATGTTAGGTAGATGGAATCTTTATTCTGTTATATCTATATATTGTAATTATTATATATTGATTCATGATAGATTTTACTGTACATAACCCTTTCATATAATTTTAGAACACCCTTATTATTTCCTTTCTCATTATTCTAAGAATTTACAATGAATGATATTAATGATATTCTAGTGGAAATAATTATATCCACAAAAATATTTATATTATAATTTTTGTGCTTAAATATAATATTAGAACCATGGATGTATTTATCTAACCTAGAGTATGAACCTATTTTTTCCTATGAGATGTGATTTAAGGTATGTTATAAATATGATTTAATAAAGAAACCAGATACTTGCTACTAGGGTGGGGGTCTCTACAGTTTTCATCAGTGTATGTTTCATAGATTCCTCGAGAATTTGATTTATGAATTTTTATATTAGGGATCATAATTCTATGAATGACCTTAAGGATGAGTATAAAAGACAATTCTAATGTTTTGGAAAAGTAGGTGTTATGTGGTTTTCCTCTTTAATAAATCAGTTCTATATACTACAATTGGACTTTGTTGTAGCACTGATATAGTTTGGGATAATAACCTTGAAAAGGAAACATTGTGCTTGACTCGATCATCCCCTAGTGCATGACAATGAGCCTTGCCGGGAACCTATTTTTAAACAGTTGGTGTATATGTTTAGTTTTATTCATAATTTCCCTACACACCAATATGAATGAATTTAAAAATAGATATATTTGTAAAAAACAATGTTTATGATATAACTATAAGGTATGCATACATTTTTCAATTTATGTAATGAATTTCACTAGTTTTCAGATTATCTGTTATGATTCATTATTATATAATCTAATATATTATATTCAATCATTTATAAATAGCTCCAAGAAGATGTATTTATAGACAAATCAATGAACATTATTTTAAGAGTAAAAACGTTCATTTCATTGATTGGATTTAGCCAGTATTTCGAAGGGAACTAGTCTACCATAAATTCACATCATATGAGGACATAATATCATGTGATATCAATATAGGAAATAACTTATTTATGTAATATGTATTTTAAGGGAAAACTATGAACAAAAAAATTATAGGGAAAATGATGGATAAAGTAAACAAAATGAAAAGAAAATTCCCACATGTGAAAATTGTGGATAGAAATGTCTTAGCACACCCATAGATGGAAAATGGTTTTTATTAAGGTGTGGGTAATAAGAGAACCAAGATCATGAATTAAATAAAATTAAAAAGGTTTCAAATGTTCAATAATTCAACTATAAGGATACGGGGAACTGTACAGAACAATTCCCTAAGCATCTTAGGAATATGCCTATAAAATTAGCTATCGGATCACAACTAATATTATGTTATTATCAGAGATAAAGAGAAATGAATAATGGAATTGTTTATGGAATAAATAATTATAATATGTTATTATTTTATTAATTGCATTACTGTATGTTATTGTTTTATCTTTATATGCATTATAATGTAGTATGTTTTAATTAGATATTTAAAATCATATTTTGAGCAGTACTGATGAAGAAGAAATATTAGTCTTTGGGTAGTATACCTTATTATAAAATTAATGATTGAGGGAATGATAACCCTTAATTTATTCATTATTATTGTATAATTATGTTAGGATAAATAGATTGTTAATAGAGATAAAATAAATTGGATAGTATTAACTACCTAGGTTATGATTACTGATTTTTGGAAAAGGTGTTTTATACTATCATTGATGAAGGTTACATTATCATTTAATTTAAGGAAAATATCAAATAATATATGTTTTAAATATATAATAAATATGAATCCATGTTTTCAATATGGTATTGTTATAATTTAGTTTATTACCATGTTTCAAGAGAATACGTGAAGAAGGTATTCCCTTGCCTACTGTGTGATTACTAAGATATACATCATGTTTTTTGTGGATTAATGTCTTGTTTATTTTGGAAATTCAGTGACCTTTTGTAAAAAAATTTGGATAATAATAATTTGGATTGTCAATAAAGAGTTATAATTATGGAATAGCCTAAGTTGAACTTTTTATGATATTTTTATTATTAATGTACTACCTTAGTATATAGAGATTTATGAATATTTTATATCTTATAATAACAATATTAATTTTGGAAAATAATTGGAGAATAATGTAAAGAATTGTCACTCTTTTATGGATCATAGAATAAGTTAAATGTGAATTTTAGTTCATTAGGTATAAAAAATAAATTTTTCGATATTAATTTATTGGATTATGTAATGAATTGTAAATAATTAAAAATAGAACCTATATATGAAATTATACTTATGATGTAGAAACATTTCCTGTAATTATATTTCCATACATTCACAAATACTAAAAAAATTATTCAAAATTAGTAGAATGATCTTGAAACGAAAAATATATCATATTACTTTCATATCTAATTAATTAGATGGTCTTTTAAATCAACACATTATTATGGTTTTGAGACCCTTAAAAATCCATTCATTACTGACATTAGTGTAAATAATGTCCTCTTTCACTCTCTATGAATATTCAAAATTATCTTCCATGTCAATATATATAATTTATAACATTATTTTTCTAAGATGAATCATATTTAAATGTTTTCCATATGATATTTTTACTCCCCATACCCTCTTATTATGTGTATATATGATTAAGTATTTTTGTAATGTGAATTTTTTAAAAAATAATTTTTGATTATAAATACCTTGATAACCAAGTTCAATTTTAAATTGAATGTTTGAAATTTATTTAAGGATGGTATAAAATAACACCCTGAAATTCTAAAATAAAAACATGGTATTTGATATCATATGTGAAATGAAACACCATTATTAGAAGAAAATATTACACTCAAAAAAATTATAGTATTTTTAAATATATTCATTCCCATAAATTTCATGAAATATAGACAAAATTGGGTTTATGTTTAACTACAGGAAAAAATAATTTTAGTTTTCATAACAAGTTACTGAGTTTTTCTTTGGTGAGAAGCAATAGTAATGTTAAATGAAACGTTAAATATTATTATAAAACTATTATTTAATACAATGGTTATCAGCTAGCCTTTAAAATGGATGGTATGAATAGAATAAATTAAATTATTAAAATATTTTTTTTTAACATTCATTTTTTATTTATGGATTATAAATAAAATGAATATCATTTAATATAAAAATAATTATTTTTAGAGAAATTGATTTTTTCTATTGTACATAATAGACACACATTGGGAAAATTATTTAAAATAAATTTCTATCTATTTTATAAATTTTTTATAAAATGAAAATAATTTTATGAATTCATAATATCAAAACTATCTTAGGGTTATTTTTTGGATTTTTATCGAAAGTTTTTTTTTGTGATTAATAGTGGAAAACATTGAATTTTAACAAAAAAATAACATTTTGTTTAAAAAATTTGTAATGATACATTATATTTTTAATTGGTTTTAATGTAAAATAAATTTTATTATATATCAAATATTTCATTCTAGTTGACTTAAATAACTTTTATAGTAAATTTTGATATAAAAAAATTATAATGTATTGAATATTTTCCATTTGAAAACACGATTTGTCATCACATCTGTGATATTCATTTAAAATTAAACATTTTAAATTCTAAGAATTGAATTTGGAAATATGGATTACATTTTTATAAATATAATTTAATATAATTTAATATATTTTCAAATTAATGTTTGACTAAAAAGAATAGTGAAAACAGTAGAAATTAATAACTATAGTTAATGTAAAAATAGATTTACTAGGGTGTTTGACTAAGAACAGAAAAATAAGCTACCTGCTAATATAAAACCCTTTGTATGGAAATATTTCAGACTTATATCTTCGTAATTCTATAATTTTATATTTTTGGGCTTTTAGGAAATATAAAAACATGAATATGATTGAATCATTTCAAAATGTTATAAGTGTGCCCATATCTTAACATGTAAACGGAAACCCTCACCGTTATTTGTTACACATTCAAACTCATTTATTTCAACAATGAAAAACCCATTTCACTTATCAAATTCAGTTCCCTCATCCTAGAAGCCTTATTTTAGTAATAAATTCTAACATTCAAGGATTTGGTGGAACCCTAAGGAGTATACGTAAAGAATATGCAGTTTTTTCTGACATGTTTTTTATATTATTTCATCCTCCTCCCACTAAAATTAGTATTAAAACATTATGATATAATAACATAAGTATCTTATATATAATAAGATATTTTATTTTTAATTTAAGGACCATAAATCACCACCACTTCCATAAAATGGGTTATAAATCATCATTTGTGTGTATGGTAGACTACCACCTTTTTAACCGATGCCATTTATTTTTCCATTACCCCATTAACAGTTAGGTACATTGATGGATATAATTTATATATATGATATTTATAGCATTATTATACTTATTGAATAATTAAATTATAAATACCATTTTCCTGCCATTCGATAGGATATATAATAAAATTACATGAGTGTTTGACAGAATACCGCCTCGCGAAACAATGTGATTTGTCTTTCACTAATGATTCAAATGGAAGATGAAAAGCATAATGTTCTTGATTGTATGTGAGTTAAATGCAATAATTGTGATATTTATGACATATGCAACATCTTATAACGATAATAACTCATTTTATTTCTCATATTTTCACTCTTATAAAATGATAACATCATTTCTGTATGTGTGGACCATTGCCTTCATGAAGCGGCATGACTATAATTTCATTAGAACACATCATGGATTGTATATATAAGTATATAATATGGTGTATATGATATTATGATCATTATATAAATATGAAATATTTTTAACCTTAATTTTATAATGATCATTGGAAAATGGAAACATTACTGATGTAAATGTACGACCTTCCATCTCTATGATCATAACATACTTCATTTTTCATAACAACATCCCGTGAATATTTTTAAAGGTAAAATTGATAAAATAAAATATATGTTAATTGTATCATGATTATTTCTATGGATATGATTAAACCATGTAAACTTTTTATGAACTCTTTAATGAAAAACAAAGGCAATTAACACCTAATACAATGATAATAATGAAAGATTATTAATAAATAGGAGATAATATTCTATAATATGATCATATATGATATTAAAAATATTTATATAGATATATTGTATGTTAATAATGTGTTTAAACAAATATAAAATATGTTAAATGGTGTTTAATGAAAATGATGCTTGTATTGAGGTATTTTGTCTTAATTTCCTTTTATTGAGGACCATTTGAATATAAATTACCTATTCAATTTATATGGTCTATAAACTACCAATATCATAATTAATTTTAAGAATAATTCATTATATATTGGTATTTTATGTTTCAATTTGAAAATTTTCATCCAAGTTTATTTTTCATGAATATAACCAAGTCTTAATGGATTTTTGAACTCAATTTGGATTCATTGGGTTAATCTTCTTCTTCATTTATTATGAAATTATGTGACTAGGTGTATAATGAATTTTTGATTTTTGATGTTTTATTTCCACATTATTTTGTGGATTTGATGTTGAATCTCATAATAGATTCATTTATTAATTCTCACTTCAATGTTATGATCATTTTAGGGGTCTATTTCACAATCTACTTATAATCAAGATTGATTACACTTAAATATTAATATATGGGCATTTATTGAATATTTTCCGATAAAATCATTTGATTTCATTATAATTTAGATATATATGATAATTTCACTTAATATTATCATTATTTCACACTTTAATACGAATATTAATTGTGAGAATGTTTTTATGAATATAAAACATAATTTTTCTATTTTGTTAGATCTTTTTTTCCCAAAAACCATGTATTCATAAAAAATTCTTTTTTTAAAAAACATTAAAATGAATTATTAAATTTTATTCAACCAATTTTTACTTTTTAAGAACATAATGTTCAATGGAATATTATGAAATTTTTAAACCAATTCCAGTTTCTCTTTTATAAAAAAATGTGAAAGGAATCTTTATGCCATCTTTCAAACAAGAAACATTCCTAACATTTTTATAATGAAAAAACGAATTTAATTTTTATCATTTACAAAATATAAGGAAATACCCACCATCATGTTCTTAATATATATGAATTTTACTACTCATGTTTAAATAGTTTTTTTCAAATAATGTTTCCATAATATTATGGTATGTTGTAGTGTTTAAAATTTATTTTTAAATAAATGGATTTTTAAAATATTTTATGTTTCAAAAAAATTCAATTTCAAAATTAAATGTATGTTTTTCTTTTTATGGATATTTTTTTGTTATATCTATTCATTAATGACAATAATACATTATTCTAACTAAATTATGTATATATAATATTGATACTATCCGTATTATTCATCTAGATTGTATATGATCATTTTGACCAAGAAAAGTATTGAAATTTACTTCCTTTATTCATTTTATAGTCATCAACTTCTACTAGAATTATTCATTTTCCTATAGACATTAAATTTTCCCTAAAATACAGTATTATATATCATAGATATGTCTATTTATTAATATATATCATTACATCATACGGTGTTTTAAATTGAGATTTATGTGATTGAAAGGAGAAATATTGATTAATCCATATCTAATAACAAATATGGATACTTTTTTGTGATGAAACATTATTCATGAATTAAATAGATTATTCCATAAATGAGAAATTTTATAGATATTCTCTTCTTAGTGGAGTCCATTTATATAAATCCATCTATGCATCGAGCGGTCTCATCTGACAAATCATTTGGCCAAACCCTATGTGATTTTACCTAGTGGATTTCAGATGTGTTTTGAAATGTGTTTATAGTAGAGATATAGTTTTCTAAGCACTATAAGTTTATACATAGTTGTTTTAAACCATATTTTGAAATTTCATGATGGTCGAGGTATCATGTACCTGAGATATGACATCCAATGATTCAACCTTTCATTTATTATGAATATTGTTATTATATTCTATGATATTAAAATAGTGCTATTGTTTATGGATAACATTCATTCTAAATTTTATTTATTAAATAGTATATGTTTTTAGTAGTTTACCATCGATATTGATTCTTCTATATCTATTTATGCATTCATGTTAATTAAAAATAATATTTGATCAATTATTTTCCTGTCTATATTGATTATTCATCTATGATTCATGATTACATCTGATGTAATTAAAAAATAATGGTAATTTAAAATCAATTTACATAATTTCATTTTATAGGGATCCTAGAAGTTTATAATGAATTATATGAGAGGATCGGATAGAGGGAATAATGATATTCTAAAAAATTGTTGATTTTTTTTCAAATTTAATGTGGGAATCATGTATGTATCTGTGCGGTTCCCACTCACCAATAAAGTGGTTATAGAAAATTAGAAAAATAATGATCTTCATTGTATATTATAACAGTATAATAATGAAGATAAAAGAATCAATCTAATCATCGGGGTATATAAAATAATAATAGCTGGTATAACATCCAATCCAAATAAATAATATTCAAGATTAGAATAATTTCAAACAGGTATACATTAATAGATCCCTTGGGACATATATCATAATTTAAAATTTGGAGATAAAGGTTAGACACATCATATGTAATAACATCTCATACTATAAATACTTAGTTGATACACATCATCAATCTTCCTTGACCACTAATATTATTCATTATTCAGCGCTTCTGCATCTCAAAAATCACCACATAATATATGTCTTAACAACATTTCTCCCCAATATCCCATTAGATACAGTAAATTATAATTAAAATGATCTACATAAATAAAAACAACGGTTCATAATTGGTATAAATCACTTTGTATTTTTCATTTTATGTAATTCCAGCTAATGAAAATTCATAGATGAACCTAAATGTTATCCCCCCATAGAAAAATAAAATCTCAAATGGTTAGTTAGGAAACACACTACACAGCCCACCCATATCCTATTTATCATAGAAATTCATTTTCTCACCTCATGTAAGGCCACAATCAATCTCTAAATCCATCATTCAAGTAAAAATAGAATAGGGGTTTCTTTTTACACAATAACAAAAAAAATTACTAAAATATCTCAAACAGAGACTAAAAGATTGATAGTATATGGGGAGGATCCCTAACATATACCCACTAGGTCATAAATAGTTTCACATAACCCCATTATCCCCCTATTCTCTATCTGAAGTCAAATATACCTACTTATCTCACTAAAATTCATAAAAAATTAATACATCTATAAAAGAGAAAATATTAGTTACTTCATACGTCGGTTACAATTCTACCCCACCACTAAGAAATATCAACCACGCATACCAAACTTTTTTAACCACCACATCATCTATAAGGCCCATAATGTATACATTCTACACATTAATTAAATATAAAATACTTATAATTAAATAATATAATTAATTGAATATAAATATCATCGAAATAAATAAGGAAAATATAATAGGTTGTGATATTATATGACATCCTCGAGAAAAAATATGCATTCCATGATCAACATGAATTTTTTACTATAATACAGAAAATAAGTAATTAATCATATAAATTTTCTAATTAATTCCACTGTAAATGGTAAAAAATAATGATAGAAAATCAATTCCATTATTTTTTGAAAGATAAAATAAATTGTTTATAATTAGCATATCCATGTCACCATTACCCTTGATAAACAATTTCATTAAATAATTGATGTGATTCATCTGTATTCTAGATTAATCAACATCAAAACACTTCAGGTTACTATTATAAAAAATAGGTAGGGAAAGAGGAAGGAGATGAAAATAATAGGGAAGAAGGAAACTATCACTCAGGACGAATGACATTCGCAAATATGTTATATTAATTATGAAAAAAATGAATTTTATATTATTGAATGGTGGAGTTCCCAGCCTTAATAATTTATTTAATATCATTTAAACCTATGGGTATTTAATAATAAAAAAGGGTTAAAACTACTAAAGTACCAATTTTATAGTTGTGGGATCAAAAATCCCCTCAAAATTAAGGTACTGGTGTAGCATTGGTTACGGTACTATGAAGACTCTAAATTAAGACTACTAGATATCTGGTTTCAACATATATGTGACCAAAAACGTGGGTTCTAACTCATGATGACAACGATTCTATTTACTTCTATATAATCCAAAATATTACTAGAAACCTAATTATGACACCCAAAATATTTCCATGAGATATATAATTTTTCTTAATGTTGAAATTTAATATTTCTACAACACATGAACAACAAGAGTTTTGACCCTCCCTTTATCCCACAATCATATAATGACTTAGGTCATTAAAACATCCACACAATTATGATGAAAAAATCATTTTATCCATTTATTAAATAATTATTAAACACAAGAATCCATTTATAGAACCCAAGGATCATCAATTCCAATTTTCGTTAGTGCAATATATTCATATAACATCATTGTTAGACTAAAATTATATGTCTATAAATTTTATTCTCCATAATGATCTCTTAAATAAATTTGATCTACTAAACTAAATCTCATAGCATAGGGAATACATAGAAAAAATAGGTGAACAAAAATCCCATTCTGGGAATACACATGAAAATGAAAAATAACATTTGAGTCAAATTTATAAGAAAATATCATAAGGAGAATTCCCATGTGTAATAACATAGAATCATAATATAATGAACATGTTATCAATTGATCATTTTAGAATAAGAGATGTTGAAGGAAACAAAAACATGATATAATCATGTTTCAATACTAATGGACTAGAAATAATCACATGGAATAAAAAGTCCCATAATGGATTAGGATTAATCCCTAGTCCAATATATGATATCTCATGAGACTAATGCTTTTACAGACACATTTGAGCACAATCTAGCCACACACATCAAAACGTGTTCATGATATTTTTGTGACAGAAAATGGGAATCAATCATAATTCATAAAATAAAAATTACCAATGGAAGAAACCTGGTGGCATAATATTTATTCATATCATATTCATAGTAAATTACATAACAATTGAATTGGATAAATGATCATAATGAATGTATTACCCACTAAAGGTAATGGAAAATAAATTATATATATATGAGAGACAAATATATATATATATATATATTCTATGCAATAATTAACATTAAGGTTTATTTTCATTAACAAATGTTTATTGAAAAAAAATATAACCACTCTTCAGAAAAATAACCATTTCACCTTCAGTAACATCAATGGATGTCATCTTATATGGAAAATGATTTTGAAATGTCAATTCGATCATTTATTGAGGAAAATATCCTTTCCATTTTGAGAGAAAATATTTAAAATATCCTTTAAAAAAATTAAGGAGAAAACATTTTTTATTATCATTTTAAATATGAAAATTAGACTTTAAAATATTGTGTGGTCTTTAGGGTGGAAAATTACCTTTTATGATAAGTACCTTAAAAAACAAATACTTCATTCACATGTTTCCATGAAATGTTAAAAAAATGACCATATTTAAATAATGAGGGGATAAATACTCTTAAACTATTTTGGAAATGTATAATTTATTGTAAAATGTATTTTAAAGATCATATTGAAACCATTTTATATCAACTTTAAACCTCAAGGATTTTGTTTAAAATATATATTCGCTCAAATATTGAAATGAAGTTGGATTTTAAAAAAAATTCTAATTGATTTTAACTATAACTAAGAAGAAAATGGAACTATTACATGAACAAATAATGAATAAAAAGTGGAGAATAAAAAGTTAGAGTTTTATTAGGAATTAGTAAAATAAGTTCTAGAAATATAAATTCGAGAATAAACCATCCTAATTAAAATGAGATGGAAACAAGAACCATTACGGCTTCAGTAACATTTGTATCATAATATAGCATGAATGAAGTGGAATAATTTTGACTTTAAATATCATCATTTTCTATTTTTTATGATATATTATTTAAATGGAATGTATTTATATCATTTAAACGAGATTGCATGTGTAAAAGATCACGTGTCTCAAAGAAAGTAGTTTTGAGATGAAACACTTCCAATGTTCTTATCATTGAAGTGATAGTTAGTTCATGAAGTTATTATGGGAAAAAAATGTAATTACATAAAAATTAAATTTTAAATAAAATATTAAATAAATTAGTGGTAAATTCACAAATAATCATGGCATAATATAATCTATGAAGTGGACATATAAACCAATGAATGGATATTGAGTCAAGAAACCTCGTACCTACAGCTTGTATTTAGTTGAATGCCATTTAGTCTCATATATTACACTTTTTAAAATGTTAATAACATATTATTGAATCATATTATTATTTGTAATATAATATATTAACATTTTTTAACTTCTTATTAATCATAATTTAATAATATTTTATTATAACTATTATTTCATTTTTTAATTGCCTTGTTTTCTATGACTCATATCACAGTGAATGTCATCGGTCTTCAACATATATTATATCCCCATAATATGGACAATGATATTACATGTATTTGTATATTATTTTTCATTTGATACATATTTGTAATATTTATTTAATTGTTAACATGGAGAATGAATCATGTCACCTCATGGTGACAGTACACTATACATATACTTGAGAAAGTTTATCATTTCCTCAATGGGTGAAAGGGTAAGGAATTAATAAGGATATAAATTTTACATAATAAATATCATGTCATATTTTTCCAATATGTTAATTAAAGTTATCATTTTTTACTATATATTACATTTATTTGTAAAAATTGAATCACATCACATTGGGAGGTGGTAGTATGCTAAACAGAAAAGAAAAATTATTGTATTCTCTATGAAATGGAAGGTAATATGTTATATGACATATTATAAGTAAATATTTATACTACAAAATAAATATCATATATAAACAATAATTACATCATTATATCAATCCATGTGATGTAGTGATAGAAAAAAAGTACCTTAGTTCATGAGATGATAATCTATTGTACACACAATCAGTGGTTTTGTTTCCCATTTGTTAGACAATGATATGGTTATAGGTAATTCCATGAAACAAATATCATTATATGGATGATAATGTGTTTATTATAACATAATGTATTAATAATATTTTAATCTATTTAATGAAAAAAATAATTTCCTGTTTAAAGAAGTTACATCTTCTTTGGAAAGCATATTTTGGATTTCACCAAAATCCCTAACAAGTTGTCATTATGAACAAACCATGGGTTATTATGTGAATTTATGGATCTATTTATGTTATATTTTCATGTATTTTTTTAATTTGTTGGTTTAATAAGTATGTAAATGAGAGAAGAGTGGGTGGCCTTCGATATGTGGGAAAGAGGACACACATAGAATTTTTGAAATGGTATAATTCAACCATAATTTTTCTGATGAAACAAGGTTACAAAATAAAGAGTTTTACACACATATAATAGATAAGTTTAAATTAGTAACATAAAATGCTACATATACATATTTTGGGTAAATTCTAAACATTTTATATTTAGTTTAAATGTGATGAGTGTGATTTTATAATACTAAATAATATTTAAGATAAATTTAAATAAAATTAAGATTAAAATGGGGCTAAATTTGTTAGAATGATTGAAAATTTTAAAAAAATCGTTATTTTCACTATTCACTAAAAATTTATTTGTCTAAAAAAATTCTAGAAGATAACAATACGATAATATTGATATTCTAAATTTAAAAAAATATGTATTTTTTGAAATAAATTTACTATAATTTATAGAAATTAATTTCAAATTATGTCGCAAATCACGGTTAGACCGCCTATATGAAAAGTACACCTTTTAGCAATCATTTATTTTTAATTCAAATGGTTTTTATTTTATTTATTATAAATATATATATATTTAATTTTTTCTATGTATTTTAAAAAAATATAAAATTAAAAATTCTATTTATATCAGTAAACATAATGTAATGGTTATAATGGTTAAAAATAACATTTTAATAGAGTATCACAGTTCATTAAAACCGAGTGTTGTTTTCATCAAAAGCCCTCAAAGAGAATGAATTTATTTATGTGAAAGTTTATATTAATGTCACATGGGTTAACTTATCATATAATAATGGTGTTTCATTTTATATAAAATATTAAACATGATGTTTATCTATTAAAATCTTTGGATGTTACATTTTACCACCTTAAAAATTTATGTCCTCACAAGTTAATATTAATCTCCATAATCGGGGGTTGAAAATTTGAAATGAATTTTTATAGAAACTCAAATCATAAATATGTTAAATATAAAATCCTATTGATAATAGGTATGGGGATGTTAGAAGGGCTTCTATGATAAAATATTATTATCTTTACATGTATGTTAACATTTGGGGTAAGGGAAGATATTGGAAATGAAGTCAAGTGTAAATAATTATAAAGAGGGATAGAGTTAATTGATCATAAGAAAGTGAATAATAAATGGAATTTTAAGGAATATAATAGCAGAAATATATGCTTCTTTAAATGACCAATTAATACATTTGATATAAAGGTAATATAAAATCATTTTTCTTGTGATCACTTTCCTAAAGTTGAGAATTTATTACTGTTTATAAGAATATAAAGAAATATTATAACTTGATATATTTCTATTTTATTATCACATTTGAATCCTTTTGTTGTGGTCTCATCAATTTCGACATCACCACATACTCCACAAAATTGAATTCTTTATGCCTAAAGCATTAAAATTCATTTTTATCAAATAATAAGATCCATAAAAGAATAAAAACATATTCCTCCTTTATTTATTAAAACCAAAATGGTAATCACAATATAACAAAATATATAAAAGGAATATGAATTTTTTTATATCAAATATTTGAAATTGAATTCAAAGGTTTAATATAAAAAATTCATTAAAAAATTTAATATTTCCCAAATAACCTCAATATCATCAATATAAAAGAAGGTCTTATCCTAAAATGTTATATCATTGCATTTAAACATACATATAAAAAATATAAAATGATCATTACCAAATAATAATTAATAAATAACGAGAATTTTATACATACAACAACATAATAATGAATAATATGGAATATAATTTTTCACCACAATATCTAATAACATGATCATATAATATGCTTCCCCTATGAATCATAAAATTTATCATTCAAACCATCATAGAAAAATATTATTATTCAAAATAGTGCATCACATTACACTACTGTAGGTACTAAAGCATTATCTCCCTTTACATGTGGGTTCAAGCCTCATGGCCTTGGTGAATTTGACTGCTTGTGACCCAGCTTGTGGGTTTTACATTTTTATAATTATGGAAAGAAAAATTTTATTATTGTATTCATAATTTTCCATGATTCTATATTATTCTAAAGAATATGATGATCACATAGAGAAATTAAATTAGTTATAAAATTACATTTTTTATCCACTAATGCTTTCTATAAATCTCATTATTTTCCACAAAATAACTAATTAACTCAACATCAATAAAATCACAAAGATTAATGTTTCCTCAAAAAACATTTTCTTATTTAGAGTATCACCTAATGATTAAATAACCTTTCATGTTCATTACTACCTTTCAACATATTCTTATTTATCTTTAACTAAAATTTATTTATAATTATCCTTATATATATATTTGATGATTAAAATAATTATTGAATTATAGAATATAAAAATTTAAATAATTAAATATATTTTTTAAACTAACTATTAGGCATTAATACCTTATAATTTAATACATCCTTAATTTCATATATAATTTTATCTCTTCAACATCAATATAAAAACCATTACATTTACAATGTTGTTGATCTTGTTATTTATAATTACCGCCGAGGATATCGGTTTATATAATTTCTATTATTCCAACATTTAAAACATGAAACCATTAATGATACATTAAGAAAAACAGTATTCTCGTTCAATGCACTAACTGAAAATTTCATTATTAATTAAGAATAATATACATTTTTATATTATTCTCTGCACCTAAAATTTCTTCCCATTATTTTGTGAAATTTCTTTGGGTTCTTATTCTGCCACTATCGACATATACGAAACTGAAGCTTCATTCATCCATGGTCTCCCCCACATTAAAACTCATAAATATATATCCATCACTTTCTTTGTGATATTTATAGTTGGTTAATGTTCACTTTTTAATAATATATCATGATAATTGACTAGAAAAAATCATAATATACTTTAATCAATTCAACATACCATTTGGGTTGTCATCAATACATTGTCTATATCACTCAACATTGACCTAGTTCCTTCTGGTTCCCACCATAGGCTTACACCAAAAATCATAGTGTGAGAAATAAAATTCATTATAGAAAAAAATAATCTTAAAACTTTATTTATAAAATGTTTAAATCATGAATACTTAATTTTGATTTAATATACCTATGGTTTATCCCAGGTCATCAATGATATTCATCTATTATAATTATTACTGATGTTTTATAAGGATTTTGTGATTTAATAATCTTATCATCCTATATATTTAAACAATGTTGACAATATAGAATATTTTTATATACCAATTGATGACCAAGTTTAGACTAAAACACATTTTTCTGTGTTTTTATCACTAGGTACAATTTTTTCCAAACCACATCCACTTATAGTTTCCAGAAAGTGACGTAATTTTTTAAAAATCACTCTCTCTATACTTCACCATGATTGTAGGATATTTTGATATAATAATTATTATCCTTGAAATTATCACTATGGTTCTAGAAAAAGAATCTTACACTCTTTTCCAAAGTACGACTAAATATTTTATCAGATACCAATAATGAAAATCCCATGATTTTACTCATATTATCACATGATTCATAAAATTAAACATTCATTAATAAATAAATGGTTTCATAAAATCCAAGTGTCTTTTGAATACTAGGTTCATAAAAGACACACGTGTAATAAAAAAACATATTATCAATAAATATCACCTAAATCCATCTAATCTTTGAAACAAATTGGGATAACCTAGGGAATAAAAAAGAGATATAAAAATCCTAGTGAGGGAATGAATATGATGTTGAAATAGAATGTGTGAGTCAAAATATTAACATGATATCACAAAGTGAAGTCTCATGAGTAATCGCATGAAATCATAACAAAATAACATGGGGTCAATAGATCATTATATCATAGGAAATGTACCAATAACCCAAAAAATCCTAGAAAAATGATTTGAGGCTAACTATACTACATGAAATCACATGGTATAAAAATTCCAATAATGGATTCGGTCTACTCCCTAATCCCATACTTGAATTCTCATGAGACAGAAAATTTTCCCAATGCATTGGAGCACTGTCTGGGTGAACCCATCGTAACATGATGATGATCAATGTGTTCCACGTAAATGAATTAAATTATAATTTATAACATAAAAATGAACCATTGAAATGAAATGGGTTTCATAATCTGGATTTATATCATATTAAAAGAAATTTCATAAAGAAATCAATTGACATATGATTATAAGTAAAGTATTACCCCATAAAAGGAAATGATAATAAACTAGTAACAAACATGAGAAACATATGTACATAATTTATAATAAATATATCACATAATTTTTTTCCATTAATAAACATATATTATAAAATATAAAAACTATTACTAATTAAAATACTATTTCCAATTTAACTAACATCAAAGGATGACACCATTAATAAAAAATAATTTTGAAGGATCACATAGATCATTTCGGGAGAAAAATATTAATACCGTTTTTAAAAAAAATACTTAAAATCTAAAAAATTATTATCAATTAAGTATTTTTTAAAGAACCATTGATACACTAAAATATTTATTTAAAACATCATGTTTTCGTGATGGTGGAAGAGTTCAATTCATGATTAATTTGGTAAAAACACATATTCCATTAAATTTTTTTAGGAAACTAAAATATAACTTGATAGAAAAATGGAGAGATTAACATTACAAAAGTTCATAAAAATAAAATTAAGGTTAAAAATTACATTAAACAAGAATATAAAAATATTTTTGAAAACATATTTATACAAAATTATTTAGATATAATTTGATTGTTGACGGGAGATGGATATAATGTATAGTCATCCTAAATATATTTTATCAATAATTTTAAGGACCAAATAAAGAAAAATCATATAATTAAATTACAAATACATGAATAAATAACAGATAATAAGATATATTTTTTATTAAGAAATTATTTTATAGAAATTGAATATCAAGAACAAAAAATTTTGATTAAAATCATATTAAAACACAAACCCTTTCCGCATTAGTCACATTTGAGTCATAAATTCGAATGATCGATTTAGGTAAATTATAACATAAAATAACATTAATTTATAATTATTTATGATATAATATGTAAATAAGTAGTATATACAAATTTTATAACATATTATGCATGTTAAATAACATGTGTCCAATGAAGGTAGTTTTGAGAGGAAACCTGTAAGGCCCTGACCCCAGAAGCCCAGATTCGGTGCATTGTTATGTATCATTAGCCTGATCATAAATGATCAAGTCTCTAAGGATCAATAAGTTTATTAGCCTAGGAAGTAGTAGATACAATCATAAGGTGTACATTAAATCATAAAATGGGAAACTACAAAAATATTTTTTCCATTGACAACACTGAGATCCCATAAACTATCCCTAAGGGTCGTTCATAATATACTTCTATGCATCCTGGGAAAAATAAAACATAGAAAGGGGTGAGCTCAGATGCCCAGTAAGGATAACATTATAGCGGAAGCTTTCATAAATAAGCATAGACATTTAAGGTAATGTAAAACTAAAACAAAAGCCTTTAAAACTTGAACTTCAACATAATATGGAAAAAATAAAATAAAATAATGTCATTTACTTATTCACATGGATATTCCACTAGTAAAACAATCACATGAAATATCAATAACCAATTTTATAATGATGGAATGAATAATTCCCAACTATCCTAACCTCATAGTCAAGGCCTTGTTCCAAGCCTCCAAATTAGATTTTGTCAACGCCTTGTGCCAAGACACTAGTTTGTCTCATGAGACCTACCGAGGTATCGAGGAGCTATAGCGGGCTCCACCCGTCACTTACTATGTCCAATGCATTTCTCATATGAAATGTTTGAAACATAACATAAACATTCGTTTTAAAATTAGCATACGAAATTTCTATATTTTATCCACAAACCATGAAAGGTATAAGAATAGCACATCCATAGTCAAAAATAACTCATTTAATATAATATATAAGATTTTATTGTAATAGATTAACCTCAATTGATATTAATGAAGGATATTTACATAAATTAAATTGATCATCAAAACTATTTGAGAGAAATATCTCTCTTTTTCTTGCAAACATTTAAAAGTCGCACTATTTTTCAAGAAGCCATTTAAAAATAGATTTTTGAATCAAACTGTCCCATACAACTTTGAAACTTTTAAAAGGAATTTTAATTTTAAAACATTAATGTCCATATAAATAAATCCTTAAAACCATTTTTAAAACATATACATTAATGAAAATGATTTAGAATAATAAATCTTTAAAGCATTTAAAATGATTTATTAGTTAGAGTTCCTAACCAAAAGAGATACACATGAGTAAAAATGAGTGAGGTAATGAAAACGTTATAATATCATGAGAATAAAGGGATTTATGATATACAATGTCAAAGTACATTATATACAACTTATAAAAGGGAATATGTGTATAAAATAAATAAAGTCACAATGGAATGTAAATTGAGATTAAATCTCATATAAAGTCAATATCCTTAGATTAAGGATAAATCAAGGACATAATTATGTGTGAAAAATATAAATACACTAAATATGATTGGATATTTAGTGTAAATAAACCCAAGAACATTAACAAAATATTTGTGTAAAAACAACACCAATGAATTGGATATTTAACTCAATAAATGAATATTGAGTTAAAATTAATATTTTCAAGTTCATATTGATGACATGAGAATCTATCAATGGAGTGATTATGTGTATCAATAGAATATACACTAAAAGGGGAGTGTAAATTATGACATAAGAAAATTAATAGTGATCCCACACATAATCTTGGAGTAAAATAATCAATAAAGTATGCATAAAGATGAATGAGTGGAAATTGAAATTTCAAATTCCCATATCAATTTGGTAACATAGGAAACATACGCCCATGATAAAAGGATCATACAATGATGATGTAAATTTCCATAAATTAAAGTATATTACACAATGAATACAATCATGGGTAGTACACACACCACACGTAATAAATAAGTGGCAAACAATGGAAATCTCACAGAATTAAAAGTGAGATAAGAAACCGCTAAACTTGTAAATTTTCCTTGGTAGAGGGTGGGTTGACCTCATGTACTATGGTGAAATAATTTTTATTAAACTATAAAAGAATAATATACAATAATATGATATCATATACGATCTTTTATCATTGCATTGTTAATAATATCTTAGAATTATCATCGTTTTGGGTGTTAACGGATTTGTTTTACTTTATATTATTTGTTATGTGAGTAATATTTGTTATTGATGGGATGTATCATATTCATATCTAGAATGAGATCATGTCTATAAATATTATTTTTAATCATATAATGAAATTTATTTTTGAATGGATACGATGGGGAATGAATTTCATCGCGTTCGTGGAGACGGAAATCCGTACGTACGCATGAGCGACAATATAATTCTTTTGAAATTAAAATAATATATAATTGGATGGTATATCATATATTCAGAATCATTATGATGTTATATTTTTTTACATCAATTACACTTCATTATTATACCCATCCAAATAATAATGTATTGAATAACAATTACACCATGACGTGGAGATGGTAATCCGTACGTACACACGTATGGTGACATGCCATTCAAAGGATGAGTAGAATAATAAATATGGTTGTAAAATATTTATAATGACATAATTTTTTAGAGCATATACTGGAGTTATTATTTTTATAATGGAAATAACAATGAAAAAATAATAGGAAGAAGAATAGAACTTGAAAGAGGGTGGTGAAATTATTACTTCTTCTTCGAGTTCTTCGTTTTGATTTGATCAAAAGGGCTTCTTAAGTTGGCTTTATGACTAAAGGAGGGCCTCTAGAATTAAGGGATTATATTTGAGAGGGTATGTGGGTAGGTTTTGGCTGAGCCAAATGGCTTTGAATGTGTGAATTAAAGAGAAGGGGGAGTGCCCTTTTATAAGAGGGGTGAGAGGCACCTTAGGAAAAGTTAGAAATATTATTTTTTTAATAAAATGATTTTCGGTTTCTAATGGCTCCAAAATGTATTATTTAAAGGATAAGGAGGTTATGGGTCTCAAAACCACTCACCAAATTGGTTTTAGATAGGTTTGGATCAATATATTATCCTTATGTTTTAGATTTAACTCTTAGTTAAATAGTTTGACATTTACCATGTCTCTATGTATTTTTATATTATATGTTTGATAAACATATTATATATTTCCAAGTGAACCACAAGTGGTTCATTAATGATAATTATATCATTATATAAGTCCTTTGGATGAATCATAGATTTTTAGGATTAGAATATCAATTAATAATAGAATATGTTTTAGAACAAATTATGTCAATTTTGACACTATTTGGTATTTTGTTTTTTGATAAATTCATAACAGCATCATTACTTCGAAACAAACTCTTCTAACCAACCCTAATATGTCATATTAACCTAGAAAAGTATTGGAATTCATAAAAACTCTCAAATTACATTTATTTGGATATTTATAACATCAATTATTTTAATATTTCATCAATTAGGTAATTACTACATCACCATTGTGTCATAAATAAATTAAATTATTTGATGTCTAAAAAATATAAAGAAAATACCGTAATGTAGGAAATCTGTTTATCTTTCTACTGAATATTTTAAATTAATTTTTCTTATGTTTAACCATATAAAAATGTTTTAGTTATTAATCATTGATTTTAACTCTTTTAACTATTCTTTGAATTAAATAATAATAAATGTCCTAATCCAATCCAGGTGGACCAAAGAGGTTCATATTTTATTCCTAAGGTTTTTAGTTCAAAATTTAATTAGCCAATAAAATTAGGACAACTGTTAGGGTAATAATAATATCAGTTTCACCCTTAATTACCCTATTAACTTTTAACTGTGGTAAATAATTATAAAAAAGTTACTATTCACCAAATATTATTTTTAGCTTATTGAACCACATTTTACTCCTTGATATTAATCGAGCCTCTCGGATTTTCTAAATTACACTCACAGAAGAGGTAAAATTATGTTTTCTGTGAATTTTCAAAATCTCCTACGAGATGGGTAAAAGATAGTGAAAAGTTCAATAAAATTTTTATATATCTAAAATTATTATAAACTGACTCCAATGAATTAAATTGAACTTATATAGGTATTATGTATATATTTTTACCTAAAATAAAATTAAATAAAATAAATAATTTGTTAAATAAAAATTTGGTTTTAAACTATAACTGAGTGTTTTTTCACTATTAATCAAAAATGAATGTTTTTAGAAAAATACGAAAACTTCACCCTAGGAAAATTTGGATATTCCAAATCTAAAAATGAAGTCCATTTTGAAAGATAAAATTTATAAAATTTCTAAAAGTGGTTATTACTGTTCATAACAGATAGTTTAAATGGTTGCGGTGTGTGTTAGAACTCGAAGTTGCGTAAAAAACACGCTCTTATATTATTCAAAGAGAAGCGTACCGTGGAATCTTGGTGTGTTACATTCTCCCCTACAAATAAATTACATCCTCATAATTTTAAAAATTGGGATTGGGAATATAATGGAAAGTCATACATCAGAGAAAGAGTCAATAAAACTATCACTTTAAAAGAAATAAGGAGAAGTACAAAGGTCAACCAAGATAACCTATACTAGGATTCCATATAGGAAAACATGGATATGGAAGATAAACTAAGTGTCAAGTTATTATGTAGATGGATAGAAAACATGATATGGAGAAAGTTAACAACAAAAAAACCACAAACTTATGATGGGAAAAATTATCATTAGTTTCCCAATAGTAAAAGTAAAGAGACAAAAAAAATTTGTTTTAAGTTACATTTTATAAAGGTGATGAATTTATTTATGAGACTGAATAACATCATAAAAAGATATACATACTTTTTAAGTAGAGTTTCATTCTTTAATAAATTTCCACCACTAACTCATTTTTTTAAACGATGAGTATTCAAGATGATGTGATCCCACCCGAAGTGCTAGAATAAACTTCGAGAGAATAATATGATCCACAAGGGATAAACAATTTATTTATCTTGTCTTTAGAAAATAATCAAAACCAAAATGGTTACTAAAAATTCTGATGATCCACCAAAATGAAATTCCTTTAGAGAGAGAAACACTAATCTTAATTTATAAAATTAAACCAACAATACTCCAAAGTTATATAAATACCATTTAATAAACAAATGTCCTTAAAATCCATGAATATATTCCAAACTTATATTGAAACCAAAAACAAAGAAGAATTTGGTAATGTAATCTTCCACGTTAAATTGTATCTCCAAATGACATCAACTACTCTTAAAGTCACATACTTAAATGTAATTAACCTAATCACATATTCTCTATTATAGGATAATAATTTCCATAAATAACCCAAATCACTATAAATCCACCATAAAAACATAGATGAAAATGCCCCTTTAATCCTCAAATGAAATCACATAGTATTCTTTTCTCCTTGGGCATATAGTGTTCCCAACCAAGTGAATGTCTTCCAAAATTTCATTTATCATTTAATTACCAAATCATTTTCCTATACTAAGGGTATTCATTTGATAAGACATAAGATCCCAAATCAACTTATTATTGATCAATAAAATCATTTAACTAAAAATAATTAGTCACACTAACCAAGGACTTCAAATAGTCCAGTGGTTGGTGATAAATCCTAATTGCACTCCAGTTGTGGGTTCGATTCCCACATCTTTGTCTGACGCGACAGGTTGTCACACGGTCTGAATTTTGTCCTTTTACAAAAATTATATTTTATAATATTTATAAAATTAGAAAAATTTCCCAAAATTACCATAACATAATTTATCCATAAATATTATCTCATACCTTGTATTTTCATCCCAAAATATAATAACATGTAATTTCCTCAAACCCAATGATCATATTAAACGAAATCGTTATTTATAACTATATCCACAAGTGAAAAGATAATTCATCCTTAAATAACATTTCCATATGACAACTGTAGAATTAAAAATACAAGAGAAATTTTTTTCAATGTAATCCCATCAACACAGAGCACTAATACTTTTAAACATTTGTCCAACCATTTATTTCCACATAGCTTCTTCTTTGACCAAGAAAATATCCTATATAATAGGTAATTCACACGGGGAATGTCCAGGTCCCCTACATGTACAACAAATGACTGTAAATGGATTCTTGGGACCATTTTTATGTTCTTCTATAGTACCCTTCATTTTCCCTCAGTAATACTTCACTTTATGTACTTTTTTCCCACACGTAAAGCATTTATTTATTCCATAGAGACACTTTTCTCATTGTCTCCTTCCACATTTCTTGAATTATAGAAATTGAGGATTCTTTTCTCCATGATCTCCACTACTAGAGATCTTATCATTAACCACCTTTCTCTTCTTTTTTTGGTTCTGGGTGTTGGTTAATATATATGTTATTGATCAAATTTTTGGAAAACTTTGTTGGAATGAACATGATATCTTTTACACCTATCAAAATTCTATTTTTTTTCTCATTTCCACCACATTTCCCACCTTGTACATCATTCTCAATGTTAATATGACTTCATTGGAATCTAGCCATTGACTAAAACCAGAAAGCATTGTGTGAGTAACAGTAGTCATAAAATCATTTAGAGAATATCATGACACCATATTTTCAATTTGAAACACCTTAGGATTAACCAAGGTTATTTATTCTCATCTTATATTAAAATTATTCAAATAGTTTTGTAATGAAAATGTAAAGAATCATTAGCATATACCCAGGAGTTTCTTAACCAAGAGTGCAACAAGGACCATTATCGTGCACCAGTTCCCGTTTGAGTCTAGCTCAAAGCAGTGTTTTTGGGTTTTATACCTACGTATATCTGTGTCAGAGCCGCCTCTACCTGCTCATATCCAGACATAAATTTATTACTTGGAAAACTCATAAAATCACTACAATAAATAAATTTTAGGAAGTTCCTCTATTCTAATCCTTAATGTCTTTCTTAGTGTTATGTGATATAATCAAAGTTTGACTAAATATAGTTTTTATGTTTTGTACTAAACTTCCTTTGATACCAACTGTAACGCATCGACCCTAGAAGCCAAGAGTTGGTGAATTATTACGTATCATTTTCATGCTCATAAAAGTTCATGTCTCGAAAGTACGATTAGTTTAGTATCCCTGGTAGTACTAGATACATTAATAAGGTGTACATTACCTCATAAAATAGACAACTAAAACAAGATTGTTTCCATAGACAACACTAAGATCCCATATACTATCCTGGGAGGTCAGTTATAATATACTTATTTTCATCCTAGGAAAATAAAACATAGAAATGGGTGAGCTCAGATACTCAGTAAGGATAACATTATAGCGGAAACTTTCATAAATAAGCATAAACATTCAAGGCATTTTATAACTAAAACAAAAGCCTTTCAAACATCAACTTCAGTGTAATATGGAAAAAATAAAATGAAATAATTCCATTTACATATTCGCATAGATATTCTACTAATCTTATAATCACATGAAATATCAATAACCACTTTCATAATGATGTAATATATAATTCCAGTCTATCATAACCACATAGTCAAGGCCTTGTGCCAAGACTACAAATAAAATTTTTTCAAGGAATTGCGCCAAGACAGTAGTTTTTCTCATGAGACCTACTGATGCATCAAGGGGCTCTAGTGGGCTCCACCCGTCACTTACTAAGTCCAATGCATTCATCATATGAAAATTTTGAAACATAGAATAATCATTCATATTAAAACTAGCATATGAAATGTCAATACATACTCTACAAACAATGAATGGTATAAAAATAGCATATACACATTCAAACATAACCCATTCAATACAATATGGAAGATTGTATTGTAACAGATTAACGTCAATCGAGAACAATGAAGGATATTGACATAGATGAAAATAATCATCAAAACAATTTGAGAGAAATATCCCCGTTTTTATTGAAAACATTTAAAAGTTACACAATTTGTCAAGAAGCCATTTAAAAATATATTTTTGAATCAATGTGACCTATACCACTTTTGTACATTTAAAAGGAATTTTAATTTTAAAAATTTAATGTACATATAAATAAATATTTAAAACCGCTTTTAAAACATGGACATTAATGAGAAATACATAGAATAATAAATCATTAAAACATTTAAAATGAAATTTTAGTCATAGTTCCTAACCAAAAGAGAGAAACTTGAATAAAAATAATTTAGATAATCAAAACATTATAATATCATGAGAATAAATGGATTCATGATATACTATGTCAATGTACATTATATATACCATATAAAATTGAATTGGTGTTTGACAAAAATGAAGTCTCGATAGAATGTAAATTGAGATGAAATATCATATAATGACCCTATCATTAGGTTAAGGATAAATCAACGACATAATTATGTGTGAAAAATATATATACACTCAATATGATTGGATATTTTGTTTAAATTAACCAGAGTACATTAAAACATATTATTGTAAAAACAACACCAATGAATTGGATATTTAACTCAATAAATCGAGATTGATTTAAAACTACATTTATCAAGTTCATATCGAGGACTTGAGAATCTATCAATGGAGTTATTATATGTATCAAAAGTATATCAACAGAAAGGGGAGTGAAAATTAGGACATAAGAAAATGAATAGTGATCCCACACATAAACATGGAGTAAAATAATCAATGAAATATGCGTAAGGCTGAATGAGTGGAAATTGAAATTTCAAATTCCCTTATCGATTTGGTAACATAAGAAACAGACACCCATAAAAGAAGGATCATACAATGATGATGTAAATATCTATAAATTAATGTATATTACACAATGAATACAATCATGGAAAGTACACACACCACATGCAATAAATAAGTGGTAAACAATGTAAATCTGAAGAAATTAAAAGTGAGATTAGAAAACCCTTACTTTGTACTTTTTCCTTGGTCAATGGTAGGTTAAAATCTTGTATAATGGTGAAATAATTGTTATTAAATTTTACAAGAATCATATACATTAATCTGATATCGTATATGATCTGTTAACATTTCTTTGTTAATAATATCATAGTATTATCGTCCTTTTGGGTGTTAACGGATTCATTTTCTTTAATATTCATTATTATGTGAGTTATATTTGTTATGGATGGGATGTATCTTATTCATATACAGAATTATATCATGTCTCTAAAAATTATTTTTTATCATCAAATGAAATTTAGTCTTGAATGGATATGAAGGGGAATGAATTTCATCACGTTCATGGAGATGGAATTCCGTACGTACGCATGAGCGACAATATCAATCTTTTGATATTAAAATAATATATAATAAGATGGTATATCATATATAAAGAATATTTATCATGTAATATTTATTATTTACATCAATTAACCATCATTAATATACCCATCCAAATAATATCTTATTGAATAACAATTACACCATGACGTGGAGACGGTAATCCGGACGTATGCACATATGGTGACATGTCATTCGAAGGATGGATAGAATAATGAATATAGTTGTACCATTTTTATAATAACATCACAATATAGAGAAGATATTGAAGTTATTATTTTTAGAATGTAAATAACATAGAAATAAAAAGTGGAAGATGAAAAGAACACGAAAGAGGGTGGTCAAATTATTACCACTTCTTCGAGTTCTTCCTTTTTATTTTATAGAAATTGCTCCTTAGGTTGGATTTAGGACTAAAGCATGGCCTATATGATGAAGGGATCAAAGTAGATAGGGTATCTGGGCAGGGTTTTGCCATGTCAAATGTCTATGAAGGTGGGAATTAGAGACAAGGGGGAGTGCACTTTTATAAGAGGGGTAAGGGGCACCTTTGGAAAAGATAGAAAAATTATTTTATAATATAATAATTTTCAGTTTCTAATGGCTCAAAAATGGATTATATAAAGGCTAATGTGGGTATGGGACGAAAAACACTCATCCAATTGGTTTTAGATAGGTTTGGGTCACTATATTAACCTTATCTTTTCAATTTAACTCTAAGTTAAATAGTTTGACATTTACCATGTCGCTTTTTATTTTTATATTATATGGTTAATAAACATACTATATAATTACAAGAAAACCTCAAGTGGTTAATTAATGTCACAAATATCATTTCTAAGTCCTTTGGATGAACCTTATATTTTTAGGAATAGAATATCAAATAAAAATATAATATTTGTTTTAAAAACTCTTTTATGTCAATTTTGACACTATTTGGTATTTTATTTTTGTTAAATTCATAAAAACATTATTACATAGAAGAAAATTCATCTAACCAACACTAATATATTATGTTAACCTATAAAATTAGTATAATTCATAAAAAGTCTCAAATTACCTTTATTTGGATATTTATAACATCAAATATTTTAATATTTCTTTAATTATGTAATTACTAAATCACCATTGGGTCATATATAAATTAAATTATTTAATGTCTAAAAAATATAAATAAAATTTCATTATGTTGAAAATCGTGTTATCTTTCTAATTAATATTTATAATCTAATTTATCTTATGTGTATCCCTATATTAAAAATGTTATAATTATTAAACATTGATTTTAACTCTTTTAACTCCTCTTTGAATTAAATAATAAAAAATGTACGAATCTAATCCAAGTGGAACAAAAAAAGTTCAGATTGTATTACTAAGGTTCTTTTTGGTCGAATTATTCTTAGCCAATATAATTAGGACATGTTTTAGGGTAATAATAATATCATTTTTATGCTTAATTACCCTATTTACTTTTAACCGTGGTAAATAAAAGTAAAAAGTTACTATTGACCAAAAAACATTATCTTATTGAACCACATTTTACTCCTTGATATTAACCATGTCTCTCAAATTTTTTAAATTCCACTCACAGAAGCCGTAAAATTATGTTTTATATGAATTTGTAAATTCTCCTAGGAGATGGGTAAAAGACAGTGAAAAGTTCAATAAAAGTTTTATATATCTAAAATTATTATAAACTGACTCCAATGAATTACATCAAACTTATATATGTATTATGTAACTATTTTGATCTAAAACAAAATTTAAATAAAATAATAATTATTTAAATAAAAATTCGGTTTTAAACTATAACTAAGTGTTTTTCACTATTCATAAAAATTGAATGTTTTTAGAAAAATACCAAAAAATCTCCATAGGATAATTTTGATATTCCAAATCCAAAAATGAATTCCATTTTGGATGATAAAATTTATAAACGTTCAAAAACTGGGTATTTCTATTCATAACTGCTAGTTTGATTGGTTGTGGTGTGTGTTAGAACTCGAAGTTGTGTACAACACATGCTATTGTATTATTCAAAGAGAAGCATACCGTGGATGATTGGGGTGTTACAAAACCCTTAAAAATGTTCAATAATTGTATTGAGAGTTGATTAATGCAGTTATTATGTTTAAGAAATAAAGATATTAAAAAATAAAAGTGGAAATAAAATAACAGTTCAGTAAATTTACATTTCACACATAATCATTGCATAATATAATCGGTAATGTAGGCATATAACCAATTAAATATAAGTTGAGTCGAAAACAACATTACATCATGCTTACCTTTAGATGGGAGATAATTAAAATCTTCTAATGTGTCTTTATTCTTATTAATAACATTTATAAGGTTAATATTATAATTTATAATATCATATATGATACATTTATAATATATTATTACATAATTATTAATAAGTTTACATTATCACTATTGTTTTAGGTGTTTATTGACTCATTTTCAATTGAACATATCATCTTTAATGTTATAAATCAAAAACATAGGTTATAGTTCAATAATATTTAGAATTATATTTAGAAACTAAATATATTTTATTCATGAGATAGATCGTTAGAGGCATTATTGTTTTCTGATCATGGATAATGAATCACATCACTTCGTCGAGATGGTTTTCTCTATATATGCATGAGGGGGTTTATAATTTCAATAAAAGGGTGAATGGTTGAGGTGATGTATAGTGTATTGATTTTCTAGAATCAATATATTGTCTTAAATATCTTATATATTCAATACAGTTATTATTTTTTACGTTCTATGTAATGTGTTAATGAAGAAAAGATCACTTCGTTTCGGGAGGTGGTGGTCCACCATACAGATGAACCACATTATCATATTCTCTATTGAATGGAATTAAAGAAGGTATATGTTATATTATAATTAAATATGTATATTTATATCATAAAGTTAATATCTAAAAATTAATTACATCATTATATCTCACCCTGGGAATTGGCTATGGAAAATAAATTATGTCAGTTTGTGAGGTGGTAGTCCGTCATAGAAAAGATCAACAGTTTACTTTCCCATTTGAAAGTGGAGATGTTAGTTGTAGGTTGATCACATAAAATGAAAAACTAATTGTATAATTTTTATATTTTTTTATATCAATATGTTTTAATAATATTTTAAGGAGGCGGAGGATGAAATAATATAAAATGATTTTCTATTGAAGATAACTCTTTTAATGAAAAAATCTATTAATTTGATCCAAAAGATCTCATAGGCTAGATTTATGACTAAAATAATGATTATAGGATGTCATTTAGAAATTATTTAACTTATCTTTTAAGAGTTTTAGTTAACCAATGTATTTTCTTTGTGTGTAATGGAATGGATAGTGGTGTCCTTTTATAAGTGGGGGAGGGGATTCACATTGAATTTAGGAAAAGAAATTTTTCCACCGTGGTATTTATCCTGAAAAAAGATCCAAAAGGGAAATTAACTATAAATAGAAGATATAAGGACATAATATGACAATAAATTAGTAATTATAAATGTTTGGGGTCATTATTTTCCCATACCATTTTAGTTTAACACCAGGTAAAGACGTATTTCCATAGTCGTGGAATCTATTTTTTTTATTTTACACCCGAGAACATGGTAAAAAAATAATGTTATCAATATTACATAGTATAAATTATGATGATTCAGAATATTGAAGCAAATTTTCTAAATTTAACTCACATAAGTGGTAAAATTTAATGTAAAATTAAATTGGAAGATATCTTGAAAAACGGATTCTCATGAAATGCATTATTTATGGAAAATAAGATCACATATTAAATATATGTAAAGTAATAATAATTAGATAAAATCATATTAATATTTATTGATATATAATAAATAAATTTAATTACAATCGTTTCTCGTTTTTGTTATTTTAATTATTCCAAATGGAAAAAAATGTACACTTTTAAAAAATATAATTTTTCTTAAATGTAAAAAACTAAACATATACTAAAAGCTAGTTAATCGATTATTTTAATGTATATACTTTGAATTAAAAAGAATAAATGATACATAAATTAATTTTGAATAAACATAATATTATAAAATTAATTAATTTATTAAAAATAATTGACATTTTATAAAAAAAATTTATTCTCAATATTCACTGAAAATTTAGTTTTTTTGGAAAAATACCAAAATTTTACAAGTATATAATTTCAATATGATGATTTAAAAATTTATTATTTTTCAAATAAATATTCTAAATTAGGTTAATATAAACTTTAAATTATGTTCACAAAGCGTAAATAAACTTCCTTCTAGAAACATTATATTTTCCAGAAAATGTTTCATTTTTTTCAAATATTTGTTATTTTATATTTAATAAATAGAAACCCACTGAATTTATTTTTTACATGTCTGAAGCATGAATATTAATTATTTTTTTTCATGTTCATAATATCTAAATTTGTGGATTTGTTTTGATGGGAAGTGAAAATATTTTGATATTGTATTGTGTTTCATTTAAACCTAGTGTTGCATCCTTAGAAAACTATCAATGGTAATGGTTTTGTCAAAAGGGAAAGAATAATTAAAGCCTTAAGGATTTATCTTATATTTTAATCATTGTGTTGATTTTTCTATATTATAATGAACAGGATTTCCCTATTTTAAAATGTCATGGTGTTACACTAATAACTCTTATAATCCTAATTAAGCCTCATAATGTGTCTCTCATGATTTGAAATAGTCACTATATTCTAATATATAATATTAAATCATTCCTCTATCTAGTTATCATAATGATGTCATAGAATATGAACCAACATGGTTATAATATCAATGTACGCATATCACTATAGTCTTTAAATCATTTAAATTAGTCAAAAAATGAGGTTCTTTGCTTTTTTCATTTTACTATACTTAATCCAATGCTACATATTCCACCTAATTCCCCATAAAATCAACTACTTCTAGAAATCCCCTAACCCATATACCACTCCTCTGGATAAGTTAACCAAATTTTGAATGATTTTATTATCTTAGTGATATTCTAGAATTCTATAGTCACCAAACACATATTCCAATACATGAATACACTAATATATATTAGGATATCACTCACATAGATCTTGACTTCAGCACTCACTAATGGTCTGCATATAAATAACATCCTCCCCATTAATTATTTATATAACTAATAATGGATTGATTTATTTCCTAATATTTCAAACTCATTGAATGTACTGAAATTTAATAATCCTCCTTACCACACTGATATGGTTTCAAATCTCAAACATGATTATCCCACATATCCTTTATTATATAACTTTTAGCATTCAATTACAGAACTAATATATGTGTCATTGTAATTATACCTCACTACACATATCTAATATTCTTAATATCATTGAGAATATCTATTATTCATGAATCCATATAAAGTTGGTATACAATAAAGTCTTTCATATATGATCACCAAAAATATCACCTATAATATTCAGAAAAAAATAAAAAATTTCTATTTTATAAATAAAATCCTCATATAGTATGCTCAACACCCCCATGAATTCCCATAATATTATCCCATGATAACTAACCACCCAAATTCCACTACTAGGAAAATGTGTATAAATACTATAAAAGCTCATTATATCTTATTAATCCCTTTACACAATATATATTGATGGTACGGGAATAACACGCTCCTATTGAAAAATATTATCCATATACTTTAATAATCTATCATTTGGACACTCAAGTCTTTCAAATTTTATCATATGGTCATTGACCACGCTCACTAAAATTAATGGTTCAAGATCCAACACTATATTATTTATACAACATACTATTAATATTGTTATCATTTAATTAATCCATGAGTCCCTCTTTTTTTGGAACTCTATAAACACATCAATAATTGTAACAATTTTATCACCTTTTAATTATATTTTATAACTTTATTATTAGATCAATACAGTTCATATTTATCCAAATGTTGTAAATTTCAACTAGAATGTGTGAATATATTATTTTTCCATGTCATACATAACCACTTAGTCATTTCTGAACCTTATAATATATAACATATTCCCTCACTAGTTATTCCTCATTCTACCAATATTAAAATATTAATCTACATCTAACCACCCTTATACCATCTACTAATCTAACTCAAATATCTCAATGGTCAAAAATGATTTCCATTTATCAATTTTGAATGGGTGTCTCATAAAATTTCCATAGGTAATATCAGACCCGATCATACATAAAATGTGGTCACTCTCCATGATACAATGAAATAAATCACTTGGGTCGATGAAGTAAAAAATAACACAGGATATCTAGATTCCATAAAACTGAATTTATTGCTATTATGGTCAAACAATACCAGGGGTTCCTAATGTTATTGAACAACAATCATCGTTCAATTTAATCCATATGAAATGAATTTTTCAATAAAAATACCTTTATAAATTATTCATTTATTTTTCTTTATCCATTAGAGTAATGTTATTTCACTAATAATATCAAGTCACCACTAAACATGATACCTGGGGTAGCCTATGGAAAGGCCCGATGGGCATCACAACCCCCATTGGTGGGAAATTAGTTCGTAGGCATAAAAAACACTGGTGAATTATTTTTTAAAATAATATTAAAATGAAAATATATAATCTATCATTAGTGTAGAATTAATAAAAAATATCAAATTATAAACCATCACATAATTAGATTAAGTAAATAATTTAAATAAAATACTTATTAAATAAAAACCTATGCAGTGTAAGTCCCAATATGAATGGGAAGTTGTTGATGACTCTGACTATGGGAATGACATGTCTTATTATGGTTTTTAACATTTTTGACCGATGAGGGAGAAAATCACTTTGTTTCGACCCCACCCTTATCTTGTGTACGTTTTCTTTTATTTTAATAAATGTTCAGAAGCTTAGCTTCTGGATGGACTTGATTGTAAAAACCTCTAGGGTGTAAACTAAAATTACTAATACTGATATGTAACAAAATAAAAACCCTCAAACCAAAACATGACCATGAATGAAAAAATGAATCATTATCAATTACCACATATCATACTGTAACTACCAAATCAACCCCAATAGCCTCTATAGAGGATTTCCTAACATGGGAATTTTGAAAGAGAAATAATAAATGTTTTATATATCAATTAGTACATGCATTGTGTTAGTAAGATATCCAATGACGATTTCCCCAATGAGTGTGTGAAATCCTAATTAAAAAGGAAATTCATTTATTTTTTTAATTGAAATAGATTTAAAAAAAGTTATTTTAAATAATATAATTTAGAAAAATAAAAAAATTGGATCTCAAGAAAAAAATATTAATTTAATTTATGAAAACTAATGTAACGAAATACCTTCTAAATAAAAAGTAAAAATCTACTATTAATTAAGGGAAAATGACCTATTTGATGAAAATTATTCAAAAAGAAGACACCCAAAAATAATAACTCATTTTCATTTTAAAATTAACCGTCTAAAATATTTACAAAATTATTTAGAAAACTGACTCATGGTGCCTAAAAAAGAGTTAATGTAATTATTATTTATCAACAAAAATAGAAACAAAAACATGGAAATAAAATATTGAATAGAAGAATAATAAACCAATGGTCATTGCTATATCAACCCACCAATCAAATAATAGCGATCATGGGCCCTAACGAAGGTCTAAATGTGATACAATCTAAGATATTATCCAAAAGTTTCCTATTATAAGTTTAAATTGTTTCGTAATAAATTCTATTTAATAGGATAGGGATTTTTATGCAGGGAAAATCTATACTATTCCTAACACGATACTAGTGGGATAGTAGATGCATGTCACAATATAGTATAGCATAAATATACATAATAAATTATGTTAAATGATTTCAGATGACAAAATCATAAAGATGCCAATAAAAAAAGTGGGTAGTATAACTAATATAATTAATAAAAAATAGTTTACCCCCACGCCCATATTTCATAATTAAAAGCAACTTTACATCTATTATATGGTTACTATATATATTAAACACTATTTACATTGGAAAATAGTAAAATGTTCAAATAGAGGATTCTAGACACCAAACTTTTTTAAAAAACCATATATTGGTTCCAAATAATTTTTCTAAGAAATTATATTCTTAGTCATCATCTTTCCAAGAAGGATGATAAATCATTTATATAACATTTTATTAGCACATTTCACTTGAAACCGACCATGAATCGATTTTATGAAAAACTATTACTTTATAAAAATAATCAAAATCATAAAACCATATCCTTTTTTATCCCAATACAAAAAATAAGTAAATTTAATTGAATAAATAAATTATAACCCTATTTAATTTTAATCATAATAAAATTGAATCTCAATCATCACGTAGAAAACTAAAAAAAACATTTTACTAATTTATGTTCAGTCTGAATTGTCTTTAGGATATTATAAATCATGGTAAATATAAATTTTTTAGGTACAACATAAAAAATCAGGGTTTTAAAATCATCATAAATATAATGGAATTTTGAATAAATGAATAACAAAAAAACTCATACCATAAATGATTAGAAATAAGGTAACAAAAATTCATAATTTATTAATTTTGATAGAGAATAATAAAATAAGAAAGAAAAATTCCACTACAAACCATAAAAATAAAATATTATTCATTATAATATTTTATTAACCATAATATTAACCCCAAACGAATCAATGGTTTTAGTTGTTAGTGAAGATTATAAAAATAGAGGAATAATGGTTGAAAAATGAAAAAGATATTAAATGTATCTATTATATCAAGTAATCTGAATGAAATATGAAAAACAAGGGCTTCATATTGATTGGAGATGTGGGAAAGAGGTTCTCTTTTGCACACATTGGGTTGGTCGAATGGGAGTAGTGGACAATAGGTTATTGAAACACATTAAACTAAACCATTGGGAAATTTTAATGAAATAAAATGTTAGGAACCTTGAACTAGTATTCTGAAAGGTTTGAAAAATTGTGCACCAATCGTGAAAAATAACATTTCATCACTATAGATACATTTTCATGCTTGTCACACTATTTCACCTAATAGTGATCGTGTTTTAAACTAAAACCCCCCTATATAATTTTACGTTATTCAATTTTAATATGACTCTCATTTTCTCCCTATGTATGTATCTACTTATGTATAAAAAACCATACTCATTCAAAATAAAATAAAATATCCCTATATAAGTGTCATATATTTTTACATAAGGGATAGCTGAATGATTTTTTCTAATCATGGACACAATAGGCATGCCTCTAGATTCCATCCCAATGATTTTCCAATGAATTATCATTAATTGGGGTATGACCATACAAAAACTATTGAAAAGAAAAAAATATAAAAAATTAAAATTCAGGCTCCAAACATATAAAATTTAAATTAACTCCAAATTTTATTAATTAAATAAATAAGATATTTACATGGGGTGTAATAACCTTCCCCAAGATAATTTTTTCTAATATAAATTACATTATGTCGATGAAAAAAAGGGAAAAAACCTAACTACAACATACCATGTGAGTTGGGTGTGTGGCATAAATAAATTGGATGACCCATAATTAAAATGCCAGTAATCATATACCACTACTTAATAACAATGTATCAATACCAAAATTTACATGATTCATCCCCACGAACTACCCAACCAAAATAAAAACTATGACCATAATACATGAGATCCAAAAGAGATTGAGACATAACATATGTCTCTTAACCATTAATAATTCCTATAGAAATGTGAAATTAAAAAACAAACATAGAGACAAAATACAAGAAGTAAAACTTCTACTAAAAACTTAATAATCTTCAATCCATTAAAAACCATCATAAAAATTGATGAAGAAAATCATAATTCTATAAGAAAAACATGAACTATAGAAACAAGTCAATATAAAATACATGGTCTTTAAGTCCCTGGGTGGAGAAAACAATTGAAGTTGTTGTTGCACATAGATCTCGAATGATGGCTAATTAGGATCAAAAAGCATAACCTGGATAATTATTTACACAATTTTATGATCACCTAGTTAGAATAATCTACCTAGTGAAAATCTGAAAGGCTCACTCCATATCGTAAGTAGTAAAATTTCAAACTCAATAATGATAATCCAAAAGCACACATCAACCCCAAGAGAGTAATCCAAGACAAAAAAAATATTGAAGAAAATTCTAATAAAAATACATATCCAATCAAACAACATCCAACATACAACAAAAACTACATTAATAAGTATATTTTCCAAGAAAAAAACTATAATTTCCAAATGGAATGTATCCCCAAACCCTCCAACACATATTAGAGAAGCCACAAAATACCAAATAACAAAACATATATAAAATTACCCTAGAACAAAAATCATCCAGATACCAAAATCACTTATAATTAATCCTCTGATGATACATTAGTATAAATTCTTTTGAATTTGGACTATGTATTTACACCAATATCACATCCTTATAGATTCTGAATAATATTCTTTTAAATGCATTGATTTTGCATTCTGAAATTATGATTGATATCCATTCCTCCTCAGAGATAACTAACAATTATAAAACACCACATATAACATCACTTACCAATATTTTATTCATAATGGAAAAAATATATTTTCAATAATTTAGAAAAAAATTGATGCCTCATTCACCATTGGATAACTACCTACCCAACTTCCACCAAAAAAAGTTCATCCCTAAATCCTTGTGAGTTTCAATAGAACATTACCAATTATAAATTCAAAATAACCACTAAATTCAATTAAAAGGATCATGATCCAAATGTAAATTAGTTATTAAATTATTAGTAATGTCTTAGAAGGGGTCCAAATATAGTAAGTATTCTCGTTCTAGTACTCAGCAGTGAGAGTAGGTGGAGTCTACTAGTACGAAAACGCACTCCTATATAATAAGGTAAAATTCCCTCAATATTTTCCTAATAAATGAACTATTAAATATTATTATAATATACTATATGAGTTATAATAAGTAAAAATAAAACCCAGGACACTAGAATTCAAAAATTGTATAAATTAATTTAAAATAGGAATAATTTTCAAAATATAACATTGTTTAATGAAATTATCCAAAATGGCCCAGTAAAATTGCATCCCCTTATTAATCCCACCCAAAAAATTCATTTAAACACTATTCTTCCATTTCCAAATGAAGAACATATTTGTACGAATCTCAATTTGAATAGAATTTTCACATACATGGGTACAAATGAATTTAAAATACTAATAAAAAAGTAACAATTTACATTTTAAAACACACCACCACAATTTGAAAATAATTGAAAGCCAAAAAAATTAAAATTAATATAAAATTATTAATTTTACTCTCCTTCAAATACATTCCCATACATAAAACTGACTCTAAAAAAAGTAAATTCTAAATCATAAGGAAACAGAGGAACCCAAATAAAATTCAATAAAATCAATTATACCATAAAAAATTCAAAATTTTCACTCACGTTAATTATGACCACCATTGGGGTCAATATTCTGAGAAATATGAAAAAAACAATAATACATTGTGAAATAATTATACACAAGGATTTTCTTTGTTATAAAGAAATTCGTGTTCCCTAATTAAATAACTACTAGAATAATTTTCATAGACAATTTCACAACTATCCCATGGATTCTCCAACCATGAAGAGTTACTATTTAACCTTGATTCCCTCCTTTTTTCCACCCTTAATCATCAACTAATATCATTACATCTTTTATAGAGTCAACATGGATCCAAATATCATAACAAAAACAAACATTTTAACTTCAAACTGACACTATAATCCAAAAATCCCATGGTTAATCAACTTTCATCCCAAAGTGTGGTGACCAAGTTCCAACTTGAGGTCTACCCCTTAAGATATAATGATGATACATCTCTTCATTATATATAGAAACCACAAAAATAACATAATTTTACCATCATGAACCTATATTTCCTCTATATAAACTAGGATCAGGTTTCAACTATTCAAAAAAGATCATAGGTCACCCAAAACTCGATACACATCCTTATCCATGGGAGGGTCCAACGGGATGTCCTTATCACCACGAGATGAAAACTAGTTCTTGGAAATCAATTAAAAATATAGTTAATGAGTTATCCTAATAAGAAAACCAAGTGAAACATCTTATCAGAATATAATGATGGGAAAATAATAAAACAACATCATAATGTAAACCATCATATAGACATAACAATTAATAATGAAATGTAAACACCAAACATAATAAAAACATGTAATGTATAATCCAAAGAAATTAATAAAAAAATATCTTTAAATCATAAAAAACACAATCATGAATCATGATGTGAATCAGGATCACCCTACATATCCCATATGATTACTATCGAAGCATCCAAAACACCAAACATATAGAAATCCAGAAAGAGAAACAATTAGGCATGAATATAGTAATTTCCATATACATTGTGTGAGAAAAATTGGATAATAAGATTTCAACAGTTATTTTTTCAATTAATTTATGGAATAAAATCATTTATTGATGATTTAAATATAATTAGAAAAAAAATTCTATAATATATTTAATGATGAAAATAATTAATAATTTATTTATCATAAAACTATAAATTAATTTTATGAAATCCAAGGTGAGTGAATTCATTTTAAAAGAAAATTATGAAACATTTCATTATATGAGAACATTCTCCAGAAGAAAATTTTAAAACGTGACACACAAAATATAAAATAGTTCAATTAAAAAAAACACCCTTTAAAAATGTGTACAAAAATCCATTAGAAAATCCACTGAGGTAATTTAAAAAATGGTGTCAAAAAGGAGACTTGGTTATCATTAAACAATATTTAATATAGTAGTCTATTCTGTACTCCATTAACATGGGGAATAAAATAAATAATAAATCAAGTTTATTCATAATGTGAGTCCACCACTCTATGAAGATATTTAATGGAATATTTGTACAGTTCTAATCTGAGGTAATATTATATTTTAAAAAACCTCGACCATTTGATGGCCAGAATTACATCATAACACGTGACATCTAACTGGAATACATCAATCCATCATTAGGGGAACTCCACACTATTGTAAACATATAACCTGGTGAAACAAGTATCATGAATTTATATAGTGTAAAATTAATCTATAATTCCAATTTAGCTACTTAGGTTTCTATGAAACAAGATTTTAGAGGGTTAGAAAAAAATGGAAAGGTGATACCATTATAAAAAATACCTAATTATTCACCATCACATCCAATTCTATCACATGAAACATCCACTTTTTATCCATAACATAGTCACCAAATATATCAAACTCCACCCACACATAGAAATTAGAAAAACGGTCACATAGAGAGTTTCACCCACCATTTTGTTTTTAAAACAATCCAAATGTCATAAACATGGCTTCTTGGAAATTTAAATGGGATCCAAATTAATTTAATGGTAATAGATTCAATTAAATATTATATTATAAAAATATTTCAATAGAAACCACAATTAAAAGAAACTCAAAAAACATTATTCATTAAAAAATATTTCAAATATTCTTAGAGGACCATACTTTTGTTCATAATATTACCCAAATGGTTAAAATATTTTGAATACTATATAACCATTAAAAACAATTTAAACAATTTTAAATAACACATGGAATCTGAAGTATCTCTTAATGAAATAGAAAATCACTATTGGGTCATGAAAACACTATAAGGAAGATATAAAAACATTCATGACATTTTTAGTGGTAAAATAATAAATCAAAAGAATATTCTGAAGAAATTTATCAAAGGAAATCACACCACAGAAAAAGGATTGGTCCTTCAAAGTAAAAACTCTATGTGGAGTGCCACTCTACATGGAATTATGCCACTCATTTATGCATCCCATGAACCATTTTCACTTGTGAACAAAAAAAGTCATTTATGGGACCATATGGTTATTTCCGCACCAACGAACAATCGACCCCAGTAATGACAAATCAATTGCGAGTTTTTATGGTCTTTTCTATTACTTATAAATAAAATCATTTAATGGACTGGGTGTTCTTCCAGGGATCCAATAAATGGAGGCCCCCCATCCCACCATAATCAGAAAACCCAATAGTCATTGCAGCTGCTCCACCATAAAATGGTGAGGGAAAGAGATGAGGACATGATTTATGAAAATGTTGAGGGGAGGTGATGTAGAAATCATTATCAGAAGTAAAATCAACTTCCCATATTCATATCTCAAATACATCCCATATGTTATCCTATTATCCATATATGGATGACCCTTTGAAGAGCCCTTGGCCATTTTTGGTATGTGGCGTGATGATTGCCTCCTACATAGGGAATATAATTTCTTCATTGAAAACCCATAAGGAAAATCCTTCATGAATAGCCTATTATGGACGCATCATAATGGGATGACTTTCTTGTACCTTTCTAGAAAATAATACATGGACACTCCATCACATACAAACCTTTTCATCCACCCTTCATGGGTGTTCTTTTTCATCCAACAGCTTCGAAGAATTACCTATGTAGCCATCTCATTCGCAAATAGTCTTATGCAGTAGTCTCCTTCACATGTTGTTCTATAGGGCCAACTCCTAGAGGCCTGTTGGTCCATCCCATGTCTGTTTTACCCCTGCACCCAAGCTCAATATTAGTGACAAGATATATTCACGGCCCTCCAGTCTGGTCCCATTGCTATTTTCATTCCCACCAAGAAAAATGGAAAGTTACACCATAATATTTTTTGGTAGATTCCATGACATTTTGGGTTGCACCTTATACAGCCCCAAAATCCACACTATATAATAATATGAGTAGAAAAATTTCCCATGAACTTTCTTAAATCCCATAACCTAAATTATTTACCATGAACTTGAATAGGATAAACACTAGATTTTTTTAGTAAAATTCCTCCTAGGAATCCTACCCTAATAGAGCTAAACTATCTATAAATCATCCATGAAGCATGACATTAAACATCATGATACCATTTCATCCTCACAATATGAAATTATAATATTCTGTCATCATTCTCACTATATGGAATTAAAATTTGATACAATCATCCCTACAACATTACTATAAATTGTGCTATCGTTTTCTCAATTACATGAAGTTAAATTATTCTGTCATTTTCCAGGAAAAAAGGCATTTAATTACACTGACATCATCCCCAAAATATGAATGTGAACACTATTTCCATCATTCTAGCTACATGTCTTAATACTATAGTATACCCTATGTGAAAAACATATAATTCATCATTGGAAAAACCTCTGATTCCTTACGCATGAATCATAAGATTCCTCCTGCAATGATCATGATATGACAGTAAAACATTCAAATGGGCTCCTCCAAGGAGAAATCCAAAATCATTACAAGGAATAAATCCTAGAGTAAAACCCTAAAAATTTTTGTGTGAGGTGGTACTATTTCTCCTCATCGCCAATCTAGTGATGTAGATGGATTTGTCACCATATGTGTTTATCTAGGCTACCAGAATAGTAGAGGAATTAAGAACATTATATTCCCCCACTCTCCCTTTGTGGTCCAACATCTGTCAACTAGCAGATAAAGGTGGATCGTGTCATATTTAGATCTAAAACATCCTATTAATTCTCACAACAAGAATGAATCATGTGGGCTTTGAGGTTCGTAGGGATCTGAAACTATGCATGATCCCACGAACCAGATGGACCTCATATATGGTATAATCCCCATTTATGTTCAATGGGAATCCTTTAGAGGGTAATCCCCAATCATGTCACTTGAAATGGGCCACATATATGGTATAAGCCCCAGTCATTCTCAAGGGGCCTCCTATATTATATAATCCCCAACCCTAAACAAAAATCAGGTGATTTGATTCCCACCTAACTGGGATATATATGATTCCTCCCTGAGGTCTAAACCCCACACCCAATTCCACCCAATTGTTCTCTGGTCCACACTCTTGTTATTATCATATCCATTCAAAAGACCACATCTCTTCTAGGTACAATAGGTCACCTTAGTGTATGTCTAACAGAAAACATTTAATAGTCAACTTTTTTCTAGATATCCATTCCACACGATGATAAACGTACGAGTTGGGTCATTTCACATGACCATAAAAGGTGATGTGCCTTGTTATGTGCAATCAAACTACATGGGTTATGATTTAGTTCATGAGGATATGTAGGAATCCCATTATATGGGGTTGGTCCTAAAATAAAAACAATTTATAACTCCCTGGATGAAAAAAAACTCTATATTTCTCCATTTGTCTTAGAAACAACATCATTCAAATGAACAACCATAGAATATCTAATTCCTTAATAAAAGGGTTCCATTGACGAAAAAACTCCGATAAATATAAAAATTACCAATAAATTTTGATCCATAAATACATACAGATGATTTAGGTCACATTCCAATTCATAATGGATCGTTATGTCCGGGTGATCAATGTATACATTCTTTGGAATGAACAATGGATTCTTGAACATTTAATAAATCTATATGAGACTCATGGAAAATGTATTAGTTTCCCTCCAAGGTTTTGAATAGCCTTGTTTCCCTTATACTCAACCAATGTTATTTCTTATGTGTCATTTTTTAGTTTACATAGTGAAATCTATCCTTTGGAACATAAGTCCACGATTTTTCCTTTATATGAGAGTCATTGGGAATTTCCAGCTCTATGGAAAAAACTCATAATATACCATTTGATGATGATATAACAAAAATTATTGATTTCACAAAATTTAAACACCTAAAATAAACCTCAGGGAACCATGAATCATTTTTCAGAAACAAAATGGTGTATCTCACATGAGTCTGTAACCATGGTGGTGGCGTTACCCTATATCAAGACACTTTCACATCGAAAATTGATAAGGCCAAAATGAAACCATCCATTATGAATTTTTCATGAGATTTTACATTGATAATGTTTATTTTTTTACTTTTCAAATATATTTAATGCCCTTTTTCTCATAAATCCATTGGTGACTTACCAATTTTAAAAAACATTAGCATCATCGACTGCACAGGCTGGCACTCAATCAAATAGAAGACACCATCTCCCACCCAACATCTCCAACATTGGTTTTCAAATGCTATGTTCTAAGAGTAAAACTATAATGGTACTCTCCCGACCCTAGAGGTGGCTTGAAAGGCCCTCCAGTCCAAGAATCCATACAAACTATCATCCAATGAAGGTAGGTGGTATAGAACCAGAAATTTCCGATAACCTTCTCAAATAAGATCTGTGGCATGTCCCCGTAATGTGAAAATTAGTTCATTAATTACCTTAGGGGGTGATGAAGTCATCAATAATAACATCATCACAACATCATAGTGGTCCCCCTGATGGGACCTTATTGGTAATCATTTCCATCACTATTATTTGTCATTGAATCCTCCCCATAAAGAGGATACCACCCAATGGGACCCTGCTAAATTCAAACAGACTCAAGTCCCTAGGTTGTCCTTCAAAGGGTGAAAATAATACAATCAAGAACCAATCATCATACTCATTCATATAGATGAATCCCATAATGTAAATATGGGGGAAACCTTTGAGCATATAAAAATCATTTATCACTAATATGACTCTCATCATACAAATATAAAAACAAATTAGCACATGAAAGTTCCAAATCCCAATTATCAACCCCACCATGAAAATGAAATAGTATCCAAACCTAAGAATATATACATATATATATATATATATATTAATTCTCACTCTAATGAATCATATCAGTTTAATATGATAGAAAACCATTAGAATATATATATTCTTTCTCACTCTCATGAACTCAACTAGTCATATTCAATGAAAAATAAGAAGATGAAAATTCATGATTGTACACATCAAGACCTCCTCGAAAATACCATGGAATTAAATGAGAAGATGCATATCTCTACTCAAAAATATGAATCCCAACAACTAAATATGGTGGAAAAGGAGAAGATGAAAATCCTAGCTCACCCATATCAAGCTAGTTATGAAAATATGAAAAAAATAGTACTGGTAGGTGAAAATTCCTTTTAATGCATACCAATATGGTCAGTGAAATATGATAGATGTCAATAAGTTGGGGAGAATATATAATCCATAACATCAATACCATCATGACAATACATCATAATTTGGAGAAATAGTTGACATATCTGGTACAAATAAGGGGTGAACTCATATTCCTACCTTAACACCAAAATGGACATATATTCTCATTCACTCAAATAATATCACTCAAAACATCGTTGAAATAATAGAGTTTCATACAAAAATACATGAAAATAACCTTCATACATTCCAAGTTGTAATCACATCCACATAAGTAACAAGATTTAGACCCACAACCCGGCCGCCTCAAGTGGGGTGACTCATCCACATAGTGAGGTGGTCACTAAAGAGCATACATGCATCCTTTCCCCAATCTATGAGGGTAATCGACAATATACTGGATTAAATATACCACATGATCAAGCACAAATACTTTTTCGAACTAGGGGAGCATGTCCACTTGGTGGCCACTCAATGGTAGACATATATCCATTCCGTAGTTGTAGAATCATAGAGGAATATCCCAATAGCACCATGGGAGCCACATTAATAGGAACCCACATATGTTGTTTTTCACTCATTGAAAGTGACCCAGTATCCCAGAAGAGGGATCCTTAACCAAAATGACAGCAAATGACACTAGAAAATGAAGATAATACTCATAATATTTCTTTGGTATAAAATGTAGTTGTTGAGGCCATAAAACAAAAATCAATGGTTTCCCAGGATCATAGTGATCTATTACCAAATTAAAGGAGTGCTAGTAGAATTTTCCATTGTAATCCACACAAAATTGTTACTATGATATCTAGATTCCATCCCCAAGGAAAACAAAATGAATTATTCATTTCTTGGCAAAAATGAATTGTTCGTGAGATCTTATCTCTTAATCAGTGTCACGATATCCCTCCTCGTGGTCAATTCATCAAATAATAAGAATTTCATCCACTTGAAGTCATCCACTTGGATGTTCCTCCCCTAGTTATATTCTATAGAAATTCTCCATATACTCATATATTGAGCTATTATGGTATTCCTATCCATGATAGCATTCACTTAAAAGTTCCTCCCATAGTGACATTTCATTTCAGAAAAAACATCATCGCCTTACCAAGTAAAATGTGAAAAATTCATCATATTCTAAGGCACATAGAAATTTAGTTTCATACATTTTATATAGATATTAATTTACAATTGACATCATTTCTCAACAATAAGTTGGTCTATGAAAATATGCATCCTTTAAGCCACCCTCAGAATATTCCCATACCAACAAAACCTCCCTTATCCCAAAAACTAGTGAACAACCCATCCAGAAGCATGCATGTTGGGCCTTTCAGGTAGGGGTATCCCTGGATGAAGAGAAAAATTGCATGTTTCCCATGAGAATGAAATTAGACATTGATTATATCCACGTCATGTCTTGACCCTTAGACACTTTCATTTCGAAATTCCATTATCATTGTCGGAAGAATGTATACACAACATCTATCAGAGTATTTTAAAAACATTCCCCCACCTGAATGAAAAATTATTGAATTTAAATAGGTACTCATACCATGTCAATATTTTGGTATAAATATATTATAAAATCCAATTAAAATCTCTTTTGTCTGCACAGTGACCATGATCAGAGAAGATAAGAAGATAACTCCAATCAGTATACCTCGATGCAGTGCCTGAGATGCATCATCTAATTTTTGACATATCACCTGGTGTTCATATCCTTTGATTAGGGAAATATGGATATTTTCATTTCTCCTCACACCCTATTCAGTGAAAAACACTATAAATTCCCTCCTATATACCCATTATTCATAAGAGTCCATTAAGAAAATCTCATTATTTAGAATGATGAAAATTTCAACAAGAATCAACCATGAATTACTCTCAACAAAATTAGTGCGGATGAGAGAAATCAATCAAAGAAGTCATGAACCAGCAAACTAAGAACATTCCGAAGTCTTCTCTCATAATGGAATCCAGTCATTAGTCAATTCTAATATCATCAGATGTATGTGGTTTTCATGTATAATCATCATCTTATTTTTCTCAAACTCAAATAGGGATGCCCAAGATCAAGGGATGCAGTGTGACATTAGCAGCTTCTTCAGTATGAGAACATCCCCATCCCATAGGTTTGGGGGAATTTATAACAAAAAATGCTCCTTACAATGTCCAAAAAACACATCCAAGACACAACAAAAAGAGAATAGTATCAAAGACATCTTATAGTACCAGTAGAATGATATCATAAATAACCACCTCAATAGAAATCTATATTTTCACTTTTAGGGTGGATAAAAATGGGAAGGTCTCTCATTTCATCCTGTCTCAAGACCCATTTCCATACGAAGGGAGAAATTTTACTAGGTTGCATAGAGGTTCTCTCTGAGTAACACTTTTCCAAGAGTTCCAAAAAGGATCTTATAAAAGAGGGTATAGGTCTAAAAAAGCATGAAAATAATTGTCTTATCACTAAAAATTTTGTAGGATTCACAAAATTCATTATTCCTTGTGAACATAATGAAAGTGAACTATATGGATGGAATCCTAAATGATGAAAATATCAAAGATTAATGAAAGTATGTTCCATCTAGAATATGATAACACTGAGAATGATGGTGTGTGTACCTGATACCATAAAATTTCCATAAATTTTGGTGCTCTATCTACAAATCCCCCATTACCACATCTACAAATATCTAACAATAATAAAGGAAATATCATATAAAACCAACCTACCCCTCTCAATGAGAATGAGCTCCCTATACTCAGAGAATGATTTTCCTATAAGGAGGATGTAATTAAAAAACTGAGGTGACACTATGTTGAGTTTATCTGAGGTATCATTCCAATTAAATATGCTTCCTAGGTAGAACCCCAATGTATAATTCTAATAGATTTCTCTCGAATAAAAGGATTCATATTGGATATTGATGTATGTCTATGATATCCTCCCAACACAATGCCTAGAAAATATGTTTACCCTGACTCAATCATGGACTGATATCAAGATTTATCTCCATTAAAGAGATACCAAATTTTGTTTTAAGAGAGTTTTCAAGAGATATCCCCCTAATAATATTGTAGAACTGATGCTTTAGAATCTACTAACTATTGCACCTTTCCATGATAAGGTTCTTCCAAACACTCAAAAAGGGATTGTCGACAACTTTAGGACATTAACTGCTCGATTATAATCCATGAAGTAGTAAAGTGTACCAGTACAGATCAAAAAAAAACCTTACTCTAACTGGTTAAGAGACACCCCATCCCCTCCAAACATTGGGATCCCCATGTTTCTTATATTCAATGGCTCAAGTGACCTATAACAACATTTGATGCACTTTGTTCCCCATTGTGATTCCATAATGAGAAATCCTGAGGAACAAGATGTAGTGAAACTAAAATTATGTTTGAAAACAATTCAACTGAATTCCTTCATATTTTATACCTATTTTCAAGCTCGGTCGATTATGGGAAGGGAGGTCCTCCAATGGAAATTCCACTTTCAATTAAGAGAAATGTTGCAAAAGACAAAAATCACTGGCTTCTCAAAATTAAAAACAATGTGAAAATGAGAGAGTCTCAGGTTTCATTTCCTAATGGAATTGGATGAACAAATACCTAAATTGACCACATACCTAGGATTATATGATCATTCTATACATTTATAACCCATGTTTTGAGAGGGTAATTCCACTAAACATGATGAAATTTACTAGAGGGTTTTGGTATTTCTCCTCCACTGCACAAATAATGGATGAATCTATACACCGTATAAAGCTCAAATACTAGATAACACCACCAATCCTATAGAAAGGACCCAAAAAAGAAGTGGTGGCTTCCATCACACATAAAATAGACTATATTATTTCTTTATCTCTGATTCCAACACCTTATCTTGTAACACAATGTTTCCCTCAGAATTTTGGGACGACCTCCTTGATTGGAGGTTCAAACATTCCAATCAGTTTCTAACAGGTTTGTTCATAGAACAGGAAACATCCAATGATTCCACATCCATTTGGACCTACTTTCCAATGGTATGCACACATTAGTTTGTGGACTGATGAGGCTTAGGAACTTTCATTGGTCGAGAGGATGGGAGGTCGAACTCATCACACCTTTTTTAGGGGAATTATTGTCTACTCCGGGACTCTCTTTATAGATTTAAGTTGTGTCTGTCTATATTTATTACATTACCAAGTATAAAATGAGATTTCCTTCATATCTGAAAATCAATGATTAAATATGTAGGAAATTTAGAATCTTTTATATGTATTAGAGGTTCTTCATCAATACATAATCATCTGTTTAGGGATTCTTGGTCAATGGTATCCTTTGACACATTTCAATAGAAGTCTCTTGGTCATTATGATGACCATGCTAGTTTTAAATCCACTCAGTGGTGCACTTGAAGTTTATTGTCATTCAAAAGGACATGGATTATTTTAGAGTTGGGATCGAACCCGCAGATGGGCTACCTAAGTATCCTTTGTTTAGAAAAGGAATCCTACCCCACGTAGTTCGAGTAAGGTAGTATGATATTTATGATTGATGGCTCAAATAAGGATTTAATAAATACTTTTACACTCTAAGATCACATGAGTCATTCTCGGTGTGAGAAACAAGAGTTATTGGTAAAAACCAGAAAAATTGTGCCATGAAATATGCAGTCATAAGAAATAATTTGGGGATTATGTATGTATGACTTCTCAGATAAATGAAGATTAGGATTTACATCAGGGAATAAATCTAGGAACATGGTCCATAAAGGTATTTGTACTTCATGGAGACTTGAATACTCTAACATGGGGCTTACTCCTGAAAAGGAGGACCAAATTAGGAGAGGACTTATTATTGGGTTTTACTCCTGAGAAGGAATCCCAGATCAAAGGTAAATTAGGACTAGATAAGAGAAATTACGATTGGGGATTACTCCTGAGAAGGAGGCCTAGGTTAAAGGACGGGACTTGGGGCTTACTCTTGAAGAGGATGCCCATATTTGAGATTGGGGCTTACTCCTGAGGAGGATTCCCAAATTAGGGGACTTGGAGCATACTCCTGAAAAGGATGCCCAGGTTAATAATTATGATTGGGCATTACTCCTGAAAAGGAGTCCCAAGTTAAGAATTATGACTGGGGATTATTCCTGAAAAGGAGGCCCAGGTTATGAATTATGACTGGGGATTATTTCTGAAAAGGAGGCCCAGGTTAAGGGGTTCTCTCATCTTAAAAGATGAGGTCTAATGAATGAAATCTCAATCTTTAGTGACATAAAGATGTGTAAATCACTAGGTTTTGTGAGACATTCCACATAATTCCTTTCAAATAAGGAAGTCAAAACAAAAAAATAATGCCATAAATGGATTTGAAGAGTGTCTTGAAGACTGAATCTTGAATAGGAGAGGTGGAATGGCATAAGAGGGGTGAAATGGGCAAGAAGGGCACTCAAAAAGGTAGGGGCATGCAAGTCCTAGAAGGCGTGAAGGTACTGTGTGGGCGCGCAAGTCCTGGTCGTGCAGGTATACCTGCACGACACTTGTGTGATTGCACGTTTGTAAACCAGCATTGTAATACTTGGGCGATCCTTGACCAATGCCTTAAGAATTATCCTTTGGTACTTCCAGAAGAGAGGCGCGCAAGTTTTGGTGAGGTAGTAGGGCAGCATGCAAGTATGTTCATTTCCATTAAGGTTAAAACACCATATGCGCACAAGTGTTAGTGAACTCTAACACTTAGACCTTACTCCTCTTATTTATACCTTCCATTCTAGGTAATTAATTACCTTATAGGTTTTCGGAAGACCTGAAGAAGAGACTTGGGAATTCAGAGCTCTAAATCTGAATTTTGAAAAAATTCCTCCTGAAATAGGGGGACCACATGGTCTATTTATAGGCTAGAGAGGACCCCGGGCGGTTATCCTTTAGTGCGTGAAAGTCACTTGCACAGCCATCAGGCGTCGCGGAAGAGGACTTGCATGATGAATCTTGCGCGGCACATGTGATTTTGAAGCCTCATTCATGCCTTTGTCAATTTTTTATGTTTTCTTCAAAGGATGAATCAATTTGTGATAAGACATTTCCCTTTACATTATTTTAGACAATGTGACGAAAAAGGAGTGTCAACAAATGTCCCCGCTCAGAGTTGGATCCAAAAGAAATGAGGATGTGACTCTGAGAAAAAGAAGAAAACCACAGGAAATGTAGCGCGCAAGTGTTCAGTGCGCAAAACTTGGCGTGCAGCTTCGAGTCGCGCATGGCTGGAGTGCGATGGATGGAGGGCACTAGCTGTAGGCGCACAGGTGGGCCTCCTGGCCTATAAATATGCGGTCATTTTCCGTGCATAGCATATGATTCCGGGTTTTCGAGCTCTCGCCGCGCAGGTCCCCTTCATCGTGCAAGTTGCTCATTTTCCCCTGTGATGATGATGTTGAATCAGACCCAGATGTGCTTAAAGAATTCATCTTTTCACGATGCAAGTCATGGAACAACATATGGAAAATCATATCTGAGGTTCCTTTAAAAGAGATATCATCTAAGATCCCTCGATTGTCGTCCCAGTTTGTCATGCTAGGACCTGGCAGTTTTGTATATGAAAAGATCCATGCCGCGGTGAAACAGGTCATCTTCATGATGGAGCAGGGGCAAAAGTGTCGCGACGATCTGACCAGGGTGAAACTGTCAGTTAACATCGGTGAATTTGAGGTTGCGGTATCCCGAGCTGAGGATTATTATGTTGCCAAGATGAAGAAGCTGAAGCATAAAATAAAAGAAAAAGACGTCCAGCAGGTGCAACTCCAACAACAGTTAGATGCTATTACTGGGGAACTTGACAAGCTCAATAATTCATTGGAGGGAGTTCAAATGAATGGTTTGAAATCAATTGTAGATGCCAAGAAGGCACTCCATCAAGCTGAGAAGAGTGAAGCTGGTCGAGTGCAGGAGCTTCAAGTAGATGTTGATGAAGCTCAGGATTTTTTACATCAAGTGAAGACTTATGTGGACAGTCTTTTGTAATCTCCTAAAAAAGAGAAGAGGCACCAATCTATGGATGTCCCTCTAATTCTTGTGCATCAATGGAGAGTAATTTTATCTTCAATCATTTATTCTTGTATTCTTTCGCTACATGCTTTAAATTTTACCTAAGCCAATGGGGCCAGTAAGCATAGTTTGATTTTGACTAGTATTATTATAAATAACTCAACAAACATTGAATCTTTTAGTTGTTCAATATTACCTAAATCATACAAAATGTATGATATTGAGCTGGAACTTGACTTTTATTCAGAGTTCCATTGTCTTTTGTGGGTAGTTTAATGTCATGTATGTTGGACAAAAAGAGGCTAATGATTAAGATTGAAATATCTTTGACCAAAATGGATTAAAATTGACTCAATTCCTTGACAATTTATCTGAAAACAAATTACCATACTCAAGTATGAGTGAAAATATGTAAACTATGACTTTAGAATACTTGGATCTGAGGAATGATATGAAAAAGATCTAAAAGGCTTTAAAAGAAGTAGTTCACAATAATGAAGTTACCATTATTTGACAAACCCGTTAGGGGGTTGAATTATGTAGGGACACCTAAGGGAATTGGCTACATAGTCAAATAAATAGAATCTTTTGGCTAACATGTATGTTATGTAGACACTTTATGCAAGGCCGCCTAAGGGTACGTGCTGCATAGTCAGGAAAAAGAACTCTCAGAAATTCACTTTCCTGGTGCTAAAAAAGCCAATGAAAGTTTATAGAGATTCAAATTTTCCAAAGTATAGAGTTTGCTGTATGGAAAGTGGTACTTGAATATAGATAAGATATTTACAAACAAAATTATCGAAGAACTGGATGAATATCACTCCTACAAACGTCTGACCCAAACGTAGGGAACAAGAATATAAACCATAGACTTGAATACATTCAGATGATGAGAATGGATATGGGTAAAATATGTTAAGGATGGCTATTTTTGCGGATCCCTACATACTTTCATTTAAGACCAATAAGGAAAAAATAGGCTTTCTTCCCAAGAATGAAGTTACCATTATTTAACAAACCCGTTAGGGGGTTGAATTATGTAGGGCCTCCTAAGGGCATTGGCTGCATAGTCCAATAATAGTATCTTTTGTCTGACAAATTTGTTATAGAGACTCTTTATACAAGGCCGCCTGAGGGAACGTATTTCATAGTCAGGTAAAAGAACTCTCAGAAATTTTACATTTTTGTGACTAAAAGTCAAGAAAAGGGTTATGAAGATCTGCAAATATTTAAGGTTAGGATTATGACACATAAAGATGGGTATTTTCCAATATATACAAAGATATACAGATCAATGCTAACTATAATCATGTTGTGGCTGGGTCCTGAATGGAAATGTTGGACTTCACTAAATATCCCATAAGGATGGTAATCAAGCCATACATAGTTCTTCAACTACAGTTTAACGTCGTGTGGGACAAAAAGATTGGAGATATTAATTTAGGGTCATAGACCTTGGACCATTGTTAAATAATACACAGTGTGTGTCTTCATGGGGACTTTTCAGCGAGGGGACTGAAAGAGGAATTTGGGGTTAGGCCCAAAAGACATAGGGCTGGATTCGAGGGACACTCGAACGTTCCTACATATCCCATAATGATGGGAATCATGCCCATGTATTTCTAGAAATACCCTCTTCACAAATTTGGTTCGTACAAGTGAAGGGTAAAAGGAGACTTTAGTGCAATGATGATTTTACCCAAAATAACAAATTCGGGCATTACCATGTATGCACGTAGTCTTTGAAATGAAACATGATCGAAAAATAAATGTAAATAATGATTCCCTCCAAGATGAGGATATCAAATAATATTGTAGTTTATTGTCATACTAGACAATATTGTTGTATAGTTTAACGTCGTATAGCAAGGATGAAAGTGATCCAATGTAAAGATATTGGTTCTTTGGATGGTTTCACGAATCAACGTCATATGAGATGGAGGTGAACCAATGTGAAGAGATTGGTTTTGGGCTTGAACCTTGGGAGGTTGCCTACGTACTTAGCCTGGAAGGAAAGGATTAAAGTCTGCGTAGTTCAGTTAATGAATGAATTAATGATCAAGTTGTTCTTGGGGAAAACAACCGAAAAAATGTTGTTGGGACATACGCATGGATAGTGGCCCCAAGAGGGTGTTATGGTTGAAGTTTTCTCTAAGAACACATGGGTCATACTCGGTGTGACAAACAAGAGGTAGAAACAACCCTAACGATGCATAGTTTAATGTCATGTAGGACATATTAAAGGACTTTCTGTACAGTTTAGCATCATGTAGTTAGGACGATGGGGACAATACAATTTAATGTCATGTTGGACAAAAAGAAGATCGCGCAGTTTAATGTCATTCATTAAGGACAAAAGAGTACACCATTTAAGGTCATGTTGGATGTAAGTGCGAATAGTTTAAAGACATATGCATGGCCCCTGGGTCAGGCAGTTTAACATCTTGCTGGATGTAAGGGACTTTTATACAGTTTAGCATCATGTAGTTTGGATGGTATAGTTTAATGTCATGTACGACGATATAGGGACAATACAGTTTAACATCATGTTGGACGAAAAAAAGATGCAAATAGTTTAAGATCATATGCATGGACTATTGGTTATGCAGTTTAACATCTTTCTGGACATAAGAGACTTTTATACAGTTTAGCATCATGTAGTTTGGATGGTATAGTTTAACGTCATGTAGGACGATATAGGGACAATACAGCTTAACGTCATGTTGGATGATAAAAAGATGCTAACAGTTTAAGGTCATATGCATGGACCATTGGTAATATATTTTTTTTATAAAAAATACTTCTTAAAACATCTGGCATTGGTTGGAGTAGTGATGAGTTCTCCATCCATTGAGATTAAAGAATAAGCTCCATTGGAGTAGACCCTATGTATTGAGTAAGGTCTTTCCCATTTTGGCTCAAGATTGGGAGGTTTGTTTCCTGGTGTCATTTGAGTTCTGCGAACTAATACCAATTCTCCCTGAGTGAATGAACGAAGATGAAATTTCTTGTTAAAAGCTCATGCTATTCGATTCTAATAGACTTCCAAGTGGTGCAAAGTGCACAAAAGTTTCTTAGCTAACCATTCCAATTCATTCAATCTATTTTGGGATTGTTCATCTGTAGATGATTGATCACAAATGGCAACTCTGAGCAAGGGTAGTTGAACATCAATTGGCATGACTGCTTCCTTTCCATATACCAATGAATATGGAGATAACCGCATTGCAGTGTGGGTGGTAGTCTGATAATCCAATAAAGCATGAAAGATTTTATCATTCCATGACTTCTTATATTTATCCACCATCTTTTGCAGTATATTTGAAAGAGTCTTGTTGAAGGATTCTATCTGTCCATTGGCCTCTACATGATACCCAGATGAATGGTTGGATTTGATGTTGTATTCTTGATACAACTTCTTCACCTTGGATGAACAGAAATTGGTGCCATTTTCCATCTATATGGTATGAGGGATACCAAATCTGGTAATGATATTAGACTTGATGAATCTAACAATGAATTTGAAACTGAATTCCTTAAGAGGTACTTCCTCTGCCCATTTGGAAAAGAAATCAGTAGCAGTAAGAATTTACTTAAACTGCTTGGCCATAGCTGAAGGGTAAGGTCCCACCACATCCATTCCCCATGTGGCAAATGGCCATGAGTATTTAGCTGTATGAAGCAACTCTGGATGTTTATGAATGAAGTTAGCATGTACATGGCATGAATGACACTTCTTTGTGAAATCAACACAAACTTGTATCATTGAAGGCCAAAAGTATCCAATCCTTCAAATCTAATCAGACAGTCTATGTCCAGACTGGTGGGAACTACAGACTCCTTCATGCACTTCTTTCATGACAGGCATTGTCTCTTCACCATCAATGCATCTGAAGAGAACTCTATCAAAACCAAATTTGTAGAGAATTTTCTCTATGTGATCTGGGCTATCATAAAGAGTAAAATTGACCACACATCGCCAGATTTGTTCTTTCTCGGCTCTATCAGGTGGAAGTGTTCCATTTTCATGGTATTCTCCGATAGGTGACATACATCCTATAGTATGACCATAAGGTTCAAGAATGGGACTAATTTCATTAATTTCCTCTATTCTGATTCGAGATAAGGTGAAATTTCACGACGGTGGGCAATACTGATGGTTTTCTCGTCCCGATTTGGATTTTCCAGAGCTGTGGCTATATTAGCTAGTGCATCGGCTTGGGAATTTTTTGATCATGGGGTATATGAAAATATCAGATCTAAAGGGAATTCCATCATTAACTCTCTGACGTAATCATACAAAGGTATTAGTTCTTCTTTTCTGATGGCATAATCCTCATTTACTTTTTTTATTACTAGGTCTGAATCACCTTTCACCATTAAGTGATTCTCTTGTGATTGAAGCGCTAATTCCAAGCCTGCAATGAGAGCTTGGTATTCTGCTTCATTATTGGTACCACTTTCCCACAATAAGAAGGAATAAGGTAACACTTCCTTTTCTGGAGAAATAAGTACAATTCCTAAGCCAACTTTGTTGAATTTAGGATTTTCCATTTTCCTCCCTGATGGACTTTAGGAAGCACCAACAAAATACATTTCCCATGCCTGAGGATTTTCTTGAATAGAGAAGACTTCCTCATAAGGGAGTTCAATATCTGAAGATGTGTCTTCCACTAAAGGGTGTTCATCCATGAAATCAGTCAGAGCTTGGCCCTCTATCACCTTTTGAGACACATACTGAATGTCGAATTTCTGGCAAATAACCCCCCACCTTGCTAGACCTCTTGTAAGCATTGGACGACTAAGGATGAATTTTAGCGGGTTATTGCGAGATACCAATTGGACCTAGTGATGTTGCAGGTAGTGTCTCAACTTCTGAACTGCAAAGATTAATGCCAGGCTGCACTTCTCAATACCTGAATACCAGGTTTCTATTTCAATCATAGTTCGACTGAGATAGTAGAGGCTTTTTTCATTCCCAGCATCATTATTTTGAGCAAGAAAGGTACCCAATGATCGCTCTAGAGTTGTCACGTAGAGGATAAGTGTTTTTCCTTCAATAGGTGGCTTGAGTATCGGTGGACCCAAGAGGTATTTCTTGATAATATCGAATGCTTCTTGACATTCTTCTGTCTACTGGTATGTGAATCCCTTCTTCATCAATTTGGTGAAGGGTATACTTTTTCCAAGGATTGACTTGGTCTTCTTAGGATCGACTTCAAAACCACGATGGTGTACAACAAAGTCGAGAAATTTTCCTGAGGGTACCCCAAAAGCACATTTTATGGGGTTCATATTCAAATTATGTTGTCGAAGCTTGCGGAATATGACTTCTGAATCAGCCAAGTAATTAAAAAAAAAATTGGATTTAACCACCAAATCATCTACATATAATTAAAAAAACTTCCCAAAGAAGGGTTTGAAGATACGATGCATGGCATGCTAATATGTTTCACCTTCATTCCATAAGCCAAAGGGAATTACCCGGTAGAAAAACACACCCTGAGGGGATTTGAAGGTTGTGGATTCCTCATCTTCTAGGTCCATTCGGATCTGATTATATCCGGAATATCCAGTCATGAAGGAAAGTACTTTATAGCCAGCTTTGCATCAATTAAAAGATGTGTAATCGGAACTGGGAAATCATCCTTAGGACAATGTAGATTAAGATCTCTGAAATCGATGGAAAATCTAATTTGTCCATTCTTCTTCTTTACAGGGACAATATTATCCAACAACTTGGGATATTGAACTTCTCTGATGAATTTATCTTTGATATGATTATCCACTTCAGCCTCAATTTTGGAAGCATATGTTGGGTGGGTTCTGCTCGCGGCTTGCTTAAATCCTCGATGTTCTTCTGGTAAACCCAAATGATGAGTAGAAATATCAGGATCAAGCCTGGGAATTTCTGTATAGTTCCAAGAAAATATATCTCTATTTATATTTAGAAAAGAAATATACATCTCTTTCTCTTCAAGAGTCATGGCTACACTGATTAAAGTGGGGCGTGGATCTTCTTTTGTACCCAGATTTATTTCTCTGAGTTCGACCACAGTGGTAGAGATACCCTCTTCAAATACAGGAGGAGCATCTCTGAGATATTCCTCTTCTTCTTCTTCATGTGTTATTTCTTTTGTTTCTACTTCCATAGTAGATGATAAAGCCGAATTTTCATGATCAGAAGAGATGTCAAACTTTTTACATCTTGAAGAAGAAGCTTCCATTTCCATCCTGATTGATGATGAAGGGTCTACTTTGGGTAATAAAGAGGAGATGATGGATTGGGAATCGACATCATTGTTCACCTCCGATGTTGCTATAACTTCTTCTGGCCAAATTGTCTTAGTACAGACTTGTTGGATTTCAGCAAATGAAATGAAGATGTCACCATTTGTGCTTTCATCACTTCTTGGTGGGTTACCAATTTCTCCCATGTTGTCTGGATCAATTGCCGTAACTGACATTATGGATCTTTCCATAAGGGTATTTTGACTTGGGTCTATTTTGTCAATTTGACTGATATGTAACACATAATCTATAATCACATGTGTAAATGGATTTACTTGAATCTTCTCCAAACGATATGGAGCATTAACTTTGGTAATCTCATTTGTTGTGGATTTCTCCCTTCCTTTCATGTGATAGAATTCTGCCTCAATGTATTGAGACTCACATTTCTTGAACGGGGCCTTCTCACCATAAAATGTCCCAACTTGACCATCGAAACAATATTTCAGACATTGATGATATGATGAAGGGATAGCCTCATGTTTATGTAGCCAGGGTCTTCCAAGAAAGATGTTGAAAGGTGAGTCTTGATCAAAAACCATGAAATCTGAATTGGATACAAGATATCCAAACTAAGTTCTGAGTGTAACTTTTCCCAATGCTTCTTGTTCATTTTTATCATATCCTTGTAACATCATGGTAGAAGGAGATAAATCAGATTATGTGAGGCCCAATCGACGAAGTGTACGAATGTGAATGAGGTTGAATCTTAAATTGTTGTCAATGAATGCTCTTCGAACGTCTACGCCATTGACCGTACCAGATAAGTACAATGGTCTAATATTCCCATGCACAACATCATATTCATCTTCATTAGTAAAAGATATTATTGAATGGTATTATGTAGGATTATTCTCTATGTGATAGACTTCAGCTGCAGAAATTTCAGTTTCAAACTTCTGAGGACTTGACAAAGCCTCGATGAGTGCTTCCCGAAGATCTTTTGACAGATTCAAAGCATCCAGAATTGATAACATGGCTGGTACTTGGGGAAAGTGTTTCAATACATCATACTTTTTATTCAGATGTATGTGTTTCCCAATAAGAATATGTGGTTTAGCAGGTTCCTTGGAAGCATATTCTTTGGATGTTGATGCATCTTTTATTGGGATTGTAGTTGGAAATATTCTTGGTTTTGGAAGATTAGACCGATTAGATTCATTTACATGCTGAGAGGAAGAAGTTGGAACACTTAACTGTTCTTCCAAAATAACTGTGCTAGGACTGAATTTTCTATTGGTAGAAGAACATTCATGTTCTTGCTGAGCTCGCTGAAGGGATCTACCACGAGTTTCTTCTGCCTACACAGTTCTAGAAGGGGTAGAATTGGAATAGTGGCTTCTGAATGATCCACATTTTCCCCTGTGTCCTGAGCCTCTGGAACTTCCTATGATTCCCCTGTTTGATACAGGGAATTCAAGATCATCGAAATCAAAACTGTGTCTAGCATATGGATATGTTAATTGAATCATATTAACAGAACCAAAGATTAACACTTCGTCTGATGAAGACTCCGCCTGATTAGCCTGTTTAGGTTGTGCCATTTGGTGGGGCAGTGCCCATGGGTTTGAAGTAGATGGAATGAAGTCTGCCAGATTCAAAGACAACTTTGGCTTTAACACATACTCAACTTCTTTTGATTCTTTTTCTTTCTTTGAATCATGTTTTTTCATTGATGACTTTCCCTCTGATGAAGAGGGTTTTTCCACAACATTCGTGGTAGAAGACAGAATCAGTTTCTTTAATTGTGTTCACAAAATAGCATGAGTTCAGTTGATTATCTTTCTGACCATCCAATCATTATAATTTTGTGCATTTTTGCTTTTGACTTCTTTCCATTCGCCTTCCTCCTCCGGAACTATAGTAGTAACACATGCTACCTAAGCTGAAGAACCTTTTAGTTTGACTTGTCCCGAGTCGACCATCTTTTGTAGGAGGTCTTTGAAGACAAAACACTCCTGGATGGGATGACCCAACATTTGCTGAAAAGGGAAATAATTGGGACGGTCTTCATATCCTTCCTTGTTTGACCTATTAGGCCTTCTCAATTGAACCAGATTATTTTCCAGAGCCGAAAGGAAGTAACCAGGAACATGTTCCTTTCGTAAAGAGTATGTTTTTCTCTTTAGATCCTAAAATTGTTTTCATCGTTGATCTATTTGATCATATGGATGAAACAACCTTTGTTTTTGGCACTCAGGAGGTGGAGAACTTCTAGAAGATTAAGGTTTTGAAGTAGAAACAGGTACAAGTGCTTGTTTAAGAATAACTGTAGCAGTTTTTTCTTTACCCATTCTTCTTCCTGGAGCTGATAGAATTACATGAGATTTAGCCTTAGCCTGTATAAGGGAATTTTCAATCACCTGAGCGATTGAATTAAGGTCTCGAAACCCTCCTGTGTATTTCATAGGGATCAACGGTGTGCATAAGTCATCACAAAAAGTTTCTACACAGATTTGAAACAATTATTCTTGAGGGAGTGTTAATATTAGGGAATATGTTAATCCCTTCCAGTAAGAAATGAAATCTGAGACCCATTCTTTTTCCTTTTTCCTACAGTTTTTAATATCAAAAACTATCGTCTTTGGCAATGTTGAGCTGAACTGAAGAAGGAATTTTTGGCGAAGATCCTCAAATCCGGTAATTGACCGGGATTGAAAGCATGTAAACTAGACAAAGGCTGGTCCTTGCAAGGTCCGTATGAATAATCTGAGTTTTAATGCTTCTTGATGCTTAGGAGTTCCCATCGTAGGATCACAACAAGACACGTAATGCGTCAAATGCTGGTCAGGGTCGCATGATCCATTGAAAATAGGGAATATAGGGTTTCCAAAACTGGATGGAGGAGAGATTGAATCTACCCATTCAGGGTAAACATTCTTTTCTAGTCGAACCTATCCACGTTTCCATTCCATAGTTTTTAACCGAGCTGTTAATGACTCAATGGTAGTTATTAACTTTTGAGAAACATCCAGTTGAACTTGGATTTGGGTAGGTGCAATGACTGAAGCTTGGACAGATGTGGTGGTTGGTGCTGCAACTGATGGTAGCACTACCAACTGTTGTTGCACTTAACCCGTAGGATTAGACCTATGAGGGTGTACTGATAGGGGAGGATATTCTTGATCCATCTTAGTAGCTACAACAAATTCTCTTGGCTGATATACTCCATCACGCTTAATAAGAAGACTACCCTAAAGTAGTTCTGCATTCAACCTCCTTAATTCATTAATTTCTTCCTCCTATTGTGCAAACCTTTCCTCTAGTGAGAGCGATTGGCCTTCTATAGAGGAAGGATATGTAACCTGATTCTTTCCCCTCCCTTTGTTGGATCCTTTTTGGAGAGGGGGAAATGGGTTACTTGAAGGATTACCTAGGTTCTGAGTAACCCGTTGATTTCGTGTACACACACCTTCTTCATTTGTGTCAGTGCGTACATCTTCTAGAGCAGGAACCTCTTAATCTGAGCCCCCTGAGTGAGCCTCATCTGGTGGATCAACAACAACGACATTGATGAAATTGATGGATGCATAACACATCACATCCCTTCTATCATCATTTCTGTGATATTGTCTTCTTCCATGTCTTTGATGAGACATTTCCTTTGTTGATTTGATCCCTCAAGAACTTCTTGACGAACTGTACTTTAGAGGGAATCTCCTGATAGTTTGGATCTTCGTTCCTCTTGAGGCTTCATCCCCAATCAAGAAAAAATGAATTTCTCTAAGGAGGGGATTGATGATTTGAAAAAGTTCCCAGTACGGTGGACTAGGGCTGTTCCTGATATTCCCGCTCAAATCCTTGAATCCTATTTGTTGAATTCGATGGTTGGTATAAAAGAGTCCCCAGTCTGGCAAGCTGGGGTGGCTCTTGACATGCTATGTCAGAGACTTTCTTAAAAGCTCTACTAATATTGCAAACCTTAGTCTGGAAATTAGCTGGATGCATTAACATGTATCCCCTTTTATCACCTTTTTCAAAAGACCATTGGATGATTTCCGACACTTCTGTCACTTGATGATGTGCTTGCTCCATACAAGAGGCATGTTCAATATTCTCGTTTGCTTGATGTAGGATTAATTCAACAACTTGTTCTCTGTATGCTTGGTTTTTAGAGGAAATAGTTGAAGCCTGTTCTTGAGCAAGCTTTTGATTACAATCAAATCCCATTGACTATGGCCGACAATGGGCAATAACACTGCATGAGACCATTTTCGGCGGGCTTTGCTGACTGGAGAGCACCATGAAATGTAGTGCTCAATGAACACCCCATCCTCTAACATGAATACCAAATGAGTCATTGGAAATTAACTGACTCAATCTTCTTAGTGCACCAAGGAATGAACGTTGAAGGGCTCTCTGCTTCTTTTCAGCCTTCGGGTATCGAGAGACTGATAGAGATTCCAAATCAATCTGACGTTGTAACCCTTCTATTATCTTACGATTATTTTCATATTCATCATAAGATAATACTTTCTTCTTCAACTAACAAAGAGTTTTTCATATGTTGAGACGCATATCGTGAATTCCATCTTCAGTCAACATCTTTGGAATGTCATACGGATAGTTAGCCAGAGGCCAAAACATGACCGGCACTTCACCTTTTTCTAGTTGTTTTCTCATGTTTAGAATTTCCTCTTCATCATTCAATGATGATTCTTTTACCTGAATTGACCAGAGTTGGTGTTTCCTTATTGATTCATTGGATTCAACAAGATTGGTAGAGAAATCATTGATAAAACTAGAAGATGCATGACTTAGGGGTGGTTCAGAGAATGAACTACACCCTAGGCTATCTTCTGATTGAGAAAGTATTTCAACTGCTAGCGATGAAGTATCAGACATGACTGGTTTCGCATTTGCAAGTGCCTCAAGATAATAGGTCTTTCTCGGCACTACATTGTCCACTGGAGCATTTTCCGGGCAATGTGCATCACTACTGTGGAGAGAAATTTCACAGCGAAATTCATCATCATGGGGAGGACCACCATGATGGGTTATAACAAAAGATTAGATCTCTTGCTCCTTGGTCTTCTGACCACACAGAGGTTTCCTGTGGCTCTCATCTGAAGATGAAACTTCAAGATCGACCGAATTTTCATGAAGCAAGCCTTTATGAGGAATTCTCTGTTGAAGACCTTCGGAATTATTGTTCCCACTATTGGGAAATTAGGGAGTAGAATCTTGGATTCCAATAGATAATTGTATGAGGGCTTCAAGAACTCCAGCATCGAGCAAGGCCTTGTTACAGATTGGATCTTGATATTTTGACTGTGCTAGGTAGGTCTTCTTCTTAGACGCCTTATTACTCGCCTTGGAAACCACTTTTTGACGAATGTGGCTGCTCTGAGAAGGTGTATGTGCCTGATCAGGAGAGATGGCCAGGTTAGGCTGACAATCTCAACTCAAATCAGGTGTATGTGCCTGACATGGTTGTCCGTATGATATGGGAGAGTATTTCCCACAACCCACTTAGACTGGAACAGATGTGTGTGTCTGTTCCGAAGTGAATTGTTCATGTGTCACTCCACTAGTAGGGATAGATTTATGTGTCTTTCCCTGAGATACCTCTGAAGTTGTTATAATATCCTGGCAGGCATCCAGAATATGAGTAGGGATTTTCTTCTTCTCTTTCATGATTGATAGAATATACGTAGTGACTTTAGCTGCCAGAACAGGGATATACGTCCATTCCATTATTGGAGTAGGTGTATGTGCATACTCCTGTCCTCCTTTTCCTATTAGTGAATCCTGACAGTAATCAAGTTTGGGGGAAGAGAGTTGAGTCTACCTCCTGTTTGTTATTGGGGCTTTTCGACTAACTTCTCCGAATACTACCAAGTGAGAATGTTGGTAGTCTTGATTAATACTAGCAGGTGTATGTGCCTGCTGATTACACATTGCTGAACATGGTTGATGAGCTCCATCATATGTAGTCAGATGATCCTACTGACTAGCTGATGATTTATAAACAAGTGTTTGTTCCAGCCGATAGTACTCATCTAGAATTGCCTGGCGGGATTGGCGTGATACTGCCAGACGAGTCTGCTGGACCGCGAAATTAAAATGGGCAGGTGTGTGTGCCAGCTCGTTGCTTTCCACCAAGTTAGGTTGGTAGAATTTCCATAGATGGTAGAGATGATATCCTGCTCACTGTTAACCGGATTTCGCCTCCAGAAATTCATCTTGCCTGCTCGGGTTCTAGGAACCTGAGCCGAACACTTGGAGTCGACACCATTATCATGTTGAGGGCGCACTTCCGCATGAGTCTAGCGGAGATTGTTGATGGGAGCCCTCGGGAAGGACTCCTGCTTCCTTTAATTAAGGCACTGAGGGACATGCTCATTCACCTCCCCAAAATATGGGAGTGAATTGTGATTGCGTTCCAGGGATAACGACCCAAAACGGTTGGAGACGGTGGTTAGCACCAATTGCTTCTTGATCACTGTTCATTGTTGTTCCGATGACCAGTGTGAGTTGTTTACTTGGAGGGCTTTTCGGGCAGCCTCCAAATTTGGGATGGTACCGTGTTGACGGAACACCTTAACCAGCACATTTGATACCCAGCGTTGAAGACACTGAGTAGGTGATGTCATCCTTAGAGCGGATGATGATCCAACAGGTGTAGCAGCTGTGGCATTTGCAGCAGCAGTATTCACAGGTGCGAACTTGAGATCTTCCATTCTGGAAATGCAGAAGATCTTGGAAAAGAGTGCCTATTTGATATAACAGACGTAATCAAGATAAATTCATCCACTACATCTTTTGGATGAGCACCTATGTCAATGATTGTTTTTGTTCGCCCTCTCATTGAGTTTTAAATACGGGCCTAACAAATAGGTAAAACATCATTTTAACTTGGTTAAGGATTCACATCAGGTTCACCATATTTTGTTTCCCTCAGAATTTGGGGATGACTTTCTTGATTGGAGGTTCAAACATTCCAATCGATTTCTAACGGGTTTGTTCGTAGAACCGAAATCATCCAATGATTCCACATCCATTTGGACCTATATTCCAATGGTAGGCACTCATTAGTTTGTGGACTGATGAGGCATAGGAATTTGCATTGGTCGAGATGATGGGAGGTCAGACTCATCACACCTTTTTGAGGGGAATTATTGTCTACTCCGAGAGTCTCATTATAGATTTATGTTATGTTCGTGAATACTTATTACATTACCAAGTATAAAATGAGCATTCCTTCAGATCTGAAAATCAATGATTAAATATGCAGTAAATTTAGAGAATCTTTTATATGTATTCGATGATCTTCATCGATTTAGAATCATCTGTTTAGAGATTCTTGGTCAATGGTATCCTTTGACACATTTATATAGAAGTCTTTTGGTCATTATGATGACTATGATAGTTTTAAAGCCACTCAGTGGGGAACTTGAAGATTATTTTCATTCAGAAGGACATGGATTATTTCAGAGTTGGGATTGAACACGCAGATGGGCTACCTATATATCCTTTGTTTAGAAAAGGAATCAGAACCCACGTAGTTCGAGTAAGGGAGTATGATATTTATGATCGATGGCTCAAAAAAGGATTTCATACTTACTTTCACACTCTAAGCTCACATGAGTCGTGCTCGGTGTGAGAAACAAGAGGTATTGGTAAAAAACTGACAAATTGTGCCATGAAATATGAAATCATAAGAAATAATGTGGGGCTTATGTATGTATGACTGCCCATATAAATGAAGATTAGGATTTACTTCAGGGAAGAAGTCCAGGAACAGGGTCTATAAAGGTATATGTACTTCATGGAGACTTGAATACTCTAACATGGGCCTTACTCCTAAAAAGAAGGCCCAAATTAGGAGAGGACATATGATTGGGTTTTACTCTGGAGAAGGAATCCCAGATCAAAGGTAAATTAGGACTGGTAAAGAAAAATTAATATTGGGGCTTACTCCTGAGAAGGAGGCCCAATTTAAGGTACTTAAAAAAACTTAAGGGACTTGGGGCTTACTCCTGAAGAGGATGCCCATATTTGAGATTGGGTCTTACTCCTGTGGAGGATTCTCAAATTAGGGGACTTGGGGCTTACACGTGGAAAGGAGCCCCAGGTTAAGAATTATGACTGAGGCTTATTCTTGAAATGGAAGCCCTGGTTAAGGGGTTCTCTCATCTTAAAAAATGAGGTGGAATGAATGAAATCTCAATCTTTAGTGAAATAAAGATTTGTAAATCACTAGGTTTTGAGAGATATTCCACAGAATTCTTTTCAGATAAGGAATTAAATTCAAGAAATCATGACATAAATGTCTTTGGAGAGTGTCTTGAAGACTGAATCTTGAATAGGAGAGGTGGAATGGCATAAGAGGGGTGAAATGGGAAATAAGGGCACCCAAAGAGGTAGGGGTGCGGAAGTCCTAGCAGGCGCGCAGGTACTGCGCGGGCGCGCAGGTCCTGGTCGCATAGGTATACCTGTGCGACACATGGGTACTTGCACGTTTGTAAACCAGCATGGTAATACTTGGGTGATCCTTTACCAATGCCTTTAGAATTATCCTTAGGTACTTCTATAAGAGAGGCATGCATTTTTTGGTGAGGAAATAGGGTGGCGTGCAAGTATGTTCATTTCCCTTAACAGTAAAACACCTTTGGTGTGCATGTGTTAGTGAATTCTAACACTTAGACCTTACTACTCTTGTTTAGACCTTCCATTTTAGGAAACAAATTACCTATGAAGTGTTCGGAAGACCTGAAGAAGAGACTTGGGCGTTCAGAGCTCTAAATCTGAATTCTGGAAAAAATACTCCTAAAATGGGGGGCCCACATGGTCTATTTATAGGCTGGAGAAGACCCCAGGCGGTTATCCTTTAGGGCGCGCACGTCACTTGCGCGACCATCAGGCGTCACACAAGTGGACTTGCATGACAGTGATGAAACTTGCGCGACACATGTGCTTTTGAAGCCTTGTTCATGCCTTTGTCAATTTTTGATGTTTTCTTCAAAGGATGAATCAATTTGTGCTAATTCATTTCCCTTTACATTCTTTTAGACAATGTGATGAAAAAGGTGCGTCAACACACTCCTTGTGTTCCGAAACCATCACAATTCATGGTTGAGTGGAGGGGACCCATGAAAAAACATTTTAAGGAATGAAGGTGTGATTATTACACATTTTGAGATGATCAATTAACTAGATATTTTATTAACACTGTGGATAATGATTTCTTATACATCCTAGTTCCCAATAGGAAAGACCATGGAGGTATCTATGACTCCCTGGATTATTTATCCATTCACCAGATACTAGGAGACAACATTTATGAATGATTCGTCTTTAAAGACAATACTAAAACGATATGGTAGATATTGGGAAAATAATGTTGGGATGTCCACCAAAATTAGTGTCATATGTTTCTACTAGTGACCACAATGATTGAGGTGAGTGGAAATAAGTTGTTTGAAGAAGTGTATATAGTTTTTATTGTTGGATGAATCAAATTAATGTTAATAGAAGACATGGTATTCTCTAGTCAAATTTGAAAATTATTCCCGAACTGCTTGTGCTGCAATACAACCAACAAAATTGAAACCAAAGACCATAAAAAATCTACCCTTTTAAAAATAGTCATGAATAGATAGGTGCGATGTAATAACATGATGATAAACCTGAATTAAGGAAAACATTGCCTTTCACACACTACGATTTTTTGCCCATAGGATTCAAAATATGGGTACCACCCCACCAAACAGAAACCCTAGAAAATGTCAGCCCGACCAATTCTTCATATAATGAGGAATCTATCTTTGGTTCAATTAATTTAATTAACATAATGGATCCATCATCTGATGATCTGTATGAATATGGAACCTTGTTCTCGACATATGATTAAAGAAGCATAAGAAGAGTCCATTGGAGTTAAGGATACCATGGATGATGCAGTCACGATAGGAACTTGAATTCTAGACACACCCCATCTTGGAAAATCATTTTTGTATAAAATCACATAATATATATTCGAAAAGTCTTATAGTAGCATAAAAATAGCCCTGTATAGCCCCAAATCCATCATGACCATGTCACTCTAGAATATCAATCAAAGGGGTACAATTATCAGATCACACTCAGCGAGCAGTAAAACCAACCAGGCCCAACCCACTAAGGATTGGAGAACCATAAACTCATGTTTCAAGAGTCGATCAATCTACATAAAACAATAAATCCCCAAATGATCCTGAGAATGGGTATCCCCATCCATGGATTTGTTGTACTTGAGACTATGGTTATGACCTCCTATAAAAGTTATACTCAGTACCAACCAAACTATTGATCTTGGATGCTTTTTTTTTGTCAAAATTCCTCATGGAAGAACATAGAGACATTTCTCTAATACCCCACGATTTTGAAGCTGAAGTGGTAATTGATGAGATTTATTGTACATATATAGATTCTATGGAATTCCATGTGGGTTTCTCTTTCCAAAATAATGATTAAGATGAATTTATAGTGGGAAACATTAGACCATTGTATGTGTCCATCCTTATAAATTCTATTGATGTCCAAAAAATATTCACTAACAAATGCCTTAGTTTTAATCTCATTCTAGTAGAAAAACTTCACTAGATGGGCTATGAGGAATATAACATTGAACATTAAACCATGACATAATAGGGTTATTAAAAATAAAATTTGTATCCATTGGACCCAATCAAGATGAATGATTATTTTGGAGACCTCGTAACAGACTCATTTTTTTATCATTCGATAAAACATGAAATTAAATGTCTTTTTAGGGAGTCCTTGGTTGAATCACCATGTGGGAATCCCCTCCTCATACCATGAATTAATTAAATACTACACTAAAGGAAAAATAAGGATGTTGCACATAGATGAGGCCTCTTTTTAATCCTACAAGTCACACTATATCGATTCAGGATTCTATCATAGGAAAGGGAAAAAACTCCTACCTTAATGGTTTTTCTTTGGTCATCACTGCTATAGTACAGATATGAACCCATAAAATCCCATAACACAAATCAGTGAAGAATTTGTGTTGTCCATAAATTAAGTCATGTATATGTGATCAAAAAGAGTTGCATGTTCAATGACCCCATTTTCTCTAGTCATCACCACTAAGTCTAGAAGTGTATAAAATGTTTAATTACTCGTTATAAAGTGAATAGATCATGGTTTATATGACCTTCATCCATATAAAGAACTTTATGAAATCATCAACTCGCCAGCTAAGGTAGAAGAGGTTGTCTCATCACCCAAAGAGGATCAAGACCCTCCATCTCCAACTCCCATTCCATCATCTCTAGAGTTTCAACGAAATCCTGAGGAATTTGACTCATCTTCAAAATTACAATATATCAGCTCCTCCCATATCTTAGAAGATATTAACCCACTACATACCACCATTATGTAAAAATAAGAAGATAATATAGAGGATGAAGAATAATAGTAGGAGTAATTTTTGAATACACCTCTAGGATTTGATTATAAAATCACTACCATAATTCATAAACCAAAAAAATAAATTTAGGTATAGAAGAAGACATGTGACCCCCATGATTAGTAAATCATTGTATTTCAATGAATAAAAGGTGTATACATATTTTCCAAAGAAGCATCAGTATGTATTTTTTGTGAACTACATAGAAATTTTGTGCCTTGATCTTGAGGCAGCCACACACCACATAGGCCTTACAGATGACCACCAGTGCTATAAACCAGAAGCCATAATGATATACCCAACACATGATGCCAAAAATTTGGGTGAATATTATAAGATCATTATATACATATTCATTTGGGATTTCTAAAGTCCCAAATAGATGTCCAATATCTTCTATTCATGAAGAAGAATAAGAAAATCAAATTCATCATTGATTTCTAGGATGTCGACAGATGTTATCCAAATGATGATTTCCCAGTCCTGATCACATAAAAATTGATCAATTTAATTGACATATACTAGTACCTCCAATTAATGTATGGATAATCAGGATATAATAAAAATTTAATGGACTTGTAATTTGAAGAAGATAATGCCTTAATAGACTCATAGGAGTATTCTGATATTGGGAAATACCCATTGACATTAAGAATGATAGATCTATGTATCAATGTTCTAGGTATCATATATTCAATTTCGTCCTGAAACCGTATTATTAACACAATGTTGATGAACTAGTGGTTAAATGTCTTGATCAGTCCAAACACCTAGTGGATCATAAAACAATCTTCAACAAACAATGAAAAAACATCCTAAAAAAATGAACCCCATTAAGTGTGTTTTTGGCATTACATTAGGGAAATTTCATGGATTATTCATATGCCAATGTGGAATCTAATTAACACCTAAGTAGAAAATGGATATCATTATCATGTCTCCTCCTTGATACCTCACATAGTTGAGAGGACATCATGTAATCTTGGAAACTATTCGGTGCTTCATAGCACACCATGGAGGAAAATGTGTTCTCTTCATTAGTTTAATGAAAAAAGGGGATATATATTAGTATAAAAATAATTTTTATGTAGATTTATATGTTCTCAATAAATATCTCTGAATCCTACCAGTGGTGATGCCCACTATCGAACAAATGACACTTATATTTTATGTGAATTCCTTGGAGTGATCATTGGGTTCATTCCTTGCACAAAATTATTGCAGCAGTAGCAAAAATATAATTTATTATCTGATTTAAAAAAATATCTATTTTCAGAATCCTCATTCTGATATCGAGTAGAGATGTCTATCAATAATATTTACAGTTTAGATGCTGAGGAACAACTTACATTATAACAAGGTCTATCTGGTCTCTTATACAGACCAGATCCAATACATTCTCAATAGTTTTATATTGACAAGATGTTTTTATTGGTGGGTGGTCCTCTTATAGTATTTTGACATTTAGTTCAGGACTCAGAAAGTAATAAATTTTTAGGCATTGGGATATTTTATAGAATATCACCCCTCAATAGAAACAAATTCATGGGATAATTAGATACATGATGAAGGGCTTTCCTCTATTCAAGAGTTCCCCTAGATATAATATTTGTATTTCAATTGTTCAACCAGATGTACGAATGGTAACTGGATAGAAGGACTATGGTTAAAAAATAGTATTTGAGATTCATTCTAATATCTCCAAAAACATTAGTCCTACCTAAATCTTCCTACTATCGGAAGGGTACATGAACAATGTATTGGAATGTTAGGTCTTAATGTAGGAATAAAGATAGTTCTTCATGTTCAAGTTAATTACATGACGATGATATGAAATTTTGAACTAGTCTTTAAGATGACCAATGGGTATTATTCCATCAAAAAGTAAGAGATAATCCTCCCACAAGACCATGTCTGGAGACTAAAAGTTGATTTTCCTTTGGAGCTGACATTTCCTCATGTCCCACAATTACAAAATTCCCAAGCCAATACATTGGACAATGCAACCATGTCTCATGGTGATCTAGTGTGGGATGAAATAGTCATCAAAATTTCACATCACCAGATGGTATCACATTTAATTAAAGAAAGGATGGATGAACACAATGAGATTAGACCCATCCCTAAACTATATGGTCCAACTAAAGATACCCAGTTTGAAAAACCTTAAATAGGGGGATATCCCATCATGAATGGATGAGAGAGAGAAAATATAAAGAAGTGTAATTAAAATGGTCCTATATGATGGTATAAAAAACCAAAAAGTCCTTTATAATAGGATTCTTGATGGGGTTCTTATGAAGTTAGTTGATGGAGAATATATTGTTGTTATCATGAAGGAAGGGCACAATAGAACCTATGGCACTAAAAAATCAAGACTCAAGCATTCTCACCAAATATAAAGTCTTCAGTACTGCTAGACCACTATAACATGTGACTACACGAAATTCACAAAAATGTGTCCCCAATATTAGATTCGTACCAACATCATTCACCGACCCCAATAGTTTCTTCACAAAACCAAATTATTCTGTCCATTTTCTATACGGCGAATCGAGGTCTTAGGATAATGTCCTCCTATTATGGAAAATAATTTCAAGTATATGCATACTGAAATAGACTGATTATACAAGTGGTACAAAGATAAACCCAACAAAGATTTTTGTAAAATGGACATTTAAAGCTTAATGAAAGCCAACATCATCACTAGATTTGGTATCCCTCAACCAATACTAATGGAAAATGACTCCAATTTCGATTCTGCTATATTGTAAAGAATGTATCTTGAGTATGAAATCAAGTACAACCATTCATCCAACTACTATAAAATGGACAATTTAATGAAATATTCAATCAATAAGACCTCATAAAATATATACATAAAGATGGTAGATAAGGATAAAATGTTTTGGATAGAAAATATATTACATGACTTGTGGGATTACCATACAATGACCTATAATTCTACCCAAGAGACCGCATAATAATTAGTATATTGTACAAAGTCGGTCCTCCAAATTGATGATCAATTTCTCTTTCTCTGTATTTCAAAATATGATCAATTATTCGTTGTTGAGAAATCCTAGAAATGGATGGATAAATTATAGCGATTGGATGAGAGGATATTACACACCTTGCAATATTTGGAAGTTCACCAACACTAGATTGCACGTTCCTTTATTAAAAATTATTCCGCCAGTATTTCCTTGAGGGAGTTATGGTGTTGGTCATAGAGAGTCATATTATACTTGGAAAGAATCCATAGAAGCTGGAACATAAATGGGTGGGACCAGTGCCATACATAATATCTTGTATCATCTAGTTACCTCGCTTGGGTATGTTTTCCCACTTTTCTAACTTCACATAATGTTTTAAAAATCCTATTATATGATTTTTTTCCTAGGTTTACTACAGACTGCAGAACTAGTACACACAGTGTGCCTAAAGTACATGTTGTGTAATTGTTGCTGGTTTCATGTCATGGAATGGGAATCGTGTGATGAATGGGGAGATCACTCTATGAGCTTGTACACATTGTGTACCTGATTTACACATTGTGTAATTGAGTTACACATTGTGTAGGGGTTAAATGGATGATTTTTAACCTGAGGCGACATATTTTCAACATAACGTATCCAGCGTAGACTACATGTCATGGGAAAGGGTTATAGGTCATAACGAGGCCCATGCTCAGGGTTAATTCACTTTTTTTCTCTTTCCCTAGTAAATTTACCTCCCAATCCTCTTTTCTATCAAGACTAAAATGATCCTAGTAATATTTCAGAGGCTTCTCACCTTTTCGATAGATCCGATCAGCTCTGGTTCATTATTGCTTCAATATTGTGACTTTGTGGGTAATTTTTCTCTTCAATTCATCCTTGATATTGATCACAATAGTTCTCTATCCTTCCATTATCGGATATAATGATCCATGTTGGATGTTTCTTTTTGTCCTCTTCTATCTCCATTGTTTGATCATGTTTTTAATGAAATTCCATTGCATGTTGTGATGTAGAATATGTTCATTCATGACGTATTCATGCTTTCGTCTATCTACCAATCCCTAATATTATACGTTGAATCAATCCATTGAAGATTGGGTTAGATTATGGGGCCTTCGTTGATGGTGTTGGTGGGTTTTGTTGCATTTGGTTTTGGTTGAGGGCTTGTTCAACCTGAATATTGATGTAGGTGGTTCTGTCTCAAGCCTATGATAATGATCCTAATTTCTATTTCATAAAATATTTTTTTATGAAAGAGGCATGATTATTGTGTTTGTTGAAGAAAAATGTTTTTGAAAGAAAATTAGTTTTACCTGGATTTTGGTAAATGCATTATAAATGGATTGGAATTATTTTCAATGAATTGAAATGGGTTTGTGAAAAAGTGTACATGGGTTACCATGTGAACATAGGTGGAAGGTTTATCTTTAGGCCCTAAGATATTTCTTTGTGATTATCAATGAGAGTTTTCTTGGGGAAATCCTCTATTTCCTAGGATTCTTGTTCTAGGGTTCCAATAATCAAATTTTGGGGGGTTTACCCATCGGGTATTCCACCGTTTCCTAGGCCTATTGTTCTTGGATAAGTTTTGTGCATGTTATTATTTCAGTATGAGTGGTCTTATACCTATAACTGTAGTATTCCTTGGTGAAATGATAACAATGATTCTATTTTTTCTCAGGTTTTTGTGTTAACCTTGATATTCATGTTTATGCTTGTGGAAAAATGATATGGAAAATAGGATTTGAAACAAGTCAACCTGCTTTTGTTTAGAACTATTGAAAAGGTAATGTTTAACATGATTTCAAACAAATTTATATAATATTTATCATGCCATGTTTCAAATTTTAAATAAGCATACATGAATTGTTATAAAAAGACTTACTATAGAACACCTGGGTGATATTATATTATGTTTGTTTTCTCACACCATGTACACCTCTTCGATGGTGCATAGAACTTTGTTTTTCATTTAGTTTATGGAAAGGAATGGTGCCAAAGTGATCCAGTGAGGTTCATTTCAATTGGGGTGTGTAGCTGGTGGAGAGATGTTTAGATTTCGTCTATTCCATCATTGGGGCAGTTGTTTATATTAGATTACTATGCAGTCAGACTAGTGTTTTGGAGTTATTATCTACTTTTTTAGTTGTCATGATTCCACTATTATCCATTACAGTTATTGAATATATATTTTTTGGTATTCTGCTATTTAATATTTTCTATATATGTATGATGTGTGGTTGTTCAGGATGGGAAAATTTGTTCCATCAGTTTTGTCATTTGATGCCCGGGTGCATGTTGTAGGCCTATGGGGATCAGGAATGCCCTTTGGATATGTGATGGTTCGGGTCGGGTTCCGAGATTTAGGGAAACCCTGGTCGGTTTGTTACATTTTGGTTTCAGAGTGGGTAATTTCTCAGGAATTGTTTTCCTAGGACATTTATTAGACTAGATGTAGAACTATCGGAACTTCTAAGGTATGATTCAATAAGTGTATATCCATATCTTATAGTATTGAGACTCATGTAACCATGGAATATCTGGATATGTGTCTCTAGTGTTATCTTTTTTAATATATATTTTTTACTTATGGGTTTTCTAGTTTGTAGTGAGATTTTTTTGGTTTCTAATTATTCTTATGTTTCGGTGAACATTAGTATGCCACTAAGACGTCTTCCATAGGTTCCATAAGAAGGTGTAGTATAATATCCTCAAGAGAATCCACATATGGACCAGAATCTCATCGAAACAATTGAAATAGTGGTCCCTATTTTTGATCAATATGTTTTACATGTTTAGAACATAGTGTCTATGGTACATCCAAGAGATGGATGGGAAAGAGATTACTGACGTGTGTAATTGTGTGAGAATCCACCATCCTTTATAGGGAGGAAATATCCTCAAGATGTGGAGGGTTGGATGGATTGGATCGATCACATATTCGACTTCCTGGACACACCTTAAATGTTTAGGGTGAAGTACACCACATTCAGACCGAAGGGTTCCGAAAATTGTTGTTGGGACTCTAGGGTCCGGGTAGACAGACATGTGGGCTTGGATTGGAAGGTTTTCCAAACCATTTTTAGCTATTTTTTATAGAGTCACTAATTTTGGAAAAAATATGGAGTTATAATCATTATATCAATGATAAAATTTAGTTTTAGCCTACAACTACCATTTTAGTGAGCTTTTCAATTTTAGTTTGAACATGATAAAGAATGTCAAGCTAAAGGTGCATAAGTACCTACGGGGTTTGTGACTAGACAATAGATTGTAGGTGTTTATGATTAATCCTTCAACCTAGGAATATATAGTAGACATGGAAATGATGTAAGATGTAGAAATTTTAGTAAAGTTCAGCATTACCACCTATTCACTTCCAACAAGTGAAAGATTTAGTGGTATGCATGGGAAAAAGAGTAAGTAGCAGGACCGTTGTAGGTGTGGTGGAGGCGGGTCATAGCGGTGAGCCTCCTCTTCACCATCAGTTTCAGTTAGCAGTGTTCCACTAACATGCAACCACAGTCACATGGGGGGTCACACCAGACATTTTTATCTTATCCCATGAATATATGAAATAGACATAGGCATGTTGGTTATCTACAATATTTCTGTTTGGATATGAATACCCCCTTTATAATATGGGTTCGTCAGCTCCAAATATATAATGGTTTAGTCAAAAGCTTCAATTACTATAGGTATCCAACCAAAGGATTAGGATTGAATAATTTACAAGTAGTATTATTTTTTCCAATGGATGTTGATACAGGTCTGGCAACAGTGATAGGTATGTTCATTATTGAAGCTTAATGGGAGCTCCCATGTGTTTCATGGGGAGTGGGATGAAAGATATTGTCGTACATTACTTTACCACACAAATCTTAAGAGTTTTTTGTCTAACATTGTGTTTGATCCAGAGGATGTTTCTTCTATTTAAGACCTTTCCTCTTTTTTTGTTCGAGACTTTCCTAACATTTTTCCAGACAACTTCGCTGGTCTTCCTTCAGAGAGGTATGTAGAGTTTAAAATTGATAGGGTGCTAGGAACACAACCAATATCGATTCTTTCTTATCCAATGGCACTAGAATAGATGAAAGAACTCATGATTTAGTTGGAAAACCTATTAATGAATGGTGTTTTTCTCCCTGGTGTTTTTCTTTGGGAATCCCATGTGTCATTTTCGAAGAAATTTGATTGTTCACATCAGTTTTGTGTGGACTATTAAAAGTTATATCAAGTAACGATTAAAAAAATATGATTTTAATCATGAAAGTACTTTGTTTGATTAGTTGATGGGAAATACATTGTTTTCAAAGATCGATCTTTGGTTGGGTAATCCTCAGCTCAGATTCTGGGAGTCTGATAAACCAAAGATGGAAATAGGTGTAGGTTTGGGTATTATGAATATCTTGTGATGCCTTTCAATCTAACTAAACCTCTTACTGTTTTACATCTTTGATAAATAACATATTCAACCTATATCTTTACACATCTGTGGTAGTTTTCATGGATGATATTCTAGTTTATTCAATGTAGGAGCGTGAGCATGACCACCATATATGTTTGGTTTCGAATGTTCTGAGAAAGCACTGTTTGTATGTAATTCTTTCAAAATAAATTTTCTGGATTTGAGAAGTGATATTCTTGGGGAACATAATTTTTTAGAATGGCATAAAATTTTATCCAGAGAAGGTAAAAGTTGTTTTTTCCTATAAGGAACCATGTAATGTCTTTGAGATATGAAATATCCTTGGTCATGTTGGAGACTACCAACGATTCATCAAGTATTTCTCTATGTTGTCATATACATTGAATACTCTTACCAAGGAAGTATTGTAATTATTTTGGGATCCAAAGTAGCAGTCTCTTTTAAATGAGTTGAAACGAATTTTGACATTGCCACCTATTCTGATCTTACCTGAACATGGTAAGGGGTACATGGTGTTATATGATGCATCTAGTGTTGGTTTGGGATGAATTCTTATGGAAGATGATCATGTGGTATATTATGTCTCTCATCATCTCTGACTATAGGAGAAAAACAATCCCACTTATGATTTAGATATTGATGTGGTGATGCACACACTATAATATTGGCGGCACTATCTCTTTGGGGAGAGAATTACACTCTTCACTGGTCATAACATTCTATGCTATATCTTTTCCTAAAATTACATGAATCTCATACTTAGGTAATGGTTAAAATTCCTTCTTATGTTTCACTTCGATATATCTTACACCCTAGGGATATGGAATTTTGATGGAGTTTCTACAAGGAGAATGGTACCATCACTGGCTGTTCTAGAATCAAAAGAAGAGTGGAATATTATTAGGATTTTCTCTTAGTTTCACTTGAATTCTTAGGAGGATGATTCTAGGATAGTTCTGACCAGGGTTCAATTATCATCATCTCTCCAAGAGTCTATCTTGAAAAGTTAGCAGCATGATGATGTGTTTTAGAAGATTCAGAAAAAACATTATATTGGGGAGAGAGATAGTAGTTGGTTTCTTCAGATGACATACATCACTTTGGAAATTTAGTTGTGCTCCCATCATCTGGAAGAGGTTCAGTTTTATTTGGTTGTCATAGATCTTCATGGGACCTTTATCCAGGTGCTATAAATATTAATTATGACATGAGAATATAGTTCTAGTGACCGAGTATGAAGTGTGACATTTCAGATTATGTGTCCCACTGTGGAACCTGTCCATGGATAAAGGCAAACTACTTGAAACCTTCTGGTATTCATTAGCCACTTTCAGTGCCGGTTTGGAAGAGGGATGAGGTGTACATGAATATTTTTGGGTTTCTACTGACTCCCCAAGGGAAAAGTGATATTAAGGTAGTTGTTGACCAGTTGATGAAGTTTTCTCATTTTAATCCGGTAAAGACACCAGTAAAGATGATGATATGGGTAAGAAGTATGTGCATGATATCCTTAAGTTATATGGGTTTCCTTCTAACATTTCTTTAGTTAGAGATCCTAGGTTTACCTCAATGTTTGGTAGGAGTCTTAAAATGGTAATGGGGACATAGTTCATGTTGAGAACAACATACCATCCATAGGCTAATGGCTAGACGAAGCATGTAAATAATATCCTACAGGATATGATTCATCTATGCAGCTTGTATTTTAGTGGATCATGGAATAGGAATCTTGTCTTGGTTGAGTGTGTTTGCAAAAATAGTTATCATTATTCGATCATAATGGCCCCCCTTCAAATCATTGTGTGGTCACCCATGCAGATCACCTATTTTTTGGGCAGTGGGGGGTAAAGTATCTTTGTTTGGACAAAGTTTGGTCAATGAGACATCGTCATAGATTCTAAAAGTGTGAAAATGTTTGGTTACAACCCATAGACAAAAAAATCATATGTAAATCTGCAACATCATCCTTTGCAATGTTCTATTGGTGAATGGGATTTCTTGAATGTTTCTCATCCTTTGGTTCATTTCCTACCTAGAAAACATTGAATGTTGGCTCCGATATGTGTTGGACCATTACATATCACAGAACGACTAGGGAAGGATGCTTATTGGTTACCATTTTCAGCGTAGTTGATATTGATTCATGATGTTTTCCAAATATCACAGCTCCGGAAGTATCATCATGTTCCTCTTAACATTCTATTTTGGGAAGAAATTGATTTGGAGGCATATGATTCTTTAATAGAGAAACTGGTTGAGATTTTTGACTCTCAAATGAATGTCTTACGAGGGAAGCAGATTCTGTTGGTCAGAGTTCTATGGAAACAAGGATCGGATTCTCATGAGACATGGGAATACGAGTCACTGATGAGGGCGTAGTGGCCATATATATTTCTATGGAGTACATATTCATCATGAATTCTCAGGGATAGAAAATCCTTCTGGTGGGGAGTTTTTAACATCTTGTTACCTCGATCAGGTATGATTTCCCTTTTACTAAGTTCCCTTCTTGTTTTAAAAATCCGTTTTTGTGAATTTTTTCTATGATTACTACAGAATGCAGAATAGGTGCACACAATGTACCTAATGTTCTTTCCATTTATTTGGTGCGGGTTAGATGTCATGGACTGGGTGATCGTACTATGAATGGGGATACCATGTCATTAGATAGTACACATCGTGTACCTAAGTTACACATCATGTAGGGGTTAAATGGTGTAATTTATACCTAGGAGAAGGGGTTTCAGCATAACTTATCCATTCTATACTATAGGTCGTGACCAAAGTTTAAACCTTTGGTCTCGGCCCACGCCCAGGTTTATATTACATGACTTTCAATTTCTCTCGGCATGGTTCCTCCTTATCCTCTTGTATAATTACCTTAAACTACACTTAGGTGATTTTCAAAGATTTATCACTATCTGGATCGATCCAATCATATCGAGTTCATCATTTCTTTTATGGTGCGTCTCTCCGGGTAAGTTTTCTCCCCAATTCATCCTTGAAATTGATCATGATAACATTCTAGCCTTGTGTTATCAGATCTATTGGTCCAAGTTGGATGTTTCTTGTTTTCCTCAACTAGATTCATTATGAGATCTTATCTTGAAGGGAATTCCATCTCTATTTGTGGTGTAGCAAACCTTTATTCTTGAGGTATGTGGGATATCTTCTATCCAACAATACCTTTTATTCTATTTTGAATAAATCATTTGAGGGATGGGCTTGATTCTAGGGACTATATTGGTAGCGTCATTGGGTTTCATTGACTTTGGTTTCAGTTTTGGGTGTGTTCAACCAGAACATTTTCGTAGGTGGTTCCTTCTATAGCCTATGATAATTAGACATATTGCTATTTCATAATAAATTTATTTATGAAATTGAAATGATTTTAGTGTTTGTCCAAAAAAGGGTTTTGATAGAAAATGGTTTTTCTTGGATTTTGATAAATGGATAATCAATTGTTTTGAATGGTTTTTTAAATAATTGAAATGGGTTTCGAAATAGAGCACATGGGTTACCTCGGGTACTTAGGTGGCAGATTTTTCTTAAGTCTATCGTCCAATGCATTATGATTATCATAGAGGATTTCTTTGGGGATTTACTCTATTTCCTGGGTCAATTCTTCTAGGGGACCGATATTGAAATTTTTGGAGGTTTACTCATTGGGTGTTCCTCTACTTCCTTGGCCCGTTGTTCTAGGATCGATTTTTTAGACTTGATTATTTTCAACTGAGTAGTCTCCAACCTAGATATGTAGTATTCCTTGGTGATGTGATACATGTTCTTCAGTTTTTTATAGTTCTTCTATCTATGTTAGCTTGGTATTTAGGTTTATGATTGTGAAAATGTTTTATTGAAAATATGATTTGAAAATGATATACCCACTTTTGTTTAGATTTTTGGAAAAGATAATGTTTACTATAATTTCTATAAAACTTCTTTACTATTTATCATACCATGTTTAATATTTCAAAGACAGATACAAGAATTGTTATATAGAAAAATTGATATGGAACACTTGGGTGGGATCCCACTAAGCATATTAGCTCACACCCTACACACTTCTTTGGTGGTTCGTAGACCTTTGTTTGTCCTTCAGTGAAAGGAAAGGAAAGGTTCCATAGTGATATGGTGAGGTTCTTGTCGTCTGGGATGGGTATATGGTGGCTAGATGGATGGAGTTCGTCCATGATGTCGTTGGAGTAGTTTTTTGGTTTTGATTCCTTTACATTCAGACTTGTCTTTTGGGGTTTTTAACTTCTCTTTTTGTTATCATATTTCCACTATTTTCCCTTATAGGATTGACATATATTTTTTTTATTTTTGTTATATTTCTTCTCTAGTCTATATATATGTAGTATGGTTACTCAGGTTGGGTAAACTTTTTCCCTCAATTTTTTTGTTTGATGCCTGGGTTCTTGTCACCAGCCCGTGCAGATCAAGAATTCCCATCTGGTGTTTTTCAGATCAGGTCATCTGTTATGTTTAAGGGAATCACTGTTTGGTTTATTATAGGTCTACTCTGATGGATCATTGTATCTGATTTTTATGTATGAATAGCTCACCATGGCTCCCACCCACACAAGCTTCAGGAAGAATTATTTTATGTAATCACATGAAACCTTGGTCCTTATCTCATGACATTAATTAAATTTCTTACTTGAACATCCTAATCGCATGAAATTAAAGTGAAAGGTAAATTCTCTTAGATACATTAAATTAATCTATTTTGAATGTATTTGTCACATGGCCTCAAAATGTACATGATTCCATCTTCCTTATCACAATACTCTAAAATACATTATATAAACGTCCTCACTGCATTATGCTGAACTATATGGTAATCATTATTTTAATCAAAGATTCACCACACACATGAATGATATGTGCGGGAGAAATATAAAATGGCCATATCCCAATGTGAGAGTTAAATCCACATAGGGAGTCTCTTTCCCAAGAACTATGTGTGCCTTGATTCCTATCATCACATGATATGTAGTGACATCAGGACCTCAAATCCTAGGCCTATCCATGGAAAAATAAAAAAATTATTCCCCTATGCACATGGAAAAAATAACGTAAAGATTTATGGTCAAGAACTATGTGTGTCTTGATTCCTATTATAGCTGGAATTGTTGTGACACCTATAAATCTTGTGTTAGGCCTGACATCAAATTTCCCTCCACTCATAAGAAAATTTTCTTACCATCCAATTACCTGAAGGCCTCTTTTCACATTACAATTTTGTTTCTCATAGGTCCCTAAAATCATCATTTCCATAAAAACATGAAACAATCACCATGATCGCTAGGTGTTAAAGTTCATGGTAAATCATCCATGTCACAAGATAATAAATGTAATGACTCCAATTTCCAGGTTGTGTGACATTAACCTACACAACAACGTAATGTCCTCACCTAAGAGGAAATCGTCTTTAGCATCGGTCACATACATTTCCATATTCATGAACAATGTACAGATTGATTCATATTCATATAGGACACATAGAGGAACCTGGATTTTTCACCATGGTCCATCCACCCAAAAGTAGTAAAATTTCGCCTACATGTGTATGGGTTAGACCCATGAATTTATATTTTAATGAGTATTACGTGTGTCTTGAGTCTGATTCTATGAGACACATGGGGAAACCTTGAACACATGTCTTAGGCCTATCTATAAAACACATTAAATTACTCCTCCCAGTCATGGAAACTAAATCGATGTAGGAGACTACAATGTGGGTCTCATTTACAAGACCATTTCAGAAAAAGAACACTCTCCCTACACATGAGTCTGATCTATGTAGGGAAGATCATTTAAAAATAGTGTGGTTTGACTCCTACAAACATAAGATATTTAATGACAACCAGATCACTAATACCCAGCGCTACCCTAATAAACAGTCAATCAATCGGAACCCCCCCGCTTGATGTATGGATTATACATGCGTAGAGAGTTCCCATTTAGAACTACATGTTTCTTGATTCATTTCATCACTGGATACATAGTGACACCGAGATCTCTAATCCCATGTACAACCTCCATTAATGATACAAAATCCATCCTCCAAATGTACTTGTCTAATATGCATTTCAAGTCTTCTTAGAACTATATGTGGCTTGATTCATATCACCATAGGAAATGTTGTTGTTCTTGGATATCTAATTCTAGGTCCAACAGCAATAGTACCTCTCTTTCACATTGAGTCACCTTCATCCTTACAACATGAAGTTAAACTCCATGTTCTGATAAAACTACACAAGTATCGATTCTCACTATAGTAAAATATAATTTGAATACCACCCTAGACCGTCCCCCACAAATTTAAAATTCGCATATCCTTTATTTTATAGCTTTTTGTTGTACAATAAACCTTTTCCACCCATTTTTTTTTCTCACACTGATCATAGATCATGTTGGATTATAAGATTCTATAGTGTATTCCCTTCAAGGAAAATTTCATCACCACACAACATTAAATAGTATGGTACCTCATGAACTACAAGTGTCTTGATTCTCTCTTTCAAGAGATATATAGTAATTCCTTGACCACATTTTCTAGTCTCATCCATGGGTATAAAAATGTCCCAATATACCCTATACAAATGATATGCAAGAGATATCATGTTTTGGGTTTTCATTTGGGGATCAATCAAGGAAACCGAAATGATCTCAAACATATGTGGAAAATCAATATGGATAATTTCAAACTCAAACGAAAATCATGTTATGAGTTCTTCTTATATACTAAGACACATTTCTTGAATTCATCATGCTCTATGACCCTAGTAATTTTGGATCATTACAGTATTCATATGACCATCAGAGATGGAGGGCGTCAATTTCATAATGACACCTTAGTTTGACTCTGTACAATTTTTTCCAGTTTCCAATGCATAATTCTCCAACATAATGGCATGTCAATAAAAGGAATTTCCATCCCTAAGAGAGGAATATTTTGTCTTCATAATCGCCAATATAATTTTTTCTCCATATCATTTATCCGAATCCACGAAACCCCAAAATCATGGATTATATCTTCCATTTTCTGCACATACAAGGTAGTTTAGAAAATTCCAGCCCAATGAGCCTCACATTACTCATCATTTACATGAAATATTGTCAAATACAAATGACCTTGAACTGCAATACCCCATGTCATCCTAACTGTGCAACGTTAAACTGCACGACTGATGTCCTAGTCACATGATGATAAACTGAACAACCTCTTAAACTATATTTCTCATTATTACTACTACCACAGAAATCATAGTGACACTCAAACACACAATCCTTAGTCTAATGGATGCAAAACATAAAAATTCAATTTCCCTGTTCACTGGTCAGACCATCATGAGGAACCCTATAAGGACAACATAAGGAATAATTTTCACTTTGATAGGTTACGTAGAAGAACCCATGAAATATATCATGGTCCAAACCATTATAATAAAAATCATTCTAATGTATGGGTTGGAACATTGAACGGGAAAAAATTTCTAACCAATTATTAGAAAATTTCGACATGAAATTATGTATTCTTATTCAGGTAAATTCATTCAAGAACCAAACTCAATTTTTGGGGATGTCTAAAGAACTATAAAGATCCATGAACATTATTAATGGAGGGTTGGTGTCCTAGGAACACTTTTTTTAATCCAAAATATTCCCCAAATGGATTTTCATAAGTGGCCCATAAAAAATCCTACAAAGTATTGGGGAATTCATCCAAATGAGAAGATGTTCCTATCTATATATTCCCCCAATGAATTTATTATCCCATATCACTCTAATAAATGAAAAAAAAATATTACCTTTTAAATCATTTCCCCTTCATACTTGAGGATGATGTAGTATTATTGAACAAACTATCATTAAAATGAAAATTGTTTACCCCTCGGTCAAAGCGAACTGGCCCTAAATTCTAGCCCTCCAATATATTTTTGGTAAGATGTTAAAATACATGGTCCATGTCCAAGTTTCATGAAATTAGGATACAACATTCTCCATACCTTCTTTAGACTAGCCAAATTCATGTTGGAGTGGTTCTTCATTAATGGTCTGTGCCGATACAGATGCCATCATTATTTTTCAGACCTCATTCCCTTAAAAAGACACCCTCATCTTCTTGACAAATTCAAACATTCACAAATTACCTAGACATCAGAAATGGAGGTTTATTTTCATATTGATACAATTTTTTGACTATGAAAAATATTCCCTAGTTGTCTATGAATAAGTTTCCCTACAAAAAATATCAAACAAAGAAAAATTCCTTCCCAAGTGAGGCCCTTCCTACATATTTGCACCCTAAAAAAAACATGTTCGAACCCATTCTTATGGTTACTCCCCACATAATTTCCCTATATCGTGTCTTGAATTCAAAAATCACAAATACAAGGTCTAAAAATACATAATTCTTGTTTGATGAGTGTTGGTACACTCTTCGGTAGAAAACCCTAATGGGGATATCTCCCCATTGATTAAGGGAAAAGATATTGAGGCTAAAATACACATCATGTTATCTCAATTGGAGAGAATCTATAATGAACATGAAATGAGACAAATAAATTTCTAGGTTGAAAACCTACAATGGGAGGCCTAAGACAAATTCATGTTACACCTGGTAAGCCCTTATTAAAGAATACATTAAAAAAATTATGGTTCTAATAGAAAAATAACAATGTTTTTTGGTGTTACATATATCCCTAGAAACATTCAATACACTAATCACCGATTCCCTTCACTCAGGAAAAAAATTATGGCATTACGATCCCACATGCATATCGCAATACAAATCGAAATATAACAAATATTTTTATGAGAATGTCTTTTTATTCATCCCAATAAGATTCCATGAATATGAGATAATTTTTTGGGTCCTAATTGAAATAAATAGAATAGAAAAAAAACATTCATGAAATTTTAATGGGTGAAATAAAAAAGAAAAAGTATATGTTGAAGAAAAGTTTCAATAGATGGGATGGAAAAGAGGAATATATGGTCCCATGATGCAAAATATTCTATAAGGACCACTACTATACATGGTGTTCCACCACTCTCTGAAGAATCCCTTGAACTAAGGGTTCTTTTTCATTAAACAATGCATTTACAGATCCAAATGTTGATTTCTTCCCCCACCGTGATGTCCTGAGCATGGATGCCACTGAAGGTGTTCAAAGACTAGCTGGCCACATTGACTCCTGTGCATCTCACCAATTTTAGAGGCTTCCAACTATCAGTGTTGTCCTAAGGTGTGTCTGTGGGGAAACTATGCCCTCATAACCAGAATGCATCACAAAACAAAACTTATAAGGACATGAAAAGAAGTAGAAATGGGAATATAAATAAGTCTATGAATAATTGGAAAGATACTATATCAGGAAATAATGGTCCAAATTTAACAAACTAAAACAACTCGAATAAAAGATAATAACACAATAATTCTCATTATGATATTTCATGTAACAAAATAATTCGGAAAACATGGATTCAATCAGTATATTGGAATGTTATTAAAAATTAGATAAAAGTTATACAAAATTTATCCCAAGAATCTTGAGCTCCAACTCAGTCTTCTACTACCGGCTCTATCTGAATATAATTAGCAATCCGGTGCTTGAAGTGATACGATTCCCATTTTCAACACATTCATACATATAATCTACCTAGTAACCGGTGATAACCAAGATATGGTGTGAGATAAATCTTAGTAGGTAACCAGAAATGGTGTCTATAAAATCATGTCTATGTAAAATAAAATGATGGTCTGAAAAAATGAATACATAAAAGTAAATTAGTAAAATGAAATAAATACCCAAGCACATGCGTACTACAAAATTTGGTGTTACAAAATGTAATTATATCAAATATAAATTAAGATCTTGTTTTCATTATTATTTCACGTGAGGAATATATATCACTGGCATCACCTCATGATAGTAATTGTGAAGATTCCATGATGTAAAAGAGAAACAAGTTATGTAATTATTAATGAATGGGTTCTTAGGTATCAATAGTGGAATCCAAGACCCCAAGGATCACCAAAGTAGTAGTAAGTACTTCCTAGATAAATGGAAAGAGTGTAATAAAATATCATTGTCCAATGAATTCCACAGTAGTGTGATCTAACTGATTCCAAGGAATACAACCAAGGTAATATAGGATAATCTATGACTAGGACCAAGGAAAGTACTAAGGAACCTCGTGTCCATATAAACCATGATTGTTACAAGGAGTGTATCCAAAGAATCTTGTAATAGTAATTAAGGGATCCACTGATGTCATATCAAGTATTCACTAATAGAAAAGTATCGAGTTCCAAGGTGGGTGTCACCAAAGGCCACTGATATCCTTGAATCCGATTTTCATCCACTAGATCTCAAGGAATTAACTTAAGAATCCTGAATCTTGCTGATATCTGACAACCCATATAATGTTTTAAAGGTCCAAATATATATAATTAGTCACCTTACATTTAATTCCATTAATTAATTAGGCAATATAGTATTCATAAATTTAATATATAATAAGGTTTAATCCATTTCCATTCCCTAATTTGAAAAGGCCAATTGAGCATGTGAACATTTTACTAATCTATTTAAATCATATTCATTTAATATGTTTTACTACTCTTCCTTCCAATAGATATGGATAAGGTATACATGTGTGAAAAAAATATATTCAATTACAAAACATTAGGCCAGTTCATATATAAAAAAATATACTTTCAAATTTACTATTTAAAATTTATTAATCAATTTCAAGTACTCGTCTTAGGGGGATCAAGTGATAATAAATCATGGAAGAAACCATTATCAATTCCATAAACAATTTTTTAAGGAAGCCTTTCCAATATGAGGTTCAAGAATAAGCACACCATAACGGTGGCTCAAATGTGTGAAAACACTAAAAACCAAATAAAGCACATCACCCTACACAGGGTGGATGAATTTATAGACATAACCACCAATAAAAAATAAAAAATAGGGTAGTGGACTTGTAATGAGGTATAATGACTATAAAAAAGTTATATCAATTCAACAGGTGAGGCCTATTGAAATCGATGAGATGATACGACAATTTAGAAAATGAAAAAACTTATGGATGATTTATCGACCTCCAATCATAGGTTCATAAGACTCTCCTCATCAAGTATCATTCAATGGTATATCATTTATTGGATTATCTTTGATGAACGGATCATCCCCCTAAAATTGGGGCTCAGAATCTAGAATCTAAATATCAGCATAAATTGGAAGATGTATCAAATAATATTAAAAAGGAATTTATAATGAATGGGTGTGGATCCAACAAGATGAACAGTTTCCTATTTGGACAATTAATGGATGGTTTATCTCAATATATAGTTCAATCTTCAATGAGGATTCAAAAGGGAGACTAGAGGGGCTCTTGTATTCCATAAATACATAACAGAATAGGGACTGAATTAAAACATGATATAAATAAAAATAAATCATTTCACCCAAAATAAACCCTTTACGTGATTGTTCCATGTGATTTAGACAATTCATGTGCAAATTTTGCATCAGAATATATTGGAAGGAGAATACACATGGTTTGGGTGCAATGTTAGATAAATTGTGTTCCATTAATGAAACATTCCTCTACAATTTCTCTATAACATATCTCACGGTCATGCATCCCATGTCACATGGTTAAGGTAAATCATGAACCCTATACTATTAGACTATGTAGCCTCACATGGTTTAATATGACCTTGTAGCCTACCACACAAATTTTATTCATGTGAAGACCCAGAAATTCAATATAATATTTTTAAATCATTTGGAATTATTATGAGTCTTATAAAATTGACGGTGCGTGATTCTGAGGCAAGTCGTTTCTAGAACTGGATTTTGAAATTTTTTTATGGTACGTTAAGTAAATGTGTAGGTGGAATTTCATAACATTTGAACTAGTTCCTGAAATTGAAATCTAAGGACACCTTTGAATCATCAATACCGAGATTCTCTTAAGGTAGGCTTCACTTCGACCGCAATTGGTCGAGAGAAAAAAATAGTTTTTCATAATTTTTAAAGAATAATAAAATAACAAGAAAATGATATTTTATTTTATCCCCAGTGGTTGAGCGGCGGTTGTGGAATAACTGAGTTGTCAAGACATTTAATGTCTTGATGCTTGGTTTTTGAATCCATGACATTGAAACATTAAATTTGGCTCATAAATTAACAACATTAATGTTGGGAAACTCAGTTGATTCTTCTGTGTATTTAATTAAAGATCGAGCGTGGGATTTCGGTACGACTCTAAGAAACCTCTGGTGAAGTATAGTGACACCTTCCATCGATAGAGGATAGAGGCTTGGGCAGCAAGAAACTAGGATCGATGAACACCGACGGCTTCATCAAACACCGATTCTTCTTCAACCACCACGATGTCTCCAATGAATCTCGAGGTAAGGGGTTTATTAATGTTTATCATTGATAAATCAAATTTCTACCACCTGTTATGATGTTAATGTGTTGGGCACCAGACAAATTAACATGGCTCGTACACTCCTTCGATTCGTTCTTGTCACGTTATTCAGGGTATGATCTTACACCATGGAAGAACCTTTAATATTTAATCCACACAGCATCAGTGACATCCCAGGAGGCCCGTAGATGTGAGTGGAAAGGAAAACTGACAATCGGAGCTCACACTATTTCCCACGAAAGTAATGTCGGTGAGGCACCTGCGGCCGGCGCTCGCCAGCCGTGGAAGGAGGTGACGCTGTGGAGGATGGTCAGGGAGGCCAGCAAACGGCCAACCGTGGTGGTGGTGAGGTGGTGTGTCGTCAGGCCCCATGGTGAACAGGCTACAACAGAACGGGGCCCACTCCATTTGGGTCCCACAGACGGCCATGGTGGCGCCACCTAACACTGCCTATTAAAGAGCCAAAGGACTTTTTGTGCTATTTGAGAAGGAGGGGTAGCAGCAGCCCTCCCAGTGTGGGCCACCAGCTGGGTGTCGTGCCACCAAGTTGGTCGGGCCTACCCGCAGCCCAGAAATTTGCACCACCATGGTCCGACCCCACCAGGACTGTTCATGCCAGGCTATGACGGTTCGATCTGGTTCGGGTCAGACCCAGATCTGGTCGGGTCGGACCCGGACAAGGTCGGTTCGGCCGACTAGGTCGGACCAGACCCAGACCCCTTTCGGGCCCAGTTTCTCTTAAAGAGCCGAATCTTGTGAACTATACGTTCGATTGACTAATTTTTTATGATGCTAGAATCCTTAGATAAAGACCCTAATTTTGAAATACTCCAGCTGTGTTTTGGAAAAATTTGGAGTATGACCGTGTTGGATCATACCCGAATCCAACCGGTCCCTATACACTAAAATGCCTATAATTCACAGACCGAGTGTTTGGTTGACGCGATGTCTATTATGTTGGAAATCTTACAATATGGCAGACTTTTGGATTACTCATTCATGTATCTTTTTAGTAGTTAAGGCAGGACTGATATCTAGAGGAGCAGACACTATAGAACTCAAGCGCACCGGTTGTGGGGAATCCTACAGCTGGCTGTCATCTGAGTAGCGACCCTGTGTGGATCATCATCTAACGACCGTTGGTGGATCATCATCTAAAGAACCTATTTGGATTAGAATCATAATGAACCTGTGTGGAACCGAATCATAGAGACCCTATGTGGACCAGCATCATAGAGACAGTCTGTGGATCAACTTTTAGTGACCCTATGTGGATCATCATCATAGCGACCTATGTGCATCAGCTTCTAGCGGTCCTGGGTTCATTAGCATCATAGAGATCATGTGTGGATCAACATTTAGCGACCCTTTGTGGATCAGCATCATAGCAACCCTGTGTGGATAATCATTCTAGAGACCATGTGTGGATCAACAGTACGCGACCCGAAGAGGACAAGGCTTAGAGCGGCCCATGGTAGATCAGCGATATACAACCCAATGTGGATCGCCAACAGAACAACTCACTCTTGGTTCAGTTGTGGAAACATACAAATTGAATAAAATGGTATATATTAGGGCTAATAATCTTTATTCCTAAACTCTAGGTTGTTTACCTAGTTTGAGACAAGCCTTTTTCAAAGTTTCTTGTGATTGAGAACATTCTTTGTGGTTTTCCTATGTTGATTTTTTGGAGGCCTTCTGGTTTCTTGGGGTCCCTCCATGGTATTGTTTTACTCTCCATAACAAGGGCTTCACCCACACCTTGTTGTGCCTTGAGAGGATGAAGAGCAGCTCATCTGAGACTACAGAAGCTTGGACCTTGCGGTACACTGAGGTGACTGGTTGACAAGGAGAGCTGTGGATATGAGCTGCACATACCCTTCATTTAGGATCCTTAGTGGACAATCTCAAGAGATGTTTACTATTTTTTTTAGTTGTATCTTTTTAGTTGGGCTTTTATTTAGGCCCCTTACATTCAGTACATACTTTTACAACTGTAGTTTTAATTCATAGATGCATATTGTTATGTTTTTGGATTGTTAGTTTGTATAGGATTAAAGGCAATGCCTTCCCATTTTAGGGATACAGATTTATGGTTCAAGTTTCCAACCCCTGGACAATGGAATGCAGACTTGGGATAGTTACACCATTGGTTCCTAGGGATAGGTCATAAGAAAGTGGTATCCAAGGAGTCAGTTCTTCCGAACAACCAAGACCCTGATCATTCTAGTGGAGAAACAATGTTATGTGTTTTGAGAGTGGTTTTCAGTTTAGGGAGTCCAGTGTTGGAATGACGACCGATGTATCCATACACCGGGACCCTGAATTCTGATTTCTAACTTGGTGTACAAAAATAAGGATTGAATATGTTTTGTAAATCTTTTAATTTTGATCTATTTTGAGACATCCCACAATAAATAAATTTTTAACCATGGTGCACCTGTTTCTTTTTAGGATGCCTCCACCTAGACAGCCAGCAAGGATTCCTGAAAGAGTTCATGACGATGTCCCGCCGAGTGAAGAGGCTTTAGTGTAGGGACCTCTTATGCCGATGGTAGCTTCGGGTGGTCCACCAGCAGCACCACCACTCATTGGGAATCCATTTCCACAAACTCCACTAGCAGATGGTGCACATCAACTGAGTGAATTACATGAGTTCCAGAGGAAGAGGCCTCTGAGTTATTGAGGTGAGACAGATCCCTAGGCAGCTGAAGACTGGTTAGAGGATGTGGCACAAGTCTTTGGCCTAGTTGGGACACTAGCAGAGAAAATGGTGATCCTAGATTATAGCCTCTTCCAGGGAATAGTAGGTATATGGTGGATCCTGACACTCCAGTTACACGACGAGGCAACCTTCACCTGGATGGAATTTCGGGCCCTCTTTTGGGTGGAGTTCATACCAGCAACTTTACGCTCAATGAATATCCAGGAGTTTCTGCACTTATAGAAGGGAAACCTATCAGTGGCCTAGTACTCAGTGAGATTTAATGACCTCTCATGCTACTCTACTGACATGGTATGGGGCCCATTCTACAGGGCACATACCATTGAGTAGGGTCTTCAGTTTGAGGGTAAGGCATCAATGATATTGTTGAATTTCCCGATGTAGGATGGAGTGCTGAAGCGAGAATTATTGGTGGTGAGATTCTTAGTTTAGAAGGAACTGAGGGTGAGAGCCACCACCGGACGACAAGTAGCCGAATCATCTGTAGGGGCTGGTATACATATGACGCAAAGGTCCAATCGAGCCATACATTTTGGGGGTGACCACATGATGTAGGGTCGTAGGTGCAGAGCTCACGAGGCAGTGGGGATCAGTAGGGAAGAAGATTGAGCTTCACATGTGGTAGGCAGGGCCACATGGCTCACGAATACCTGACCCACCATTCTGACAATCATCAGCTGGTCAAGGGACCACTAATGAAGAGGCATAAATTCAATAATGGAGGTCGATCGAGCAGAATATGTGGCAGGGGAGTAGGTTGTGCAGCAGGTGGTGGACGACGTTTTGAGGCTCTACCACCACCACCACCAGGGGGTCCACCCTGACCATAGGGAGCATGTGGACATGGGTGATCACAACTATAGGCAGTAGAGGCCTACGACCACGGTGCTATAGAGATGATTAGAGGTATGAGTTGTGTCTATTACAACCTAGTTACAGTACTTATAAACACAGGTTTGTGTCACTCTTTCTCTTCCACGACACTCGTTTAGAGCTCGGAGATTCTGATGGAGCCGTTGGCTCGATCATTACGATTAGAGACTCCTACGGGAGATGATTCGATGATTACACACTACTATAGGTAGTGTGAACTCACATTAGGAGGCAAGAGCTTTTTCTGGGATCTTCTAGTTGTAGAATCAAATCCTTAAGACGTCATCTTGGGCGTGGGATGGCTATCCATAGTCAATGGTCAGATCGACTATTTTTGGTGCTAGGTGTGGTGTGTCTACGACGATAGGATCAGGTTTTCCTCAACCGGTGAGAAGGAAAACATTGCAACATAGGATGGGCATTCTTGGAGGATGGTGCAGCTGATGACTCATTAGTTGGCTAGCCTTAACCTCAGAGAAGATGACGTGAGGAGTCCGAGCTATCTTTTAGTGGTGGACCAGTATGCTGATGTCTTTCCTGATGGTGTTCTAGGACTAACTCCTCACAGGGAACTAGAATTAAACATTGACCTGTACGTAGGTATGACACTAAAATCTATGACATCATATTGGATGGATCCTATGGAGACTTTTCAGTTGTGGGTATAGATGGAGGACTTGTAAAGGAAGGGGTTCATAAGACAGAATGTTTCTCCATTGACTTCCCAGATTTTGTTTTCCATGAAAGAGAATGGGAGACTGATGATTTGTGTCGACTATCATCACCTAAACCTGGTGACCATGAAGAACAATTATCCACTCCTGAGGATTGATGACCTCTTCGACCAGTTTATGGGAGCTTGATGGTTTTTGAAGATAGAGCTCAGATAAGGCTATCACCAGCTCAGGGTACGGGATAGGGATGTATCGTAGACAACCTTCAGGAGTTGGTATGGAAATTATGAATTCCTGGTGAGGCCCTTCAGTGTATCCAATGCTCCAGAAGGATTCATGGGGCTCATGAAAAATATCTTCCATCCATACCTCGATCACTTCGTAGTGGTATTCATTGATGAAATATTGATATATGCGGCATTGGGGGAGGATCACACCATGATCCTGTAGATAGTTCCGGATACACTCTAAATGAACTAGCATTATGGTAATCTCTCAAAGTGCCAGTTCTGGATACATGAAGTCCACCTCTAGGGGAATGTTATCTCAATGTCTAGATTTGCAGTGGCTCCGTCAGAGATAGAGGAAGTGCATGCTTAGGAGGCAACCAGGAGTGTGACCGAGGAGCGAAGTTTCTTGAGATTGGCTAGATACTACCAGAGGTTTGTACCTGACTTCTCCTGAGTAGCGCAACCCTTGTAATATTTGACTATGAAGGGGAAGTATTTCTTGTGGAGGGATAAGTACCCCTATATAATTCCAGAACTAAGGTAGGTATAGACTAGTGCAAACATATTGTGGATACCATAAGAGGGTGTTTAGTATTTAGTCAATTTCGATGCATCAGGGACGAGACTAGGTTCTATCCTAATGCAGGAGTGAGTGGTGGTCACCAAAGACTCACGGAAGTTGAGACAACATGACCATAACTCTGATACCCATGACCATGTGTTAGCAGTAGTGGTATTTGAAGTGAAGATATAGAAACACTACTTTATTGATGAACGGTTTATTGTTTACTCCGATCACAAGAGTCTAAGGTATATCTTCTCACAGAAGGACCTAAAACTGGGGCAGTTGTGATGGCTGGAGTTCCTCCCGGACATTGAATTTGAGATAGTCTACACTCCTGGGAAGGGGAACGTAGTAGCAGATGCACTCAGCAGGAGGTCTGGTCTATAGTTGCTGAGTGAGGAGACAGAGCATCTAGTTGCATTGCAGATATTCTTTCTGGGTAGAGATAGAGCATCTTACCTCCAGTCAGTGAAAGTTACTCCTCCAGTCCTTCAGCGAGTTAGGGAGGCACAAATTTGGGACATAGAATATGAGGCCCAACGTGCTCATATTTCTTTAGGACATGCTCTTGATGGATTTTTAGAAGGTGGGGAGCATGTCATTCTCTTCAAAAAAAACTCCACGGTACCTATAATGCTACGGAAATAGGTGTTCTAGGAGTTACAAACTTCCCCTTTAGCCGTACATCCTAGAGTGACGAAGATGTACCAGAACCTCCAATGTTATTATTAGTGGATAGGGATGAAGAAATCAGTGGTAGAGTTTCTATCTCGATGCCTCACTTGTCATCAAGGGAAGGTCGAGCATCATGTAACAATAGGCTTAGCACAACCACTTGGGGTACTGGAGTGGAAGTGGTATGGTATATACATAGACTCGGCGAATAAGCTACGACGCATGTTTCCGGGCCACGATTCCTTCTTGGTGATCCTTGGACAAGTCACCAAGTCATCCCTCTTCAGACCCATCCGAGACCAGGGATCAGTAAAGAGCTTGGGATGTCTCTATGTACCTGAGATTGTGCAACTTCACGAGTTTCCACCAATGATCATCTCAGATCATGACACACATTTTTAATCCCACATGTGGAAGGAATTTCAGTATGAATTCGGGACATAGCTATGCTTGAGAACCACCTTCTATCCTCAGATAGATATTCAGAGAGAGTGGACAATACAAACACTCGAGTACATTCTTCGTTCTTGTGTCCTCAATTTTGAATACAGGTGGGAGGAACACCTACCCCTTTTGGAGTTATTATTCAACAACAGTTATCACTTCCCCATCTGCATGGATCTGTTTAAGGCCTTGTATGGGTGACCATATAGTTCACCGCTTTGCCGGAAAAACCTCAGGGAGTCAACACATAGGGGTCTAGAGTAGGTACATGCTACCACAGAGAAGGGGTAGATTATACAAGGGATAATAAAGATAGCACAGAGCTGGAAAAATTCTTATGCGGACAAGATATAAATTCCCTTAGAGTTTAAGGAGGGATACCATTTCTTTTTATGGGTCTCCCCCGATGAGGATTAGATAGGTTTGGCTGGGGCGGCAAGCTATCCTTGAGGTTCATCGGACCCTTCGAGATCATTACCAGATTATGTGAGGTGGTGTATCATCTAGCTCATCCCCCATAGAAGCACCAGTTGAAAAATGATTTCCATGTGTCACAGCTGAGGAGGTACGTGCATGATCCATCACACGTTATCGATTGGGGAGATTTGGAAATCGATGATGGGGTGATGTTTGTGGAGTGCCCGGTGGAGATAGAGGATCAACATGAGAATATACATTGTGGGCAGTTGATTTCATTGGTGCAAGTTCATTGGCAGTATGAGATCCTTTAAAGGAGCACCTAGGAGTGGGTGGATCAAATACGTTCTTAGTACCCCCTTTTCCTTTTGTAGTTTTGTTGTATATTTCAGGGATAAAAATACCTTCTATTGGACGAATGTAAAGAACCCAAAATTCCATATATAATTTTTAGTTATTTGGGTTTATTAAAAGTCTTCGAAAATTGACGATGCGTGATTACATGTCCTGGTGGGCTCGAATGGGAATTTTGTACTTTTTTAAGGTACGTTTAGTAAACTCGTGGGTGAAATTTTATATCTTTTGAAATAGTTCTCGAAATTGAAATCTAAGGAAACCATTGAATCTGAAATGATAGGATTATTATTAGGGAGGCGTCACATCGAACGTAGTGGGTTAGGAGAGAAGGATGGTTTTCGGACTGTTAAATGAATAATAAAATAATACTGACGTGTTATTTTATTTTATCTCATGTGGGTGAGTGGTTCTGGAGGAACCACTGTGTTTTTAAGCCATTTAATGCCTAGACTCTTGGTTTTTGTAACCATAATGGTGAAACATTAAACGTGGTTCATAAATGAACTGCATTAATGTTTTCAACTCGTTTTATTCATCCGTCTATTAAATTGAAACATCAATGTGGGCTTTTGGTAGGGCTTTGAGGAACCTATAGGGATGTACCATGATACCTACCACCGATGGAGGACAGAGGCTTGGGAGGCAATGAACCCAAATCGATGAATGTTGGTGTATTCATCAAACGTGGAATCTTTTTCAGCCACCACGATGTCTCCAATATATCTCGAGGTAGGGGGGTTGTTAATGTTTATTTTTTATGTATTAAATTGCGACCACTTGTTACGATGTTTACATGGAGGGAGAGTGCCAAAGGAACAATGGTCAAACCCTTTGCCACATTGTTCTGGAAACGTTCCTTTGGGGACGATCCTACAACGTGGCAGAACCTTGAATTCGGAAGCCATGCAGTGACAGCGGCATCCTGGGAGGCATGTATGCACAAGAAGAAGAGAAAACAAACCACCATAGATAACTTGGTGGCCCACGGAAGTCCCGTTGGTTCTCTTTAATCATGGAAGTAGGCATCATCGCTCAAACAAACATTAGATAGTAAGGGAGGCTGGCAACGACTGGCCAGGTTGGTGGTGAGGTGACATGCCGTCGTGTGCCATGGTGTGTAGGCTGCAGCTTTGAAGCCCTGGTGTAAGGGGACCCACTCACGAATGGGTCCCACGGACGGTCAGGGAGGCTCCACCTTTCGCCACCATTTAAAGAGTCGATCAACTCTTGGATCCATTCAAGAAGAATGGGTAGAGGCTCCCCTCCATGCATGGGAATGCAGCTTGGTGCCATGCCACCTAGCATGCCAGACCGCTCGGTGGGCTTTGATTAGATAAAGTAGGTCAGGGCGGTCCATGACCCAACAGACCGAGCCTACTGTGTCAAGGTCCCACCAGGTCGGCCTAGTCTTGTTCGGGCTAGGCTGAGTTTGACCTGGACTAGGTCGGGTCGACCCAAACCCAATCGAGCCGGCCTAGGCCAGGTTGGACCGGACCCGGACCCCTTTCAGGCCCTGTTTTTCTTAATGAGTTGTATCATGTGAACAAGGCATCATTTTGTAAAACCGTGTATGGTACATGGATCCTTGGAGTGAGATGATCCATTTAAGATACATCACATGGGTTTTAGAGAATGTTGGAGTATGTACAGGTTGGGTCGTACCTGAATCCAAACGGGCCCTCGACACTAAAATGCTTATAACCCGCAGACTGGGCATCTGGTTGACATGCCATCTATTACGTTGGAACCCTTACGATATGGAGGTTCTATGGGTAACTACTTAATGTATCTTTATAGAGGTTTATGTATGAACAATTTCCATTAGAGTAGATACTACAGAGCTCTAGCACACCAGGTGTTGGGAATCCGGTGACTGGCTGTCATATGATTAGCGACCCTGTGTGGATCAGCATCGAGAGACCCTATGTGGATCATAATCTAACGACCCTGTTTGGATCAAAATCATAGCGACTCTTTTTGAATCATCATCATAGAGAACATGTGTGGATCATTATCATAGTGACCCTGTGTGGATCAGCATCAAGCGACCCTGTATAGATCGGCATCATAGCAACCCAATGTGGATCTTTATCTAGCGAACCTATCTGGATCAACATCTTAGAGAACATATGTGGATCAGTATATAGAGACCCTATGTGGATCATCATCATAGCGACCTTGTGAGGATCCTCATTGTAACAGCCCTGTGTCGATCAGCAGTATGATACTCAATGAGGACCCGCCTTAGAGTGGTCCATCGTGGATTAGTGATATACGACCCTTTGTCGACCGACAATATAACAACTCCCTCATTTTTCAGTTTTGGAAACTTCTTAATGAAATAAAATGATATAGATTTTGGCTAATCATATTTATTCCTAAACTCTATGTTTTTACTTAGTTTCAGATAAGTCCTTTTCTTTGTGTTTTATAAATGAGATCGTGCTTTTTGAGTTTCCTTTGCAGAAATATGGGAGACCTTCAGGGGTATTGGGGTCCCTACTATGTATTTTTATACATACCCTAATAAGAGAATCACCTGCACCTTTTTATGTCTTGTTTAGACGGCGAGCCGCTCAGATGAGACTATATGAGCCAGGACCAGGCGGTACATGGAGGTGACTGGTTGACGAGGAGCATTTTAGAGATGAGCTATACCTACCCTTCAGGTTGGAACCTTGGTGGAAGGTCTCAGGAGTTTTTTCTATTTTCTGTTGTAGTTGTATCTTTTTAGTTGGGCTTATATTCCAGCCCCTTACTTTCAGTACAAAGATTTACTACAGCAGTTTTACTTCGTGGTTGCATCTTTTTTTGTTTTTGTATTGTGTGTATATATTGGTTTAAAGGAAATGCCTTCTCATTTTAGGGATACTTCTTTACAGTTCTAGTAAACAACCCCAGGCCAATGGAAGGAGGGCTTGGGGTAGTCATGGCACGGGCCATGGGTGAAGGGTTGTGACAATTATAATCATGCAATATTCTATAATCTCTAAAAAACATGTGGTATGGTCTCCGAACAATCCTCATACACCCCCTTAGACCTTCACTAACTCCTTAGGCATCAATATGAATTCAAAAATAAAGAATTTGAACTAACATGAAATGATCCATACCTGAGTGGAAATAGGATTATTACAGTCTTCCCCATTAAGCAAACTCATCCATGAGTTCAACTTTAATGGGAGATGGAACACTTTCTAAGAGAATATCTAGCCACTTTTCATGTATGTAGGCCTCCCTCTCCCATTTCATGTCTTTTACAAGGGTTTTCTTTCATAGCATCCAAACAAGAGTGATATAATAGCCTTTGAGAGCATTCATGATATAGTGGATGATGCATGTAGGATGCTCCTCTAATGAATCATTGATATCTAACTTGAGTTCATGTAGATTAAAATTATGAGACACGTTGACATGATACCGGTGAAGATGTTAAAAGTGGAAGATGTCATTCAAGGAACAGAACATTTGAGGAATTAACAACTGATAGGATATCAGACGAACTCTCTCAAAAATATCAAACATAAAAAATTTGGGAAAACAGCTTCCCTTCTATCTGTGTCCATCTATTCCTAAGCCTATGTGATTCTTGATAGAAAACATGATCGTCGACCTCAAACTCTAGTATTCATCTACAAAACTCGACATAATATTTATATCTAGAATTAGAAATATACATATTATTCTAGATCAGTTGAAACTGCTTTGATGTCTTTTGACTTAGATGAGGACCTATTATAGAGGCCTCTCATACCTATATCATGAACATGGGTGAATAAATGACCTTCCATATAAGTCCTCAAATAGATCCATCTAAATTATTTCTTAGAAGCTATTATTATAGGATAATCCAATAAGGTGGATATGATTTTACCATAGTCCTATGAAGTAAAGAACAAATGAAAAGAGCATGTCCTCTAGAACATGTAACATTTTTTTCAACTATCCATCTGTTTGAGGGTGAAATGATTACTTAGAAGGCCTAATCTACCCATATATTTCTGTAGCCCTACCAGAACTATGTTGTGAAATGAGAATCCCTATCTGAAATAATAGTATTAGGGATCTCTTTTAGTCATATTATCATACTAGAATACAATATTCATATATTATCTAATGGAAATGTATCCTGTATAAGAGTGAAATGGGATAAATTTTTCTAGTGTATCAAATACAACCCATAAAATCTTAATACCTCTAGGATACCTCGATAATCTGACTAATAAATCCAGTTCAATATCATCCAATTTACATATTGAGACTACAAGTGGTTGTAACAATCCTGGAGGTCTCTGGTACTTCACATTCACCTGCTGATGGGTGGAAGACCTATTGCTAAATCCTGGTCGCTGACATTTCATCCATGACCACTAATACATGCATTTTATATTTTAATACATTTTGTAGATTTGTGGATGAACTATACACTATGAAACATTTGAAAATCACATAAAATCCTCTATAATATTTGTAGGAACCATGAAACATCTATGTATACAAACGATGTCATCTCTATCCAGTTACCACTCCAAAGACTAGTCATCCCCTGAAATAATCTCACAATGAACCAAGCCCTTAAGATAAAAAAACTTCCAAAACATCACCTTCTCAAAGAGGGAATATGTACATATCAAGGATGAGAGATAGGAATTATCTGGACTATCAAGAAACTACAAATAATGCTCTTAAAATAGGGTCACCAATTTCCATTAATCCATGGATTCTCATACGACATGTGCTAATGTTTTCCAACTCATTTCCTACCATATTATATTTTAATTTTTAGGAATATATGAAATATCAAAATCAATGGAATGAAGATAGCTGACCCATCATCATTGTATGAGATTCAAGTCGCATTTTGAAATGACATATTTGAGGCGCATGTGTTTTGTATGAATCACAAAGTGCTCACCCAATAGATAATGTATCATGAAACATAAGCGATAGACCACTACTTCTAGATGAAGGTCATGAGTCATGTATTTTTCTCATGAATCCACAAATGCTGAGATCCATACGAAAAAAATCTATCCTCCCGCATGATCACAACACCTAGGCCGAATCTGGATACATCCCAAAATATAGTATAGCAAGTCTCTAGCTATAGATCAATAAGAATTGTTGTCGAGCGAAGCCTACGTTTATACTATTGAATGGATTTATCAAACTCTTCTGACCACATGAAAATTACACCCTGCATTGTATGATAATAAATAAGTGAAGAAATGTGTTAGATATCTAGTATGAAATGCCTATAATATCAATATAGCATGAAGAAACTCTATATATCAAACACGTTCTTGGGAGGATACTTGGAGACTATAATAGTCACCATCACTATGTCAGTAGAAAATTTGGATTATGAGATAATACGACCCAAGATGTTAACATTATCGATCTAGAAGTAGCACTTTGCAAGCATTGAATAAATTTTATATTATCTCAATGTAATCAGAATGATGTTAAGGTGCATAGCATGGTCCCAATGTGTGTGACAGAACTCCAAGATGTCATCCAAAAATACAATGATAACGTAATAGAGATAGTGGTGTGATAACCTCTTCATCTTAGCAATGATAATAGAAGGTTCATTCATAAGTCCAAACAACATAACAAGGTACTCATATAGTTTATAACTACTAAGAAATGTTTTATGAGGTATGTACGATGACCTGAATCGAACGTGATGATAACCCATTTTGATGTTAATCTTAGAGAATACACTAGATCCCCATATCTAAAAAAATCTATTTGATTAAGTAGATACTGGTTTTTGACCATAAGCTGTTTCAACTATTTTTAATCCATACATAGACTAAGGGTCCCACTGTATTCATGGGAAAAAATATTTGTAACCCGAGATGAAGTAATTTTCTATATAAAACCATTGACCTGTGGATCCTTAAACTGAATCTTGAGCTCCTGGAGCACCATAGGTGGAATTCAATATGGAGGTATGGACATTGTAGATGCTCTTGGAATGTTCTAAATCATTAAATCTACCTCTATCCTTGGATGTAATCCAGAAACAACATCGATAAAGTAATCCCTAAAATAAAGTACATCAAGAAGGAATTCATCATAATTTAGTCCATGATTATCAATGAAGAGATTTGAAATCATAGTGGTCACTCCACCTAGCAAATGTTTCTCTGGTCTGGCTCTTCTTGCATGTATATACCAATCACCCAAATGTAGGCAACTTCTTACCTCTAGTGATGTGACTAATACACTTCAGAGATATAAGTCTAAAAGGTGTGATACAAAATGAACCAGTTCATTAGGAGAATGAAATCGAATAATATAATATTGATAACAAAGTGGTCCTATATGAAATGAAAACTTCTTATATCAATGGGTAGTCCCTACATTGGCGTATACCCTCTCCCATACTCCCAAAGATGTATCCAGGGTATTTACACCATAGTAATACAATATTTGCAGCCGAAGAATTTTGATGCTAGATAAGGAAATGGAATACAATGAAGCACCTACATCAAATAGAGTATATACATTAGTGCAGGCCACTAGAATAGTGAATAAAACTGAAGATATTCATATATCATAATCCTTAGGTATTATTTTTGTGCATATAACTGAAAAATATCCACGTCCTTGTACAATATTCAGGATATCATGATCAAAACTATATTTTTGGTGGTGCTTCTGATTAAGAGTTTGGACACCATTTACATGACCAAATATGCATCTAGTCATGTTGGTGCTACACAAACTCACCACCTGACATGGGGTAAACTAACTCTCTTCTGAAGGTGGAGCTTCTGCAGATTCACTTCCATTAGAAGCTGATGGAATAGTCATAAAGAATCTCTATAGGTTCCCCATATGCCCACAAGAATGAAACTCCAAAGGGTATCTATTATATTAAGTCATCAGCTTACCACTATATTCCACACTAGTGACACACTAGGGAGATTCTAGTATCATTATTGTGGGTTCCACTACCCTAACGAGAAACCTTGTGGGAAGACTCCATGCCACTGAAGGAACTACTATACTAACTCGGCACTAGGTATCTATGCCCATTACTATATCCATCCATCAAGTTGTGCGCTATGATATGTGCCAAATTGAAAATTTCAGAGAAGGTAGGAATGTGAAATATAATCACTTGATCCCAGATGGCATACATGATCCCATCCTTAAATCATCTAATAATAAAAAACTCAACACCTCCTGAAAGTGGTGCAAAGAACTATAAATCTGTGAAACACACTAAATACTCTAAAAATAACATAGTACCCTTTTCAAGATGTGGAATATATGGATTCATATTCTCTATGCTTATGTGGAATGAAATGATCATACAATGTGGTATGGAATCCTCACATAACATTCCCTGATTGAGACCAACATTGGTAACTACAAACCACGAGAGCTTATAAATATCATGTAGTATGTTGGAATCACTATTTACCCTCATCATTGGAGGAGTCTCCAAATACTGAAGGTTATATATGGTGGACACTATCTAGGATATAGTAGCCTATAGACCACCATCTTCCAATAAAGTATGATGTTTCTACTGATAAAACTCACACGTTAGATGATCCATCGTAGGTGTAACTCATGAACCACCCTTCATGGCAGAAATTATAAATAGTAATCTTTCAAGGACCTGAGTGTCAGTTTCCATATCTGATACAGAAGGAGGTACCTTAAGTGTCACACATAGAGGTAAGGCTAGTTGCTCAGGGCCCACCACTTCTGTAGAATAGTCGGTGTCACCCTCCTGGAACAAGATGTGATGAAATAATATAGGCATTGGTCTAAAAAATTCCAATCACACACCTAAAAATATGATTATGTAGATAGAAAATTTAACTATAAGAATATAAATATAATATTGGGTCAATACCCATGATATAATAACCCAAAATACCATATAAAATACTAGACACTTTTAAATACTAATGTAACAGTTATTTGGGTTTTAGTAGATGAAGGGTCAATAACACATTCCCTCATCATTTATAGTCAAACAATTCATTCATTTAATATTTAATTTCTAGGTTCACTCCATTAATTTTCATAAACATGAAAATTTGGGATAAGGACACTCAATCATTTCCTATTAGAATACATTTTTCACTTTTACAGATTTCATTTTTTATAACATATCAATTCTCATTTATAATGGATCTCCATTCCTAGTGAGTCAGGTCCCATATGCATTATCACTAAAAATGATACCCATTTGATTTTTAATCTAATAGATCGACTCTATAAATTACCAATTCTACCACATGAGGTCTCATAACTCATCTTTAATTGAAAAAAACCATTATTCAATCACAATTAAGATAAATTACATGCATGATAACACTAACAAAACATCACTTACCAATGAAATTCATATCAAGAAATAAAAAGAGTGAAATGAACCTATATGGAAAGGTAATAGGAATGACATGCCTATTCTAGGTGTGTATGATTATGCATATAATGATGGTCCTTACCCTTATATCATCAGGGCAAGGATGAAATGTAATGATCAATAAAATAAGTAATTAAGACCACCACATACCATGTGAGACTCCAAATGGATAAATGGTATCAACTGTTATTAGAAAAATAATATTATCTATAGTAATTTAGGAAACTCATCATTTAACCCACACATGGATTTTAATGCCCAATAATGTCTTATAGTCAGTTTGTATGAATTATCAATCTCCTAACTATTATCTTCAAATAGAAAAACAAAAAATAATTCAATTATTAACAATTTGTGATATCTTAAACCCAGATTCCACTGAATGTTACCCAAGATCATTTGTCCACATGGCCTCAAGCACATCTCCCTAAATTCCAAAGGCTTTTGACTAGCTAAGTGGACCTAGGGGGAGTTTGTTTGTAGACTATACCCTTGTTACGAGAGTCTATCATAGAGGATAACATATAATAACAGGGAAATCTGTAGTGGAATCTATATAAATAAGTTTTTGGAACAACACAAAGTGAAAATATTAGTTATAAATAATCAAACTATAAAACAGCTTAAAAAAATAACTAATAATCATATAGAAAATATGATGATAATATAACATGTATTCAAATAATATAGAAAACATGGATATAAGTAAAATAAAAACATTCAATATAAAATTTGTAGAATGGAATAAGAAAAGTATCCCGTGTATCCTAAGATCCATCTTGGTCATATGCTACCTATTCCATCCTAATATAGTACTAAATCAAGTGTATGGGGTTTTATTATATCCATTGTATACACTGATATACATATAGTCTTCCAAGGTACCAATGTCAGCCCAAATATGGTGTGATATTAACCTCAATATCCAACCACCAGTGGTTTCTATAAAATAATGTCTGTGTAATATAAAATTATGGTGTGAATGAATTAATATATAAATGTAAAGTAGTATCATTATTTTAATAACCGGGTACCTGATTCAGCCCTCATCTAGTGTCTAAACATGTAACTATTTCATTTATTAATTATGTTCTTATTGATGTAATTAAGTCATCCTAGGCATAGACCGCATTGACATCACCTTGTGATTGCGATTGTGAATGTTCCATGATGTTAGAAGGAAATCATTAATGTAATTATTAATGAATGGGTTTAAATGTATCACCATAGGAAACCAAGACCTCATGGGTCTCCAATATAGTAGTAACTACATCTTGGAAAATTTTTAAGAGTGTAATCCAAGGTAAATTATGTAAGGAATTCCACAATAGGGTGATATAACTATTTCCAAGGAATAAAACAATGTAAAATGGGATAAGTTATGGATATCCCTAATGATGTAAACATGTCACCTTGTTTCCATAGAAACCATGATAGATATAGGGAGTCTATCCAAGGAATCAAGTAATAGTAAAACAATGAACCTTTACTGTCATATTGGGCATATACTGATACATGAGGATCGAGTTACATAGTGGTTCACCCCAAAGGAACCCAGCATACTTGAATCAAAATGGAGTCTAAAAGTTCCCAAGGAACACCCTTAAGAATATAGAATCTCTCTCCAGTTTTACTACCCCTATAATAATGTCAATGTCCATATGTATATAATTAAGAACCTAAAATTTAATTACATTAATTAATTTGAGAAACTTATACTTAAGATATTTAATATATAATAAGGTTCTAATCATTTTATTTTGTTAGTTTGAATGATCCAATTGACCATTAAACAATTAAACTAATCCATTTAAATCATATTAATTTAATATGGTTCACCTCTCTACCTTCCCATAGACATGGAAATAGGTGCTATAGAAGCTCAAACCAGATATTAAATTAAAAACCCTTTGGAAATAACATATAAACAAACAATAAAGATTCCAATTTACCATTTAATATTAATTAATCAATTTCAAGCACTTACCTTTGGAGTCTCAATTGAGAATCAATCACGACACTAGACATTACAAATTCAATAGAAAATTATTTTATTGAAGGATTTATGTTATGAGGTTCAATATGAAGGACACCTGAATAGTGGCTCAATTGTGTCAAAACATAATAAAATGATATAGAACATCACCATACATGGGTTGGATAATGATGTATACATAACCACCAAAAATGAACAACACATTTGACAAGGGTATTATAATGCGTTCATAACGACATTAAGAAAAGAATATTAATTCCATAGATGTCCCTCAATGAAATCTATATGAGAATAATGAAATTTATAAAATGACAAAAATTGTGGGAAGAGTGATATGACACCTATCTTAGGCTCGCATGACTATCTTCATCCAATATCATCCTCTGATTTGTCTAGGATAGTAGTAGATCTAATGAATATATTAACTCCCTGAAATTGGGGCTTATGAGAATGTATCTAAATATCATCATTGATAAGAATAAGTGCGAAATAAGATTAAAAACAATTAGAGAATGAATTGGTGTGAATATAATAGGAAGAACAATGGTAGACTTGGAGTTCATAGAGAGGTTCAATATCAAAAGATAGATTAGTCTTGAATGTCGCATCAAAATGTATAATAGAGGGTATCATGTCCACTTGAAATCCAAAAGATAATAGTGGTCGAATTAAAATATGACCCAAGGGAAAACCTATCATTTAACTCACAATTAACCCTTGAAATGTTTTTACCTCATTGTTAGGGAAAAAAAGCACAAATCATGCAAGAGAAGATGTAGGAAGGGGCACATGCATGGTCAGTCCACACAGTTACAGAAACTATGCTCCAAGTATGCGAAATGCCCCTATAATATATATTCAACTTTTTTATCATGGTCATGTGACCCATGTTTTATGGTTAAGGAATAATTCTCACCTGTTAAAAACCATTGTTCATCCCCACATGGTTTAAAATAATTATGTGTCCTACATTGCACAGTTTATTCTAACTATGTGACATTCCATTTTCTCATAATAATCGATGTTTAGGGATAAAAACAATCCTTAGATACCCTCAAGACCTTAAATAACCCTTTAGTCATCGATTTGAGGTCCTAAATAAAAAATAAGAAGAAAATTGTAATGGTCCATAACTATGTAAAAACCACTTTCTTATACCCCCCAATGATTTCCCCCGTGAATGAAAAATCATTTGTGAGTTGTGAAGGAATCTTCCTTCCCCAATGAATAAAATAATTTGTAGGCCCGGGCATTCTTCCTAGGAACCAGAAAATATAGGCCACAAAACCCACCACAACTAAATAACATTTTAGTCAGTTGCATTGATCCTCTATGAAAGGGATAGGGGGAGTAGAGGAGAGGACCAAGGAAAATAGTTGAGGGATTGTTTCAAAGAAATAATTCACTTCTGTAAAATCACACCACCATCTTCATATGAAAAATCTTTCACAGATTCTATCCCACAAACCATATATTTATGACACATTATGGATCCCTTGGTCATTTTATATATGTAGCATGACTAATCCCACCCACATAGAAAAGTAAATTTCTTTGTGGAATCCCATTGTGGATTCTTCTTCACGAGTTGGCTTTTGTGGATTCTCCTTCATAGACACCCTTAGAGTCACACTTTTTAAAAATTAACTATAGGAATGTATTCATAAAAATCCCTTTGGGGCCCCCTTTGTAGATGGTCTTTTAAAGCCATCTGTTTCGCAGATGGTCCTATGCAGCCAACTCCTTTATGGATGGTCCTATGTGGCCAGATCATTCAAGGATGGTACTATGTTAACAAATACTATGTGTCTATTTTTCAATACCAATGGGACATCTCCCTCGTGCCCATGGTCATGATTACTACCTGGTTGTGTTCCCAATATTCTATCATGGCTCCTTTACTACCGGCAGTGAACACCATGAAAAAAAGGAAGTCACACTATGATGTTTTTGTGCCTGGAAAATGAAATTTCGTGATACCGCTTATATTCCTCTAACATCCTCCCAAATAATACCACAAGATGAAACATTCTTCATGCGCTTCCAGAAATCCCATCACCTTACTCCTTTTTCTATGTTGATCCAAAAAGGATAACTCTTACATTAGTCTTACACCAGTCATTTCTAGGAATCTTCCACTTAGTCATTCTGAGAACATGTCATTAAACTGCAATGAAATATTACTCACAAAAAGATTTTAAACTGAAAAGAACCATTACATATTTGAAACACAACATTAAATTTTGTTGGCGTCATACCCACAACATGAAATTAAGTTTTGCTACTATCATTTATGTAATTTTACATTAAACCTTATTGTCATCATCCATTCAACATGATGTAAAACTTCACAACCATCATCCCCACAACATGATGTTAATTTTCTGTTCAATCATATCAGCATCAAGACATTAAATTATTCATCAATCATCCTGGATATTTGAATTTAAACAGTAGTATTTCATATATGAAAAAAATTGGATGACTCATGTGACATACATCATATTCCATATGCATAAATCATAAGATTCTACATGAAATGATCTTGAGATTACTGAAAAAATTAAAATGTGAATCCTCATTAGAGAAAATCCCTACTAGTCCAGGGCATCCATACTGCATTATGACCCTGTACTTTTTTACAGGAGGTGACACTCTTTATCCTCTTCTCTACCCAAGGACATAGAGGGATGTGTCACCTAATGTAACTATCCTACATACTATAATAAAAGAGAAGCCATGAACATCCAATTCCTTCTATCTCTCTCTCTCTCTCACCATTTTGGACCTATAATCTGTCCACTAGCTGGAAAAGGTGTATTTTGTGATTTTTAAATCTACTACCTTCAATTGTTTCTTACACTATGCATTACTCACATTGGATTAGCGGAAAGTGGAGATCATGACACCTGCCTGATTCCAAGCACCAGATGAGAAACTTATATGGAATAATCCCGAATATTGTTAAAAAGGAATCCTTCTAAGTGTAATCCCTAATAATTGAACTCCAAATAGGCCTCCTATATAGTATAATACCTATTGACTAAATGATCCTCCAATATTGTTTAATTCTCAAAACTTACAAATCTATGGGGAATTTGATTCCCAACTGACTATGATACGTATAAATCCACCCTGTTGTCCAAAAAAACCAAAATTCACAATAATTTTCTCTTGGATAGATTCTTATTAGGGAAATATCAACCAGGGATACCAAATATATTCCAAGTACCTTAGGCCTCAACGATGTAACTCTGACACCAAAAATTGGTTAGTTAACTTTCTCCTGGATTTCCTTTTTGGATGATTCTAATCTTTATGTTTGGGTCCTTTTTACATGACCATAAAAGGTAATGTGCCCAATTAAGTGGAACCGAACTATGTTGGTTATTATTACATTCTCAATGATACCAAGAAAGACCATCATATTTTTTCAATATCAATATCAAAACCAATCCCGTATTCGTGGATGAAAATATAATCTAGAGATCCCATATGGATTAAAACTAGAATCATCTGAATGAACTCCAAAAGAATCCATAATCTATCCATAATAGGGTACCGTTAATGTAATTCCTCATATATATAAAAATATCCCTATTAATTGAGAATATTGGGCATATAGAAAAGATTATGGACCGATTCTTATTCATAATGGATCGTTAATTCAGGGTGATCTATGTATACATACTAGGGAATGGAAAAAAAATCATGAACATATCTATTACTATTAAGAGAGCCCCAAATTGGTAATTGACCCCTCAAAATGGGTTTGAATTACCTGACATCACATCCTCTTGACCAATGTAAGTTCTTAAGTGTCCTTAGACAATTTAACCAATGAACTTCTACGTTTTGGATAGTATGTCAATGAGTCATCATTGATATGAGATTCATGGGTCATTTTTTTCTCCAAAAACTGAACTCTTTTGAGACAATTTGAATATGATGTGCCAGATGTGATTGATTGGGCATTATATAAACCCCAACAATTATCTTCCATGTTCTATGAATCTTTTTTCAGAAATAACCATTTAATACTTTTTTTAAAATGGGGGATAATGATTTTAATTTTATAAAACTTACTAGAAATATATCTTATTGGTAAAACATAAAATAAAAAAATTAAATAATCTATTACACACTTTAATTAATATAATATAATAACAGAAAACCATACTTTTAATGTGATGAAATTAAATCACTATAATACTGAATGAATTATCATTCATAGTGAATTCACAAAAAAGTATGAACAATACCTTTTAAAGACAAAAAAACCCAAAAACTAAGTAAAAAATCACCCCTGAACCTTAATGTTATGCCAACCATCCACTAGTTGTTTTAGGAAAATGAATTGATCAAAAATCCGAGAATGGTTGAAAAAGTGGAAGGATTAGAAATTGTTGACATTCCTCAAGGAATACAAAAGAAATATAGAGAATGAAGATAGTAATTGAATAGTGAGGATGGGAAGGGTTCCATGTTTAAACACTATAAGAAGATAGATTGGTAGTAGATGAGATAAGGGTTATGGAAACATTTTAATTGAACCAACGAAAAAATTTAGAACAAAAATTTTAAGAAAAGTTAGATTGCATGATATGGACACATGGTCTGAAAAACCTTGTTTACAAAAAGAAAAATCATGAGAATAATGGAACAATATTAGGCGTGTCACACCATTTCCCATAAACATGAACAATCAATGAAACAAATATCCATTTTGTTAAATTTACCTGCATAGATCCCCTAAGGATCACAAGGGTTCTCTTATGTAATGTGATGGCAGTGTTTACGAAATAGTGTAAATTAAAAATGAACTAAAATCATCCTTTATATAAGGGTTATCAATACACATGTGTGGGTTATCCCTAATGTTTTCTATATCTTTACTCCATGAACTATGAACCTCATGAATCCCTAACAATTTTATTATATACAATGGAAAATAACCATGTACTGGCCTTATATACATCAGGATAAAGAGAAAAAATTTCATAAAAAATGAAATTCATGAACGTTAATATTGAATATATAAATCAATAGAAAATTATTTAATTAAATAAATAAATAGAAATATAGGGTGATATAAGTGACCCTCATAGCCCAACCACCATATCTCTTAGATTATATAAAATGATTTGATCATCAATTCCACCATGTCACCCATGTATTAAAAAACTAAAAGTTATAATGATTCATAACCACCTTCCTTATTGATTAATTTTAATTAATATGTAGGATTTCATGTTATAATTCTCTATATTATTACAACGATATCATGAGTTGTATCCCATATATCTAGGGAATATCTATTCAGTCAACCATAAACCATACCACTTGTTTATGATAGTCACATCCATTTCCTGAAGTACAATTCGTGATTTGAACTTATATATATACATCTCCAATATAATAGAGATGAATGGAAAAACCACATGAACTCAAATCATAAATGTATCATTCTCATCAATGAAATAATAAACATAGGAATCCAACCATTAGAAGAATTCATATACTTGAGTTAAACCCTCTCTCATTGTATTCCCTCATAATCCACTACATATTTATATATATAATAGCAAAAAAATTCTATCCATCAACTCTCATTCATGACTAAAAAATATCATATGTCATATATGAGATTTAAAGGGATCCCTATCATTCTCTATGTACATATCATATGTCCTAGACACATACCCCAAACCATATCCCAAACTTCAGTTTCACATAACTTGTTAAATGTTAAATGCAATCAAATCCATCAATGGGATCCCATCAATATATAATCTTTCAATAAACATACTACCATAGTAGGGTATTTTTCAAAATATCATTTTGAATATAAATATTATTACTCTCTAATAATATGTATAAGTAAAATCATGATAATGATGGTATGATTAATTATATCTACATTAATAAATTATAATAGAAGAAGGATTAGTTTATATTTCTTTACTGTCATAAGAAATTATTTTTCATTATTCACAAACAAATTCCCAATCCCATACATGCATGAAAATTTAATGTTATTCAATGTTTTAATAATGATTCATATATAGAAAAATAATTTCTCCTAGAATCAATTGTAAAATAGAAATTCATTAACCTAGAAAACTATAGATGAAAAAGAAAATATTTTTAATAGTAATAGAAAAAATAAAGCAGATAAAAATGAATTCCATTAAACATTGACTTTATTCAAAACATTTCCTTTTAATGAAATTATATATCTTCTGATAAATTTCTCAACTAGTATTATCTCTATAAAAAAAATTAAATAGTAAAAAACCTAAAAAATATCATATACATCATTATAATTACCCATAAATATTTTATCTCAAGTAGTAATTATGATGGTTTTTCGGTAGCCACAAGAGAAACCATCATTACTCTAGATAATGATTGCTACAAAAAATGTTATGATAAAAAGATTCGTGAGACTCTATCCAATTTATGATAATAGGAAATTAAATGAATTTCACTAAAAAATACATAATGGATCAATCATATCAGATAACATGTAATTAATTTCATCTATATTAACTCTTTAAAAAATATAATTTACCTCTATAAAATACGAAAATATTTAACATAATACATTAATACATACCATCCAATATCACTCAATAGAAAATCAACCACCATATAAAACATAAAAAATCGAATGAAACCAATTATTATCCACACCTTAACCTTAGAAATTGTAACGCCCCGACCCCAGTTACCCAGAGTCGGTGCATTATTACATAACATTGGCATGATCACAAGAAAGATCAAATCTCGAAAGACCGATTGGTTTATTAGCCTTGGAAACACTAGATATATTCATAAGTTTTACATTACATAATAAAATGAAAAACTACTACAACAACATAATGTTTCCACAGTCCACACTATAATCCCCTCATAATATCCCTGCAGGTCATTCATAACTTACATCTTCACTTCCTGGGAAAAATAAAACATAGAAAAGGGGTGATCTCAAATGCCCAGTAAGGATAACAATATAGCGGAAACTTTCATCAATAAGAATAAACATTTAAGGAAATGTATAACTAAAACAAAAGCCTTTTAAACATGAACTTTCAACATGGTATGGAAGAAATAAAATGAAATAATTCCATTTAATTATTCACATGGATATTCTACTAATCGAATAATCACATGGAAAAATCAATAACCACTTTCATAATGTTGGAATGCATAATGCCAGACTATCATAACCACATAGCCAAGGCCTCGTGCCAAGACTACAAATAAGATTTTGTCAAGGACTTGTGCCAAGACACTAGTTTGTCTCATGAGACCTACTGATGCATCGAGGAGCTATAGCGGGCTCCACCCGTCACTTATTAAGTCCAATGCATTCCCATATGAAAAGGTTTAAACATAACATAAACATTCGTATTAAAACTAGCATACGAAATGTCAATAATTTCACCATAAACTATGAATGGTATAAAAATAGAACATCCATAGTCAAACATATCACAAAAACTTCAATACAATATAGAAGTTTTGTATCATAATAAATCAACTTTAAATAATCCTAAAATCCATCAAAGGATGTTGACGTAGATGAAATCAATTTTTTTTAAAGAAATATCTCCTTTTATTTTGAAATCATTTAAGATCCATATAAAATAAAACATTTTCTTTGAAAATATTCTTATAAGCTTGTAAGTGATGTTTTGAAGATTTTATAACGGTGGAAATTAGCCGCACCCGCCGTATAAGTTTAAAAAAACGTTCTTACCTTAATTCTGTCGAAAAGGTTAAAAATGACCTTGTTTTGAAAACGACGGACAGATTCCTTTATAAACCTCTTATAAAAAGTCAAACAAGGGTATAAATGACTTTAACCCATATTCTTGTAAATAATAAAAATGTTTTGAAATACATTTTGAATAAACATGGATGTGGATGATAAAGAGATCCCAGTAGATTATTACAAATAAACAACCTCGGATAATGAAGAGATTGTGAAATAACCCTTACCTTGTACTTTTCCTTGGTTGGGGTAGGTTAACCTCCTTTATAATGGTGAAATAATTGTTATTAAATTATACAAGAATCATATATATTAATATGATATCATATATGATCTTTTAACGTTGATTTGTTAATAATATCTTAGAATTATCGTCGTTTCGGGTGTTAACTTACTTGTTTTCTTTTATATGTTTTGTTACGTAAGACATGTTTGTAAAGGATAGGTTGTATATTATTCATATCCATAATGATATCAAGTCCTTAAACATCATTTTTAAATCATCAAATGATAATTATACTTGAATGGATACGATGGAGAATGAATCTCATCGCGTTCGTGGAGACGGTAGTCCGTACGTACGCACGAGCGACAATATCATTCTTTTGATATTAAAATAATATATAAATGGATGGTATATCATATATACAGAATCATTAACATGTTATATTTATTATTTACATGAGTTACACATCATTATTATACCCATCCAAATAATATTATATTGAATAACAATTACACCACGACGTGGAGACGGTAAGCCGTACGTACGCACGTATGGTGAAATGTTATTCAAAGGGTGGATAGAATACTGAATATGGTTGTACCATAATTATAATAACATCACAGTATATGTGAGATACTGGAGTTATTATTTTAGAATGGTAAGAACAAAGGAAGAAGAAGTGGAAGAAGAAATGAACTTAGAAAAGGGTGGTGAAATCATTACCTCTTCTTCGGGTTCTTCCTTTTGATTTGATCAAAAGGGCTCCTTAGGTTGGCTTTCTGATCAAACTAAGGCCTCTAGGTTGTAGTGAGGGATGTTGGGAGAGTATTTGGGCAGTGTTTGGCCGAACCAAAAGGCTTTGAAGGTGTGAAGAAATGAGAAGGAGGAGTGCCCTTTTATAAGAGGGGTGAGGGGCACCTTTGGAAAAGCTAGAAATATTAATTTATAATAAATTCATATTCGGTTTCTAATGGCTCCAAAGTTGATTATGCAAAGGTTAAGGTGGGTATAGGTCGAAAACCACTCAACCAATAGAATTTAGACAGGTTTGGGTACGTATATTAACCTTATCTTTAAGTATTAACTCTAAGTTAATTAGTTTCACTTTTACAATGTCTCTTTGTATTTTTATATAATATGGTTACTAAACTTACTATATACATCCAAGAGACCCCCAAGTGGTCCATTAATGATGAAACTATCATTATATAAGTCTCTTGGCCGAACCTTAGATTTTTAGGAATTTAATATCAATTAATAATATAATATTTGTTTTAAGAACTCTTTTATTTCAATTTTGACACTATTCAATAGTTGATTTTTTTGAAACTCATAACAGATTGATTACTTCGAACAAAGTAAATTAAATCAATCCTAATATATCATTTTTCCAATAAAATTAGTTTAATTCATTAAAAGTTTCATATTATATTTTTTTGGGTATTTATAATATCAATTATTTTAATTTTTCACTATTATAGTAATTACTGCATCATCATTGTGTCATAAATAAAATAAATTATTTAATGTCTAAAAATTATAAATAAACTATCATTATGTAGGAAATCTTTTTATCTTTCTAATTAATATTTATAATCTTAATTCAAACTTATATAACCCTATGTAACAATTGTTTTTCTAAAAGATATATGCTTGTGTCATTTTTGTATTCATTTTGACTTAATTAAAATAAAGTGTCATTATCACTTACAAGTGGATCCATGGGGTCCCAAAATCGTCCCAAAGATGCCCATGGTCGACCATGTATCAACCAATAGGGTTAAGACACGTTTTAGGGTAATTTAGTATTATTATAATATTAATTTTTAACCCTTATTTACCGGATTTACCCTTAACCATGGTAAATAAAATATTTACCGCAGTAATTATTCAAAATGTCTAAAAATAAAAGTTACCTATTTACACAATTTGAACATCCCGATTCCAAATATGGAATCCATTTTTCTAAATTCGAAACACAGAAGTGGCAGAAATTAATTTAAAATTAATTCCCGCTGTCAAAACAAAAAGCGTGTTTTTAAGAGATAATAACTATCAAAAGATTGACACTTGTTTATGTTCGGTTTAATTGTAAAATTATGTCTAATGACCAACATTATATTAAATGGTAAAAATATATTCTAAATATACTTTAAAACCACTCAAATTCACAATTTATCACTATTAATTATTTTGATTAAAAAAGTTGCTTTTAATTAAAATTTAGTAATTTTCACTATTCATCAAAATATGAAAGTTATCCGAAAAGTACCAAAATTTCACCTTAGGCTAAATTTGATATTCCGAATCCAAAAATGAAGTCAATTTTAAAATATAAAATATATATAACTTCAAAAAGTAGGTATTACTATTCATAACAGCTAGTTTGATTGGTTACGGTGTGTTAGAACTCAGTGTTGTGTACAACACACGCTAGCGTACCGTGGAAGCTTGGGATATTTCATTTTAAATTTTTGATGTCCCCATTTAGTCAAAAAGTTTAAAATATAGTATCTAAAAAGGGTTCACTATTAAAATTTGGTAAAAGTGCAATACTGAAAATGAATTTGTTCTTACATTATGTCTAAGAAACTCATAATATGAATTCTAAAATTATAAGGATTATATAACGTTTAAAATTTAGTTAACACTATTCATAACCTCTTTTGAATGGATTTTTTTTAAGTCATGGTGTGATTGAACTCGGTGTTGCGTTTAGTGCATGTTATTGAATTATTTTGAAGAAATAACACACTATGAAATCTTGGGGTGTTACATTCTCCCCTCCTTCAATAAATTGCGTCCTCGCAATTTGAAATTGTTCTTCGAAAATAAAAGGTTCAAAATAAAAAATATCTTTATGGGAAAACCCACATCGGAAATTGGGTTAGTAAAATTTATTCTTAATATGAGGAAAAGAGAAATGAAAGGGTCACCACCAAATTATGATCTCGATTAGGAGAACATTGGTGGCAATTAGAGACATATAATTGGAGGAAAAACGTAAATATTTATAGGTAGTGATTGAGGTCATCAATCACAAACAAGTATAAATTTTAGGTCCTTAAAATCATCAATCTATGATGATTTGAAATACCATCGGTTCAACAAAACATAGGGTATTGGGATAACACATTTTTGATGTTTCAAAATATCTTAGTTGAAATCCCACATCGAAAAATTAATTAATGAGGCCTCTATTTTAAATAAAGAGTGGAAAGTATGAAGATTACCGAAAATAACACATACTAGGGTTCCATGTAAGAAAATATGGATATGGAAGAAAAATCTAGCCATCAATTATCTGATGGAGAGTGGTAGAGAACATGGCTATGAAAAGGCCAACAATCCCAAAGCCATAAATTAGTGATGATTTAAGGTACCATCTAGGACAACATTTTTGTTCTAAGTTCCTTTTATTAATGATGAGGAATTTATTTATGAGATTGGCTAAGATCATAAGGAGATATAATTAGTTTATAATTAGAGTTTTATCCAATAATAAATTTCTACCAAAACTCATCATTCACTCGTAAAAAAAATTCTATTTATACTATTCATAGAGGGTTCCAAAATAAACGAATTTATAATTCATCTACCAGATCTTTTAAAAAACTACTTTATTTAATCCAGGACATCTCGTGGGATAGTGGTAGGTGATACACCCTTGTCGCCCTTTGGTTGCGGGTTCAAGTCTTGCAGCCTTGCCGGACGCGACGGGTTGCCGCCCGACCTCCGGGTTGTCCTTTTATGGCAATCCAAAATAATCCAAACTAGAACTATCCAAAATACTTCTGTCCAAACTCACAGTCCATCATTCATAAGGAAGGTAAACATAATATAGATCCTTTTTACCCCGTAATAGCATATGAATACCTTCATCATGTATTACCATATTCCTTATTGATTACATTCATGCTCCCTTATTCCATATAGAATGCTGGATATACTTCATTAATCCAAAAATGTTTTAAACCCCAACAATGATGGAATATACAAATCATTAATCAGTTCCAAGGTAGTCAAGAATATCCAATATAATTTATCCAAAACAATCACATATTATTCCAAAATCACTACCTCAGTATCAGAACTATATTATGGTTTATCATTCTCTCAACCATATATTTTCCAAAAATCTATCCTGCTATTGAGTCACTTTTCTTTGTTCCACACAATCTCAAGTCCTTAATGAAATAGTACTGCAGTACAATCCTTATATACTCCATAATTATTATAACAAGTACATTGTTGATACAACACTCAATTCAAATAATCAACATAAGAACTCTAATCATTCTTCTTCATCTGTGGTAGTATCATAACTTGATTATTATCCAATAGCATCATTTGTGGCATAGTCTGATGACTGGGACATAGGTTCGCGTAGTGTCCAAACTCCTTGCAAATGAAGCATTGTACATTTGAAACCATTTTCTTACCCTTGCAGTCATGTACTTTGTGCCCTTTTCCTCCACACTTATAACAAAATCCCATTCCTTTCAGGCAAGTTCCAGGGTGTTTCTTTCCACAGTTACCACATATGGGAAAATTCTTCTTTTCCCTCTTCCCTTTATCCATCTTTCTCTCTTCTATCCTTTTCTTCTCTTGCATCCCTTCAAAGCCATAGGACTCAGTAAACTCTTTACTTATCTTATCAAAACATGATATTATTTCTTCATATGATGATAATACATTGGAGACTATTTCTCTTATAAATTCTAGCTTAAGACCATGAAAGATATGATCCTTCCTTCTCTTTGGATCATGTGCATTTCTGGAGTTCTCATTCCTTCTAGTGGGCGCCATTTCTAAACAATGGCATAAACTAGATCAGTTTATGAATCAAAATACATAATCCCATACTTATAAAACACTTAACATAAATTGAACTATTTATGGATATAATCCATAATCATAAAAATGTTTTCTTTGAGGAAGTATATACTCATAAACCCTTCATAATGATTTGTAAAGAAAATGAGAATTATCCTAAGCATATCCCCCGGGAGTGTCGTAACCAAGAGTGCAGCAAGGCCCGTTGTCGTGCACCAGTTCCCGTTCGAGTCTAGCTCAAAGCGGTAATTTTGGGTTTTACCCCTAGGTACATTTGTGCCAGAGCCGCCTCTACCTGCTCGTATCCAGACAGGGATGTATTTCTCGGAAAACTCACAAAATCTCTACAATACCAAAATTCTAGGATGTTCTTCTATACTAATCCTCAAAGTTCATCTTAGGTATACATGCTCTAATCAGAGTTTATCTAAATCTAGCTTCCAAGGTTTGTACTAAACTTCCTCTGATACCAACTGTAACGCCCCGACCCCAGTTACCCAGAGTCGGTGCATTATTACATAACATTGGCATGATCACAAGAAAGATCAAATCTCGAAAGACCGATTGGTTTAGTAGCCTTGGAAACACTAGATATATTCATAAGTTTTACATTACATCATAAAATGAAAAACTACTACAACAACATAATGTTTCCACAGTCCACACTATAATCCCCTCATAATATCCCTGCAGGTCATTCATAACTTACATCTTCACTTCCTGGGAAAAATAAAACATAGAAAAGGGGTGAGCTCAAATGCCCAGTAAGGATAACAATATAGCGGAAACTTTCATCAATAAGAATAAACATTTAAGGCAATGTATAACTAAAACAAAAGCCTTTTAAACATGAACTTTCAACATGGTATGGCATAAATAAAATGAAATAATGCCATTTAATTATTCACATGGATATTCTACTAATCGAATAATCACATGCAAAAATCAATAACCACTTTCATAATGTTGGAATGGATAATGCCAGACTATCATAACCACATAGCCAAGGCCTCGTGCCAAGACTAAAAATAAGATTTTGTCAAGGCCTTGTTCCAAGACACTAGTTTGTCTCATGAGACCTACCGATGCATCGAGGATCTATAGCGGGCTCCACCCGTCACTTATTAAGTCCAATGCATTCCCATATGAAAAGGTTTAAACATAACATAAACATTCGTATTAAAACTAGTATACGAAATGTCAATAATTTCACCATAAAATATGAATGGTATAAAAATAGAACATCCATAGTCAAACATATCACAAAAACTTCATTACAATATAGAAGTTTTGTATCATAATAAATCAACTTCAAATAATCTTAAAATCCATCAAAGGATGTTGACGTAGATGAAATCAAATTTTTTTTTAAAGAAATATCTCCTTTTATTTTGAAATCATTTAAGATCCATATAAAATAAAAAATTTTCTTTGAAAATATTCTTATAAGCTTGTAAGGGAAGTTTTGAAGATTTTATAACAGTGGAAATTAGCCGCACCCGCCGTATAAGTTTAAAAAAAACGTTCTTACCTTAATTCTGTCGAAAAGGTTAAAAATGACCTTGTTTTGAAAACGACGGAAAGATTCCTTTATAAACCTCTTATAAAAAGTCAAACAAGGGTATAAATGACTTTAACCCATATTCTTGTAAATAATAAAAATGTTTTGAAATACATTTTGAAGAAACATGGATGTGGATGATAAAGAGATCCCAGTAGATTATTACAAATAAACAACCTCGGATAATGAAGAGATTGTGAAATAACCCTTACCTTGTACTTTTCCTTGGTTGGGGTAGGTTAACCTCCTGTATAATGGTGAAATAATTGTTATTAAATTATAAAAGAATCATATATATTAATATGATATCATATATGATCTTTTAACGTTGATTTGTTAATAATATCTTAGAATTATCGTCGTTTCAGGTGTTAACTTACTTGTTTTCTTTTATATGTTTTGTTACGTAAGACATGTTTGTAAAGGATAGGTTGTATATTATTAATATCCAGAATGATATCAAGTCCTTAAACATCATTTTTAAATCATCAAATGATAATTATACTTGAATGGATACGATGGAGAATGAATCTCATCGCGTTCGTGGAGACGGTAGTCCGTACGTACGCACGAGCGACAATATCATTCTTTTGATATTAAAATAATATATAAATGGATGGTATATCATATATACAGAATCATTAACATGTTATATTTATTATTTACATGAGTTACACATCATTATTATACCCATCCAAATAATATTATATTGAATAACAATTACACCACGACGTGGAGACGGTAAGCCGTACATACGCACGTATGGTGAAATGTTATTCAAAGGGTGGATAGAATACTGAATATGGTTGTACCATAATTATAATAACATCACAGTATATGTGAGATACTGGAGTTATTATTTTAGAATGGTAAGAACAAAGGAAGAAGAAGTGGAAGAAGAAATGAACTTAGAAAAGGGTGGTGAAATCATTACCTCTTCTTCAGGTTCTTCCTTTTGATTTGATCAAAAGGGCTCCTTAGGTTGGCTTTCTGATCAAACTAAGGCCTCTAGGTTGTAGTGAGGGATGTTGGGAGAGTATTTGGGCAGTGATGGGCCGAACCAAAAGGCTTTGATGGTGTGAAGAAATGAGAAGGAGGAGTGCCCTTTTATAAGAGGGGTGAGGGGCACCTTTGGAAAAGCTAGAAATATTAATTTATAATAAATTCATATTCGGTTTCTAATGGCTCAAAAGTTGATTATTCAAAGGTTAAGGTGGGTATAGGTCGAAAACCACTCAACCAATAGAATTTAGACAGGTTTGGGTACTTATATTAACCATATCTTTAAGTATTAACTCTAAGTTAATTAGTTTCACTTTTACAATGTCTCTTTGTATTTTTATATAATATGGTTACTAAACTTACTATATACATCCAAGAGACCCCCAAGTGGTCCATTAATGATGAAACTATCATGATATAAGTCTCTTGGCCGAACCTTAGATTTTTAGGAAATTAATATCAATTAATAATATAATATTTGTTTTAAGAACTCTTTTATTTCAATTTTGACACTATTCAATAGTTGATTTTTGTGAAACTCATAACAGATTTATTACTTCGAACAAAGTCAATTAAATCAATCCTAATATATCATATTATCCAATAAAATTAGTTTAATTCATTAAAAGTTTCATATTATATTTTTTTGGGTATTTATAATATCAATTGATTTAATTTTTCACTACTATAGTAATTACTGCATCATCATTTTGTCATAAATAAAATAAATTATTTAATGTATAAAAATTATAAATAAAATATCATTATGTAGGAAATCTTTTTAGCTTTCTAATGAATATTTATAATCTAAAATCAAACTTATATAACCCTATGTAACAATTGTTTTTCTAAAAGATATACGCTTGTGTCATTTTTGTATTCATATTGACTTAATTAAAATAAAGTGTCATTATCACTTACAAGTGGATCCATGGGGTCCCAAAATCGACCCAAAGATGCCCATGGTCGACCATGTATCACCCAATAGGGTTAAGACACGTTTTAGGGTAATTTAGTATTATTATAATATTATTTTTTAACCCTTATTTACCGGATTTACCCATAACCATGGTAAATAAAATATTTACCGCAGTAATTATTCAAAATGTCTAAAAATAAATGTTACCTATTTACACAATTTGAACATCCTGATTCCAAATATGGAATCCATTTTTCTAAATTCGAAACACAGAAGTGGCAGAAATTAATATAAAATTAATTCCTGCTGTCAAAACAAAAAGCGTGTTTTTAAGAGATAATAACTATCAAAAGATTGACACTTGTTTATGTTCGGTTTAATTGTAAAATTATGTCTAATGACCAAAATTATATTAAATGGTAAAAATATATTCTAAATATACTTTAAAACCACTCAAATTCACAATTTATCACTATTAATTATTTTGATTAAAAAAGTTGTTTTTAATTAAAATTTAGTAATTTTCACTATTCATCAAAATATGAAAGTTATCCGAAAAGTACCAAAATTTCACCTTAGGCTAAATTTGATATTCCGAATCCAAAAATGAAGTCCATTTTAAAATATAAAATATATATAACTTCAAAAAGTAGGTATTACTATTCATAACAGCTAGTTTGATTGGTTACGGTGTGTTAGAACTCAGTGTTGCGTACAACACACGCTAGCGTACCGTGGAAGCTTGGGATATTTCATTTTAAATTTTTGATGTCCCCATTTAGTCAAAAAGTTTAAAATATAGTATCTAAAAAGGGTTCACTATTAAAATTTGGTAAAAGTGCAATACTGAAAATGAATTTGTTCTTACATTATGTCTAAGAAACTCATAATATGAATTCTAAAATTATAAGGATTATATAATGTTTAAAATTTAGTTAACACTATTCATAACCTCTTTTGAATGGATTTTTTTTAAGTCATGGTGTGATTGAACTCGGTGTTGCGTTTAGTGCAAGTTATTGAATTATTTTGAAGAAATAACACACTATGAAATCTTGGGGTGTTACAGAAATATTTCCAAAACCCAACCTTGTTCTTCCCCAATTCTCATCAGTTATATAGTTTTTCCCTTATTCATATTATAGTAATAATTTCTCTATATACACCAATGTGTATGCATAGGTTATGAGAACAAAACCTAATAGGCCACCCTATAGGTGACTCCATAAAAAGCTTTATGTATGTGTGTGTGGTTGTCTATGTATAAATTTTCGTACAAACTTTTATATAAATTATAAAATATATGTGGTAAAAAACGAAATGTATTACACCTTTGAACAATCGGGTCATAAAGACTCCACATTTAATTTTATGAAACCCTTATTTGTCAAATATTAGTATGGAGTGTGAAAAAACCATCCACAAATATAATATCTATTCAATGAATCATTTAATAGAATCCAAATCAAATATCCCCAAATATAAAATTTGAGAATTCTTTCAACCATAATAAATCGATAAAATGAAACAATCATTTTGATGTGGGTCTAAAATCAAAATAATAATACATATCAAATTGATCTTTTTTCCCACACTCAAAAATCATTACTGATAAACCAAACTTCATTTTTCTTGGAAATTAACTAATACCTAAATAATAGCTTGGTTAGAAGAAAATTCATCTTCTATAAAATAATAATTTAGATAGGCATGGAATTCATCATGAATAGAGCATGGCCTTGAATGGAATAGTTTACAGTATATATAGATGAATACCTATAGTTGGAGTAGTGTAAAATGAAATATTAAATAATTATTAATCAGTAAAACATATATTCCATATATTTTAATCATCAGTTCTGTTATAACATATAACAAATATATTCAAACAGATAGGGTTTTCACTGTGTCTAATCTATATAAATCAACAAATAATTTACAATATAGCTTCTTTTTTATAATAGTGTCACCACTTATAGCCTTAATAAAAATAACATAACACTATACACCTTGGAAGTAACACCCATCATTGATCACATTATACCATTATTGGAATAATGTAATTGAAAAACTCATATCTTCAAAAAAAATACACTTTTGAGTTAAATATAACTCTAACCTCTATGTAATTTCCTAAAGTGGAACTATGTCAGAAAAATTTCCCATGGTTTTTCTAATAATCCACCCTTATTATGGATTAATCACCATTTAAAACTGCCTAGAATGGAAAATGTTTATGACTGTAAGATAAATCAATTGGTTTCCCCCTTTAGATAACTCAACACTCATTTGGATACACATGAAACATACTAAATTGTTCACTCGGGCCCATTTTTCTCACAAAAACATTACCTCATCCCATGGGCAGCCTCACTATTTCATTGAATACATCTCTCCAAGATAAAAAATTATAGGAATTCAATTCATAAGTTAACATAATCTAATGAAACAAATGGGCACAATGATAAACTTATTATATAGGGGAAACTTTCTAGGTCACTATATTTTCCATGTTTGTTCACATTTAGTTTCACATTACCACATTATCAACATTATCTCTCACTCGACTCAATATTATCCATTTATAACACTTTAATTTCACACAATACATTAAACCACATATAAATGAGGTAATTTGAATGACCACATTCCTTAAGTACTTATTTGATAACTTTTTATAAAATCTTTACTACATGTCCATTCTTATAATAACCACCTCCACATCCACGAGGACAGAAATACACTAATTAGATATATTAATTATGTGAAAATAACATATACTTAATTAACATAATTCCTAATTAATTAATTTAACTATTACATAATTTGTTAAATCTCACAAAGAAGTGTAATGTATTCTTAACAGTGTGAAAATATGTGTAATGAATCATTAACCTACATCAAAACCTATAACATTAAAAGTCCCTAATTTGATATTTTAATTCACCAATTAATTCTACCCTAAATCACTAAATCAAATAATAACACAGATAAGTATCATACGACTAGAGGAATAATGATAAACGGCTAATATTATACCTATCCTAGCCCCCAACACCTTTCTAAAAATTTCTGCATTTTGATGTGATCCCACTATGATTCAATAAAATACAAAAAAAACATTATTATAGACGTAGAAAATTAATGAAATTTATAATTTAATGAAATGGATTATAAAAAACATTTTATATTAATATAACCCACAAGAATATCATTATATCAAATATAAAACATGGGTATGATAATGAGTAAAAAGGGAGGAGTTCTTCCCTCTAAATATACAATAATAAATCTATCAAACAAGAAGGGTATTTATTAGAAAACATTGAGAAATTTCAAACATAAACCCACTAAATTTTCATTCATGTAGACATATAGATGTATATTTTAAAATAATAAGACATTTTATTCTAGGGGATTTTGTCCAACAACAATATTATACTCACAAAAACTATTGTGGACGACAATTGAGGTTGTGGTGTCTTCATAATACCACCCACTAGTTTCTCCTACTCATAATGAAAAAAATACTAAGATTTCCCATGAGCCCTAATGTGTAATGATATATGTATTTAGATAAAAAATTGATATTTAAAGAACCATAATTTTATTCAAAATAAAATGATTTAAATTCAACCCAAACACCAAAATATCTAGGTTTCAAACCCTCAAATTATTCCACCTTTTATGATGGTGTCAAACATTACAGATAACATGAGGTGGGTATATTTTTTTTTATTTTTTTATTTTTTTAATATAAATAAATAATTTTTATTAAAATTTCATTAATTATGGTATTATTATACCTATTCACATGATATATAAGTGGTTAGAGGAGGAAACTCTGAGGTATACATATATACTCACCCCATTATCTAATTCCACTTTCAAGGATAATTGAGTCAGTAGAGGTTCATTCTAAATGAATATATTTTTATTTTATGATAACCTAATTTGAATTAAGGTTAGTCCAATGAAAATGTTATCCTCTTTATGTTATTTATTCATTTCTAGTTAAGTATATTGAAATTACTCATTCATACATTTAGTATTGAAATATGGACATTGGAGTATTTGTTTACGTGAAATAGTGTTATTTTAATTTAAAATAAGGTAAATTTCATCATAATTTGTAATATGTATCATAATAATAATTCATCAACCCATGGACTACTAGATTTGGGCTTGAGGAGTCCCACCTGATCTCATCAGTGGATCTAGAGAATTTAAAATTGTTTTGAGATATGAACATACCATATACAAAAGGTTTATTATGATCAAATGTTAATATAGACAGACCTTAAATGATATGATTATTTATTTCATTTATTATTTATTTTCATAAAAATTTGACATGAACATGTAAGACTTTCTACATCACAATGTTTCCATTAGGAAATTTATTACATGTACCCATACAATAAACTTGTAAAGAGATTATATTTTCTAGAATAAAATTAAATAATGGTGATATTTGGGTTCCTAAAACAATAAAAGGAACTATCCACATATAACACATTTTATCTAATTATCCAAAAATTTCTTTCATGAAATTAGGTATTATATTTTCATTCACTTATTTTAAATAATGAGAAATTTTTTTTAATCTTAATACTTCACTAATTAGTGTACCCAAATCATAAACCAAATATGAAAACATTATTTTTCTTTAAAACAATAGTAAATCTATTGAAATGATACTTTAATTACTAAACAATACTAAATATGTATCCCATATCCTTATTAAAGTATTAATAATTCTTTTATTTATTATAAAATGTATCACTAAATATCATGTCATGTGGGGTGATATAATCTGTAACAATATATATAATATTACCATTTTTTGATATATGTGTTACAGGACATTAGGAAATGAAACTTCTTGTGACTTAAGATTATGAATTGGTAATAAATATATTTTATCATAAGGTATTTTGACATATCATCCATATTTTCATTAGTTAATTATGTATTTGGGTAGTGTTAAACTAAATTAATAAATTTTTAAATAATTTTTATCATTTACGTATATTTTCAAAATATTTTAAAAAATGTGAACAAAAATACTTTATAAAGTATAGTGAGTTTTAAAAGTATCAAAATTTAAATATTTATTTATTTTAATGGAAGGATTAGAATGAAGAACCAAATATATTAATTATTTTTAAATATTCAGTGGTTAAACTCATTCCTTCAGCTAAAATCCCCAACACCATTTACATTATGATGTACAAGCATGTTAGGGTGGTTATTAATGTTTTTTATATTTTAAAATGACTCATATTGATATTTAATTACATGTTGAGGAAATAAATATATTATTATTTGAGAGTGATTATCATCAATTGAACAGAGTATGTGGTTTTGGTCTACAATGATGTGGTGAACATGTTTTTTATATTTATTAATCATATTATTCTAATACACTTCTAAATTTTATTAACTTTTGAATTTATTTTACATAAAAATAGATTAAGACACATTATATTTCCTTAAAACACATTATTGATTGCAAGTAAACACTTACTTTTGTTAGAATTAATTTCATTACAAAAACTAGAAATTTATAATGAAAATACTATTAAAGGAAATGATATAGTGATATCATTTGTTTTGATATAAAATGGAATAAAAATATTATTTGGATTTATTGTTTTGAATTGAAATATTGGATATTAATATTTCCGATATGTATCATAAAAATAGATCTATGTATGACTTTTATGATTCTATGAAATCACATGTGGTGAAATAATGTAATACAATATTTTTAGGATATCACAAGTAATGATATAGTGATATCAATATCTGAAATATATAAAACATCAAACAAAATCATATTTTTGTTATACTATAATAATAACTCAACATATCATAAAAATTTTTATGTGGAGTATAAATTTACTCAATATAGTGATATGGTGATATGTGGTATAATTGTATTCTATATAATTGTAGTTATAAATTATATAATAATACATTTTTAAAATAACATTTATTTTCAATATAATAACAAATGGTATATGGTATATATAAAAATTGGATATATGTTTTATGAAAAATAATTATTTAATAATCCATGAATAAATGAAGTTTTTGTAGCCTAAATTCAAACAAATAAATTTTTTAGATAGATGATTATATATCTAGATTTGATTTGAAAATGGTAAATCTTTTCTTACCATATGATCTTTATATATTATAAAATAAATGTATTATATTATGTTAGGTTTTCATAGAAAATAAGATATGAAAATATTATTTTAAAATAATTTTATATAATATAAATTTTTTATAGTTCCTCTCAATCATGAAATAATTAAATATTAATTTTTAAAATGTTCAACATAAAAGAGATATGATAAAATCTATTTACTATATAGTATATATAATTATATTAATTGAAACCTAAATCACTTATATTAATTTTATATAAATTATGAAAAAACATTATTTTATGATTAAAAATAATTATTTAGATAGACACATCATTTCATCATAAGGAACAAATTACCATCGTTATGAAATTAGTGTCTCAATATTTACAATTAAAAATTCTACTAATTAATAAATCAAGAACAATATCAATGACATAATAGAAAACTCTATAATAGGAATTATAATAAAAAATTTAAATAAGAATTATTTTAAGATTTTTATGATATATCTTGAAAATGGTTTACAATGGGTCCCCATTATAAGGATTTTTATTTTAAGGGGGGCCTTTATAAATCACTATTTATAGTAAATCCATTGATCCTTATATTTTTGGTTCGTCACTGGTGTTGGTAATTACATTATATGGTAGAATTAATTACAATTATTTCCCTGTTTTATGTTTATGTTATTTAATTTGTGGTAATATACACCTTTCAGAATAATTATTATATTTTTTTTATATTTCATGATTCATGAAATATATTTTATTTAATTTTTTATTTTTCATGAAATTAATTTACATGAACGGTTTATATTATGATTTTTTTTATTTGGGTATTTAAATTTTCAATATATATATGTATGTGTGCGTGCATGTGTTGTACTATTGATAATATGACATTCATAAACTGTATAATTAAAGATTTAATTTAATGCATTAAAAAACTTTTTGTTTCCAAAAAATCCAACATAGGGTTTTTTTATTAAAATAAATTTGTATTTAACATAACATTGTTACTTTAAATAATTCCTATTTAACAATATATGGAATGTGAGCTTTTATGGTGGAATTAATACTAGCCCGAGGTAATTTGGTCTAATAATAAAAGTGATTCTTTTTCAGTTTCTGCAAGAGGAATGCTTTCTATTTGTACTTTTTCAATCTTATGTTTTTAATTTTATACATTAAACGTTTTCTATGTTGTGTTTCTATATAATTCATACGGGTATTGTAACACCCAGAGATTTTATGAAAAATATTCTTTTAATATAATTGATGTCTTGTGTTGTATGCTACAACAAGATTACCTTGCGCTACACGCAACACCGTATGAGCTTTCCGTATACACAACAGTATTTTTGGATCATGTTACACACAATTTTGGTAGTAGTTATTCTATGAAACATTGAGTGTATATATATAAATATATATATATTCAATGTATAAATGAAATATTGTTGGATTATGTTATACGAAACAATGGAGGAGTCTTGCACAACACACAACCCTGACTTGGCTTGCATTACACGCAATCACGACTTTCCTCGATAGATTGTGTTGTAGGCAATAACAGGTTTCACTAAACAATGGTATATGGTTATAATATTATTATGAACTAGCCTTTATGAATAGTATCAACTACATTTTGAATTTTATAACATTATTATTCTTCTTACACATTTTCTAGAACATAGTATGAGAACAAAATCAATTTTTCGAGTAAAATAAGTATTTTTTAAAAAATGTAGTTTTTCCGCCTTTTGATGGTGCACCCACCTGAAATATTGTTTTTGACATGTCTATAAGTTCGATTTGAAAAAATAAAATTCTTCTTTGGAATCAGGGTATAAAAATTTACTTCGGATAAAATTTTCATATTATTCTGATAACTTTTATATTTTAATGAATAGTAAAAACACGCTATATTTTAATTAAAAATAACTTTTTTCATCGCAATAATTTATATGGTTAGATTATTTTTTTTAATTGGGCTTAAGTTGAAATTAGAATATATTTTTTCCATTTAATCCAATGCTGGTCATTGGAATTATTTTCACATTGAAATTGGATATAAACAAGTATCAATCTTTTGATAGTTATTGTTTCTTAAAAACACGCGATTTGTTTTGATGACGGGAATTAATTTTTAAATTATTTCATGAAACTGATATGTTTTGAATTTTTTAAAATAGTCATCATTTTTTAATTCATAATATCAAATATACCTTAGGCCTAATTTTTGGTATTTTTCTGGAAACTTTCATTTCTTGATGAATAGTGAAACCACTAAGTGGTAGTTAAAAAACTGAATTGTTCATAAAACATAATTTTACCACTTCTGTGAGTGGACTTTCAAAAATCCGAGAGACACTGTTAATATAAAGGACTAATATGTGGTTCTATGAGATGAAAATAATTTTTACTGAATAGTAACTTTTTACTTTTTTTTACCACAGTTAAAAGTAAATAGGGTAATTAAGGGTAAAAATGATATTATTATTACCCTAACAGATGTCCTAATTCTATTGGAAAAGTATAATTCGACCCAAAACAACCTTAGGAATAAAATATGACCATTTAGGTCCACTTGGATTAGATTAGGACATTTATTATTAATTTATTTAAAGAAGGGTTAAAATAGTTAAAATCAATGTTTTATAAGTAAATCATTTTTAATATATGGTTATACATAAGATAAATTTAACTATAAATATTAATTAGCAAGCTAAAAAATTTTCTTACATAATGGTATTTTATTTATAATTTTTAGACATTAAATAACTTAATTTATTTATGACACAATGATGATGCAGTAATTATCTTATTAATGAAATATTGATATAATTGATGTCATAAATACCCGAATAAATGTAATTGGAGACTTTTTATGAATTCCACTAATGTTAGAGGTTAATATGACATGTTATTATTTATGTAATTAACGTTTTTCGAACTAATAATTCTGTTATGATTTTCAAAAAAACCAATTACCAAATAGTGTCAAAATTGACATAAAATAGTTTTTAAAACAAATATTATATTATTAATTGTTATTTTATTCCTAAAAATATAATTATCTGCCACATGACTAATATAAGGTCACATATATTAATAATAAACAACTTGGGGTTTGTTTGGATTTTTATAATAAGTTTATTAACCTTATAGTGTAAGAAAACATGAGGACACAGTAAAAGTAAAATTATTTAACTTAAGGTTAAATCTAAATGATAAGGTTAAAATAGAAACCTAAACTTGTCTAAATTCTATGGGATGAGAGGATTTCTACCACTCCCCACATTATCTTCTAAATAAATCAATTTGGAGCTATTAAAAACCGAATATGACTTTATAATAAAATAATATTTTTAGTTTTTGCAAAGGTTCCCCTCTCCTACCTTATAAAAGGGCACCTCCTCCCTCTCTTCCTCACACCACTTTGAGTTTTCAAGCTCAGCCAAACCCTGAAAAATTCTATTCTACACTTCCATAGAAACATACTAGAGGTTCTTGTCTTCTTCAAAGACCAATTTTAGTGCCCTAAGAGGAGGTCTCAAAGAGGCGCTTCAAAGAAGAGGTAATGTCTGTTACCAATTCTTTCAACTCTATTTCTTCTTCCACTTCTTCTTCTTTAGTTGTTTCATTATGAAGAAATAAAATAAGTATAAATCATATACGGATATGTTATCATATCTATGAAACATCCCTATTTCACCATCTATCCATCCTACGGAAAAAAATCACCATGCGTGCGTATGTACGGAATACCGTCTCTACACCGTGGTGAAATCTGTTTTTCCACCAACACCTTAGGATGGGTATAATGGTGTAAAGAATAAATATATATAGTTCATATAACATCATACTGATTCTGATATATTATACCATCCACTCCAATTCTATTCAATAATTATGGGAATGATATCATCGCTCGTGCGTACGTACGGACTACCGTCTCCACGACGCGATGAGATTCATTCTCCATGTTAACCATACATGAATGATCATAAAATTTATACAATGAATAAAAATGAAATATATGAATGCTACTGGATTTCTGTATATATATATATATGTATGTCATCAATTTAGTTTCATTCAATTAAATAAGGAAACGAAAACATCGTTCATGCGTACATACGGCCTACCGTCTCCATGAACGGTGTATTTCATTCCTTTTATTGATCTATAATATATATATGTATATGATGAATATATATTATATATAAATCATGTTTTACATTCTGGAATTATTTAAATCTGGATATAAGTAATAATATCATGAACGAAAAGTCGAAACACATATGATAACTGAAACGATTTTACCCAAAACGCTGCTTTAACATGGAATTTACAAAAGAACGGGTAATATAAAGTCATAAGTGAAACATATATGATATCATAAAAATGAATATGATTCTTTAATAAGTCAATGACATTATTTAAATCATTATACAGGAGGTTCGGATATGTACGGAGCATATCGGACCTATGGTAAGGGATAATTTTGCAAATCTAATTTTTATCCAAGGTTGCTTATTCGTAAGTATTTACTAGGGTTATTTATATCATCCATGTCCATGTTTTATAAAAGTGTTCTCATGTATGTTTAGAGTCCTTTGTACCCATTTTCTGATTTTTACTACATGGTATGTAAGGAATATTTCTTTTTTTTACGTTACGATGTACTTTTTTTACTTTTCCGACAAAAGTACGATGATAATGCTATTTTTTTATCTTATACGGCGTGAACGGATTTTTATGGTTTCATAAATCCTAATTTTCATGAATCTTACTATACATGATTTTATGACTATTTTAAATAAAATACTTTTATTTTAAACATTCATGGCATTTTTTTGAAAAGAAAATGATTTTGACGAAGAAATGATATTTTCCTCAAGAATTCATTTCAAATGTTTTATCAAAACCATTTTCCATCTAAGATGAAATTATTTGATATGTGTATGTTTCAAGTTTAATGTCTCAATGATTTACATGGTTCACTTTTCTTATGATGAAAGGTCCATTTGTTTTATATGGATTATGAAATGATGGGATGATGTTTATGAAACCCATTTTTATTCTTTGGGTTATGATGAATGTTTTAAGTTTATTTTGTGGAACAAGTAATAATGATTTCATTATGAGATGGGTGGGACCTATATCTCCCTCTAATGAATTGGGTAAATATTTATATCTCATGAGACATACATGGCTGGAATGACAAGTTAAACCGGTTCAGTAATACAGGACTGGAACGAGGAGTGAACTCGATTCAGAAAGGGACTTTGTCCACTAAGATGGTCTTGGCAGCAATGGCTTGGCTACTAAAGAAATAATATCATGTGATTAATGGATTCCACAATTACATGTTTTATTCCCATTCTATGTTATCATGATTTATGTTCCATTATGATCTAGGCCTTATGTACTTCCATGTTTTATGTCGTTGCTCAAGATTTCGATGTTTAAACATTATGTTCATGTTTTTAAGTTCAAATATATATGGTATGTTTTATTTTATCCATGATTACCATTTCTGAGCATTTGAGCTCACCCTTTTTATATTTTATTTTCCCCCAAGATTAAAAGAAAGGTTTTAGGTAAGGAAACAAAAAGTGGAAGATCTTTATGGGAGATCCTGAAGATCTTTCACCATGATTAGAAGATTAGGTTCCAAGTTTCCAAAGACACTAAACTATTATGGTCCTTGTGTGTATATTTTTGTTATGTATTATGTATTCTGTAAAATTAATGTAATATCCATGTACATCAAGACTCGGGTCTTTACAATTGGTATCAGAGGAAAGGTTTAGTCAACCTTTGGAAACTGGGATGTGAAAACATTAGTGAGATCCCTAGAGATATTTCAAAGGTATGTCTAGGGATGTTCCTAAGTATAAGTATTGTACTGTATATAGTCCTAAAACTACGGCAACGATCTTAGAATTTAACCTAAGATGTTAGATATTGAGGGTGCTCCCCCTTTACTATGTTGTTTCCCCTAGTATGATTTTTTCCTCTCACACTATTCTTTTTGGATTTTAGAAAATGGCTGGAAACAGGAAGATTCATGATAATGGAGGATATGATATAAAATGGATTGATATTATTCATGAGAAACCAAATGAAACGGGATTTGGAAGTCCAAACATCGTTATTATGCCTAATCAGCAATGTCATAATATGATCAATAATCTCAACTTTGGTAAGTTTCCCGACTCAGATAATAAGAGAAAGATGGAGTTTCATGATGATCATAGAGGAATGAATGTTCAATTCCCCCAATGTAAATCATGTGGGAAGAGGCATCAAGGAGAATGTTTCAAAGGAACTGGAAGATGCTTTGGGTGTGGAAAAGAAGGACACAAAGCCATTAAGTGCAAATGAAAAGGTTCAATTAACACCATGGATGAGGATAATGGTATTGCTACGACATCAACAATGGTAAAAATGTTTTAAATGTGAAATGTATGGGAATTATGAAAACCAATTCCCTAAGGGAAAGTCTCATGAAGAGAATCAGTACGGTCGTATGGGTATTATTTATGTTGATGGTGATGAAGAGACTACAAATGATATGTGAGATGAAAGAATTGTTGAATCTCCGTCAATGGTTTAAGAAGGTAGTGGAATGATTACATGTTTATCAAGTGTAATATTGTATAAGTAATCTCATGGTGCTATGGAATAAAGATACATCTAAGGATTGTTACACTATTGTCTTTCCTTAAGTTTTGAAAGTGTATGATTTATGGTACTATTATGCATGAAAGGTTATTCAGATATTTTTGGAAAGTAGATGATATGCGCATAATGAAGGGATATGGATAAAATTAAATTTTTTTATAGTATTAATGAGCTCATGACTGATATAAGGAAATAGTTATATCATTGATTGAGTATATAGAATTTTGGGGTTTAGGTATGTGGAAAGAGTTAACTTTTGACAGCACTCATGTTTTCACTAAGATTCAATGGGTATTCATTTTTCAATAGAATACACGATTAAGGCCTTCAAATATTTGAAATGTGACCCACAAGACATATCTTATGATATATGGGGATCAAAGATGGAATTGAAATTCTTGTTATATGAAATCTCTGGTAATAGTTTTCACTATAATATGAGAGTGGACTGTAGTATTATAAATAAGCCTAAAGATTGGAATGGATTATGTTGGACATAAGTTAGTATTGTTTAAGGATAGAAGTTTTTTTTCGATATTATTTATGGGATATTATAGTAATGTAGTTTTAGAAAAAGGAAAACCTACCGGACGGGCGACAACCCATCGCATCGGACAAGGTTGTGGGAATCGTACCCACAACCGAAGTGTTACTGGCCTTTATCGCCTACCACTGGCCTACAGGAAGTACCTGTTTAGTAGAAACTAGTTTTATTATATTAAGCAGTATGATATATGAAGTATAAGTCCAATGTAGGAACCATATATGATTAATCTCACTATATATGGACTTATGTGTTTTTGATAACTTCTATAACCTTTTTTTGAGACAGATGGAATAACCCATCATTCTATCACATGATATGCTAACACTTCACTAATGACAAATTCAACTTCGTTTCATTAAGAGATGAAGTGGGAATTGTCTAAAGAACGAACAACTGTGAGACTGTACTAAAATCACGAAAGTATTTCTTCTAATTCAAATTTCATCAACTTTAGGGAAATGATCTTGAAAACCAAAAAAAATGTTGTCCTAGTTCCCTTATATCCAATGAATCAGATGGTACCTTAGATCATCACAAATCTATGGCTTTGTGATTGATGGCTTTTTCATAGTCATGTTCTCTACCACTCTCCATCAGAACTTGACGGTTAGATTTTTCTTCCATATCCATATTTTCACATATGTTCTCCTATGTGGAAACCTAGTTATTAGTTAATTTGTGTAACCATTACATTTAATACTTTAGTTATTAAAGCTATGTTTTGGTATTTCTTTTTACAATTTGGGTTTCTATTAAACAAAATTTCGAGTAGTAATCCATTTATAACCCCAACGAATTTCGAGGGTGAAATTTATTTTAAGGGGGGTAGAATGTAACACCCCGATATTTTATGAAAAATATTCTTTTAATATCATTGATGTCTTGTGTTGTATGATACAATAAGATTACCTTGCGCTACACGCAACACCGTATGATCTTTCAGTATACACAACATTATTCTTAGATCATGTTACACACAATTTTGATAGTAGTTATTCTACGAAACATTGAGTGCATATATATAAATATATGTATATTCAATGTATAAATGAAATATGGTTGGATTCTGTTATACGAAACAACGGAGGAGTCTTGCACAACAAACAACCCTGACTTGGCTTGCATTACACGCAATCGCGACATTCCTCGATAGTGTGCGTTGTACGCAATACCAGGTTTTACTAAACAACGATATATGGTTATAATATTATTATGAGCTAGCCGTTATAAATAGTATCAACTAAATTTTGAATTTTATAACATTATTATTCATCTTACACATTTTCTAGAACATGGTATGAGAACAAAATCAATTTTTCGAGTAAAATAAGTATTTTTCAAAAAATGTAGTTTTGCCGCCTTTTGATGGTGCACCCACCTTAAATCTTGTTTTTGACATGTATATAAGTTCAATTTGACAAAATAAAATTATTCTTTGGAATCAGGGTATAAAAATTTACTTTGGATAAATTTTTCATATTATTTTGATAACTTTCATATTTTAATGAATAGTAAAAACACGCTATATTTTAATTCAAAGCAACTTTTTTCATCGCAAGAATTTATATGGTTAGATTATATTTTTAATTGGGTTTAAAGTGTAATTAGAATATATTTTTACCATTTAATCCAATGTTGGTCATTATAATTAATTTCACATTGAAATTGGATATAAACAAGTATAAATCTGTTGATCGTTATTGTTTCTAAAAAACACGTGATTTTTTTGACGACGAGAATTAATTTTTAAATTAATTAATGCGAGTGATATGTTTTTAATTTGGTAAAATATACATCAATTTTGAATTCATAATATCAAATATAGCTTATGCCTAATTTTTGGTATTTTTTTGGAAACTTTCATTTTTTGATTAATAGTGAAACCACTAAGTGGTAGTTAAAAAAATGAATTTTTCATAAAACTTAATTTTACCACTTCTGTGAGTGAAATTTCAAAAATCTGAGAGACATGGTTAATATCAAGGACTAAAATGTGGTTCAATGAGATGAAAATAATTTTTGTTGAATAGTAACTTTTTACTTTTTTTTCCACTGTTAAAAGTAAATAGGGTAATTAAGGGTAAAAATGATTTTATTATTACCCTAACACATGTCCTTATTCTATTGGATAAGTGTAATTCGACCAAAAACTACCTTAGGAATAAAATATGACCATTTAAGTCCTCATGGATTAGATTTGGACATTTATTATTAATTTATTTAAAGAAGGGTTAAAATAGTTAAAATCAATGTTTTATAAGTAAATCATTTTTAATATATGGTTATACATAAGATAAATTCGACTATAAATATTAATTATAAATCTAAAACAATTTCCTAAATAATGGTATTTTTTATTAATTTTTAGACATTAAATAACTTAATTTATTTATGACACAAAGATGATGCTGTAATTATCTTATTAAGGAAATATTGACATAATTGATGTTATAAATACCCAAATAAATGTAATTTGAGACTTTTTATGAATTCAACTAATTTTCTAGCTTAATATGACATGTTAGTATTTATTTAATTAACGTTTTTAGAACTAATAATTCTGTTATGATTTTCAAAAAAACCAATTACCAAATAGTGTCAGAATTGAGATAAAATAGTTTTTAAAACAAATATTATATTATTAATTGTTATTTTATTCCTAAAAATCTAAGGTTCGGCCAAATGACTTAGATAATGTCATATAAATTAATAATAAACAACTTGGGGTTCTTTTGGATTTCTATAATAATTTTATTAACCTTATAGTGTAAGAAAACAAGAAGACACGGTAAAAGTAAAATTATTTAACATAAGGTTAAATCTAAATGATAAGGTTAAAACAGAAACCTAAACTTGTCTAAATTATATTGGATGAGATTATTTCTACCCATACCCACATTAGCTTCTAAATAAATCAATTTGGAGCTATTAAAAACCGAATATGACTTTATAAAAAAAATATTTTTAGTTTTTGCAAAGGTGCCCCTCTCCTCCCTTATAAAAGGGCACCTCCTCCCCATATTTCTCACACCACTTTGAGGCTTCAAGCTCAGAAAAACCCTGCCAAATTCTATTCTCCACTTCCATAGAATCATATTAGAGGTTATGGGTTCTTCAAAGACCAATTTTAGTGCCCTGAGAAGAGGTCTCAAAGAGGCGTTTCAAAGAAGAGGTAATGTCCGTTACCGATTCTTTCAACTCTATTTCTTCTTCCACTTGTTCTTCTTTAGTTGTTTCATTATGAAGTAATAACATAAGTATTACTCATATACTGATATGATATTATAATTATGAAACAACCCTATTTCACCATCTATCCATCCTACGGAAAACTAAATCACCACGCGTGCGTACGTACGGAATACCATCTCCACGCCATGGTGAAATATGTTTTCCACCAACACCTTACATGGACGGGTATAATGGTGTAAAGAATAACTATATATGTTTAATATAAGATCATAATGATTCTGATATATTATACCATCCACTAAAATTCTATTCAATAATTATGGGAACGATATCATCGCTCGTGCGTACGTACAGACTACCGTCTCCACGACGCGATGAGATTCATTCTCCATGTAAACCACACATGAATGATCATAAAGTTTATACAATGAATAATAATGAAATATATGAATGCTACTGGATTTATTTATACATATATGTATGTCATCTATTTAGTTTCATTCAATTCGATAAGGAAACGAAAACAACGTTCATGCGTACGTACGACCTACCATCTCCATGAACGGTGTATTTCATTCCTTTTATCGATCTATAATATATATATGTATATGATGAATATATATTATATATAAATCAGTTTTTACATTCTGGAATTATGTAAATCAGGATATAAGTAATAATATCAAGAACGACAAGTCGAAACACATATGATAAATGAAATGATTTTACCCAAAATGCTACTTTAACATGGAATTTACAAAAGAACGGGTAATATAAAGTCATAAGTGAAACATATATTATATCATAACAATGAATATGATTCTTTAATAAGTCAATGACATTATTTAAATAATTATACAGGAGTTTGGGATATGTAAGAACTATATCGGACCTAAGGTAAGGGATAATTTTGCAAATCTCATTTTTATCCGAGATTTCTTATTCGTAAGTATTTACTAGGGTTTTTTATATCATCCATGTCCACGTTTTATAAAAGTGTTCTCATATATGTTTAAAGTCCTTTTTACCCATTTTTTTCTTTTAATACATGGTATGTAAGGAATCTTTTTTTTTATGTTACTAGGTAGTTTTTTGACTTTTCCGACAAAAGTACGAGGAGAATGCTATTTTTTTAACTTATACAACGTGAACGGATTTTTATGGTTTCATAACGCCTCATTTTCATGAAGCTTACTCTACATGATTTTATGAATATTTTCAATAAAATAATTTTATTTTAAAATTTCATGGCATTTTTTTGAAAAGAAAATGATTTTGACGAAGAAAGGATATTTTCCTTCAGAATTCATTTCAAATATTTTATCAAAACCATTTTCCATATAAGATGACATTATTTGATATTTGTATGTTTCAATTTTAATGTATCTATGATTTTCATGGTTCACTTTTCTTATGATGAAATGTCCATTTGTTTTATATGGATTATGAAATTATGGGATGATGTTTATGAAACCCATTTATATTCTTTGGGTTATGATGAATGTTTTAAGTTTATTTTGTGGCACAAGTAAGAATGATTTCATTATGAGATGGGTGGGACCTATATCTTCATCTGATGCATTGGGTAAAGATTTATATCTCATGATATAGACATGGATGGAACGACAAGTTAAACCGGGTCATTAATACGGGACTGGAACGAGGAGTGAACTCAATTCAGAAAGGGACTTCGTCCACTAAGATGGTCTTGGCAGCAATGCCTTGGCTACTAAGGAAATAATATCATGTGCTTAATGGATTCCACAATTACATGTTTTATTCCCATGCTATGTTATCATGATTTATGTTCTATTATGATCTATTCCTTATGTACTTCCATGTTTTAGGTCGTTGCTCACGATTTTGATGTTTAAACATTATGTTCATGTTTTTATGTTCAAATGTATATGGTATGTTTTATTTTATCCATGCTTACCCTTACTGATCATTTGAGCTCACCCTTTTTATGTTTTATTTTCCCCTAGGATTAAAAGAATGGTTTTAGGTAAGGAAACAAAAAGTGGAAGATCTTTATGGGAGATGTTGAATATCTTTCACCACGATTATAAGATTACGTTCCAAGTTTCCAAAGACACTAAACTATTACGGTCCTTGTGTGTATGTTTTTGTTATGTATTATGTATTCAGAAAAAGTAATGTAATATCCATGTACGTCAAGCTTCGGGTATTTATAGGTATTATTTAAATATTATAATTACCTTTATCTTTGTAATTGTAAAAAACCACTATTTATATAATTGTTTTTCATTAAAATGAATGAATTGACTTTTTTTGTTGTCGGTACATGATAAAATAAAAATCATTTGAAACATTCATAAATATATGTAATTTTATGATATAATTATAAAAAATGAAATCATTAAACTCCTACAAAAAATAAAATGGTGTTGGATTTCGTTTAATGTAATCACACATCCTAATATTGACGATCAATATGAGTATAAAATGTCAAATATGAGTAAAAATGGATTCGCTTGTGTATGTAATAAAATATATGGTTTACCCCAACCGATTCATGCATATAAAATTTTATGGATTGGGGAAAAAAATCAATTAGTCCCCTATTGTAACAATGTTACAAAATTTAATTAATGAATTGGAGAAATATGTTATCTTCTCAAAAATAAAAGAGATACGTATGATATAATTGATATATTTTAACCTAAGTAACATTACATTGGGATAAGTTCAAAAGAAAACAAAAACTATAGTAATATATAAGTTTAATCTCACATATAGATATAAAATATGTTCTCATCATTATAATTTTATTTAACATAATGAAATTAAAAATTAAATATAGTTAAAAAATAAACAGATAAATCAGATATTTTATCTAGTATTATAAAACTATATTTGTCTTAATTCATATATGTTATTGTAGTCTAGATTTTTTGTGTTATTTTTTTATAGCTGGAGATGTCCTAGAGAATTTTTTATGGATATAGAATGTTGGGAATATTGAAACCATATAGGGGTAGAAAATTATAGAGACATATATATGGTGATAATTTATGATGGAAGACGAAGGTGGTTATCACTCACAATATAACATCCCATTAATTTCATATATAAATATAACATAATATTATATGATGAATCACTACATTACATTATGATTTATTATTGAATCATATATAGAATGTTTATTTGGAAATGTGGATACATAAACATCCGGTCTATATGAGATCAAAATCATCTCCCAATAAGATATTCTAAAAATTATTTAGTGCAAAATATATAATACAAAAAACCATTATTCCAAAACATTGGAAAATAAAACATAAAAATGGGTGATCTCAGATGACAAGTAAGGATAAATAATGGATATATCAATGATTATTTTAAACATAAAATTAGAATAAAAGGTGTGAATACATGATCGTGACTTCTTAAATTCATACCCAATAATTATTAGATCATAAACATGAGTTACGGAATGAATCTTGGTAGTTTATAAGACATAAATCATAATGTGATCGGAGAACATGATCCATAATAACAAATCAATTGAAAAATATCATGTCAAAAAAGCATTTCATAGTGTGGAGAATAATCACAATTACTGAAATTTTATTTTATGGATGCCCAATAAGATATTCATAAAATTTTATGCTTGGGATAACCACTAGTGTACCTACATCAGAATAGGGAAAACCACCCGTATACCCTCTATTAGAATATAGATAACAACTTTTATAACCTCTTTTAGTATTAGATGAACCTCTCATAGAACTTTTTTTATCTTGGAATAACCACTAGAGTACCCTTTGATCACATAGAACATTAATATTCACCCAACTACTTTGAGGGCTATATAATTCTGTTCTCACCCAATCACACAATCATAAATCTATATATATTTATTGCACATTATTATAAGAACATTCATTATAACAGATAAAATGGAAAATAATATTGGATTAATCGACATATCATCATCATAATCATAAACCATCTAATGTAAAAAAATTAGGGTTGATTTGGATTATTTATCCCATAAATAATGAGTATCATCAAATCATTCTTTCATAGATGAAAAATTACATCAAATGTGTGGGGTATTATTTATTGAGTAAAATTCAATTTAAATTTAATATCATGTATATAAAATATAAAAATTTACCAAATACTATGGAATCAATTTTCTTTGAAGAGATATTTGAAACATGTAACATATTCTTCAAATCATTAAATTTCAATGATAATATGACATTTTTTTTAATGTATTGTATCTGAAATCATATAATTTGTTTCACAATTCCAAAAAAAGTAAAAAGTTCCTCCACTAAAAAATAAGAATAAGAATTAATTAAGAGAATTTTCTTAAAAATATAGACATGGTAAAAATGAATCTAAAATTCATTGTAGATTTTTAAAAAATTATAGAAAAATTTTTAGAAAACATGGATAAGGATAAATTATATTTTTGATAGAAGATATGTGTAAATTAATTTATCATTAAAAACATTCTTCCAGACTCTTGAGTTATTAATTGGTGGAAGATGAAACCAAATAATGTATTAATTACAAGGACCCATCCTTAAACCTTACTTAATATTGAATTAAATGAATAATTCACATTGAGGATCTTTTCAGGTTTAGAGTTTAAGAGAATAAGGACATAACTATTACATCTCAAAAGATTTAAAAGTAGAAACTTCTACTAAGTTTCCATAAAATAAAGACTCTTAAAAAGAATCATGTCTAGTTCCATGTTTTAGATAGCATGACTTTACCTTGATCCCATCCTTGACCCTATTCCACATTAAGTCCAGTGAAAACATTTCAGAAAAAACTTGGGGTGAGCATAAAAAGCTCAGTAAGGTATACACAATGTATGAAAACAGTTAGTTTTTCAAAACAACCAGTAAACAATGAATACTTTATCAAAGTAATAATTTTCAACATGATAAAGAAGAAAATACTCTTCATTGAATAAAAGATCCTTACTAACCCTTTTGTAATCATAATATTACCATAAAACCCATATAAAGAACACATAACGTATAAAGGTAACTTGGGAAATAAACATACTTAAATGGAATAACCATACGGTCGACTTCCACACATATCACTTAATGGAATAGCCATACGGCCGAATTCCATACCCAATGCATTGGAGGTTATAACATAACCACCCGTCCTGGTATTCACGGCACCACCCGTCATATGGTTTATCACGTAACCACCCGTCACATGTCCAGGTACCATTATAAAATCATAAGACATAAAACAAATATAATGGAAAGAAAATATTTCCACATTTGGATCACAATATATCACTAAAATATGTTGACATAACAAAACCATTATAAAAGCCATTTTCAATACCAAAATACATTAAAGAGTATATGGTATTTATTTCATTTTAAAAAACATTACGGCCTGTTGAGGAAGCGAAAGACCAAATAATACTCGCAGTGGTGGAAAATGTCGTTGTCACCACGTACGTTAAAAGAAACATTCCTTTTTTCGTTTTGTAAAACGCTTCGTAGAAAAATATTCCTTTTGTATAAAATTAAAGGTCAAAGGGGTTTATACACCGTATAAAAGAAAGTCTTGTATTAGAACAAAACATGTCTCAATGAAATGAGATTGAGACGAAATCCCTTACTTCGGGTCCGACTTGACTCGATCGTTCTTTAATGTCCTGAATAATAAACTGGAGTTAATTTATACTTGCTTAAGAACCTTTTTAAAGTTCATTATTACTTTTATATCACTTATTACCATGTTATAAACATTATGTAATCATTTAAGTTAATAATGTCTGTTTGGTCGATATTTGGTTCTTAAGTCGAAAGTGGACTTCTTACAATTACATGTTGTTCATGTGGTCAAAGGTTCATTATATCCTGAATTATATTCATGATTTGGATATCATATATATCATATATATCCAGAATATACATGTATTTATAATATTACATAATCATTTATAGGTAAGAAATGAAATGCACCATTCATGGAGACGGTATGCCATATGTACGCATGAACGCTACTTTCATTTCTATGTCATATTAATGGAATTAAAACTAAATGAGAGGTATTTGTATTTTAATTAAAGAATTATATTTATCATTTATATGTAACATACATCATATATAGTAACATTAAATCCATCCTTTATACGTCCCACATATGGCATTAACGAATCAAATCACTTTGAGGGGGCGGTAGTCCGCACATCCTAAAATGAAGATATCACGTATACCTATAATGGAAGCCATAAAGGTGTGCCATAAATGAAAAATACAGAAGCTTAATGAAAACATAAAATTATTATATATCATATATAAATATAGTGACATCTTAATGGCCTCCTTTTAAGGTGTTAGAAGAATATTGAACAATCATCGTTTCGTGAGGCAGAAATTCGCCGTCCACGGAAACAGTATGCTCTTTAACCATTAGATAAAGATGTGTGTAAGTGTAGCTCTAATACTTCACATAAAAACATCATAGTATATTGAATATACTGGCAATGTTATAAAATAAAGGAATAAAAATATTTTAGGGGGTTGGAGAAGAAAAATAAAAGAGAAGAACACAAGAGAAAACACTACCTTTAAAACGGGTAACTCTTTTTGATTTGAGCTCAATGTCTTCCTTGGAAAGACTTCTGCCCAATGAGAGGCTTCTAGGAGTAAGAGAGGTATGTGGAGAGACAAAATGGGCAGAGCTAGGCCGAACCAAAGGCTTGAGATGTGTGGGTAATGTGGTAGAGGTGGGGACCTTTTATAAGAGGAGAGGAGGGGCACTCTTGGAAAGTTATAAAAGGTTACATTATTATAAAATGATTGTAGGATAAAAAAGGTCCCAAAATTATAAATTTAAAGGATAATGTGATAAGGGTTCGAAATCCACCCATACAAAAGGTTTTTGACAAGTTTAGGTCTTAGATTTTACATTATTGTTTCATTTTATTTAAATCGTAAAATAATGAGGTAATCGCTGCATCATCATAGTGCCATAAATAATTTAATTTATTTAATGTGTAAAAATTATAAAAAAAATATCCTGATGTGGGAAATATTTTTAGCTTTCTAATGAATATTTATAGTAAAAATTATGACTCTTATATCCCAATTTAAAAAATTGTTTTTGTAAAACATCTCATGTTTGTGACATTTCTATTTTAACATTAAATAAAAAGTTATTAATGTCATTTCCCTACCAATGTGGCTCCATGGGGTCCCCAAGTTGACCCATGGATTGTTTTGGTCATCCATGACACAACCAATAATGGTACGACATGTGTCTAGGTTATTTCATATTATTAAAATATTATTTTTACCTTAAACTACACTAATTACCTCTAATCGCGATTAATAAACATAAAAGTTACTATTCACCAAAAAATTATTTTAATCCCATTGAACCACATTTTACTTCCTATTGACAACCATGTATGTCGGATTTTTTAAATTCAAAACACAATGGTCGTAAAATTTCATTTAAACGAAAAATCGGTTTTTTTATGTACCACTTAGTGGTTTCACTATTCATAAGAAATTGACGTTTTTTAGAAAACTACCAAAACTACACCCTCAGCTATATTTGATATTCTGAATTAAAAAATGATTTATATTTTAAAAAATTCAAAACAATTAAGTTGCATTAATTAATTTAATAATTAATTCCCACTGTCAGTGCAAATAGCGTGTTTTTATGAAACAATAAGTATCAAACGATTGACACTAGTTTAAGTCCAATTTCAAAGTGATATTAATTCCAATGACCACTATTGGATTTAATGGTAAAAATATATTCTAATTTCAATTTAAATCCAATTCAAAAGTTAATATAATTATATTAATAAATTAGATTAAAAAGTGGTTTTGAATTAAAATAGAACACTTTTCACAATTCAATAAAAAATGAACTTTATCGGAAAGATACCAAAAATTTACACAAAGTAAATTTTGATGTCCCGATTCTAAAGAAGAATTTTATTTGGTCCAATAGAATGTATAAGAGTGACCAATACTATATTTAATGATGGCTCACCATCAAAAGGCGATAAGTGGACCTTTAGTGAAAATTGGAGTATATATGACTAAAATTGAATTCTTTTCGTATTTTAAGCCTTTATATTTTATTTGATAAATGTAAAAACATTTAACAAACATATATAATCATATTTTAGTTATTTAAATTCATTCCCTCCAATAAAATGGCTATGTGTTAACTACAATTTAAAATAATATTATTTTATTACTAGTGTGCAACCTTAGATTTCAAAGAAACTCTTTGTTGCGTACCAGATACGCTATCGAACATAGAAAACCCTTTAAAGTAAAATTAATATTTAATTCGTAAATATTAATAAGTTTGAAAATGTATTATTTTTTATTTACATGGGATGTTACATCCTTCCCCCCGTTTGGAAATTGCGTCCTCACAATTTTATTCACTTATCAAAATAAGTGGGGGTATTTGTCCCTCATAGAATTTTTAGATTCCCACGTTGCCTTTTCAACCATATGGTTTTTTCACATAACCTTTAACTGGTGAATTACCTTATTTCGCAACACTTGCTCTCTTCGGTCGAGAATCTGGAAGGGTTGTTCTTCATAAGAGAGATTCTCTTCCAACTGAACTACCTATGCGCTCAAAACACGAGATTGATCTGGCATATATCTTCTCAACATTAAAACATGAAAAACATTGTGTACCTGAGATAAACTCGGAGGTAAAGCCACTCGGTAAGCAAATGATCCAACTCTCTCCAGAATTTCATATTGTCCAATGAACCTTGGACTCAGCTTTCCTTTCTTACCAAATCCCATCACACTTTTCCATAGTGAGACTTTGAGAAAAACATGATCACCTACCTCAAAAGAGAGATCCTTCCTCCTATTGTCTGCATAACTCTTCTGCCTGCTCTGAGCTGTTCTCATGTGTTTCTGTATCAGCTGAACTTTTTCTGCGAACTCTTCTACCAATTCTGGTCCCATCAGCTTCCTTTCTCCTACTTCATCCCAAAAAGCTGGAGTTCGACACCGCTTCCCATATAATGCCTCAAATTGTGCCATTTTTATACTGGAATGAAAACTGTTATTATATGAAAATTTAACCAAAGAAATATGTTTGTCCCAACTTTCCTGATAATCCATCGAACAAGCACGTAGCATATCCTCCAAAGTCTGAATTTTTTGTTTTGACTTCCCATCTGATTGAGGATGAAAAGCTGTACTAAAATTAAATTCAGTACTCAACGACTTCTGAAGGCCTTTCCAAATGTTATAACTAAACCTGGGATCATGATCAGATACAATGGAGAGGGGAACTCCATGCAACCTGACTATATATTTAAGGTACAATCGAGAACGTTGATCTAGAAATAATATATCTCAAATAGGAAGGAAATTAGAAGATTTAGTCAATCGATCAACAATAACCCAGAATACATTATTACCTCGATATATCCTCGGTAATCCCACAACAAAGTCCATGGATATATTTTTCCATTTCCACTGTGGCACTGGTAATGGCTGAAGCATCCCTTTCGGTAACTACCACTCTGCTTTAACATGCTGACAAGTCAAACACTTCATAGTAAAATCAGCAATATCTCTTTTCATTCCATCCCACTAGTAATACTCCCGCAGATCTATGTACATGTTAGTACTTCCAGGATGAACTGAAAACAGGGAACTATGAGCCTCACATAACAACTCATTATTCAACTATGAATCACTAGGCACACATAAAATCTTCCCAAAACTCAAAACACAATCATTATCAATGTTGAATTTAGGAAACTTACCCATCTGAACCAGCTCTACCTTTTTCTGCAACTCGCTGTCTTGCTTCTGTGCTTTCTTAATTCTGTCTGATAGAGATGATCTCACTAATTCCTGAAACAAAACAGAAGGACTTCCTGTACAAAAAACTTCTATTCCAATGTTCATCAAATCCTTATCCAAAGGATCACATTCTAAATGCAACATTGTTAATGACGCATTACTTTTTCGACTCAAAGCATCAGCCACTTTATTTTCTTTTCCTAGATGGTAATGAATTGTAAAATCATAATCCTTGATTAATTCTAGCCATCTCCTCTGTCTCATGTTCAATTATTTCTGAGTGAATATATACTTTAAACTTTTGTGATCCTTATATATTTCACACTTTACTCCATTCAAATAATGCCTCCAAATTTTTATAGCAAAAACAACAACAGCTAATTCCAAGTCATGTGTAGGGTAATTTACCTCCTGAGTTTTCAAATAAAGTAATGCATAAGCAATTACCTGATCATTCTGCATTAGGACACAACCAAGTCCATTCAATGAAGCATCGATGTAGATAACAAACTCACCATTCCTGGAAGGAATTTCCAAAACTGTAGCATTCACCAATCTTCTTTTCAACTCCGGAAAACAATCATCACATTATTTTTTCCAGATAAACTTAACACCCTTCCCAGTTAGAGTAGTCATTGGACTAGATAACCGTGAAAAATTTCTAACAAACCTTCGGCAATACCCTTCCAAACCAAGGAAGCTACGAATCTCAGTTACATTTGTGGGTCTTGGCCATTTTTCATCAACCTTTGTTTTTGCAGGATGAACAGTTATCCCATCTTTAGAAACAATGTGACCAAGGAATGAAATTTTTGCAACTAAAACTCAGACTTGCTGAATTTCCCATACAATTTCTTTTCTATCAAGGTTTTAAAAATAACCCTTAAATGACATTAATGCTCCTCTTTACTTTTAGAAAACACCAAAGTATCATCAATAAAACAACCAACATTTTTCACCTGCGTCAACTGAGCCATCAATGCAACAAACTGTTTAGTTCTGATTCTGACCATCTCAGGATACTGATTTGAAAGGTCATTTCCCTTAGTATGCCTTCCCAGAAAATCTATTCTGTTTCCTATATGAAAAACCATTCTTAACACATAAATATCTTAGGTAAAGAAACATGGTAATCTTCAAATGCTATATCATTTCAATCATACCATAAATTAATTTATAATTTAACAATTTTCTAACTCCTTAAGTTGTCTAAACCGACCTCTAATACCAACTATAATGCCCCGACCATAAACCTTACTTAATATTGAATTAAATGAATAGTTCATATTGAGGATCTTTTCATGTTTAGAGTTTTAGAGAATTAGGAAATTACTATTACATCTCAAAGGATTACAAAGTAGAAACTACTACTAAGTTTCTAGAAAATAAAAAATCATAAAAATAAACATGTCTAGTTCCATGTTTTAGATAGCATGACTTTCCCTTGATCCCTTCCTTGACCCTATTCCACATTAAGTCCTGTGAAAAACATTTCGAAAAAAAAACTTGGGGTGAGCATAAAACGCTCAGTAAGGGATACACAATGTATAAAAACTGTTAGTTTTTAAAACAACTAGTAAACCATGAATACTTTATCAAAGTAATAATTTTTACCTTTATGAGGCAGAAAATACTCTTCATTGAATAAAAGATCATTACCTACCCTTTTGTAATCAAAATATTACCATAAAAACCATATAAATAACATATTACATATAAAGTTATCTTGGGACATAAACATACTTAAATGGAATAAACATACGGTCGACTTCCACACATATCACTTAATGGAATAGCCATACGACTGACTTCCATACCCAATGCATTGGAGGTTATAACGTAACCACCCATCCTGGTATTCGCAGCACCACCCGTCATATGGTTTATCACGTAACCACCCGCCAAATGTCCAAGTACAATTATAAAATCATAAGACATAAAACAAATATAATGGAAAGAAAACATTTCCACATTTCAATCACAATATATCACTAAAATATATTCACATAACAAAACCATTATAAAAACCATTTTCAATACCAAAATACATTAAAGAGTATATGTTATTAATTTCATTTTAAAAAACATTACGGCTTGTTGAGGAATCCAAAGACCAAATAATACTCACGGCGGCGGAAAAGGTCATTTTCATCACGTACGTTAAAAGAAACATTACTTTTTTTCGTTTTGTAAACGCTTCATAGAAAAAAATTCCTTTTGTATAAAATTAAAAGATAAAGGGGTTTATAAACCATATAAAAGAAAGGCTTGTATTAGAACAAAATATGCTTCAATGAAAGGAGATTGAGACGAAGTCCCTTACCTTTGGTCCGACTTGACTCGAACGTTCTTTAACGTCCTGAGTAATAAACTTGAGTAAATTTATACTTGATTAAGAATATTTTTCATGTTCATTATTACTTTTATATCACTTATTACCATGTTATAAACATTATGTAATCATTTAAGTAAATAATGTTTGTTTTGTCGATATTTGGTTCTTAAGTCGAAAATGGACTTCTTACAATTACATGTTGTTCGTGTGGTCAAAGGATCATTATATCCAGAATGATATTCATGATTTGGATATTATATATATCATATATATATAGAATATAAATGTATATATAATATTACATAATCATTTATAGGTAATAAATGAAATTCACCGTTCATGGAGATGGTATGTTGTAGGTACGCATGAACGCTACATTCATTTCTATGTCATATTAATGGAATTAAAACTGAATGAGAGGTATGTGTATTTAAATTCCAGAATTATATTCATCATTTATATGTTACATAAATCATATATAATAACTTTAAATCCATCCTTTATACATCTCACATATGGCTTTAACGAATCGGATCACTTTGAGGGGGCGGTAGTCCGCACTTCCTAAAATGAAGATATCGCATACACCCATAATGGAAGCCATAAAGGTGTGCCATAAATGAAAAATACAGAAGCTTAAGGAATAAATAAACATATTATATATCATATATAAATATAGTTACATCTTAATGTCCATCTTTGAAGGGGTTATAAGAATATTGAACAATAATCGTTTTCTGAGGCAGAAATTCGCCATCCACGAAAACAGTTTGCTCTTTAACCTTTAGATGACTGTGTGTGTAAGTGTAGCTTAAATACATCACATAAAAACATCATGGTATTTAATGATACTGTTTTTGTTACAAAATAAATGAATAATAAGATTTTAGGGGGTTGGAGAAGCAGAATAAAACATAAGAACACAAGAGAAAACACTACATTTAAAACGGGTAACTTTGAGCTTAGAGGCTTCCTTGGGAAGACTTCTACCCAAAGTGAGGCTTCTAGGAGTAAGAGAGGGATGTGTAGGGACAAAATGGGCAGATCTTGGCCGAACCAAAGGCTTGAGAGGTGTGGGTAAGGTGGTAGAGTTGGGGGACTTTTATAAGAGGAGAGGAGGGGCACTCTTGGAAAGTTATAAAAGGGTACTTTATTAGAAAATGATTTTCGGATAAAAAAGGTCAAAAAATTATAAATTTAAAGGATATGGTGATAAGGGTTACAAATACACCCATCCAAAAGGTTTTTTACAAGTGTAGGTATTAGATATTACATTATTGTTTCATTTTATTTAAATCGTTAAATAATGAGGTAATCGATGCATCATCATGGTGCCATAAATAATTTAATTTATTTAATGTCTAAAAATTATAAAAAAATATCATGATGTAGGAAATAATTTTAGCTTTCTAATGAAAATTTATAGTCAAAATTATGACTTGTATAACCTCATTTAAAAAATTGTTTTAGTAAAACATCTCATGTTTGTGACATTTCTATTTTAACATTAAATAAAAAGTTATTAATGTCATTTTCCTACCAAAGTGGCTCCATGGGGTCCGCAAGTTTATCCATGGATTTTCTTGGTCGGATATGACACAACCAATAAATGTAGGACATGTGTCTAGGTCATTTCATATTATTAAAACATTATTTTTACCTTGAACTACACTAATTACCTCTAATCGCGATTAATAAACTTAAAAGTTACTATTCACCAAAAAGTTATTTTAGTCCCATTGAACAACATTTTACTTCCTAATGACAACCATGTATGTCGGATTTTTGAAATTCAAAACACAAAGGTGGTAAAATTTCATTTTAATAAAAAATCAACTTTTTTAAGTACCACATAGTGGTTTCACTATTCATCAAATATTGAAGTTTTTTAGAAAAATACCAAAACTTCACCCTAAGCTATATTTGATATTCTGAATTCAAAAATGATGTCTATTTTACAAAATTCAAAACATATAAGTGGAATTATTTAATTTAATAATTAATTCCCGCTATCAGAGCAAATCGAGTGTTTTTATGAAACAATAAGTCTATAAAGATTAACACTAGTTTAAGTCCAATTTCAAAGTGAAATTATTTCCAACAACAACTATTAGATTAAATGGTAAAAATATATTCTAATCTCACTTTAAAACCAATTAAAAAGGAAATATATTCATATTAATAATGTAGATTAAAAAGATATTTTGAATTAAAATACAACTTTTCACTATTTATTAAAAAAATGAACTTTATCTGAAAAATACCAAAAAATTACAAAATGTAAATGTTGATGTCCCGATTCTATAGAATAATTTTATTTGGTCCAACAGAATATATAAGAGTGACCAAAACTATATTTAATGATCGCTTTCCATCAAAAGTCGATAAGTGGACCTTTAGTGAAAATTAGAGTATATATGCCTAAAATTGAATTATTTCCTTATTTTAAGCCTTTATCTTTTATTGGATAAATGTAAAAACATTTAACAAACATATATAATCATATTTTAGTTATTTCTATTCATTCACACCGATACAATGGCTACGTGTAAACTACAATTTAAAATATTATTATTTTATCACTAGTTTGCAACGTAAGATTTCAAAAAAACTCTTTGTTACGTACTGGGTATGCTATCGAACATAGCAACACCTTTAATGTAAAATTAATATTTAATTCATAAATATTAATAAGTTTTAAATTGTATTATTCTTTATTTACCTGGGATGTTAAATTAATAGTAAATAACCCTTGTATAACAAAGATAATGAGCTTCATTAGAGTTATATAATTAAATTACATCATTTAAAGCATAATCTTAAACAATCACAACAAATAATGAGATTATAACTTAAATCCCTTGCCTAAAAATTTTCTTTCTTCAAATGGGATATATACTCTATTATAATATATTTAAATTTATTATAATTATTTACCAGAATAATTTACATATTCATTATATCACATATAATTTATGAATATCAATGAAACACCCATTTAATAATATTTTTATTTTGAAATCTATATTTATTTGTGTTCACTATTTAATTTTTCATGATAAATTTGGTTCACTGGTTCTGGTCTATGTACTTCAATCATGGTTCCACTATAAACAGAATTTTAACCATGATATAAATATCCTATATATAAATATATATTGGTTTATCCGTAAAATATATAGAAGTAAAAATAAATTACACCATTCATTGAGAATATATATGGTACATATGCATGAAAGCTACTTTGAATTTTGAGTAGAATGAACAAAAGAAAATTAATTAATAATTCTTAAATAAAAAATAATTATTCAATAATATATAAAATATATATTAATTAAATATAACTTTATTAACATTCATAAAAATTAGAAATGAAACAATTAATCACATTACTTCATGGAGGCGGTAGTCCACAAATACAAATGAGTGATGTTATCATTTTCTATCAGACCGAGAGGTAAAAATTTGTATATGATATTATAATTATAGAAACATAAACATCTTATATGAAATTTAAACAAATCATAATAACCATCCATGAATTATGGTGATGTAAAATGAATTATATCGTTGTGTGGAGGTGATAGTCAACACATATTCACTAGTGTAATATTTACATCCCATTTGACGGACTAGAGGAGAAATAATTGTAGTCTCATAATCATAATAACATTTTTTAAATTTAGTATAATTAAATTATTATTTTATATATAATAATATTTATTTGGAGGAGGTATATGAGGAAACAAATTTAAAGATGTTGAATATGAATATTACTTATTTTTCATCTTACCTCTTTTGATCCATTTCTATGGACCCCTAAAATGTTATTAAAAGAAGAACAATATGACAAATTGATGAATAATAAATTTTATAACAATCATTTTTAGGGTTTGGATGATATAGATGTAAAAATATGGCATAAAGACAAGATATAAAGGCTGTCCATTTATATGGTATTGAAATGACACAATTGGAATTACTTAAAAAATTAAAATATAATAAAAATATTCCAAATAAATGAATCCAATTTGATAGTGTATCAATTAAAATTAGTATATGTTAAAAATAAAATTATAAAATAAATGTTATTCAGTGTTTGGTGTCATTGTGAACCCTATATTTTGGATAATCTCCTTCAATAATGGATTTTATAATTAACTGCAGTAATGAAATTTCCAAACATAATGTTCTTAATTCTTACATATAATTCAAAAATTCACACATAAATTTATAAGCGGATATCTTCTAAAAATAATTATTACCATAATTTTGATTTTCAATATTATTATTATTTTTCTATCATTTGACAATATATTGTTTAACATAAAGTATGATTTGTTTCATTTTTAACACTATTCATTTAATTTGAGTAATGTGGTGAATATAGTAATATAATTTAAATAGAATTCTTTGAAACATATTTAATATTATATATTAATCTATAAAATCCATTTAACAAAAAAATTGACCCAAATTATATTACATTTGATTTTTTAGAATGATTTATTTTAGTATTCTATTAATTGAATAAATATTTTGTTAATAATGCATAAGAATTTATAGTGGATACTAAGTCATTAAAAACTATAAATAAATTAACATGATGAAAATAAATAACAATTATTGTATATAATCATTAATATGTTAACTTTTCCACTTTTTATCCCTATAATGAAAACTTATAGTCATTGATGTTAAGAGAGTGAAAATTTGTAGTTATCGTTATCCAGAAATAATATAAAGATCATAACCAATGAACAATAGCACCAAGACTTCATATTTTGAAGACATGGATGAGAATAGTCAAAACGCACCCATCTAGTATAATAAAGTGATGTTTTAGAGAAATATTAATGCCTTATTGACATATTTTAACAATGTTTTACCAGTTCTTTATTTAACTATGTGAAAAAATATATCAAGAATACAATTCATAAGGAAAAAAAGTAAAAGATCCTATTTAACATGTTATGAAATCATGAGTAAGAACATTAGATCCCCATCTCAATAATTAATCACTATAATAGGCATAAATTTATTTTACAATAAGCGTGCAAAGCATAAAAAAAGATTATAAAAAATGTATATTTTACCATAATAGATAATTTATACGTACTACATTCCATAATGGAACCGTTATAAAATGTTAAAAAATTATTGAATATATTATCGGCTAATTTCATTAATATATTTCTTAAATAAAGGATAATATAATTGTTTTTTATTAAAACACAATGTGTGAAAAAGGATTATTTTTTAGAAATCCATCTCTACTTACCATAAAATGCTTTGATTTTCATTTCAATCATTTTTATAACAAATGAATTTATTTTATACAGATAAAGACATAATGATTTCATAATTTATATAAACCTATTAATAAACACCAATCTAATGACTAGTAAATAAATATAAATTTAACTAATAATATTTCAATGGTATATCATGGTTCATTTAAACTCATTGTTTCATGAAAATTAATCTAACAAGAAAAATATTTTTTGAATAAAATTATTTCATATAATTCTATGTTTTTATATTCCACACCATTAAAATGAATTTGACCATTAAAATTACATAAATTTGATACAATCATATATTTCTATTTCTATTCATGACATCCTTAGGTTCCCAGGTAACTTCTTTGCTTTTTCAATTCCACATGAGTGCATTAACATGGTGGGTAGTATTGTTTCATACCAATTTATGTCTGTAATCCAATATTTCATAGTTTGTTTCTTAAAAGACAAATCATGTTTGAGTTTGAAATCCAATGAGTTAATATATGTAAAGGATCAAGTATTTACTTTCACATGATAGATATATAAAACACACCAGGAACACAGTATGAGTTTGGGGTAACCACCAATTAATAAGATACCATTAATATAAGATAATGAATCTCAATGAGGCCAATAAACCTAGGGATCAAGTTTCCACTTTTTATAAATATCATTAAATTTATCCATGGAGATATTCATGGGAATATTTTAGGTCTAACATCAAATTTCAAATTTCCTCACTGATTTTCACCATAAATATTCTATCATATATGATATGTATTGACGAGTTTTTGAATTGATTTGACTTTATCAAGCATATAATTATACTTTTCACGTCTCCATAGCTTACTTTCCCTAATTGCATCCAATTGCATTGGATATTAATTCTTCTTTACATAGATTTATTTTTATTTAACAATATGAACACTCAAGTGAAAGATACTGTTTTAAGAAAACTACACTAGAAGAAGGTGTTGATTCCACGCACCATTGATATTAATACGATAAGATCTTAGAATATCTATTATGGTTTTAATGTTTCTCTGAAACTGAACATGTTTCTACAGTTGAGAATTATTACTAAATTCAAACTCTCTATTTTGATCCTATTGAATACTTATTCAAAATATATAGGTCAACCTTAGATCCCAATAACATAAAATATTATGTTTTACTCTATATAACATTAAAATTTCTTTAAATTATATTATGAAATATGATCAAGAGACAAATATTCTCTAATATTAACAATATGGGATGAATTTAATTTTTTTTATTATAACCTAAATAATGTTATGTCTTTTAAATGTTTATGTGATTTTTATAACAAAATAAATGCAGATATTTTTTCAATTTCCATTTTATTTTGGGAAATTATTATAAATACCCATAGGATTATTTTACTTATTTGTAACATTATATCATACCAGCACCCATTTATATACTCATCTATATCACATTTCATGTTTTCAAACCAAAAATATTCTTTTAGATATCTATTTATCTTAATACCCCTAAGATGGATAGAGAATGATGATCTATGAGCATTTTCCAATACCAACTTCAAAAAGTATAGTATCTATGTGAATAAAAAATGATTAACTAGGCTTATCATTCCTTTATAATCATGGTTGACTAAAGTTATATTTATCACCTCCTTTTCCAACGCAATAAATTCCTTTTGTGAATTTTCTATCTTCACATGGTTAGATGGTTTTAGGCTCATTTGATAAAGATAAGGATTGTAGATCAATAAATTAAAAATATTGAAATATTTTTCTTTTTGTAATCACTATAATTGTAAAGAGCGTATTTTCCTTTCAACTCGAAGCATCTTCACTGTTATTCATATTCCCAAGGTAGAAATGTATTTAGAAGTCATAATAAATAATCAAATCAAACCATCTTGTCTGTTACATATTCAACTATTTTTGAGTAAATATATAACATAATTTTTATGATCGGTATATATATAACACCATTAGCTGTAAATATAAAGACATTATATCTATAATAAAAAACATACCACATGTAACTCCTAATCGGGATTTGGGGTCATTTTTCTCATGAGCGTGCAATTCTCATGAGGGATAAGATATCACCAAATCATTATAAATGAGGATGAATACCATTCAATTCATTGATAAATAACTACAATTAAAAAACCATTCTCCTATGTAGGGTTTTTTAAGGGTAGGTGAAGTAAATAAAATTCTCTTTGATTACTTAAAATTTTTCTGTCATTTATCTTTTCAATGAAACATGGCTCCCATATTAGTTTACACGGTGTGTAGGTTAGAATGAAATAAGAAATTATACGTAAAGCATAAATAATATCCTGCTAAACCACGAAATATATGGATCTCATCCATACTTGGTTTGATTTTTTAAATTTGAATTTTGAATCTTGTTTGCTATTGTGGTGCGGTTAGAAAGTTTTCACTGTGTTTTTGCATTTGGAGAATGTAGGAGGGAGCTTCCTGCAGTGAGCAGATCCCCTTGTTTTGTTTTTTGTGTTGGATTTTGAATTTCCTTTTCCTTCCTCTATATGATGGTTTTTCAATTGGGTAGGATGCTGGACTTTGGAGAGTTGTGTTCGTAAGATCCCCACTAAACCAAAAAGTTGTTTATTCGAAAAAAGAAAAAATCAATTTAGGGGAGGGGGAATTAGTGAAACCAAAATAAATCAAATTAAATTCATAGTTTCCATAATCATATGGAATACAATCCTATGTATATTATATATTTTTACCCTCAATTGATTATATCCATAATATATTTTAGTGTTCGAAAAAAATATTTTGTCAACGTTTTTTATTAAAACATTCATAAATACAATGTATAGGTCAATTAATCATGATTGTGATAATTTTTTGTTTCTGAAAATCAATGAAGAGTCTCATTGAACTATGCATATTTATATGAAAATGTAAAATTTCAACACATAACTATGGACATGGTTGAAGTTATATGTTATTAATATTCTCATAGAGTTAATTTTTCAATTCCTACAACCTAATTGGGGACTATCCTATTTATAGTATTTTATATAAGTGTAACTATATGTAAGAGTTCTATTATAAACTCAACATCATTATTTATAGGAATAATATGATATTATTTTGTATAAACCTTAAAAAAGTCACATAATATATAAATATAATAACAATTTAGTTTCTCCTCATACATATGAGACAAAAAAACCTTTTTAAAAGGAATAAAACCCATAAATTGTATACAATTTGAATCACAGTGGCATAATTATTATCACACTGACAAACAATCATAGGATAGATTAGAATATCAAATGTGGCTTTATATTCAAGGATTGTTTTGAGGAAATTAGGTAAAGATTGCCGATCCATTTAAAAAACAGAGTTTTAATATAGTGGGAGAATAAATAGATTTGTTTCAAGAACATTCACACAAACATCAATCATAGAAGAATCATGGACATGTGATTAAATAATTATAACATTAGAATTTTCCACTAATAATTCAATATATAATCATTGAGGTGGTATTTCGATACACCCAAAACATTCTTCCGATATAAATGAAAAGGTAAATCTAGAATCATATAATACATTAGTTCATCCTGAGTGGATAATAAGTATACATTTTTTCACTTAATTATTTCAACTCACATATGTAATTTTTATCACTTGATTATTCCATTTTCCTTTAGGCTCAACAAGTTTCTAATTTCAATCATCATCATTAAACATCATATTTGAGTTTTACTTATTCAAATTCCTCTATTCCATGTATTTGAACAAATAGAGTGTTCCTAAAAAAATATATGGTTCATTTTTTCTCTAGTTAGATAACTTCTATCCATCAATCCACCATTCAATTACCCGATCAATTTCCTTTCAGCAGTTAAAGATTATACTATATCCCATAATGTAATATATTTAATGTCTTCTTCCACAATATAATCATAATTAAAGGATTATATTTTTCTTCAATGGAATTAATTATTATATTTTCCTATATATTCCATATTTCTTTTCTTATCAAAACCATTAGATTGATGGGTAACACCTATCTCTATTTCTATAAAGGTAACACATCATGAAATATATTTATAACTATGTATGTCTTTTATAGATGAATCCTTTCAATGAATTGTTTTTAATCCATGGATGAATCAGTAAATCATATATTCAGGATCAATCGTAATACCATAAATATACCAAAAAATAAATTAAAATATACCGCTTAGGTACTAATGAATTTACCATCCTTCTACTTTAGCTCAAGGATCTCATCCATTTTTCTATAAATAATTCAAGGAATTTAATTGTTGAAAAATAATTTTTATACATATCTCAATACATAGATTCCACTAAATTATTTTACTCATATTCGTGATGAGACTCCACTATTTTTCTACATCACCATCCATACAATATACAACAAAAATGTTATTTTCATTATTTGGACAATGGAGAATATAAAATATATTTTTGATGGAATTGATCAATTTCAAATAATCTAGTTGATCAATTAAACCCCCAAATGATGATGAATTTTTCCTCGTGATGGTCTTAAAATAAGGGTTTCCCTATTTTTCATTACTCTAATCTAAAAATGAATAATTTATTCAGACATATTCATTAAAATAAAGAAAATATTTTTCATTATATCTCTTATAAATTTTGAATTGCTATGAGGAAAATCATTGTTTTTTCTATCAGGTTAAAAATTAATACGGATCCTTCATGTTCAATCCATTGAATGAAACCAAAAATCATACTGTGTAAAACCCTAATAATAGTGATAGAAAAAATAATCATGAAAAATAATTTATAAGATGTCTAAATCAGGACACCGTATTTTAAATCTATGAGACCTAATGTTTATACTAGAATAATCATATTAATCATCAATCCATATCCTTCTTAATAGTTCATAAATATAATTTTAGTTAAACTAACTACATCCCCTGGTAGTGTAAAAATAGGTGTATTGCAATGTAAGACACACCATGCACTATAATAATGGATGACCTATAATCGACCAACTCTTTTTAGGGTTACTACCCCCAGATAACTATGTGCGAAAAGCACACCCAATTATAGTATCTTTTGAGGCATGTATTTTTTTAAAATGAAACACCTTTATTTACCATATATTAAATTGTGATTATACTAAGGGTTTTCACCTATGATTTCTCAACATAGTTTCCAACTGAAATTAATATTCTATTTGTTAACAACAATAGTGACCCACGGTTTTAAAACCAAAATATTATATTTTATTAGACTGACTAAAACTAAACACTTTTTTATTGAAACTCTTTTTAGGAAAAAGGGAGTAACCACAAGGTTATACACTAAGGAAAATAACTAAACCATTAAATGAAAACATATGTCTACTTGAATAAACCTCCCTAATAACATCTAGGTGACAGGGTTTAACTGAGTATTTGGATCATCTTTTAAAAAATCCTCAAAATGAAATGCTAACTTGTCCTAAAACTATGTGTACTCCTCTTGTATGATCTTCCCATCATTAAATCCTCTAATTAAAATGAAATCATAATTTTAAAACAATTGTTTATGTTCTTTGGTTTTAATAACCCTTAATGTACTACCCATCATCTTTTAAGTATCTTTGTTAGAAGCGTTAATCACTAGAAATTATTTAATAATTTCTTATTCTAAGTGAAATAGAAGCTCCATATATTTATGGGTGTGTAAACAGATTCCCTTTGATGAAAATTAAATGAATCCTTGGATAGAACACCCCTAGGGACCGCATTCTCTTCTCGAAAAGAAATATTAGAAACTTTATCATTACCTTCCAACATCTTGTCTTTCGATTTCATGGTAGATATTTTTTCTATAGGTAGAGGAAAAAAGAATCGACATTCCTCCATTTATGATTACCCCACTATATTTTCCCCTCATCGGAATCAGAAGCCTATTATCTAGTATATCATCTACAATACCACTTGATGAATGAGCAGAAACATCCTAACTGGACTCACACCCAAAGACCCCCAGCTCATTTGAAGAATGTACCACCGAAGATGAACCTTTTTCCAATGCTGGGTCATCATTATCAAGACCCTCAAAATGATTTACAATTGAAGTATATAAAACCCCTCTTCTAGGTCCTATCCTAATATGCGACTCACCCCCTTCGATAAGATCCACATCTTTTCCGCCTAAATAGTTACCCTCCAAAGGTGATTTAGATGCAACTATCTTGACTCTATTACTATTATTTTTCACTGAATAAACTACCAACACATATATTTTAGTTCATGTAGACATGATGCATCCATCAACATTCAATTTTGATTCCACTATGGAATTAATACCTCTATCAAGTTTCACATCCACCTCATAAGGGCCTCCATAAGAGTTAAGAGGATCCAAAACCACATCATCCATCACTGCCTCATTATTAACATGCTATAAAATAGATTTCCTAGAAGACATGAGAACAACCATGTCCTTTTACAGGTGACTAATTTTGTTAAAAACCATTTGGTTACCCTTCAGAGTTATATATTGGTCTCCCTTTATAGAATTTGGGACCATAGAAGCATCATGTTGACTCTTTCCAGGTGCAACCTCATAAACATTAGAACTCAACCCCTTTCCATTATGTCCTAAATCAACACAAATCTATAAATCTAGTTTCTTTGACCTCATACTATAGGTTTCAAAATACCGTCCTATTCTCTTAGAGTAGGATCAAAAATTGACTCATGATTCATAAAGAATTGTCCATGTACAATGAAATTATTCACCCACTTAAATAAAAAAATAATAAACAATAAATCGTGGTAGATAAATATCTAAACAGATTAATAGATTTAAAGGATGTAACACATAATGTGTTATATTGTATTAACATAAGAATCTACCAAAAAGGTTCCCTAGAATTATAATGATCGAAGGGTCCGGAAATTTTAAAGGGAGTTTGCAATATCTGACACATTTTTTCACCAATGAGGTTTCATGATTCATATTGAAGTAACAAAACCATCTGAAGAGGAAGAGCTGAGATTAATTATAGCTATATGGAGCACTTGACATTATTTTCATCATGTCTTCAACCGAGATGAAACGAATTGTGATGTGTCTATTGTTGATAAATACAACCATTTCTATTTATTATAAATCGTAATACAGGAATATGAACCCAACAAATGAATCAACCAAAGGTAGTCTATGCTTAAACTAAGAAATGAGGGTCATATTCTGGAGGGATGAGGACTCGTTGAATTCTATAGTTGAAATTATAAAGATCGATCAACCATCAAATATATCAAGGGATCGTAGGATTAGAGATATTTGGGTAAACGAGGGGAGAATTTCGGGATTGGAAAATAGATCAAAAGGGTTAGACACCACACCCTCAGAAGATAGTGAAGGAACCTCCATCAATGGTGGGGGAAGGTACAACATGTTTCCCCACACTATCACATAGTGGGAGCTGACAATGAGGGTCTCCTTTGAGAGCTCTCATCTTTCATCCTGAAATTTTATATTTTATTATATGAATATTCCTTATATAAGATTAAAATCTTTTATTGGGATATATTGGTTTAGTTTCTTTGGAAACATGGATACATAAACCACTAATTAATATAAGATATAAATCATCTCCCGCTATGTTAATCCTAACTAACACACTTTTTAGAAATATCAAACCTAAAACCATTCATTGAAATCTTAAGAAAATATAATATAATTAAGGGTGATCACATATTAATAGTAAGTGTAAACAAGGGAGATTTTAATGACCATTTAAAATATAAAGTGATTATGGATGTTATGGGAATAAGATACTAACCTTTGAACGTCATAGGAGGTAAATGAAATAACATAAAATGTATTCATGTCATAAAGTGTGGATTACTATAATCTATAAATAAAAAAATAATCAATGAATATGAGAAATGAGAATATAACACTCACATAATATCTTATCATAAAAGAGTGGTATTATGTGGGTAATAATCATAATCATACAAATATAATGTTATGGATACCCACAAAAAAATTATAACTTGTTATTCTTTGGCTGACCAACTATATGCATACATTGGGATTGGGATAAAAAACTGTTTACCCTATTTTATTCTTGGGATAACCTCCAGTATACCATCTTTTTGGATTGGGATAACTTCCCTTATTTCTCAATTTTTATATTGGGATAAACTCCCATGTTCCTTTTGACACCCTAGAACATTAATCACTACACAATGAAATATTGGTCTTTATAATTTATTTCCCATCCATCACATAATATTAAATTCAATAATATACATGGACATAATCAACAAAATAGTAATCATATCATAACCTGTGTAAAGAAAAATGGTTATCAATGATTTTTCATCATTATAACCATAAACCATCCAGAGAATGAATGAATATAATAGCATTTGATCTTATACAATGTAAATAATTACTAATGTGAAATGAAGATATTATATATGTGAAAGGACATTAAACGTTCACATTAAAACTTCTTGAAGAAAGTATACATTAATTTTATTGTTAAAATTAAATATTAAATATATAAATATTTATGAAATACAAAGGAAAACATTTTATTTGAATAAAAACATAGAGTATTGTAAAGTATGTTTGAAATCGTTGATCTATAATGAAGGATGCAATTCAATTCATTATTTTTCACACAAAACATTATTCCTTTCAAATTTTCAGTACAAATTCAAAAGTAACTAATTCAATAAATTATATGAATATTACATTTAATCACTTTTGTAAAAGACAATCACATGTAAAAATAAATTTCAGAAATCATTTTTTATTAATAAATCCATTATTGAAATCATTTATGAATATATGAATATGGAAGGAATAAAATATTTTTTACTAATTAGAGAAATAAAGTATGTTTTATTTAAAATCAATCTTTCTGTCTCATTAGTTATTAAAGTGGGTGAAATTAATTTAAAATATGTAATATCTAGAAATAACCAATGGAGATGAAAATTCAAGAGTTTCTTGATTCTTATGTCATGAAATTATATCATCAGAGACATAATTATATACAATATTGATTGATACTGAAATTGTAACCTAAATCCTTTACCTCATGTTTGTCTTTCATCAAAATCTATATAACCACATGTTAAATAGATTTAAATTTAATTGAAAAATATAAAACACTAATGTACATACTTATAATATCATCTATGATCGACTAAAAATATTTAAACTCATATTTATTAATAATTACTTATTATAGTCATCATTTATGGGTGTTTACTAATTCATTTTTTTTGATAAATTTGGTTTCGTAGTTTCATTTCATTTTGTTGGATAATGGTTCCATAATATAAATAATATAATCCCTGAGATAAATATTATGTACATTCATTATCTATATATAGGAATCCATTAATGTTATAGATATAAAATGGAATGACACAATTCAGGGAGATGGTAAGTAATACGTATGAATGAAGACTTTTTAACATTTTAATGGACAGAACATCTAATCCATTGATATTTTAAGGTATATTTCTATTTAAATATATTTTATTTTGTAAATATTCTATTTCATACACCATAAATTATAAAATAACTGTTACATACATTTGGAATACTATTATTTATATAGTATTTTTCAATCTTCTCTGTTATAAATGAAATTATAAATAAGAGAAAACGCATGATAAAAAAATATAAAAAAAATATTTTAAATATTTATGATTTCATTTTTAAATTTATAATAAATATATACAGATTTTTTATTAATTTGATTATATTTTTCGAACATAAGTTTTATTCTATGATTGTTTTTATGGAATTTTGTGTAAGAATATTATAAATAATTTATACCACATTTAATAATTGTATTTGAAAAAATGGACATCATTTTTTGATTCATCATGTGAAAATTAACAATTGATGAATGATTTTGATTATTTTTAATGGATTTATTTTTCATTTAATAGAATAAACTACTGATATTTAAGGACAATTATCAATTCATTTCAAGGATTAATAATGATTCATCAGGCCATAAAAGAGTTTAAAAGTTAAATAATTTCATTTATATTTTTTATAATCATATAAATTCCATTTGAATAAATTTTCTACATGATTATAGTGTAAAACCTTTTTTCATATAAGAATAATTTTTTCTATAAAAAATGTTTTTAACGTGTTTTATGTGATTAATGTTTTGTTAAATTTTAATATAAATATGAATTTTATTTGATTAAACTGATTCAATATTTGTAATAATAATTATTATAAAAATTTAATTGGTTCATGATATTTTTTTCTTATTATGAAAATTGACCATTGTAAATAATTGTCACCATGTTAAAAAAGGAAATATTAGGTAAAAACCATGGTATAAAACATAGAAATATATTGTATTCTATAATTTATAACATTATATAAGAGATTATTTATAAATTTATTAATATAGATTTAAATAATTTATTTTAAAACATTATAGATAAATTGGGAATCCATGATTTTCTTTAGTTATGATAAGATATAATTTATCCAAATTAAAAACTATTATTGTGTATTTGAATTCAATAGCGTGGATGGAAGACTAAATTCCTTATTGGATTCCCCTAAAAGTATAACAATATCAACTTTTTGTTTTTCTAAAAAAAATCTTAGAATCCAATATATTACATTATTTCAATGTTAAATTATTTTGACTATTAAATATGGTATTTTGCTTAAATAAATTTCCCGTGTTTTCGGTTCTTAAATAGAAATTAATTTCATCCACTAATGAAAATTAAAATTTATAAAATAAGTTACAAATTTTTAATTATAGTGACTAAATTTATTGATGTATTCCCAATTATTTTGGTTTACATAATTGTGTTATCATGTAAAAAGTTAGCTTATAATTTTAGAGGTTAAAATATGTTTAAATTTCATTAAATGGATGTTAAGACATAAATTGTATGAAAATAAATTACCAAATTTGAATTTTTGTGTTTAATTTTACCATATATCTTAATATATTCATATATGGGGTTCCTTAGGGCCACTTTATACATCTATTATATACATATTATTTAATATTTTAAGTAATTTCATGTTATTCTATTCCCTACCTTATAAAAGGATACCACCTATCCCCTATTATAATCCCTTAAGGACACCTCTATATCATCCAATACCAAAAATAATAGCATTTCATATTCCTTCACCACATAATATATATTATTTATTTCCAAAATTACTTCCTTTCAAAGCCTGTGGTGTAAGCTAAAATTTATTTCTCAGTCAACAGGTATAACTCATAACCAAGAACATTAATATTCATGTTTGTAATACTTCTTCTAAATCTATAATATCTAATATAAAATAATTAATTTAGTATTTAAAATAAAATTATTTGTTATTATAATAATATAAAAAATAGTTTCCACATTCTTTCCATCGTATAGAAAACAAAAACTCCATTCATGCCTATATATGACTTACCATCTCCAAGAATTGGTGTAATTCATTTGTCACCCCCATTTTAAATGGATGTTTATAAATATGTAAATAATTTAAATATATTATATTTATTATATTATTATGTTTCAGTAATTAAAACATGTTATATATAATTATTTCCTTCTTTTATTTAAAAAATCAATAAAACATTCATGTCTATGTATGACCTACCATCTTCAAAAAACGGTAAAAATCATTTTTATGTATTTATCATATAAGGTTACCTCACTCTCTCTCTATATATATATATAATATATTATATTTATATTATAATTAAAATTTTAGCAATGATAGGACTGTGATATGTGTACAAGGACCGGGATAGTTTTACAAAAACATTAATGCAAAAGAAAGTGGTTATTACCTGACACCATGATTCTATTCAGAAATTATTAACAAACATGTGATAAGAAATTATAATTAAATCATAGATGTTATTATATATATTAATATGAATTTTTATTATATTTATATTGAATCTATTTTTCATGAACAGGTTGTTTAAACATGTGTTATGTAAGTAAAAACATTAGGTAACTAGTTTCTCATCACACATTTATTTCTGTGAGACATTAGACATATTCACCAAATGATTCTATCCTGGGATTTATATACTTATTAATTGATATTATGTATCATTATTATATTAATATTAATTATATTCAAATTTTCAATTTATCTTTTCTCATTTATGGGGTTTGTGATTCAATATTTACCAATGTATTAAGATTTTCTTTCAAGATCACATCATTATTTAGATTGGTTTTCTAAGTAATAATTTTTGGAAATATTTTATATTTATATATTACAAAAATTATATTTTCTTATAATTTTTTTAAATAAAATTTATAACCCATTCCTTTAATTTTCATCTTTATGTAATGTAGAGACCAAAAGAATATTTTTTAAGGAAACCAAGATTTATTTCATTCATCCATCGACAATACTTTTTATTTGATATATTTTATTTCTGAAATGTTATCATTAATATTTAAAATTATTTCAAATTAATTTTTCTAAAATATTTTACACATTATTAATTTTTTAAATAATGTATTTTGATGGAATATTCTTGTCATTTTTTGAACATGAATCATTTGTCTTTAGATAAAAAATGTGAAAGAAATATTTATTTCAACATATATGAAAGAACAAAATTTCTCACAACCATGACCACTATATTTGTGGAGCATCATTAACATATTTACATGGTTATTTTCAAATAATGTTTTTTCAATAATATATTATAAAATTTTAAATTTTATTGATGTGCTTTCAGAGTGAAAAAGGTATTTTCCTCTATAAATATTCAAAATGTCTTATTAAAGGTAATTTCATCAAAGAAGATATCCTTTGATGATAATTTTTATTTACTGGGGACATCATAAAATGGTAGAATCATTATTATTTACTTATTTAATTTATAATTATTATTATGTTTATTTTATGAATCCAAATTATCTTCCATGGGTTATGATGGGATGAAATTTTGAACGTTTTATGAAACCCATTTCCTTTCAAAAGGGTTTTAAATATGTTTTCTGATTTATAATATTTTTCTAAAAAATTTAATGGATAATTATTATTAAATGGATTGTCCTAGAATAATATATCCCTTAAATTCTTTCAGTAATGATAGATATCTCAATAGATAAAAATGACTAGAATGAAGAGTGATCCTAATTCTATGTGGAACTCTATTGAAAATTATAGTCTTAGAGAGAAAACCTTGACCAATGATATGATGGAATGAGGAGTGATCCCAATCCAATATGATAGTATTGGATGTTTTCCTATACTTATTAAATTACATTCAATTAATATTTTTATTCTATAAAAATTATACCTTATGAAATTTTTTTTCTCTCATGGATAATGGTACTTGATTACATTATGAATTATGTCTAATAAATTATAATGTTTTTCAAGTACACATGATTATGATTTATGATATGAATAGTATCTGTTTAAAATTTAAATCCCATGTTCTCATAACCATATTATCATGTTATATTTATGTGACCACTCATATCTACCATGTTTACCCTTACGAATCATCTAAGGTCACCATTTATTATGAATCCTTTTCCCACAATATGCTGAACGTATTAAGGTATGTTATGTCCAAGAAGGGTGATAGTTATGATGAATATAGTGGAATACTATATTTATCTCTTATAAATAAGTTTATTATGTATACATATTTCTAGGTACACTAATAATATATGATTCTAGCATATATCATAATATTTTTTTTATATAATATTTATCTAATAATATGAAATATATATTATTGAAAATATGGGTATCTATAGATAAAAAGTAAAATAAAATTCATTATTATGTAATTATTATTATCAAATTTATATAATATGTATTCATTAAATCCATTCTTATTCCTTTCAAAGAAATGATGAAATAAAAAATCATAATGCTTCATTGAGGAGGTAGCCTACACGTACACACAGAAAAAATATTTTTTTCAATGATTGGAAGGTAGAAAAGTTGATAAAATTCTTAATTCGATGAATATTATTTTCAAAAAAAAATAATATATAATATTTATCCCATTTAAATAACCAGTGTTAGAAAAAGGCGACCTAATATGAATCATATCACTACGTGGAGTTTGAAATCCAGACATACACATGAGTGACACTTTTAATTAATTTTTAGGGAAAAATGTTTGGATAATAGTTGTTACATAATCACTACAAAACATTAGAATATATGGGATGATTAATTTATTATTTCATGATGAATACCATAGATTTAAAGAAATTAAAATAAGAATAAAATTGAAAGTGGTCGACTAGGATGATTACCACTTCTTAGGTAGTCTTATATTAGATTCCTACTTGATGACCTTTGGAATGGTCTTTCAAGAATACGAGACCCTCTAATTCATTTAAAACTAAGTAAAAAATTATTTTTCCGTTGTTGGTTGATATAAATTTCTCACAGTGGTGTAATGAAAGGGAAAAATGGGTATCCCATTATAATGGAGGGAAAAGACACACATTTAATTACAATATAATTATGTCATTCCCAACATGAATAATTTTAAATAGATAGTTATTAGAGTAAAAAACAGTTTAAGGTAAAAATATCATCATCCAATGAAATTTATATATCTTTTGGCTTCATTTTGAACATTATATTTTTGTTTAACCCCTTCATTTACTAATTTTAACCATAACTGTGATAGCAACATTTTCAATCATAAAGGGTTTTTAATTTATTTGTACGTTAAAAATAATATCATAAAGTGTATTGCTGTTACAATTTCAATCACACATCACCTTTCATGTTATTGACCAATTTTTATATTTTTATATAATTTAATAAATTATTATTTACCATAAAATATTTATAATTATATATTTATACAATTAATTTAAATTAAAAATAAATACATAGATATTGTAATACAATAAAAATATAAAACATTCAAACATTCCAAATATTTTATACATATCTATAAAATTATTGTAATCCAATAATTCCCCAAATTGTATTACTTTTATTATCATTATAATCAATTATTTTATTTTTCTATTAATTGAATATATATTCTTTTGTTTTTTCATAAGGATTTATTATAATTATTAAATCATTAAAAATTTGAGATAAAATACCATGATATAAAAAATTAATTTAATTTTCAAAAAAAAAACATTAAACCAAAATTATCCCATTTTAATATTATAATTAAATATCAATGTTATTTAATTCATGGTACTGAACTTTTATATTAATCTATTCATTAAAAGAATTTAATGGTCATAACTAAATAAAAAATAAACCAAGTGACCATATTTTTGAAAAATTGGGGATAATTGTTGTTATCTACTCAAAAAATAGTTAAAAAGGTAATTAATTTGAAATTTTTAATCCCTTCCCTAAATTTGTAATATATGATATCCATTTTATTCTTACTAATGTGAAAAAATAATTACCAAGGTAACAATTCGTAATTGATGAAAATAAAATATTATTATTTTCTAATTCTAAACCTCTTGATTAAAAAAATAGGATCCATTTTTCCAAATTATATTCTTATAGGTTTCATAAATTAATTTTATTAAGGTTTTTCAAAATTCTATGAAAACATATTCTAAAAAATGATATTTTCACATTAAACTACATTTTTTCTTATTACATGCCTTGTAGAACCCATTAAATTAAAATTAAAACATTTCATATGATGTATTATCTTTTACTTAATTAAATTAATTAATAAATAGATATTATTTTAATTTATATTAATTAAAATTCTTTGTTCATATATTTGTTTTAGATAAACATCATTATTTACCCTCAAATGACTTAATTCACTTAAAAACAATTTTTATCTATAGAATTTATTTTATAAATATGAAAACAATATTTATTTCCTAAATTTGTTATACCTTCTAATACCCACCTATCCAATAGTTAATTTTTAATGTCACATGAAATAATAATATTTCAATAGTATATCAATGTTTATTTTAACATCGTGTTGTATGGAAAGCAAGATATCACATCAATTTTTTGTGATGGGAGATCCTGGAATTATATAGCCATAAAATGAGTTGGGTAAAGTGATATATCTCTTGATAGCATGGGTATAATTTGTGAACATGATTCTATCATTACTCGCAATGATAATTTCATGATCATAAACATGAAATACATGTTAACATGATTCTAGACTTGTTCAAAACTATGTGGGGGTGTTTAAAAACTATGACAAGACGTTTCATTTTGATGAACCAAAAAATTTCATATCATTATCACATGATTCCATCATATTAAATATTATGTTATTATTTTTAGGATATTATTATTATTATTATTTTCACCCATGTTATATTAATTCATGTCCCTTAATCATATTATTACTTGGTTTTAGCTCACCATCTTCTTCAATGTATACTACTAGTTTATCAGATTTAAAATGGCGAATGTGATTATAAAAAAAATAATTAGGTTTCATTTTTAATAATTTTTTGGTTTTGTTATGTTTAATGTTTTGTATTGTTTTAACCATCTAAAGAAAATAAAGCATTAGGTCCTAGATTGTAAGACTTTTATATTTTTTATTTTATAAATGATGGAATAATAATGTATGAAAAAAAAGTTTATCTATAATGGTTATAGGATTTATGATATGTATCTCATGTTAAATTAGATCATGAACAAAATTCATTCTTTTTTTGAAACCTGATTCTAAAAATGTTCATGTTGTGTGCTTGTTGAGGTGTCTACCTAATAGATGAAATAAAACTTCATTGTCAATCCGATAGTCTCGTGATATATGAATGTTACCTATTAATTATATGAGAGGAAGGTGATGATGTTTGACTAATAACATATGTCAAGAAAACAATAGGATTATGAAACAGAAAAAATCATTAACCATTGAAACCACTTCTTCAATGAAATAGGGGAAAATCCAATCTGAATATTCATGTGATAATGAGTCACCTACGGATTGTGATGAAGAGATAGACCACATATCTAGATGATTTAAAAAGTTTTAGTATAGGGATAATTAATTTTTGAAACCAATTTATTAATGAAAATAATAGAATATATGAAACTAGAGAAAGGAAAAGATAAAATTAGACTTTGAATGATATAGTTTTTCATGAGTGGAAAAATGAAAGGACATGTTAATGTTAACTATCAGATTTTTTATTTCATTAAAAATTATGAAAATATGGGTAATTAATAATAGAAATTCATGAAATAAATCAGGTGTGGTTCTAAGGATTTCTTAGGTGATTCATTCTCAACCTAAGAGGATAAGCATTATATATCTAACCTTTTTTGAAAAACATATATGAGGTACATAATGTTTTTCCAAATTATTATATACATATTTGTAATCATTATATACAAGGAAGAAATAAAGAAAATATATATAATAAAGAAAATATAAAATACTAAAATATGATGGATGATACAGTTAATGTGATTAAAAATAAATAAAATATTTTAAAGAAGCAGCATGCCATAACTGCTCGTTTAAAAATTGACATTACTATTGTGAAAAAAATATTTATATGTTGTTAATATAACATAATGAGTTAGAACTAACTATTTATAAAATAAGGAATTATCTATAAACTTTTACCTATGGAATAAATACTCTTATAAAAACGTTTATAGGTAAACATGATCCAAAATACACTACTGGAATAGGATATGTTTCAGGGAAAAAATTAATCATTTAGAATTATTTTTTTCTTTGTTTCAATTCTCTAAATCCATTACCTAGTTTATATTCTTTTAGAACTATCTAATTATTTATTTCTAAAAGTTTAAAATATTATTATATTAAACCTATAACGAAATTATGCGTTCATAAATCACTGGTTACTAATATTTTTGGACCCATGATGATTTGGGTACCAAAGAAATTTTTTAGTTAATTTGTTTTCATAAGATAAATTATTAAGATGTTATATTATGAAAATATTGTACTTGTGCATTGTTTTTTCCAAACACATTACAATATATTATTCATTTTTTATGAACATGATAAATTTTTATGGAGCATATGCCACTTTTGGTAACAATGCCAATGGAAAAAATTAATTTTCATGGATAAATAGGTATCACTAACACTATTTTAATATTTAATGTTTTATTTGAAGATTGTTTAATTATAATAACATTTTCATCTCATATCCTTGTGATGAGGATTTTTCATGTTAAATTTTATAATAATATTTTCATTGTTTTTTATTATGAAAATTATTTAGTATTTAATGATTTATTATAATATAATGTTTATTCTATTAATTTATATTCATTATTATCCCAAAATATTTCATTCATAAATTCCATTCACAATGAACCTTTTCTTTGGAATAACATGCTATTACATTTCAATATTCATTTACATTTAAAGATCAATGGAAAAGGGTTAGAAAGTGATCTACCCAAACTAGAATTTCTAATAGATTACATTTGTAACCCTTGTAAAAAAGGGAAACATCACAAGATATAATTGAAATAATTGAACGAAGTTTCAAATTATCAAAACATGGATAAAGTTAGAAAGGATTGGTTTGATCCTTCTAGTGTTCCTATCATAAATGTAATTCACTATGTTTATGTTCATGTAAATGAAATTTCTATGTATACACTGTGAATGATTTTGTTATTTTACAAGAATAAAAAATTTGTTTAAAACCATAGTGAAATTAGAATCATGAAATTAAATTGTGATCATAGTCTTGAGTTTGAAAATCAATAAATTGAATTTTTATTCTTAAAAATTTGCTATATTAAAAAAAATCTCCACCTAGGAACCTAAGCATAATGGTGTTATCGATAGATGAAATACAACTCTTCAATAAATTTCCTAGATCATTCTCAAGTAGTATTACTAACATATTTAATTTTGGAGAGAATCTATAAATATATATTTCAAAATATTCAACAGAGTTTTAATTAGAATTCACTAAAAACTTCTTATGAATTATAGAATTGTAGAAATCCCCAAGATAATTAGTTTAGAGTCTTTTATTGTCATGTATTTATTGAAACTACAAATTATAATCATGAAGATTATTCTTACAAGAGTAATGAAGAAATTTTACTTAGTTTAAAAATATGTTCTAAATCATATCAGGTGTTTAATAAAAATAAAAATGACTACTTAAGAATCTGTTCATGTCAAATTTGATGTAAAAATATACATTATCATAATATCGGTATAGATTACCACCATGATGATATTTTGAATATGAATATCAATTTGAGTGCTTCCAAAAATTCTGTATTGAAATTCGAATAATCATCTAGTTACAAGGAATAACATGAACTTAAACCTGTAAAATCTAATTATATTTCTATCACAAATATTCTTGGAGAAGTTATTACTAATAGATATCATTCTTTGTATTTTTTTGGTGATCTATATAGAGAATCTAAAATTATAGATTCTATTATAATTCTGGTTTAACATCAGTTTTCTTGTCATAATTAGAACCAAATAACATCAATAATGGAATAATTTTTCAATTTCTGGTGATATAAATGGATTAAAAAATGAGTCAATTTTAAAGGTTTTATTTTTTTTATCTAGTATTTTGATATAATGAAACTTTTACTATTACCACTAAGTGGGTTTTTATAATAAAATTTGAATAGTTTGGAACCATAGTTTGAAATGATGTTTTATTTTCTTCACAATGATATAGTTAAGAATGGGGTGTTTACAATAGAGAAACCTTCCCACCAGTGGCTCAAAATTAAGACATTAGAATACTGTTTCCATTGAAAAATCATTTTTATTTCAAGCTATATGAAAATTATGTAAGGATTTAATTTACAAATTGTTATATAGTAAAAGAGATTTTTTAATTTACAACCCCAAAATTTCAAAATCACCATTTCCAAATTAGCTTTTTAAATTAACTGATGCTTTATATGGTTGGAAACTACCTCATAGAGTGTGGTATGATAGGGTCAAAGTTTTTATAATTTTTAAGGGGATTCAAAAAGAATAGTTGATTTTAATGTTTTTATAAAAATATTTTTAAAATATCTTTTAGTGGTACAAAATTATCTTAATTACACTTTTTGGGTCTTATAAAAATACATTGTATAGTGATTCATCAAAAAACAAGATGAATTGGGCATTTAAAATGAGATTAATGTGAGGGATTAAATTCATTAATGGTTTTCAGTTTTTTTTAAAAAAATATTGAATAATTTTAAATCAATGTATGTACACTAAATACTATGGAAAACATTTTGGTTTGGATAACACTTAATGTAGTGATACTCTAATTAGAACCACCTGTAAGATAGATCTTGATGAAACTGGAATGTTAGTAGATCAAACAAATTCAAAAGGTATAATGGGTATCCAGTTATACATAACTTATTTTTGTTCAGATGTTTTTTTATTGTCTGTATCTGTGCTCGATTTCATGAAAATCAAAGAGTTTCATTTAGTTTCTGTTAAATGAATTTTCAAATACCTCATGTATACAACCAATTAAAAAGTATTCTATCATGGAGGAAAATTATTGGAATAATTGAGTTATTTTTATTTATATTTTGTGGGTTTTAATATAGATAGAAAAATAACCTCATGAGCATTTCACATTATGGGAAGGTCACTAGTATCTTGGTGTAGTAAAAATCAAAGTTCCATTACAATGTCTATTGATGAGGAAGAATATATTTCAATAGGAACATGCAGTGAACAGTTTTTGCAATTATGTAGACATTGAAATACTATTAAAATTAATTTATAAATGTTGCATTAAATTGTGAAAATACAATTTTAATAAATATTTATATGAATTATATGACTTATTCAACGAAAATATTTATTAATGTAAGACATTGGTTTTTAGGAGATCATTTCGAAAAGGAGATTTAACTCTTGAATTCATAGGAACTGAACATCAGATTACTGATATTTTAAAAAATCCAATGAATTGTGAGATATTATATTATACAAAACAAGAGTTATGAATGATAAATTTCATTGTTTCATATAAAATTGCAAGATCCGCCATTGTAAATCCACTATTTGGGTTCTGCAATTAGATGATCCACCATTTGTGATCCACAATCAGGTGATCCACCATTGGTGATACACTGGTGGGTGAGTAAATATTGGAGTTCTATATTGGGGTAATCCACCATTGTTGATCCACTATTTGATGATCCACCATTGCTGATCCACCATTAGTGTTCCACCATTAGTGATCCCCAATTGGGTAATCTACTGTTCGATGATCTGTTAAGCATATTTTATATGTTAATTTTTTAATTTAATCATTTTTTTATTATATGATATTTTTTATTTCAAATCCCTAAATGAAAAAATCATACATAAATCCACTTTTCTGTAATTATATCATAAGAGCTGAATCGTTAGACCATTTAGACTTCTCTTATCTACTAACCTTTAAAATTCAATATTCACTTCTATAAAATTTTAATTTAATGCCATTTTGAGAGGTAATAACCCTTATATTTCATATTGTGAAGGATTGCAGAATTCTAAGATTACCATAGATGAATCGATCAATGTTCTAGTTGAACCAAAAACCCCCCTAAAAACACATGTGTAGTTTTTTTAGAGTAACAAATAGATGTGGAATGGATGTGGTTAGAAAATAATTGGTACTATTGTTCATTCAGAACTATGGATGGCCATAATGGTTTTTAATGAATGATAGACCATTTATCTAAGGTTACATCACTATTATTACCAGTATGAAGAGTAATTATTAGGAAAAAAAGAATATATCATTCATAATATGATTGATCGATAAGTGGTTATTGTTATTTTTAATAGTGGTTTAAGTGTTTAAATGTGCCTCACTGAGGATGTTTTTGAATATCAAAGAATCCATTCCATGTTATAATGACTTGTATGTATATGATAATTCAATGCATGAATGATCTTAGAATAGTTAAGAAACATGATATACTGACACTGACCTTAAAGGTGAATGTATACTTCTTTTCAAGTTTATCCATCATTTGTTATGTCCTAGGATGATAAATTTTATTATTATGAGGTAATGTGTTATTTTTATTTTATTCCTTATGAAACAAGGGGATAAAATTAATTGTTGACGATATCTTATTGTTCAAATATGGAAATGTGAAATTCATCTTCTGGATCAAATTATCAGATTTAACATTAGTTATTCTCTACAATGCAAGAATCAAAGGTCTTGGGTAATATGGAAGAGGAAGATAAGGTAAAATGTGGTGGGTTTTGTTTATGAAAAAATACATATTAAAGAATGAATATTAACATGAATCCCTGGATGAATAAATTGGTGATGGATAATGACAATATTTATGACTATTTTGATTCAGTAATACATGATCCAAGGCTTAATTTCATTTTTAACCATGTCTTGGAGCCATATGAGACTGTGGCTTATTCATCTGAGGAAGAAGTAGAAGAATATAATTAAAAAGATACATATATTTCCACTTTTTAATAAGGATGTGATCTTGATAATAATAATACCACTCTAGTATCGTATAGACCCACAAATCCACATGTTTCACTTCCTTTTAGAGAGAGCCTCTTGAGTGAAGGAGAAGAAGATGACATATAAGACTCACTAGAAGAACATAATTAGTGATATTGTAAATCCTCTAAGGAATTTTGGGATGTGTATAATAATGATAATGGAGATAATGGTAATTATTGAATTGGTGATGGGCCTCATGATATAGATAGTCAGGATGATGAAAATGATGATGATGGTATTGAGAGGGATTAGTGAGATCATCCTTCTCATGTTGTTTCTGTTTAAGCTACATCTATGGAAAGAACAAGATCAGTTTAGCATGATGATGATGTTTCCTATGTTAGATGAGACCTAAGTGTATATATTGAGGAGGACGAATCCCCATGTTTTAACTACTAGAAGTTAGTTCTTGGGGATGATCTTTCTACTTCACCTGAGGATGGAGCCACATCCACAGTGGATCATTCTCCTAGTTTAAAGTAACATTAAATATCTAACCCCGATCCATAAGATGATGGTTATTGTGATGATGATCATAGACTTCATCTAGAGCATGGTGGACCCACTATCTCATTTGTTGTGATAAAAACTAAAGGGGTATTTACTGGAGAATATTGATGATGCCAATGAGAATTAGTATTTTCTTAATGATTGACTAGTTGTTAGATCAAAGCATGTAGAAGATATTATACCCATTCCTGATGGAGTCTTTTCTCATATTCCTTATACTGCATCTGTTTCAAAATATTATGTTATCAGAGTTGATTTGGATGACATTACGGAGAGATTACTATTTTATTTTAGTAAGATACATATATCTTAGGCTTCTTTCATTACTCACCTCAATGATTCTAATACAATAATATTTTTTATCTATTCTTTTTTCATAATAAATTAAAAATTATTTGGATGGTTGAATATGTTTAGATAAATAATCAATGATTGGATGATGATATGATAGCAATAAATTCTCATAAGAATGATATGAGTTACTGTGTTGTTGATATCAAGGAATATATTTATAGTGAATTAAGAGATTGATATATACAATGGATTCTAAATCCATGAATCCACTAAATTATTTGTCTCTTGAGTTAAATGTAATAAAATATATAATTAGAGTAGTGGTTCATTCCATTTTAAGTGATCATAGTATATTTAATTTTGAAGAATTTAGCCAAATTGGACACCATGATTATCATATATATATACTGGTAAGGGAGTTTTTGAATGAAACCTAATATTATAGATAAGCAATCACTAAGGCTATTAGGTATTACATTTCCAGAGTACATATAATGCATCTGTTGAATTTTTTAAATTATAATTTTAGTTAAGAACATGATAATTCCTCCTATCACTAGGTCCTTCATTGAATATGTAGATCATAATAAAACTATTTCTCTTATCTACTTGTGTTATTTATGTAAGAGAATGAAATCTTATTTATTTTTATATAGAGTGGTAGAAATATCATTATTGACATTGGGAACCTATTGAAAACATTCTTGTATATATCAAATACAATAGCTGTTTCATCTGAGGAAATTATTCTTCCTTCCCTCACTAATGTACCATCTTCTATACATCTGGATCCCCATTTTTTAGGAATTTAGAATGTCTCAAATGGAAATATTTAATCATATAAGACAAGTATAAATACATGATCTTTATACCTCTACATCAACCTCATCAGTTTCCCCCTTAGTCCCTCCTGAAATTGGAAAAAGAAAAGACCCCATTGATCAAGCCTCCCATTTAGATTAGAGTGACTTGGATTGGCCTGTGTATTTATCATGGGTTATGATTTATTTTTCCTCATTATTTCATTTAGTATTTTAATATTTTGACTGATCTATTTATTCCAATACATATTTTGTTCCTTTTTATAATTTAATTTATTTCGTTTTATTATCTATTTCATAATCCCAAAAGGAGAGCACTTGTTTTTTGAATTTATTTTTGTTTTTAAATTTAAGATAGTACTCTTATTTCAAAATCCTATAATTGGTATCTCACTTTTGAAATTTGAAACTCTATGAAGATATTGTTATTTCTCTTTTATCTACTTATGTATCTCATTTTTATACATGGTTTATAAATTTAATGATTACTGATCATAAAAATGATGGAGAACATTGGAACCTCTATATTTTAATTCCCAAAAATCATGTTTATTGTGTTTAAAGTGAGATTAAAATTTTATGATAGTTAAATATTAATTAATTAAAATGAGAATAAAATTTTTTATGTATAGAAATGATCTAATTTTATTTCAAATGTGATAATATTAGTTCAAATGTGCTAATATTAGTTCAACTTTTTAACGGTTAGTTCATATGTTCTATTTTTAGTTCATCTATGAAAACACCATACATGTGAAAAAAACAATGTTATATTACCTTTAATCTAGTGACACCATTAATTAAACTATGCTGCTTCACAATATGATACTATCAGATATGTGATTCAACCGGAAATTCTATTGCTAGTTAGGTGCTACCAACAAGTGTTCTATAACTAGGTGTGATACCACCAGCCACACTACTACAGAGTATTATACCCCCAGGATGGGGCAATTTTTTAGTAATTCCATGGCAGGATTCTACTACCATCATAGATGACCACTTTCTTCTTATTAATTTTTTTTTTCTTTCGAATTATATTTTTTCAAATGATAGTTAAGGGGATTTAATTTAGACGTCCAATGTTTATTGTTTTAAAGGAAATTCAAAAACCACTCAATATATGCATTGATGTCTAATTTAGAGGTTTCTGAATTTGTTCCTTATATTTATTATTTTCAATATATTTATTAATATTAATTAATTGATATCAGGATATACAAATCTATAAATTATATTAGACTCCATTATAAACATGTGGTGGGCAGGGTTTTCAATTGTTCTACATACTGCATAATTTTAATACATATGAGTGTAAAATTATCAAACATTTAAGTGATCATGTTCTTTTAATACACTGAATCAAGAGATCTCTGATTATTATTTTCAAAGCTTCTATAGATAGAAAAATAATAATTATGGCTCTTTTCTTACTTGGAAATTTATAGAAACTATTTTATACTCCTTTACAATACATATTCGTGGAATTTTGAACAAAATAATAATCATAGAGCAAGCAATATGGTCTTTCAACTTCTCTACTCATTTTATCTATCCATGTTATGCTTTACATTTGTGAAATGTGATATAGTAATATATTTATCTATAAACACTGAGTCGTGCCCTGTAACTGGAGTGTGATATACACATACTCTCAAACATTATCAATTTAGTATACCCATGGAAAGTGTTGAAGAGGTCATGCATGTTCTTTGTTGTATTTATTCCCATGTATAATTATATAATATTTATTGATCCTAGAGATATTTGGGGATATTTTTTATATCCAATAAAGGTTGTGGATATGATTATTATTATTATAATGATATTCATAAAAGCGGGTTATTTCCATGTGAAGGGGATTATGTATTTCTTTTATACTGAAACCCTTATTTATTACTCTATGTGATATTTTATATTTTTATGTATTTTAAATTTAAAACTGTATTTTTTAGAATCTATAAAAAATATTTATACTTTGTTAATTAGTATTTATATGTGTTTGTATATATTATTTGACTAAGTATATTTGTTTGAAAAGTTAATGTAATTTAAAATAATATTTAACGGATCCATAATCCATCTATGATAAATCCTCTAAAATATAAATTTTATAAAATTCTATTATTTTGATTAACTGGGATGTATTTAATTAGCTTTGGGGATTTTTTTCAAATACTTTTTAATACAAATTATTTTTGGGAACAAAATCCCCCCCCCAATATTGGGTTACCCACTCTGACCAATACATTAGTTGATAATGCATTAGTGTCACCACAATTACTACATCATAGATAAATAATAAAAATGTTAAGATAGAGTAATATGTTATGCCCAAATACATGTTATTAGATGCATATTGTAAAAATAGTAATTTTTATCCTAGTTTTATGGAATATTTTATGAGATAAACATTGATTATTTTGGTCGAACAATATTTTGGAAGAAGTATGACTATTATTAAAATAATTTTCATAATTATGTGAGAATATATTTTTATATTTTATGGATATACGTTAGATGAAAATATAATTTTCATGGTTTATGTGAGAATAATATGAAAATTATATAATATAAAAAATATGAAAATTTTGAAAAGGATTTGAGTGTGGATAAAATAAAATCATTACTAATTGGGTTAAAGTTATATTGAAATTTAATTAACTATAAATTATTAATTCTACAATTATAATATTTATGTGATTAGTTTCATATGATGAGGTCCACAAACATACAAATTTTGAACCCTAAAAAATTTAATAGTAATGAAATCATGTTTCTAATAGACCGTATTGTGTTATTGATGTTTTCAACATTTTTGGAAGGGTTGATTTTATGAAAAAATTGTGCGATATTATGTTGGATTAGTTTTTAAATTCAAATAAAAATTATGTTTATTAAATATATTTTCACCCCCCCTATTTGTCTCTTAATTAACGAGTCATTATTTTCCATTGTCTATTTTATTATTAGTCAAAATAATCCTCATCTAAGAACCTACACATAGATATTTAGGTATAAATAGAGAGAGGAAATAATAACTACATTATCTAATATCACATATCCCAATTATTGTAAGTCTATAATAACTACTTTAGAGTCACACCGTTAACTATTATAGTAGTGTAAAAGCTCAAGTTTACATATTTATCACAACCAAAGGGAGGAAAATAATGATATTGATCCATTAAATTAAATTAAATTGCCTATAATTAAAAATAGTTAAAATATTCTACATGTATATTGAATATAATTTTCAATTGTATATTTATATCATCAATTGTGAGGAAGTAAGTCTCCTCAAATTAACCAATTTTTTCCTAGTGTTCTATCACACTAGTTATTACACCAAATAGATGTAATGTGAAAAATGAAAGAGTAGCATCCAAACTCTTCATTTGGTGATTACAATGATTTTCATTTATACAAGTGAACTATAATACATTTATAGAAGAATTATTAGATATTTTTTGGATTCTTAAACTATTTCATATGGATCCAAATACTGATAATGTTCATCAATTTTGATTAAAAACTACAGTGATTTATTTTTACTTGGATGATAAAAAAGAATCCTTTTGTAGGGCTATTATTGATTCCCAATGTGTAAAATAATGAATCAAAAATAGGTTATGGTCTTAAGAGCAACAAGACCTCATACACGCTAACCCATAATCAAGATGCTATCGACTAGTAGTCGGGTTCCAATGTCCATCGATTGGATGATTATACAGTCTCAATCTAATTCATTCACCAGTAATATAATTAGAAAATAAAAAATAAGATTTAACATGGTGGAATTAACATAATATCAAATAATATTCATTTAAAATAAAAAATAAATATTATCCATATGTGGTAATCAAAACCAATATCGATGTTCATATATCCAAATAAAATAAATAATACCCATTGGAAGTCCACTACTATCAATGTTAAACCCACCACATTCTCTATGTTGTTCAACCCATCCATTTTCCATGGGACCGATGCCCTTTATTAGATCCATATTGATGAAATCTAAACACACATAAAAATTATCCTAGACGGTGTTTTTTCTAAAACAACATATAAAACCACCATTGCATCCATAAAAAAATTTCCCATGTAAAATTGGTGTATGATATGATAATAATATATTAGCATAAGAGCATAAAAAATCTCATACTTATCACCCATATTCTAACTGTTCTATTAAGAGCCTTGATCGTACCTTATTCAGCTCTGTTACCAAAGTAAAATCAAGATATATAATGAAATCAAGATCTTGATAAAATTTTATTTAACATTCTTCTCAAATAATGTGAAAAAACTACTCCACATATTTTGTGTACCATGTGAATAATTATAATTATAATCTACTATGAATCTAGTGGTTGTGCTACATGATATAAATAATGAATAATATATAAACGGCACATTGAATCCTATAATAATTATATGAATCACTTCGAATCCATGAGGACTAATTATTTCCCAAAACTATACTTTGGTCCATCATCTCTATTTTAATATGTTCTACACACTCCTCCTATAAGAGATAACAATATCCCGATGGTCCACATGTTCTGAGAAACATGAAAAAAAATCTCCCATGGAATAAACACACACATAAAATATCTTGATCTTACAAACAAATCATAGACTATCACTATGAGTAGACATTTGTATGATACAATACAGGTGGTCAACATCAAACATAAATATAAAACCTACAGATATTCTCATACAAATTGACATCATAAATTGGTGTCAAAAGCTATTTACGTGGCCACCATCAATCATAATCAATAATGAATATAAATGTTTTCAAAATTACAATTATAACATAGAAAAATTTATATTCTAGAGCCCCAAATGGTATTGAACATCTTACGTCAAGGTCCAGGATGATGTACTCCAATTTTCATCAAAGAATCAAAAATAGAACACATTTCACACCTTAGGAGAATGAACTCACACTTCAAGTAATCCTAAATCTAGTTTTTCTTCAACATGAAAGTTGTTTTGAAAGGGGATTCACGGAGACTATATATCAAGAAGGGTAGTTCTTGAATCACATACATTAAGGGTTGTATCAATAGAACCAATTCCAAAATATATTGAATGATAGGTAGTTAATTCATTCAATTCCATGTTAATTGATGAGAAAATAATAAAAATTACAACCATTATAGAATATAATGACAAGTATATCTAGTGATTTTTTCTCTTTGATCAATAAATAAATATGAAATAAATTCAAAATGAGAATCAAGAAAAAGAAGATCCGATTTTGATCAATCTAAAGAACCATTCTATGAATCATAATCGATCCATAAGGAATAAAGATAGTGTCAAATAGATATCCATGGAACATTGTATCCACTAAAAATATTTTAAAATATCATCAATTTATAATAGTTTTATCACTTATCCACTACGATGAATAGTTCTAATAAGATGGTTCATAATCACATACCCATAAAACATTCATATTCTACAGTAGACCATGATCCAAACAAGAGGTGACATCAAAATGATAGATCTACCAATAACTAATAAAGAGACAATAAATTCATCAGTTGACCATCAATGAAACCATGGATCCATCATATTTTCTATCTCAAATCCGAGGAAAGAAGAAGGATTTGGTAGAGATAATGAGATAAATCAATATTCTAGCTTCACTGGATCATCTAAATGATGGAGAGAAAAGGAGAAAATAATGTGTGAGAGATGTTATTTGATAGGAGGTATAAAATTTGGAATTATTCCATATGGTTAAAATTTTGGTATTTATTATGTTGGAAAACGTATAGAACTAAAAACCTTAAGGTGAATGTAATGTGTTACTGCATAGGGAACAGAAGTGGGTTGGGGTTCCTGGAAGAGACACCTTAGTTCTTCTAGATACATCAGCTACTTGTGGGGTCTGAAGAACACATTAGACCAACATGAACCCCTTAAGCTTGCTAATGCCTATTTTCTATCCACCCGAATACTGAGCCTCTAACTAATTTCCAACCATCATTTCCCAGACCATTATCACTGAAAACAAACCTATTATCATCCCATATGAGAGAATAACCAAAAGAGTCATATAATATTATATATATATATATATAACATCTCATATATATTGACAAAAAGTGAGGATGTTACACTGGGAACTCTAAATCTTCCATATATGCTTTATGCTCCTCCCACAATCGATCATCACATTCCGTTATAGAGAATAATATTGGAACTATTTCAGTACTTTTCATTTAATATGGATGTCATTCTCTTCTTGAGGTAGTAAGATAGAGCTCATTTTGGAATTTAGACTTAAAACATCCTCTCATATTCAATGATACAATATTATCCTTCTGATACTACCCATGGGTTTCTAAGACATAATATCTAATTTTGGTCTAAAGGAGTTGGTTGGAATATAGTCTTTTAAATTTTCACACTAAATATAATTTTTCTCACAAAACATTTTCAAATCAATGATTTTCAATCATGGGGTGGTAAATAATAAGAGTTAGTTGGATTAAAATTCCATGAATCACAAATATTTTAGTGAATTTTGATGTATTGAAAATTGGATTTTAGTTAGGAGGTAGAGGTTGGCCTCAAGGTGTTTTATAAGGATGTAGTCTTAGTTATGAAGGTGTCGATGTATTTCTACTCTATATATAATGGAAGAGGGTGTATGGACTATGAGTTTTAGTAATTAAGACACATGAATCTATTATATTAATTTTGTTGAGTGAGTTTCATGATGGTGAAAAGACTATTTTTTATGGTGGGTTACTGTAGTTGGAGGATCATTTAAACTTGCTTTAAGAACATTTATTGGGGTCTTTGTTTGAGCATGTGTCATGCATAATTCATGAGATTCATGACTGCTGCTTTGTGAGTAAGATGATCCGTTCACTTTCATCATCTTGACATAAGGAACATGACATATGTATTGAAAAAAATCAACATCATCATAATCATTTGGGAATCCCAAAATTATATTCCCCTAATTACTATCGATGGGTGTGCTTAAAATCATTCATCTTTATTCTTTATTAACATGCTAATTCCATATTCTAACAAGTAAAATCCAATCATCATTTATTTTTTGATCTACTATACGTTATTTAAACTCTTATGAAAACCTCCAAATGGATTTTATATATCATCATCCCATCTTCATCCAAATTGGGTTTTCATTTTTTGTGGATTTCTATGCCTATTTTCGTATTCATATTGAATTGGAATGTGTGGTGGGGGGGGGGTATGTATATAGTGGGTACATATAACAATAAATTTGGATATGTATGATACACACTATCGAGTGGACACACATAGTTTGGGAGATATAGAAACTTATGGTTGTTTCATTTTGGTGTTCCACAATTAGTTTAAAGACCACGTGGTGATCTAGAAATTAGTTTATGATCATCATTAATTTTAGGTTGATTTATCTTCTTATGTTAAATTATTATTCATTGTAATCATTTTTTTTTCAATCAATTTTTTTTTCAATTTACTGACCCTGATGTTGTATTATGGTCGATTAAAGTTCAATAATGTGATCAATACATCCCCTTGGAATTTTTCCAAAAATATTAGATTTAAAAATATTTGTGGTGTTATATGGTGTACACATTCAACTAAGGGGAATATATATGTGGATGAATGTGAGGATTTCTTAATTCACATATGTAGTTCGTAGTTTTGAAATATTCTATAATGGTCATTTGAAGTTTCTCTTCCTATAAATTTAGTGAAATTGGTGAAATAATTTCACTTTACTACATATACAGTGTGAATACATCTATATTTTCCTATATTTTTTCCATCCAAGAAATTTGAAAATAATATTTATTGTGTGTCTTATGAATAATTAACTTCCAAATTAAATAAAGTTACAATTATTACAAAACTCATGAAATTACATTCCCAAATTAATGTCAAATTCTTTATAATTAAAAATAAAAATAAATGATTTCCTTATTTATAATTTTTTGAACCTTCATCTAATCAAAAATTATAATTCAAAACATATAAACAAAAAAAATTTAATTTGAATTTCATGATATTCAAAATAAAATAAAACTTTTCATTCAAAATCAAAATTTTGAGATTAATTCATAAGAATTTATAGATTTTAGTTGATTCCAAATATTTAATAAGTTAATTAAAATTACTAAATTAATAAATATACAAATTAAATCTATGTTGAAATCAAACTTGAATTAAAAATTAAATTCCAATTTTAAAAACCAATGTATTTCTACCCAATTAAATTCAAAAATTAATCACTAAATATCATCATTTAAATCCATTAATGAAGTCTTGAATATTCCAATATAGAAAAAGAATGATTTTCCTAATTTATATTTGATTAATGGGGTGATTCTTAATGAATATCTATTGAAATGTTTGTGCTCAAGTTATTGATTTTTCTATTTCAGTCATATATTTTAGAGTGTTTTAGTGTATTGATTTTTTATTTAATTAAATATTTATTTTAATTTGTGGGAGATTTAATATGTTTTATTATTTTTGATAAAACTAAATGAATATTTATACAAGGTGTGAAAAGGTATGGAAATATGAGCTAAAATACACTTCACTCCATGAGCGAAGTGAAGTGGAGTGACCACAAATTTTTAAGAAGGAAGCAAAGATGGAATTATAGAGAAACATGAATACATGCTATGTTATGAAATTACACTAAAAAGGATTTTCCACAAAGGAATAGTCATGATTTCATCTCATACAGTGATGTACAGTTATAGATCAGGAACATCATTTTTACAATGTGAAATTTTTCGTGATATGATTTTGGAGAAGAATTGGTCGATTCTCGTAACAACTAGTGACTGAGGAATTTCAAGATGTGAAGCTCCATTACTCATCATGTATGTGTCAATGTAATGAAATATATTAAAGATTCCACATATAAGGATTTTGATGGTGAATCCTATAAATACATGCCTCGACCACCAATTTAAGTTAATTTGGGGCCAACAAGAGCATGTACCCATGCATCTCTTTCACATCATTTAAGAACATGTGAGTAGTTTCATTTGAGACAGGTGATGTGATTTTATAGGGATGTTATTCTTAATGATTATTTCTATTTTCTATTTTTGTTTTGGATTTTTACAGCACATTTTATCAATTACAATTCATTCTCTTTCTACAATTTCTTGACCATTCTATGTGTTATGAAGAATATTATTTTAATTACATATATTGATTAATCTATTTTGTGTATGTACATTTTGAAAAATAGGAGATTTATGTTTAAATAAGGTTTTGGGTTTCATAATCTTGTGATTTCATTTAGTATATGTCTTTTTCAAAGGTGAAATCAGGATATTAGGGTGGGATATCAATACCAATGATCCATGATGACCCAAATATAACACCAAACCCAAAAAAATAAATTATCAATTAAATATCTAGAACATGAAACTGGAAATAATTGAACATGGCATGACGTATATATTGATATTCAACCCAATCAATATTACTATTTGAATCTTTCTTTCAAACAAAACCAAAAAATTTCATTTTTTGATTCTTAATTATTTTAAACATACTGATCATCCATGTGGGTTCGATATGAGGGCTTACTAATTACAACATTTGTTCTTAGTTTGTATGAGTTTGTTAAATTATTAAATTTGTTTATCCTTAAAGGAATTCAAAAATGTCTTGGGGGATATAAATCACTCCCCTTCATATAAACTATTTAATTCCCTAAAACTATAGATATTTTATTCAAAAATGTAAAAAAAAAAATTTCCCTGCCTAATATAAAAAAATTCCACAGAAAAATAAAATGACATATCTATATTTTTATTGAATTATATTTACAATTTTTTGAAATAAATTAACTAACACATTTAAATTTATGTAATATTTACATGTACAGTACTAGAAAAAATTTGAGTTACGTTGAATAAATATTTTAACAAGATAAACTTCCATTGATCAATTTCCCCTAAATTTCACAAAATAATTTTTTATTTTTCCATTTACATAAAATTCTAAAATAAAATTGATATAAGTAAATTACCTCCTTCAATTGGATTCAACATTCCACTCACATAAATGGGTTTATTTTTCAATATTATATACCTTATTATTATTTATTATTATTAATTTGTTTAACAGTTTATTTGATGAGCACTTTGAAAATTAACTTGATGGATAGGTCTTATTGCATCATTATATTTATCTAATTATTTTTGATTTGGCAGCATAAATTGTTATTTTGAACATTTTCTATGCTAACTATGATTATGTTCAAATATCTAGTGGCCTTATTTTGTGATAATGATTTTATAATGATATTTTAGTCACACTATTTTTTCAAATACAAAGAAAAATTTTCAAAAAATAGTGATGTGTTCAAAAAAATCTATTTATAAATATGAATTTTAAAACCAATGAAATACTAAAATGGTATTTTTTAATAATTTACTATGAATGAAATAATTCATTTTTAGATTTATTATACTGTAAATATATTAGAATGTAGATGGATAAAGAAAGAATAAATTATGTACACATATGGAAGAATATATATTCTTTTTTAAAAAAATTTAACATTTAATAGAATAAAAGAGAAAGTATAAAAGGTATTTATACCCAACAATAACTTGATCTATCTCTCCAACACACTTATTCCAATCATAGATCCATTTTATTTCCTCATTTAATTTTTTGAGAAACACATATTAAAAATAAAAGCATCTAAAATCATGTAGAAGAAAGAAATGACATGGTAGTTCCATATTGAATAGTATAATAGAGGAATTTCAACTCCCATATTGGATCAATATCAAAATAATCATAGTAATTATTCAATTTATGGGAATTAACATTTAAGGGGGTTCATTATTATTTTCCCCAGATCTCATATTCAATGAATCAAAAAGTGGTAGTTAGAATGTATAGTCCATTCATCCTTGATTTTTTTTTCATTTCATTAGTTTAATCCATCTATAAAATAGTTAATGTTTACCATAAATATTAAATAATATACATAGGTTATGTTTTTACATGATTGGCCCGACTTTCTCCTTATAAAGAAGTGAATTTTCATAGGCATCTCTTCTAAACACTTTATGTTCCATTATTTGCACTTTCATCTTTCCCCCATCCATCCTAAAAACAATGTGGACATTCTTAAAACCCCCAATTGATTTAGGTTACAAAATAATAGGATGGTGAGTGTATACTCTTTATCGAATTATTTATGGGGACATAACAATGAGATTTTTTAAGGAGTTTTGTTTTCCTATATCACATTTCAATTCATCTTACTCCAATCCTTATGTTTGTGTTGCATAATCTTTTATAGAATAATTTTGATCTCCCTATTTGAATCATCAATATACCATTGAATTGTGTGTTGCAGACAATGGGTTATTTATGTTTCACTCTATACTTATTTACCTTGGCTCCCATGTTCTTATAGAAGATCTTTCTTCACTGGCCACTAATTATTGATCAAGGAAATCACAACCCATATAAATATTTGAATTTAGAATCGCAATCATTGTTTTAATATCATCAGTTTGTGTGTATTTTTATTCACTCCAAATTGAAACAGAATCCTTTGTTAAAAAAGTTTGGAAAATATAAATGATTCATGAAATTTTACCATTAAACCCAGTCCCCACATTTTAAATATTTCTCCCAAAATCAAATTTTATTAAGAGATATTATTTATTTAATAAATTAAACATGTAAAACTATATATTTGTACACTTTTTTAAAAAATAATGTGAATAATTAAAAATTGAGAGACAAAATAAACCATTTTGTAATGAATTACTTGATGTTTTTCTATATAATAACAAGGAATATATAATTATTATTATGAAGAAATTTAAGAAATGACATAAACAATTTTTTAGGAATTGAACTGTTTATTTCATTCCCACAATATAATTTCCATAAAAATGGTTATTCTGATACATAAAATTTCAATTTATATTTTTATATATATAAAACAGCCTTATTTTCATACATATGTATTATATCTTTTTAGTTTATTATTAATTACATCACACAAAACAAACAACTAATGATTATAAAGTTAAATTTCATTTGAAAACAAGGAAACTTAATCCACTAGTACATAGGTGACTTAAATTGTATCACACTATGTTCTTCATATCTTTCAACCATCTAAAAAAATGAAGATATAGTAAATTTCATCAAAACATGCGGAAAGGAAATGTTGGAATGTTTGAGCTTAGATACTCAGTATGAATAAATGTTAGTGATACATAATCTCACAATGAACATAAGTGTATGAGTACATGAGTGTAACATTTAAAAATTATAAACTTCATATAAAATATCATAATATTTAGTCAAAGAATAAATACTTGCAGTTAATAAGACATTGTTCATATGAAAATAAATGAAGATGTTCCCCGACAGTATTACATAATCATAAGACATAGAATTCTGATGGACACATAATCATATAAAATCTTCTTAGTAGTAGTCAAGGATCAGTACCATGGATATCATAGTGGAAAGGGTTCACTCCCCAAACCATAATAGACATCAAGGTTCAATCCCATGACCATCATAGTGGACATTGTCCACAACTGAACTGGTTTCACTCCCTATTCGAGTATTGTCTATCTCAGGATATACAAATTATTTCCCACTGCATTGTTTACTAATATAGGTCCCACCTATTACAGAACAAATATCATACATACGTGATCTAGATGATCAGAAAACATTAATTTTATCAAAAACCATGAGAAAACTAGTTTCATAACATTACATTATACAATAACTGATGGAAATGAAATGGGTTTTATATACATTTCATCATTTCATCATATTATAACACATTTATAAAGAAGAGGGTTTTATAAGTGTTTCATTGCAGTAAATATCATAGGAGAGAAATGGATTTCATAAACATCTTGTAATAATAACAAAAAAATTCAAAAAAACAATAATAATTTTATCATTGAATAATGTACTTATTAAAAAAAATTAACATAGAATGATTTAATATTTAATGTCAGATTATTATGGAAAAAATTGGAACATTTACCAAAGAGAATAACTTTTCATTGAAAATAATGTTTTAAAATAAAAAATTCCTAACACATTATGGAAATAATTTTCATTAAAAAGAGAAATTAAAACATATAAAGGAATATTTAAGAATAATTTAAATTATTTCCTAAGAATAATAACATTTACACTTTTAAAAAACAATTTAAAATATAAAAAAATTAATCATTTTTAAATAAGCACATAAACTTTTAAAGAAATCTCTAAAACCCATTTGAAATATTTCATGATTAAAATAACATTTCCACTCTCAAAAAACATAAAACATAAATTTATTTTAAAATAAACTTCTTTTAATATATCCTTTGAGTCTTATATAAGAATATTTTAAAAAATGAATGGTCTTAAAGGCTGAAAATACTATCCATGTCATAAAAATTAACATAATGATTCTATTGATATTTTATATAAACTAAATTCTAACATTGTTTCGAAAACAAGACTATGATTCCGTTAAAACAATTTTAAAAAAATTAAATCATGTGTAAAAATACAGTTTATAAATCATTTTTTTAATTTAATTTTTCTTTTAAAAAACATTTGTAGATGATGGTTTTGGAATAAAATTTATTTTTCGATAATACAAAAAAATAATGTTGATTTTTCATAAAACTGTACTCCAAAAATCATAAGTAAATAAATATTATCAAATTAAGGGAAAACATTTATTATCATGACATAACAAGATGATAGGAAAATTCAAGAGTTTCTTAAGATATATATCATAAGATTTCACCATTATAAAGATATTCGTAAACAATCCTGATAAATGATTATATTCTAAATAAGATATTGTCAAGCTTGGTAAAATTGAATTATAATCCCCAGAACTGAATAAAGATAAATGAAACATAAAATACCATGAGAATAAATAAATTAATTATCTTTAATGTAAATTGGTATTTATGTACACCTCATAAAATTATATTTGTATGTAAGATAACATATGTCTAAATGAAGAAAAGTTGAGAAATAATCCATTACCACTTTAGAAACAATATAACTATAAACCCAATGAATTCTAAATCATAATCTCTATATGTAAATCCATTTTTTAGGTGAAAAAAATTCATTTGTCGTATATAAAAATCATTAAAAAAATATGTGGTGAATATAGATTTTTTCTACAAAATTAAAAAAGTTATATAGGAAACTCTTAACACAATTATTGACATCCATCTTATGCTTTAAAATATCTTGAATAATAAGTATATGTTAATCATATATATATTGCATAATCATTCTAATAAATATCATACCATATATTATTTTATTTTTTAAAATTATTACCCATTTATTAATAATTATATGTTAATGTCACTTTTGAAGCAACAACTACTTTGTTATTCTTGTATGTTTTGATTTGTTATTTTTGTTCCTGTTACATTCATCATGGTTCAATTATCTCCATAATTTTAATAATGATATAAATATCATATATACTAACTATATTTTTTATATTAATCCATAATATCAATATATAAAAATTAAATACACCATTCATGGAGATAGTAGGTCGTACGTAGGTATGAATGCTGATTCTATTTTCTTGATGGATTGAAAAAAAAATAAAGGAAAATAATATATTTATATTAATGAATTAAATATATAAGGCCCCAGCCTTAAAACTTACTTAATCTTGAGTTATTACAAGATTACACATTAAGGATCTTTTCCGGATTAGAGTTTTAGAGAATTAAGTCATAAAAATTGCATTACATTCCACATTTATACAAAATTGTTACATAAAAGATAGTATTTGTTGGTCGGAGTGGACACTCAAGAGGGGGGGTGAATTGAGTTCCAATTAAAATTTCTGTTAAAAACAATTTCTATTAAAATCCCCCAATTTCAAAAACAAATTAAACTGTAGTGAATTTATATAGATTATAAAGGTTCAATTAGTTTCTCAAAGATTGATTAATTCTCAGTTAACTTAATCTTATGATTAAATTAACTTTTGAAACTAACTTACTGATTTATAACAAATAGAAACACTTGCGAATTTAATTATCAAAGTAGCTTTGAAGATAGATTATATTTCAAAGTAATAGCAGCGGAATATGAAATAAATATGTATAGTATGGATATAGAGTATAACTACAAACACAGAGAATTACCCAAGAGGTTCAGTCTCAAGCCGAGACTTAGTCCTCTCAAAAGTTTATATAAAAATGATCCACACCCTGGATCGGGGTTAACAACAGTGAACACACTGTCCACTGTCCAGGTCACAAGACCTCTACCACAGTTCTTCGTGGGAAAACAACAACAGCAGCCAGCTGTCCAGGTCACAAGACCTCTACCACTATCCACAGTGGGAAATGAAGTGTAAAAGGGTTTGCTGAGGATTTACAGATCCTCCAGTGAAAGTACAGGAGTCAGTGTGTGTGTTTAATACAGCAAGATACACACACTGCTCAAAATGTAGAAAACTAAAACACAGTAGAGCAAGAGATAGAAAGAAGAAGGTTTAGAGTGCTCTATAGTGTTGGCAGATCAGTTCTGGACTCGTAGGAATGAGTGACTTGAAGCTTTGGTCCTTTTTCTTTAAGTTGACACTAAAACAGAGTGTCGTGATTTCCAGACTTCCAGATGTTCAAGTGATCAGCTTCTTTGAGTTTGAGTGCTTCACACCATGGCTTTTAGGAGACGGTTCTTTCAGTCGGTTCACTTGAGACTCTTTTGTTCTTCAGAATGAATGCTCGAGAGTTCTTATTTTTGTGTATATGTGTATCTCCTTCTCAGTTGTAGATGTTAGACTCTTCCATTCATTATATTTCTTGAATGCTTCTCTCTTCTTTTTATACTCCTCCATATATTCCCTTTTTGTTCACCCGAGGCCGACAAGATAAATAGTCTTGAGTTACACGTGCAATCCTCCTCGTACATTGTATTATTTCTTGATATGTCTTCAAGTATTAATAAATAATGTTAGGTGTATCAATTTGGCTAGACATGACCGTTAGATTAGTATTAATCAAATTGGTAAAGAAAAAAGTAGGAATATAATAATAATAAACTGGTCGAGAATGTATGTCACTGTGGACTTCAATTGTGGTCTTCCAACTGTGGACTTCCTTCTGACTGTTGACTTCAACAAAAGGCTTGCTGTCTGTAGGCTTGCAATGGTAGCTTTTACTTCATGTAACTGTAGCCTCTCTAACTGTAGACTTGTAACATCAAATTTGTAGAACTGTAACCTTTATCAAATGTAGACCTGTAATATCAAATTTGTAGAACTGTAACCTTTATCAACTGTAGACCTCGATCATCAGTAGACTTAGTCGACAGACGCTGTCTAACTGTAACCTTGACTGTAGGCTTATGACTGTAGACTTGTTCGACTGCGAACTTGTTCCAACTGTAGACTTGTTCGACTGTGTACTTGAGCAGAGAAAACTTTGAACAAAAGTCTTGTAACTGTGACCTTCGTCTGTGAGCTTTGACAATAGATAGCGGTATACTCGTGACTGTAAGCTTGTATTAGTCTTCGACTATAACCTTGTAACTGTGAACTTATTGCAACAGTAACTTAAGGTGACAGTTAGCTGTAACTGTGACTTTGAAAAGAAAAATCTGACTGTTGGCTAACAATACCAAACTTATGTAAATGCTACTGTAAGCTGTTACAGTAAAGTTATGAGAGTAGGAATATGAACTGTTTAGAATAAAATACGTTTAAGCATAGAATAATAAGATTAATGCAAGGTTTTAATATATCATAATCAATGGTTAAGCATGATTTGGGATTATCAAAACAGGTGATTCCAACAATATCCCCCTTTTTGATAATCACAAATTATGTCAGTATGGAATGAAATATAGATGTATCAGAGAGAAGTGTGCAAAACACAGTATTAGCAATATGAGCACAAAAATTAGGTATAATCCTCAAGGATTTCTCCCTCTTTGTATAGGTTCATTTCTCCCCCGAGTTTGCCCTATTTCTCCCTATTTCTCCCTAGTTCTCCCCCTTTGTGATTAACAAAAAGAAAGACAGAGAGAGAGAAAATAAACAGTGTATTAATAATGAGTACATTACATGACCCAAAACGTGAATACATGATCCCTATCAAAAAAAACATAAACAGACTCAATCTTCTTCATCTGTAGGTAAGGGATCTTTTCCTTTGGAGGAAGAAGATGGAGCAGTAGGTGAAAGATCAACAGGCGGAGGAATTGCAGCAGGAATGTCTGGAGGGGCAGCAACAGATGCTCCTGAAGGCCTGTAGTGAGTAGCTTGCCGAGGTATCAGTGGTCTAAGGCTTCTGAGGGCATCAGCAGGAGACATTACTGAAGAACCACTGGGGTTGGAGACAGGTAGGGCAGGAGGAACTATAACAGGTGTGCAGTCCACATGAAGAAAAGGTAGGAGAAGATTTCTGAAATCCATGATGATGTTTCCTCCTCTGTCCATGGCAGATAAGAAGTCATTTTTGTTTTCCAAGAATTTATCCAATGTCGGGGTCAACTCTCGTAGCTTGCTAACTTGTTCTTTGAAAGCTTGAGTTACCGGAGGCAGCTTCATAGTTTCTAGCATGAGCTTGAAGTGATGGTTCAACTGATGCTTGGTGAAAATCCGATCAAAGTAATGATCCACTTTATTTTTGATGGCCTCCTGAGAAGCAGTAGCAGCCTGCAGGTGCTCACGAACAAAGCCACTGACTTCTCTTGTAGTAGCAAGGATCTGTAGGTCTGATGTGTCATTTGCACGGGCCTGAGTAAGATCTTCTCTGAGCAGGCTTCTAAACTGCTCAAGGTCCACAGGAGAGCTAGATGAAGGAAGGGACTTGACTGAGAATGCCATTGTCTCCTTGAAAGACTGAGTCAGATTTCCAATCACTTTCTGAATGACAGCATCCTGATTGCTAAAGTGTTCTTTTACTGATTTCTTGAAAGCCACAAATACTTCCACAAACTGCTTGACTACTTCTTTGATGTATCGAATCTCACTGGCCACTTGTGTCTGAGAACTGCTCTGGGCAGTTAAAGAAGCAACTGATTGTCTGAGGGCCACTACTGCTCCAGTCCAGCTTTCAATTTGAGTGTGGCACACTTTCATTTCATCCATCACTTCTTTGATTGGACTTCCCACAACACATCCTTGAGATAATTCTAAGGATTGTTCTACATTTTTCAGCTCATCAAAAAGACTGTTTTTCAATTCAGCAACAGACTGTCTGATGGTCTCCTTAATTTCATTCTTTAAGGATTCAAGGTCTTCCTTGGTGGCCAATCTTTCAGTTTCTAACACTGGAGAGCTGTTAGTTAGGATAACTGGATTTCTTGGTGGTTGGTTTTCCACATCTGAATCCTCATAATTGAGTCCTAACACCATGTATCCTGGATCTGAGGTCCATCCTTCTATATCATACAGTACAGAGACTGAACCAAAACGCTCCCCCTCACTTGGAGCTCCTTCCTGAACATTTTCTACTATCTGCTCGACTCTGGGTAACTCTAAGTGCTCTTCTGTAGCTCTAGAAGGTTCCATATTTGCTTCCTCTGTAGGTTCAGCAGTGAGGTTAGCCTCCCTCTCTGTTGGGCCATCAACCACTTCCATGACAACAGTAGTAGAGACCACTCCTGCTTCCTGGTCAGACACTGACTTGTCTGTATACCCTATCAGAGGGATCATACTAAGTTCTTCTGCAACAGTTTCTTGATTTTCATTTGAAGTTCCAGCCTCTTCTGCTTCGACTGTATCATCCTCGTCAGAGGTGTCCTTGACAGAATATTGAGATTCTTCTTCTTCTTCTTCTGTAGACTCAGTCTCACTGTCTCTTAGAACAGGTTCTCTACTAGGTAATTCTTTTGGAGGGCTTGCTGCTCCAAACGTCGCTGTCCTGACAGGACTGTGAGTAGTATCAGGATCACTCCCTTTATCAATTGGGGTGTTCTCTCTTGCAGAGTTACCAACTACTACAGTCTGTTCATCATCTGAGTATACAGGTTCAGGCTCATCAGGCTTTAAGCCTGGATCTCTCCTATCTCTCGGTCTAGAGGGATGAGTAGAAGGGCTAAATTTCTCATAGATTCTCTCCTCATCATTCACCCATGATTTCTTCCAGGGATTCCAACTGATCTTCATGAATTTGCAGATTACTTTCGAGATACATACACTGTTCTTTGCCACTATCAACTCTTCCTGACTTCCAGCTGCACCTTTCACTTTCAACATAACCGAAATGAGTTTAGCATGGAACAAGGCACTTGATTTTGAGCTTGCCTTTATCATGTCCTCCATCTGAGCCATCAGCAACCTACAAAGGTTGACCTTCCTTCCATGTTTTAATAAGTACATCAAGTAAATATCCTGGTGCTTCAGAGTTGCAAAATCTCCTCTTCTAGGACTCAGTACATGCTGAATAAACTTAAACAGAAGCCTGTCCTCTCCACTCATTTCAGCAGCAATAATCGTTCTTACTGTGCCATTGCCTGTCAATTCTTCCAGAGCCGTCTCATGATCAAAGATTCTACTATTTGGAGGAGCCGCTCCAGAATAGTAGTTGTAAATACCCTCATGAGGAACTCTTAAACATGCATCCCATTCAACGGATGAAAAACTGACCTCATTGCCGTTTACTCTGGATACCAGTCTATGCAGATCATCCTCTTCCTCGAACTGTAGATATTCATAGAATTCCTTCACCATCTTCGGGTAGTACGGTCCATTATTGTTTGCGAAACATTCGGTCCATCCTTACTCATTAAGAACTGCCAGTACTAATTATCTGCTCGATAAAATCCACTCTTCACTTAGCTCCTTCTCAGCAACTATTTCTCTCTTAGTCAGATGTGGATTAACAGGTCTTATCGAGGCGTTCCCGGTGCCACTGGATTCGACTTGAGTCCTCTTTGGCATTAGTGCATCTTCATTGACAGTCGGGGGTCGCTTTGTTCTGGCCATTGGAACTGAATGAGGTTTCGAGGTTCGGTTAAAGGTTTAGGGTTTAGGACTTGAGAGAGAAAGGGTCGAGATGAGTGGATTGAGATATGTTCGATGTTCTAAGTTTTTTCATTTAGGGATTTAGAAATAAAAAGAATAAAGAAAAGAAACGGTTCGAATTCCCACAAAAATAAAATAAGGTTAAACAGCGAAACAGCCTACAGAGAGATGTAACAGTGAGGTACACCGGTGAGGTCTAACTGTGAGGTTTCAACTGTGAGGTTTCAACTGTGAGGTTTCAACTGTGAGGTTTCAACTGTGAGGTTTCAACTGTGAGGTTTCAACTGTGAGGTTTCAACTGTGAGGTTTCAACTGTGCTATAATTAATCATACCTAACTCATGTTTGATGTAACTTAATCTCTCAGAATTCAAAGGATTTGTAAAAATATCAGCTAACTGATGTTCAGTGCCAATGAACTCAAGAGTGATATCACCTTTTTGATAATGATCCCTCAGAAAGTGATGTCTCACATCAATATGTTTTGTCCTAGCATGAGATACTGGATTTTTAGAAATGTTAATAGCACTTGTATTGTCACACCTTATAGAGACATGTTTGAATTGATATCCATAGTCTAGTAAAGTGTGTTTCATCCACAAGATTTGTGCACAACAGCTACCAGCAGCTATATACTCAGCTTCGGCAGTAGACAATGCAACAAAATTCTGCTTCTTACTACACCAAGATACTAGTGACTTGCCTAAAATGTGACATGTTCCAGAGGTGCTCTTTCTATCTAACTTGCAGCCAGCAAAATCAGCATCAGAATAACATAATAAATCAAATGATTGTCCTTTTGGATAAAATAATCCCAAATTGGGAGTATGTTTTAGATATTTGAAAATCCTTTTAACAGCTGTCAAATGAGACTCTTTTGGATTGGCTTGAAACCGAGCACACATGCATACACTGAACATGATGTCAGGTCTACTGGCAGTAAGGTACAGTAGACTACCTACCATACCTCTGTAATTGGTTTGATCCACTGGTTCACCAGTTTCATCACTGTCCAACTTGCAAGTGGTGCTCATAGGTGTGTCACTGCCTTTGGTGCCATCCAAAGAAAAATGTTTTAGAAGATCTTTAATATATTTACTTTGGTTCAAAATAATACCATTTTTATTTTGAAAGATCTGAAATCCAAGGAAAAATTTGAGTTCTCCCATTAAACTCATTTCAAACTCATTTTGCATTATTTTTGAAAAATCAACACATAAAGAATTTTTAGAAGATCCAAAAATAATATCATCCACATAAATTTGTACTATTAAGACATCTTTAGAAATCCATTTAATAAAAAGAGTAGGATCAGCTATCCCTTTAGTAAATCCTTTCGAAATAAGAAAAGAGCTGAGCCTATCATACCAAGCTCTTGGAGCTTGCTTTAAACCATATAAAGCTTTAGATAGTTTAAAAACATGATTAGAAAAATGGGGATTTGTAAAACCAGGAGGTTGTTCCACAAATACATCCTCAATTATATATCCATTTAGAAAAGCACTTTTAACATCCATTTGATATAGTTTGAAATTCAGATGAGCAGCATAAGCAAGTAATATCCTAATGGCCTCTAGTCTAGCCACGGGTGCAAAGGTTTCCTCATAGTCTATTCCTTCTTCCTGACTATACCCTTGTGCAACTAGCCTAGCTTTGTTTCTGATTATATTACCAAACTCATCAACTTTGTTTCTAAACACCCATTTAGTGCCTATGGTAAGAGTGTCTTTAGGTCTTTCCACTAATTCCCAAACTTTGTTTCTTTCAAACTGATTTAGTTCTTCTTGCATAGCCATTACCCAGAATTCATCACTGATAGCCTCATTGACATTTTTGGGTTCAAGCTGTGAATGAAAAGCTTGATGTTCAACCTGATTTCTTAGAGAAGCTCTAGTTTGTGTTCCTCTATCAAGATTACCAACAACAGCATCTAAAGGATGATTCTTTAGAATCCTAGTTGATTTGGTAAAGGTTGGACTAGAGATTTCAGGTTCATTTATAGGTTCGGGTTCTACAGAGGAAGATTCTGGATAAAGTCCAGAACTGGATGTTTTTATTACAGGTTCTTTAGATTTGTCATTTAGGTCCAGAACAGATAAGTCTTCTTCAACATCTTCAAGAGAAGTTTTAGACTCATGTGGATCAGTCTCATCAAACTTGATGTGAACAGATTCTTCCACACATTTGGTTTTCTTATTGAACACTCTATAGGCTTTACTAGACATAGAGTAACCCAGGAAAATTCCTTCATCACTTTTTGGAGCAAATTTATCAAGATTATCTTTAGTATTCAGAATAAAGACTTTGCAACCAAAAACTCTAAAGTAATTAACCTTAGGCTTCCTATTATTCCACAACTCATAAGGGGTTTTCTTAAGAACCAGTCTAATCAAGACTTTATTAATAACATAGCAGGCTGTATTTACAGCTTCAACCCAAATGTAAACAGGCAGGTCATATTCATTAAGCATAGTCCTTGCAATTTCTTGCAGGGTTCGGTTTCTTCTTTCCACTACACCATTCTGTTGAGGTGTCCTAGGAGCAGAAAAATTGTGAGTATAGCCATTGTGTGAGCAGTAAGATTCAAATTCTTGATTCTCAAACTCACGGCCATGATCACTCCTCAAGGTCTTAATCTTAAGTCCACTAGGATTTTCTACAGACTTAGAGTATTTAACAAAGGAAGAGCAGGCTTCACTTTTGTGAGCTAGAAAGTATACCCAAGTATATCTAGAAAAGTCATCTACAAGAACATAAACATAGTGCTTCCCATTTAGACTTGAAATTCTTGATGGTCCAAACAAATCCATGTGAACCAGTTCAAGTGGTTGAGAAGTTGAAACTTCTTTCTTTGGTTTAAAAGAAACTTTGTGTTGTTTTCCCTTTTGACAGGGATTACACACTTTGTCATTTGGGAATTCAAGCTTAGGTAGGTCTCTAACTAGGTGTTTCTTAGAGAGTTTTCTAAGTGAGTGAATGTTGCAGTGTCCTAATCTCCTATGCCACAGCCAAGACTCTTTATGAAAAGCATTTAAGCAAGTAACATTATGTTTAGCTAAAGTGTTTAAGTCAACAACAAAAACATTTTCATTTCTTAAGGCAGAAAATATTAAAGCATTTTTGGAATTATAAACATCACAAGAATTGTTTTCAAACTTGACATTAAAACCATCATCACACAATTGAGAAATTCTAAGTAGGTTGTACTTAAGTCCATCAACAAATAAAACTTTGGAAATTAATACTGAGTCAGTGTTACCAATCTGGCCTAAGCCGATGATTTTTCCTTTTGAGTTATCACCAAAAGTGACATATCCTCCATCAACCTTTATTAAGATTTTGAAGCACGAATAGTCCCCAGACATGTGTCTTGAACATCCACTGTCTATGTACCATACCTTCTTGTAATTGCTTTTCAAACAGATTTCCTACAAAACAGATTAGACAGGAAATGACTTTGGTACCCAAACTTTCTTGGGTCCAGATATGTTAGCAATCAAGGATTTAGGTACCCAGATTTGTTTTATGGGTCCCATACAAATAATAGATGCAACAGATTTAGAGAGATATACTTTATTTGATCTACAACTATTTAAATAACCAGTTGAGGAATACGAATTTCCAAAACTGGAACTAGCAGGATTTTTTCCAGACTTGATAAATCGGGTTTTAGTAAACTGTCTTTGTCCAGGTTGGTATCCCAAGCCAGTAGCATACTTAGGTGCAACATGCTTTCCTAGCAGTTGGGTTAGAGTATCTTTTCCATTTGTGAATGTTTCTAAGTACTTTCTAAGTTGTTCATTTGATAGTTTCAGTTCTGTATTCTCCTTTAATAATTGAACATTTTTCTCTTTTTCTACATCAAGTGGAGACTTGACACTTGCAGTAAGAGCATGCTGTTTCTTTAAAGATTTGAATTTATCCTTTAGTTCATTACACGTTTCTTCCAGCATATTACAGTATTCAATTAATTCATCTTTAGACATGTTTTCAGAATCAGAACCAGATTCTGCTTCACCTTCATAATAATAAGAGTTTAAAGTGGGAGTGTCTAAGGTTACCTCAGATGTGTTTGTCATGAAACACATATTAGCACGATTTCTTTCAGAATCAATGGACTCTGATTCACTTGTGCTGTCTTCTGAAGCACTCCAGGTGGCCTTCATAGCTTTCTTATAATTCTTGTCCTTGTACTCATATTTCTTCTTCAATTTTAACTTAGGACAGTCGGCTTTGATGTGTCCTTTCCTTTTACATTCATAGAAAACTATGTCTTCTTCTTTATCAGTTTTCTTCCAATCTTTCTTCCACTTACCTTGTCTATCATACTTACCCTTGTAGTTTGGTTTTCTGAAGAACTTCTTCTTCTTATAGAACTTCTTGAATCTCCTTGCTATTTGTGCCATCTCGGCATCAATGTCAGAATCTAAGTCTTCACTAGATGAGCTTTCAGTTGGTATATGCACTTTCTCCTTGTATTTGCTCTTTGATGCAGTAGACTTAAAAGCTACAGATTTTCATTTTGGTTCCTCATCTTCCTCTTTATTTACCTTGAGCTCTTCTTCGTACATCATCAGCTTACCAATTAACTCCTTGACAGGCAAAGTTCCAATATCACAGGATTCTCTAATTGAAACGGATGTGCCTCTCCATCTGTCAGGCAGACATCTCAATAATCTCATGATTTTCTCCTTTGCTGGAACAATCTTTCCGAGTGAGCTCATTGTGTTGACTATCTCATTAAACCTGAGATACATATCAGAAATAGTTTCATCAGCTTTCATCTTAAAGTTATCATATTTGATAGTATAAGTATTTAACCGCATTTCCTTGACATTAGTTGTTCCTTCATGAGAAACAGCTAAGGTGTCCCAGATTTCAAAAGCAGTTTTACATGCTGAAATTCTATTGAACTCCTCATCTCCGAGAGCACAGTAGAGAGCATTCACAGCCTTAAAATTATTATTGTAAGCTACCTTAGTAGGTTCATCCCAAGTTATTCTTTCAGTTTCTGGAATCTTGTATTGAGACTCTATAGCAGTCCAAATATCAAAACCCATACTTTCCAAATGAATTTTCATTTTGAGCTTCCATTGGGAATAATTTACACAATTAAAGAAGGGTGGCCTGTTAGTAGCAGCACCTTCTAGTCTATTATCCATAAGGAAATTTTAGAAGATGTTTTAAAGAGATAAAATTTAGAACTAACAGAAATTTAAGATCTTTTAGATAAAACTACAATCACAGTTTAAAAACAGAGAGTTAAAATAAAACATTGAGCAAGTATAACAGAGATAAACACATCCTCTGATACCAAATGTTGGTCGGAGTGGACACTCAAGAGGGGGGGTGAATTGAGTTCCAATTAAAATTTCTGTTAAAAACAATTTCTATGAAAATCCCCCAATTTCAAAAACAAATTAAACTGTAGTGAATTTATATAGATTATAAAGGTTCAATTAGTTTCTCAAAGATTGATTAATTCTCAGTTAACTTAATCTTATGATTAAATTAACTTTTGAAACTAACTTACTGATTTATAACAAATAGAAACAATTGAGAATTTAATTATCAATGTAGCTTTGAAGATAGATTATATTTCAAAGTAATAGCAGCGGAATATGAAATAAATATGTATAGTATGGATATAGAGTATAACTACAAACACAGAGAATTAACCAAGAGGTTCAGTCTCAAGCCGAGACTTAGTCCTCTCAAAAGTTTATATAAAAATGATCCAAACCCTGGATCGGGGTTAACAACAGTGAACACACTGTCCACTGTCCAGGTCACAAGACCTCTACCACAGTTCTTCGTGGAAAAACAACAACAGCAGCCAGCTGTCCAGGTCACAAGACCTCTAACACTATCCACAGTGGGAAATGAAGTGTAAAAGGGTTTGCTGAGGATTTACAGATCCTCCAGTGAAAGTACAGAAGTCAGTGTGTGTGTTTAATACAGCAGATAACACACACTGCTCAAAATGTAGAAAACTAAAACACAGTAGAGCAAGAGATAGAAAGAAGAAGGTTTAGAGTGCTCTATAGTGTTGGCAGATCAGTTCTGGACTCGTAGGAATGAGTGACTTGAAGCATTGGTCCTTTTTCTGTAAGTTGACACTAAAACAGAGTGTCGTGATTTCCAGACTTCCAGATGTTCAAGTGATCAGCTTCTTTGAGTTTGAGTGCTTCACACCATGGCTTTTAGGAGACGGTTCTTTCAGTCGGTTCACTTGAGACTCTTTTTTTCTTCAGAATGAATGCTCGAGAGTTCTTCTTTTTGTGTATATGCGTATCTACTTCTCAGTTGTAGATGTTAGACTCTTCCATTAATTATATTTCTTTAATGCTTCTCTCTTCTTTTTATACTCCTCCATATATGCCCTTTTTGTTCACCCGAGGCCGACAAGATAAATAGTCTTGAGTTACACGTGCAATCTTCCTCGTACATTGTATTATATCTTGATATGTCTGCAAGTATTAATAAATAATGTTAGGTGTATCAATTTGGCTAGACATGACCGTTAGATTAGTATTAATCAAATTGGTAAAGAAAAAAGTAGGAATATAATAATAATAAACTGGTCGAGAATGTATGTCACTGTGGACTTCAAATGTGGTCTTCCAACTGTGGACTTCCTTCTGACTGCTGACTTCAACAAAAGGCTTGCTGTCTGTAGGCTTGCAATGGTAGCTTTTACTTCATGTAACTGTAGCCTCTCTAACTGTAGACTTGTAACATCAAATTTGTAGAACTGTAACCTTTATCAACTGTAGACCTGTAATATCAAATTTGTAGAACTGTAACCTTTATCAACTGTAGACCTCGATCATCAGTAGACTTAGTCGACAGACGCTGTCTAACTGTAACCTTGACTGTAGGCTTATGACTGTAGACTTGTTCGACTGCGAACTTGTTCCAACTGTAGACTTGTTCGACTGTGAACTTGAGCAGAGAGAACTTTGAACAGAAGTCTTGTAACTGTGACCTTCGTCTGTGAGGTTTGACAATAGATAGCGGTAGACTTGTGACTATAAGATTGTATTAGTCTTCGACTATAACCTTGTAACTGTGAACTTATTGCAACAGTAACTTAAGGTGACAGTTAGCTGTAACTGTGACTTTGAAAAGAAAACTCTGACCGTTGGCTAACAATACCAAACTTATGTAAATGCTACTGTAAGCTGTTACAGTAAAGTTATGAGAGTAGGAATATGAACTGTTTAGAATAAAATACGTTTAAGCATAGAATAATAAGATTAATGCAAGGTTTTAATATATCATAATCAATGGTTAAGCATGATTTGGGATTATCAAAACAGGTGATTCCAACAGTATTCATTTTTCTCATCAACCAAAACATATTAAAAATAAAACATGGATTATTTCTTGAAACTTCCTTGACACTATCATCATATCATGTACCATTCCCTTGACCTGTGAAAAAAATTTCAAAAACTTGGGATGAGCATAAAAAGCTCAGTAAGGATTATAAAAATTTGGAAAGGAAACATGTGTTCATATATACATAAGAATGAAATCATACTTTACCCATAAAACATAAGCACATTAACATACCTCATAAAATCATGAATAAATCATAGAAATCATAAGACATAAAGGTAACTTGAGGAATTCATAACTTTCTTACATAGGGAGTAACCCTCTTGGTTTCGTTTGGAATACCCATCACAGTATATTCCCTAAATCTCTTCGTATAAACCTTAATATTTAACTCCTTCGTGTTACCCAATGCATTGGAGAGCTATATTAGGCTCACCCGCCCTTAGATTATCATGTAACCACTCGTCTTCATAATAATGCCCAAGAACCATAACATAATCGTATCACATAAAACATGCATAAAGGAAACATAACATTTCCACTTTTCAATCACAAGATATCAATACAACACATTGATAAAAAAACATTATGAAAACCATTCTCAATACCAAAATAAAATAAAAGTAAAATATTGTATTAATTTTTCATTTTAAAAGATGTTATGGCTTCTAGAGGAAGTCGAAGCTCAAATAATGGTCATGGGGGCGGTGAAGTCGTTGTTGCCGCACACGTATGACAAAAACACATTCCCTTTTGTCGTTTAGTAAACGCTTCGTATAAAAATATTCCTTTTGATTAAACATAAAATTCAAAGGGGTTTATACACCATATCAAATAAAGTTGTGTATAAAACAAAATATGCCTCAATGAACGAAGATTGAGATGATGTCCCTTACCTCGTATCCGACTTGACTCGATCGTTCTTTAATCTCTTTAAAAACGGGTAACTCATTTTGATTTGAGCTCAAAGACATCCTTGGGAAGACCTCATCCCAAAGTGAGGCTTCTAGGAGTAAGAGAGGGATGTGGATATACTAAATGGGAAGTGTTTGGCCGAGCCAAAGGCTTGAGATGTGTGGGTATTGTGGTAGAGGTGGGGGCCTTTTATAAGAGGAGAGGAGGGGAACTCTTGGAAAGGTATAAAATGTTACTTTATTTTCAAATGCGTTTCGGATTTTAAAGGTCCCACATTGATTTATTTCGAGGATAAGGTGATAAGGTGTCAAAATATACTCATCCAATATTTTTTTACATGTGTAGGCATTAGAGTTTACATTATCTTTTCATTTTATTTATATCGTTAAATAATGAGGTAATTGCTGCATCATCATGATGTCATAAATAATTTAATTTATTTAATGTTTAAAAATTATAAAACAAATACTATGATGTATTAAATCTTTTTAGCTTTCCAATTACCATTTATAGTGAAAATTATTACTTGTATAATCCCATGTAAAAATTGATTTAGTAAAACAATACATGTTTGTGTCATTTTTACTGTTACTTTAAATAAAAGGCATTAATGTCCTTATCTTACCATAGTGGCTCTATGGGGTCACAAAAATAGACCTGTGGGTTTTATTGGTCGGCCATGACACATCCAATAAGGGTAGGACATGTTTCAAGGTCATTTCATATTATTAAAACAATATTTTTACCTTAACATACACTAATTACCTCTAATCGCGATTAAAAACTTAAATGTTACTATTCACCAAAAAATTATTTTAATCCCTTTGAACCACATTTTACTTCCTAATTACAACCATGTATGTCGGATTTTTTGAAATTCAAAACACAGAGGTGGTAAAATTTCATTTAAATGAAAAATCAGTTTTTTAAGTACCACCTACTGGTTTCACTATTCATCAAAAATTGATGTTTTTCAGAAAAATACCAAAACATAACCCTAGGAAATATTTGATATTATGAATTCAAAAATGATGTCTATTTTACCAAATTCATAACATAAATGTCTCATTAATTTATTTTATAATTAAATCCCGATGTCGAATCAAATAGCATGTTTTTAAGATACAATACCTATCAAAAGATTGACACTCATTTATGTCTAATCTCAAAGTGATATTAACTCAAATGACCTCCATATGATCAAATGGTAAAAATATATTCTAATTTCACATTAAATCATATTAAAAAGATAATCTAACTATATAATTAAATTAGATTAAAACGAGGTTTTGAATTAAAATACAATAGTTTTCACTATTCATTAAAAAATGAACTTGATCGAAAAAATACCAAAAATTTACCCAAATTAAATTTTAATGTCCCAATAATAAGTAATTTGTTTATTTTGACAAATAGGGCTTATAAAATTGTCAAAATATTGATTTAAAACGGTTTTCCACCAAAAGGCGGTAAAACAATCTTTTAAAAATATTAGTGTATTCCATGATTAAGATTGGATTTATTCTCGTTTTAAGCCACTAAAACACTATAAAATTAATAAATAGACATAGATAACTATATCTATTACTCATTACTTACATGTGATGTTACTCCCGTCCCCACTTTAGAAAATTGTGTCCCCGCAATTTATTTACTTATCGAATAAGTGGGGGTATCTATCCCTCATAGCATTTTCAGATTCCCACGTTGCCTCTTCAACCATATGATTTTTCCACAAAACCTTTACCTGATGAATCACATTATTCTGCAACACTTTCTCCCTGTGGTCAAGAATCTGGACCGGTTGTTCCTCATAAGATAGATTCTCTTCCAGCTGAACTACCTCTGGACATAAAAAATGAGACGGATCGGGCATATACTTTTCAACATTGAAACATGAAAAACATTGTGTACCTGAGATAAACTCAGAGGTAAAGCCACTCGGTATGCACCTGATCCAACTCTCTCTAAAGTTTCATATGCTCCAATGAACCTGGGACTCAACTTTCCTTTCTTACCAAATCTCGTAACACTTTTCCATGGTGAGACTTTGAGGAAGACATCATCACCTACCTCAAAAGAGAGATCCTTCCTCCTATTGTCTGCATAACTCTTCTTCCTGCTCTGAGCTGTTCTCTTTGTCTCTGTATTAGCTGAACTTTTTCTGCCAACTCTACTACCAATTCGGGTACCATCATCTTCCTTTCACCCACTTAATTTGAGAAAGCTAGAGTTCGACACCGCTTCCCATATAAGGCCTCAAATGGCGCCATCTGTATATTGGAATGAAAATTGTTATTATATGAAAATTCAACCAAAGAAAGATGTTGGTCCCAACTTCCCTGATAATCTATCGAACAAGCACGTAGCATATTTTCCAAAGTCTGAATTGTTCTTTCTGACTTCCAATCTGATTGAGGATGAAAAGTTGTACTAAAATTTAATTCAGTACCGAATGACTTCTGAAGGCCTTTCCAAAAGTTAGAAGTAAACCTCGAATTACGATCAGATACAATGGAGGGGGAAACTCCATGTAACCTGAATATCTCTTTAAGATACAAATGAGAATGTTGATCTTGGGAAAAATTATCTCGTATTGAAAGGAAATGAGCCGATTTAGTCAAGCGATCAACAATAACCAAGATTGCATTATTACCACAAGGTGTCTTCGGCAATCCCACAATGAAGTCCATGGATATATTATCCCATTTCCACTCGAGCACTAGTAAAGGATGAAGAATCTCTTTCGGTAACTACCACTCTGCTTTAACCTATTGACATGTCAAACACTTCACAGTAAAATCAACAATATCCCTTTTCATTCCATCGCACCATTAATACTCCCGCAGATCTCTATACATCTTAGTACTGCCAGGATGAACTGAAAACAGAAAACTATGAGCTTAACATAACAACTCTCTCTTCAACTGTGAATCACAAGGATCACACAATCTCTTACCAAATCTCAAAAAAGAATCATTATCAATGTTGAATTCAGGCAACTTACCCTTCGAAACCAGCTCTACCTTTTTCTGCAACTCACTATCTTGCTTTTGTGCTTGCTTAATTCTGTCAGATAGAGAAGATTTTACTGATACCTGAAACAAAACAGAAGGACATCCTGTACCAACAACTTCTATGACAAATTTAATCGAATCTATAACCAAATGATCACTTTCTAATCACAACATCTTTAATTAAGCATTACATTTTCAACTCAAAGCATCAGCCACATTATTTGCTTTTCCCAGATGGTAATGAATTGTACAATCATAGTCCTTGATTATTTCTATCCATATCCTCTATCTTATGTTCAATTCTTTCTGAGTGAATATATACTTTAAACTTTTGTGATCGGTATATATTTCACACTTTACTCCATACAAATGATGCCTCGAAATTTTAAAAGTGAAAACAACAACATCCAATTCCAAATCATGTGTAGGGTAATTTCTCTCATGAGTTTTCAACTGACGTGAAGCATATGCAATTACCTGCTCATTCTGCATTAGGACACCACCAATTCCTTTCAATGAAGCATCACTGTAGATAAAAAACTCACCATTTCTGGAAGGTAGTGCCAAAACTGGAGCATTCACCAATCTTCTTTTCAATTCTTGAAAACAATCATCACATTATTTTGTCTAGATAAACTTAACACCCTTCCGAGTTAGCTTAGTCACTGGACTAGATAACCATGAAAAATTTCTATCAATCCTTCAGTAATATCCTACCAATCCAAGAAAGTTATGAATCATAGTTACATTTGTGGGTCTTGGCTATTCTTCAACAACCTTTGTTTATAAAGGATCAACAGTTATCCCATCTTTAGAAACAATGTGACCAAGGAAAGAAATTTTTTGCAACCAAAACTCACACTTGCTGAATTTCCCATACAATTTCCTTTATTTCAAGGTTTTCAAAATAACCATTAAATGTCTTTAATTCTACTCTTTACTTTAAGAAAACACTAAAATATCATCAATGAAAACCACCACAAACTTATCCAATAAGTCATTGAAACTTCTATTCATAAGGTCCATGAATACAGCAGGTGCATTGGATAGCACAAAAGGCATTAAAACAAATTTATAATGGCCATATCTTGTACGAAACACAGTCTTCGGAACATCTACTTCTTTTACCTTCAACTGATGGTCCCCCGATATCAGGTCAATCTTTGAAAAATACTGAGCTCCCTGGTGCTGATAAAAAAATCATCGATACGATGCAAAAGATATTAGTTCTTAACAGTGATGTTATTCAAGGTTTTATAATCAAGGAAAAGTCTCATAAAACCATCTTTCTTTTTAACAAATAAAATAGGAGCACCCCATGGGGATGTGTTAGGTCGAATGAAACCTTTCTCTAATAAATCTTGCAATTTCCCCTTCATCTCTAAAAGTACAGTTTGAGCCATTCGATAAGGGGGTTTTGAAATTGGCTAAGCAATATAAACTAAGTCAATTGTAAATTAAACTTCTCGATATGGTATTATTCCAGGGAACTCATCAGGAAAAACATCTGGATACTCATTTACCACTGGTACATCATTAACCTGAACAGTTCCCTTATTTTCAATGATATGTCCATGGTAACATTCATTTCCATATTTTACAAGTTTCTTGGCCTCTTGATATGTTATCAACATTAAGGGTTCATTCTTGTACACAAAATGATATTATTTCTTAATATAAACTTCTTTAGATCTACAGTCAATCATATCACAGTAAATAGAGAGCCAATCCATACCCATGATAACATCATACTCTACTAAAGGTAAAACAATAAGGTTGGCAAGTAAGTTCTTTCCAAGGATAAGGATAAGAAGATTATTATAAATTCTTTTTGCCTAAAAATTTCCCCCAGGTGTTTTTACCACTAGTTCAGGTGTCATTTCTTAAGATGGTATTCCTATTTTACTAGAAATGTTTTCAGATATGAATGAATGTGTAGAACCCGAATCAAACAACACACTGCCATAATATGAAAAAACAAACAAATTACCTGATACAACTTCATTTGATGGCTGACATCTGCTGAAGTAGTTGCAAAGGATTTCACCACCCCTTTCTGCTTGTAGTATAACGTCTTCCCATCACTCGAGCTCTTTTTAGGACACTCATTTGCATAGTTACCCATATCATTGCACTTAAAACATTTCACTAACTGTAAATAAAATTTGGTCTTAACATCACCTTGATCTTTTCCGGTGCAATCACAAGCCTTATGTCCCATCTTACCACATCGTTTGCACTTTCCAGAACTCAGAAGACATTCCCCAGTATGCCTTTTACCACATTTATCAAAAAATGTAAATTTAGTTTTCTTACCATCAGTCTTTTTTGAAAATTCATCCCTTTCTTCTGCCATCTCGGTCTCTTCTTCTGTTGGTTGTTATAGAACACTTGATCATCAAAAAACTCCATTTCCACCTTCTCAGCACATCGAACAAGCTTTTCATAACTTTTGAACTCACGAGAAGCTAATGCCCTTCGATATTTTGGATTTAATCCTAAGTAAAAACAATTCATTTTACTATCAAGGTATCAGACAAAATTTGGAGAATACCTTTCCAATCGAGTGAACCTTTCTTAATAGGCAGCCACTGAGTCTTCCCCTTGCCTCAATTCCAAGAATTTTTTTTCCATCCTATGTCGAACAGCCTTAGGAAAATACTTCTCAAGAAACATACCTTTGAATTCATCCCAGTCGAGAGCATCAATCTCATCAGCGTCCCTGATATTTTTAACCATCGACCACCACTGATCCACTTCACCCTCCAAATGGTAAATAACAATACTAACCTTTTGATTGTCTGAATAGCCCATGACATCGAAAATCTTCTCCATTGCTTTAATCCACCCTTCAGCTAGCACAGGGTCAGATGATCCTCTGAATGATGGGAGATGTTGCCTCATGAAATGTTCCACCACTGACATGTTCCTCTGCGGGTGATCTGGCTGATCTCGTGAATGGATACCACCACCATTTATCACTTGAGTCAATTACGCCATTACTACAATGAACTGTTCAGTTCCAATTCTGACCATCTCAGGATGTTGATTCATAAGGTTATTTCTTTCTGTATGCCTTCCTAGCACTGCTTCCCTGTTTCCTCTGTGGAAAACAATTCTGAACAAACATGTCATAGATGAATCAACATGGTAATCTTCAAATACTATATCAATTCAATTGGACCATAAAAAAATATTTTTGGATAATAATTTAATAGAATTCTAACTCCTAAAGTTATCTAAACCGACTTCTGATACCAACTATAAGGCCCCAGCCTTAAACCTTACTTAATCATGAGTTATTAAAAGATTACACATTGAGGAGATTTTTAGGTTTAGAGTTTTAGAGAATTAGATCATAAAACATGCATTACATTCCACATTTAATCAAAGTGGTTATATAAAAGATATTATTCATTTTTCACATCAACAGAATCATATTTAAAATAAAACATGGATTCTTTCTTGACACTTCCTTGACACTATCATCATATCATATACCATTCCCTTGACCTATGAAAATCACTTCCAAAACATGGGATGAGCATAAAAAGCTGAGTAAGGGTTATAAAAATATGGAAAGGAAACATTAGTTCATATATACATAAGAAGGAAATCATACCTAACCCATAAAACAAAAGCACTTTAACATACCACATCAAATCATGAATAAATCCTAGAAATCAGAAGACATAAAGGTAACATGATGAATTCATAACATTCTTACGTAGGGAGTAACCCTCTTGTTTACGTTTGGAATACCCGTCATAGTATATTCCCTAAATCTCTTCGGAGAAACATTAACGTTTAACTCCTTCATGTTACCCAATGCATTGAAGAGTTATATAGGGCTCACCCTCCCTTTGTTTATCACGGAACCACCCATCTTCTTAATAATTCCCATGAACCATAACATAATCGTATCATATAAAACATGCATAAAGGAAACATAACATTTCCACTTTTCAATCACAAGATATCATTACAACACATTGATATAAAAACATTATGAAAACCATTCTCAATACCAAAATTAAATAAAAGTAAAACATGGAATTAATTGTTCATTTTAAAAGAAGTTATGGCTTCTAGAGGAAGTCGAAGCTCAAATAATGGTCATGGCGGAAGAGAAGTCATAGTCGCTGCATACGTATGATAAAAAAACATTCCCTTTTATCGTTTAGTAAATGCTTCGTATAAAAAGATCCCTTTTGAATAAACATAAAATTCAAAGGGGTTTATACACAGTATCAAAGAAAGTTGTGTATAAAACAAAATATGCCTCAATGAGAGGAGATTGAGATGATGTCCCTTACCTCGTATCTAACTTGGCTCAATCGTTCTTTAATCTCCTTAAAAACGGGTAACTCTTTTTGATTTGAGATCAAAGGCTTCCTTGGGATGCCTTCTGCCCAATGTGAGTCTTCTAGGAGTAAGAGAGGGATGTGGAGAGACTAAATGGGAAGGGGTTGGCCGAGCCAAAGGCTTGAGAGGTGTGGGTAAGGTGGTAGAGGTGTGGGCCTTTTATAAGAGGAGAGGAGGGGCACTCTTGGAAAGATATAAAATGATACTTTATTTTCAAATGAGTTTAGGATTTTAAAGGTCCCAAATTGATGTATTTTGAGGATAAGGTGATAAGGGTTCGAAATATATACTCATCCAACAGGTTTTTAACATGTGTAAGCCTTATATTTTACATTATCATATCATTTTATTTAAATCGTTAAATAATGAGGTAATCGCTACATCATCATGATGTCATAAATAATTTAATTTATTTAATGTCTAAAAATTATAAAAAAATTCTATGATGTAGGAAATATTTTTAGATTACCAATTACTATTTATAGTCAAAAATCTGACTTGTATAACACCACGTAAAAATTGATTTAGTAAAACAATACTTGTTTGTGTCATTTTTACTTTTACTTTAAATAAAAGGCATTAATGTCCTTATCTTACCAAAGTGGCACCATGGGGTCCCAAAAATCGACCCATGGGTTGTATTGGTCAGCCCTGACACATCCAATAATGGTAGGACATGTGTCAAGGTCATTTCATATTATTAAAACTGTATTTTTACCATAAATTACAGTAATTACCTCTAATCGAGATTAAAAACTTAAAAGTTACTATTCCACAAAAAAATTATTTTAATCCCATTGAACCAAATTTTACTTCATAATGAAAACCATGTATGCCAAATTTTATAAATTCAAAACACAGAGGTGGTAAAATTTCATTTAAATGAAAAATCAGTTTTTGAAGTACCACTTAGTGGTTTCCCTATTCATCAAAAATTGATGTTTTTCAGAAAAATACCAAAATATCACCCTAAGTTATATTTGATATTCCGAATTCAAAAATGCTGTCTATTTTACCAAATTAATAACATATAAGTTGCATTAATTAATTTTATAATTAAATCCCGCTGTCAAATCAAATAGCGTGTTTTTAAGATACAATGCCTATCAAAAGATTGATACTCGTTTATATCCAATCTCAAAGTGATATTAATTTCAATGACCACCATTGGATTAAATGGTAAACATATATTCTAATTTCACTTTAAAACTAATTAAAAAGATAATATAACTATATAAATAAATTATATTAAAAAGAGGTTTTGAATTAAAATACAACATTTTTCACTATTCATTAAAAAAATGAACTTTATCGGAAAAATACCAAAAATTTACCCAAAGTAAACTTCAATGTCCCAATAATAAATAATAATTTTATTCTGAATAATAAATCTTATAAAATTGTCAAAAGTTTTATTTAATAACGATTTGCCACCAAAAGGCAGTAAACCAGTCTTTTAAAAATATTAGTGTATTCCATGCTTAAGATTGGATTTATTCTCGTTTTAAGCCTCTAAAACACTATATAATTCATAAATAAACATAGATAACTATATCTATTATTCATTACTTACTTGGGATGTTACAAAATATATGTTATATATATATAATATTTCATTTAAACCCATAATTATTACCTTCTATGTCTGTTGTGAATGAATCACATCGCTACGCAAGGTGGTACTCCTTCGTACACATTATTGATGTTGGCTTCTTCTCGATGACTAGAATAGATAATGGTATATATGATAAAGTAGTTCTAGTAGTAAAATAATATCATATATATAATATATAATATTTTAATAAAAATATCATTCCACGTGAGGTCATGATATAAAATAAATAACATCGATTCGTGAGGCAGGAGTACACCATTCACATTAAAGAAGATTTTGTATCCCAATTGAACAATGATGAGATAGTTGTAGGTAGTTAAATTAGAATAAAAAATATCTATTTTTTGGATTATATTATGTATATTATATAATCATTGTTCAGTAAGAATATAAGGATATGGTGAGAGAAGGAAAATAAAAAACTCAGTTATAGATGTTACCTCTACATTGCACAAATTATTTTGGTTTTCATGAAAAAGATTTGTTGGTTGGATTTTTGAAAGAAATATAAATTCAAGGATGTGAGGAAGGAAGTAAGAGTGTTATTTACAAATGTATTTATGGTCCAAATGGTGTTGTATATGGGAATATATGAGTAAAATTGGTCCCTCTTATTAGTGTGGTAAGTGGAACCCAATTAATTAATATAAATAAAAAACGGATTCTATGTTTTATCACATGAAAAAAGGTTAAAAAGTGGAAATTAATCGATAATTTGAGTTTCATGGTCGAAATATGTATATCCTGTGTGTTTGGGGCATGTTGTTTAATCATTTTAACCCTTATAATTTTAGCATAACTCCTTAGTAAACCTATTTTTATCTTAACTATAGTAAATAGATTTTCAATCTATTTACAAGTAACTATGTAAATTAATTAATATGACCTTATGAGATAAAATATATTACCATGATTCAAAATATTAAAATTATTTTTCTAAATTTAATTCATAGAAGTAGAAAATTTTAATTTAAAATTAAACAAGCATATGTGAAGAGAAAGTGTCTTTATAAATAGAAAATGATCAAATGTTTAAGAATTTTTTTATCAAAATGTTAAAAAAATTATCTAAATAAATTATATTTCATTAATTGATATATAATTTAGATAAATTAAAATTTAAACCAATTTTAAAACAAAATGGAACCGAATAATATCATTAAACGAAGATAGAGTTGTAAATATAAACAATTTGTTTTCACTATTAACTAAAAATAATTAATTTTTTAAAAAAACCTAATATAATTTTTTCATTTCAGTTTAAATAAATTTTTATTTTATCAAATTTAACTTCTAATATTTTTAAATATTAATTTTATTACTTTTCAAAATATGAAAACACATTTATTATGAAAAAATAGTATTTTTGAAATATATAATGACTTTTCTAAATATTATGTACATTTGTATCAATTATATTCCGTATAAAGAAATTTAATTATTAGTTGAAAATTAGTTTTTAAAACTCATATTGGTATGTTATGCATCTAGGGTTTAATATCTATGTTTAAATATTAGTATGAATTATATATCCTTATTTATTAGAACTTGGTGTGGTGTGTAACATAGGCTATTAAACAAATTTATTTTTTTAAATATAAAAAAAATTAAAAGTTTTGTATCATTATTCCCAACATAAAATTAATTTACATCTCTAAATTCATCACTTTGATACAACTAAATGTGGATACATCAACGTAGTCTTTTTCTCGAGTTCTCACATGGATTCATCAAACTGGTGGTTTCACCATAAAACATTGACCAAGTGAGTGGTTTGGTTGCCTATAAAATTCTCTACATTATTAAATTCTCTATCATTTTAACACCATATGAAATTTCATGTTTAGGTTATATGAAGTATATTTTCTGTAAATGTGAAGTATCAGATACTTACTTCCTCAAAATAGATACATGGAACACATCATGAATATGAAAGATGTTTTGTGGAATTCCCAACCCATATTCTACCATCCTGATTTGTTAACGAAATTATAAGGGACCTATATACCTAGGGATTTATTTTCTCTTCATTCCAAATCACATTACCTTCATCTTTGGAGATGTTATTGGAAACATTATGTCGCCAATGTCAAATTTTAGACTACGATAATGATTATCATCGTAAATTTTATTCTTACTCTGAGATGCATTAATGTGATTTTTAATGGATTTAACCATATATATTATTTATTCATCAATATCAATACACCAATAGATTTGTTTCTCCACATTGTTTTCTCATACAGAAGATCCGCACTTAATTATATAGTGGTCTTCATAATGATCTCGTTGGATTCTCGAGTGAAAGCTATTGTTGTATGAAAAATCATATACTGGAAGGTATTAATTCCCACAACCATAGAAATACATATAAACAAATATTAGTGAATCCTTTGAGATGTGAATTTTTCACTCAGACTGAACATATAAATGTGGATGACACAAATTGTGAAGAATAATGCCTATATAAAGATCTTCATTAATACTTCACCCAGACATCGAGGTAAACCTGAAATCCTGACCAAATACAGCTGAATTATTTTCTCACCACAACCTTACCAATTACTAAATATACATTCTAGATATTTATTCAGGGAAATTATTTTATTATAGAGATGAAGTATTATGACGTCGTAAAGAACCCAAATACTACCCATATATAATTATTTTCTTTAGACATTTTTGGGAATCCAATGACAAAATCAAGTGAGTTTTTTTCTGTAACTCCCCAAAGCCAGTTACCCAGAGTCAGTCCATTATTTTAATACATTTGCATGATTATAAGGAATCAAGTCCCGAAGGACCGATTGGTTTAGCAGTCTCGGAAAATAGATTACATACATGAATGTTACATTAAACTTTATAACATACAAAAAAACATAAATAATCCTTTATGAACGCCATTATTCTCTTGGCTTAACCCATCATATCAATCACAATACAATTCTTGGAATCCTAGGAAAATAAATTATAGAAAGGGGTGAGATCAAATGATCAGTAAGGGTATGAAATACAGCAGAAACATTAAAAAATAATCATAATCATTTATGGAAATGTATAACAAAAACAAAAGCCTTTTAAACTTGAACTTCAGCATAATATGGAAGCAATAAAATAAAATAATTCCAATTACTTAATCACGTGGATATTATACTAATCGAATAATCACATGAAATATCAATAACCACATTCATAATGATGGAATGAATAATTCCAAACATTAATTTCTGTGTCAAGGCCTCATGCCAAGACCTAAGGGATAACTGTTACCGGAACCCAACCCGGAGAGCCACTATAACCAGACTCCATCCGGGAGAGCCTCTCTAACCAGACTCCAAACTGGAGTGCCAATAAAAACTGGACACCAACCCAGAGGATCTACTGTAACCGGACCCCATCCTAAAGGGATTACTTTTACCGGTTCCCAACCCTAAACATACTAGTCCTACACATTCATCTTAAGAAGAGGATGAAATATAACATAAACATTCGTATTAAAACTAGCAGGCCAAAACATTAATCAATAACCATTAATGGAATAAAAATATCTCATCTATAGGGCAAACATATCACAAAACCATAAATAAAATATGGATGATTTGTACCAGAATTAATCAACTTCAAAAAAGTGTGAAATTTATCAAAATATGTTAACATAGATGAAAACAAAACTATTTGAGTAAAATATCTCTTTTTTTAAATCATATAAAAGTCACATAATTATAAAAAAACATTTACTTTGAAAATATTATTATAAGATTGTAAGGAAAGATTCAAATATTTTATAATTGCAGCAAATAGCCACACCCACCGTATAAGTTAATAAAAAGACATTCTTACCTTAATTCTGTCGAAAAGGTTAAAAAGGACCTTGTTTGGAAAACGATGGAAAGATTCCTTTATAAACTTCTTATAAAAAGTCAAAAAAGGTATAAATGACATTAACCCATATTCTTTAAAATAGTAAGAATGTTTTGAAATACATTTTTAAGAAACATGGATGTGGATGATAAAGAGGTCAACATGGATAATTACGTATAAACAACCTCGGATAATGAAGAGATTGTGAAATAAACACTTAAAAAATTGGTAAATTTTGAAACATACACCCCATGAAATAGGTATCATTAAATGAATATGTCAATAAACATAAATTATAGTGTATTACATAAATAATACAATTATGGGCAGTACATACACCACACAAAAGGTAATTGTGGCAATATGGCATGAATATCATGGGAATAAGGAGTAAGATGAAAACCCCTTACCAATTTGGTAGCTTATGAAACATACACCCCATGAAAGAGGTATCATACAATGAATATGTAAATACACATAAATTAATGTTCATTAAACAAAGAATACAATTATAGGCAGTACATACACCACACCAAAGGTAATAGTGGAAATATGGCATGAATCTCATAGGAATAAGGAGTGAGATGAAACCCCCTTACCTTATACTTATCCTTTTTCGAGGGTAGGGTAATCTCCTGTATAATGGTTCAATGATTTTTTTTAAATTATAAAAAAATAATATACATTAATATGATGTCATATATTATCTTTTAACATTGCTTTGTTAATAACATCTTAGTATTATCATCGTTTCGGGTGTTAACTTACTCATTTTATTTTATATGTTTTGTTTCATAAGCCGTGTTTGTTATGGAAAGTATGAATATTATACATATAAAGAATTATATCAAGTCCTTAAACATTATTTTTAATCATAAAATGAGAATTATACTTGAATGAATACGATGAGGAATTAATCTCATCGCGTTCGTGGAGAAGGTAGTTCGTACGTACACACGGACGCTACATCCATTTCATTTTTCCTTTTCAAAGGAATAAAACCAAATGATACATATGTATATTATTATTCCAGTATAATATAATATTTTTTATATTTTACTTACGTTCATTAACACCATCCTTTATGCGTTCCATGTATGGTGTGAATGAGTCATATCACTTTGAGGGGGTGGTTGTCCGCACTTCCACAAATGAAATTATCGTATATACATACAACATGAAACGACTAATGGTATGATATAAAAGTGAATTACAGAAGCTTATATATAGAATAAATATCATTAATATGATATTTAATTATAGTTCCATCATAATGGCCAGCATGAGAGGTGGTAGAAGATAATTGAACAATCATCATTTCGTGAGGTGTATGGTTTCCATCCACAGAAACATTATGTTCTTCCCCCATTAGATAGAGGTGAGTGTAAGTGTAGTTTGAATACATATAATAAGAGTGTCCTAGTATATTTATGATACTGCTTTTTTTACAAATTAAATTAATAATAAGAAGAGTTTTGGGGTTGGAGAAGTAAAATAAAAGAAAAGAAGCTAAGAGAAATCATTACCTTTAATTTGGGAAACTCCCTTTGGTTTGAACCAAAAAGGAATCTTGAAGTGCCTTCTGACTAAGGTGAGGCATCTACAAGGAGGATAGGGATGTAGGTAGCTTAATTTTTCCATGTTTGGATGAGCCAAAAGGCTTGAGAGGTGTGAGGAATTGGATAGAAGTGGTGTCCTTTTATAAGGTGGAGGAGCGGCTCTTTAGAAAAAACTTAAAGTATTAATTTATAATAAATTTATATTCAGTTTATAATGGCTCAAAATTGGATTATTCAAATCATAAGTCAGGTATGGGTATAAATTCTTTCATCCAATAAATTTTAGGCAGGTTTGGTTCATTATATTAACCTTATCTTTTAGTTTTAACTCTTGGTTAATTAGTTTGACACTTACCTTGTCACTTTGTATTTTTATATTATATAGTTAATAAACATACTATATACCTCCAAGATACCCCCAAGTGGTGTATTAATGATCCAAATATCATTATACAAGTCCTTTTTCCAATCGTTAGATTTTTAGGAATTTAATATCAATTAATAATATAATATTTGTTTTAAAAACTCTTTTATGTCAATTTTGACACTATTTGGTATTTGATTTTTGTGAAAATCATAACAGCATTAATACCTTAAAAAATATTATTACATAAATCCTAACATGTCATATTAACCTATAAAATTTGTGGAATTTATTAAAAGTCTCAAAATATATTTATTTGGGTATTTATAATATCAATTATTTTAATATTTCACTAATAATGTAATTACTGCATCATCATTGTGTCATAAATAAAGTAACTTATTTAATGTCTAAAAATTATAAATAAAATACCATTATGTAGGAAATATTTTTATATTTCTAATTAATATTATTAGTTTAAAATATAACATATATAACCCTATGTAAAAATTGTTTTTCTAAAAGATATAGGTCTATGTCATTTTTGTATTTACTTTAACTTAATTTATATAAAGTGTCATTATCAGTTACAAGTGGTTCCATGGGGACCACAATCGACCAATATATGACCATGGTCGTAAATGTTTCAACCAATTAGGTTAAGACACATTTTAGTGTAATTTATTATTATTTTAATATTATTGTTTTACCCGTATTTACCGGATTTACCCTTTAACCATGGTAAATAAAATATTTACCGAAGTAATTTTTCAAAATGTTTCAAAATAAAAGTTACCTATTTAGACAATTTTGACATCCTAATTCCAAATATGGAGTCCATTTTTCCAAATTCAAAACACATAAGTGGTAGAAATTAATTTAAAATTCATGCCCGCTGTCAAAACAAAAAAATGTGTTTTTAAGAGATAATAACTTTCAAAAGATTGACACTTGTTTATGTTCGGTTTAAAAGTGAAATTATGTGCAATGACCAAAATTATATTAAATGGTAAAAATATATTCTAAATATACTTTAATACCACTCAAATTCATAATTTATCACTACTAATTTCTTCGATTAAAAATGATGTTTTTAATAAAAATTTAGTAATTTTCAATATTCATCAAAATATAAAAGTTTTTCGAAAAGTAACAAAATATCATCCTAGGATAATTTATATATTCCAAATCCAAAAATTAAGTCTATTTAATAAGATAAAATGTATAAAATTTCAAAAAGTGGGTAATACTATTCATAACGGCTAGATTGATTGGTTGTGGTGTGTGTTAGAACTCGAAGTTGCCTACAACACATGCTACTGTATTATTCAAAAATAAGTATACTATGGAATCTTGGGGTCCTACATTCTCCAATTCTTCTATAAATTTCATTGTCGCAATTTATGCTTGGTATTGCAAACTTTGGGTTGACATTTCAAAATATCTTTGTTGAAATCCCACAGCGAAAAATGGATTAATGAGGCCTCTATTTAAAATAAAGAGTGGTAAGTATGAAGGATACCGAAAATAACACATACTAGGGTTCCATGTATAAAAATATGGACATTGAAGATAAATTTAACCATCAATATCTGATTGATAGTGGTAGAGAAAATTTCAATGAAAATGCCAACAATCACAAAGCCATAAATTTGTGATGATCTAAGGTATTATCTAGGAAAACGTTTTTTCACTAAGTTCCTTTTCTTACTGTTGAGAAATTTATTTATAAGATTGGATAAAATCATAAGAAGATATACTTAATTTATAATTAGAGTTTTATGCATTAATAAATTTCTACCACAAACTCATCTTTCAATCCAAAATATAATACAACTCAAAAATACTCTATTTACCCTAATCGTATAGGGTTCCAAATATAATGAATTTATAATTCACATATCTGACCCTTTAAAAAAAGAAACTATATTATACAGTCCAGGGACTTCACGTAGTCCAGTGGTAGTCGATAAATCACAATCGCACTATGGTTGTGGGTTCGATTCCCACAGCTTTGTCCGACGTGATGGGTTTTCACATGGTCTGTGTGTTGTCCTTTTATAAAAATCCAAAAATTACCTTTCAAACTTAATCCATTCCAACATTTAGACTTATCCAAAATACTAATATCCAAACTCAAAATCCAAAATTTATAAGGAATTTAAACATAATTAAGATCCTTTTTTCCATTTAATAACATGTGAACACTTTCATCACATATTATTTTAAAACATGGTAACATCCTGAATTATAATAAAACCTTACTGATTACATTCATTCTCCCTTATTCTTTATAAAATATTGGATATACTCCTTCTATCCAAAAATGTTGTAAACTCCAATGTTGAAAAATCATTAATCAGTTTCATGGTAATCAAGAATATCCAACCTCATTATTCAAATCCACCATCTCTTATTTCAAAATCCCTACCTCATTATCGGGACCATATTAAGGATTACCTTTCCTTCAACCATGAATTTTCCAAAAGGTGTTTCTTACTATTATGTCACTTTTCTTAGAACCATATAATCTCAAATCCTCAATAAAATAGTACTGCAGTACAATCCTTATTTATCTTCATAATTCATATAACCAGTATATTGTTGATACAACAGTCAAATGAAATAACCCTATAATAAGAACATAAGAACACTAGTCATTCTTCTTCATCTGAGGTAGTATCAGAACATTATTATTATCCAATAGCATCAATTGCGGAATACTCTGGTGATTTGGAAATTTGTTCGCGTAGTGTCACAACTTCTTACAGATGAAACATTGTACATTTGAAAACTTTTTCTTACCCTTGCAGTCATGAACTTGGTGTCCTTTTTCTCCACAATTATAACAAACTCCCATTCCCTTAATGAAAGTTCAAGGGTGTTTCTTCCCATAGTTATCACATATAAGAAAATTCTTCTTTTCCCTCTTCCCTTTATCCATCTTTCTCTCTTCCATAAATTTCTTCCCTTTCATCTCATAAAATCCATAGGATTCAGAGAGTTTTTACTTATCTTATTAACACATGATACTTTTTCATTATATGTTGTCAATACATGGTAGATTATTTCCCTTCTTAATGTTGGATTAATACCATGAATGATATGATCCTTCTTACTATTTAGATCATACGTATTGTTGGAGTTCTCATTCCTTCTAATAGGCACCATTTTTAAATAATGGCATACACTATGTCTGTTTATGAATTGAAATTCATAATTCCAATCATTTAAAGTACCTAACGTAAATTGAAAAGTTTATGGATGTAATCCATAATCAAAAATGTTTTCATTGAGGATATATATACTCATAAAACCTTAATATTGGTTTGTAAAGAAAATGAGAATTATCTTAAGAATATCCCCCAGTAGTGTCGTAACCAAGAGTGCAGCAAGGCCCGTTGTCATGCCCCAGTTCCTGTTTGAGTCTAGCTCAATGCAGTGTTTTCGAGTTTCACTCCTAGGTACATCTATGCTAGAGTCGCCTCTACCTGCTCATATCTAGACAGGTATGTATTTTCTTGGAAAACTCACAAAATCTATACATAACCAAAATTCTAGGAAGTTCTTCTATACTAATCCTCATATTGTATCTCGTGGAAATGTGCTCTAATCAAAGATTATCTAAATCTAGCTTCCAAGGTTTGTACTAAACTTATTCTAATACAAACTATAATGCCCCGACCCCAGTTACCCAGGGTCGGTGCATTATTTTAATACATTGGTATGATTACAGGGAATCAAGTCCCGAAGGACCGATCGGTTTAGCAGTCTTGGAAAATAGATTACATATGTGAATGTTACATTAAACTTTATAACATAGAAAACAACATAAATAATCCTTTATGAACTCCATTATCCACTTGTCTTAACCATTCATATCAATCCTTATACTCATCTTCGAATCCTGGGAAAATAAAACATAGAAATGGGTGAGCTCAAACGCTCAGTTAGGGTAAGAAATACAGCGGAAACATTCAAAAATAAGCATAAAAATTTACGGCAATGTATAACTAAAACAAAATCCTTTTAAACTTGAACTTCAGCATAATATGGTAGAAATAAAATGAAATAATGTCATTTTCTTATTCACATGTATATTCTACAAATCGAATAATTACATGAAATATCAATAACCAATTTTATAATGATGGAATGCATAATTCCAAACATTAATTTCTATGTCAAGGCCTCGTGCCAAGACCTAAGGGATAACTGTAACCGGAACCCAACCCAGAGAGCCTCTGTAACCAGACTCCATCCCAGAGAGGCTCTATAACTGAACTCCAACCCAGAGTGCCTCTAATAACCAGACACCAACCCAGAGGATCTGCTGTAACCGAACCCCAACTCGGAGGGCTTACTTTTACCGGTCCCCAACCCAGAACTTACTAGTCCAACACATTCATCTTAATAAGCGGATGAAATATAACATAAACATTTGAATTAAAACAAGAATGCCAAAACATTAATCATAAACCATTAATGGCATAAAAATAACTCATCCATTGGAAAAGATATCACAAAACCTTAATTACAATATGGATGATTTTTATCATAATAAATCAACTTCAAACATGTGTAAAATTTATCAAAGGATGATGAAATATATGAAATAAAATCTATTTGAGAGAAATATCTCTTTTCTTAATCGTTTAAAAGTCACATAATTATAAATAAAATTACTTTGAAAATATTCTTATAATATTTTAAGGTAAGCTTCAAATATTTTAAAATGACATAAAATAGCCGCACCCACCGTATAAGTTAAAAAAAGACATTCTTACCTTAATTCTGTCAAAAAGGATAAAAATGACCTTGTTTGGAAAATGACTGAACCATTCCATTAAAATATTCTTATAAAAATTCAAAAAAGTGTATAAATGAATTTCACACATATTTTGTAAAATAGTAATAATGTTTTGAAATAAATTTTTATGAAACATGGATGTGGATGATAAAGAGGTCCTAATAGATAATTACGTATAAACAACCTCAGATAATGAAGAGATTGTGAAATAAAACCTTACCAATTTGGTAAATTACAAAACGTACACCCCATGAAGGAGGTATCGTACAAGGAATATGTAAATACACATAAATAAAATTGTATTACATGAATAATACAATTATGGGCAGTACATACACCACACAAAAGGGGGTTGTGGCAATATGGCATGAATCTCACAGGAATAAGGAGTGAAATGAAAACCCCTTACAAATATGGTAAATTACAAAAAATACACCCCATGAAAGAGGATTCATACAATTAATATGTAAATAAACATAAATTAAATTTTATTACACAAAGAATACAATTATGGGTAGTACATATACCACACAAAACGTAATAGTTGAAATATGGCATGAATCTCATGGGAATAAGGAGTGAGATGAAAACCCCTTACCTCGTACGTTTCCATTGTCGAGGGTAGGGTAATCTCCTGTATAATGGTTAAATTATTTTGATTAAATTATAAGATAATAATATAAATTAATATGATATCATTTATGATCTTTTAACATTGCTTTATTAATAATATCTTAGTATTATCGTCGTTTCTGGTGTTAACTTACTCGTTTTATTTTATATGTTTTGTTATATAAGCCATGTTTTTTAGGGATAGGATCTATATTATACATATCCATAATGATATCAAGTACTTAAACAATATTTTTAATCATAAAATGAGAATTAGACTTGAATGGATACGATGGGGAATGAATCTCATTGCATTCATGGAGAGGGTAGTTCGTACGTACGCACGCATGCTACCTCCATTTCATTTTTTCCTTTTAAAAGGAATAAAAAAAATGATACATAGGTATATTATTATTATAGTTTAATATAATATCTTATAATGTTACTTAAGTTCATTAACACCATCCTTTATACGTTCCTTGTATGGTATGAATGAGTCATATCACTTTGAGGGGGTGGTAGTCCGCACTTCCTCAAATGAAATTGTCATATATATATACAACATGAAACGAATAATGGTATGATATATAATAGAATTAAAGAAGATTATATATAAAATAGATATCGTTAATATGATATTTAAATATTGTGCCATCATAATGGCCACCATGAGAGGTGGTAGGAGATAATTGAACAATCATCGTTTCGTGAGGCGTTTGGTTTCCATCCACATAAACATTATGTTCGTCACCCATTAGATGGAGGTGTGTGTAAGTGTAGATAGAATAATTATAATAAAGTATCCTAGTATATTTTGGATACTGTATTTGTTACAAATGAAAATAATAAGAAGAGTTTAGGGGTTTCAGAAGTAAAATAAATGAAGAGAAGCTAAGAGAAACTGTTACCTTTAATCTGGGTAACTCCATTTGGATTGAACCAAAAAGGACACATGACGTTCCTTCTACCTAAAATGAGGCTTCTAAGAGAAGGAGACAGATGTAGGGAGCCTAATTGGGCAGAGTTTGGATGAAGCAAAAGGCTTGAGAGTTGTGAGGAATTGGATAGAAGTGGTGACCTTTTATAAGGGGGAGGAGGGGCTCTTTAGGAAAAACTTCAAGTATTAATTTATAATAAATTCATATTCAGTTTCTAATGGCTCAAATGTGGATTATTAAAAGACTCGGGTAAGGATGGGTCGAACTCCTTTCAATCGATAGATTTTAGATAGGTTTGGTTCATTATATTAACCTTATCTTTTAGTTTTAAGTATTGGTTAATTAGTTTGACACTTACCATGTCACTTTGTATTTTTATATTATATAGTTAATAAACTTACTATATACCTCAAAGAGACCCCCAAGTGGTCCATTAATTACACACATATAATGATACATGTCCTTTAGCCGAACCTTAAATTTTTAGGAATTTATTATCAATTAATAATATAATATTTGTTTTAAGAACTCTTTTATGTCAATTTTGACACTATTTGGAATTTGATTTTTGTGAAAATCATGACAACATGATTACATCTAAAAAAGTTAATTAAATCAATCCTAACATATCATATTAACCTATCAAATTTTTTTAATTCCTTAAAAGTCTCAAATTTTATTTATTTGGGTATTTATAATATCAATTATTTTTATATTTCACTAATAAGGTAATTACTGCATTATCATTGTGTCATAAATAAATTAAATTTTTTAATGTATCAATATTATATATAAAATAAAATTATGTACGAAATATTTTTATCATTCTATTTAATGTTTATAGTCTAAAATATAACATATATAAACCTATGTAAAAATTTATTGCTAAAAGATATAGTTTCATGTCATTTTTGTATTTACTTTAACTTAATTAATATAAAGTGTCATTATCACTTACAAATGGATCCATGGGGTCCCAAAATCTACCCAAAGAGGCCCATGGTTGGAAATATATCAACCAATAGGGTTAAGACACATTTTAGGGTAATTTATTATTATTATAATATTTTTTTTACCCTTATTTACCAGATTTATCCTTTAACCATGGTAAATAAAATATTTACCGCATTAATTATTCAAAATGTATAAAATTAAAATTAACCTATTTACACAATTTGGAAATCCTGAGTCCAAATATGGAGTCCATTTTTCCAAATTCAAAACACAGAAGTAGTAGAAATTAATTTAAAATTAATTCCCACTGTCAAAACAAAAAACGTGTTTTGAAGAGATAATAACTATCAAAACATTGACACTTGTTTATGTTCGGTTTAAATGTGAAATTATATCCAATGAACAAAATTGTATTAAATAGTAATAATATATCCTAAATATACTTTAAAACCACTCTAATTCATAATTTATCACTAATAATTATTTTGATTAAAAATGTTTTTTAATAAAAATTTAGTAATTTTCACTATTGATCAAATATAAAAGTTATCCAAAAAGTACCAAAATATCATCCTAGTATAATTTTGATATTCTGAATCCAAAAATGAAGTAAATTTTGAATGGTAAAATGTATAAAATTTCCAAAAGTGCGTATTACTATTCATAACATCAAGTCTGATTGGTTGTGGTGTGTGTTAGAACTCGAAGTTGCGTACAACAAACGCTATTGTATTATTCAAAGAGAAGCATACCGTGGAATCTTGGAGTGTAAAATTTTATTATTTCATTCTAGTACTGGTAATTTATGTAACATTATCTTATACATTTTCTCTCATTCAAAACAATGTAATACGCCAAGAACCAACAGAAAAACACTGTGATATCTCTCTTCATTATATCACACTAGAAATACTCTTTCAAATCTATATACATCTGTGTACATCTATAATGGATATATAATGAAAGTATATGATATTCCTATAACAACTCCAATATTAAATATTGAATTTATGGAACACAAACACTTATCCTGAACCATACCATTCCATCATGATCATGGATAAACTCAGAAACATTTGAAACCTTCTTTGGATGTAACACATCATCCCATTATTACTCTTTAATAATTACATGAATAGATAGTATAAAAATTTATTAGGTGTGGTAATATTTCTCTAATTCCCTCATTAGTCCCCGGTAGATTCATTTCTAAAAAAATATTGGATCTTTGATTAGACTCATCACAGATAAGATAACATAACCAATTTGCCTCAAGTGATCAGCCACATGTTCTACATTACCATGTTAATAATGTATTCGAGAATAAATTATCTTAAATATTATCTAACTGTATTAACTGGTGCATATTTGAATCCTTATACTTGAATATATTCTTTAAAAATTAATGGTTGGTATATATATATATCCCAAACTACCCATAAAAATAATGCCTTTATATCTTTAATGCATATAATTAATAAAACTGTTTACAAATTATGTGTTTTGTAATTTTGATAATAAATAATTTATTTTATCAAGGTGGAATATGTAACCATGTCGTTATTAATAAAAAATCTTCCCAATCCATGCTTTGGTACATCACCAATTATTAGAAAACCCTTCTACAATATAGGATAGTGAAATCACTAGTGTTATGACTAATCTTCTCTGCATTTCCTCGATATTTTCCTCACACTCATCTGTTCATAGGAACTTAGCACCCCACCATGTTAATATAGACATTGGATAATATAGTAGTGAACAAATCTCCACAAACCATTCATAATATCAAGATAAACAAAGAAAAAATGGAACTCGAACACCATAGCTAGTCTGTAAAATTAGTAAACAACGTTTAACATTTATAGATCTACCATTATTACCTTTCTAGATAATATATGACTCAAAACGAAACCTTTTGTAGCCAACTGTCACTCTCTATAAAATTATCTTATAGTTTCCCCTTCATTTGGATCATTTGTGAAATTATTATGTGACCTTCATGATATTCCTTTCTCATTGAATATAAAAGAATATCAATTATAAAAACTACCAAAAACCAATCAAGGAATTCATTAAATTCACTATTCATTATATCAGTGAAGGTAGTTTGTCCATTAGTATGAAAAAATTACATATCTATATATTCATAGTTTTTATAAGTTGTACGGAATATTGACTCATGTATATAATCCTTCTTTAAACTCGATTGATGATATCCTAAATTATTTTCTTCAGGGAAATGTATTGATTTCCATGCAGTTGATCATATATTTCATCAATATGGGGTAAGTGACTCATGTTATTGATTGTGAACTTTTTGAATTAATAATAATCAATTAAAAGTCACATTTATCCATAATGTCTTTTGTAGAGAGAATAAGTGCACCCCAAGGTCACACACATGGTCGAATGAATATTCATTCATGTTTCTCCTAGGTTTTTATTTTCAATTCCTACAACATAATTGAGTAAATTTTATATGCATTCCTTAAAATTAGTGTTTCCCCTTGTATGATTTCAATTAAGAAATAAACATTACATTTTGGTGGAAGTCTAGGAAACAATTTGTGAAAGACCACAAAATAACCTTGCACTATAGTACAATCATTGATTCTCCCCAATGATATCTGATAAACACCCCTATTAAATTGGAATCAAAAACCTTATAGTAGATGTGATTTCCTTATGATTTTTATATTTTTCATCACATTGATATAAAATCATATGTTCTTTTGTAATATCATATTAATCTTCCATTTATTGGAATATTATTTCAGATTTCAAATAGATTGCAAATCATAGACAATGATAATATCAAATTAAAACCAATAAAAAATGAAAAATTTATAAGAAACATATTATCACAAAACTAAACTGGAGAATAATCATAGACTTGAGATTAAATCATCATAGCATTAGAGGTTTCCAATTCTAATTCCATATTTAATTTACTGGGTGGAATCATGATACCCTAAAAAAATAATTCAAATATAAAATAGTTTCTAGATCCAGAATGAAATAATATGTTATCATTTATAGAGTTGATGGTAAGTGTACCTTTCACCATATCATTATAAGACCTCAAATCCTAAATAGTGATGTTATGTTATTTCCCTTTATCTCTCATCATAATAGTTTTATGAAATCGATCATCACCATTAAACATTGGATTTGGTTATTGGTTTTCATACTACCCATTCTCCTTTCATTTGGTAAACCATAGTATTGATATTTAATTATATGGATAATTATCAGTATTTTAATAATTATGTATCTTTTTCCCATCGCTTTAGAATTTTATTTCCGAGTGACATTCTCTTCCATACTAGAAAAATTTAATAATATCATTAAAATATTTTATTCCATGTTTAGTAAAACACATTGAGCATAAATCAGTACCCATATACTTCCCTACATTATTTTTTTAATTTCCTTTGAATTTAATTATTATCCCTTTTATAAAAATACATAATTGATACATAACTCCAACATCTATTTACACCTATAATAACTAACAATGTCATCATAGGTACAGAATTCTCATAAAGATAAATCCATTTAGAGACATTATTTTAAGACACATAAGAATCTATCGACCTTCTGTGTATGTTGGATGATAATACTATAATTCTACCTCACAAGTCTTTAAAACGTTTCTCATATATTCCAAAGGATGAATCATCATTTCTCTTTTAGCACCAGGAACAATTTCTCCTAATTCACATGAGCAAATTGAGGAATTTAGTTATTGAAAAAATAAATTCATATAATCATCCCAGTACATGGAGTAAATTTCTTCATGTTCCCTTTTATACATTTTCAGCTCCCATAATTTATCCACTTCACAATCCAAATGATAGACAACCAAAATTCATATTTCATGTTTTGAACACTAGAGGAAAAAATATATTTTTACTGGTGGTAATACATTTTTATGAAGCTATTGGTTTGGTGGATTCTTTAAATAAATGTCGAAACTGCCTCATAAAGGACTAAAAATGGTTCTACCACTTTTTCTCATTTGAAACTACAATATGATGAAGGGCTATAGAATTTTATGTGAGTATAGTAATGGGGTTTTTCATTCTTAATCCCATAATGTTTTCCAATATAGGAGTCCATTCATTTTATTTTCCATCACAATCAATATTAACTCAATTCCTTTATGCTCTATCAATTTACTAAAAATTACATGGTGTTAGAAACAAATAATCATAGTGGGGAGCCACATAATAATTAAAAATAATGTATAGGTTTACTAAATAATTACACCTTATTTTTAATCTATGACACTATGGGTTTATCTTAGGTCACTAATAGTCATCATTTATTTATATTTTTAATGGTGTTTCATAAATATTAGGTAAATTTACAAAGAATATCCCTTAAGAGTGTCAAAATAGGTGTGCATCATGGACCATTATCATACACCAGGTGGCAATTGAGTCTTACTTTTTCAACACTTTTCAGAGTTATTGTCCATAGAAGTGTTTATGTTAGAGCCATATAAAATTTTAGTATCCATATTAGGATGTAATCATATTGAGACCACTTAATCTATCATTTACCTAATTTTGAATACATTTTCCTACAATTTAGCATACCGTTGTTCTTATCCTTAGAAATTTCCATATGGATCTCAATAATGTTTCATTATCGTAGTATCCAAAGATTAACTAAACTGATATTATTGTTGACAAATCAACCCTAGTAGGATGGAGTTAATGTTTGATATATTACATTATCATAAGATAAAAGTAATCACAACCCTATGGACCAAATCATTTATTAGTGTTGGTAATGTAGATAAATACTTGAAAATCACTCTACATTATAAAAAATAATATACTTAATCAATTATATTTTAAATTTTCATAATTCCGCATCACATATCCTGGAATATCATTCGAAAAAATACTTCATGGTATCCTAGAAATATAGTACATAATAAGTGGTTGATTTCATATTCCTAGTAAGTGTAAGAATATAAACCATGTTATTATTAAGTAATTAAAAATAAATTTGGCATGGTAAATTACTGAAACAAATTCCATTTAGTTAATAACATGGACTAAATATGGAAGGAATAAAAGATGATCAAATAATGACATCTGAAAAATATCACGAGCCTGAATATTGACCATGGATAATCTTACTATGTTAATAATAAAATGGAATATCGATATGGTAATTTATAATGATAAAAATCATAATTGTGACCATCTAAGACTTACAGTAGAGGTTATTACCAAGAAATATAATTCTGTCAAGGCATTTTCTATGGAATCTAATTCAATCGAGTCTTCTTCCAAGACATATCTATTTATTGTTAAGTATGTAACAAAAACCATATCTTTTTTTCACATGACACCCATTTATGCCTCCAACGTATATAGAAGGCCTCTCCCATCACATACAATTTATGATTCATTCTGAATTTCAAATGCCTTAATAAAAATCAACATAAAAATATATATTTTAACTAGTATAATTTATATACATAGATTCCCCAATAATCAAGAATAATTGTAATACATCCATTGTAAAATTAATGGTATCAACATAGTACATCCCATGTTAAACTAATCATAATCATTTTTGAGAAATAATAAAGATAGTGTCGCTTGATAATATCCCCACTAATGTATATGTAACATTAAATACTATCATCTTAGATGGAAAATGATTTTGAAAGATCACTTGGAATATTTCTTATGGAAAATAACATTTCATTGAAAATCACCCTCTGTATTTTAACACTATAAGATTCATTAACTATTTTCAAAATTATTTTCATTGAAAATAATATAAAAAAAACTATGATTTTTAGAACATTATAACTCATATTTTTATTAAAAAGAACATTATAAATTGGAAATGTTTGCTTAAAAGAAATGAAATTAATGATAGTAGGTAACTTCCTACATGTCATATAATATAAAAAAAATATTTTGTACATTGAAACAGATAAAGAAGTTACTCAATCATAAAACTAAAAGAATATTTTTATCAAATTGTTTTTAAAAGATAAAAATGGGTAAAATATAAATAAATAAATCATTGGGATAATTATGAAATAAAAATATTTTTATTGAATAACGTTTTGGAAGAAAAAATATTTTCGATTGATGAGAGAAATAAAGATAAATTACATTTAAAAAATCAGAATCATTTATAAGGAGCAAAAATGTCACTATTATAATCTCCTGTCCCAATCATTATAGAGGTGAATCAGGTTTAGAATGTTACAAAGTGGTATTGGAGACATTTTTTTGATTATTATTAATAATATAAAAAATATGATGTAGGATGCTATTGGAACATTGGATGAACCTTGTTCCTAGAAATAACCAACTCGTATATGGGGGAATTCTTAGTTAGCATGGGGTAATCATTCTTGGTTTTTGAGATTTATTGTTCTACAAATCAAAGAAAATGTTTTGTAATTTTTATTTTTTATAATCATTTTATGATATTGAAATGGAGAATGTTTTCTTTTGCACATGAATCATGTATGTCTCACTTTACATTTTTATGCTATTTTTTTATTGATATAATTGATATGGTATTGGATGTGGTAATTTTATGATCTATTAACAATATATATTGTACTTTTCTATATAACATCTTCATAGAACTTGACATGAACAAACTATTATTAACTTTTACTATTTCAAATATACTACGACTATTATACAGTATTACGTGAGATTATTCTAAACTAAATAGTAAGTAGTATAGGTTATAATCGAGCTAATATGTGATACCCATTTATTTGATGGTGTGTGTTTTGGGTAGTGTAATGTATTCTAGTATTATATCAATATAAATTGTGATATCTAGACTAATGATAGGAATTTTTTTTAGTCTTAGTCATGGAATTATTGTAGATTACCACCAATGTGTCCTCCTATTGAGAACCATGAAGGTATAGATAAGAAAGTATGACTGGTAGAGTGGTTGGATCCAACTATGGGGCATGTTATTCTTTTTTATTAAATACATTTATATAATCCACTTTAGATGTTACAGACTATATGTCTGAGATGAACAAGTGTCGGGTGGACCAATTCAAACTATACAACAGAGTTTTACCTATTGGATTTGGGTATCTTTTCTATTGAGGCAGGACATTTGTCTTCTATATTCATGATAAATTCCATATATAATCTTTTTGATCATATTGTGACATACTCATAGATTTGGGTGATGCTTTCTACCTATATGATCTGAAGTCTAGTGAATCCATAATGGGATGTTATAATATCGGCAAACCATTCTGTGGTGTTGAGTAGATCTCTGCTAAAAATATTTGTGTTTTAATAATTAACAAATATTTATTCTATTCACTATAATATTTTTTTAAAAGAAAAGGGTTATTTTATTTATTTTAAAAATATATTTATAGTAGAAGAAATAAATAATGGGGACTCTAAAGGTCAAATATTTATTCCATTATTATTTAATTTTTCTTACTATTCTACCGGTTACCATTATATTTTTTATAATGACATCACATTTCACATGTTTTTAGGGAATAGTTTTCAGAATGTTCCAGATAAGTATGCGTTTGGGTAATTAATCATGTGGTAGAGTAATTGAAAATTGTTTTTTAATTTTTAAATAATCCTTACGCACATTAGATATTATCGATAATGTATTTATAAAATTTTCCATATGAGGTGAATTTTATGCTTATATAGATACATATGGGTTTCTAAAAATATTTACATAAATGAAAATCATGCACACACATTTATATATTAATACCTACATAAAATGTGGTTTAAATTGAATAGAAATTATTCATGTAAAGTTTCGTTTAATCCTTTTAGATTTTATTTTTTGCAACGGAATCATCCTTATGAACATTGAAATTTTTTTTCACAAAACTAAATATTATGTAATACATAAATGTTTACATAGAACATAATATGATGTTGATCAAAATAATATTCTTATGTAGTATATAATTTCTCCATTCAATGTGATCCATATAATTTATACTTAGAATTTTTTGCAAATATGATATTATGAAATACTAATAATTTTTACTGATTATGACTTGTATTTTATGAAATTTAAGATTTCAAATTAAATAAGTAGTTGTAAGATCAAGTATTTTTTCGATGGATAATGTAGAGAATATAATATAAATAATGTTTTTTTGAATATTAGTTAAAATATTTATGTGCTATTCATTTTTCATTAAAAAAGTTTAATATTATAGAATATAATATTTTTTCACAAATTATTTCAAATTACACATGCATTTAATGTAGAAAAATCATAAAAAAGCTTCTAGAAAATAAAAATCACAAAAAAACGAAGAAATGAAAATAAAACCAAGGTAGTTCATTATCATAACATTAACTCACAACTAGTTATTTAATAAAGAGAATTATAATGGAAAAATGTTTAGAATTTTACATGAATTTTTACATTATTTTTTAAGACATTATTCATGAAGAATACACGATATATATATACTTTAGAAAGAAGTAGTAAAAGTGTTTAAAATATACATGAATTGTACAATTTGAAAAATAGTTTTACTCTACATCATATGAAATGATGAAAGGTCACACTGGACATAATATATTATCACTTATTATGTAATATTATTGGCTGAACACAATCAAGATTCAATCTATAAATCATAATGTGATCCAAGTTACCTCATTATACAATGTTTTCATCATCATAAATATGGTTTTTGTTCTATATTTTCATATCTTTATTCCATGTGTGTTAATGTAGGATTATGATTTTATATTCAAATGTAAAACAATTGGGTTATATTACCCATCAAAAAGTATGTTGGGTTATTCCACCAGGTAGAAAATGGTAGGTACCTTTATGTTATGCCTACTTGTCGAAAAGGTGGTACTATTTAGTTTATTCCTCTAGGGTGAAAGATGATTATCTTTGGGTTGTGAGTCCAATTTGAAAATATGAATCTATAAAGTGTGTTGATTTACCTTCAAAGTTCATGTCCCTTTATCGTGGGTTTCATATAGTCATGTTGAGATGGTGAATTGTAGATATTGGATCACATTGATCTGAATTACTATAAAAATCAATTCTTTTATTTTATTTATTCAAAAATATTAATAATTTTTAATCTGGTATAATCTATAATTTTTAAAAATTGGTTAATTCAACCCCCTACTATTAATAATTCATCCATCTCACTATCTTGGTAATATAATTTGTATCAAATCTTGAGCTTTGAACTGTTCTATATATCCATCTTGTCGCTTCAATAACAAAACTATCTAATAGAAAATATCATTTTGAGAAGAAAATATCAATTTTAGATGCAAATATCAGGTTCTTATGATGGTTGGAATCCTAAATCACCACCAAAGATTGATGGAAATGATTTTAGATGTTATAAAGATTGAACAGAACTTTATTTTAAAAAGATAAATATTGATCATTATAATACAATGGTAAAACCTAACAAACATCAGAAAACATAACTTAAATTTATTACAGGTCTTAATGCCATTAAATATGTTCAAAACTATAAAAACATCAACATTAATTGTTTCCCTATAAACGGAAATATTTCTAGTCATATTTCTACAATAATAAATTATTATGATTTGTTGATAATTTTCCCAATTAATCGGTATGAATCTAATAATTTTATTATAATAAAATAAGAGGTGTTATTGATTGAATGTAAATATATCAAACTAAGTGAGCATAATATCATTGACAAAGTGTTTTATTAGTTCATCAGTACTATAAATGGAATCAGTTATTTAAGAGAAGCCTTGAATAATATTAATCTGTTTCACATAGTACAAAGATATTTACTAATGATTAGAAATGAATTAAATGTTAAAATTGATGATAGTAAAAAATTCAGGTAAGATAGTGTAGATGAATATATTCGTTAATAATTATAATATGAAAAAGAATTTGAAAAAATTGATGAATAAAAATCTACCACTATAACATTAATTTCTCTTAAGTAAAATAAAAATGTTACTAATAACACATCAAATTAGGATTTATAGGGGAATTAATGTGATGAAGTTTATCATGTACCAAAATAATAATAAATAGAATTAAGTGATATTAGAGAAGGAATAGGTGGGATAGTACTAGAGATCAAAAAATTGAGAATTAAAGCTAATATTATTTCTAATGTTGCTCCAAAATTAATCTGTTATGATTTTAGAAGAAAATGAAATATAATGATTTTCATTCCCAGGATAAAAATTGAAATAATGAACAAGAGTCTAAATAAAAACTATATGATAGATTTATTATATTTTTAGTGTTACACAAATGCTTCAGATTCTAGATAAGAATTCAAAAAGTAAAATAATTAAAAAACATGTGTTAGATTTCATTATTAAATAAGGATAATAATTCTCAGAATGACTCAAATGAAACTAATTAAAGAAAAACTAATTTTAATGTTCTATATAATGAGGTTTAAAGATTAAAAAGGTTATAATAATTTGTAAAATACAAAATTATCTTAAAAAAATTAATATGTATGTTGAAGAAAAAATGATTTTTCTCAAGAAATCAATAAACATATAGAAGGGAATGATAAGTAAAAATATTTTATCTAATAATAATAATGATTATGATTGAAATTTCAATGTTGTATGTGAGGATTTATACATATCTCAAATTTAAAATATAATGTATAAAAATTAAATTTTGACTTTAAGATAAAATATGTACACGTTTTTTTCCTGTATATAAAGTTATACGAAAATGATTTCTAAGAACGAAAATGACTATAAATAAAATAAGACTTATATATGACAAAAAGTTACACAAAATGAACAAGAAATTCATTACAATAATTTATAAAGGAAGTGTTTCGATAGTTATTAGTATTAGATGATGAATTCAAGGTCATTATGCAACTGAATTCTCTGTAAGATTTCCATAATATTTGAGAAAAAAAATATTTCATTATAAAGCTTAATATTCAAAATTACCCATGAATATATGTTTAAAATATATTTTTTTCTTAAACAATATATTTTATAACATGACTATACCCAAATATTCATTAGTACTAAAACTTTTATAAATCTATTATTATAAAAATTTGAATTTGAATTCTCCACAGTGATTTTCGGTATATGTAAATTTGTTACTCTATGTATATGATAGGATATCCATTAATCCTTATATCATAAAAATTATGTGATTGTGGAAATATTAATTTGAGGAAAACTCAAAATGAATGGTTATTATTTTAGGGTGAATTGTAATTTCTATTTTTTTATTTATAATGTTTTATATGTTTATTGTTTAAAAAATATAATTATTACTTAAAAAATGTATTATGATTGTATGTTTGTTACATTAAAAAATAACAAGTGCATTGTATTTAAAGATGAAATTATTTTATTTTTTACTAATTAAAATAGAGTAATTTTTCGATTAATTTTTATAATCTAAATGATTAAAATAATAAGTGTTTTAATTTTTTAAATTCAAAAAATACGTTATGAAATATTAAACTCAAACATTCTAACTTTATAGTACTACACAAGATATAAAAGAACCAATAATTTTTGGAGTTTACCTATTTATAATTGAATAACTTATACATTTGTGATTCCTGTATTGAATGTATGAAACGTATACAGTGTTTCAGATATATCAATTAAGTTCTTACTATAATATATTTATAACATATTAATTGGGACTTATTTATAGCTATTAAAATAAAAAAATTATGGAATTTTTTTTCTATATTGTAGATTATTTCATCAAATTTACAATTTTTTAATTTCCTTACACATACAAGTTAAACATTTTCTATGATTATTTCTTATTTAAAACTAGATGATAATTAGGAATATTATTTCATTTTATAAATTATAATTGATAGAGGTGGATTATTTATAAATATATAATATGATTAATTTTATAATGAAAATAGTTATTTTCAAAACTTTTTATCCACTAGATCTACTGAATAATATAGTGTGGTGTAAATGGAATATAGAACTATTGAAGAAATATGATTGAACCATGTTAAATTAAATTAATACATAAAAATATTTTTGAAATGAGTTATAAATATATTTTTCTTCATTTCAAATGGAATTATTTTATGAGGTATTGTAAAAAAACTCTTATAAATGGTGGAATGGAAGAAAACATAAATTTGGATATTTTAGGATTTATCATTTGAATGTTTTTATTCATAATATAGAATCTAAATTAGATAATTGTGTTGAAAATATGATGAAGGTATATTTTAAAACACACCGGTGTTAGTAAATCCTATCTATTCAATAAAAAATAACCATTTCTGTTGAATAATATACTCATGTTAAATTTGATAAAAGGATTTAATATATAAATCATTTATTTAAAATGAAATTAAAGAAGATATTAGATATTTAAATTTCTGAAAAAATGAAAACCTAAAATTGAATATACCTATTAAGGGGGATGATCTACATTATGAAAAATCATGGAAGAACATAAAGATAATATTGTATTTAGAGATATAATAAATGTTAATTATGATTTAAAAAACATAATATTTTTTTCATTACAATTTATTTATATTTAATTTTTGTAGAAAAAATATTTCTAAAACATTGAATGATTATAACTCTTTTTCAGATATGAAATAATTAATATATATGTTTTTTAGTAATAGTTTTTTAATTTAGTTAAAACTCATAATGATCAATAATTTATTGTTACAAATGGATATAGATAAACAAACTTAATAACCCTAGATTGGTTATTATAAATAAGGATACATTAGTTTGACAAGGTTATTGTTAATAAAAAGATATATATTATGATATGATTTTTGTATGTTCTTCTACATCAGAATATTTTTTTCTAGATTTTGTAGTTCAAAAAAAATTTAATCACTATCAAGTGGATATTAAAAAAATTATAAATGGTTATATTTTTAAATATTTATATATAGATAACCCGTAGTATTTTTAAAATAAAATAAACATGAACATTTTTTAAAAAAATCTGAGGTTCCTTATAGACATATTTATAGACCAATATCATGGTATTAAAGCTTATATAAATTAATTATGATAAATGATTTAATCAAATGTAGACTAAAATAAATCAAATCTTATTATTCATTACATTGTGTGTTTTTGGGTGATGGAGGCATGAAAAGAAGTTTTGAGGAAGAAGTGTTGTTAAATTTAAGTACGGATATAGATTATTATATGGAGGCTTATGATATTCCATAGGGGGTCTTGTGTGAAGGTTATTAGATCTTTTTTAAGGGTCACCCATATTAACCTAGATTTTGTATCAATGTATTTTAGCATGGATCTCTGTTTTTCATTTTAGAGGACCTTTCATAAGACCAATTTAGTTAGGGCCTATTGAAGGTTAGAGTAATTCTAGGTCCATCCATGTCTTCAGTAAGAGTAGTTCAAATGACCTGTGGAAAAACATAGTTCCATGCATTACTGAGGAGAAGAGATGATATGAAATAGAACTCTGGTTCATGTGTAGAGGTGATCAGAAAAATAGATCACTAGAGAGTGTAGGATTGGTATAGTGTATGAGGTTTCCAGCCTCTGATACCAATTGTAGGATCGAAATAAAGATGTAGATGCTCAATATACAAGAGGGGGGGGGGGTGAATTGTATACTTTAAAAATTTCTTTGAAACCATTAAAGTTAGTTACGAATAAGTATGGTTTCCTTAAGAAAAAAAGAGCCAAGTTTAACATGGTTTACACTAAGAAAATTCACAACACCTCTAATACCAAATGAAAACCTAGAAAGAGATTCTGAAAGTAGGTTCCGGAAATATGGTACTGGAAATCGAAACGTAACAAAAAGTTACAATATGAGATTCTACCTTAATGCATATAGAATCTAAATGGAACAGAGTACAAGTAAGGAAGTATAAGAAAGTTATAATTTCCTAAAAATACAAAATGCAGCGGAAATAAAAAAGTAGTAAATCTACAAGTAACAAGATATAAGTCTTTTAACCCAAAGAGAAGGGTATCCAACAACCTTGGATAAAGGTCCCTTGATTTATAAATTAAAGAAATTATGTCTTACCCACACCGGGGTAAGCCCTCGATACGAAGATCAGAGTCTCGGTCTTGCTATCCCCGCAAGCCCTCAACTTCAATGTAGTTGGCAACCTCTGTCTTCTTCAGAAAGGAATCCCTCAACTTCAAGGTGTTGGAAACCTCTGTCTTCCTATCCCCAAAAGTCCTCGAATGTAATCACCAACATTCTGAGTCGCACAAAGCTTTGAGAGTTAATAAGAGAATCTCTCTCTAGAAATCACTTCAACAGCATGTATGCACAATGTTGAAGAAGTTATCCATCAGCATTTCAACACTAATATCTTTTAAATGAGCTCCTATTTATAGGTAAGGTCGACCTCCTTTCCAACGGTCATATTTTCCTTAAAAATCGGAGGAACATGTACACGTGTAACTTAACCAACGGTTAGTTTATAACAGAATAGACGACATCGTTTTATAATGAAACAAGTGTAACAGAATGTACGACATCGTTTTAATTCTAACTCAACAGTTCAGAGTGAAGATTCAGAGTGAATGTTCGGAGTGGAGAGAAATATTAAAGAGTAGACAAATTATAAAAGCGTAGGGAAAATGAAAGTTCGGAGTCTAACCAAAAATAATTTTCGGAGTCTAAATAAATTCGGAGTGTATAAAACAAAGATGATCAGATTCTATTTAATAGGTGAATTCAAAATAAGAAATCGGAATGAGAAATCTTCATCAGAATTTGTAATGAGATTTCATCATCAGAATTCGTAATGAGAATTCGATGTCAAACTTCATAAGGATTCGTATCCAGAATTTGCAGTAGAACTTAATCAGAGTTTGTATCTAGAATTCAGAATGAAACTTTATTACAGTTCTCATCTGGAATTCGGAGTTAAACTTCCTTACAGTTCTTATCCAGAATTCGGAGCCTAAAACAGAATGCTTCATATCAAAGTTTCAACAATTCTGAGAATATAGAAATGAATCTGAATCTTTTACTTAAGAAAAATATGTATGATAATATGATAAGGATAATTTTTCTTACAAAAGCGATTTTCCTTATAAAAGCAATTTTCCTTATAAAATCAATTTTCTTAACGATAAGGTGTTTGTGATTTTCAAAACAAGAAGGAATGGAAAAGTCATAAGGAAAACCTTATTGACTCAACACTCTCCCCCTATTTGGAAAGCACAAACATCCTTACGAAAAAGAAATTCTAAGAAGAAAGAAAACAAAAAGGCTTATCTCCCTTTGCTTTAAGGATATCGATGAATACGACTAACTCCCCCTGAGGATTTGAAACTATAAGGATTGTATTCTAGATTTCGGGAATGATATTTCATTACGAATAAGAATGTCTTCTTTAATGAGAAACTCCCCCTTAGATAAACTCTATTGGAGTTTGTTTTCTTTCTCACCATTTGTTAAGATTCTTTTTGCCTTTCATTAGAGTTCTTTTCCTTCTCCCCCTTTGTGATTTTCAAAAAGAATTTGAGGGAATGGAAAATTTAACAAGGTACCTGAAAAATTAGTAGCAACAAAAAAAGAAACGATCAAGCACAGTTTTTCATAAAGTTTGAAGAGCTCACCAACAAATAAATTTAGATACAACAAAAGATCGAATCTATCTATTTTGGATCTTTTTCATTCGCCATGAGTCCCTTAAGAATGATCTTTATCTTTTTCAAGTCTTTATGGTCTTCCTCAGCTTGCTTCTCTAACACAACAAATCTTGCACTCTGGGATTCAATCTTTTCTTCCTGGGCTTGAAGCTTTTCTTCCTGAGCATTAAGCTTTTCTTCCTGAGCCTTCATCTTTTCTTCAAACTCAATCTGATGATCCCTTTCATATTTCCAATTTTGAGAGACATAATTTAGCTTCCCATTCAGATCTCTGAATTCTTGAATCCGGAAATTCTTTTCATTTGTAAATTTCTCTTCAAATGAAGAAGTTAACTCATTTATCTTCCTATCCTTAGTCTCAAAAGCATCCTTCACATTATCTTGAAATTCATCAAAGAGCCACATTTCTACTACAGTCTTCCTCAACCAACTGGTCATCCTCTTGCAAGATCTTTTGTGGGATTCATAGCCGACAAAGAAAGATTTGAATTGAGCTTCTATCTCAACAGACTTATCCATGACCATGGATACAGAGTCTGATTTCTGATTCAAAGCATGTTGGAGCATCTGACATCTTGAATCAATGCTTGAGAAGGTCGGAATTGAACCAACCAACTTCTTTAAATACTGAACAACGAAGTCATGCCCCAACGAAGGTGACTCTGAATCCGAGACTCTGCTTGGATAATTTTCTTCTTCAACTTGGTCATGCTTTCTCATTGAAGAACTACCAACTTAATTTCTCTTCAACACTACTGAGCTCAGAGTATTAGTAAGAATTTGATTTCCCTTGTCTCTTTTCGGAATAGAATCATGTTACATAGTTCTTTTTTCACTATCAGTTACTTGATTAATATTGTCTTCATCATCAGCAACTTTTTGAGCTACATCTTATACATTCTTCATTTGAGAAACATCATGTAGATTTTGTTCTTATTCTGCATCATAAGATAATTCTTCTTCTCCTTACTGCTCATCGTTTCCAGGAGTGACTAATTTCGAAGATTCAGCTTCTGAAGTTCGGAGCGACAGATGTTCTGAAGGTGTTCCCTTATAATCATCTACTTGCTTCAACACATCTTCGGTTTCACCACTTCCTTTAGCAACAAATTCTTCTTCTTCTAATTTCTCATCTTTCTCACCTTCCTCAACAGGCTTAGCTACTGCCTCTTCTAGAGCGACGAAATTTCTTCCTAGAGTCTCAGGAAGAGAGTCCAAGGAAAAAGATCTCGGAACATGAATGTTCGCAGAAACCATCTCATTGAACTTCAACAATTCCTGAGCTACCTATGCTTCGGACAACTTCTTCTTAAGCTTCTTTTCATTGACTTGTTTTTCTAGCTCATCCGCAGTTCTTTCCTTCAAGGCCTTAGCCTCTGCAGGATCCAAGCCAAACTGAGACTCCCGTTGCACTCTTTTTTCTTTGATCTCCCACCATTTAGAAACTACCTCCTCTAGGTAAGATTTCTTCTTCTTTGGTTTTGGAGGTGCGGAATGAACTTCCTTAGACATGGGATTCTCTGCTTCAACTTCAACTTCTTTCAACTTTCTCTTCCTTACTGGATTAGAGGATTCCAGATCAGCAACTTTCGGAACTGCTTCTTCTTGAGCAGGTAAATCAATAAACTGACTGGTCTTCTTGTAGAAATCTACATCCATCCTTTTGAGAGTGCCATCACTTACCAACATAATCTAGAAAACTCTTGGTTTAGACATGAAAGCCTCCTTGAATGAATCAAGGCATCAAACTATCAACTTTGAGAGGATTGTTGGATACATTATGATCTGAGCTCTCAGATTCCATTTCTTAACATTCTAAAGAGTAATGAGAATGTGCTTCATCAGGTTAAAATTCCTCAGATTTATCAGAAAATCTAGGACGTAGATCTCACTCTTCTTCGGACTATCTTTTTCACGCTTTCTCGGTACGATAAGGCCTTGTACCCATAATTCTAGGATTCGGAAATTTGTAGACAGAGAAGCTATCTTCGGAGCCTTATCATCTGACAGTCAGAGAGTATCTATTGCTTTTCCTTGTCGAAGCTACCCTTTAAATCCGGCAACACATGAGATATGAATTCAGCTTCTCCTTCATTATTCAGCCCTACCAAGCTAGCTTCCTTGGAATATGAAAGCTTATAAGTCTTATCATAAGAATTAAAAGACAAATTTTATCTTCCATCTTCCTTAAGAAAGGAGAGTGTCTCATAAAACTCTATAAGAAAATCTGAATAGACTTCATCTTGATTCCCAGGTTTCGACATAGAAAAATCTTCCCATCCATTAAGCTTAATATTCATGGATATAAGAGAGTGATACTTGTTGAAGAAATCAAGATGAACCAGCCTCTCTCTATATACTAACCACTTCGAAATCGGCTTAAAGGAAGACATGTCTTGAGAAACTACTTCCACAGACATTCGGATCTGAAGACCTCTGAGAAGTTCGGAACGGAGAAATCTGAAGTTCAGAACAGCTTTAAAACGGAGAGGCAGAGCTTCGGGATGCTCGATCTTTAAAACCGATGTGGGACAACCATTTCTGGTCCCCTTTATATAGGCAACGAGAAAATGGTTCAACTTCCACGGTTGATCGAACGGTTGTGACAAGCTGAGATTAGATCAGACGGTTGAAAACCAATTCTCATGAAAACTTGAATCCGATCTTTTGAGGTTTTATTAAAAACAAAAATTTAAGAAAATTATAATCTGAAACCAAAATATAAGAAAATTCCAGCAAGTAAAGTATGACTACAAAAACGTGAGTAAGGAAATTATACCATTCGGATTGGCTTAGGAGGATTATTCGTAATGGGTAATATAAAAAAAACTACGAAAAATATTTATTATGAAAAGGCATAGTTCTCATAACTCACTATGAAAAACAAGCTCAGTACGGAAAACTCAGTACGAAAAACATTATAAGAAATCAGTATGAAAAAAAATTAAAAAAATTGAATATGAAAAACTCATTATGAAAGACTCGGTACGAAAATGTCGTTATGGAAATACGAGTACGAAATTTCCATTCCGGAAGTGTTCAATATGAAGTTTTTGATTCTAGAAGTATTCTATACAAACATATCCATTCTGGAAATTTTAGTTCCAGAAATTTCCATTCCGTAAATTTAGTTCTGAAAATTTTGAAAACAATTTTTGGAAAGAAGAAAATAATTTGTTACATTAACAATAAAATGTACTCCCCATATAAAAAGGAGTTTATTAGTGTAAGGAAACTTTTTCAATATAAAATTAAATTAAGGAGGATTACCATAAGGTTATCATTCCTAACTTCTGTTTAATGTATTCAAATCTATCAGAAGGCAAATATTTTGTTAAAATGTCAGCAAGTTGATCTTGTGTTCTGATAAACTGAAGAATAATATCTCCTTTTTGTATGTGATCCCTAAGAAAGTGATGCCTAATATCTATGTGTTTTGCACGAGATTGATGTGCAGGGTTCTTACTTAAAGCAATGGAACTTGTGTTATCACACAAAATTTTAGTTCTAGTAAAACTCAAGCCATAGTCTGTGAGTGTGTGTTGCATCCACAATACTTGAGCACAACAACTTCCAGCTGCTACATATTCAGCTTCAGCAGTGGAAAGTGCTACAGAATGTTGCTTCTTCCATGACCAAGAAACTAATTAATCTTCTAAGAAATGAAAAGTTCCAGATGTACTCTTTCTATCCATTCTACATCCACCAAATTCAGCATCAGAAAAATGTTTTAGAACAAAATCATTTCCAGAAGTATAAAATAATCCTAGATCCGTGGTTCACTTAAAGTAGCGAAAAATTCATTTTACTTCCTTTAAGTGAGATTCTTTAGGATTGGATTTATATCTTTCACATAATCATACTGAAAACATTAAGTCTGGTCGACTAGATGTTAAGTAAAGTAAACTTCCTATCATTCCTCTAAAAGATGTTTGATCAACTGGTTTCCCAGCTTCATCAAGATCTATAGAGATTGAGGTAGCGATAGGAGTACTTATACTCTTAGTATTGTCATAACCATACTTTTTGAGAAGATATTTAATATACATATGTTGAGATATGTAGGTTCCTTCTAGTTTTTGAGAAATTTAACAACCAAGGAAAAAAGTTAACTCACCCATCATACTCATTTCAAACTCAGATTTCATTAGACTTGCAAAAGAGTCGGTCAAAGATTCCTAAGTTGAACCAAATATGATGGCATCAACATAAATTTGAACAATCAAAACATTTTTCTTATCTTTCTTTATAAAACGGTTTGGATCTGCATTTCCCTTAACATAGTTATTTTGAAGAAAAAATCTTGTGATTCTATCATAACATGTTTGTGGAGAATTTGTAAGGCCATACATAGCTTTGATAAGTCTAAAAACATAATTAGGATGTTTTGTATCTTCAAAGCAAGGAGGTTGTTCAACACAAACTTCCTCTTGAACATAACCGTTAAAAAAAGAACATTTCACATCCATTTGAAAAAGATTAAAATTAAAGAATGCTGCATAGGCAAGTAGAATACGAATAGATTCAAGTCTGGATAATGGAGCATAGGTTTCTTCATAGTCTATTCCCTCTTGCTGATTATAACCTTTAGCAACAAGTCTAGCTTTATTTCTTATTATGACTCCATTTTCATCACATTTATTTCTGAAAACCCATTTTACTCCAATAACAGATGTTTCCTTAGGTCTTTCAACCAAGGTCCAGACTTTATTCCTTTCGAATTCATTTAGTTCATCTTACATGGATTTGATCTAATCATAATCACCTAAAGCTTCATCAGTGCTTTTAGTTTATAATTGGGAAATAAATGCTAGATGTTCTACTTTATTTCTTAAGGAACTTCTAGTCCTTACAGGTTGATTTACATCACCAATGATACTATCACTGGGATGATTCTTAAGAAACACCTGATTTGGGTTTTGAAAAGCATGTTCATCAACATAGGGTAGAAAGCATTCTGGGGTAAATATATCAGAAGTATATTCTTGAACATTTTCCTTATCGGAAGGTTCTTCTATCAAAGGTTGACAATCAGTTTTTGAAAACACATCCGAGGATGTAGGCTGGGATTGTTTAAAAACAAAATGATCAGACTCATCAAATTTTACATGCACTGTTTCTTCAACAGTACAAGTGTTTTTATTAAAAACGCTATAAGCCTTTGATGTTGTCGAATATCCTAAGAAAATTCCTTCATCAGATTTTGGTGAGAATTTATGTAAGTTATCTTTAGTATTGAGAATGAATACTTTTCAACCAAAAACCATGAAGTAGGAAAGTCATGGTTTTCTACCATTCCATAACTCATAAGGGGTTTTATTAAGAAAAGGTCTAATCAAAACTCGATTTATAGTATAGAAAGCAGTACTTACAGCTTCAGCCCAGAAATTTATAGCTATTGAATATTCAATCAACATGGTTCTAGTTATCTCTTGAAGAATTCTATTTCTTCTTTCAACTACACCATTTTGTTGAGGAGTTCTTGGTGCTGAAAAATTGTGAGTAATACCTTTTTTACTACAAAAAGTTTCAAAATCAGAATTTTGAAATTCTCCCCCATGATCACTATGAATAGTTTTCAATGGAAATTTTTTCTCATTTTTAACTTGAGCTCTAAAACTTTTGAAATAATAAAAAGATTCAGACTTCTTTGCTAGAAAATAAACCCAAGTAAATCTAGTGTAATCATCAACTAGAACAAACACATAGTATTTTCCACCAATACTTCCAGTTTGTGTTGGGCCAAAAAGATCCATGTGCACTAAATGTAATGCATCAGTTGTTGAGACTTCAACGATTAATTAAAAACTAGATTTATGTTGCTTTCTATATTAACAAGGATCACAAACTTTAGAAGAATCAAATCTAAGCTCCTTTAGATCCTTAACTAGTTTCTTCTTAGAGAGATTACATAGGTTTCTAAGGTTACAGTGACCTAGTCTTCTATGCCATAACCAGGAATGATCTTCCATTTCACTTAGACAAGGTAAATCTTGACTCCTGAGGTCTTCTATGTTTATGGTGTAAACATTCTCATGCCTATTGATTGGGAGAATAAATTCTTTCTTGGAATTGTGAACTAAGCACTTATCATTCCTAAAATTCACAAGGTAACCTTCATCACATAACTGACTTATGCTAATGAAGTTGTTATTAAGACCCTTAACAAAAAGGACATTTGAAATCCATGTTTTTTCTAAAAGAACAATATTACCAATACCAATAATCTCACCCTTAGCATTATCTCCGAAAGCTACCTTTCCTCCTTTCGTTTTGATAATCTTTTCAAAATAGCTTTTGTTACCAGTTATGTGACGGGAACATCCACTATCCATGTACCATGTATTATTGCTGGTACTCTCTTTATTTTCATGAAATCAAGAAGAGAATTAGACTTTCGGAATCCAAACTTGTTTGGATCCGAGATTACCAGATAAAAAAATTTTAGAAACCCGTATCTACTTAGAAAAGTAAGCTTTGTGAAATCCTAGAGATTGGGTTTTGTTTAAGGAACAATTCTTTGCCCAGTGACCACCACATTGACACTTAATACAAAATGGGGCACTTTGAGAAACAAAATAATTGTTACTAAAAATTGGTTTTTCATGGGTATAACCAAATCCGGATTTATTTCTTAAAGGTCGTATTTGGGAATATATTTTATCAAAATTTTCCTTACCATGGGTAAAGTTTGATAAACACTTCATTAAGGAAACGATTTTGGACTTGAGTTTTATAACCAAGTTTTTATCCTCAAAATCATTAGATTTAGAACTAGAGCTAGGCTCGAAAACATTTTTCTTAGAAATTACTTTTTCTAATTCTTTAGAATGTTTTTTTTTCTCAGAACGTACTTCCTCAAGATTTTTTGAAATACTATCAAAATCATCATTTTTTCTATCATGATCTTTAGAAATATCTGATATCTCTTTTGTAAGAATAGAATTCCTAGAGTTGTCCTTATCCCTATTTTTATTGAGTTTGGAATTCTCATTCTCAAGAAGTTCAGCAAACCTAGAGACTTCTTCATAAGTAGGTAATGTATTTTCTTCATCAGAAGAGGATTCTTCATCAGAAGAGTTATAATACTAACTATCATTAGAGTTTAAATAATCATTGGTCAATGATTCAGCATTTTGTACCTTAGCCATAAAACAATGATTATGAATAGGTAATCTGGCTATAAGAACAAGATTCTTTTGTCCTGAAGATTCATCATCAAAAGACTGATCTGAAGAGTCACCACCACTGGAAATCCAGGTATCACTAGATTTCATAACATTCTTAGCTTTGGATTTATAATACATCTTTCTATTCTTGTCTGAATGTCTTTCCTTACTTTCTTTCTTTTTGAGAAAAGGAAAATCTGGTCTAATATGTCCATATATATTGCATTCATAACAAGTGACTTATCCATCTTTCCTATATTTCTTTTCCTTTTTCTTATACTTGGATTGGAAACTCCTTTGGACAGCTATCTTGTTCATCCTTCAAGCAAGATTTACTAACTCATTTTCAGAGACTTCACTTTCAATAGATTCGGATTGGAAAATAACTTTCTTAGACTTGGATCTGGTTACTCTCTCAGGAGTCTTATCTTTCATCTGGTTTGATGTTGTTATAAAAGCAACAATACCATTTCCATTCTTCTTTTTTATGTTGTCATCAACTCTCTTCATTCATGTCTCATGTTGTAGAAGAGTTCCAAATAACTCATCAAGAGAAATTTGAGTAACCTTCATGTTCTCATCTATAGCTCTTCTTTTGGATTCCCACTCATTGGGAATAATATCAATTATCTTGTCCACAAGTGCTTCATCATCTAACCCTTTTTCTCACATATACTATAAGCTATTGACTATAGTCATAAATCTATGTTGAACATCACATATTGGTTCACCATACGGAAAATTGAAGCCATGGTATTCAGCTCTAAGCATAGCTCTCCTAGTATCAATCACCTACGAAGTTCCAAAGTCTGTAACCTCTAACTTCTTCCATATACAATTAGCTGATTCACAAGAAAAAATTTGGCTATATATATTTCTAGTCATTGAACAAAGTAGATTATTTCTTACCTTATATTTGAGTTGATACTCTTGCTTTTCCGAGTTAGTAAAAGTTCTAACTTCCTTATCAGGAATTCTATAATCACCAGTAACCATAACAAAGTTGTCTACTCCAGTATTGATAACAAAAGTCTTCATTCGATCTCTCCATTACTCATAGTCATTACCATCAAATATTGGTGGTATTGTATGATTTAGATTATCAATAGAACCAACATTAATTCCTGTCATACTAGAACAACCTTTGCTACAAAAACTTGTTAGTAGAAAAAGTTCGTAATCACAATGTTCGGAATGAGAAAGGTTGGAATGGGAAAGTAAAGTTCGGAATGAGAATGTTCGGAATGATAAAGTGAGAAAGAAAAACTTATACGTGAATATAATTATTTCAGAGACCTACTCTGATACCAATTTTAGGATTGGTATAGAGTATGAGGTTTCCAACCTCTAATACCAATTGTAGGATCGCAATAAATATGTAGATGCCTAATATACAAGAGGGGGGGGGGGGTGAATTGTATACATCAAAAATTCCTTTGGAACCTTTAAAGTTAGTTACAAATAACTATGGTTTCCTTAAGCAAAGGAATGAGCTATGTTTGACAAGGTTTAAACTAAGAAAATTCACAACACCTCTAATACCAAATGAAAACCTGGAAAGAGATTCTGAAAGTAGGTTCCAGAAATATGGTTCCGGAAATCAAAACATAAAAAAAAGTTACAATATGAGATTCTACCTTAAAGCGTATAGAATATAAATGGAACAGAGTACAAGTAAGGAAGTATATGAAAGTTATACTTTCCTTAAAATTCAAAATGCAGCGGAAATAAACAAGTAGTAAAACTACAAGTAACAAGATATAAGTCTTTTAACCCAAAGAGAAGGGTATCCAAAAACCCTGGATAAAGGTCCCTTGATTTATACCTTCATGAAAGTATGTCTTACCCACACCAGGGTAAGCCCTCGATACGAAGATCTGAGTCTCTGTCTTGATATCCCCGCAAGCCCTCTACTTCAAGGTAGTTGGCAACCTATGTCTTCCTTAGCAAGGAATCCCTCAACATCAAGGTGTTGGAAACCTCTGTCTTCCTATCCCCGGAAGTCCTCGAATGTAATCACCAACATTCAGAGTCGCACAAAGCTTTGAGAGTTAATAAGATCCTCTCTCTCTAGAAATCAATTCAACAGCATGTATGCACAATGTTGAAGAAGTTATCCATCAACATTTCAGCACTGATCTCTTTCAAATGAGCTCCTATTTATAGGTATGGTCGGCCTCCTGTCCAACGGTCATATTTTCCATAAATATCAGAGGGACCTATACACGTGTAACTTAACCAACGGTTAGTTTACAACAGAATAGACGACATCATTTTATAATGAAACAATTGTAACAGAATGTACGACATCGTTTTAATTCTAACTCAAAAGTTCAGAGTGAAGATTCGGAGTGAATGTTCGGACTGGAGAAAAATATTAAAGAGTAGACAAATTATAAAAGCATAGGAAAAATGAATGTTCGGAGTCTAACCAAAAATAATTTTCGGAGTCTAAATAAATTCGGAGTGTATAAAACAAATATGGTCAGATTCTGTTTAATAGGTGAATTCGGAATGATAAATCGGAATGAGAAATCTTCATCAGAATTTGTAATGAGATTTCATCATCAGAATTCGTAATGAGAATTCGATGTCGAACTTCATAAGGATTTGTATCCAGAATTCCCAGTAGAACTTAATCAGAGTTTGTATCCAGAATTCGGAATGAAGCTTTCTTACAGTTCTCATCAGGAATTCGGAGTGAAACTTCCTTACAGTTCTTATCCAGAATTCGGATCCTAAAACAGAATTCTTCATATCAAAGTTTCAACGATTCCGAGAATATAGAAATGAATCCGAATCTTATACTTAAGAAAAATATGGATGAAAATATGATAAGGATAATTTTTCTTACAAAAGCGGTTTTCCTTATAAAAGAAATATTCGTTATAATATCAATTTTCTTAAAGACAAGGTATTTGTGATTTTCAAAACAAGAAAGAATGGAAAAGTCATAATGAAAACCTTATTGACTCCAAAGAGAGGTATGTTCTTTTTGTTTTGTTATTGAGGTTTGGGAAAATGTGTAGGTGATTTATTGATTAGAGTTTATTTTGGGGGATATGCTCCTAGAGTGTGTCTAGTTTTTGTGGTGTAGTGACTTGAGATATTAGATTATGTATCTCTGTAAACTTCGGGATAACTACAACAAGGATTACCGGTTGAAATGGATCCCTAATTGGTTACAGAGAATACGTTTATTGACTATGAAAGGGATTATAGAGGATATTTGGGCCATATTCTATTCTCACAGGACACCTTTTAATTTTCAATGGATTGTTGTATATAATTATTCACTATGGCCTGATTAGGGTGTTATACCTTGTTTAAAAACATTTCAATGTATAAATTAAAAAATCACAATGAAAATTCCCACTCTTGAAACATTTCTCTACACTCTTGGGAGACATAGGTGTGTTCTCAAGTTCAATTTCAAACCCTTTTCAGTGGAAATGATTCTTTGTTTCGAGGGATTTATTATCAGAAATCGTAGGTGGGTTCCTTTTATATCTTCTCCTATTTTAATCATATTCACCATATATAATGATTCTTTTCATTATGGAGATTGTTTTTTGGTGATATTGATATAAAATATTTATGGGGGTGATATTCTATAGGATAGTGGGGGACTCTTTGCCTGATCTCGATCATGGGTATATCTCTTATTCACCTCGCTATCATCTATCAATTCCTAATTCATTGATTAAGGTATGTGATCCCTGATCACTCTTTATTATTATTATTTATATAAAATTATAATTCTTTTATCCTATTTTATTTGATGATAGGCACCAACTAAATATGATAATAAATTGAATCAAAATAAAATGAAATGGAAGGGTAAATTTTCTTGTGTGTACATGTTTTCTATTATTTCCATTATTATTATTGACCTTTAATAAGAATTTTTTTTATAAATTTAATTTATAATCTGTAACACTGTGAGATTTTATGAATAATTTTTTCATATAATTAAAATTTTTTGATAGCTTTCATTACACCCAATACTAAAATTATCCTATCATTCACACAATTTAGAGATTTAACAAACCATGATATATTATTTATTTAATTATTTAAACATAAATGATATAAAAAACTATAAAAATTATATTTATTAATATTAATAAATAATTTTGAAAAAATTTAATTTTTTTAAAAAAATATATTGATAAAAATTAATTTTTTTTTGGAAAATACGTTATATGATTCAAAAATATTTTATTCCCTCAAAATGTCATATTAAATTTAGAGAAAAAATAATATAAATATATTTTAGAAAATTTAGAAACTTTTTGTGGAAAATAAAATTCAATTTAGAAATATCCATGTCAAAATTATATTTGACTTAGTTTATGATAATTATTGTAAAATAATGTTTTTTTAGTGAATAGTGAAAATTTTAAATTTTATTGAGAAATTGCTTTTCATTTATTACTTTTATAAATCATAAATAAAATTTGATGTAGTTTGAAATGATTTTTTTTATTATATATTGATTAATACATTTTGGGTAATTTTAATCAACTCTATATTGAATTAGGATATTAACATTTTCAATACTTATGAGATTTGTTCTTTTTTCAAAAGCATTTTCTCATCGCCCCTATAAGTTTATGTTGATTATAAAATTAACCAATTATGTGAATTAAATTTTAAAACATGGATACCATTCTTTAAATCATTATAATTTATATTTCATAATTAATTAATATTAATTTTATACCATTATGAGTGGTAAAATAAGTAAAAAATAATTACAACGATTTTGATGAAAACTGGTTAAATGGTTGTTAAAATAAAAAGACAAGGGGATAAATGACATATGAACATTTCCAAAACAAACATAATGTACATATCTAGACCATATATCTTAAAATTTATATAATTTCTCATTTTAGTGCATTTTCTCATTTTAAAAATATGATTACACCTGTTCTTTTAAAAAGTTAAATGTTTTCATTCACCTTAATTATAAAAGGCCACCCCCTCTCCAATCTTATTAAAACATTCAAACAAAAAATATAAAAAAATAAAAAAAATAACTTCCTTACAACCATAATATATTCTTATCAGTGTCATTTTTATCATAAATCTAACCTATTAAGGCTTTTGGTGAAGACCTAAGGTGGTTTCCCGAAGAAGATTTTACGTTCTTCAATGTGTTTTTTAATTATTACTCTATCACTATATAATATTATTAAACAATGATAATATAATAAACTCAATATAATAAATATATTACTATTTTATTATGTTATGGTCATGACCTAAATAAATATTCTCTTCCCTCAAAATGGAAATGATAACATTGATAGTGTGTACAGTAGACTACAACCTCACAAACGAATGTGAAAAGTATTTCAAAAACGTCTATCATGGATGGGTAAATTGATGGATATAATGTATGTATATAATATTTTTAATATGAATATATTTCTGAAATTATTATATCACATATACCTTTTTACATCCCATTTCATAGAGAATACGACAACATCATTTGTGTATACGGTGGACTGGCACCACACGAAACGATCATATTTGTTTTTCACTAAAACTTTTAATGGAAGGTAATAATGGAAAATTTAAATAAAATATGTGATTTATATGAAATAAAAATTACTCTAGAATGATAATATATTATTTAAATATATTTCATTTAATGTATTAAAGATTTTATATATAACTACAGATACATGTAATATCATGAATTATTTTTATACAAATACTTATGATTTATTTATTATAATAATTTTTTAAGGATTATGATTAAATGTTTTAAAAGTGGTATTAGGTTAATGGTATAATCTTATCATTTATCAGGATTATTTATGTTTTTGTTTCCAATGATGAAATATTATGATATTTACATCAATAAACACCTTAAAATTATTATCCTAGGGCTATTTCATGAAAATACATGTTTTATCTTGATTTTTTCTCTCTTTTTTCTCTTAAGAGATCAAAATGATGTTTTTAAGAATAAAACATCTTTGTTTATCTCTATGGACAAAAACCCTTGTCTTCTTCCAAATCCAGGTTTTCTAAAAATGTTTTCAAAAAAGATTTAACATTTTTAAAAGGTTATAGTAAAGTAAATTTTACCCATTTTTTAATTTTTATATTTTTTTAATGGAATATTCTTATCATATCCCAAAAAAATTCTTGTTTAGGTTTTATCGAATAAGTAAAAGGAATATTTTTTAACATGTATATTGTGAAATATGTCTTCCTAAATCATAACCAATCCATATTACTAAATATTACATTATAATATTTAATTTTTATTTTCAAATAAAATAATTTCCAAAATATATTATGATTTTTCAGTGACTCTAAAAGTGTAATGGATATTTTCTATAATAAATGGTTTAAGTAATCTTATAATTTTTTTAAGATGAAATCCTTTAAAATCACTTATTAATTACTAGGTATATGAATAAATGATTCCATTATTATTATTTATATATATGTTTAATTATTATTATGTTGAAATAATTATAAAAACAATTTATTTTTCATGGGTAATTGTGTGGTGAATTAATGACATGTTTATAAGACTCTTTTTTATTTATCGAGGTCAAGATTTGATGATATGATTAATTATTTATTATATGTGGTGCACATAAGAATGGTTTTATTTATAAAATTTTTTGGACATATATATCACTATAATTCATTGGAAAAATCTCTATTTATTATAAGATAACTGTGATAAATAACTTGATGGGCTTGATCCACAATGGGAAACAGGTACGTCCTAATCCACTATATGATGTTTGTGCATCCTTATCCACAATGGGAAATATGTTATAAGTGATACTCCACTATATTTATGATCATGTTAGTTATCATTTAAATATGAAATGGTTTTCCATATTTATGGTGGTTTCACATTTTTATGACATGGTATTGGGGTACATGATTTATTTTTGATTATTCCCCAGGCATATGAGGTATGTTTATTTGAAATGATAAACTTTTATGCCATAATTATTGTTAATAATATATGATAGGTTGGGATTAAAATTATTAGTATTTTTTAATGATAACACAAACTTATTATTATCTCATTATTTATATAATCATATATTTGTATCTTCTATATTTACCATTATAGGCATCTGATCTCAATATTTCTAATGTTTCTTTCTTCAGGTTTTAAAGGAAGGTTTTCATAGGTTATTCTTAAGTGGGGAAGCTTCTAAAAAGATAATTGTTTATGATTTTGTATATATTTAATGAAATAATAGTATTATGTTTCATGTCTTTTAAGACACTAAAATTTTACAATCCTTGGGCATGTTTTTATGAAATGTATTGAAAATTCAATAAAACAAGTTGTGATATTTATATATCAGATACATGATCCTTATTATTTATATCTATGAAATTTCTTATTCAATATCTAGATATTAGGATTTAAAAAACATTGTTGAAACCCATGGTGTTATGTTTATATATAGGATAACATCCCAATATTTGGGTAAGAAAAATATTTAGTTGGTTTCCTAAAAAATATCCTTGTGGGGATATTTTAGAATGATTTTGGTCTGTCCTATAGGTACCTAGGGGTAATAAATCAAAAATGGTTCCACTAATATTGAAACAATCATCTACTATTTTATGGAAAATGCATAGTTTCAATATTAATTTAACACTCTTGGAAATATGAATTGTTTAATCCAAATTTTCATGGTGAACCATTATGAATTATTAAAACAGATATTGATCATGGATGACCTATGATTATATAAAGGATTCATATATTGATAGGTTGGTTTCATGATATAGAAATCTTATAATTTATTTTTCAATATTATGTGGTTTTACAATATGATTTTTATTCTTAACAATATGATTTTTTGTTTCATTCAAAGGATAGAAACCTATGGAACATTCTTAATACTAAATGTGAAGTGAAATTATTTTCCACCTAGGAAAACTAATACAAGGTAATATGGGATGAAATACCTTTTTGTTATTCTCAAAAAACTTTTTTATGACATGAATAATGCCGAGATTCTGAATGATCATAGAGGGGAACAAAGTTATGTTGAATCATTCATGATATAACATCCACCTTCTTTTAGTGTGTCTTCTAATACAGTAGTATTTGAGTGCTGTATCCAACCCATTTCTAAGTTATTTCTTATCTAGTGCATCGATCATGAAAAAAATATCTTAGAAAATTATTTTTTATAAGGTGAAGTATATCAATGATGAAATCTTATTATGAATACGAGTCATGGGGGAGAAATTAACTCCATGGAATGTGGTGTATCTAAGAGGATTTTTTCTAGTAAGATATTCCCTAAACTTTTATATACATGAATAGAGAAGAAATTCATTAATCTTAATAAGATTTTCTATGAATGTATTGACACTTATGAAGTTAATTAAAATGGATTTTATTGTACACATATGGTTTAATCATCGCTCCAGATTAAAAAACTGATGGATTTTTTAGTTGCATAAAATGAACTCTCATTAAAGTAGTAGTTATAAGAAACATTTTTAATTGTGAATAAATTTTCAATTTTTAAAAGAATGTGTAAATAGAAATAAGATATTCCTAACATTCCCATGGATTTTATGTGAAATGGGAGATCAAGACTAATGAAGACAAAAATACATCACATGGTGGGAAGAAATTGTAGCCATCTACATGCCATAAATTTGGGGAAATCATCATGTGATTTTATTGAAGGGAATTTCATGGTTCTTAAAATTTTGAATGGTGGGTTATAAAACTAGTGAATATCAATTTTTGATTAATATTTTGATTAATATATTGGGGGAGAATTGGAAATCAACTCAAGCACCACCCATGATCCAAATATTTCTATACAAGGAACACATGAAAAATTCCAACCAGTGCTCAACTCCAAATGTTATTTAAGATCATTTTAAATATCCTATTAATCCCAAAGACAATGTGATATCTAATAAAATCACAACTTCCAATGTGGGTGATGAGAATTGGGTGGTAAATGGACAAACTATCATCTACTCTATAATAATTGATGTATTTTTTGGTTTTGTCTCTAACATATATTATATATATATATATATATACTGAAAAGGGTATTGATTTAATATGTTAATGATTAAATATTTATTAATCTATGAAAGCTCATAATAGAATGTTGGTCACACAATAATTTTACTGTTTCCCTCCATGGGATGTTTTTTTGGAATTTGATTCCTAAAAATCATGTGATTCTCTACATTTTGAGTTTGATATTATTCTATTCATGGATTAGATTTATTTATATGGATACCATGCAAATTGATGTATAATAAATGTCATATTTTGTATTATGATTGATACCATGACCATTTATCATTGTGAGAATATATACAAACATCTTATGGATATTACTTCAACCTTATAAGATTTAATTCATATTCATGAATTCTCTTTTTCATAGTATATTGGAGTGAAAATCAACATCAAAGACATGCCTATTCATTGAAATTTTGTTCATATCATTACAAAGGAATTTCTTGGTCTTCCGTGAAATCATGATTTTGAGATCACAAGAGAACTCATACTGAGTGCTACACCTATTTCGATCACTCTATATAGAATAGCCCCAATTAAGTTTAATAAATTAAAAAAGAAACTATAATAGATACTTAAAAAAGATATTCATTAAACAAAATGTGCAGCCTTGGGGTGGATTAGTTCATTTTGTTAAAAATAGTGATGTATTGATGTGACCTTCTATTGATTATCGGGAGAATAAAAAGATTACGATCAAGAACAAGTATCCTCTCTATGTATTGATGACATATTTGGTCAACTATGCCAAGATCAACACATTACAAGATTAACCATCATTCTAGATATCATCAATTGAGGTTCAATATAGAGGATATAACCAAGAACTCCTTTATTATAGTGTATAGAAACTATGAATTAATAGTGATTTCAATTGATCTTACTAATTACAATATGATATTTATAGATTCAGGGAATAACAGCTTTATAAATTACCTTGATCAATTTTTTGTAATCTTTATAGATGGTATTCTAATATATTCAATTAGAAAGTAAGAGAATGAGGATAAATTGAGAATTATAAAAAAGAAACTATTGAAGGAGAAAATATAAACTAAATTTCAAATGTGTTAATTTTTTATTCAAAAGATTTAATTTTTGGGCCATATAATCTCAATATAAGGTATATTGGTACATCCATCAAAGTAGATGTCTATTGAATGTTGGTCCTAACCAACCATGGAAATTGGCATACAAATAATTTTTTTTATATAGACATTATTTATGGTATTTGTATAATATATCCTGACTACATAATCCACTCACCATGTTAAATTAAATAGGAGTTATGTTCCCATGGACAAATGAATGTGAGGAAAATTGCAAGGACCTAAAGAGAAAATTATTCTGTGCACCTAGTATTACATTACCCTATATTGGGGAGGGGTATGCAATCTATATTAATGAATCAAGGAATGGATTTTATGTAATTATTATTCAAAATTAAATGGTTATATCTTATTCTTCAAGATAATTGATAGTTAATGAGAAAAACTATCCAATTAATGAAATGGAGTTAGCTATGGTAATTTTTTCATTAAAGAGGTGGATGTATTACCATTATTGAGAAAACCGTGATATATATACCAATAAAAAAATTTCAATGTATATATTCATAAATAATGTTATCAATATGATTTATAGAAGATAGTTAGATATCAATAAATTTTATGATTGATCAATAAATTAACTCCATGGGGAAGAAAATGAAGTGGTCGATGCATTTAGCTAAAAGGATAATGCTGAAGTATATATAATGAGGATCTCAAAATTACAAATATTTCTTGATATTACATGAATGGATAAAGAAATCACAAAAGAAGTGGAGAAATAAAATCTTATTTAATTGAATGTTCAACCATCTATCCAAGTAATGATTAAAGAGGCACAAAACAAATATATAGATGTGAAAAAAAAATCTACAAATGATCCAAAGTTAAAAATTGATAATGATGGAATGATAATGTTTATATATATTTTATGCTTTCCATACATACAACACATGATTAATGAGTTTTTACGGTAACCCAATAGTTCTTCATTCCCTATTCATCATTGAAGTATGAATATTTATATATATTTGAGAGAGTATCTTTAGTGGGATTGCATGAACAAAGATATCCCAGAGTTTTTATCTCAGTGCGTGGTATTTAAAAAAGTTACGGATGAGAGAACCAATTAAAAAGGTATTTTATATACATTTCCCTATACCAAAAAGTAAATGGGTATCCTAACCATGAAGTTTTTTTCAGACTCCCCAAAACGTCTAATGGGAATAATGATTTATGGGTTTTAGTAGATCTCCTAAAAAATACAACCCACCTAATAAATATTATAAAATATTTCAATACATGTCATATTAATATTATATTCATTAAATAACTAGAAAATATTTAGGGTGAACCACATTCTATTTTGTCTGATTATGAACCCTTGAAAAAGTATTCAGATATAAATTGATACTGAATTGAGTTTCAGGAGTGTGTATAACCCTTAGACATATAGTCAATCTGAGAGAACCAATTAAACCCTATATGATATTTTGAGATCTTATTTCCCACATTTTTAATGTGTATTATATTAACACATAATATGTTTGAGTTTTCATACAAAAACTGAATCTACACTGGTATTGAACTGGATCGTTCAATATCAATACATTCAAAGAACTATATAACCCCAATATGATATAATAAAGATGGATAAAGAAATCAACTGAGGATTGATAAACATGATGAAATTTTAGATAAGGTTAGATCTATTTAGTAAGAAATCATGGAACCTATTTTTTGGTATAAATATTATACTTAAAATCCATATAATGATCTATAATTTGATGTTAGGGACAAGGGTTTCCTATGAATATCTCAACGGAATAAGATTATGAAATTTCCAAAAAAGGGAATGTTAATACCTATAACAATTTGTAATGTTGATATCTTTATCATATCGATATAGTATATTATTATTAGGAACTTCCACTAAATCTCTCTCATGTTCATGAGGTTTTCTATTTATCTCTCCATCAGAAGCACATTACTAACCCTACACAGTTACTAAAATTTGAGTTCATAACACTGGAGAAGGAAATTTATTTTGAGGAATAGCCAAGGGAGTCTATGTATCAAATATATAATGTTATTCAAAACAACACCACTCCAATTTTTTTGGGTAAAACAATCGTTTGAAAAAAATTTGTGAGAACCTAAGGAAATGATGTAGACTAATTATCCACATTTGATTATATTAGTGTGATGAATTTTGTGGGAACAATTATTTTAATGTGGCAGTATAATATAACAAATAATGTTTTAATTAATTTTATTTGTTGTTAAATTAAATTACTTTGATATCTTTCCTTACACAGAACACCAAGTCTATCTTGAATTATACGTAACACTGAGTTTTTATAAATTGTGATATATTATAAATTTTATTATTTAATCGCTAATATTATAACTTTCAAAATAAAACAATGCTTTTTGAATAGTAAATTTTTTATAATTATTACGTATAATGTTTTATATAAATAAAATATAATTATAAAAATTTGTTAATTTTTAAATAAGCCATTATTTGTTTCCAAAATAATATTTTCTCCAAAAATATTTTTATTATATTTTTCGAAAAAATAATAAAATTAATTTTAAATCTGTTAGATAATGAATTTGAAAAAATAAAATTTATTTTTTAAATCTAATTTTCAATATTATTTGGTGTATACTATTTTGAATTTTCTAAAAAGATGAATTTTTAGTGAATTGTAAAAATACTAGTTTTTATTAAGATTTATCTTTTGATTTAATGATTTAGTAAAAATAAAATAAATTTAAATGTGAATTTAAACATAAAATTTGTACAATAAAATATTTATTATTATAATTTAGGTAATTTGAATAATATCTATGTTGAATTGGTATATTAAAATATTCTATACTTTTGAGAATGTTTTTTGGAAAACAGTTTTCTCATCATGTCTGCAAGTTTAATTTTAAATTTAATTTGATCATGTATATGAATTGAATATTAAAAAATGAATCTCATTCTTTAAATCGTAATAATATATATATATTTTATGGATATTAAATTAATTTTTGAAAATGATCTATAGTTGAAGCAGAAATTTTATTATTTTTCTTTAATGGGAAGATGATTTTACTAAGGATTAAACAAAAAATATTAGTGGTGGAATGGCCTAGATACTTTTCCAAAACCAATTTTATTTCCGTATATATAAATTAAATTTTCTCTTATTGATAATTCTCAATTTCTACATCCTTTTGGAATGTGAATAATGTGGGAACACTTTTATTTGGAAAAATTATAATTGTTCCCCCACCTCACTTGTAAAAGGCCACCCAAATCCACTTATCTTCACACATTTAAAGCCTTATGGTTCAGCCAATATCTAAAAAATCCCTTCCATTATTCCATTCACTCATTGTATAATATTTTTTATCAGAGATCCAATATAGGAATTCATTATGTTCATACCTAAGGAGGTCACCCATAGAAGATGTAACGTTATTCCACAAAAAAGTTTATTTAATTTATTTCTTCACTTTCATCAAATAATTTAAATCCATGATAATATAACAACATCAGTATATTTAATGTACAAAAATTTAATTCTTTAATGTTCATGACTGACATCCATATCCTCATTCATCAAATGGGAAAAAATAACATTGATCATGTGTACGAAGGACTCCCACATCACGAATTGATGTGACTGGTTTTCTATCAACACTTCGCACAGTTTTGTGTGATTATGTATATAATGTATGTATATGATATTTTTGACATAAATATATTTATTTAATTATGATATAACATATACCTTCATACAATCCATTTTATATAAAATATAATAATGATATTCATGTCAAATAATAGATTACGTCTATGCGAAGTGATGTGATTCATTATTCACTAACCCTTTTAAATGAAAGTAAGAAGGATAAATTTTGAGAATATATGGGATATACATGGAGAAGAAAATATTTTTTTACTAAATATTTTATTTACCTATCTTTAATTTTTCTATCAAAAATATGGAAATAATATTTATGCGTACATACGGCCAACCTTCCCTACTAACCGTGTATATAAATATCTATCTCTAATATTTATAGATTAAGGTAAATAAATATATTATGAATATATATCATATTTATATAATGTTTAAAATTTTTGACACAATTTTATGATGATTAGTGTAAGAGGAATGGATATAAAATATTAAAACGTACATGAAAAACAAAGTAGTTATTGCCCAAAACAAGATTTTAACATAGATATGTTTATAAATGGGAACTAAAAGGTAATAAGTAAATCTTATATGGAATAATAAATATTTATAATTAAATTTTTAAGTTTTATAATAAAATTATATTTATTATACTAAAGGTTCATACATGTATGAATTATTTTGAAATTTAACATAACGGTTTTTTTTTCACAATTTCCCTTCTTTGAAGAATATGTCATGTTATGAACATGCTTTCTTTTATAAGGTTTATATACTAACCCATTGATATGTAATATCACTAATTTATTTAATATAATGATATTATATATTTTATTTAATGTTATTATTTCATGGGGTTTACGATTAAATGATTCTAACATGGAGATGGTTTTATGGAACAATATCGTCGTCTATCGAGATTAATTTTATTTATTATAATGATAATAAAATATTATAATCAATGTCTCAATAAACTCATGAATTATATTATCCTCTATTTATATCAGGAAAATAAATATTTTACCTTAATTTTATTCTATTTATCTACTCAAAATGTTTAAAAGTGTTTTTTATAAAGAATCATCTTTATTACACTGTACGGTCGAAAAAATCCTTTTTATTCTATATCCATGTTTAATGAATAAAAATTAAAAATTATTTGAAATTCTATAATATATTTATTAAAGAAATATTTAACCATGATTGACTACTTAAAAAAAATTAAAATAAATCTTCATGTCATTTTACGAACTAGTATCTCTTCCCTTTTTCCAAAAATATGAAGGAAATATTTGTTTTAAAATGTGTGACATGAATTGTATTTTACACTATCAGGTACAAATCATTTTCTTAATGATTCATTTATTATTTTAAAATTTTATTTTTCTTATAAAATTATTTACACAATATTTTTTCATGGATAATATTAAATGACACCATCCTTATTATTTATGATTATGGGTAATTATTTTCTTTAATGATTACGAATCCCATTTATTTTTCATGGATTATTCTATGGTGAATTCATCAAATGTTTATGAAACCCATTTTATTTACATGGGATATTATGTGATAATATAATTAATGTTTTATGATATTATGGAACACATATTTATGATTTTTATTATGATTTTGGTGGGACATATATCTACCACTAATGAATTTGTTAAATATTTATATCTAATAAGATATAAATGAGAATCAATTTGATGGGCTCAATCAACTATGGGAAAAAGGTAAACCTTGATCCACTATGGAATATAGGGGCATCCTAATCTACAATAGATAAGATTTAATATGTCTTGATACACTATATTAATGTTATTGGTATCTATCCTGGGCATAGAAAATGTTTTTTTTGTATATATGAATGTTGCATAGTTTTATGAAATGTGCCTATGTTTTATGAGTGATTTATGCTGATTTCTCCCTCTTATGGTCTATGTTTTTCTAAAATGATAATTTTTTATTCCTTATATCATTTTCAGGATATGAAATGCTGGTTACAAACATTGTAAATTATATTCATGATCAAATGTCCTTATTCTTATATTATTATTTTATATGAACATAGATTTGTATAACTTATTTTTACACATACTAATCAACTTATCCCGCTAATCCTTATGTTTCCTTCCCTCGGTTATGAATAAATGTTTCAAAAGGTTATTCTTAATATGAGTACTATGTGGAATGATATGTGTGGGATATTTTGGTAATTTTTCATGAAATAAGGTGATTTTATTTCTAGTCTAAAAAGACACTAAACGATTCTAGTCCTCACGAATGTATTTATCAGATAATTTAAAACTTTATCTAAAAATAGGTGATATTTAAATAATACAAATAATGGGTCCTTATAAGGTAAATATAATTTTTTAACCCTTATTGTGATTTATATATTAATTTGACTATTCGAAATAGTTTAATTACAAAAATAATTTTATTAACTAGTTATGTGTAAATATATAAATTTATTTGGAATATTATAATGGAATATATAATTAAACATTGTGAGAGAACACTTTAAATGGTAAATATTAAAATAGTTGGCTACAAAATCTTCGCCAATTTTTTTTAATGTTATTTTATGTTACTCTTATTTATGTATGGATTTTGGGTGGTTTTTGTGGGGATGGTTATGGTTGGTTTGGGTTCGGAACATATTTAGTAAATTAAGATGTGATTTTTTGGAAATAGATATGTTGAGGGATGTTTTTGAAAAGCTGATTTATAGCTATTGTTTTGTGATTGGTTGGATATTATGTTAGAACAAACTATGAAGTGTGGTTGGTAAGAATAATTTGAAATTGAAAGGGTTAAAATATAATATATATATGTACAAGGTATAATTAAAATTTAAATAATTAGAATGAATTAGTAATATAAGAGAATAAATGTTAGTTATTTCAGAGAGTAGTTTTTCATTAAATATATTAAATTGATGGAATAAATAACATAATGATGGCTAGTTACTGGTTAATTAGGAATTTTTATCACAAATATTAATAATCGTAGTTTTGGTAGGTGATACTTTTATTTTTATTTTGTAATGGATGGTAAAAAATTTCAATGGGATGAATAAATAGTTGATATAATGAATTATATATGGGGCGTCCTAGAGGATAGTTTATCATTAAATATGGGATAATTTGGTATAATTAATGGAACATTTTTCAAACTAGTAAATCTAATATTGAATGAATGTCAGAATAATGGAACGAATTTTTGGATGTCTTTTGGCTATTTGGTATAGTAAATTATATTTTAGGAGTGGAAGGAATAGATGGAAGATGTTCAAAAGTGATTTGGTAGTATTGTGTTGATGTTAGATCTATTTATATAAATGTTTAGGATTGGTATGGATTGATTCTATCTATTTTTTTATTTTTATACTATTTTTAAACACACCCCATTTCATTTTGAGATTCATACCTATGAAAACATATTTTGGGTTTTGAGTGAATTACCTACCATCTAGGTAGCTTTGTTATTGTGGCTAACTACCTCTATCCCCTAAAATTGATTGAAATTATGTGTATAGGGAGAAAAATGTATTAATTGATGATTCTTAGTGATAGAAGTATATTTTTTGGTGATTCTATGTGATGATTTCTTTGTTGGTGTAGATTTCAAATAATGTTGTATTTGTTGGTAGTAATGCCCAGGGATTATTTTACAATTAGTAGTGACACCCATTTATGACATATTATTTTGTGGTTATGTCCAGTGATGATGAAATCATGGTTATAGGAATTATTTGACATGATAAGTGACAGGGTCTTCCAATGTTGAATGATGACACGAGTTTGATATTATTCATGTTCATGATACTCTATTTTCCTAGATCAATTATTGGTACATATTGATGGTACAAGAGAAAATATGTTATATTTTGTGGAATTAGAGTGGAAAACCATTTGGAATATGTTTCAGTGTTTATATAATTATGTTTCATTCATATTATATTTTTATGTAGAATGTGTTCCTTGTTTTGGGATCTTTAGTGAGGTTGGGGTGACTGATTGACCTATTTAGGTGCATTTTAGATATATTATTCATTCATTAAAGAATTTATATTATCATTTTAACATTTTTATGAGAGACCATGGGTGTGACCCTTAAAGGAATACATTCTTTCTTTATCCACTATATATATACTAATATTTAATAAATCATGAAGGATATCATGATAGAGCTGTATCGTACTCTAATAGAGCAATGAGTTATTTTTTGGAGCTGCAACATTGATGTTTCTGGGGAATTTCAGTTTGTATACATGTATTTATTCTTTTATCATGGACTATTGGATTTAATTAATGGGGGATCTCGTCTTATTTCATATTATGTGGTATTGATTAGCTATTTATATCTTATTTATAGTCTTAAACTTCCCACATTTAGGGTAATTCCTACCATTGTGTCTTTCACATTTGTTATTAACCAATGGCATAATGAAGGTGGGAATCAGTGGTCACTCACAATAAATATATTATATCCAGGAGAAGTAATATTTGAGGGGATATAATGAAAAGTTTCATCAAAGATAATTTTTGAGATGTAGGATATAGATTAGAGTTATTAAATATTATAAATCCATATAATTATAGGTAGATGGTATTAGTTGAGATTGGTTCATGATATAAGATAGGGTGAACATCTAGGAAAAGAGAATTTAGGGCCCCAGTTATCTGATTAAATACCTCTATTTCTATAGATAGACCAACTGAATTAGTGTTTCATGAATGTTAGAGACCGTGGTATTGGTTATTTTTTTGTGATTTTATATAGTGATTTTAAGAATTAAATGAACCTAATTAAAATAATTTTAAAAATTAAATACTAATAGTAAAAGGGTTTTACCTTGTGTTGGTAATGTATATTACGACATAGAGAATATAAATAAAGTGGAAAAATCCCCCCACTATGAATAATTATTTTCCTGATAGATTATAAAACTCTATGGGAGAATCGAGGCCACCCAAATGAGGCCATATCATAATGTAGTCTATGGGTTTCCCTGATTTTTATTCTTACAGCTTTTTGGTCAAATCTTATGTCGGTGATTTTTTAATTTAAAGAATATAATGTGGGGGTTAGTTATAAACTATGTTAAAAAATGATATTCACAAGCAAAATTTTAAATAGAAACATGAATTTTTTTTTAGTTATTTCTCATGTTTTTTCTCGGTAATTTTATATTTTTTAAGAAACCTAGAGGATCATCAAAATTAATAATGTATATTGATTTAACATCATTTTTGTATTAATCATTTTATGTAATAATTTTCATTATTTAGTTCTTAATTTTTTCAAAATAATATTAACTTAAAAAAGATCGTTAGATGAATAAATTAGTTATACGGGAAATAAATGTTAAAAGAATGATCAATTTAATTATGAATTGATGGTTGAAATGTTAGTACCCAGATTTTCATGATAATTTGTGATGGGAAAAAATATTTAGTAATTAATTTGTGAATTTAATTCAATCATGATGTCTTCTTATTTTCAATAATTGATATTTTTTTAATAGGGGATATAATTATTTTATGAATGATCTTGTAAATGGAATAAAGTATGCAACAAAACAAATTTTCATGTGATTCAAATAAAATAATTATAGTTAATATAAAAATTGTTTTTAATGACAATATAAAATCTACTTAACTAAATGGTTTTGGTTTATTATATATTGACAATTCATGGGTTCCATAATAGAATTTTCATAATTCAAAACTATTATTCTTCTGGTCCTTCAATGAATTGTTTAAGAGATTAAAACTATTTTTTCAATGAATAAGGTTCATGTTGTGTTCCTAAATTCTCATTATTGTGATTACATGATTTGGATTCTAAAATTGACTTTGATGAATTTGATTCATCAATGAAGACATAAATAAAGAGAGACTTCATTATGTTATACTAAAAATTCTAAATTAGGATTAATGTAATGAAGAAATAACCATATTTTAAAGGTAAAATGTTTCTATGTTCCTTGATGGAACCTCATGTCTCATAGTTGGGGTATGTTTCGTTGAGGTTGATTTTAAATTTTAAATGTCTCTATATTAGATTCAATATGACTTGTGATTGGGGTTTCACTATAGGATAGATCAAGTATGATGGAATATAAATCATTGTTTTATTGAGGGAGTCTCCCATGATGAATTCATTATCTTAGTAAAATTGGATTTTATTCCCTATGTGAGGAGGTTGAAATGTCGAGATTTAAAAATGGGGTCTACAATGCATGAATATGTGATTCACTTTTTATTTCTAACATTCAAGTTTATAAAACACATGGAAGGTGAGTATATGTGGGTGTAACACATTAAGTCATCCTTGAGACATATGATATATCAGATGGTGCTGAGCATGAAGTTGAATGCATTAGTGGAATGTAGGGATCATGTTAATGTAATATAGAGGTTTTATCAATTATATTGATGAGGTTGGATATTTAACTTCAATTCATATCAATTACCATAAGTATATTAAGGATTAATGTTATCTCTTGTACTTGGGCATGACCCCCAACATTGTGTTTACCTAGTTCTTGGAATCCAAAATGAGGTTGTTTGATTTTAATAAGTTGTGGTTAAAAAGGTCTCCAATGGTCTAAGAGACCAATGATTCATAGTGTTACTAGGTCTTGGTTAATTGGTTGGTCAGTCTCTATGATGGTCAGGATTTCATATGTAGTTATTAAGGAAAGGTTGAGTCTGGTTTGGTAGTATAGGAGTAGGTATGTGCAATGTTAGTGACAATAATCCAATTCATAATAAAACATTTATTTTAAATGATCTAAAGAACTCCAGTTTAAAAAAATTACCTACTCATATATAAACAATTAATTTTGACAAATGGTTTTAATAAATTTAATATACTAGTCTTGTGAGTTTTTTAATTAACTGATTTCAATAATATAAAGAAGATTATTTTTTGTTTCTACATGAAATGTTGATGTTTTTCAACTCCTGATGGAAGAAATAACCCCTTAATATATTACATGTCATTAAACTAAAATGAATTATTTTGGGTTGTTTCTTGGAAACATATTTATAAATCTGAAACAAATTATTCCATGCCTACCCACCACTCATAATATATCATATTAATGTTACAATTATTTATTGAGAGGCCAATTCTGTCTCTAATTTATGAAAAAAAGATAATAATGATAAATTTTAATCCATCAAATATTTAAAAACTTTTTGATAAATAGACTTACATTATATTCTCAATCATCAATAATGATTTATGATTCCAATGTGTTTATGTGAAATATATCAAATTATAATTTTTTTCCATATTAATATTGTAGAAAACTGCTAAGAACATTTAATAGAATGGTTTAAATAATTTATTATTGGAAGAAATTTTAATTCTATTGTGTATTTGTGCAGTTTTACAAATGACTATAGAATATATATATGTTATCTATAATCTTGTTTTCTGAGTATCATGTCATACCAAAATAGAAAAGTAAATTCATGTTCCTTAAATGTAATATGGAAGTGTTACTTTTTTGGTTTTAATATATTAAAATAATTTTTAATTTTACCCTTCCAACCATTATACATGAGAATAAAGAATATGAAAATTTATATTTATGATCCGGCCTGAGTGAAAATAATGAATTACGATTTATGACGGCTTCTACTAAGTGAATATCATGAAATTTAGAATTAAATATAGGTTATAATTTGGTAAATTATTTCCTTAAATCATATATATATTTGTTGAACATATATTTTATTGAACCTTAAAAAACAATAAAAATGGTTGGATGACATAAATAATTTACCTAATAATCATCATTTATGGAAGTTCAATATTTTTTCTTTTAAATTAATGTGGTGTTTTTATAAAACATTTCATCAATTATAGTGTTTATATTACTATTATTATTAGTTTTACTAAATCAAAATACATAAAAGTCATATAAGTTAACTCTAGTAATGAAAATAGTTACTTGTAAATATATAATTTGGTGAGGATATTCTTGTCAGACATACTTAATTCTTGTAAAATTCAAGAAAATAAGGTTGATTTTTTGATATGACCCTTTGGTTGGGTTTCAAGTGGAAATCTATATGGTCTGACCTGAAACTTATTTTTTTTATTAAGAAAACACTTTTGTGGGAAAAGTGAGAAACCGAAAGGTTCAGCATACAACAAAAACACCCAAGCAGAAAACCAGAAACAGACCCGACCAAGCAAAGAAAGCACTACCAACCCCAATGCAGGACCACTCGGCGATCCCATGCAAGCATGGTCCCTCCCGAAGGCAAAGCCCTCCCTCAAATTCAACCAAGTCCCAAATGGCCTGTAAAGTGGACAGAGGTGTACTCCAGCTCAACGGAGCCAGTCCGGCCCTCATACTTTCCCACACACATCAACAGAGATTTCAGAATCATTGATAAACAATTTGATTCTGCCAGAGCCCATATCCCTAAAAAGATTCCACGATAAGAAGAATACCTGATAGTGAGGTTCCTCCCTTAGCAGATCTTCAAGTGCAGAAGTCATCTTGTTCCATACCTGGATATACTCCTCGAGTTTGATCACCCCCTTGTTGAAGCCGCCAACCAGAATCATATCTTGTTTGTCAACCCATTTATATTGCTCCTCATTGAGATTTACGTCAAAGGTCCGACCCATAATCCTAGCTGCATCCTCCTCCGAAGCATTGAGATATAGAACCTGCTCTTCCACCTTCTCATCTGAGGACAATATCAAGTCCAAGGATGGGTCAGACTTACCAGATGAAGTTGAATGACATCCAACCCCGCTGCCCATCTCCTCGGCCACTGCCCTTTTAGCTGACCGAGTCTTCATAGGAGGTGGCAGGGAGGAGTATTTCTTCTTACCCCTCCTCCTCTTGTCACTCCTATTGCTCTTCAGACCTTGTTCTCCTTCAGAATAGACTTTACTGACCTCCAGGGTTTCTTCATGGGGCTCCTCTTGGTGCTCTATCACAGCAAGACTAGCAAATCTGTTGCTCAGATTGACCAGAGTTCGAGTTGGAGAAACTGCTCCCCCTGCCTGAGAGCCCGAGTCGGGTCCCCCTATTTCCTCAGCACTGGTTAGGAGAGGAGTTTCCAAGACCTCCTCCTGCATAACACCAGGTTCGTCCTCCCCCATCCCCTCCTGAGAGACCTGTTCTGCCCTGCCAACATTGAGCAGACCTTCCTCCGACCGCTTATTCCCCGCACCAGCCTCCATGGAGCAGTCACCGGGGTTGTGTGCTGCCTCGAGACCCCTTCCCATATACTGGAAGGCAGTATCCAGGTTCACCACCTCGGAGTGTCCAGTTTCCCTCCTGCACTTCCCAACAGAATCCGAAGGTAAATCTGCAGCATCCTCAGGTAAAGGAGCCTTCCCTTTGAACTTATCCAATCCAACCTCCTCCTGAGATGCCCCCAGCCCCATTGGGACCTTGACCTCACTTGACTTACGAGGATCCAAGTCGGCATGAGGCCGGTCTGCAGGGGTGTCCTGGGCACTGCTATGTCCAGCATTAGTGTTGATCACACCACCCCTCAGAGGCGCAACTGTGGACACATCTGCAGTAAGGCAGCCCATTCTCATCATACTACAGTCCCCTGCCTCTTGCACAGGAAGAACCTCCTCGGTCAGCTGTCGTGGTTGAGGGTCTTGGGTTCTGTTCTCGACACCCATGACCTGCTGTTCTGAGATCAGGAACCCGCATTCCACTGGTTCCTTCCCCTTACCATTGCCCACTAATGAGTTCGCATCCTGCCCACCCTTGTACCAAACGCCCCTGGAATGGGAGTTACCTCTCCTACCCTCCATCGAAGACGATCCCTTCCGGCACACGTCCGAGATATGCCCCAGCCTCCTACAGGTAGAAAAGAAGTTGGTCCATCCCTCATACACAACTTGCTGTTTACACCTGTATTCCTCCCCAATTGTTATCCAGACAAAATCGAAGGGAGCCTTTGATACATCCATCTCAACAAAAACCCTCGGGTAAACTGGGTGACACACTGCCTCTGTTCGGCTATCCGAGCAAAGATATCTTCCGACGAGATTTCCGAGCATCCTTATGATTGCAGGATTTTGAAACGGTAAAGGAAGATGAGGGAAACTAACCCAAATCGCAGCCGACGGAGGGTCACGATTCATGTGGAAGTCAAACGACCAGCGGAATAAGAAGAAACGGCAACCATTGCAACTCCGGGGCGCCCTAGACCAGGCGGGGATAAGATCTTCCTCAGAGGAGAAGCGGATCATGATATGCCTATAATCGAGCAAACCAACAGTTGCCCGCTCCTGGAGACCCCAAGCATTGAAAACGAACCTGTCGAAGGAATCAATTGATGGTCGTCTCTGCTTGAGGATTATAATCATTTGATAGGATTCTAATATTATAATTCAGATCTCTTATCTGATAAAATTTCTAGGTTTTGGGTGATGGGGTTTTTGAGATGACTTTTGTAGAATATAGAGAAGGCTCTTGAGATGAAAATTTCACAGGGAAGTACATTACACAATGAAGGATTGGTCCATGTCAATGGGGATCTTAAATAAGGTCAATTTTAGTTTCTCTAATGGGCTCCTTTAATTCACTTTGTTTATCTAGTGTTATATTTGGAATGTGGAGCTTTGAACTATTCCATATGGTATCTTCTATTGGGGTATGTGGGTTAAGATATATGAAAGGGTAGAGTCTTGTAAATGTCATGCCTATATCATGTAAATGTAGGTCTTATGTCTTATAGTGTAACATGGGTCATTACAACATGGAGGATGATATGTGGGGTAGGCAAAGTTAAGTTGTAATATGGAAGAGTGTTCTAGTATAGGCTCTGAGAAAGGACATTTTTGGTGGTTTTGTTATTTTGAGGATTGGTAAGACACATACATGGGCTTACTCATATATGTGAAATTTTGGTATATGGTCTTTAGATAAGTTTTGTTTATTGATATAGATTCTTAAGAGGCTAGATTTTATATCACTGTTAATTTTTTGATATATGAAGTGTGAGGTATAGGTTGCGTAGAAGCCTTACAATGGTGTATATGATAAGATTATTGACTATGGTGTGGATTGTAGAGGGTGGATGGACTATGTACCATTGTTTTCTAGTTCTTTTTTTTGTTCCATGGTTTATGAAAACTCAAAATTGTGTGGTTAGGGTAGTTGCATTTTGGTCCCATTGAAAATATGTTAGACATATATAACAAAAACCCTTCAGAATGAATCATGATTATTCTCTAAACTGGTGGGTGAACAAAGTACATACTTGGGAGGTTTTTCATTCCTTTTTAGTGTCTAAAACTCCCATATTTATGAAATTTAATCCCAATAATCTGGGGTGACTTTATTTTCTTCCCTCTCCTTTTTCCCTCCTCTTTCCCTTTTTCGGGGAAGGGTTTGGTAGTGGGAATGGTTGGATTTGGATATTTAACAAAGATATATTGATAATAGATATTGTTATTTATGTTTTTAGGGTTTCTTGGGATGATATTTATCTTCTGTAAATCTATTCAATATCTGATTCATGAATAAATATTTAGAATTCATTAATTGAGGTAGGTGATCAAATATCTCTCCTTATTTTTGTGAATCTATGAAATTTTCATCATTTTGATTACCATTGGGTGGATGGTAAAAACTATGTAAACAAAATAACGGGATATATAAAAATAAATTGAATGGGAATGGTGAATTCACATGTGTTTATTTGTTTTTTTATTTCTATTATTATTAGTTTCCTTAAACATTATGATCTCTTTTGATGTGTGAGTTCTTGTTATTGTGAATTGGGAACCTTTATGATTGATTAATTAAATTTATCATTCATAAAAGATTAGTCACATAAATAAGGACATAAAAACGTTGTGTATAAATATATAAATTATGAGAAAACCCTCATGAGAGAGATGAAACAATGATATGAAATCCGTCTTTAAATAGAAATTATAGATATTGAAGATCTTGAAATCATCATCTATATTCTCCAAGTGTAAATTATCCTTACTATAGATTATTTTTCTATCTTTTTTGGTTTATTGGTGATAGTTATGAATGGTGTTAGTGTGGAATTAATTAAATTAGTGGGATTGTGATTGGTTATAATGAGATAATTTGGGGGGTAGTTTGTTGTAGCTTGTTGATTTTTGTACTTGTGTTACAGTTTAGATGACATGATGGTGTTAATTATGGTGTGTGGTTCAAAACTAAAAATTTAAAATTTAATTCAATATAATTTAATAGACATAGTCTATAAATAATTATGTACACCTTTTATGCTATAAAAATTAAATATTTTTAGATGCCACATGACACTCTCATTAAAATCATCCATAAATCATTATGTACACCTGTTATGCTGTCGGAAATTATCCTATGATTTTTCATGGAAAATATATTCATAGAGAATTTCCATTCCTATTTGAACTCAATAGTATTCAATCTAAATTACACATTCTTCATTTCTCGGGTTTGAATGTAACCCACACTCTTTAATAATGGGATTAAAATTTATGAAAGTGGTTCTTATATTTTATGATTATATGTGGCACACATGTGAATGTACATGATATGAATGTGATGGTTGGTCCAAGGATTATATATCCCTTAAATAAATTGGTAATGCTTAAATATCATCAAATTCCATATATAGAAAATCTGATGTTATCATAACTACAATATATCACAATTTCTCAGTGGAAAGCCTTTACTTATGCTTATTATTTAATGTGGTATTTTAATTCCACATTCCTGTATTTACTTTATGTTACTGTCATATATCATTCTTTCATTTTAATTATTTTGATTAATATACCTTTAATGAAACTCGGAAATTCCTCTAGTCATAAATTTATTAATTTCATAATGTTATTATTTGATTATTCCCTTTTTGGGATCTATATCTCACAATTTTCCTATGTATGTCCTTATGTTATCTAATTTGGTATTATAATATATATGGAATATAGTTTATTATTATGATGTTATTAATTAATGTTTTGGTACCCATGTATTGAATTATTACGACATGTATCTAATTACCCAAACACACTAGGCATAACAATATTTTGGGATTTTATTAATTGTAACTGTATTAAATTATATAGTAATTAATATGTGTAAAATATGTGGATTTTCATATCACCTATATCATGGTCGATCTCCCTATATACCACCAACAAGCATCAAATCTAAATCATGAGCATCTACCCACACTATCATGACCTCACAAAAAATATTTTTGAAATACCCAGGTTTAGGTAACCGATGGATCCATCTCTCTAATTATTACTTTAATATCAAATGCACCCAAAGTGATTTTCACATGAAAGGACAATCTCTATGACTATACATTATATTTCTAGTAACACCGTGTGTCCACCAAACTCAACAAAAATCATCTACCCATATTGTCACACCGTGACCATGAGTAATTATTTTTTTTTTTCATTATATGGTTTCACTTTTTATTTTCAGGAGGAACCCAATTTTGAATTTTAAAATTTTGAGTTTTTATCATTGGTACACTGGTAAATAGCTCGTATAACCCATGCAAAATCTGTTTGGGTGCATCTATATTTTTTAGGCTAGACTGTATAACTAGTGATAAATTTCCATAATCATGTGACCAAATTGAATAGGGTTTCCAAATGCCTAGGGATGAGTACATGGTTGGGAAATAGATTTCCATCTATATAGCAAAACAATGTTTTTTGTTCATGGGATTAAATTTTTGTGATTACATTTTTTTACCATATTATTTAAAAACACCCCAAATGGGATTTTCATTCTCTCCCTCCCAATCATTCACACCACACACATGGGGCTCTTATCTGTGGACTTCACCTTCTCTCCCAGACATCATTGTTTTATCCTTTTTCCTTGGATTCTTGGTGTTATCATCCTAGGATAGAATATCCTCTTCTACTCTTCATTTATTTATCTTTTATTATAGTACATATTAATGTCTATGTGGTTCCTACACCATGGTCAAACTATATCCCAAACAATTTATTTTTTCATTTTTTCCTAGCAAATAGGGTTCATAAGGTTGTATTTGAGGAATCATTATATGATATTTTTCGATTGGGAAGGCTCAAGTAGCACGTGTGACATGACTAAGTCTTTTTTTTTATATTCACCATGTTCAATAATATTCCTAGAAAACTATGATTTCATGGTTGTTTTAAATTGTGCTTTTATTTTATAAAAAATTTAATTGCTATGTAAAAGGATTTTGATCCTTGTTAATGGTTCCGCCCATGTTTTATATATTTTGTCAAATTCTTCAACATGTGATATTCTATAAAATCACATTTCATGGGTTTTTTTAATGATACAATATTCTAAATGTTTAATTAGTATTTTAAATATTGAAACTTTATTTATTCTAAATGGAAACAAACTGTTCTTTAGATCATTTTTAAGGCCCAATGACATTTTTTACCTCTTGAAGATCCTATAAGTGGTTTATAATAAATCAGGGTATCTAATGTGACTTACACATATATATATTGTATGTTTTATCTTTTTACTTATTCTAAAATTGAGTTTGGAATATGTTTATTAGGACAAGGGTTGTTTATATTTATATAAAAGTGATTATGTGTCTAAGTGTAAAGAGTGTTTTGGGATTTGAAAAGATATGTTTCAAAAGTTTTTTTCAGAATTAATGTGGTTTATTTCAAAATTATGTGTCCATGTCAAAACCATGGAAATGTGGATCTAGGTATTCCTTGGTTTCAGGAACTGTATCTTGAGAAAATAGGTCTTCCTTTGGAGATAATTTTAAATTCTCCAAATTCAAAGGTCCAGTTTGGGGTTTGTATTGCTTTTTTATAATGGAATTTCACTCCAATGGATTTCCTGATTTCTATGCTATTATGGAAGATATATTTTATATTATTGGGATTTCGGTATGGTTCATAAAAAGTAGTGTTCACATTGGTTTTCAAGATATGTGTGGTTATTTTGTATTCTTTCATTGTAATGTTCTGTGACTGAAACATGGTTTTTCCATTGCACCTTTAAGAGATATTATATTTATGGGAACAAAACATGGTAATACTAGGTACCTGAACGTTTTTTACTAATGATTATCCCACTAAGGGAAAGACAAGGGCCGCATCCCAGCCTTCCTATTTGGAAAATGCTACAACAGTAACTAAATGGTGTAATAATGTTGTAGGTATTGTTAGAATGTTGGTGATGATCTCTCTAATAGATTGTGTATGGGGGGAGTTATATATATATTTGATAACAATGATATGAGGATCCTAGGACCCAAAATAAGGAAGATTCATTGGTATTTTCAATGTTCTTGTTCTAATTTCCCCCTTTTTCAAATGTAATTTATTTTTTGATTCTCTTTTACATGATTTCCATTGCATTCTAAAAATAATAAATGACATCTCTGATGATATTCATTTTACTTCATGGATTTCGCATTGAGAATCATTATTTATAATCCCATACCACTTATAAATTTTATATTGTAAAACTTACCATTTGTTGGAAAACCTTTTGGGAAATAAATAGGGAAAATTGTTTCTTTTTTCAAAATAGTAGAATGATATATTTTTTGAAAGGTAATTGAAATATTTATATTTATTATTGTATTTCAAACTTTATTGATGTGATTTTTTTAAAAAAAAACTAATTCAAAATAATTATTTTTCTTTTGAAGTCCCATATTGGAATTGCTATCCTCATTACTATGAAAGTATCATTTTCCAAAAGAATGATTCAGCTTATCTTTTTTCGACTGTTGGGGATGGTGGTTCTTTTGTGTTGGGTGACATCTTGTATACTCGCAAGGATCTAAGAATGTTACATTTTAGTGTTACCTCAATTTCCATTGATACATTTGGACATACTAATTTACGTCGTTCTATAGATAGACGGTAACTATAGTCGTTGATTGGTGAAGTAGATCCATTGGATGTGGGAACATTTCTGTGCAAGAGAGGGTGTTCAGAGTGTGAGTTTGGTTTTTGGTGTTCATTTTTGCTTCTTCTCTTTCCATGTTTTGATAGTAAGTGTCATTTTTTCCTTTTTCTCTCAAATGTATATCCAATGTATATACATTTTATGCTTATATTTTAGGTAATTTATTTCTATTAAATTGTTTAATTATTTATCATGAAAAATCAGCCCAATATAATGGTTCTATGATGACCAATAACTTTTGTCAGGCTATGGGAATTGGGAGAACCCTTAATGATTTTTCAATAATTTCTTTAAGAATCTAATAGAGGGAAAAATCAGGTTTCTTCATTACAAAGCTATATTAGAGCAGGAGTCTGGTTCGTTTTCCAATAATAACATTGGATCACTCATAAATACCTCTTTTTTGGGGAGTCATTAATATTTGATATAGGATTTTTAATACTCATAAGGTACAGGTGATACGAGATTCAAGAAAACTTTTATGTTTAGATCGTCGTGTCACAAAGGTATATTTGGATTCATGTTTTGAAATTTTATTTTTTGAATATAATGGGAAGTAATCTAGTGGTTCAAGTTAAGATCACCCAGATTGGAAACCAATTTGGAGATTGTGTACGTAGATCTATGTAACTTTGAGTGATGGTTCTGTGGTCGAAACATGGTCCACCAACACTTCAGGTCAATTCATACTCTTTCACTAGTCCCTTCTTGGTATGATAAATACTTTTTCATATTGGTCAATTTATTTTTGACTAACATTCGATAAAGGTTTTTTTATTTTAATGTTGTTTTCAAGAAAAATTATTAGTTTTTTGGAATTGTAAATGTGTGTTTTTAATTGTATTAATGGTTAAAAATAGTTAAATTTTTAAAATGGGACATTTTGGATGAGTAAAAATGTTAAAAAAAGAATTTTTATGGACATAGAGTTGAAAAATTCACTTTGGTGGGATGAAAATGCTAGTATTGGAAAACAAATTGGTGACTTAAAATGTGTCCATATAAAGGGGGATAAACATTTTTTGGATATTGTTTTCAAAATGAGACTTGGATATTCAAATTCATAGTGGATAATTTGAACAGAAAATATGTGGTTTTATAATTACATTTTCATTTCAATGTGTTTTTCTGGTTTTGGGTTATGATTCATGTGAGGTCTATTTTATTTTGAGTGGGAAGCATGAATGAATGGATTTTTTTTCATGATATTTTGTTATTCCCAGAAAGGACTCGATAAAGACAGGATTTTCAGCCTCTAGAAAGTCATATAATATTTTTGTGTGGCTCTGTTGGTCACTTGAATTATTTCTGTTTATTGTGCAATGAAAAATATGAATTTTATTTCAGGGATTACCAGTTCTTGATTGAATGGAGGTAGATGCTTGATGATATCAATGCGCCAATAATGATCCAAAAAGTGATGTTTAGGATATCCAAAGTGTGGTGGATATTGACCCAACTTCTTTTTGAACATCATAATGAAAACAATTATAGTTTTCCCTTGATGTTGTTTTCTATTTTTGGAAGCCTTTTTGTTTTGGAGACGATAATATCTGTAGTTTAGTGGATTGAGGTGGTCAGGTTTAAGGTTGTTATATTTTTTATGGAAATTATGAATAATTGTTCCATTGGGTATTCCTTATTGAAAATTACTTATGGAGAATTATTTGTTTCAGTGGTCACCCATTTGTAAGAGTTTCATTCCTCGATAGTGGTATTTCATCATTGAATGGGAAAATTCTTCATGAGAGGTTAGGATAACAAGGAAGGATACTTTGATTATTCAGTTTTCCTAGGTTCATCATGATTCAGTTTTTTGAGAGTTGGTCTCAGGATTTCATTCAATGAAATGAGGCAGGATTACATGATGTTCTTAACGAGGCATGTTTTTAAGGGATTACCAGTCACTTTTGACACTTCGTTCCATAAAAAAGTCTAAAAATGACTAAGGTAAATTCCATATAATGAAAAGAGGGATATAAATGAAGAAAATAAATGTTTTCATTGAGATAAGATTTGGGTCACCTAAGTCAGACCAAAAGGGCATTAGTGCACAACCTACTTGTGCACCCCAAAACATTGTGCAACCTACTTGTGCGGCCAATATTCTTCCACCCAATGTCCTATTTTTTCCTATAAATATACCCTTGGGGTATTCATTTGTATTGAAAAATTTCCCCAAATATAAATTGCTTCTATGGCCTCCCTAGTACTTCTGCTCATTCTTCTGAAACATTAAAGGTAATTATTTAACACCTAGATGGAGGATCGTTAGACTTACGTCCTTTAAGTTTGGGAAAAACATAACACTTGTGTTCCTAAAGCACCAAACTCCCCAATCAAAAATAATTGGGCACCGCCTATTCCATTTATAGGAACTTGGGCTCTCCATTTCTTTGACCACCTGTGAATACTCTTGAAGGCTTGAGCCAAGCCTCGCCCAAGTATTACTATACAGGTTGTTCATCGCTAATGTGAATATCAGGTTTCTCAAGTCTACTTTCACACCCATACTTGAGTGAACATACCTACTCAAGATCCCCTCTTTGATTCACTTACCCTCTTTAGTCTACCATCCATTAAGACTTCCTCAAAGACATTCATGTAAATGATTCTTCTTTATTTTATCCCTTGTTCAAAAGGGATTTTGTTGAGACTTCCACAAAAACATCCTGACTTATTAAAACATTGGGAAAGATACGTCAGTTTGTATCCTATTTGGGTTTATATATCTATAGTCTGAGGTTATACCAATTTTCATTATAATTGATTTAGGATTCATGGAGTGTCTGTGGGTTTGTATATCCACAGTCACATGGACCATTCTCCCATAAAAAGTGATACGATGTTCCCAGTTAGGTGGCGGGTTAAGTCCTGGCCTCTCCCTTCTCAAATTGATGACCCAGAACATTAGGTCTTTGGTAGGGAAGGTATGGTTAAGACTTTCTTTTCCACGCAAGTATAGGAGAAGTCTCCCTCACCAACAAAGATAAAATTTAGGGCATCCAAGCTCGTCAAAGCCCTTATATTTTCTTGCAGGATGTAGAATCATAGCTCCTCATCTCTTCTTCGGTGCCAAATTCCATAGGATAGATTCGTCCAAGGACTCTCATCACCATTTCCATCTCTCGTTGAGCTTTGTCACCATGGGTAGTCATTCAGGTGTAAGCCCCTAACCCTTATCCCTTCTTCCATTAATTGGACCATTGTCTAATGTAAAGTGAATAGAGGGAAGGCTCATCACCTCACCCTCTTCTTGGGTCAACTCAGCCTCATCACCTCATCCTCTTCTTGGGTCAACACAGGCCTTGTCCAATCCCATCTGTATTGGTGCTCCCTCTTCCACATGCGGAGGAGGAAAAGTGTGAAGTGAAATTGTTGAATCTTTCACATCCTTTTGCTTCTAATACTAAGAATGACTCACGTGGGGTTAGAGATTCATTATTATTACAACATATGCACAAACATCCATGATGAAGGAACTACATGAACTATAATTTTTATTCAAACTAGGATACATGGGAAGCCATTTCAGGACCTAAACTCACTAGATATCATCTTCTAGAGTAAAACCCTAATTCCTTTAATCTGGGCATCCTCATCAGTAATAAGCCCAAATTAATCATCGAAATCATTATGGAATCCTTCTTATGAAGTAATCCCAAACTCACTCATTTCTATTAAGGGACTACACTCACCTCTAAGTCTAATCCAACTATGTGGGCATTGATTCCCATCCACATGGGATACATAGGAAGCCACCTTGAGGTTAAAACCCAACATTTCAAAATCAACTATGTTCACCATTGGCCATATTCCCAATAGGGACTAATCTAACATGGAAACCCATATCATTTCCATGTTAATCGGGTTGTTTCTTCATAAGTCCCTAACCAAACATTGACTGAGCACCTTTCTCTTGGAGGGCCTTATCACATGGCCTTAAAAGGTATGATGTGTCCACTAAGCGGCATCGAACTATGAGGGTTCTGATTCTTTTCACAAGGATACATAGGTTTCCCATTTTATAGGTATGATCCCAATATCAAAAAATTCCTTTGTCTCCCTGGATGATAATAAATTTTAGAGTACCCCGCTGAGTGTCTTAAGAACTAGTATCAACCTAATGATGATTATAAGAATCATGAAATATTATATTAGAGGATACCATTGATGGGGAACCACGAATTCTTATGGATATCTTCATTATTGAAGAACATTGAATGAAAAATTTTGATTCTAAAGTTTACACATGTTAATAAGTGATTGTAAATTCTATGGGAATTTTATTTTATGATTTTTGAATTAATAAGGATTTGTGAAACAATCATAAATTTATAAAGAGTGTCCCAGAGTAGATAGTAATTCTCCCCAAAAGGGTGTGATGAGTTCGACCTACCATCCCCTCGACCAATGCACGTTCAAAAGTTTCCTAAAGTATAAACCTAACAAGAACCTGCCTTTGGAGTGAAGGCCCCCTTTGGATAAATAATTGTTGGAAGTTTCTGGTTTCATGAACAAATCCAATGGAAACTCCCTGGATGCAGTGATTCATAAAACTAGACCACACGTTTTACAGACCTGTGAAACAATAATGGTGAACCCGATGTGAATCCTTAAACTTGTTAATAATGGTACCCACTTGTTAGGACCATATCAATTGATAAATTAAGGTCGGATAAAGGATTAAATCGTGCATGTATTCGTCTAAATGATGTTACAATTATGGGGTTTATTTTGGGATTTCATGCTTTTCTCATAAGTCTCTTCACTCCAAAATGGATTTCTTCATGTCGACATCTGTGAACTGCCCAACTATTCCTCAAGATGGATTCTCATGCACAGGAAGGATTTTATCAGCCACCCAGCATATTCAACATTGTGTCTCCAAAATGTTGGTAAAGGTTTACTATCATAACGAAAAAATCCCATCTTTGGAGGATGCCGGACAGGCCCTCCGGGTTAATAACAATCCTCAATCATCCAGCCAACAACAACCGATGATCAATACGTAGACTGTTCCAACCACCATATTAAATTGTTTCGAGTCCTTATCCCCAAAACACAAAAACCAGTCCCAACCATACTATATGGAGGTAGATCAAGAGGTCACTCAGGACCTCAATTCAAGAATGTAGGGACCCTTCACAGGTACTCCCACCAACAATTCCAGCTAGCAGAATCACGCAGAAGTAAACCCCCAACATAATGGGGGTGTTGCCTCTGAACATTTGGCCCAGGTCTCTCAGACCCAGGAATGCAAGATGAACTTCTAGGGACAATGTCTGGTCAACAGAGAGTAGGTTCTTACCACTACCCCCTCTGGAGAAGTCCATCAACCTAACTTGATGGTGAACAATGAGCGGGCATATACACCTATTCATATTAATTTTGTTGTCATGTAGATTCTTCTGGAAGTAACCCACCAATCCAACCAGATAAGCCAGGTGGAGTACTGTGAACAGGCACATACACCTACTTACAAATTATTATCCAGTCTGTAGGCTTGTCTAAATACATTTAAAGAACCCCGCGAATACAATGTGGTGGAAATGGTAAACTAAAACACACACCTACTTACCAGCACCAATTATGCCATTAGTCTCACCTGCTAGTATTTATGGAAGTCTGTCTACCATATTTGACAGAAAATAGCTAGCAGACACATACACCTACCAGTGTTCATCAGGATTGCCAACAGTCTCATTTGGGAGCACCCTGAGAAGTCAGTCAGAATTATCTAATATCAAATCTATGGCAGACCCCACTCTCTGCCCCGATGCATGAGTACATTCAATACACTTTGACAAAATAATAATGATAGAATAATCCAAAACCACCTGCTCTAGATATGGAATGGAAGTATATTCCCTTTCTAGCCATTGAATTAACCAAACATATCTTATCAATGGTGAAAGAGAATATGAAAATCCCTGCCTATATTCTGGAAGCATGTCAGGATATTATAACAACTATATCAGTAGTACTAGGGGAACATACACATAAATCTGTCCCCACACATGGGATGACACATCAGCATTCCATCCTAAAGCAGATACACACCACTGTTCCAGTCTAGGAGGTTCATGTGGGAATACTCCCTATATTATAAGGAAAAATAAGATCATGAATATACACTCTTTCCAATTTGAGGTAATAGGTCCATTCTGGTAACCCATCCAAGGTAGGCACATAAACCTTCCCATGAAAACCAATTCTTCCAGCAAGTGGCCCTAACAATGAATAAGAGAGAATCCAAGAAGAAATATCATCAACCACGGTTGGAAAATCACGAGTTAAGCTATAATATAGCTCTTCTAAATGCTGGAGTTCTTAAATCCCATTGATATTTATCTCTTACAGCTTAAGATCACGTCATCTCATTACCAAATTTTGGGAGTGGTATTAGTAATTATGAAGTTCCTCAATGGACACTTCATCATGGAGGCTTTCTTCATGAATATTTTCTCAATACAGAGAGCCTATCTCAGAATGAGAGCAACATCAACCCTCTGCGTGTCCAGAAGATCATGAAGCATGTGGATTTATCCCTTGTTGTATTCTACCATGGTGTTCCTCCCGATAATTTTATTCTCTTCGAAAGTCCTCTCCACAATAGTATTCCAAATTTTCACAATAATTCTATAGTTTATAACGTAGTGATGATAAATCCCTCCTATCTAGAGGACTTTCAAAAACAAGTACATTATTTTCTGATGCCTTTTCATTGATGGGTTTAACACTTTCTCAACCAATCTTGTTTTAGTGTTTAGAAAATTTTCATTTTAACATTCTAGAATTGATGACAGAAGATTTTATTGATAATAACTACCTCAATTCATAGAAGACTCTTCATTATTTAAAAACCAAAGTATTACCATATAATTAATATCAAATTCTTGTTAATGTAATAGAGGGGTTGCAATGCCAAATTGTATTGGCATCTCTCTCAGTTTCCCATCATCCAAAGGTTGAAAAACCAAAGATAACCCATCAGCATGTATGCCTCAATTATATAAAGAGGCAACACCAGTTTATTTCTGATTCCCCATTTGGTTTTCATATTAGTGGATGTAGTGAACATGGAGAATTGCATTTTATTACACTCTATAATCAACAAATTTTGACAAAGGTGGTTTCATGCAATGTTATTGTACACTATTAGCCACAATCAATAGATTTTGTATGTAATCGAATGTATGCTCAAGAACAAGCCTCAACCACCTCTCATTTGATTCAAGAACAAAGAAAAGAAGTTATAGAGTTTCTTTTACCTCAAGCATCTAGGAATATTGAGTAGTTTTCTAGATTAGAGGATTTAAACCATAAAAGAATGCTAATTTCTGAAATAGCACAAAGATCTTTTAGAATAGGTGATTTGAGTGGTTGTCTCATGATACATCTAGATAATTCCCGAACTAATGTTTTCAAAATCATAAGAGCAGTTGCATGAATTTCAACCATAATAGTTTAAGAATCACCCCAACATGAAAGGTTCTGGGATCAGTTAATCGATCCTTAAAATTCATTAAACAAAGTTCAAAGATTTGAAGAAGGAGAATAGGAACAGTCCTTGCCTACAGAGCTGAGGGCTTTTTCAAATCTAAATTCCCATTCTCAATGGATGTAAATTTTCTACTGATTGGAGAAGAAGAGACAAAGAGAGCACACAACTGAACTATCTACATATCTCCTTTAGGTAACAGTTAGCCAAACAGTTCCGGGAAATTCATCTTATAGGAGAACAGAGACTCATGGAGGATATAGAGGGAGATGATCATACAATGATTTTGAAAAAATTCCATCAATGCATTATGAATCAGTAAATTTCATTAACATCATTACATAAGATCATCCATGAAATTAATCTAGTTTAAGGGAATCAGATGATGATGTTTCTGTTCATAATATGGTACACACTGAGGAAAATGAATAAGGTGTAATTACCTGAAATCTAATGCTTACCCAGAATCATGTTATTTATTCATATACCCAACTCCCACCCCTCTAAAATTCATCTAACAATGGGAAAAGAAAATGTCATATATCATCTCACCTTTCCACTGGAGAAGGTCAATTTCATTCGATTGAAGAAAGATTTGAACAGCAAGAAGAGAAAATGAATGAGTTGAGAAGACTCAATATAGAGTTACTTTGAAGCAGCATTTTAGCTAAATGTACATCCTAGGAAGGTCCTCAACTTGCACACCCTGTTGGATCTACTTAGCGAAAAGTATTTTTAGTAACTAGAGATGTAGATAATTAATTCCCTCCATTGGGTAAAAACCCCAGGCATAATCAAACACATCCTAATAATCTTGTCCTTGTGGGTTATCTAAGGAAAATATCATCACCATCTCCAGTGGTTTTGTTGTTCGTTGAACCATCTCAAACACCAGTTGATTTACTTGAACAGGTTCTGACTCATCTAGATATTCCCCAAATTCTTATGAACACAATTGAGGCATTAATGAATCAATTGAAAGCTATGGAGGAAAAACATGCTCCAGTTCAGCCTGAAAAAAACGATTACCCTGAATGGGTGCACTTGATTTCTCCCGCACTGAATTTTTTGAATACTACATTCCCAATAATTAATGGTTCGGGAGATCTGGAACAACATATGACACATTTCATTTCTTGTTGTGACCCTATGATGGGGAATCCTCAACAACAAGAAGTCGTAAAACTCAGGTTTTCTGTGCAATCACTATTGGAACCAAACTTTTTCTGGTACACAAGTTTGAAATCCCGATCAATTACTGGATGGGTAGATCTTTATCAAAAATTCCTTCTTCAATTCATCTCAATATTACAGAAGATAATAGTTTTTTATCATAACAATTGAATACAAAGGGATAATAAATGAGTATCAGATTTCATTGCATGATTGAAAGGATTAACATATCCCTTAAATCTGATACTCCCTTAAGAAGAGTTACTATCATTTTTTGTGGAAAATCTATGTGTTGAGTTACGTATACCATTGATCCCAATAAAATACACAAGAGGGTTTCAAGACCATATTTCAATTTCTCAATAGATATAATATTCTATTATAGAGATAAAGGCTAATTCTCATGTAATTCCATCAGCTCTGTGAAGGAGAATAGTGAAAGTAGAGACAACTATCATTACACTCAAGCATGAAATTTTACCTGCTTACACTCCAAAACCGTCAAAATATTGATGAGATCCACCGATAGGGAGTGAAAATAAATGATTGCATAATCAAGATGATCAAAGAGATCAATGGAAAAAAAGTTTGAGTAATTAAAAATAAAAGTTTAATCCTTCAAGAATAAAAAAGTTCATGGTTACATCATCTCAGATATAGAGAACAATTTGCTTCAGTTTCCAAAGGCATAGAAACCAAACAAAGAAGGAGATGAAGATCTTATGAATTATTGTCCCTTTCACTAGATGATTGGACAACCCATTCAGGAGTGTTTTGTTTTCATGGACCTCCTACAAAAAAAATGGTTGACTCGGGACAAGTAAAACAAAAAATTTCATCAGCCCAAATAGCACGTTTTACTACTACTAATCCATAGAAAAATGGTGAATGGAAGGAAGTCAAAAGAAAAAATGTGAAGAAATATTTTTATTAGATGATCATGGAAACAATCTACTAAACTCAAGCCATTTTACAAACACAGTTAAAACAAAAAATTGTGTATTCCGACACTCCTTCCACATAAATATCACCTTCACCAAAAGGTAAATCCTCAAAGAAGAGAAGTAATTATAAGTATAAAGAGAAATCAGAATATTATGACATTGAGTCAAGGACAAAGCTGTCCTTGACCTTGGAAGAATTCATGCTATCTATTTCAAAATAACGGGCCCCACCACGCCAAAAGGAACAACCAGAACTAATCTGTCAGTATAATCATTATCAGATGAAAATGTGATATTTGGATCTATCAATGTTATTCACTTAATGAATCCTTTTTCAAATGGTTAATTTGATTATAATGATCCAGAATTCCTTGTACCTAACTGGGGAAACCGTGGAAGAGGACAAGGTTAAAGATACAAGGGAAGGTGTGGGATTTATAAAAACCACCATTTTAACTATACCCCTACCCGAACCATATATGCGGCAAGAAAATCATGGAAGAGCCCTTCAATAGGCTCAATAAGAACAAGGAGTTTCTTCCAATAAAGATAGGTATGGTTCTGATATGATTATTTTGGAGGACTATATAGAAGTCACACCATATTCCTCTCAGCAAGTAGATATAACTAATCAGTCTAATATACCAAATCTAGAAGTTTTTTTAGATTCTACTTCGACATAGGATACATCTACATTAGAAGCATTAATTTCTAAAGAACCAGAAAAACTGCATTTCTGTGATTGTAAACACAGACCTCTAGATTAAAAGTATGATGTTTTGAAATAACTGGATCAAGTACTTGCCATGTTATCAATTCTTGATGCCTTGAATCTGTCAAAAGATCTTCATGAAGCACTAATTGAGGCTATGACAAGTCTTCAAGAGTTTGAAACCAAAGTTACAGCTGCTGAGGTTTGCCGTATAGAGAATGATTCCGCAAAATTTCATGATGTTTTATCAATTACAAATGTAGATGAATATGATGTTGTATATTGACATATCAGACCGTTGTATTTATCTAGAAAGGTCAATGATATAGACATATGATAATCCTTCAATGATAATGGTTCCAGAGTCAACTCGATTCCTATTCGTACACTTCCTCGTTTGGGCCTGACTGAATCTGAATTATTTCCTCCCACATTAATGCTGCAAGGTATGACAAGAATGAGCAAGAACCACTAGGTGATAATACACTCAGAAGAAAATTTGGATATCTTGTGTCTAATTCAGATTTCATGGTTGTTCATCAGGACATAGTCTTCAATATTATACTTGGAAGGCCTTAGCTGTGTCAACATTAATCCATACCTTCGTCATTCCACCAAGGACTTAAATACTATTGCAATGGTCAAATCGGGACATTTTATGGTCACAAGTCTCTATTCAGAACATGTGAATCTCAATATTTTGAGGCATAGTTTCATCACACAAAAGGAGCTATATCCATGACAAAGGATATAACCATAATTAATTATAAAAATGGTTTGGAAATGCTTTTAGAAAATCCCTTCATACATTTGTGTATAGATTATGTGCTACCACTCAATCTAATTGAAAGGGTAAAACCAAAACTAAGCACTCATCTAGGGAATTCCATAATGTGGATTGCAAAAACTGATCATGGAAACAAAGGATAAACTATTGATTCAACAAGAATTGATTGAATATTAAATGGAGATGTCTTTATTTCATTCACTAAACTATCACAAGCCTCTCCTTTCTCAACCAGAGTAGAAGAAATTGTAGCAATGTTAGAGGAATAAAATGATTTTGATTCTAAATCCATCATCTCCTGTTTACTACCACAAGAAGACCCTTTGCCATCAATATGGTTAGATATGGTCACCTATTCATCAGGATGTTCTAATAATTACTCCTCATTTAACTCTTAAAGTGTTTCATCATCATCTACTATGCAATTAGAAAAATAAGAGGTAACACGTAATGAAGAGGAAGAGTAAGATCTTTGGGAAGCTCCTCCAGCATTTGAGGAAGGTGTCTCTACCACTGTGGATGAGCTCATTGAAATAAGTCTGGGTATAGAAGAAGATCCACACCCCACCCAAATTAGTGTTTTCATGACTTTTGATGAAAAAGAGGTGTCTACTTCATTTCTAAAGCAACATCAAGATATATTTTCATGGAATTATACATAAATTCTGTGTATGAATCCTAAGGTTGCCAACCATCATTTGGGTTTTCAAGAGAAACATTACAAATTTGAGCAGGAAGCAAGAAGAACACAACCAACTCATGCCTCTAAAATTGAAGCAGAAGTTGATAAGTTTGTAATTGTTATCATTATATGGGAGGTTCAATATCCAAAAAAATTCCAATATTTTCTGAGTGAAAAATGAATGGGAATATTAGAGTTTCCATGGATTTGATATCTTAACTGGCATTGTCCTAAAGATGGTTTTCCAGTTCGAATTACAGAGCTATTAATTGATGAAACAGCTAGCTATGAAGCTCTTTCATTCATGGATGGATACTCTGGGAATAATCAAATCTTTTTTTCCCTTGAGGATTATTAATCTATATACTTCAGATCCCCTCATGGTGTGTTTTGCTATCAGGTAATGCTCTTTGGTTTAATGAATGCTGGTACGACATATCAACATGTCATGCACTATATCTTCAAACCCTTCTTAGGGATATTTTTTTTAATATTATGTAGATGATTCGGGGGTTAAATACATAACACATTCAAATAAATTTTATAATCTAGTGATTTCATTTAGTAATCATCAGCAACAAAATTTGAAGATGAACCCATTGAAATGTGCTTTCAGGGTAACCTTCGGAAAGTTCATTAACATCATTGTATGAAATCATGGTATCAATGTTGATCCTGAGAAAAAAAAACAATACATGTTATATCCCCTCCTCCAAATTTGAAATAACTAATAGGACTCCGAGAACACTTGGCCTACATTCGGTACTTTATCGCCAATTTGTTAGGCAAGTGTTTTCCCTTCACCGGATTAAGGAAAAAGGGAGTCACTTATCGGTGGAATGAAGACTGCCAAGAAGAATTTGATACCCCCAATATATATCTCTTGATTCCATCGGAATTAGTGCCACCCATTGATGGAAGACCATTTATTCTCTATATGATTGTTTTAGAGTGAGAAATAGGTGCCTTCTTTGCCCTAAATAATGATGCTAGGAATGAAAAAAGTCATTACTATGTCAGTCGAACTATGATTGATGTGGAAACTCGATATTCAAGTATTGATAAGTGATACAAGGCATTAATAATTGTATTTCAAAAATTAAGGCACTACCTGCAACATCATGAAGTCTAATTAGTTTCTCATAGAAACACGCTGAAATTTATCCTCAGTCGTCCTCTGCATACAGGACGCCTGGCATGGTGGGCGGTTATTCTGCAACAATTTTATTTCTAGTTTGTGCCTTAGAAGTCAATAAAAGTGTGGGATATGGATGAATTCTATGTTGAATTTCCATCTATGGAAGATACATCATTAAATAATAAATTTCCAGATGAACAGGTCTTCATTATTCACGATAATTCCAATACATGTAAAATGTACACTGATGGTGCTTTCATAAGTCCAATATAGAAGAGAATGGAAAACCCTAAACATAAAAAATTTGGGTAAGGAATTATCCTTATTTACCCAGAAAAGGTAGTGTTAGCATACTCTTTCCTATTGTCAGAAGGAGGTTCCAACAGTGATGAACAATATCAATCTCTTATCACAGGTTTGGAATTGAACCTTTAGGTGAAAGTGAATCACTTAAACGTGAAAGGTCATTGAAAATTAGTAATCAAAAAATTCAATGGGGAATATTCTATTAGAAAAAAATAGTTAATCCCTTTGTGTGATTATGTTAGAGGGTTAATGGATGGATATCCCTCAAATAAAAAGTTGTATTATATCCCTTGTTCGCAAAATGACCTAGATGATGCACTGGATAATGCCGCTATATATTTGGAAGATCCAAATTTTGATGTGAAAATCAAGATCATAGCCCATCATCGTTTGGTCTCACATTTCGTTAAACCCATGATGGAGGAAATTAATGAGATTATCCATATTTCTGATCCATATGATCATATCATGAAATGAAGAACACCTATCATAGAATATCTTTATAATTGAATACATCCCCTAGATAAGGCTAAAAGAGAATAGATCTGACGACGACTGGACAATTTTACACATTATGATAGTCCATACCATCAGAAAATCCTTTTAAAACAAGGATTAGTTGGAATCATCCTCAGATGTATTGATGGAGAAGTGGCTGTAGTTGTTATAAAAGAAGTGAATTTAGAAGTGTTTGGTATCCATCAGTCTGGGCATAGACACATTGATCAGATCCGAAGGCTTGGATACATTTATACTTCAATGATGCAAGATTTTACAGATTTAAATAATAATTTTCCTCTCTATAATGTGCATTTCAACTACATTCATCAACCCCAAAGTTTCTTCATAAAGCGAAATACTCCGGAAAATTTTCCAATATTGGAAGGGATGTAGTCATACCTTATCTTCCATCTACAGCTATGCAATTCTAGTATATCCTAACAACTACTGACTTCTTATCTTAATGGTTCGAGGCAATACCTCTCAAAAACGTTAGAGCTGCAAGCATTTATAGTTTTCTAAACAATAATATCATCACTAGATTTAGTGTCCTTCATACTATTTTGAAAGACAATGGCACCAATTGTTGTTCTGCTGAGGTAAAAAGTTATATCAAGAACATAATAAAAAATCCAACCATTCATCATACTATAATTCAGTGACCAATGGACTGATATAGGCCTTCAATAAGACCCTATAAAATATACTCTATATAATGGTTGATAATGATAAGAAATCACTAGAAGATAAATGTTTTCTGGATTTACAGGCGTCTCAGACTACATCCCATACTGCAACCCAAGAATTTTTTTTATTCATTGGTATACATAACTGAGGTAGTCATGCCTATTGAAATGAAATTTTTGTTACTCAGAGTTTCAATATGTGCTCAGTTGTATACAGATGAGACGTATCATAAATAGTTTGTCGAGCCCGAACATTTAAATGAAAAATATTGCTTACTTTATGTCACTTGGATGTCTACTAGAACAAAATAACGTGAGATTTCAACAAGAAAGTTCACCTCTATTCATTTCTTAAAGGATAATTGGCATTGGTCCTCAGGACTCCAATGATACTAGGAAGAATCCTCTAAACCATGATCCTAAGTGGGAAGGACCTTATTCTATACATAAGGTCTACTCAAATGGAGCTTATGCCTTAATATCAATGTATTGAGAGATCATTATAACTTCTAACAATGATATATTCTTGTAGAAATACATTGAGTAATTGTATCGATCAATAGTCCTTGCTGCAAGACTAAAAATTCCACAGCCCCCATGTCCTTACTACAATACATAAAAATGAACAATACAACGTCCTAGTTGTAAGACGTTAAACTGTATAACAACCATAAGAGTTCATGCTACTTGGCTTTAAATTGTGTTGCATCTTTGTCCTTGTTGCACGACGTTAAACTGAATGACACCATTTTTCTTTATTACACAACATTAAAGTGTATAACTTGCATATTCTATACTTTCCATTTGGAGCTACCATAAGAAAGCATCATGGACATCATTTCTACTCCTAAGTGTCACATTAGTACCTCTCTTCCCTATGTTTGATTCAGATCTGCATAGGGACCTTGTTCCCGGAACTACGTGTGGCCTGATTCTCATCTATTGGAGATACATAAAGACACATGGATCACCAATCTTGGGCCCAACCACAATAAAAAAAATTATTTCTCTCTTTATTCTCCTGTTTATGAACTAGATCTATACAAAGAGCTCTTTTAGGATACATGATTAGATTTTCATTCAATCTTGTGTCTTAAATTAAATCATTCTTTTAGAAGGTGTTAAAGTCCCATGTCCCCCATTTCTAACTCTATTGGTGTGGGAAATGATTATTTAATGAACTATGTACGAAATTCTTCTATTTTATATTAAATACGTAGATACGCCTTGATCTTCAATCTTGGGCCCAACAATGATAAAAAATACAAAACCCCTTTATTCAGTTTATAATAATAAAAACTTCATAGAGAATATTTAGAAACCTCCTTATGGCTTGATTCTTTCCCTCAGCAAGACACATAGTTACACATGTGTTTTATCCCTTATTCCATGTACAAAAAGTCTTTCTTTTCACATTGGATATTCTTCAACTTTACGACATGATATTAAATAGCATGCAAATCTGACCCTCATATTCTTCAATTGTGTCACCATTGTGTAATTGAAGAAACCCTTACTGCTCATTGTTTCTCAATCTAAGCATAGAATAGATGGGCTTAGGAATTGGGTAAAAGGATTATTTATATAAATTTGATGTCTCAATTTCTTATGGGGTTATCAATGCCTTCACTTCATGACTTAAAACTGCACAGTATAATGTCTTTGATGTATGACTTTTAACTACACAATAGAATGTCAATTAAAAAGTAAACAAAGAAAGTATTCATTTTACATATGAGTTAAATCTATATAAAGGACATCAGATTCATGGGAGATATTGATCCAAATAATTCTTATGTGTATTGAGCACAACCCCCTTCTATATTCCACACTCATAATCTTGAATATTTCCCAGATATTCATAATATTCTTATAGTTTTTAGTGATATAGTTTCTAATAACTGAGAACTCTTTTGCATGATTATGCAGCACGTTCCATTTGGTGGACTTTCATAAGTTGCCTATATAATAGACATGTCGGTCAAAAGATGCCACTATTTAGATGTGCAATATATTCTCCTATTGGCCCTGCATAATACAGCACCTATTAAGGGTTTGTCAAATTATGATAATTTCATTTTGGGTTATAGTGTCTATTTCCCCTTCAAACCTTGATTACAATTTACAAGAATCTGTATTTAAAATAGTCATTCAGGTATATTTTTTCCATTATCTTTATCTCGATCTGAAATTCGTCATGTCTATGGTTTACACAATACACTTTCCATGTGTTCAAAGCAATATGAAATAACCATGGAAGCACTTGTCCACATATAATATATTGTTTCTATTTCTATTCATAGATGTATGACCTAAAACTATAGACACCAAAAATCTTATGTCTGGGTTATACCTTCATAAAATCCATGTTCTTCAGATTTTTTAGAAGTACTGGTTGGAAATACCCTCTCCATATTTAGAAAACATTATTCATAAACAAAACAATGTTCCTCAGGAAATTTGAATCCCCCTAAACTTTTTTTCCACTTTTAGCAATAGAATGTCAAAATTCTTCAGAGCTCTTTTTATGGACCAAGCAGCATGCCCCCTTGGGTGGCCTTGCATAAGTTGCCTTCATAATGGGCATGTTAGTCAAAAGATGTCTTCATTTTTCTATGCAGTATAATCCCTAGTAGGCCCTGTATAATATAACCCCCATAACAGTTTTTTCAAACATTGTTAACTTCGTTCTTGGAAAATACTTACTCTTATTCATTTATCCCTTTTTCCGTATCAATCATCATATCTAGAAAGTCCCAAAATCACAATTTATAATTTTACCTTCCATACCTGAATATGGTAGTATGTTTCAAAAAAAATTGTCAAGAAATTAGGAATGAATCATACCAATGGATAATGTTAAAGACCATAAATTAAGTCCACACAATGTCCTAAGTGCATGAATTAAAACTGCACCATGAAATGTCCACAATTCATTAACTAAATGCACAGTACAATGTCCTCACCGCATGTCTTAAAACTACACAGTACATTGTCCTCACTGCATGACTTATAACTGCACAATATAATATAGTCACTACTTGATTTATAATTGCACATCATTATATTATAAATTCCCCTTTTCTAATAACTTTCAACCATTATTCATACAAAAAATATGTATATAAGTGGTTTTCCTATTCATGACATATTTTGGCATAGAAATAACCTTTCATTCTTAAAGCACCTTTCCATGGAAAAACACCCACTGTAGTCTTGTGTCACCCAAACAATACATTCCCTTGTCTATCAAAAATGAAATGTTAAATTCTTAAGAGCTCGTTTTATTGACTGTGGATTATATTCCCTTAGGTGGCTTGCATAAGTTGATACATAACTGGACTATTAGTCAAAATATGTCATTATTGGGCTATACAACATATGCCCCATTTGGACCTGTATAACATTACCCCATTATGAGATTTCCATATAAAGGATACTTCATTCTGGGAAAATACTCCCCTTTTGTTGACACAAGTTTTAAATTTGGTGACCATAAAAATCATGGCTCAAGATTCTTCTTGGAAATATTTAATGAATATTAAATAAAGTCTTAGTCACTGAGTGTTGTTTGGGATTATATTTCAATTTTTTGTCAAAGCTATTCGACCGTAATCACTATCCCATCATTGTCCAATGTGCATGACTTTAAACTACTAAGAGTCATGGTACTCACCAAATTGAGAACCCGCAAAGGGCACTCAGAATAAAAGTCGATTCCCAGCTCACTAGACGAACATTTTTTATGGTTTAGGTAATATTGATCAATGAAAAGTCAAACAACATAATTTTTGTGGGGTTTTCCATATAACCCTAAAAAATAAAACTTTGCTTACTAAGCCTAATAGCCAAGGTAAAATAGAGGCAGTTAGTGAGTGTGAATGCACAAATGATTGAATAAAAAATTATTTTCATTTATGAAAATTTTCATAGAGGAACATCCATAAATTGGAGTCTCACTATCTTGTTAGAAATCAAAAAATATAAACTGATTTATACATAATTCCTCATTTGGTAGACAGCCTCTTGAGCCCTATTGGCTGCCTATTGAAGCTCGTTTGTTTGACTAGCTCTGCTCTCTTCTTCATGATGAAGTGTTTCTCTAACATTTTCAATGGACTTTTCACTATCCTTTTGGATTTCTCCTAATGGGATGTTATTCTAGTTATGCCCCCATGTAATGATATATAACTCTTATTGAAGGTGTAGCTACTGAAAAATAATTTATTTAATTGTTTTCTTTAGTCCCTTCAACTTTGCAAAATGATTAGCCTCAGCCATGGGCAACACTACTTGAAACCCTTCAATGTTTATCAACAATTTGGCATTTATCAAGTATTGTAGAATATTTATCTCTCATTATCTCATATGAATAATTTCATTCACCATAGTATGAATTTCACGGTATTTGAAACCTTCATATCCCAACGTGAAAAGTAGAGATGAAATTAGTGGAATTCTTAAGGTAGTTCCTCAAGAGGCATTTATAATATTATTTTTCAGATGTTTTTTTATGCCCTGAAGTGCGCAAGATGAAGATAATTTTATATTTATGTTTCTAATTCAGTGTCTTTTTCATAAGGAGGTATGTATTCTAGGATTAATTCACATAAAGAATATTCATGTTCTACTACTTCCTAAATAATGGATGCTTCACCTTCAAATATTGTTTTGGCTGATGAAAATGATTCACCTCCAGACATAGACATTGTAGTTGATATCCCTTTATGGTAAGTCAAGAATTATGCTTATGGTTAAATTCAAGAGATAACAAAAGTGAATGAAAAAAATATCAGCATCACTTACCTAATAATAGGTCATCATTCGGGGAAGACTCCTCCCCAGTATTCACAATTTGAGAAATTATTTATGTCCCTGTATGAAGATTTCTATCTTTAATGTGCTCAGAAACCTCAGAATGAATCTTAGGAAGATTTGTAATCTCAAGAACAACTTGAGACATTGTATTCACAATGATGGTATTGACAATAATATCAATTCTTCCTCCATATATTGTTGTTTAAGTAGATTATTTAAATGGAACTACATATTTCAACCAACCATGGTTAGAAGGTTAATCATAAGAAGATTAATAGTACAAATAATATAAACTCACGCCAGTTGATTCTATATATGGAACTCGGAAATCTTCTAAAGAAGTTGGTATATTGACATGTTCTAATACATCTTCAAAATCCATGCCAAAGTTCATCATTTCATCATATGATATCTCATATATCAGGTTAGTCTCACAAGTGGGATCACTTGGCATGTTTTCTTCACAACCATCCTCTACCAACCATTGACCCTGAGTAGATTCCTCAGAAATAGTTGTGGTGTTAGGATCAGGGTTTTCTAGATGTTCTGGTGCATGCAATGAACCTAAAACATCGAGGGATATAAGTTTTTTGTTGTCACATTTGATTCCTTATGAAGTATTGTAGAATAACCAGAAGCCTCCTCTTTTATGATAGTAGAAAATAATATCTATAATGGGAATTAATGTTAGTTCCTCAAGCATCAATGCCTCCTTATGAACCATTGGAATGATATGAATTTTTTCATGTTTAACAGCACTGCTCGTGGTTCCTTGAAGATTATTAGTAGTTTTTTTAATGAATAAACAAAAGAATCCCCCTGTAAATACAAGAAGTCAAAACAATTTTTCATGAATAAATATTCATTTTATGATTATCAGGGAGACATACCACTACTAACAAATCACTTTACTCTGGATCTCTTTATTTGGTGATTTTTCCTCTTCGCCTTCTTAGGAGGCCATACATCATCATCCCTAAAGATAGGTATTGGATATCCCAACACCCTCCAGGGATATATTGTGGTATAGATACTTAATTTTTCTTTCATTTAATAAGATGTAAGATAAGATGATGATTCCCCTATGTAATAATGTTTTGACTAAAGTTCAAATTTAAATGCATAATAGAATGTGAGGGAAAGAAAACTTAAATCTTAAGGATCTACAATGTCACACAATTATTCATCTAATGAATGAATAATCCCTACGATGGTACCATGAGCTATCATTTCTTTTACTCTGTGTTAGGAATTGATTCATCAGTGGCCTATATTAGCATTTCCAGGTCTCCAATGTGGGTCCTCACCTCATTGGGATTAACCTTAGTAAAATGTTAGAAGAAGCCGGTAAATCCCCTACTCTTGGAATATGAAGTCCTTCATATAGATCCATCCACATGGTTTCTACATCATAGTACCGACTCTGCCATTTTTGGATATCCTCTAGATATATATTCAGAGTGTATGTTAGAGGGATGGTAATGGGATCATACGACCATGGATTTGAGTTTATTCCCAACCCCCATAGTCACAGATGAGGGAAGAGAAAATGGAACTCATCGCTCTTCAGAATGATGTCCATTAGATCTCCTCAAAACCATTTTTGTTGGGATTGATGATGTGGATTTTCAAATTATGGTAAGAGGGTTATATCTCACATGAAGTCCCTTTGGTGAATATGGAGTGTCATCCCCTCCAACCTCTGATTATCGCAAGTCGACCCCTGATGATGAAGAGTCACCTTCCAAACTAAGGGCCTCTATCATTCTACTTCTCTTCACCCCCACTCGAGGGAAGACCTAATTCAATACCCCTTTAGGTTAAGATGAAACCCAATTTTCAGCACAATAAATATTCAATATGCTTACTACCTCAATGACAGGTAAATTAAAAACAACACCAGTCTACTCCGCAGATTTCAACAACCATAGTTGTTAGGAAACCGTTGGGTGTTGTTCTAATCTGACATGCACATGGGGGGATATTGTATTATATTACAGAAATTTCAATTGACATGAAAATCTATAAAAATAATAGATATCACTTATGATTAATCCTTCGATTATGGTGGCCAACACGCCTTCTCTGTAAGCTAGAATATATTCTCTCAATACCAAATTGGTCATCCAATCATTCACAAATCTCCCCAAAGGTGGATTACTATAAGGAAAGAAATGAAACTCCTTTTAAATACTCAATCTATCATTGATATCATAACAGTTCATAGAAAAGAGCAATATACCAAAAAAACAGAATAGACGGTTGAAAAGGACTTCTAAAAACCTCTACCCCACTTTGTACAACATAAGTTCTTAATTTAGTAGTTAACCATCCCAAAAACTCAAAGAATAGTCCTAGAATTATAATAGGAGACATATCTGTGGATATGTGCAGGAAACTCATATTAATCAAGGCCAAAACATGAGCATTTAATCCTACCATCATTTTCCCCGCTACCTGGGCCGCAATAACAAAAGTTCCTGGACAAACATCTCCTTTAGAGTCTTAGATTGGTAACAAATAGACACTGAGCCACATGTCCAAGAAACCTTCCAAACATTCCTTCAAAAGATTTTTGGGGTTGACTTCATATCCCTATTATTCAAATTCTCCTTTCTCCAATGTTGGCCAGAAGGTGTCAGTAGTACATCTCTTCTCTACCCTTGGACATCCGGTCATATGGGTGTATGTGGGCCCCATTTATATCTTATTTATCAAGAATACTTCCATCCATTCCTCTGGATGAATATATCTACTGGGGTGATACTTCATATTATTCGTGTTCCTTAGTTTGTTAAATATTGTCATCAAGTAACAAACCAAATCTAGTGTCTTCTCCAAGTCATTCCATGTCAACTTGGGAGGAATAAACTCATTGTACGTGTCTCCAATGATTGGAGCTCTGGAAATCTTTTAAACATCCCATAAACTGATGCCCTACTCTCTATGTGTTATATGTATGGATTTAGAATCTGGGATCCATCGAATTCATAATTCGAGGATGAAATCATCCTTCTTGTACATAGAAGTTTACCCAAACCTAATTTCCTCATAAATCCTGACGCCTTTCAAGTCATCTGTAAAATCTTCATAGGTCTTAAAAAACCAGTATTCCAACATCTATGTGGGTTTTACACCTCCTCCTAGGTGGAAATCCAAACTTTTCATCCAACACTTGGAATGATCCTTCATTGAATCCCAAATGCTGGATGAGTTACAGTGCGGCTGCAGTTGGGTACGTGTGCCTTAAAATCTGGAGTACACAGACTATGATGTATGATATGAGCATTCTCTTCCATCCCATCATTAGAAAATGATCCCCTAATAGAAAAATTAGCTGATGAAAAGTTGATATAATCCTGAAACAATTAATGTGGGATATAGTTCTTTTGTTCTGGAAAATTGCCATCCTATAGATGGACAAAAATATACAAAAGAAGATAGGTGCTTCAGGGAAAGTTACCATGATACTTCTTCAAATGTTTTTCTATGTTTGGAAGGGTGGTGTCACAAACCTCAAATTAGTCTTGGCCAATTTCATTTATCATGTCCTCAATACTCTTACTGGAGAGCTCATCAGCAGTTCCAATTATTTTCGGAGCCATTGAATTTGTAAAAAAGACAGAAATCATCTTTTATATATTTTCATTTTTTGGTGTTTCTTTATAAAAAATTGGAAAAGACATTAAGGATTGAAATTATAAATGCGGGGTGAAATTATAAGACAGTGTGGAAGTATGGTACCCCACTTATAGAGGGAAACTAAAAAAAATTCAGCCAAAGCATGACTAAACTGAAGCATCTGTTTAAGAAAGAGCTTGCGCGCTCAGAGCTGAAATTACAGAAATCCGAAGAATTTTCATCTAAGTAAAGATGTTATATATAGGTGATACATGTCACCATGCATGTTGTATTCCTACATGCTGCCATCTTGTACGACCAGTTTCTCAACTCTCATAACACTTTCCCACCTAAGTACTCTTTTCGTTCTATTTCATTCTACTTTATCTCGGTATTAGATCCTCTATTCATTCCAAATCCAATTATGTGGGTGGGGGGTTTGTAGACACATAGTTTCGTCAAAGTGTCTAAAAATGAAAAAGGGAAATACCTTAGAAATAAAATATGAAAATACATGAAAAAATCATTTTTTAAAAATAGATGTGTTTTGGGTCTCCTTATTCAAACAAAAAGGGAATCATCATAGACCCTACTTTTGCTCCCCAAAATGTCGCACATCATAAAGTGCGTCCATACTCGTTTCTCCCAAGGACCTATTTTTCCAATAAATAGACCCTAGGGGTCTTCACCTGTACAGAAGAATTTTCCCATACCTGAATTTCTTCTCTGGTCTCCCTAGAACTTCACCCCAATCTTCCAAAACATTCAATGTAGTTTTTTGGCACCATGAACGATATATTTAAGGGAGGATATTTGGAATTCAGTCATTTTCTCTGTTTGAAAACCATAACACTTTCGTGCCCAAAGCGCCCAACAACCCAAAATCAGAAATACTTGCATTCCACCTATTTCTTTCATAGGAACTTGAGCGCCCCACTTCTAGGACCACCTGTGAATACTCTTGAATGCTTGAGCAACGCCTCTCCTAAGTATTACCATATAGGTTTCTCTTTGCTTAAGTGAATATAAGGTCACCCAAGTCTACTTGTGTTCCCATACTTGTGCGCCCATACCTATAAGAACCCCCTATTTAATTCACTTACTCTGTTCTGTCTTTAAAAAATCTAGCCTTCCTAAAAGCTATTTGTTATATTGAATTTTCTTCCTTGGCTACCTTATCTGAAAGCAGTTCTGTTAAGACCACCCCAAAAACCTCCTGACCAAACAAACATTTCGGAAAGACCCATCAAATTTTCTCCTATTTATGTTTTTATAAGCATTTTCATAAGTTTCCCACATTTGTTTTATGAAGGATATAGGATTATTGGAGTGTCTATGGGTTTGTCTATCCACATTCACATGGACCGTTCTCACAGAAATAGTGATGGGAAGTTCCCAATTTGGAGTAGGGTAAGGTATTTGACACTACCTTCTCAAAGGGATGACTCGGACCCTTAGGTCTGTTGTAGGGAAGGTATGGTTCAAACTTTTTTTTCCACACAAGAAAAGGATAAGTCACCCTCCCCAACCAGGATCAATTTTAGGGCAACCATCCTAGTGTAAGCCCCTAGAATTTTTTACAGGAGGTAGCATCATTGCTCCTCCTCTCTTCTTCGGTGCCAAAGACGATTTGGGAGATTGGAACATGGACCTTAGTTTCCCTTTCAATCTCCCATTGAGCTTTGTCAATGTGGGAATCCAAACTGGTGTAAGCCCCTAACCTTCATCCCTTATTTATTTCATTGGACCCTTGTCTAATGTAAAGTGAATTGAGGGAAGGCACTTTGCCTCACCCTCTTCTCAGGTCAACTCGGCCTCATCAACCCACCCTATTCTCAAGTCAACTTAGGCCTCTTACACTCTCATCACCATAGGTGCCCACTCTTCCACTAGTGGGGGAGGAAAAGTGTGAAGTGACATTGTTGAATATTTCATATCATCTTGTTTCCCACACTGAGCTTGAATCACGTGGGATTAGAGATTCGTGATGATTACAACATATGAACAAGCCTCGGTGAGGAATGAACAATGAGAACTCTTATTTTTATTCAACCCAGGTTATGTAGGAAGCCCTATTAGGGCCCGATCTCACTAGATATCCTCTTCAGAATTCCACACCTAATTCCCTTAATCTCGGAATCCTCTATAAGAATAATCCCTAATTAAGACCACCAATCATTAAGGTATCCTCTTCAGGAAGTAATCCCAAACTCACTCATTTCTCTTAAAGGACTACACTCACCTATGAGACTAGTCGAACTACATGGTCTTTGATTTCCATCAATATGGGATACGTAGGAAGCCTCCATGAGGTTCAAACCCAACATTTCAAAATCAACCCTGTTCTCCTTGGGCCATATTCCTAGCATGGTTTATTTTAACATGGAAACCCATATCATTTCCAAGTTCATTGGGCTATTTTTACATAAGCCTCACACCAAAATATGAATAAGAACCTTTTACTAGGAGGTACTTACCACATGAACTAACATGGTATGATGTGTCATATTATGCGGCACTGAAATACAAGGGTTCTGATTCCATTCATATGAATACATCGGTATCCCATTTTATGGCTATGATCCCAATATCAAAATAATCCTTTGTCTCCCTGGATGACAATAAATTCTAGAGTACCTCATTGAGTGGATTAAAAAATAGTATCATCATAATGATGATTAAATGAATCTTGAAATAGTATATTAAAGGATACTATTGATGGAGAACCTCAAATACATACAAATATATCCATTCATTAAGATCCTTGAATGCATACTGATGATTATAAATTTTACACATGTTAATAAGTGATTGGTAATTCCAAGGGAAACTTATGTTATGGTTTGATAAAAATTAAGGATTCATGAAAAAATCGTAAATTTGTAAATAGAGTCCCAGAGTAGACAATAATTCCCCCAAAAATGGTGTGATGAGTCTGACATCCCATCCTATTGACCAATGTACATTCCTAAGTATCATAAAGATAATTCTTAACGAACACCTGCCTTGGGAAAGTAGGTCCCCATTGGATAAAAAACTGTTGGAAGTTTCCAGTTTCAGGAATAAATCTAAGGGAGACTACTTGGAAGAAGTGATTCATAAAATTAGAACACACTTTTTGAGGACCTACTAAAACGTAATATCTTCTCTTTATATAATAATCATATAGTCCCAGTTCTAAATAATTATCTCTGTGTTTTATTGAATTCATGGTTTTAATATATATCTAAGGATCTTAGGTGGTGTTTTATATATGATTGGTGGTTAAAGGTTTCTCCTGGGATCCTTATATTCTTTTTTCATCTGTTTAGGGATTTTGGTTTTAATAGAAGTTTAATTTTGGTAAATCTAAATATTTTGGATGGAAAGTGGTGATATTGTTCATACCTTTCACCATTTATCATAGCATGGTTCCCATTAGGACTCATGTTTCTTTCCTGGAAAATATGTGTTCGACAAGAGTCCTAATTTTGTGGGGATAACACTATCGACTGAGATCATGATGAACTGAGTTTCTATGAATTAATGATGGGTTAATTACTTGTTTTATCCTTTCTTAACAATAATTGTAGTAGTTTTTGGTTTTCTAGTACTATAGTTCATGTTTCATATGATTTTGGAGATTTTTAAGAGGCTATAATGATTTTCGGGGGTCGTTTCTATGTTAGGGGTTGGTGTGCTCAATATTTTGAGGATGTGTTCAGAAATTTATTCCTCTCTCTTTGGTTCTATCATCATATGATTTTAGTTCCATATTCATATTATCTAATGTTTGGATATTGGGATGTTTCTTACAGAATAATTTTACTATCATATTTTTTGTTTCTTATTCATTAATATTTTTCGGGACATGTCTTGAGTGGTAAATCATACATTCCTAGTGTAGTGATAAAATGAATTTTTTTGGGACTTTATGGGGGAAGAAATTATAATAGTTGAGACAATTTTCACACCCCAACCATGAGTAATTAATAATTTTTAATTATTTAATTATATTTTGTTTCTTTTTTTTATGATCCATACCATGTTTTAAATTTTAAATTTTTTAATTTCCCACAAAAAAACATGATGATCATGTGATTAGTATAAAACATGCACAAACCATGTAAATGCATCAATAATTTTACATAAAGACAATAAATCATCTAGTGAATGGTTTCATTAACCATGAGCCCTACCTACGTGGGGTGTATAGATTCCAATAGAGGCAAACATTAATGTAACCTGAATTTTTCAATCATATTGTCAAATCATGTGATGTTTTATTGTATTTTTCCATTTATATTCTTTCCATTCTAATTTTAAAACAAATTAATGTGGATATTAATTATCTACCTCACTCTCATTCACATCATTTAAATGGGTCTCTTAGTTATGTGATCTACCGCATCTACCTCTGTCAATTTTGACCTGATTATGTCATTGATTCATGTAGTGATTGGACCTAGTATGCTTCTCCCCTATCCAATTACATTATATCTCTTTTATTAATGGTTTAAATTAAGTTCCATATGGTGATCACACCTTGTCTATCCCCTAACCCAAATAAAGCTTCTTTTTTTGTAGTTCCATATTCATTGGATATTTAAGGGGCTATTTCAATCACCTCCTTGTGAATTTCATCAAAGGTGATGACTATGGGGCCTTGGATGACTTGATTAAATATTATCATGGTACGTTCCCTTTCTTCAATAATTTCAATAGAAAACTATGATTTATTATTGGTTTTTAAGTGCATTTTCATTATATTAAAAGTGTATATGTTATGTAATATAATTATAATTCCTCAAAATGGTTCATGCTTTATAGGTTTTCACTAAGTTTTCAACATGGGATCTTCTTATAAAATAATGTTTCTAGGATTTTTTTGAATGGTAAAAATTATAAATGATTAATTGTTTTCAATAATATTTATATCGTTTTAATTATGAATTGAAATGGGGTGTTATTCTCTTGACTAATTTTTCAAAAAGGACAAATCACATGTTTTTAATAAGGATCCTCTTTGTAGTTTCTAGTCCATCAGTTTATCAAATGTGACTTACACACAAACACACACACATATTAGTTCCTTCTTTTTACATAATCTAACATTTTCCTTATAATATATGAATTAGGATGAGGGTAATTTATAAATATATGTATAGGTGTGTATGTGTCAAACTATAATGTGCGTTTTTGGAATGTGATAATATATTGTTTGAAAGTAATTTTTAAAATTAATGGTCTTTTGTCAAGATGTTGAGGCCTAATTTAGGCATTGAAAATGTGGCTTGATGTTTCTTTTGGTTCTATAAATTATCCATTAAATTGTGATGTTTTTCATTTCAAGTGATTTAGAATTACTAGAATTTTACAGCTTATAAAATTGGAGTGTCGGTATGGTTCAATGAAAATGGGGATTAATATTTGTAGATCAGTGAGTTGAATTGGATTTGTGTTCTTGTGTTAGAATGTTTTGTGATTGAAATTTAGTTTGTCCATTACACCTCCCATATGATTTCTAGTTATGTGGATGAAAAATTGGAATATTGGATACCTAGGTGTGTGGGATAAGGAATAGTACTATAGGAGAGATAGAAGGGATTTATACTAGTATTCCTAGAAATATTATACTACACCACTAACTAAATGATGTTAAAAATCGTGGGAACTATTAAAAAATTGGATATAACCTCCCTAACATTTCGTAAATAATGGTAGTTATTTATATGGTTGATTTAAAAATGTATTAGGATCCTAGGGCCACCACTTACCATAATTTATAAGTATTTTCCATGGTTCTTTCTCTCATTTACCACTATATTCCATGGTAATGTATTTTTAAATTTTCTATATCTTTTATTCCCATAAAATTTTTAAATTATAAAATACAAGCATTTTCCCCAATATATTTTATCTCCTGATGAAATTATTTCTACATTTGTGATCTCCCACTAAGAAACTGTTTTTATCACCTCATTCCAATTATAATTGGGTTATTAGAAAATGCCTTGTTTATTGATTATTCTTAAATCAATAGGGAAAATGATTTATTTTTTCAAAATCACTTGCATATTACATGTTTTGATATGTAATTAGAACCCTTATTTTTATATTTTACTTCAAAATAGATTGATTTTTTTCTTAATAAATGTAAATCATATGGAGTTTGTTTCTTTTGTGATCCATACTAATTATTTTTTTGCACATTCCTATATCTCTATCATTTTTTAATACAATTTTCTCCTAATATATTCTCTACCATGGGTTTCATGGTTATTTTGTATTGGGAGTTGAATTATACAGTGATAAGAAATTATGTGTAATATTGATTAGAATTATTTAATTTTCCTTTATTGCAATGGCCTCTTAAGATTTTAAAACTTTCTCTATATATAGGGAAACTATATTTTGTTGTGGGATATGTAGATCCATTGAATGTGGTAATAATTACCTATAAAGCGTGGGTGTTCAGTGAGCATGGGTGTTTTTGGGGTAAAAGTTATTATAGATTTCAATATTTTTATATTAGGATTTTTATTATTTATTTTTATATGGAATGTAGGTCTCTTGTATGGATGATTCATACTAACAGATTATTTAATTTTAATCTAATTATTTCCTTAATTAATTACCTAGTAAAATAATTCTAATGTGTTTCAAACATTATGTATAGAAAATTATGTCAGCCCTTGGGGATTAGAAACACCCTTTGGGCCTTAGCACAGATTGATTAAAAAAACTAATAGAGTGATGGATCATGTCAGTTTGTGACACATTAATCCATTAATAAGGAATTGAAAATTATGTGGAACACCTATATCATAGTTTATTCTCTTATATTGTGTTTTATCTTAATATTATCTTGTATCAATAACACCCTGAGTCGTATCTCAATGGTACTAGTCCCGACCACCAATCCCGAAGGTCATATACCATATAGGGTACAAATCATGGGGCACATCTCTTCTATTATATCAATAATCACTTGATAACTTACCTAACATCACCCACTCCCGGGTCTCAGCTACACATATCTATATTTGGAATCACATGCCCACTAAATCACCAACTAGGGTGTTGATTCTCACATGAAAATCTAATATAGAACTACCCCATTAAGAATATGGAATATTAGATTGAATCTCTCTAGGCCATAACATATAGGAGTATCCCCTATAGGATTATAATATCTTATAGGTACATAAATTTATAAAAGTAGAATCATCTGACCACAACCCATGTCGTGTATCCCATAGTAAAATTGTGCAGTTACGTATAAATCTCATTGAAACTATATGGTAAAATACCACATAGGTTTTTTTTGAAATAGTAAATTACTAAAAAAAATTTATTTAAAAAACCAACATAATATTTACCCACAAGGGGTTCATTTATATGGAATATATTCCTAAATTGACATACTAAGGGATGTTATATTTTAGTTTCTTCAAGGGACTTCATAGTCTTCACCATCAATAACCACAACATAGATCCACAAGAATTATCAACTGGAGAAACATATATTATAGTCTAACTGAGTAAAATTTAACTTAAAAATAAATATTAAAATTCATTATATGTTTCTACAGACACATTAAACAACAAGACCCTATCATTGGGAATGTTAATCATATAATGTAACTTGTATTTAATGTGAATCCTATGTGGAAAATATGATTCATGGACACAACCATTTTGCAATAGGATAAGATACAAAACCTCACAAATAAAAAAAATCATATATATCAAAACTCTTGTGCATCACATGTGGTAAAATCACCAAATAATAAGATCAAAACTGAAAAATATAAATCATATGTCCATGGTTACCTAGACTTCTTAACAAAAATGGTTTTCAAAATGAATCAACCTAATATACAGCACATTATCTGATAGAATCTTATATAACATTTGTACCATCTTTCAAAATTGTAATAATAAATAAAAATGAGGAAATTTTTCATATATCCAACAAATAAAATATGTGATATAATATTGTAATATCCTATACTCAGCCTATTTATAATATGAAATGCCTCTATATTAGAGTCGCCACTAAACCTCAGGCATGCCTCCCCATACACCTTAGTCTACCGACTAATAATGGGATCTATGGAATTACCAGAGAGAGGCTGTATCCTCATATCTAAGTGTGAAATTAGAAGAAAATAAACGAAGAACCATCCATATCATAAAACATATTAAGATGAAATAATAAATATAATCAACAAAAATTCATCAGATGTGGAGGAATATTGTGATACTATCACACTAGTCACTCATCGAGTTGGATGCATGATTTAAATGAATAAAATAAATAAATAAAAATAAAAGTGGGTTTATAGAATCCCTAAGCCTCACCATGTCCAAATATTTGATCATGTATTAGATAATGAGCTGAAAATTCTTATCTCAGTACTCCTTCGAACCAAAAACAATAACCAAATTAGTCTTCTTGGGTACCTTGTTTTCATTGACACCAAGGTAGGGTGTGTGTACAACTCATTATACAACCACTAACATGGTATATTACATAAAAAATAAATAAAATTTATGTGTATGTGATATAATAAATTTATTAAATGAATTATCTATTGAAGTTTAAATAAATCAGTTACCACTTTAGGTAGTCATATTCTCACATGAAACCCTAATTGACCCAAAAAAGATTTATCTAGTGCCGATGTGTCTCTGAGAACATCAAAAATCCTTCCCAGCCAACATTAAGCCCATGTGTGACTACTAGGTGAATGTCCTTTTCAATCCAAATTAAACATGATTATAATCCAAGGAGCCTATCCAATGAATTTAATGTTCTATAACCTAGAACCAAATACATGGATCATGTCAAATGAATTCCAACTCAAATATACTCCAAACAAAATCCAAGGATAATGTCCAAAAAATTATATCTAAGATAACCTACGGGCGGAATTTTTGGATTGTTTCCCAAGTACAAAATAACATATAATCAGGCACAAAATACCATTCCATGAATCATGTACTAAGAAGTCCAAAACACACTTGAATGATATATGGGTGGATCATGTCCATTATTCATGATTCCAAGGATGATGTCCAATGAAATTTAAAATAATATCATTATGAATCCAATTTATTTTTCCACAGAATAAAAAAACGATGCTAATAATGAAGGTAATGTTCAAGGTGTATGTATTAGGAATTACATTTTTCTATGTACATATTGGTTTTCATATCTTCCCACCCACAACATATCAATAAAGAGTAAATGAATGTGCTCAGACTCTTTCCCGAACCTATCTCAAAACATGAGGTTGGCCTCCCAAGTGGATTATAATCCACAACCAATGATATAACATGCCAATATATTGGATTCTAATTCTATTATTATAACCCCAATAATCATTACCATTTTCTTATATAAACTCTCTATAAATTCAATAATATAAATAGGGAATACATTAGGGTCATCGTGGACCTATTTTAACATGTACATACCAACATGGTTCGTCGATATTAAACTATTTCCTTAGGTCGACCTCAACATTCAAAGGGAAGTGTCTCTCAGTAAAAAAATAATCTTTTAATTGCCTCACTATCCTACGGATTTTTTAACCATAAGAACCACTCTCTATAGATATCACAAGACCCATATTAATTTTCAACTTTTCATAGTTTGGTTTATAAAATCAACCAATCCATCAATATTGAAAACATATACCTGGTAATTTATTACATCTCTGTGAGGCATGGAACACACACCATTTTATCATCTCTAGTTTTGTAAAGTATTTTTTACATCTCAAGGTTATCTCATTTAAAATCACTAGGTAATCTTTTAAAACTCATCACTCACCTCTTCGTATAGGACTCCAAGGGATCTTGAGCTAGGGCCACTTCAATTAAAAATTGGATTTCTGTTACCCACATAATTCCCTAGTGTCAGAGGTAATACATGTACTATAAAGGCCCCATGAATCAATTGATGTTGGGATAAACCTAGATCTCTTGGGTACATTCTCACTCTTCAATCCTTATTCTATTTATAAGAATTTTATTTTTAATTCAACAATTCTTTCTATTTTTAAATGGGTTCACTCTCACTCATTTGTGATACCACACATATCACATGAAGAGTTGAAATAAATAATTAAAGAAACATATGGAATGTACAGTGGACCACCAACCGAAATTCAGAGCTACATCCCTTTTAATTATTTCCCTGGATCATCAAAGTCCAATTTCTATCATCCATCCACATCTGGCCCTAAATCACATCACAATAGCAATGTTAATTAATTATAAAAAAACAATAATTAATTAATTAATTTAAATTATTATTAAACAAAATTTATGAAATTTAAAAAATAATTAATTTAGAAATATTTTCCTCGACTCTTACTATATTCACTCTTTGTACTGAATCTAAATCTAATGGTAGATGGGAGGTCCACAACATACTCTTGAATCCAATCCAAGAAACATATTTTTCAATCTGATCCAACCCCCCCCCCCATAAAATTTCTCTGTTTTAAGACATAACATTATATAAATACAATAAATGATTAAATAAAAACGAAATTTAGTTTTAATGTAGGAAAACATGAAATTAGGACATCTAATCACTAGGCCACATGAAATCCCCATTGGAAAATACTTATTCCACTATTATTTGGTGGAATCAAATCCAAAACCCTAAATCAAAGAATCTAAATCTATTGAATACAGAGGAAATAATGAATATAGACAAAAAAGTATTAATATCCCAATAAAATATTAATAACCATACAAAAATTCCCAAAATTCAAAGGGAATAAAATGGGGAGAATTGGGGAAGCTCAGTTGGCCCATGCACATCTGATGAGATGGAAAATGGAAGAGGGTTTTAAAATTTCAGAGTAGTAAAAACTGATTTTATATAATTTAAGGAGTCTCATTGTTATGATTCATGATTTTAAAAACCATGAATTAATCATACATTCAACACTGTGTAGGAACCCAATTTTTCATGGTTCGGCAGCATAGTTTACTGAACTATGCAACAACCATGAATGTTTGAAAAGTCTCTGTCTGCAAATTTTTTCAAGTATTTAAATGTTGGGCTAACCGTGTTACAATACCAAATTCAAATAAACATTATATTCTTTCATATGAGTTCTACATGGATCCTCCTCCACTATGTGTTTCACATGTATGTTAGAAAAAATGTGTTTTCATGCATAAAAATAAACTTATAAAAAATCGAATATAATGCTAGTTATTGAAGAATTAAATAGATTATCATTGATAAAATTGATATTATGTTAAATTAAAATAAAATAAAAAATATAATATAACTTTAAATTTATATTTTTTAATGAAAATGAACGACAGTTTTGCAAAAATCATCATTTTCACTATTCACTCCAAAAATAATAGTTTTAGAAATTTTTTTAAATTCAATATTATATAATTATGAAATGTTGATTTATAAAAGGATATATATTTTATAAAAAATCTAAAATGGTTATGAATTAATTATAACACACATAAAAAAAATGTAATAAATTCCATTTTTTATGAAAGATATTTTTGAGTTATGAAATGTCTTTATTGTCATTAACTTCTTAATAAGACTGACTAAATGATAGTAAATTGATTTTATCAGATATATAATCAAATAATTTCAATAGAATCATTAATAAATAGTGATTGAATAAATATATTAATATAAAAATAAATTTCTCTCAAAAAAATAATTAAATGAAAATATATCTTTTACCTTAAAAATATTTTTTGTTCATTTCTAACAAATTGATAATCAATATATTATTGATAATTAATTTTATTATAAAAAATGCTAATATATATTTCATAATATGGTTATTTCAATTCATACCCACCAATGTAAGGACTCTCTTATAACTGTCATATTTAAATAATATTATTTTTATAGAATATCATTATGCATTAAAAATATGTATTGCATATTCCACAAGCCATAAAACTTTGTATTATTTAAATAACATAAATTCTAAAATATTGGGGTGTTACATTCTACACCCATAATGAAATTTCATCATCCAAACTATATCTCATAGTTTTTGAATAAAGGGTTTAGAATATTTTCTAAATCATTTCCATGCATTTATATAAAATATACATATCTAACAGAATTATTTATTAATACACATCGATAAAATTCCCTTTTGGAAGAAATTTTATGTTATATGTTAAATTTATGAAAAATATAATTTCTTAAATATTTATTACACCTTTAATTTACCCTTTTGAGACATGTAATTTTTTAAAGTTATTCTAATGACATGTCTTAAAAATTGAGTGATGGAACTCCATAGATTTACCTTTGTCTTTCTTGATTTGAGAAATTATTTTATAGTCATGACAGTGAATATGAGAAAATATTCTTACTTGATTTATTTTCATTCAATACGATTTATTTCATCTATTGTTTTTTTTATATATAAAATTTTCATCATTCTTCATATCATATAATAATTTTACAATTATTTATTCCAATATATCTAAAAGTAACCTTTAATGGATCATAATATCCAAAATAGGATAACAATTTATTCCTCCTACGTCAACAAAATAAAAAAAATCCTATATAGCATTAATGAGATAAGGTAACGTATAATCTGAATAAACCTTATTACATATATCAGAATAATATCATAAATAACACCCAAGGTTTAACTTAAATCTTTTTATAAATAGATAAACTTAAAAACTTAAAAATATTCTAGAAAAAACGAAAATATAAAATAAGAAATTTTTTTCATGTTATTGTAAGATAAACCTAACCTTTATCTTTAATTAAGATTAATAACTAATAATGTAACGTACTAAATATGTATATTCTATAATGCCACAACTCCAGTAACCTAGAGTCGGTGCATTATTACGTAACACTGGCATGATCACAAAAGATCAAGTCTTGAAAGACCGAATAGTTTAGTTGCCTTGGAAACACTACATACATTCATAAGTCTTACATTACACCATAGAGTAAAACAAAACTAATACAATATCTTGTCTTCATTTCCCCTCATACAATCCTTGCAAGTCATTCCTAGAATACATCTTCAAATCCTGGAAAAATTAAATCAATGAAAGGGGTGAGCTCAGATGCTCTATAAGGATAACAATATAGAAAAAACTTTAATAAATAAACATTAACATTTAAGGCAATGTACAACTAAAACAGAAGACTTTTAAACATGAACTTCATCATAATATGGAAAAATAAAATGAAATAATTCCATTTAGTTATTCACATGGATATTCTACTAGTCGAATAATCACATGCAATATCAATAAGCAGTTTCATAATTATAGAATGCATAATGCAAGACTATCATAACCATATAGCCAAGGCCTTGTGCCAAGAGTACAAATAGGATTTTGTCAAGGCCTTGTGCCAAGACACTAGTTTGTCTAATTAGACCTACTGATGCATCGAGGAGCTATAGCAGGCTCCACCCGTCATATACTAAGTCCAAGGCATTCATTATATGAAAATGTGTAAACATATCATAAACCATAACATAATTGTATTACATAAAACCTGGATAAAGAAAAAATAACATTTCCACATTTCAATCACAAGATATCAATACAACACATTGATATAATAAAACGTTTTTCAATACCAAAATAAAAGATAAGTAAAACATGGTATTTATTTTTCATTTAAAAAAAGTTATGTCTTATAGAGTAAGCCGAAACAAAAATAATGGTCACGGCGGCGGAGAAGTTGTTGTCACTACATACGTTAGAAAAAAACATTCCTTTTTGTCGTTTAGTAAAACAATTCATACAAAAATATTAATTTTTAATAAACATAAAGGTCAATTGGGTTTAAAAGAATGTTGTGTATTAAACAAAATATTCCTCAATGAAAGGAGATTGAGACGAAGTCCCTTACCTCATGTCTGACTAGACTCGATCATTTTTTAATCTCCTGAATAATAAACTATAGTTAATTTATATTTGTATAAGAAAATTTTTCAAGTTCATTATTCCTTTGACATCACTTATTACCATGTTTTAAACATTATGTAATCATTTAATTTAATAACGGCCGTTTTTTTGATCCTTGGTACTTGAGTCAAACATAAACTTCTTATAATTACAAGTTGTTTATGTGGTAGAATATCCATTATCTCCAGAATTATATTCATTATATAGATATCAAATATATCATATATATCCAGTCGATATATGCATTTTTAATACTACATAACATTTAGAAGTAAGAAATGAAATGCACCGTTCATGGAGACGGTAAGCCGTACGTACGCATGAACGCTACTATCATTTCTATTTCATATTTAATGCAATTAAATCATAATGATATAAAGATAAATTATAATTTCCGTATAATATAATATATAATATCATTAACTCCATCCTTTATATGTCCCACATATGTCATTAACGATTCAAATCCCTTTGAGGGGGTGGTAGTCCGCACTTCCTAAAATGAAATTATCACGTTTACCCAAAATGGAAACCATAAAGGTATGACATAAATGAAAAATACATAAGCATGAGTAAAACATAAACATAATATATATCATATATATAAATTGTGTCATCATAATGGCCACCATGAGAGGTTTTAAAAGAAGATCGAACAATCATCATTTCATGAGATAGTAATTCGCCACCAACAGAAATAGTATGTTATTTAACCATTAGACTAAGGTGTGTGTATGTGTAAATCAAATAATTCTCATAAAAATACTAGTATATTTAAGATAATGGTGTTGTTAAAAAATAAAGGAATAAAAATAGTTTAAGGGGTTGGAGAAGAAAAATAAAACACAAGAACATAAGAGAAGACATTACCTTAAAATCGGGTAACTCTTTTTGATTTGAGCCAAAGGATTCCTTGGGAAGACTTCTACCCAAATTGAGGCATCTAGGAGTAAGAGAAGTAAGTTTAGAGAGTATTTGGTCAGAGGTTGTCCGAGCATAATGGAATTGATGGTGTGAATAAGGTGGTATAGGTGGGGGCCTTTTATAAGAGGAGAGGAGGGGCTCTTTTAGAAAGATTGAAATGCTACTTTATAATGAAACGTTTTTCAGATTTTAAAGGTACAACAATGATAAATTTCGAGGATAAGGTGATAAGGCTTCTAAATACACCCATACAATAGGCTTTAGACAATTATAAGTCTTATATTTTACCATATCTTTTCTTTTTATTTAAATCGTTCATTAATGTGGTAATCTCTACATCATCATGGTGTCATAATTTAATTTATTTATATAACATCTAAAAATTGTAAAACAAATACCTTGATGTATGAAATTTATTTATCTTTCCAATAGATATTTATAGTCGAAAATATAACCTGTATTACCCCTTGTAAAAAATGTTTTTGTTAAACAATACAAGTTTGTGACATTTTTATTTTTACTTTAAATAAAAGGTATTAATGTCATTATGTTACACATGTAGCTCCATGGGGTCCCACAAGTTGACCCATGGATTTTCTGGGTCGGCCATGATTCATCCAATAAGATTAGGACATGTGTCAAGGTAATTTCATATTATTATAACATTATATTTACCTTAAATTACTCTACTTACCTCTAATCACGGTTAATAAAACTCAAAAGTTACTATTCAACAAAAATTATTATCATCCATTAAACCAAATTTTAATTCCTAATTACAACCATGTATGTTGTATTTTGGAAAATAAATTCACAGAAGTGGTAAAATTTCATTTAAATGAAAAATCAGTTTTTTAAGTACCACTTAGTGGTTTCACTATTCATCGAAAATTGATGTTTTTCAGAAAAATACCAAAAATTTACCCTAAGCTATATTTGATATTCCAAATTCAAAAATTATTTCTATTTTACCAAATTAAAAACATATAAGTTTCATTAATTAATTTTATAATTAATTCCCACTGTCAAATCAAATAGAGTGTTTTAAAAAACAATATCAATCAATATACTGACAATTGCTTATGTCCAATTTCAAAGTGAAATTAATTCTAATGACCACCATTGGATAAAATGGTAAAAATATATTCGAATTGTACTTTAAAACCACTAAATAATTTAATTTATCACCATATTTTTCTTTATTAAAAAAGTTGTTTATAATTAATGTTTAGTATTTTACACTATTCATAAAAAATTGGAAGTCCTTAGAAAAAAACGAAAAATTAAACTTAGGATAATTTTGATATTCCAAATCCAAAATTGAAGGCAAATTTAAATAATAAAATTTATAAAATTTCAAAAAGTGGATATTACAATTCATAACAGATACTTTGTTTGGTCGCGGTGTGTTAGAATCTCGAACTTGTGTACACTGTAAGCTATTGCATTATTGAAAGAGAAGTGTACCATGGAAGCATGGGGTGTTACATTCTTCCTTCCGTCAATAAATTTCAGCCTCACAGTTTGAAATTGTTCTTGAAAAATAAAAGGTTGAAAATAGAAAATACCTTTGTGGAAAACCCCTATCGAAAATAGGTTTAATAAAATTTAGTTTTAATAAGAGGGAAAGGGAAATGGGAAAGTCACCACCAAATTGTGGTTTCAAATATGAGAACATTGTTGGAAATTATAGGCATTTAATTAAAGGAAAAACGTAAATATTTATAGGGAGTGATTGAGTTCATCAATCATAAACAAGTGTAAAATTGAGGGCCTCAAATCCATCAATCTTTGATGATTTAAAATATCATCAATCAAACAAAACATAAGGTATTAGGATAACACATTTTTGTTTTAATATCCCTTACATAAAGTTTATGAATTAATTTCTTCATATAATAATATATATATATATATATTCTTGACAAGTAGAGTTTTAACCTTCAACTAATTTCTACCACAAACTCATCTATCACTCAAAAAGATAATAGAACTCAAAAATATTATATTTATCCTAATTGTACAAGGATCCAAATATTAACACATACCATTTTGATTAGGAATAATATTTTTTAATAACTAGGGACTTCCTGTGAGTTAGTGTTTAGTAATAAAGGCATGCCGTACAATGGTTGTGGGTTCGATTCATGCAGCTTTGTCCGAAGAGATGGGTTATCCCCCGACCTACAGGCTATCATTTTCCTAAGACTATAGTATTATAATAATCAAAAAATAATCTTTAGAAATGTTTTAACCTTAAACAATACTATTTAAATTTCTAATTAATCCATTCCAACCTTTATAGTTATCCAAAATACCTCTGTCCAGACTTTTCTAAGAGGTCTCTAAATTCCAAAATCAATTCTAACATTAGATTCCCCAAAAAAAGTAACGTTTCTCTTATTATCACATAATAAAAATATGATTACCTTTATCATATTAAAACCTTAATGAAAACAACAAGTACTCCAGTATAATCTTAATATATATCACATTATAATTATAACCATAATATTGTTCTTGAGTCCAAAAACAGAAATACAATAATTATTCAACTTCATCTGTAGTAACACCATAAGCTTGGCCTTGATCCCTTGGCCTTTATGAGGTAAGTTTCCCAAACAATTATGAAATTAATTTGCATAATGCCCTATTTCTCTACAATTGTTGCATGAATCATTGATAGCATCTTTCTTTCCCTTGCAATCACGAGCCTGGTGACCATTTTATCCACATTTATTATAAACTCCCATTCCTTTTAGGAAAGTATCAGGATGATTATTCCCACAATAATTGCATAATGGAAAATCCTTCTTTCTCTTTTCCCCTTTATCTGTATCTTGTTCCATCGTTCTCTTATTCTCTGGATTTACGTTAAATTCATAAGACTTAGATAATTCCTTTTTTATCTTAATAGCACATGATATAATGTCTTTGTATGATGTGAAGGATTGTGAGACCAATGCACGACAGAGAAAAGGTTTTAACCCATAAAAGAAACGATCAATCATACTTGTTGGGTTACGTATATAATCTGCTGCAGGCCTCTCTAACCTTGTAAAGTTGTCCACATACTTTACGACTTCCTCATCCTCCTTTTCTCTCAGACTCAGAAATTTCATTTCTATATATGATCGATGGTCACGAGGAAAATATTTTTATAAGAAAATATCTTTGAACTCCCTTCATTAGATATTTGATAATTAATCATATTCATTTGTGTTTTGAATCAATGACCACTATTGATCAGCATCTCCAGTGAGGCAGTAAACTTCCATGATAACCTTTTCCCTTTCATTACTCCCTAAGGCATGGAATATTTTCTGTATGGAATTTATCCATTGCACATCTACTAAGGGATTTGTACTCCCATTGAATATTAGTGGTTGTTGCCTCATGAAGCGATCTAACATTGATCCTCCATGCTACAGATCAGGGTACTCCATACGGGTATGGTTATTATTCATAACTTGAGTGATTTGTCCCAGTAGGATGATTAGATGATTAGGACCAGTTACATCACTATCTCCACTATACATATCTTGAGTAGGAGGGAAATCCCTACATCGAGTGCTTGCATTGATATGGTTTTTATTCCTTCCACTAGGCACCATTTCTAAACAATGGCAAAAACTAGATCTGTTTAAGAATCAAAATAAATAATTCCATACTTGTAAAACACTTATCAAAAATTGAATATTTAATGGATATAATCCATAATCATAAAAATGTTTTCTTTGAGGATGTATATACTAATAAACCCTTCATAATGTATTGTAATGAAAATGAAATTTATCTTACGCATATCCCCCAGGAGTTTCATAATGAGGAGTGAAACAAGGCCTATTGTCGTGGTCCAGTTCCCATTCGAATATAGCTCAAAGTGGTGTTTTCGGGTTTTAGCCCTAGGTACATCTGTGCCAGAGCTGCCTCTACCTTCTCATATCTAGACAAGGATGTATTTCTTGGAAAACTCAAAAAATCTATAAAATACCAAAATTTAGGAAGTTCTTTTATAATAATCCTCAAAGTTTATCTTAGGGCTATGTGCTCTAATAAGAGTTTATCTAAAACTACCTTCCATGAATAATACTAAATTGCCTCTGATACCAACTGTAACGCTCCGACCCCAGTTACCCAGAGTCGGTGCATTATTACATAACATTTTCATGATCACAAAAGATATAGTCTCGAAAGACTGATTAGTTTAGTAGCCTTGGAAACACAAGATATATTCATAAGTATTACATTACATCATTAAGTGAAACAAAACAACAACAACATCTTGTCTTCATATCCCCTCATACTATCTTTACAGGTCCTTCCTAAAATACTTCTTCACATCCTGTAAAAATTAAAACATTGAAAGGGGTGAGCTCATATGCTCAGTAAGGATAACAATATAGCGGAAGCATTCATAAAAAAACATAATCATTTAAGGCAATTTATAACTGAAAAAAATCCTTTTAAACTTCAACTTCAGCATAATATGGAAAACTAAAATTAAATAATTCCATTTACTTATTCTCATAGATATTCTACTAGTCGAATAATCACATGCAATATCAATAACCACTTTCATTATGATGGAATGCATAAGGACAGACTATCATAACCACATAGCCAAGGAGTTGTGCCAAGACTACAAATAATATTTTGTCAAGGCCTTGTGCCAACACACTATTTTGTCTCATGATACCTACCGATTCATCGAGGAGCTAGAGCAGGCTCCACCTGTCACATACTAATTCCAATGCATTCCTTATATGAAAAGGTTAAAACGTATCATAAACTATAACATAATCGTATCACATAAAACATGCATAATGGAAACATAACATTTCCACATTTCAATCACAAGATATAAATACAACACATTGATATAATAAAACCATTTTCAATACCAAAATAAATGAAAAGGAAAACATGGTATTTATTTTTCATTTAAAAAAGTTAGGGCTTGTAGAGTAATCCAAAACACAAATAATGGTCATAGTGGCGGAGAAGTCGTTGTCGCCGCATACGTAAGAAAAAAAATATCTTTTTTAGATTAGTAAAATTCTTCGTAAAAAAATATTCCCTTTGAATAAAAGTAAAAGTCAAAGGGGTTTATACACTGTATAAAATAATTTCGTGTATAAAACAAAATATGCCTTAATGAAATGAAATTGAGACGAAGTCCCTTACCACGTGTACGACTTGACTCGATCGTTCTTTAATCTCATGAATAATAAACTATAGTTAATTTATATTTGTATAAGAACCTTTTTCATGTTCATTATTTCTTTTACATCACTTATTACCATGTTGTGAACATTATGTAATAATTTAATTTAATAACGGTCGTTTTGTCGATCCTTTGTAGTTTAGTCAAAAATAAACTTCTTATAATTACAAGATGTTTATGCGGCAGAATATCCATTATCTCCATAATTATATTCATGATGTATATATCATATATATCTTATATATCCTATAGATATATGCATTTATAATATTACATAACATTTAGAGGTAAGAAAGGAAATACACCATTCATGGATACAGTAAGCCGTACGTACACATGAACGCTACTTTCATTTCTATTTCATATTTAAAGGAATGAAATAATAATTGTATAAAGGTATATTATAATTTCAGTATAATATCCTATATAATATTATTAACTGCATCCTTTATACATCCCATATATGGCAATAACAATTCAAATAATATTGAGGGGGCAGTAGTCCGCACTTCCTAAAACGAAATTATCGCATTGACCTATAATTGAAATCATAATGGTATGCCATAAATGAAAAATAAAGAAGCATAAGGAAAACATTAAAATTATATATATCATATATAGAAATAGTTTCATCATAATTTCCACCATGAGAGATGTTAAAAGAATATTGAACAATCCTCGTTTCGTGAGGCAGTAATTCGCCTACCATAGAAACAGTATGTTCATTAACCATTAGGAAAAAATGTGTGTAAGTTTAAATCAAATAATTATCATAACAACATCCTAGTATATTAAAGTTACTGGTATTGTTACAAAAGAATGTAATAAAAATAGTTTAAGGGGTCGGAGAAGCAAAATAAAATATAAGAACATAAGAGGGGACATTACCTTAAAATCGTGTAACTCTTTTTCATTTGAGCCAAAGGATTATTTGGGAAGACTTCTGCCCAAAGTGAGGCTTCTAGGAGTGAGAGAGAGAAGTTGAGAGAGTATATGGGCAGAGTTTGTCTGATCCAAATGGCTTTGAAGGTGTGAATAAGGTGGTATATGTGAGTGCCTTTTATAAGAGGAGAGGAGGGGCTCTTTTGGAAATATTGAAATGTTACTTTTTTATGGAATGATATTCGGATTTTAAAGGTACCACAATGATATATTGCGAGGATAAGTTGATAAGGGTTCGATATAAACCCATAAAATAGGTTTTAGACAAGTTTATGTCTAATAATATACCTTATCTTTTCATTTTATTTAAATCATTCATTAATGATGTAATCATTGCATCATCATGGTGTCATAAATAAATTTATTTATATAATTTCTAAAAATTATAAAAAAATACCATGATGTAGGAAATATTTTTAGCTTTCAAATAAATATTTATAGTCAAAATTATAACTTGAATAACCCCTTGTAATTTTTTTAGTAAAACAATACATGTTTGTAACATTTTTATTTTTATTTTAATTAAATGTTATTAATGTCAATATCTTACCAAAGTGGCTCCATGGGGTCCCACAAATTGACCCATGGATTTTATTGGTCGGCCATGAGATATACAATAAGATTAGGACATGTTTCAAGGTAATTTCAAATTATTATAACATTATTCTTACCTTAAATTACTCAAATTACCTCTATTTACGGTTAATAAAACTCAAAAATTACTATTAACCAAAAAAAATCCATCCCATTAAACCACATTTTACTTCCAAATTACAACCATGTATGTTGGATTTTTGAAATTAAATTCACAGAAGCGGTAAAATTTCATTTAAATAAAAAATTAGTTATTTAACGACCACGTAGGGGTTTCACTAATCATCAAAAATTGAAGTTTTTCAGAAAAATACAAAAACTTCACCCTAAGCTATATTTGATTTTCCAAATTCAAAAATTTTGTATATTTTACCAAATTGAAAACATATAATTTTTAATAATTAATTTTATAATTAATTCCCCCTGTCAAAACAAATAATTTGTTTTTAAGAAATAATATCAATCAAAAGACTGACAATTGTTTTTGTCCAATTTTAAAGTGAAATTAATTAAAATGACCACCATTGGATAAAATTGTAATAATATATTCTAATTATACATTAAAACCACTAAATAATAAAATTCATCACTATAATTTATTTTGATTAAAAAAGTGATTTTTATTTAAAGTGTTGTATTTTACCGTATTCATAAAAAATTGGATGTCCTAAAAAAACGAAAAATTCAACTTAGGATAATTTTGATTTTCCGAATTAAAAAATGAAGTCCAATTTGAATTATAAAATTTATAAATTTTCAAAAAGTGGGCATTACTATTCATAATGGCTACTTTGATTGGTTGTGGTGCGTTAGAATCTCTAACTTGCGTACAATGCAAGCTATTGTATTATTAAAAGAGAAATGTACCATGGAAGCTTGGGGTGTTACATATTCCATAATAATATAATCTCCCAAAAATTCTAATTTTCTCAATAAATAACAGGACTCACCATAAATTCATAAAATTATATATTCTTCCAAAAGTAAACTCAACCTTTATTACACAAATAAAATCTCATGTGCTCTAATAATATTCTATTTACTATATATAATGCTCCAAATATAGTGATATTTATCAAAATAACTTTAATAACTTAGTCATCAGATCAATTTTCATTCCAATGATTCTCTATAAATTAAAAAATATGTTTTCAAAATCTAATAACCCTTTATTAAAAATAACTATAACTATTTCATCAAAGGAGATCTTATTAACCCTCAAGTTTATCAATACCTTTATATTGATTTGCATAAAATATAGTATAATTCATCCTTAAATAACATTTACACAAAACCAAAAGTTCAATATATTGGTTAGAAAAAACATAATAATATATTAAATATCAATAAATTTTTAATAATGTATCATTATTCATATTAAACACCCATAACATAAAACATTAAAATTAAAACAATACCTTTAAACATAAGATCATACTTAAATTTATCAACCGATAAATAAAATACCACTACATAATAACTCCAAAAACTGTACATGTAAACACTTCAATCATTAAAATTTATTCATAAAACTTTAAGCATTCTTTACCATATTATTCCTTATTACTTCCTTCATATAATTAGAAGTATTTGTAATGTCATAATAATCATTAATCTCAAAATATAATTCATATATATTTATGTAATTAATATTTTTTTTATTTTAGAAAAATGGCCATGAAATAAAATTATTAGAATATACTTGTGGATCTACTTCATGTTATTTTCACCTAGGGATTCAATTTCAATAATTCCCATACTTTCCACATTTTGACCATTCAATTAATACCTTAATCATAACATTATTCCCATTTATTATGATAACATAACTCCTTGTTTTTAATAAAAAATTGAATTGAATATTATTATATTTTCCATATATAAAAAAATCATGTTCCAATTGGAAATTTCCCTCGGTTATTCATCAAATTAAATGACACATAGAACATTAAATAATTTTATTTTCATGGTGTTGATCATATAGAATTCTGTAAAAATCAATTTACAATTATTTTGATCACAAGGAGACTCCATTGGTTTTATTTTTTCTATTATGACTCAAGATTAAAAATATACATAACCAAAAAAGTTTTCAAAACATATCTAACCAAATTTGGTTTCTCTTTTGGAAAACCACTTTAGATCACATCACATCCATTATAAACTTGGGTCCTGGTGGTTTCATCCATTTACCAAAACCAAAATTATTTAGAGTTTATATATCAAATTAAATCACAATAAACTAGTTTATAATTAGGATAGAAACTAAGATATCCTTAACCACGACATCTTCTAATAAACACTTTTGATTTAGTAAAAAATTACAGTATTTTTTCAAAAAATACTAATTATTTCAATAGAAGACTTTTCAGTTCTTCTTAAATAATAGCTGAACCAATATAGTTATAAAATCAATTATTTTGATACCAACTATAAATCCGATATCTAAATAAACGCATTATTACATGGTACTTAATAAGTATTCCAACTTAATATATTTTGAGGAAATTTTTAGGTTTACAATGTTAGAAAATTTGGAGATCCATGACATAATAATGAAAAAAATATCCATATGGTATTCATTTTTTCTAACAAAATTATATTCAAAAGATTACAAATAAGTTTCATTCAAGGCAATTTGTCATCCTTTAAGATGAGACACCAAAGTTTAACATTTTACCTTTAATTATTTTCTACTCATCCATCTATCATTTCAAAAACATTTTAAAACATTTGATAAAAAAATCTAATCCAAAAATGAGATACAATAATATATAATCTTGTTTGTATAGAGAAAATTATGAAACCCATTAAAATTATCTCTGTATTACTAATTAATCATTGAGAATTTAAATAAATAGAGGAACATAAGAAAAGAAATATTTTCTCAAACAAATACATTAAATAAATTATAAAGTGTTGGAACACTATAATGGAATTAATAGAAACATGAAAACACAATAAAAACATTCAATGAAAAAAACTTTCAATTTAAAAACCTCATATACTCTCTTTCTTGAAAATTTTATACTTCCAACAAAACTCATAAATGCATTAAATACCCATGTTATAACCGTGTAAAATAATGTTTCAAACTGTGTAAAATCTTTCATAACTCTTCCATAATATCTAATAACCAGTTAATTCAATTGGAGTAACGTAGCAGGTTATCTCTATAATTTTTTGCCTTTAAAGATTATTCATTACACTATTCATTAGAGATATATATTGGGATCACTAATTATTATTTGATATATCGATATCTATCATCCTCAATTTAATTCTGAAGTACTAAATCAAGTAAAATTTATTTATAATCAATCACTTTTTCTAATAAAACCATTCAAAACTCTCCATTGATCATGCAGGAAAAAGAATATTCAATTTTGGCATAAAAATAAAAATAATTATCCCTTTATTTTTGGAAACACATTAATAACATTACAAAAATAATAGGAATTTAATTGAAATAGAAAAACCATTAAACTAATGTGGATGTTTTTTATTTATGAAAGTAAATAATTTTTTTCTTTCCATATATGCTAAAAAAACATTTTTCTTTACATTTGTTTAGAAATTCAAAATGACTAGTGTGGAAGATATTGAAGTGCTCCTTTTATATTTTTTAAAATAATGTAAATGGTGGTAAAAATAACATTTAAAATATTATAACATTAAATAAGAACATTATTTAAACATTAAAAAGACTGTAGATATGGAGGTAAAATCGTTTATAACATTTAAAACAACGTTTTAATGTAAAATTGCTTATGAATTTATTATATTTAAATTTCAATAAACAATGAATGATAAAAAATGAAAACAAATAAAGTAAAATAAAACTATAAAATATTGATAAAATATAAGTATATTAAATTATATTCACCAAAAAAAATAAAACAAATGGTAAATGGATTCAGTCTCACAGAAAAGAAAATTGAGATGAGAAATCTCTTACCTCGCATACCGACACACCATGTAAGTTCTCTAAATCATGAATAATAAAATTATATTACATTTATAAATTCTTCAAAATATTTTTCGTGTTTATTACATTACTATTATTTATTTTATTACATATATAAAAATGTTTTATTTACTTTCTAGGTCAGTTGAGTTTATGTGGGAGATTTCCTGGTCGTTCAACTTCTAATATCAAAAATATATTTGGTACATTGATCCTTGTCAAAGGTTTCATAGTTAAATATTATTAATAATCTTCAAAATAATATAATATTAATTTTTAAACATTAAATTTACATTTATAACTATCAATTTGACGTGTTTATGAAAAATAAATTACAACATTTTTTGGACACAATAGTTTGTTAATACTTGTGAATAATGATTCCATTTGTCTAATGGATATAAAATAAATAAGTTATATTATTTTTTTAACTGAATAACAATTGTGTTATACATGTTTTATTTGTTCATTATTTTCATCCTTATTATCATCGATGTGAGGTGGTAACATAAAATGGATCATAGTACTTTATAGAGCTTGTAGTCCACACGTGCTAACAAGCGACACTATCATTTTATAACTGGTGGAAGGAAAAGAATATAAGTAATATATTATTTTAACATAAGAGTAATTATTTCATAATTATCATATATATTTATTAGATACATCATAATAACAAATCATATAATGTTGTGATGAATATATAATTACCTCATTATGTGGATATTGAGGTTTGAACAAACACATAATTGATGTTTTCATTTTTCATTAGATTAAAAATAATATGAAACTAGGATGTAACACAATAATAATAAAATTATAATATAATATATATATAATGTTTTATTATTTAATTATAATATTTAGTGATTTATAAATGAAAAAAACATTATTCAATTGTTTAGAGATATACACCTTCTTTGGAAAACCTCATTTTTCTTACACCTTAAGTTATCTATGTTTGTATTTTGGAGATAAAAACACCTATAGTAATTAAGGAGTGATTTTATATAGGTATTTGGGAAGGTTTTTTTAAATATAAATGGCTCTATTGTTATGGATATGTTGGAAGAGGATGTTCTATTTTTAAGTGAGGGGAGTGGCTCTCTAGTAATTAATAAAAGTTTTCAAATAATATAAAGTTACACAAATGGACTAGTGTAACTTAACTGATTCAATTTTGAATATAATATGATATTAATATAAATATTTTAATCTAATATGAATCAATATGATATTTTTTAACATTATCAAACCATTTTAACCCTAATTAACTCATTTTACCCATTTTCCTTGGTGACAACATTTTTACCATTGTTACTATTCATAATGACCTAATAAGAAATTTACCGCTTTAAAAAATTTATAAATCCTGAATTAAATGATGAAATATAATTTACAATTTTCAATATATAAAAGTGGAAAAATATACTTTTTACATATGTTCCTAAAGAGTAACAAAAAAAGGTTTTTTTGAAATAATTTTCATTAGAATAAAAATGAACTTATACCAAAATCAAATATAATATTGATTAATGTGGAATTTATTATATATTTACTAATAAATTTTATATTAATTTATTTTAAAATAAAATAAAAAATATATTGGTAATTTTATATTACTTAATTTTAATAAAAAATGATATTTTCTCAAAATTCTGTATTTTTTACTATTAACTTAAACATCAGTATTTTTCAAAAAACCCAAAAAATAAGATTCAAATAACAATTAAATGATAATATGCACAATTATTTCCAGTTTTTCAAATATAATTTCTAATTATTTTAAAAAAATGAATCACAATATCTCCATACAGAATGTAATAAAAACCTTTTTTAGGAAAATCTATTTTTAGTGTATAAAACAACTGTATTATAATTTCTTGCATAATTACCATAAATAAATAAGGGATAAATAATTATATTGGATAAATTATGTAATAATATAATTTTTATAATTCATTAATAATTAATAATTAAATATATTAATATTATATTAAATTTCACATATAAAAATAAATTTATGAAAATTATATATTACCTTAAATTTATTTTATCTTGATTTCTAACCAATTGATACTAAATTTATGATATAATAATAATTTTATTATGGAAAATATTATTTCTGTATTTCATAATATGGATATTCCTATTCATACCCTCTAAAATGACATATAGGTTTTAATAGTGTGATCAAAAATATTATGGTGTTATACTAGTAACCTTGAAATGTTTACGAACAAGTTCATTGTATGCTCTTAAATGTGATCAAATTATTTTCCAGAAAAATAGTGCAATAGATGTATTATTTATCAGGTGATATGTTGTGTGAACTTGTTAAAAGATTCGTGAATGTATTTATTTGAGGCTGCCTAATTCATATTTTCGAAAGGATGTAATTTACTGATTTTTATTACAATTTGTTAAATATGTATTAGGTTGTATCAGATGAGGTTGTGTAAATGCTAAAAATACATATGTGGAGTTGTGTAACAACGGTGAGTTATGTGTGAAATGATATGAAAGTGGAGACATGTTTTTGGTCATGGAATGATCTATTAAGGGTTAATGGTGGGTGTCGAAGTTTCACTAATGGTTTTACATCACTATAAATAGGTTGATACCCCTACTACTTTCAATTTCCCATGACCTAGAAAATATCATTCTTTTATTTTTCATGTATGAATTATGATGATGTACTTATGTTCAGTGAGTTTTGAATGTTTAGTCAGTTGGTTGATATTTATAAATCTTTTTGAATGATTACTGTTTTGTGAAAGGTTCAAAGATGTGTGAAATTTTTTTAAGGTTATCATGAATGTGATAGTTTCATGACCAAAATAATTTGCAGATAAATTATGTGGTAAATTTTTATTTATAATTTATATGAAAGATAAGTTTCATGAAACTACAATTTATGTATAATATATGGTTTTTTAAATCCAAAGAAACTTATACTAAAAGAATAGTGAGTACAATTTAGTAGAGAGAGTAGTGGGCTTTCAAAGTGTTAATGGTTCTAAACTGCGTGTATAGTGATCCTATTTTAAACATTGTAATAGTATTTTGCTTTACTGAAATCTAGTACATTATTACAGCACATCATTTTTCTCCTTAGACTATCCGAGTTAGGTTGGACTTTGGAAAACAATTTGTTTCATGCCTTCTTTAATTTAAATTTATATATTTCTATTGGAATGAAAGAAAATAGTTTTTTTAAGAACGAATGTAGACTCAGAGGGGGTGTGTTTAATTTGAACATAAACTAATTCACCAATCCTCTCTCAATGAATTGAAACTATACAATCTATAAATTGGTATCAAATCTAATTGATTAAATCATTGAATATCTCTTCATGGAATCCATGGTGGTATAAAATCCAAAATTGATTTAGATCATTAAGTGAAATAATTATCGAAAATGGATAAATTTGATAAAACACTACATTAATTCATTAGGAATAGATGTTCATAAAAATCCTTTTTATGGGATATCTTTGAGTATCGATATAGGGGAATCATCAGATTTATACTAAAGAGAATTATATTTTTATACCAAAGGTGTAAATTCTTTAGGGGTAGTTTATCCAATAAAATATATACGATAGTGATGTGGGGTAACTCCTCACATGCAATCAAGTAAAATTGAAAAGACAACTAAGAAGGGTATCCATATGTTTTAGAAGAAAAATTCCATGTTCTTTGGATAATTAATAGGACCTAAGGATATACACAAATAAATATTTCGGTAAATTGTTTTATCAGGTAAAGGCTATCATGTAGGACATTCATGGTCCTAGAGAAACCATTGATGACAAAAAGATCCCAAGAATATCATTATAATATTTCCACCATGGTAAGATTTTAAATTATATATAATCAAGAAAAATTATCAATAAGAGATTAAATTAGATAGTTATTATTGCACAATTGTCACAAAGGAGATAATAAATGATGATAATGATTTTGAGAAAAGGGGGACGTTGAATGAAGTAAAATTCAATGCCATGAAGAATCTCAACAAGTAGGATGGCCAAAAAATGAAGAATAAGGTGAAGTTATCTCATTCATTTCTTAAAATCTATTAAGTGTAAAATAGATTTTAAATGGAATCTTACAGTCAAATGATTCCAATGTGTAATGTTTGGGTAATATGAAATAATGTGTCACATAAAATTTTAAATTCATTATGAGGATGATGAAATTCCCATGATGAAGTCCTTATGTAATGTGAAAGGTAATAGAAGCACTAAGAATAGATTCCTCTAAAATAAGAAACTTTTCACAATAATACAATTGATCAAAAGAAAGTGTGGTAGAATAAATTGAATATATTGAAACCGTAGTGGAAATTCCATGATGGTTGTTGTGGGAAACTCCCAAACAACGCAATATAGAGATGATGATGAAAGACAAGTGGGAGTAAGAGTTTTTCAATAGATTAAAATAATAAATTTTCATGAATATTTATATGTTTGGGGAGATAAACTGAAGCATATTCGAGTGTTTCTAGTGGATTATTTGAAACAAAAGAAGATTGGGTCAAACGTATCTAAGATATCAAGGAGAAAGTTGTCGAACCCTAATAAAAAGTAAAATACTAGTGTAGACTCATGACTCCCAATATGACATTGACAAAAAACAACATAGAGGAGACAAAAGAAAATAAATATAGAGCATCAAAGACTATAAAAACATGAACAATAATATCAGTATAAAAAAGTCATATATTAGTGATATGGCTAGTATGGATATTGATTGTAAACAAGAAAAATATTAATGGTTGATAGTAGACCACATGAACCCATTATAATGTTCAATTTTTGTTTTATTGTGACTCAAAATTAAAAAATTTTGATTAACTGAGGGAAAATGAATGATGCATCAATTGAACACACGAATACACCTCTTTTTTCATATTGTTATAGAATGAAATGAAATACTAAATATTTTAGTTCTATATCCAAGAATTACTAAAGAGAATACGTGAAATAGATGTAGTATAAAATAACACAATATTACCAGTATTATATGGATTCTGAATTTTTCTTATGTTGAGGATTTATGTAAATATCAAGGAAATACTCATCAACTATACATAATAATGTGTTGACAAATAAAAAAAAATTATACATAGTAGGTTAAGGAATCAAAAAGTGATATGAATATGAAGAAAAGGTTTGTATCTTTGAAAGATGATGTTATCCCTTCACTCTGAAGAATATTAAATAATTCAATTGACACTATGTGTGAAAATAAATACATTGTTAAAAATTAAAAGAGTTTATCACGCACTAGTTATATAGATTAATATGAAATCATCGGATTGTGTTAGTAAATATATAATTGATAGAGGAATCACTTCCCATATAATGGTAAATAATGATATTGTGAGATATAGACAAAATGATAAGGAAGGTCTTTCCAAATTTTTAAATGATTACAAAATATAGACTATTAGTTAGGATAAATGTAAATAAGGGGAAAAGATATGATATGTGCATATGTCTTGGTTATCGTTGGTCTCACCCACACCATACTAATTATGGTGCGATGGTTTTTATGGTAAGAAATTGAATTGGGATCTCTTACTTATTTATGGATAATAAGATATGTTCTTCCTATCAATGTAAGGAAAAATAAACTATTATATCGATGTATTATCCATTTGATCTGAACAACCATAAAAGATTTTGTGAAAATTGATAGTTATAGATATCTCCCTATTCTATAATATGATCATTCACATACAATGTAATACCCATTAGAATATGAATATTACTCAAAAATGTAAAAATAAAAAGATAAAATGCAAATAATGGTTATTTTTCTAGTTCATATTGATGAGTTTGGACCTAAATAACAATAATAAAATTATGGGAAGAGATAGTGTATTATTTTCATCTCAAATTATAGTATAATTCTATGGATTATGTTCATAACTCAAAAGATCACAATATTAAACTCCATAACACAGTATCAGAGGGAGGGGGAAAATATTTTTGGTGAGAAAATTCTAAATTAATAATGAGAAATGATTTACCACCAACAAGGTGAATGATTATCTCAAGAAGCATGTGAAAAGAAACCATGTTTCATTAGGGATAACTTCTGATCAATATGGATTATTTGATAGGTGAAACAAAATCATACTCAATATTTCTAGAATAGTTCTTTTTGAAGAGGTCCTACCTTTGAATTTTTTGAATGATGTAGTCTTAACATTAATATACAATCCTAATAAACCAACATAGTGTCCCATAGAGGAGAAAGATACATATTATATGTGGTATTGAATGGATTTAAAACAAAAATAATTTCAAATATTCCAAATTAATTATTTCAATATCAATAGGTAAAAACATAGAGGGTTTTTATCCGAGGGAGATGCCTGGATTTTTTCATAGCTTCATTTGAAAAATAAAATAATATAAATACATTAATAAGTGTCTAGGAAATGTTTTTGAAAGAAATTATGTGATTATAGTATATAATGAGTAGAATATTCAAAAACACAATTAATTCTTCCCTAAATAATGTGATGAAGATGTAAGTAGTTCATGGGAGTGAAAGTGGAACAAATTAATTTAGAAGACGAAAAAATGATGATAAAGATAAATCTAAACCTGTATCTTCAAATAATTTAAGTTTTTAGAAGAAAATAATATGAATAATATCATTAGTGACTATATAGTTCTGATTTAAAATATGAGGATGGATTCTATGAAGAATCAATCTCCCTTATCATAGAATGAGACATTTTTTTGATATAGCTACAAACATTGAAATTATGGTTCAAGCGACGAATAATGATCCTGATGAAATTGAGAATAAAAAAATTTGTGAGATTGGTTACGGTATAACATATATAAATCTTATAAATAAAAAATTGTTATTATATTAAAATATGAATAGATATGTCAAAATAATTTAAAACAATTCATATGTACTATGAAATGGGTAATCATATATTAAGGGAAAAAATGTTAACAAGAAATATTCTACCCTAGAAAGGATAAAGATTGTTCTAATGAGACACCCCTAACTAACATTCATATTTCTGGTGTAAAAAAACTTTTACATGTTATCTTTGATAATAAGTCAGATGATCCAGGCCAAACAGGCAAAAATTACACATTAGAATTATATCTCAAAATAATTCCACAACTCGAAAAAACTTTTATTTAGGGTCTTAGATGACCAAATATATAATAAATTTATTTTATAGTACTTTTGAATAACTATAAATAATATAAATCCACTTGAATCTGTTATATACTTCCCATTAGATATAATAATCATCATAACCTATGAAAATTAACCATAAGAATAGGGTTTGATCAAAAAATCAGTAAACAAATAATCAACAAGGAATTAAGATCTAGATCATAATAATATGAGAAAACATGAAAAATGGAGAAAATTATAATTATGTAAAACAAGGAACAAAAATATTTGTTCATAAATCATGAGATACAGACATATACTCTCAAAATTAATAAACATATACCATGGTAAAAGTGTGTGGAATCATGACACATTATACAACAGTCATGGATCATAGTAATAGGTACAATATTATCAAATAAAATTGTGGCATAAACATAATAATTTAAATCATATATAAAGGTTTATCACCAAGTAATTCATCATATGCTGACCTATTTTAATAGCCTATGTATCTTTTTGGGCTTTGGATATTCTTATGATGTACTCTTAATCTTGGGATAAAACAATATGTGTACCTATAATGTCCTAGAAATCTATCAATGAAAATTACCTTCTTATGTTCATATAATATAAATCCCATAAAATCACTTATATAACACATCACAAACATCATAAATGAAAAATGAATGAAATAAGGAGTATTTCTAGATGTTAAGGAACCTATACTGATAAAACAATAACGTGCCCTTAGGATGAGTAATATGACCCTTAAGAATACTAATCCAGCCTAATGAATAGTATGTTAACCCATAGATGTATAAAAAAGTTATCCCTCTTATAAATGATTATATGATATAATTATATCATATTATAATTAAGTGAATATTTTAATAATTAATATTTTAGTGTTAGTATTTTTAAAAGTCATAAATATTTAAAGATGATTTTATAATTAATAAATTTTCATTTAAATAAAATTAATTTTCATAAAATGTATTAATAAACAAATATTTTTTTTCTTATGATATTAATATAATTAATGAGGCCTTAGTTAATTTTTCAGCGTGATATAAAATCAATTATAAATTTAAAAACTATAAATTTTACATAAATGATGATTTCAATTAAAAATTAAATGTCTCATATTTAAAAATTTATTTTTATAAAATGGTGTTCATTTTTTAGTTTCACGCATTGGTAAATTATTACGGTGAGTTTTTCATATTTTTATAAATGTTTTGAATTTATGGTGAATAGTAAAATACGTTAACTTCATATAAATTCTAAATACATGAATTAATGATTCATAGATGATATATTGATAATGTAAGAACCCATGATTCAAAATCACATTATCTTACATCTATATTTCGTCACAACAATCAAATTTATTTCTTTTCTTGAGTGAAATAAATAATAATGAATACAATAATGGGAAAACACCACTCTCCTGAACTGAAAATATCAACCCTCACCAGCACTTCTACTCACACTTATAAGCATTGAATCTTGTCCAATTTATCCCAAATACTTTTCCCAAGACTCTCCTATATGTGTAGGAACTCTTGGTCTTAACAAGAGGCCAAAACCAATCCCCATAAGGAGGTTCTCAAGGACGAGTATTCAAGAGGTAAAATCTTTTTCAATTTCCTTATAATTTCTTTTCATCTTCTTATATTCTATTATTCTCTCCTAACACACTCTATCCAAATAAGCTTTATAACTCAATTATAACATATATATAGAAATTATATCTGGTTAATTGAATATCCTTCCTCAAAATCATTACTCTCTCTCTCTTATTTTAAAAACGAAAATATCATCTGTGAGGTGCAGATTTACAACCTTCGTGGATGAATGATTTTAATTAATAAATTTCTACATCATGTATGGTAATGAATCCATTTGAAGTGTCAGTAAAGAATATTATATATGTACTAAGAAATATTTAATGTTATAAAACCCAAATATATACATAATACTAATTTATACAACAAAACTAGTTTGCAGTGATCGAAAAATCGCCAAAATAAGTTAAATGATTATCAAAAACGTTTTATCTAATGAATCATAAACATACCATATAACCAATTTAATTATATAACCATTGAATATTTTATATATTAATTAATATTATATAAATTCAATTATGTATAATTATTCACATTCCACATGAACTTCCTCACTCACATAAAAGTATAACGATCGTGAAAACCAAGGAAACGAATGGTACTGAGAAATAATATGATATCATATATCTCATTTAAAAGAAAATAATTGAACATAATAAAAATAAAATAAATAAAATAAATGTAAATATTTTTATTTATTAATTAAATATTTGATTTAATTTTACTGTCCAAGAAATTATGTTCTAGTGTTGAACACAATTGAACATTAGGTATGGGTTTTCTCCCAGAACCTTCATTTTCATTCGGATAGTGATTACCTCATATATAAACCAATGTGAATCATCATTATATTTAAATAATTATTCTAAATTGTTTTTATACATTCCATCCACGTTTTTATAGATCATTTCTTCTTTATAGTATGATAATCACATTTTTTATAAAGGTTCCCTTCTCAATCCTTCCCAATATGAATACCTAGTTAAAGGGAACATCACTTTTTATTACCAATTTTCATGTACCATATATAATATATTTTAAGAAACCATTAATTTTTAAAAAATATTATTTTTTCACCTTAAAGTTATATTTTTATTTTCTAGATATATATAAAATGATTTCCAAAATGACTCTTCTTTTCAAAGTAAAAAACTATTTTTTCTCTCTATAATTCCCCAATGATTTCACAAGATTACTTTTATATATATCAAGATAATTTTTTGTTTTTAAATTTAATTGGGATTAATATTTTATGATATCATCAAAAATATTTGATTGAATTGTTTATGATTAGTTTTAATTATTACGTGGTATGTTCATACAATTCACCATATTACTCTGAATGGTTAGGGATTATGTTTACTAATTGGGGAAAGTTATTTAGATTTCATATGTTATTTATAATATGAATGTATATGTTTATTATTATTCTACCCTTTCATATGAGGAATGCATTGGAATTTGAAATTTCCGGGTTAGGGCCTTCTATAGGCCCTCGGTAAATTGGGAGGTCTCATGAGTGAAATTAGTTTGGGTATGGGATAAGATCTTACCTGATTTTGTTTTTTTTTTCTTCACTGAAGCCTTGAATGTTTGTTTATGTTATCCGAAATTATAGATGACCTTGTTCTGAGATTCATATTTGATATTCCATGTAATTATTTTACTAGAATAAAATCCATGTGTAAGTATCATTTTCATGTGATTATTAAAATAGAATTATTTAATTATTTTTCATTCCCTCCATTTTTTTCTCAATGATTTTTTTAATAACAAGTGCTTTTAGTTAGTCACCTTACCTTATGGATTATTTTTCACTTCCACTGAATTCATACCATTACTGAGCATCAGAGGTCACCCTTTTCTAGTGATTATTTTTTATGAGTATGATGAGATGAATATTATGAATGACATGAAAATATAATCAAGAAGAATAAGAGTTTTTACAAAGGACTCTTTAAAATGTATTTAATTTTATGGTTTAATGGTGAACATTGGTATGAATCGTTTTTCAATGATATTAAACTATTACATCTTTTTGGATGCATCTTCCAGGTTTATATTCCAATGTAATAATTTTAGGCACCAACTCTATGATACTTAGTTTGGGGTCCTTATAGTTGGTATAAGAGAAAGTTTAGTAGAAACATTCTAAATTTTATTTAGAAAACATAGATTACTGAACATATCCATTAGATAGACGTTGAGGATAAAAATAGAAAAAAAAATCCTATAATTTTGGTAAGGTATATATTATGATGATATTCCCAAAAATACGTTAATTTCTGGATATTATAAGTGGATGTGGTTCCAGAATAGATGTACTCAAGGGTGAAATCTATGACATGGATTCCTGGACCTGAATTAGGGTAACCTGGTAAATAAAATTGGGCCTTATTGTGCACCTAGTTTAACACTCATGGGGGATATGATTAGGATAATTCACATTTTCATTAAAAATCATTATGAATGATTTAAAAATAAAATATGTCCAAACAGAGACCATGTTTTTTATTATTATATTAACTATGCAAAAAATGTATAATTTTTATAAGTTTTTTACTATTTTGAGACTATAAATTACAACTCATAGACTAATATAGTGTATTCTGTTGTTTATAAATGGTTCCTAGTTAAAGGAATAGAACCCATGTTAGAGTATGTATCCCATTTATATATTTCTTTCCTATGAAAGATAATGATGTCTATGTTGGAGCTATGATTGGTTGTGAGAGACTTATAACTATACTGGGATAACTAACTCTATTATGAAAAATATACATACCCATAGAGAGTATCCTTATTCACAATGTGGATTAGATATGACATAACTCTTTATGTATCAACAACCTCAATCCTTCTATGGGGATACAAACCCATTTGTATATAAGAAGTGGAAAAGTTCCATAATGAATATATTTCACTATTTGGGAATTAATGAATGGGATATGGTTTTAATTGAAATTAATCATCTATCAGTAGATAAAAATCAATGGTTTTCACTATTCAAAACACAATGGAGGAGGGAAAACCCTAAATATAGAATTGAGGGATTTTAAGAAAATCTTCCTAAATAAATATTTTCCTCAAGTACAACGAGAGGTTATGGAAAGGGAATTATTGAATCTTTGGTAAAAGTAGGATGATAATTTTTACAAGTATGAATCCAACGATAAAAAGTTAGTAAGATAGGTCAGGGACTACATATATAATCTGAGTAAAACTTTTGATGGGGTTGTAGATTGTTTAGATTCATTACTCTAAAGGGAACTGGTCTCCCAAAACATCTCATCATATAAATAAATATTCTCATGTGCTATCAAGATGGAGAATTAATTATCTACGAATAATGACATTAAAGGGAAGGAAGAGAAGAAGAGGTATTCTGAACAAACTTTAAAATGAATTGGTGAAGAAGAAAATAGATGACATTCCACCTTTTAGAAATTTTGTGATGAAATTCCCTCGTACATTCATAAAGGGAATAGGAGTATTTAATAAGTGTGGAGAAAAGGCCACAAAACAATGATTGTAAGGGAAAAAATAATGTACCAATGTTTAATACTATAATTGTAAATGGATGGGACATTATATAAATGAATTTTTTATAGTTCAGGGAATCGTTCCCCAAATAAGGGCAAGAGAGCATGTATGAGATTATTTAGTCAGAGTTGATGTGGTTTAAGTTCCTAATGATATGGTGGCAGGTATGTTAATCATTTCCTCAAATGTAGACAATGATTTCTTTGATTCTAGATCATTGTATTATTTTATATCTTCTGAAATTGAAAAGAAAACTATATATTCACAGTTTTATTTAATAAAGGATTTGTCAATTATATTGCCTAAGGTATGTATCGTTGCAATTAAGTGTGTCAATAAGTCCCTATTATAACATATAAACATGCTTTAGTTCTTAACTATATATTCTTACCTATGATTGAAATTGATATAATTCATGGTGTGAATTGGATTTAAAATTATGATGTTAAAATATATTTCAAGAAGAAGGGAGTTACAATTTTTGAGAATGATGTAGAGTCTCTTATCTTTAGAGTAGAAACCTCTCTGCCAGATTATTATCTTGATCCACCCCAGTAGCTATACAGGATATAATTTTAGGGAAGTAAAATCACACAATATCTCTTGATGAGGAAATAAATCTCCATACTGAGGATTTTCCTATTGTGAAATAATACAATGATGTATTTTACGAGGATTTACCTAGACATCCTTAGGAGTAAGTAATTCCGTTTTCTATTGATTTAATTTATGTAACAAGACCTTTATCAAATATTACAAATAGAGTGGCCATAATGGAATTAATGGTATTGAAGAAACATCTATAAAAGATTATTAGTCAGGGTTTAATTCGTCCTATTTTTCTCCATGAGGATACCCTATTCATTTTTTAAGGGTAAATATTGATCTATGAGACTATTCATTGACTACAGGGAGATCAATGCTTATATGATACAGAACAAATATCTTATACGTCACATTGATGATTTATTTGATCAACTTCATAGGGTAAAATATTTTTTTAATGATTTATATTTGATCTGGATATCATTAATTTAATTTTATGAAAATTGATATCCCAAACACAACATTTTTAACTGGGTACAAAAATTACGAGATTATAGTAATGCATTTTTTGACTAACTAATGCACCCTATGTTTTCATGGATCAAATTAATAGTGTTTTTAAGGAATATCCTGATGTTTGTTTTGGTGGTTTTGGATGATATGCTATATAACCCAAAAGATGTGAAAATCATGATAATTACATGAGAATTGTTCTAAATACTCTTAGAAGAACCAATTTTTATGGTGAATTTTGGATTCACAAAGTTTCTTTTCTTGTCCATATAGACTCTAAGGATGGAATCATAATTTATCCTATGAAGAAAAATGATGTTTAGGTATGACCTACACTAATGAACATAATTTAGGTATGTAGTTTCATTAGTTTAGCTAGAAACTATCAACGTGTAGATAATAATTTTTCTCGGTAATCTAATTCATTAACGAAGATTACATGAAATGGGATTAAGTTTATATAAACACAATAATGTGAAGAATGTAATGAAGAATTGAAGAGGTTATTAATGAATAATATAATCTTTACCCTACCATTAGGAAAGGGTGTATTTTATATTTATATTGATACATCAAATATAGGATAATGTTGTGTCCTTTTATTGAATGACAGAGTCATTTCCTATGAATCAAGATATTTAAAAACATAGGAATAGAACAATCAAACTCATCAAGTTGAGTTAATAGCTGTAATCGTTACTCTAAAAATTGTTAGAAACATTCTCTTCTGCTAATTATTTGAGATTATTATGGATCAAAAGATTTTGAAATATATCTTATCATAGAAAGAACTCAATATGAGGAAAATGATATGGCTAAACCTACTCAAGTATTATGATTGATCCATACACTACCACAAAGGGAAGGAAACTAAGGTGGAAAATGTATTATGCATGAAGCGTCATGGTGTTCTGAACAAAATGATGATTTAGAAGGATCATTTTTATATATAACTTCTAAATATAGATATGGGAATTATCAGAGAAGTTGAAACATAATTTCATTTTCTATTTTTTCCCAACCATCTTAATTTGAAATTATTAAAAGTTCTCAAACTGGTGATAATAATCTTTAAAAGAAAATTAATGTTGGGAATAATGGAATGTTTATAGAAATTGTGTGTGAGGATGGAATTATAAAATTTTGGATGATGCTATGTGTTCTCCATATACCTAATCTAAAAAGGGAGTTATTGGATGATTCCAATTGTTAGAATTTCTCTATACACTTTAGTAACACTATGATTTATAGATATTTTATGTAAGATTAATACTATGATAACATGAAGTAGAAAATTGATGTTTATGTGTCATGATTTTTTATCTATAAATATCTGAAGGCTAAAGGACTATATCCTAGAGGAATGATGAAAACTCTACCAATTCCTACATGAAATTAGGATGACATAACCATGTATGTTATCACTGGATTAACAGAAAATGAATTAATGAATGATGCAATATGGGTAATTGTTGATCGATTTACCAAATTTACGCATTCCCCCACTATAAGTGAGGATTTTCTACTATATTACCCTTAAAGTCTCTATATTAATAAATTATTATGATTTCCTAAAGAAAATTTCTGAATGGTTTTTCATTGTAACACATTACTTACAACAAAATTATGTAAAAGTCTTTATAATCCTTTGGATATTGATCTTTATTTGAGTTTTACCTATCACCCTCAAACTAAAAGGCTATCAAGAAAGACAATCCAAATATTATATGACATGTTGTGGTCCAGATATATTTATTTAATTGGTATGTGGGATCATTATTTACCAATGGTAGTGTTTTCCTACAAGAATAATTTCCATTCAAATATTAAAATGGCACCATATGATGCATTGCACATAAATAGAGTCGTACACCAACATGTTGGGATGAAGTTGGTGAAAAGAATCATGTAGGTCGAGTACTTGTGAGGATATAATAGGGAATTTAATCTATGTTAAAACCCATATCAATGAATCTCAAATAGGGAAAATGAGCAATGTTGTTATTCGAAGGAAATATTTAGACTTTCAAGTGGGATATCATGTTTTCATGAATGTAAATCTATAGAAGGGTGTTATAATATTATGGAAGAAAGGGAAACTGATTACCATATATCTAGGTTCTTTTTAAATTATAGAGTGAATTGTAGTTGTGGTTTATCTTTTGAAAATTACTCCTAACATTATAACGTACAGAATGTGTTTCACATCTATTTTTTATGGAAGTATATTCTAGACCATACAAATATACTCACTTGTAATGAAATAGAGTTGGAATTTGATTTATCTTACTGTGAAGAGCCTACACAAAATCTAGAAACTATAGGATAGGTGTGGGGGAACCGGATGACTCAAGTGGTAAAGGAGATCTGGAAGAATTAGAAAATTGAAGTGGTTATGCGGGATCCCTAGTGGATTATGATGAAGAACTACCAAATTATGTTTGTGGGGTGACAATATTGAAATTTCAGGGATGATTTTTTTTAAGAGGGGAAATGTAAGGAACCAGAACTCTACCAATGATATTTCCTTTCTAATATTTATATATTATAAGTAACATAGAATCTCTGATAGAATACCATATAGTCATTATAAATGATCACTTAATGAAATAATTGGTATTTCTAGAAGTTAAGAAACCAATATTGATGAAATAGTAACATGGTTTTAGGAATAGTAATATAACCATTATGAATAGTAAATTAGCCCAAAATTTTGTAAATTGGCCAATGGATGTATAAATGAAATTTATTCCTCTTAGAAATGAAGGTAGGATATACTTATATTATAGTATAAGTAAATGAATATTTTAAGAATTAATATTTCTGTATTGGTAATTTTGTAAGTCCTAAATATAAATTTACAATTTTATTATTAATAAAATTATTTAAAAGAAAACTTATATTCATAAAGTGTATTTATAAGTTAATGTTTTGTTTTCTTCTGATTTTAGTATTATTTAATGATACATTAATTAATTTCACATGGTGATACAAAACCAGTTATAATTTTAAAACGTATAGTTTTTTAGTGAATTATTGTATTAATTAAAAAATTAAATATATCATATTGATAAATTTATTTTCATAAAATGGATTTCATTTTTGAATTATACGAGTTGAAAATTTGTTAGGGTGATTTTTTTGGGGTTTTCAAAAATACTTTATTTTTTGTTGAATTTTAAAATACGATAGTTTAGTATAAATACTAAATACATGAATTATGGGCTCAGATATGATATATGGACGATTTAAGAACACTTTATTAGAAATAAAATTTAGATATTACAATATTTAGTGGCAGGAATCATCAATATTTCTTGTCTTGAAAAAAATGATAAAATTATGAATAAAATATTGGGAAATCACCCCTCTCATCCACTATATATTCCACCACTTCTCCTCACAACACTATGATTTGAATAATGTGAAATTTCAACCCAATACTATCCACCAGCCTATCCCCCATGCCCAAGCGATCTTATTCTTAACAAAATACTTAAACCAATCCTCTTATATAGGTTCTCAGGGGGGGTAGTATTCCAGAGGTAAAATCCTCTTCCTTTTAATTTCTTTTCATGTTTGATTATTTTGTTATTATCTCATGACATCCACTATAAAAATGATCATGATAAATTGAGAATCACACATATTTAGGAATTATATCTTGTGTTCTGAATATCCTTCCTCAATATCCTTTGTCTCTCTCATTTATTTCAAAAATGAAATCGTTGTTTGTGAGGTACCGATTTACACCCTTCATGGACATCCGTTTTTAATTCATCAATTTACCCTTCAAGGCTGGTAATGAAAGAATTTTTATGATTTAAAGATAATATAATAAATTTCTTAAAACCTATATAATGTTTTATAACATGTATATATAAATAATATTAATGGATACGAAAACGCTAGTTTGTAATGATTGAAACATCACCCAAATAATCTAAATGATTATCTCTAGTGTTTTCTCTAATTAATCAGCATCGTACCATATAAAAATGAATTATATATCCATTTAAGATTATGTATGTTAATTAATATCATATAAATTTAATTCTAGAAAATTATAACCATTCCACATGTCCAAACCAAGGAAACTAATGCTCCCAAGAAATATAATTGTATCTTATAACTCGTTAAAAGTGCCACAAATGAAATTAATTAAATGATAAGAAATAAAAATCACCTAAATAAGGTCATGAATTAATTAATAAAATGATTAATTTGATTATTTAAAATGTTAAGATAATGTTCGGAACACATTTCGATATAATGTATAGTTATTCTAACTAAACATTCATTTTCATTCAAGGTACGATTTATTCCTCTGTTGTCTACTTTTATTATTCACATTTATTATATAAATATTAAAACATAAGAGTATACATTCCAAACTCATGTATTCATATAATTTATTCTTTCGATAATGATAAAAACATGTTTTATAAAGGTTCCCTTATCAATCCTTTTTGGTTTTCAAGCCCAGTTAAGGGGAACGTCTTGATTTCATACTCGTCTTCAAGTAGAACCTATATCATGTTTTAAGAAACCAATAATTTTTATAAAATTGATAATTTTTTATGAAATAGAAATTAGATCATTTTTGGTATTATGACGTCATTTTTCTAAAATAGCCCTTTTTTGAAAACCCAAAATAGTATCTCTCTTAAATATTGTTCGATGATTTTATTAGATTATTTTCATCTATTTAAACACCCTTGTAGAATATTATGTTTAATAGGGATTAATATATTATGATATAATCTACCATTCATTATTTAATGTTTTATGATTAGGTTTACTATTAATGTTATACCTTTATACAATTCACTACATTACATCGATTGGATAGTGATTCTATTTACTGATTATGGAAAGCTATTTACATTTCATATGATAGTTTCAATATGAATGTATATGATGATTATATTTCACATATTTAATTTCAGAAATGATCTTTTCTTAGTAACTGTTGGTTTTATCCCTTTATATCCCCACGGTGCATCTATAGTTCTCATGAGAAGAACAAGTTTGCGTATGGGATAACGTCTCACGTAATTATGTATGGTGTTTGGGCGGAATACTTTGAGGAATGGTTATGATGTCTTACAATTATAATTCCATCATTATGAGATTAGTATTGGATATTCCATGTATTTATTCTACTCTTAGAATATCCATTGGTAAGAATCATGTTCATTTGATTATTTATATGTCATTATTTATTTAATTTTTTTATTATGATATTTTGCTCTAGTTTCTTTAATAGAAATATTTTTTAATTATTCACCATTCATTATAGATTATTTTGAGCTTAAACTAAATTATTACAATTAATAATCATCAGATAACACATCTTTATTAGGTTTATTTTTCCCCAAGACGACAAGACAAATTTTATCAATGATGTATAAAGATAATATAGAAGATTAATGGTGTTTCAAAAGGAGACTCTATGATGTATTTATTTCAATATGTAATGTAGAACTTATGTTTTTATATTGTTTTGAAAATATACTAAACTATTCAGTCCATCAGGAGGTGTATTACTTGATTATATGCCACTGTAATAAAGTAAGGCACCAAATCCATGCTAATAGGGTCAATTTCCTTGAAGTACCCCTTTTGTTTTGGATATATACTCACATATACCGTTTATCCTGGGATAAATCCTATTATGTACCATTTTTCTTGGGATAAATGTAACACCCCAGGTAAATAAAGAATATGAAATTTTTATATTTATCCCTATTTGTGAATAAAATATTAATATTACTTTAAAGGGAACACTATGCTCGATGGCGTACCCAATACGCAACAACGAGTTCCTTTTAAATCTTATGTTGCACTCTAATAATAAAATATTATTATTTTAAATGGTAGTTAACGCCTAGCCATTGTAATTGCAGGAATGAATGGAACAAACTACAAAATGATTATATAAGTTTTTACTTTAATCCAATAAATGTTAGAGGTGTAAAATGCAAATGAACCCAATTTTAAGCGTAAACACTCTAATATTCTTTAAACGGTCGATTAACTGTCTTTTGATGACGAACCTCTTTTAAATCCACTTTTTGAAAATTTTATGTGTTATATTTGACATAATAAAATTCCACTTTAGAATCGGGACATCAAAATTTTCTTTGTGTAAATTTTTGGTATTTTTCCGATAAAGTTCATTTTTTTAATGAATAGTAAAAAATGTCGTATTTTAATTCAAAAACTATTTTTAATCTAATTTATTTATATGATTATATGATCTTTATAATTGGTTTTACAGTGAAATTATAATATGTTTTTACCATTTAATCCAATAGTGGTCATTGTAATTAATTTCACTTCGAAATCGGACTTAAACTAGTGTCAATCTTTTGATACTTTTTGCTTCATAAAAACACGCTATTTGTTTTGACAGCGGGAATTAGTTATGAAATTAATTAATGAAACTTATATTTTTTGAATTTTGTAAAATAGACATCATTTTTGAATTCTTAATATCAAATATAGCTTTGGGAGAATTTTTGGTATTTTTCTAAAAAACATCAATTTTTGATGAATAGTGAAACCACTAAGTGGTAGTTTAAAAATTGATTTTTCGTTTTAATGAAACTTTACCACTTCTGTGATTTGAATTTCAAAAATCCGACATACATGGTTGTCATTAGGATGTAAAATGTGGTTCAATGAGATAAAAATAATTTTTTGGGGAATAGTAACCTTTAAGTTTTTAATCGCGATTAGAGGTAATTAGTGTTGTTTAAGGTAAAAATAATGTTTTAATAATATTAAATGAACATGACACATGTCCTAACCTTATTGGATGTTCCATGGCCGACCAAGACAATCCATGGGTCAACTTGGGGACCCCATTTAGTTACTTTGGTAGGAAAATGACATTAATATCTTTTTATTTGATGTTAAAATAAAAATGTCACAAACATGAGTTGTTTTACTAAAACAATTTTTACATGGGGTTATAAATGTCATATTTTTTACTAAAAATATCCATTGGAAAGATAAAAATATTTCCTACATCATAGTATTTTTTTTAAAATTTTTAGACATTAAATGAGCCAAATTATTTATGACACCACGATGATGCAGCGATTACCTCATTATTTAATGATTTAAATAAAATGGAAAGATAATGTAACATCTAAGACCTAAACATGTTCAAAACCTATTGGATGGGTGTATTTCGAACCCTTATCACCTTATCCTCAAAACACATCAATTTGGGACCCTTAAAATTCGAAACGCATTCTAAAATAAAGTAACATTTCCTTACTTTCCAAGAGTGCCCCTCCTCTCCTCTTATAAAATGCCCCCACCTCTACCTCCTTACCCACACCTCTCAAGCCTTTGCCTCTGCCAAACCCTGCCCATTTTGTCTCTCCACATCTCTCTCTTACTCCTGGAAGCCTCACATTGGGTAGAAGTCTTCCCAAGGAAGCCTTTGATCTCAAATCAAAAAGAGTTACCCGATTTAAAGGTAGTGTCTTCTCTTGTGTTCTTGTGTTTTATTTTGCTTCTCCAACCCCCTAAACTCTTTTTATTCTTTTCTTTTGTAACAAATACAGTATCTTCAATATAATATGATGTTTTTATAAGAATAATTCTAGCTACACTTACAAACACCTACATCTAATGGTTAAATAAGATACTGTTTCTATGGATGGTGAATTTCTGCCTCCCGAAACGATGATTGTTCAACACTCAAATAACACCTTCAACGGTGGACATTAAGATGTCACTAGATTTATATATGATATATAATATGTTTATGTTTTACTTAAGCTTCTTTATTTTTCTTTTTTGTCATAACATTATGGTTTCCATTGTGGGTAAAACACGATAATTTCATTTTAGGAAGTGCGGACTACCGCCCCCTCAAAGTGATTTGATTCATTAGTGCCATATGTGGGATATATAAAGGATGGATTTAAAGTTATTATATATGATTTATGTTACATATAAATTATGAATATAATTCTGGAATTAAAATATACATACCTATCTTTTTTTTAATTCCATTAATATGACATAGAAATGAAAGTAGCATTCATGCGTACGTACGGCATACAGTCTCCATGAACGGTTCATTTCATTTCTTACCTCTAAATGATTATGTAATATTATAAATACTTGTATATTCTAGATATATATGATATATATGATATCGAAATCATGAATATCATTCTGGATAGAATGAACCTTTGACCACACAAACGACATGTAATTGTAAAAATTCCACTTTCGACTTAAGAACTAAATATCGGCAAAACAAACATTATTAACTTAAATGATTACTTAATGTTTATAACATGGCAATAAGTGATATAAAAGGAATAATAAACTATAAAAAGGTTCTTAAGAAAGTATAAATTAACTCAAGTTTATTATTCAGGACGTTAAAGAACGATCGAGTCAAGTCAGACCCGAGGTAAGGGATCTAACCTCTCTCTTTCTTTTTATGTACTCTCTTTTATGTAATTTCTTTTAAGCCCATATTTCTTATGTTTGGGGATGTTATTTTATATTACTAATACTTTAATTTTTATTTTAATATTATGGGAGACCCTATTTGATCTCATAAATCCATTTTGTGAAGTTTTAAGTGGCGTCGTTAGGCTGCCGAGTTTTCGTAAGGGATTTTTCATCTCTCTTTTATTCCCGTGACATTTCTGCTACGTTTGCCACTATTTCCTTAGCGTGGTGTATGTACTACACATTATTATACACTTTTTGTAGTATAATTTCATTTATGAGTATTTACATCTTCATTTTATGACCTTTCTTCCATGGGGTGTACTTTTTGAATGTTACCCAACTCGTTAAGGGGACCTTTCACCTCTCTTTTTTTTAAGACTTCTTTTGTTATGTCTTTTAATTCACGTACTATTATGTTGGAATATGTTCTTATATATCCTTATTTATGTAAATTTTATTTCCAACTGATGATATCCCCTTTATCTCTCTCATCAACCCTTTTTGTAAAATTTTTGTGACGCCCTTAGGCTGTCGAATTTTACCATGGGAACTACTTATCCCAATTTTGATTTTTTTGGGTTCAACATGTAGTTATTGAATATGTCATACTTTGAATATGTGTTAATGACCTTTGATTGTTTTACACATAATATCCACTTATATTGGGTGTATTTATATTTTTCACACATAATTATGAGATTGATTTATCCTTAATTTAAGGATACCTTCTTTATAATGGATTTCATCTCATTTTACATTTCTTTTGAGACATCATTGTTGTTATTCACCAATTCACTCTTATATGGTGTTTATACTGTCCTTTGACATATTATATCATGAATCCCATTACTCTCATGATATTATAAGGTTCATATTAAATGTTATTCCGCAATTTTTTGTATTCAAGAGTCTCTTATTTTGTTAAAAACTCTTTAACAAAAATATCGTTTTAAATGTTTTAAAGATTGATTATTCTAAATCATTATCATTAATGTCCATGTTTTCAAAATAGTTTTCAGTATTTATTTATATGGACATTAATGTTTTAAAATTATAATTCTAATAAAATCTTCAAAGTGGTATGGGACACTTTGATTCAAAAATCTCTTTTAAATGATTTTGGAAAATGGATTGATTAATTCAATATCTTCGAATTACTTATTTTGATTAAAAATGAAATATTGTTATTGAAATGGTTATATTTTCAATATTTTATGTGTAATGATAGTACTTGGACATTTTACGGCTGGTTACGTGATAATCCACATGACGGGTGGTGCCGTGAAAACCAGGACGGGTGGTTACGTTATAACCTCCAATGGATTGGGTATGGAAGTCGCCCATATGGCTATTCCATTAAGTATGTGTGGAAGTCGACCGTATGGTTATTCCATTTATGTATGTTTATGTCCCAAGTTACCTTTATTTGTTATGTTTTCTTTATATGGGTTTTATGGTAACCTTTTTCTTAAAAAAGGGGTAAGTAATGATATTTTATTCAGTGAGGAGTTTTTACTACTTCCTAAAGGTGAAAGATATTACTTTGATAAAGTATACATGGTTTAATTGTTTCTTTGAAAAACTAACAGTTTTCATTCTTTGTGTATCCCTTGCTTAGCTTTAGATGCTCACCCCAATTTTTTTTGGAATGTTTTTCACAGGACATAATGTGGAATAGGGTCAAGGATGAGATCAAAGGAAAGTCATGTTATCTAATACATAGAACTAGACATGTTTATTTTTAAGAGTTTTTTTTTGTTTTATGGAAACTTAGTAGAAGTGTATACTATGTAATCTTTTGAGATGTAATAGTTATGACCTAATTCTCTAAAACTCTAAACCTGAAAATATTTTCAATGAGAATTATTCATTTAATTCAATATTAAGTAAGGTTTAAGGCCGGGGCCTTATAGTTGGCATCAGAGGTTGGTTTAGACAACTTTAGGGATTAGGAGTTTTTGTTAGACACATGGTTAGTCCCTATAACTATAATTTCTGTTAAATCCTTGTTTTATAACTTCTCTCAGGTCAAGTAAAGTCAGTTACGAATGGAAGGAGGAGGATCTCAAACGACATTCCTATCTCTTCCTGATGACATGCTTGCAATAATTATTGTAATGTCGTGTTCGGATGATTGTGAAACTTTTTAAAGCATACAACTCACTTGCAAGCAGTTGTTTGAGATATCAAACACCTCCACTATACGTCGTTATCATCGTGGATCATGGGTGTCATTTAGAAAAATACTATTTTCACAATATTCTCATATTTTCAAGAAAGGTAAATATTATCAAGGTATTTTCAAATATTTTAACTTATCACAAGAATTTCAAGTATATTATGATTTTAAAAATGGTGCTGAAGAAGGAGACCCTTGAAAAAAACTATTTATATTTGCTTTTAAAATATAGTCTCACAACACATACTTATGGTCTTTTAAAAGGACCAATAATAGAAAGTTTCAACTCAATTTTGGTCCGACGATTTTATAGAAATCATGTTTTATCAGATGTTTTGGAATTATATGTCATACATTATTATTTTCCAAAACTATTTTTCTATGAACACCCATATGACCCATGTTGTACGATGTGTATTTGGATGGAGGAAGAAAATTATTTTGAAGGATCTCTAAATCATTGTTGTAATGCATGAGACTTCCACCTACATGAACAAGATGACGATGAAACCGAGTGGATGCCATGATCAAGGTATGCTGTTATTCATTTTGGGAATCATTTTATTTTATCTTATGGCGGTGAAATAAGACTTCAAGAATTAAGATGTTGAGATCATAACGAATTTGGATGAAAATGAGAGGTATAAGGAAACTATTGATGGTAAAACATGTTAGGGTTATTTTTGGAGTTTTATAAAAAGGACAACACACAGACCGTGTGACAACCCATCATGTCGGACAAAGCAGTGGGAATCGAACCCACAACCAAAGTGCGACTAGTATTTATCGACTACCACTTGACTACATTAAGTCCCCGGTTAGTATGACTTATTCTTTTTAGTTAGGTGATTTTATGAATTAAGAGTAAATTTATTTTGGGATATCTATGGAAATTTATTAACCTATCATGGGGAATATGTGATTAAGTTAATTACTTTTGAATACGAGACTTTAAGAGCAACTGATGTTGTTTGGAGAGAAATGTTACAATTTAACTTGGAAGACTATGTGACTAAATCCTTCAAATATTTCGTTTTCAATCTTAGTTTGGTTTACTTTGAAGAATTTTATTGACAGATTGTTTATCAAATGGTCCTCGTTGAACTTTGGGTTTTGTTGGAAAAATTTTGGAGATTAAGAATAGATTTTCTTTTTATAAAGGGTTATCCTTTTCTGGATTATATGATCTTGTACCAACCTTTTTGGTTTTGGTTTTGGTTAAAGTCTAAAGACATGGGAAGTATATAGTTTTCTTTTGTGGATTAGGTGATTCTCTAGAAGTTGATTATAGTACTCTTAATGTGAACAAGTCTTCCTAAATACTCATCTTTTGGAGAAAATATGATTTTGTGTAAGAAATATAATAAAAGATGAAAGTCAACATGATATGTAATTATTTTTACATATAAATAAATTCCTCAAAAAAAAGTAACTTAAAACAAAAATGTTGTCTATTAATTTTTCCTACTGGGGAATCGAATACCATTTAACCCATCACAAGTTTGTGATTTTCTTGTTGTTAACTTTCTCCTAAACATGTTTTCTATCACACTCCATCAGAACATGACCCTATGTTTTCTCCTCCATGTCCAAGTTTTCCTACATGGAATCCTTGTATGGGTTAACTCGGGTGACCTCTATACTTCACTTTCTTTATTTTAAAGTGATTGTTTTACCGACTCTTGTTCCGATGTGGGACTTTCAATGATGTTTCTGAGCCCAATTTTAAAATTGTGAGGAAGCAATTCCCAAAAGGGGGGAAGGATGTAACACCCCAGGTAAATAAAGAATATGACATTTTTATATTTATCCCTATTTGTGAATAAAATATTAATATTACTTTAAAGGGAACGCTATACTCGATGGCGTACCCAATACGCGACAATGAGTTCCTTTGAAATCTTACGTTGCAATCTAATAATAAAATAATATTATTTTAAATTGTAGTTAACACCTAGCCATTGTAATTGCAGGAAAGAACGGAACTAACTAAAAAATGATTATATATGTTTTTAATTTCATCCAATAAATGTTAGAGGTGTAAAATGCAAATGAATCCAATTTTAAGCGTAAACATTCTAATATTCTTTAAAAGGTCGATTAACTATATTCTGATGATGAACCTCTTTTAAATCCACTTTATGACAATTTTATGTGTTATATTTGACAAAATAAAATTCTACTTTAGAATCGGGAGATCAAAATTTACATTGTGTAAATTTTTGGTATTTTTCCGATAAAGTTCATTTTTTTAATGAATAGTGAAAAATGTTGTATTTTAATTCAAAACCACTTTTTAATCAAATTTATTTATATGATTAGATTATATTTTTAATTGCTTTTAAAGTGAAATTAGAATATATTTTTACCATTTAATCCAATAGTGATCGTTGGAATTAATTTCACATTGAAATCAGACTTAAACTAGTGTCAATCTTTTGATACTTTTTGTTTCATAAAAACACACTATTTGTTTTGACAGCGGGAATTAATTATTAAATTAAATAATGCAAATTATATGTTTTGAATTTTGTAAAACTGAAATAATTTTTGAATTCGGAATATCCAATATAGCTTAGGGTGAATGTTTTGTATTTTTCTGAAAAAACTTCAATTTTTTATGAATAGTGAAAGCACTAAGTGGTAGTTTAAAAACTGATTTTTCATTTAAATGAAACTTTACCACTTCTGTGATTTGAATTTCAAAAATCCAACATACATGGTTTTCATTATTATGTAAAATTTTGTTCAATGGGATTAAAATAATTTTTTGGTGAATAGTAACTTTTATGTTTTTAATCACGATTTGAGGTAATTAGTGTAGTTTAAGGTAAAAATAATGTTTTAATAATATAAAATGAACTTGAAACATGTCCTAACCTTATTGGATGTGTCATGTCCGACCAAGACAATCCATGGGTCAACTTGGGGACCCCATGAAGCCACTTTGGTAGGAAAATGACATTAATATCTTTTTATTTAATGTTAAAATAAAAATATTACAAACATGAGTTGTTTTAATAAATCAATTTTTACATGGGGATATACATGTCATATTTTTTACTATAAATATTAATTGAAAAGGTAAAAATATTTCCTACATCATAGTATTTTTGTTATAGTTTTTAGAAATTAAATAAGTCCAATTATTTATGACACCATGATGATGCAGTGATTACCTCATTATTTAACGATTTAAATAAAATGGAAAGATAATGTCAAATATAAGACCTAAACATGTCCAAAACCTATTGGATGGGTGTGTTTATAACCATTATCACCTTATCCTCAAAAAATCAATTTGGAACCATTAAAATCTAAAATCATTCTAAAATAAAGTAATATTTCCTTACTTCCCAAGTTTTCCCCTCCTCTCTTATAAAAGGCCCCCGCCTCTACCTCCTTACCCACACCTCTCAAGCCTTTGGCTCGGACAAAACCTGACTATTTGGTCTCTCCATATCCCTCTCTTACTCCTAGAAGCCTCAAATTGGGCATAAGTCTTCCCAAGGAAGCCTTTGAGTTCAAATAAAAAAGAGTTACCCGATTTAAAGGTAGTGTATTCTCTTGTCTTCTTTTGTTTTATTTTGCTTCTCCAACCCACTAAACTCTTTTTATTCATTTCTTTTGTAAAAACTACAGTATATTCAATATACTAGTTTGTTTTTATAATAATAATTCGAGTTACACTTACACACACCTACATCCAATGGTTAAAGAACATACTGTTTCTGTGGATGGTGAATTTCTGCCTCACGAAACGATGATTGTTCAACACTCATATAACACCTTAAACGGTGGACATTATGATGTAACTATATTTATATATGATATATAATATGGTTATGATTTAATTAAGCTTCTTTATTTTTCTTTTATGGCATACCTTTATGGTTTCCATTGTGGGTAAAACACGATAATTTCATTTTTGGAAGTGCGGACTACCGCCCCCTCAAAGTGATTTGATTCGTTAGTGCCATATGTTGGATGTATAAAGGATGGATTTAAAGTTATTATATATGAATTATGTTACATATAAATGATGAATATAATTTTGGAATTAAAATATTCATACCTCTCATTTTCTTTTAATTCCATTAATATGACATAGAAATGAAAGTAGCATTCATGCGTACGTATGGCTTACCGTCTCCATGAACAGTCAATTTCATTTCTTACCTCTAAATGATTATGTAATATTATAAGTACTTGTATATTATGGATATATATGATAAATATGATATCCAAATCATGAATATCATTATGGATAGATGAACCTTTGACCACACGAAAAACATGTAATTGTAAGAAGTCCACTTTCGACTTAAGAACAAAATATCGACAAAACAAACATTATTAATGTAAATGATTACATAATGTTTATAACATGGAAATAAGTGATATAAAGGATTAATTAACTTGTAAAAGGTTCTTAAGAAAGTATAAATTAATTCAAGTTTATTATTCATGACGTTAAAGAATGATCGAGTCAAGTCGGACCCGAGGTAAGGGATCCAACCTCTCTCTTTCTTTTTATGTACTCTCTTTTATGTCATTTCTTTTAAGCCCATATTTCTTATGTTTGGGGATGTTATTTTATATTCCTCATACTTTAATTTTTATTTTCATATTATGGGAGACCCTATTTGATCTCATAAATCCATTTTTGGATGTTTTAAGGGGCTTCGTTAGGTTGCCGAGTTTTCGTCAGGGATTTTTCATCTCTCTTTTATTCCCGTGACATTTATGCTACGTTTTCCACTATTTCCTTTTCATGGTGTATTTACTGCACATTATTATAAAATTTTTGTAGTATAATTTCATTTATGGGTATTTACATCTTTATTGTATGACCCTTCTTCCATGGGGTGTACTTTTCGAAAATTACCCAACTCGGTAAGGGGACCTTTCACCCTTCTTTTTTTTAAAAGACTTCTTTTGTTATGTCATTTAATTCACATACTATTATGTTGGGATATGTTTTTGTATGTCCTTATTTATGTAAATTATATGTCCATGTAATGATATCCCCTTTATCTCTCTCATCAAACCTTTTTGTAAAATTTTATGTGATGTCGTTAGGCTATCGAATTTTACCAAGGGAACTTCTTAACCCAATTTCGATTTCTTTGGGTTCAACATGTAGTTATTTAATATGTCATCCTTTGAATATTTTTGAATGAACTTTGATTGTTTTACACTTAATATCCACTTATATTGAGTGTATTTATATTTTTCATACATAATTATGAGATTGATTTATCCTTAATTCAAGAATACCTTCTTTATAATGGATTTCATCACATTTTACATTTCTTTTGAGACTTCATTGTTGTTATGCACCAATTCACTCTTATATGGTGTGTATACTGTCCTTTGACATATTATATGATGAATACCTTTATTCTCATGATATTATAATGTTCGGATTAAATTTTATTCCGCAATTATTTTTATTCAAGAGTCTCTCATTTTGTTAAAAACTCTTTAACAAAAATATCGTTTTAAATGTTTTAAAGATTTATTATTCTAAATCATTATCTATAATGTCCATTTTTTCAAAATGGTTTTTTTTATTTATTTATATGGACATTAATGTATTAAAATTATAATTCCAATAAAATCTTCAAAGTGGTATGGGACACTTTGATTCAAAAATCTCTTTTAAATGATTTTTGAAAATGGATTGATTAATTCAATATCATGGAATTACTTATTTTGATTAAAAATGAAATTTTTTTATTTAAATGGTTATATTTTCAATATTTTATGTGTAGTGATGGTACTTGGACATTTTATGGGTGGTTACGTGATAACCCATATGACGGGTGGTTCCGTGAATACTAGGACGAGTGGTTACGTTATAACCCCCAATGCATTGGGTATGGAAGTCGGCCATATGGATATTCCATTAAGTATGTGTGGAAGTCAACCGTATGGTTATTCCATTTAAGTATGTTTATGTCCCAAGTTACCTTTATATGTTATGTGTTCTTTATATGGGTTTTATGGTATCCTTTTGGTTACAAAAGGGGTAAGTAATGATATTTTATTCAGTGAGGATTTTTTACTACTTCCTAAAGGTGAAAGGTATTACTTTGATAAAGTATACAAGGTTTACTTGTTGCTTTGAAAAAACTAACAGTTTTGATTCTTTTTGTATCCCTTACTTAGCTTTTTATACTCGCCCCAAGTTTTTTTTTAAATTTGTTTCACAGGAATTAATGTGGAATAGGGTCAATGATGGGATCAAAGGAAAGTCATGATATCTAATACATGGAACTAGACATGTTTCTTTTTAAGAGTTTTTTTTATTTTATGGAAACTTAGTAGAAGTGTCTACTATGTAATCTTTTGAGATGTAATAGTTATGACCTAATTCTCAAAAACTCAAAACTTGAAAATATCTTCAATGAGAATTATTCATTTAATTGAATATTAAGTAAGGTTTAAGGCCGGGGCCTTATAATAAATCTTCCAACGTACCCTTTTCGATTTTAAAAATCCTCCCATGTACCCTTCTTTTGGATAAATCGTCTTGTATACATTTTTTCATGAGATAAATCCTCTCGTATTCCCTTTTAAACAATTGAGAAAAATAATTTTCCAATTAATTGAAGGAAGATACATGAACTCGTTCTTCAATCATCATTACATATATGTTCCATTTGAAAACAATCATCTATCACATCATTATGAAATCATGGAAATAAAAATGGGTTTTGTAACATTTCAAGATAGTATAAATATAATTTATGTCAAGAATGGGAATGGTTGATGCCCAAATTTTAATAACCCAAAATTATGTTTTGTTATAATATATATTGTTTAGTTCACTAAAAATAATCTTTATAGAAATAAATATATTTGGGATAAAAAAGTAAATGGTCATGAAATTTTATTTTTTTCAAAAATGATTTTCTATTTGTTGACAAGAATATGTTGTGATCACATTGAAAATTAATATTTTAAATTGAAAAGAGAAATATTTTGAAAATTATTAACTTTTTGAAGGAACATTCAATAGTGGATCCTTGAAAAATATATAAATTGTTTAAAAAACTTTTGTGGAATCAATTTGAAAACATGTATTTTTAAAAAAGGGAATCATTAATAATTAATTCTTGAAATTGACATTAAGGATTCAAAACTATAGGGTGAAACCATTATAAAAAGTAAAATTCAGTAATAGAGAATTAAAAATAAATAAAGTTTATCAATATGGAATGATTATTGGAATATAAAATATTTCAAATATAATGGATGGAAACAATCCAAAATAAGTTAATATACCTTTATTTAAAATCCACATCATAAAAAGAAGAAGTAAAACATACCTTTGAAAAATGGTAATGGAAAATAGGAAGTTCACATGGTAGAACACATAAAAAATATTTCAAAATATAAAAAATAACATTATCAAGAAATAAAAATATAGAAATGGAGGGGATATAGTAATAAAAGTGGATGGGAAATATTCTAAAAAATGAAATAATTTTTATGTGAATTAAATTCATCAAGAATGTATATTTGAATATAAAGATACATTTTACCTATAAATAAAGATAAAATAAAATGAATTAATAAAAACACCTATCATTAATGAAATAATCATAAAAACTTCATTACAACTCAATGAGGGAGTTGTGTAAAAAACCCCTCATATATTTGGTATTATTTGTATAAAACTCTTTATTTTATTTTTTTTAAGGTTGTGGCCGATGCCTCATTTTTTTTATTAATAAAGGAAAGCAAAGACCTCTTTTAACTGGGTAGAGGGAGACCCATTACATAGCCCGAAGGACTAGTGGGCTTGAAGCCCATTACATAACCCGTAGGCCCAAATCAATGACCAAATTCTTATTCTGTGAATAGTAACCCAGCTGCTACAGTACCCGCATAGTACCACTACCGCTACAGTGTCATGTCGCCGCTACAGTACCCGCCGATCAACAGTACCGCCGCTGCTATAATACCCGCTACAGTACTGCTACAGTACCTGCGCCCAAACATGCCTCAATGATTTGAAAATGAAAAACATTATATATTAATAATACCATATAAAATAAATTATGGTGAATAATATCAAACATGCCTCAATGATTTGAAAATGAGACACAAAAACCCCAATAAATATAAAAAAATCGACTGAAAATCTTTTTAAGGGTGTGATTTTAAATTGAAAGTTAAATTTTATTGTTACTGAAACTAAAATTATACCAAAAATTAATGTGTAAATATATCTACCATTACAATTAAAATGTGTTGTGTAATAAGAAATATATCTCAATGGGTGAAAATTTTAGAAACATGCTCCATATATTGCTTTCCCCAGTTAGTCGAATACACACTAATATACTATAAAAATATAGATAATCCTAATATTATATTTTTAAGTAAATTTATATAGACTAACATTTATATAAGTCATTAATAAATATTATCTAAAATTTATATTTTTTAGTTATTATATTTCTTCAATATTGAGTGTCAGTTATCTTAATATTTTTGATCTTGTTTCATAATTGTGTTGTTATTCATTATTATAAAAATTTTAATCTCTCATAGATAATAATAGGTACTATAATTTATCATTAATTATATTTTATAATGATATAATTTCATTCATTGATATATTTAGTTATGGTTTTTATAGTTGAAATTGGAAACATGCATGTATCATTGATCATTAACAAACAAACAATGGTATCATAATTAATGATATTTATATCAATGTTACCATTTTGAAAAAAAAATTATATTCATATTTACTTCTATTAGTCATATATTACTATTAACATAATTCTATTTTTCATTCCTGATATTATTTTATATCATATTTCAAGTAGGTGGTTAGACTAACCCTAACATGAACATACATTAATTAAAAGATCGTTATGATTATGAAATTGGTTTCTTCAAGAATAATATATGTATTTAAGAATAATAATTATATTATTTATATAATATTACGTATTTGAATCATATTTCAATATATTTTAATAATAAAAATAAAATTAGGTGAAAAAGTGATTTACACCGTTGTGGAGGCGGTAGCCCGCCAAATGCACGACAAACATTTTAAAGTCTAGATTTTCTAGGGTTTCAGTTCCGCGGCCGTTTCGTTTTCTCGGCGGCGCCGCTTCTTCTCGCGTGTTTCGCGCTTCCGCCTGAGGTTTGCGCCACGCGATCGTTCTTCTCCCTGTGTTCTGGTTATCCTTCTCTCCGGTGTTCCCCCCCTCTTCCCTCCTTTTGCTTTTCCGGTTTCCCCTGGCTTCCCTCGCCGCCTGTGCCTCGGCTTCCGCCGTCTGTGTCTTGCAGAAAAGCGGGGCCAACCCTCGTCCTCTGCTGTTCTCCGAACCCGGGGTTGGTCCAGGTTTCCTCCGGGGCTCTGCGCTGCCGTCCATCGCCGCTCCCCCCTTATCGGCTTCTGATTTGGGTGAGGAATCGCTTCGCTTGCTCCTCCCTTCCTCCTTTCCCCCGGTTCCAGATCTGGGCGCCTCTGGTCTGGTTCTTGAGACTTCCCCAACCCGTGTTTTCCCCTTTCTCCTTTTTTTCTGTTGTTCTACCTACTTGCGTGACATTTGTGCTGACTGACGACGGACCACTGAGTCCTCGCTACGCAAAGTGGCTCTCGCAGAGTTCACTATCCCGCGAAGTTCTCCCAGCTTCCGCGAAGGAGTAATCGCGAAGGTGTGGTGGCTCCCCGAGGCGAGGAGGGAGTGGACGTGAAGACGAGTTCCTCGGCGCGCAAGCTGGAGCACCTCGCAGCCTGCCAGTGTTACCCAGCGGGAAGGAAATTCCCAGTGCACAAGTTGTAGCGCGAGGGGACTTGCGCGCAAGTTGAAGCGCGAGTTGAAGCGCGCAAGTTGAAGCGCGAGGGGACGTGTTCAAGGAGAAGCGCGAGGGGGCTAGCACGATTTTTGTCTGTATTACCCAGCACGTTAGTTTTTACCGCGCAGGGCGGGTTGTGGAGTGATTTTGTCCCCAGCGCGTTCCTGTTGGCCGCGCAGGTCTTGGTGCGGATGTTGGTCTTCCCTTTCTTGAAAGATTGGGTCGTGTAGAGCTGGCACGGAAAGAATCAGTGGTATGGAGCTTCCGGGCCGCACCTGACTGGAGGACTTTTTTCGGGTTGTGCCGGAACAGAGACATCGTGGGGTCGGGCCTGAACTGTGCGAATTATTGTTCAAATCCGGTCTGAGATACCTTTTGCTGATTCCTGGAGGTCTGGAAAAATTGCGATTCTCCTGGCCGCGTAGCTTCGGTTGTGAAGAACTAGCTTGCGCTGGTTCGGACTGAGCCGGAGTCTCGGGGTCGGGGACCCCCTCTGGGCCTGACTCCCCTTGGATAGCGGACCTCTGTTTGGCCTTTCCCTCCCTGGGAGTTTTACGTGGCTCTCAACATGGAGACGGCTCTGCTGAACCAATGGAAGAACCTCACATTAACCGACAAAGAAAAAGAGCCACTCGCAGCCCGTATAAATGAAGATAACACTTTGACAAAACGAATGGCTTTATTAGTGGTCGGAAGACTGGCGACCGAGACACCTTTTAATCTAAAGGCCCTCAGGACCACTCTTCAAAATCTTTGGAAATTGGAAGCTGGAGTAGCCATCCGGGAAATTGAGAATAAACTCCTTGTTTTTGAGTTCTTCTGCGATAAAGACAAAGATAAAGTCTTCAGAGGACGACCTTGGTCCTTTGATAATCATCTCATCCTGATGGAGGAATTTAAAGGGGGTGACGAGATTCAGAATTGCACACTTACCCGATCCCCGTTCTGGATAAGAATTAAAGGAATACCGTTCCATGGGAGATCAACACAGGTGATGAAAGAAATTGGAGACCGGATCGTCCATTTCCTAGAATGGGATTGCTCGGACCCAATACAATGGGGCCCCTGGGTTCGAATAAAGACTGAGATCGACGTGTCTGAACCCTTAATGCGAGGTATGTTCCTAAAAATTGATGATTCCAACACCTGGATCTCGTTTGAATTCGAAAAACTACCAATCTTCTGCTTCCTTTGCGGACGTATCGGCCACATGGAGAAAGCGTGTGGGGCAAGGCCAGAGAATTCCACCGAAACTATTACCTTTCAATACGGTCCGTGGCTCCGGGCCAAAACACACAGAGAGGCATATATCCCTGAGGCGGAGAGACAAATTGATCGGGACCGTCTCTTTGCAGCCCATCTAAGGCGACCGGAATCTGAACAACCTCCTATCATAAGGATGGGACCACCTGTCTTCCCTAAAGAACCCCCGGCTGAACCTAGGGGAAATGGAAACGCCTCCCAAGCGATTATCGTCAGATGTAATGATGGGGCTCGGCAAGACAGTCACCTGAATCAGGGTATCACAAAATCCGACTTCGCTTCCACAACACCGGATTTAACGGTCCTTACTTCAACTGGGCCGCTTCCAAAACCAAAAGAACCTCCAGAGAAATGTCCGAGGCAGGAACATGTTTTCTTGGATCCGCCTGAAGCTGAGCAGAGTCCAAAGCGGTTCCCAACTGATGCCCTTCTGCAAGCCGATTCTGGGATGACTGAAGCCTCACCTCCAGGACATGTTGCTCGTGGAACCTGGAGAAGGAAACGTGGCGGTGGTAAAGGCGATTGTCCAGGGAATCCGAAATCAGGAGATCTGAAACGGCAAAGCGAGTCCAGTGGTATGTACACCAGTCTTCCCAAAAGGAGGAAAGCATCAGGTACGTCATTTACCCCACAAGAGACAAAGGCGGAGGCGGGCCAGGCCCGGCCCCGCCTAGAGCAATGATTGTGTTATGCTGGAACTGTCGTGGGCTTGGCAACCCACGAACGGTTCGTATGTTTCAGCGCCATTGCGCTCAAAGTCGCCCTGATATGGTTTTCCTGTCCGAAACCATATTGGATAATAAGGACATCACAAATCTTGCCCTAAAATGCGGTTTCCAGGGCTGTTTCCCGGTCCCCCGACAGGGTCATTCAGGGGGATTGTGTCTGCTCTGGAAGGATAATGTCGATGTTAGGCTCCTGTCTTTTTCCCAGCGCCATGTGGCTGCTTCCATTTGTGATCCCCACAACCCCACATGGACTTTTGTGGGCTTCTATGGCTGGCCCTCCCAGTCTGAAAAGTGGAAATCTTGGGATCTTCTTTGCAAACTCCGTCGTGATCTGCCAAGCCCCATTCTGTTTGGAGGGGACTTTAACGAGATCCTTTTCCAGAAGGAGAAAACTGGTGGAGCTATGCGCTCCTCCACGTCTATGACTGATTTTAATGATGTGATCCTTAAGGCAGAGCTGATGGACCTGGGTTACACGGGTAATCCCTTTACATGGTTCCGAGGCAGATATGATGGAACCCGAATCGCTGAACGTCTGGATAGATTCTTCGGCTCAATGGACTGGATGAGCCTCTTCAAAATGTACCATATCAGACATCTCTCATTCAACTGCTCGGATCACTGCCCAATTGTCATTAACTGTACCCATAATGAGCACGTTACTAGTTCCAGGAAACCTTTCAGATTCGAAAGCTTCTGGTCAAATGATCCCGAATGCGAGGCGGTTATCCGTTCAGGCTGGAAGAATGGGCAAGCGGATCTGAGAACCAACCTTCTCCGAGTAGCATCTGATCTGAAGACATGGAGCGACTCTAAATTCCGCCATCCGGACCGGCACTGCAATTTTCTTGAAAGGAAGATTGGCTATCTTCTTAGCAAACCCCCGTCTTGCAGCATTCTCTCCAGAATAAGTGAAACCCAACGAGAGCTGGATGTTGCCCTGCGCAATAAGGAAGGATTTTGGGCTATGCGAGCGCGTGATATTCATATAGCTGAAGGGGACGCTAATACCTATTATTTCCACCAGAAGGCTTCAGCAAGACGCCGGAAAAACTTTATTTCTGGCATTCTTAATTCAGATGGTAGTAAAGTGTCTGACCCAGGGGGAATCCAAGAAGCATTCCTGAGCCATTTTCAGAAACTCTTCTCTGCAGGCCATTCTTACATTTCTCCCGAGATTGAGGACTGCATCAAACATGTGATTTCTGACGATATGAACAGACAACTTTCTAAAGATGTGACGAATGACGAGACTCTTAAGGCCTTAAAGAAAATCCACTCTACGAAAGCCCCGGGACCAGACGGATTCCACGCCCTCTTTTTCAAGAATTACTGGCACATCATCGGTCCAGACTTTTGCAATTTAATGCAGGATATTTGGGCGGGGAAAACGGACCTGTCTCCTCTTAATGATACTATTCTTACTCTCATTCCCAAGATGAAAAATCCGCAAGGGGTGTCGGACTTTCGACCGATCAGTCTGTGCAATGTCTCGTATAAGATCTTCTCGAAGATCCTGGAGAATCGGTTGCGTCCTTGGCTACCCGACGTCATTTCTGAGAACCAAAGCGCTTTTGTGGCAAAAAGGTTAATCACTGATAATGCCATTATTGCTCATGAAATTTTCCATTCCATGAAAACACGTACACGAGCAAAGAGAGGGATCATGGCGTGGAAATTGGATATGGCTAAGGCCTATGATAGAGTGGAATGGAACTTCCTGGAATTTGTGATACTCAAGATGGGTTTCTGCACCAAATGGATTGCCATGATCATGCAATGCGTCTCGTCAGTTTCCTTTTGCATTAATGTCAACGGGGTGCTCACCCGAGGCTTCTCCCCATCCCGTGGGCTTCGCCAGGGAGACCCTCTTTCACCCTTCCTTTTTATTTTAGTGGCTGATGTGTTTTCTAACCTCCTTTCCAGGGCAGCCTCGCTTTCCATAATCCATGGGGCGAAAGCGTGTCGCAAGGGCCATCCGATATCCCACCTCTTCTTCGCTGATGATTGCCTTCTTTTTTCTCGAGCTACCCCTAATGAGTGTACTGCAATCTGCCAGGCGATACAACAGTATGAACGGGCTTCAATACAAATGATCAATCAGAGTAAATCAGAAATTTCTTTCAGCTCTGGAGTTCCCCAGCCGAAAAGAGAAAATCTCTGCTCTTTAGCACGCATTCCTGGGGTCGATAAGCACCATAAGTATCTTGGGCTCCCGACGGTGGTTGGACGGTCAAAGAAAGAAATATGTTCAGCTATTGTGGATCGAATTGAAAGAAAAATACAAGGTTGGACCCCTAAAAAAATCTCCAAGGCCGGCAAGGAAATCCTCATCAAGGCGGCACTTCAATCTGTCCCCAGCTATTTGATATCTATTTTTAAACTCCCTGACGTGGTGCTTTCAAAGATTCAATCCAGTACATCTAACTTTTGGTGGGGACGAAAGGACGTAAAAAATAAAGTCCACTGGATCGCCTGGTCTGCTCTCTGTCAACCAAAATCTGAAGGCAGAATGGGCTTCCGGGACCTTTCTCTTTTTAATGATTCTTTGCTGGCTAAACAAGGTTGGCGTATGATTAATAACCCATCATCCCTATGCACGCGTGTTCTCCGGGCTAAATATTTCCCACATAAGGATTTTATGGACTCCCATCTTGGCTATCGACCCAGTTTTCTCTGGAGAAGCATTTGGGGCGGTCGTAATCTTCTGAGGAAAGGTCTCGGCTGGAGGATTGGGAATGGTTCTACGGTCAAGATTTGGACCGATCCTTGGCTTGTTGATCAGACAGGCACGAAGGCGTCATCCCCTATTTTTCCAGGATCCGAAAATGCCACAGTCTGTTGTCTTTTTGATGATCAAGGGGCGGGATGGTGTCTGGAAAAACTCTTCTCCTGGTTTACTGAGAGGGATAGGAGAATTATTCTGAGTATTCCCTGTGTGTCAGACGCAGGGCCAGATCATCTATACTGGACAAACGACAGCTCAGGTGAGTATACAGTGAATGCTGGCTACCGGCGAGCTCTTTCTGCTCAGATTTCAGAAGGAGATGCGAGGCCCTGGACATCAATTTGGAAGCTTAATGTTCCCCCTAAAGTTCGCTTTTTCTGGTGGCAGGTGTGTACTGGTATCCTCCCAACTAAGAGCCTCCTTGTCTACAGACACTTTTCATACGACAACTCTTGCCCTTTCTGCCCTTCTGAGACTGAATCCCCTTTCCATGCTCTAGTTCAATGTCCCGGGGCTCAGGAGGTTTGGAATGGCTGGGGATCAACTTTTGAGTTTTTTCTGGACACCGCCTCAGATCTTACATCTCTCCTGATGCGATGGTGCTCCTCCTTTTCGCCGGCCAAAGCAGGCGCCCTGTGCATTTTGGCTTGGATTATCTGGAATAGGCGGAACGAGGCCTTTTTCAATCATTTCCGGAGGCCCCCCAGATTTTGGATTGACCGGGCATTTCATGGATTGCGGTTTGGCAGAACCACCCTGAACAACAAAGACTTTCCACCCACCCTCCTCTTCCCCAACATTGGTGCCCCCCACCGGAAGGGATTTTTAAGATCAATGTGGATGCCTCTCTCCCTAAGGATGGCCCAGTTGGACTAGGTTTACTGGCCCGAGAAAACCTGGGAAATCTTATCGCTGCCAAATACGAAGCACATTATGCACTTTGGGAGCCCTCAGTCGCGGAGGCCGCCGCCATCCTTGCTGGATTAAACTTCGCAAAAGATTGCAGTTGGGATTCCATTCACATCGAATCCGACTGTCTCACTGTAATCAATGCCATCAATCTCACTGATGGCGGGCTTCAACCTTTCGGTCCCATTATCCGGTGTATTCACTCGCGGAGACAAGGCTTCAATTCCTGCAATTTCTCATTTATTAGAAGGGAAGCGAATGAAGCCGCTCACAAGATGGCAGGCATTGGCCCTCCCTACGAGGATTTGCTTTGGCTCAATCATTTTCCACCGTGGTTATGCTCCTGTATTTCTGCTGATCTCCATCATTAATGGATCCGTCTTATTTTGTTGTCAAAAAAAAAGACAAAATTTATTTTTAAACTCAAAATTTATATGTATGGTAAAGTTCTCCATTTATGGATTTTAATGATATATGTTGTTTTTTATATATCCATTAAAATAAATTGATAATTGGAATAAATATGAAATCTGAATTTTCTCATCAATGTATATTTTCTACAGAAAAATGTTTTATAAGCTTTCAATTTGATCTTTTTCTTGATACTTTCATAAACAATGTTATATTGGAAGAAACTACTCTTTTACTATTCAACCAAAACTCTATTTTTTCAAAAAAACACAAATATTTACCTTTGCATAATATTTGATACATTTATTAAAAAAAAATTAATTTTGTAAAATTAAAAAATCTAAAATTGTAAAATTTATATTTTAAAATAAATTCAATTTATAAATATATATATATATATATATAATTGAAAACTACATTCATTTACAAATGAATTTTTAAAATATTAAGTGTTATTAATCATATTTTATAAAAATATATAAATAATTGTAATATAACAATTTGGTAGTGGTTTTATTTTTACTATATTTTTATTATAATAAATATTATGTGGCTTGTTTCAGTTTGGTGTTGCATGTGGATCAAGGAATAAAATATAATAATAATTTCAAAAAATAATATTCTAAAATTTCATGTCAGTATATTCTACCATTCTTTAATAAAATCTCTCCTTGTAAATTTAATTATTAATCACATATTAATTTATGTCATGGTTTTCAACACATATTTATCATTTGTGATATAACTTATAATATTACAGCTACCATTCTCCATTAGGATATATTAAGTAACATATATATCCTCAATCAATATTATGAATTCATAAAATCATTTACTCAAGTATGTGAATACCCTAATAAGAATTCAACAATTATATATCTTACCAAAATCAAATGAAATTAAAATATATTAATCTAAAATTAAAACATATATTTATCCAAAATTGACACTATCATTAACCATTAAATTGTAATAACTAATAGTTCATTGGATCACACACTCATCAATGTATTTCACAATAAAAAAAAGGAAAACAGTTCATTGAAATTATCATTGATAATTTTTTGTTAAATTCATAATCATTTTCAAGGTTATCATTACATTTTACTCACTTTTATCAGAATCAATAATCCATATAAACATAATGTCTATCTATCCCTCAATTATGTTTTATTCTACAGTTATCCCAATAAAATTATAACCTTGTAATAAAATCAATTTTCAAGTTTATTTAAACAATTGAATACATGTTTCTAAACCATTAAACAAAAATATTTTAAGAAAATTCCTGTGGTAATTCACATAATAATTATAACATTTATAAAATAACATAATATAATCAATTAATATCAACCATTAATAAAAATATCATTGAGTATCGAGATTTAGTTTCTATTTGGATATCAACCTCACAACCTTATGTAATACTAAAAAACTAAAATTTTCTATTTTAATAAATAGTATAAAAAAATATCTTCCATTTAAGTATGATTCCTTATTGAGTTATAATTTATAGGATTTTATAGATATATAACATTATGAGATTTATTTTTCTTATCCTAGTTTTACCAAATAATAAAACCAAAAAGTTTATAGTCATATAAATCCTTGGTTATCCATGGTCATTTTTCTACTATATTATCTAACATAATTAGATAACAGAATTCTAAAATCCTTCATTATGGTCCATTAGAGAGAGTCATAATTAAATAAAATATCCCCCAAGACTTTCAAACCAGGTATGAAGCTAGGCCTCTTTGTCATGCACTAGGTGAAGATCAGGTTAATACCAAATCCACCCTTTGTAGGGTAATTTCTCGTTCCAGCATCCATCTGTAGTATCAAAATCTGCATTTCATTTTAAAGAGAAACATATATTTTTTTATCAAAACATTGTGATCTAATCTTCTGCATAGACTTCTCCCATATAATTTTCTATAAGGTTATAGTAATGTTATCTAATCCAAATTCCCAAAGTAAATACAAAATTACCATAAAAAACTACAAACTAATATTATTCTAACTGAGGTTCTCCAAACCTACAATCACGGGCCTGGTGCTAAAGACAACTAATTTTAAAAATTAACATTGACACTAAGTGAGATAATGAAATATAAACATATAAAAATTACATAATATTATAACATATGTAAATAATCTCACACAACTTGTAGAGCCTTTTGGTTTAGTGTATTTAAGTTTCAATTCTACAAGGAACTTATTTTACAATAATTGTGAGCATTTATAAATAATTATACCCCTATAATATCCCTTCTACGCATCCCAAAATTTTGATATATCTTCCTAACATGGGGAAATGGGACAAAAAAAGGGGTGATATTAAATACCCATTAAGGTAGAAAATTATCAAAAATTCATCATTGGTATGATCATAATCATTTTAGAAAACATGGATAGGGGATAAATTTCTTATTTAGTAATACAAGGAAAAATAAGCGTATTCCATTAATCACAATTGAAGGATTTCTATTCCAAAATGAATAAAAATATACCATCGAAAAATTGCATGGAATGAAGGGACATTTAACATTACTCATAGTTAGAAATCATTGGAACACAATTATTTCATATGATCGCAGTAGAAACATAATCATAGAAATCATATGTTAAGGCTTACAACTAAGAAATTCATCAAATAATAGGATATGGATAACCATCCATGTATCATCTTGGCCATGTGATAGTCTTCTTGTGTAACCTTGGGATTAGGATAAAACCTCTCATGTGATTATTTTTCATGGGATAAATCCCCCTATGTACCGTTTTTATTGGATAAATCCTCATGTGTGTGCATTTTATTGGGATAAATCCACCCATTTACCTTTTGGATTTGTATAAATCAATGAATTTACCCATCTGAGTTTAATAGATATTAAATATACCGATGAATTAGTGGTATATATAGTAATTCAACTACATTCATCCATGCATATGTTTTCCACTTGAAAACAATCATTCATCACATTATTAATAACCCATGGAAGGTTAAAATGTTTTTATAACATTTTATAACAGTGTCACCAAAATTTAAGACATGAATCAGAATGATTAACATGAAAAATTAAATCTTCCAAAAAATTATTTCTCACGAAACATTATAGGGTGATTCATAAAAAACAATTTATGTGAATAAATATTTTTGAGATAATGATGGAAGAATATGTGAAATCATAACAAATGTTTTACAAAAGTCATTTATATTTGGATGAAATGAATATCTTATAGGAACATTGAAGATATATTTTTTAAAAGGTGAAGTGAAATTTGTTATAAATGATTTATTTATGAAATGAACTTTAAATATTGGATCCATTAAAAGGATATAATGGTTTTCAAAATATTAAGTGAAAATAATATGAATTTTTACAAAAAGGATTCAAAATGTGAAGTTAATTTTTTTAAAACATTTACTTTTTAAAATAATGTTCAATAATGGTGATTTGGAAATAGAAAAGGATATAAATAAATATGGTGGATAGGAAGATAATATATATGATTTTTAGAGGATGTAAAGCCTCTTAAATATTATGAAATACCGTTTTTGAAAACCCACAATGTAAAAAGAGGTTGTAAAATCTACCTTTGAAAAGTGATAATGGAAAATATAAATTTTACAAGAGATAACACATTAATGGGGTTTCAAAAAATAAATGAGAACATTAACAGTAATGGAAACTATAACCAGGGAAGGGATATATTCATTAAAGAGGAGTGAAATTATTCTCAGTAATGATATAATTTTTATGAGGTTGAAATTTATCAAGGAAAAATATTTGAATCAAATGTGTCATTATTTTTATATAGAAAGATAAATTACTCGAAAATAATATTCTAGTGTGGAATAAACCAATATTATACTATAAAAGTTAATGTAGATGTATTATAACACAATAAAAGGAGATGAGTTGACAAAATCCCTTACAAATTTGGTTTATTTTGAATTGAACACCATTTAAAAAAATAACATGATATGTAAGTTAAAAACCAATGAATTTAATAAATATTGAAAAGAAAAACATTTGATTGTAATCACAGAATATAAATGAAATTATGGTGTTTAATATCAAACATTTCCTATATATTTCAAAATGAGACATAGATACCCCTAAAACCATAGTAACGTTCGAGTCAAAATCCATCAAATGATTGGATTTAAAATAAAACACAAAATATCATGAATAATGATATTATTCTTATAAAATATATCAAGGGGTCAATAGATACTCCTCTCCAAATAAATCTACTATAAAAATACGTATCATGGGGTGAGAATCTGTATCAATAAGCCCTGACATCATTTTCCCCACATAAAATAATCAACTACATGATTCCATATAATAAACATAAATATATTAATATTAAATTTAATTAAATTATTCATATACATTACCATTTATAATATTAATTTATAATTATTCTCTAATTTATATTTTTCACATATTATTTATTTTCAATAGCAAGTGTTAGTTATCTTGATTGTTTTGAACTAGTTTCATAGTAATGACATTTCATCATTATCGTCCAAAGGATCATCATTCCTAGACCATGGGTGGTAAAATAATTTATGTTCAATGATAATGTATAAATTTATAATTTTAATTCATGACATTTTTAGCCATAATTATCTTAGAAAGAATTGTGTTAATGTTTATCTTCATGATATTTCACCAGTAAAAAATGGTGTAACACTTTATTTACTTTATTCAGACAATTATCGAACTATTATTCTTCCCCATTGGTTGGGTCTTGTATTCGGGAGTTTTGTTGAAATTTAGAAAATTTTGGGAAATTATTTTGTAGTTCATGGTTGATATATAGTTTTCCCTAACCATGAATCCATATAGTGCAAACCATACAGCCCAAATATTAGGGGGTTCACGGTTGGCACATTTTTTTGAGACTATGTTCCTCCAAGGGAAAACTATGCCCGAAAAAACGTTTAGATTCATGATTAGGGGGAGTAATTTGTTAACCGTTCCCCCCTTAAGAATTACATTCATTCATGAATTTGATGTCTTGAAAATTATTTTTCAAGCCCAAGACCCCCACATTTTGAACCCTAATCACCCTATTTCAAAAATAATTTTATTACATAGTACTTGAATTCACTAAATAATTTTAATTAACTCATAAACCTCCTTTTATTATGGATTGAATCTATTGTTATTTTGTTTTATCTCTTCAAAGTAATTGGGTCTCCACTCTTTTCCTTTCCTAAAATCTCTCTTTCTATCCACCTTAGTGATTTATACATCATCTCGTAATTGATGGATTTAATCTATTTTTAATGTATCTTAATCCTACGATTGACATATTGATCTCCAACACATTCTTATTCATTATCAGATCTGGAAGCTGGTGTTTTTTTGAACATTTGACCACATTATTAATTATTAGGGGTTCCATATGATTTTATCTATATTTGAAATATTAAATTTCTTGATTGTATTGAAATTAATTTTTATTTAATTTAAAATTTGAGATTTAAAATTATCAGATGTGTGATTTCATGTCAAGGAAATTGAGAAATCCAAAAAAATTAATGATTTTGGAATTGTTTTATAGATTTGAGAATTAATGATCAATTTTATAAAATTATTTGATTGATTGATTTTAGAAACTGAAATCATTAGATGTTGAATCCAAAGAAAATAGACTAAATTGAATAATGATTAAAAAGTAAAGAATTAATAAAAACTAGTGATTTTTTTCAATGAAATTTTATGTTGAAAAGAGTTTTTTTGGAAATTTAATTGTAAATGATGAACTAGTTTGAAATGAATGATTTAAAAAAATTATTGATTGATTGATTGAAGAATATGTGAGCATGAGAAATTAGTGGTTATTAGAACATGTACAATAGTTCTCTAGCTCCCTAAAATAGGAATGATGATGAAAAATCATACTTAACCTAGTTCAAAAAGATTATCATTGATCGAATACTAAATTATTATTCTCATTGACTTGAGCCTAGGGATGTGTGTACCTATATTGGGTTGTATTGATGAATGAAATGTGTGATGATCCTATAGCTGGAAATTAATATACCTCAGAGCATATTAGCATGATTCTTTGTTTTATTTGATTTTATTAAAAATTAAATTTATTATAGAACTATTTTATTCATTCCAACATTGATAAATAATCATTATTATATATACTATTCAATTATTATGTTATTGATATATCTTCAATCCTTTTTTGTTTCAAATCATGTTTCTTTAATATATAAATTCTTCCATATGAATTGTTTTTTTATATTTCAAGAACAAATGTTTCAGTGATTATTTAATTTATATAGAGCACTGGGGTGACCCCACTCTATTTTAATATTGACATCTTACCACATCTTTCAATAATTTGTTTATTATCTTTTTCCATGTCTATGAAAAGTGAAAACACCCCTTGGATGTGGTGGATGTTCTTGATCTGTGGGACCTTGAGTGACGGGGGTGATCATTAGAAATTCAATACCCTTATTGAATGGGATATCTGAGCTTTACCATATAATATGTTCTGTCCTTGGTGATGTACTAGTTTTTTCTTCATTTTTCAAGTTAATTTTCTAGTAATTCCCCATTGTGTATGGTTGATATACCACATTTTATCATTCATCTTACACAATTATATGAAAAATCATTCCCACGTGATTTGTATATGATTATAGGTATTGTTCTAAAACCTATAGGTATTGGGAATTCAAGTTAGGATGTGTCATGACCAACTTGAGTATTAGCAATTAAGGATATCCAAGATAGTGCTTGAAAAAATTGAAGCAACAATGCATGTTTTTCTGGTTTCCTTGAACTCAATATAAATTTGGGATGTACTAGTAGACATGATTTATTCTTTTCAAGAATATTATGGTAGTAGTGATCATGTTCTTTTACTACTATGATCATAATTATCATTAAGTCCCCATGGTTGTTACAGAAAAGCATCATTGATGGATATTTGATCTGGTTCTATACGTTTCCATATTGATCTGAGTACATTGATTTTGTTGTGACTCTTGATTGAGTTCATGATTTATTTATCCGTACTATTTTTTGTGTAATATTTTTAGGTTCATAGAATCATAATTCTATGAATACATATGAATATGTCTCCAAAAGGAAGATTTTGTTGAACCACAGTGAGAGAATCCTCTATTGGACTAGAATATTTTTGACAGAGTTGTGAGTGTTGTCCAAGCTATGGGATATGTACTTTCACATGTTCCTATTGAAGATCTCATTATAGACCATGAAAGGATGTATCTTGAAATTATTATATAGAGTTTATTTCCCCAAAATTACTTGCATTCGATGTATCTAATGATCATCTAGAGGCTGAGGATTTCTTGAAAAGGATAAATCATCGCTTTCAGTTCTTGAAAAACATGATTTTATTGAAGTTAATTTTTTGACATTCAAGGTTGGTGGACTTTGTAGAAGATTGTGAGATTAAATGGTTATAAAAATGACGATTAAATTCTTGTAGTGTCAATAAATTAAAGACATTTTAAATGATGAATAATATTTTAATTCAACAGTCTTGGAAAAATACATGAATTTCTAAACCTCCAGTATGGTGAATAGTCTTTGACATAGAAGGTGAACAATTTTACTCAGCTTCTTTAAAATTCCCTTAAGGTGGTAACAAATGAGACACTAAAGGGTAAAATTTTTCATATGGGTATTTATGGTGACATTTTATCCCATTTTTTCATGTTGAGATATACATATACCAATGTGTTGTATAGGGAATTTATTGTTGAGATTGACCTAACAGGTAAGTAAGGTTTTAAGGGAGTTCCCTTTAATTCCAGTTGTGTTTCATCTAGTTCCTTTAATGTAAAGTATAATATTGATGATGGCCATGATGGATCGTGAATTATGGAATAATCTAGACCTCATGTAGTGCCTATTATATTCTATTTGAATTTATTTTTGTGTGGAAATTTAGGGAATTGAAAACATTTCTTCACTAAGGAACTCAAGATCTATAGTTTGTGTGGATGGTCTAGTCACTTGAAGAAGATATACTATGTATGTTATAATAATTATAGTGGCATAGTCTCATTATCCCTATAATGTATGTTGATGAAAGAATATGCTTCATGAACTAAGGGGATTCAATGATAGAAAACTGTAATGATACTTCTTCACATAATGGAATATTTTCTAGGGGAAGACAATGTGGATATAGAGACTATTGTAGGTTCTATCACAATAGCTTCATCTTTAGTGACTTATTTATTTGATACTAGCGAATCTCAATCTTTTTTATCATCTAGATATGTAAATTTTCTAAATATATCAATTGAGATTGTATTTTTTGTTAGTGATATTACTATGCCTCTTGAAATAAAGAGAGACTAAAGTCTTTATTTCCAATATTTTTTTCCTCCACATCATACATTGAGAATACCCATAATTTTTTATTTTTTAAAATTAATCATCTCATCATAAATTTTTGGATATATTGGATAATTTATCATATGGGCTAGATTGAATTTAGTATTTGGAGGTCCTCTTTTACTAAAAATAATGGGGGTTTGTTGTGTATTTTAAGGAGAGTGGGATTCAATGTCCTGTAGATCTAGATATCATTTTCCATAGTTGGGTGGGGTAATATCATTGTTTAAATTTATCTTGGAATTAGAATATTTATGTTATGATAAATCTCCAATTTTCATCAATTTTACAAAATATTTTTCCTTCTAAATTATCGATTTTCCACCGGTAAGAGAGGTGGAGTTTTCTATTGATTTAGTACCTGGTACTCAAAATGTGTCTATTCATTGTTAACATATAGATCCAACTAAATAGAATGAGTATAAATCTCGGTCAGATGATCTCATAGAAAAATTATTTATTTTCTTGATTAGTTCACCTGAGGTGGCACCTATTCTCTTTTCAAATAAATCTGATAGAGCACTTCACCTATGTGTTGATTATCAAAAGATAGATCAAGTTACAGTAATGGAAAAATAACAATATCCATGGATTAATGATCTATTTGACCTGTTTAAAGGTTTAAAGTGGTTCCCAAAAATTGATTTCTTCTCTAGCTATCACCAATTTAGAATTAAAGAATATGACATTATAAAAATTACTTTTGGATTAGTTTTACCATTTTGAGTACCTTGTAAGGCCTTTTGGTTTGACCAATTCTCATGAAATGTTAATTGAATTGATTAATAGAATTTTCCATGAGAACAAAAATTAATTCATGGTAGTCATTGTGGTTGAAATATTGGTCAACTCTAAAACTGAGGAGGACTATGTGAGACATCTCAGAGTGGATCTACAAATTTAGATAAATCAATTGCTTTACAGGAAGCTTTAAAAATGTAATTTCAGGATGAAAAAATTGACATTCATGGGACACATTGTCTCAAAATATGGGATCTCATTCAACCTTGAGAAGGTGAATCTTATATTTTCATGAGAGAAACCTCTTACTGTTTTTGAAGAAATCATTTCTCAGGGATTGGTGGGATATTACCCTAGGTTTGTTAAATATTTCTCAATGTTTTCTTCTATGATGACCTCCCTCATTTGAAAAGGAGAGATGTTATTATGGGATGAGAAACTTCTGAGTTATTTTGTTGAAATGAAATGTATTTTTACTTTTATGATAATTTTTAATCTTTTAAAATATCGACAGGGCTATTTCATCTACTATGACTTATCATGTTCGAGTTTCAGTTCTTTTCTTATTCAATGTGGTCTTGTTCTTGCTTATGGTTCTAGATAGATTAGGGACCATTATAAGAACTACCCAAACTATGTCCCTGAATGTATAGTCATATTCTATTCTCATAATATTTGGTGGAACTACCTTTTCAATGAAATGTTTAATGTTTATTCTGATTAGAAAATCATGATTTCTATCTTCTCTCAAAAATAATTCAACCCTTGATCGAGGAATTTGGTTTATTACCTATAGTATTTGGACTTCTATATTACCTATATTTTCGTTAAAGGGAATTATATTGTTAATCCATTGAATAAGAAAATTTCAACCCATTACATGAAATAATCGTCAGATGAATATAATTTGATGGATCCCTTTGGCCGATCGAATTTTGGGGTCTAGGGGAATGAGTCTATGGCTATTTTGGAATGTTTCCATTGGAAATACTTTCTTATCAATTTGATTCTACTATATAAATATAATTATATAAAATTATATAAACTTTTGGACTATTTTTATAGTGGGGAGACCATTGCTGAGTGTTCATTCTCTTTCGAGGGGTGTCCCATTTATCTTGAACTAGTTTGTTGTTCATTTTAATATGAGGAAAGCTATTATGGAAGTTTTCCATAATTCCTAGTGGATAGTGAACCCTAGTACCATGAAGACATTTTATGATATAAGGAAATGATTTTGTTTTAAAGTTATGAAAAAATGAATCACATCCATTTTTTCTCATTATTATTCTTTCCAACGGATCAATGATTAGAACTAAATACATCTGTTATTAAATCAACACTTCATGTTCGGGAATGGATGTGGGACAATATGTCTATGGATTCCATATTTTTGATTCCTTGTAACACTTGAATGATTAAGGTGATATGGTTATTTATTTATTTTCTATCCAAATATTCTCACATTATACCCATTTATGATACAAGGAATTTTATGAATTTTGGGTATCTCTATGTGAAAGAGATTTTTCATTTTCAAGGATTACCATCTATTATAGTCCTTTATTGGGATCCCTATTTAACTTTTTTATTTTGGAGAGGCCTCTAGTAGGAAGTAGGATTTTAGGTTCGATTTAGTAAGGAATATCAGTTGCAGATGGATAGTTAGAAAGATCGAGCTATACAAATTCTTAAAGACATGCTACATGTGTGTATCTTTGACATTGGGGGAGCTTAGGAGGACTATTGCGGACCTATTGCATATCCCAATAATAATATTTACTGATCCAATACTAGGATGGATATTTTTTAGGCTTTTTATTGGTTTCCATTAAAGTCTCCATTATGTTGGTCGGATATTGGAGAAGCATTCTTAGATGAACTATGTTTGGTTTAATCGATGCTGGAAAATATTCATTTGATTCCATATAGAGTGGTAATGACACAAACCTTATAAACATATTATACTAATCCACATCAATGATCATTGTATTATTCTATAATTTACACAAATTGTTTATAGTTTCACCTTATTTGGGTCACCAATATTTGGGAAACGAGGAAATATTATGCGATAGTGGTTGGGACCTTTTGAAATTATTGACAATGTGGTGAAAGTGGTAAATTATTTATCAGTTCCACCACAGTGGACATCAATCCATTGTATAACATCATATGATTTTCATACATAGATATTATTTCTTTTTTTTATGAATATTAATTACATTACACAAACTTAAACCTGAGGATCATAATGTATTAGTGACTTTGGAAATATTTAAACATGAACAATTGATTCATAAAATATAAATATTATCTCCCAATTATTTCTTAATAATTAGAACCGTTTTAATATATATAACGTAACTCTTTTCATCATATCCTAAGAATAGAAACTTATGAAAAGGGTTATATCAGATGCTCAGTAATGGTTGACATGGAAAATATCAATTGATGATCACATAAAAACATAATAAAGAATAAGTATGTGATATATTGAACATAACATTGAAAGTTAATTCCCAATAAAAAAATTAATGATGGGTTATGGCATAAAACATTAACATTTATAATTATATTAATATTGAAAATTAGAATTCATCATAACTTAATAATGATCCATATGTTTATATTTTATATGTATGTGTCATCATCATATATTTAGAAACCATTTAATATGTCATGGATAATTGAAGAGATCATCGATTCTAGAATAAACACTTTTCTCCATAACATGTCAAGATTGTTGTCCTTTTTCTAAAAATAATCCAAGAACATCGTATTGTTTCTTACAATAGATCAAGCACATATACTTTCTTCCCATTACTAAATAATGAGAAATAGGTTAGTATCCAACGCATTGGAGTGATATATAGGTCCCACCAATCAAATAATTAATACCAAACATTTTTTTCCAAGATAACATAAATAATTTATCATTTCAGAACCCATGAGAAGACATAGGTTTCATAATCATTTCAACATTACATAACTCATGAAGATGAAATTGAATAAATAAAAACCATGTCATAATAAAACTAAGACATCTTGAGAAATACTAATAATGGTAACCTAGGATTATATCCCTAACAATATATAGGTATGATAAAATAATTTTTTTTTAGATAGAAAATGGTTTTAAATGATCACATGATAAAATTCTCGAATGAATATCCTTTCCACTTTGAAAAAATTTTCTTATAGCCAAGTAATTTCAAAGGAAAAAAAATTATTTGAAAAGGCCCTTGAAATATTTTAATTTAATATTCAATATATTATGTCATCATGAGAAAAGAAAAATCATCTCATGTCCTATAGGTTAAAAAAATCTCATTCTTGTATTTTTTCATAAAACAAAAAATGTACTTATTTTGAAAATGATAATCAAATTCTATTCGAATGATTTTATAAAAAATAATAAATTGGTAAAAATTAATCTAAATATTTTATTGGGTTATAGTAAAAAAAATTAAAAATTATTATTAAAAATTGACGTGGAGTATAAATATTCCCCAATGGATACTTAAACATAAACAATATTGAATAATAATAAGATTGACAAATAAACCCTTACATCAAGTCTACTCTTTCTTTGATCACATAAAAACATGTGTACAATAATTATAGATTTATTATACACGTATTAAATTATCATATATCTATCAAACCATGTATGATTTATTTTTTATCACCTATTTAGTCCTACTTACTGATTAAAATTTTTTTTCCGGGTGAAAATGCATCGTTTAACTAGAATTTTTTGGTTTGGATTTCTCAGTACTTATGATTTTATTTTGGTCCCATCATTTATCATGTTTTAATCATGGTATGAGAATAATACATATATATATAATCATGTTAGTCATATTTAAATTCATTAAAAAATTGATATAGAAAATTAATTACATCGTTCATAGAGATGGTACGACGTACGTACATATGAACGCTACTTTCATTTTTTGAATGAAATAATAAAATAAAGTAAAATAATATATCATATTTAAAAAATATATGTAAAATCATATATATCATATATATTTATTAAAACCATCACAATAGAAATCTATAACAATATGGTGATGATAAATTAATTGTATCACTACGTTGAGATGATAAGACGCGCATACACATGACTAATACATTTACTTATTATTTAATGAGATAAACGATTTATAGTAGTTTTTTGTAATAATAATAATTAAATTGATGAATATTTTGTATTTTAATGATATAATATTTTTCTAAAAAACGTATATTTTTTGGGGTTAAAGGAGAGTAGAAAAAAAGTTACCAATTAGGGATATTACCTCTTCCCCAAAATGTCTACAGTGGATATCCTCCAAAGGGAAGTAGGTTTGGTATATTGGGAAAAAAAGAGCCATTGTAATGTGGAAAAAGAAGTTAGTAAGATAAATTGGAATTTTATGGTCTTTTTATGAGGATCATATTAGTAAAATGAAGTGAGGTAGGAGGTTCCCTTTTATAACAGAAGTGAGGGGAAATTGTTTAATTTATAAAAAGATTAAATTATAATCGATTCATTTTCTATTAAAATACCAAAAAATGGACATTTATTCAGATATAATATATGGAATTATTTTAATAACATTAACCATTTTATTTTTGAAAAGTTCAGGTTTTATTTTAATACTTATCATTTTGATCACTACTTAGTCAAAATATTTTAATTTTAACTATGATAATAAAGGGTTCAATGGTAAGTTGTTGTAATTTCTAAATATATTGGGTAAATTAAATTGTAAATATAAACATTCTTTCATTTTTATGATATAATAATAAATTTTTATTTTCTAAGTATTTTTATGATTTTTAAATTATTTAATCAAATATTCAATCCATAAAATATCCTAATTGTCAATTTTGATACTATTCAATATTTTTACATTTAAAACATCATGACCACATATAATTTTTTTTAAATATTATAATCCTAACATGTCATTATAATCGAGATAATTCTTTAATCACCTTAGATATTTCAAATTATTTATCTTTTAATATTTTTAATATAAATTATTTGATTTTTTTTGTTATTTGAATAATTATTGCACCAGTGTTGTGTAAGAATTGAGAGTAATTATTTAAATTCTAAAAATTATATATTATTTACCATTATTAAGGTAGATATTTTATATTTACAAATAATTTTTATTTTTTAATATAAATTTTGGTTTACCCCATTTAAAAATATTATACTTTTTAAAAATAAGAGTGAACTTTTGTAACATTCATTATATTCAGTAATATCAACTTCATTTTTCTAGAAATGTTTCCATTTAATAAATAAATTTATAATATTATGTTTTAATAGTATAATAAAATTAATAATGAAATAAAAATTATGAAAAGGTATGGCCTTATAACTTATTTTTTATCCATAATAATATGTTTTACCCTTCACCGAGGTTATGAAGTTTACCACAATTACTATTCATGTTGAAAAAAATAAAAGGGGTATATTAAATAAATTTTTATCTTATAAATACTAATATAGAATCAATATTTTCAAAATATTAAACATATAATTAAGAATATAATTTAAAATAAAAATAAAAAACAAAGTGGATAACAATTTTTCTTAACTATATACTATTTATGTATCAAACATTTTTATACTATGTTCATTTATAAATATTATTTCAAAGAACAAAATACGATCAAAATAAACTAATGAAAATTTAAAATTAATCTAGTATAAAAAATTAATTAAAAATTATTTAGAATAAATCACATTTTTAATGTAAATTAGTATTTTCACTATTTTTTAAAATTTGTTGTTTTTTTGAAAATTTTAAAAATTTCATCGCAAGATAATTTTCACATGATGAATCCAAAAATACAATTTATTTTGAAAATAAAATTTCTACATGTCAAAATTATGTATTTTATATAAATAAATTAAAATTGAGTTTTGAAGATAAAATATTTTTAAACAACTAAATTAATATTTTTATGAGATTATGTGTTTATTTCATTGGCATAAGTAAATAATTTTTTCGAATTTAACCATAAAATATATTATATAATATCTTAATTAATTTTATTACCTTTCAATTCAATGGATAGGTTATAATGGTTGTGTTAAAATAAAAATATTTTATTAGTGTCTCACAGTTCATTTAAACTCAATGTTGTGTGAAAAAAAATATTGAAGTAATAAAAACATTTATAGATTAATATTTCATAATACTATTTGAGTGTAACATTATACCACCACCCCCAACCCCAAATTAATTTCAAATTCATAATTTTTAAATAAAAATAAAATAGATTATGATACATATGCTTCATCAAATTCTTATGTTCCCACATAGCTTCTTCTAATTAGTGGTTTCTACAGAAAACATTAACTAGTAGAGTGTTATTTTTTAGAGAATATTTACTCTATGATCTATAATCGGCTCTAGTTTTTCTTTAAAAGGAAGATGTTGTTCAAACTATATGAACTCCTAGTTTAGTAAATATAAAGGATCAAATATATACTATCTTCAGATACACACATGAATCATATCATGAACATCAGAGAGGTATTGTTAAAGCTCCAATCAATAAGATACCATTCCGATATGATCATGAGTTTAAAAGGGTAGATATACCATGATATTAGATTTCACTTATTTCAAAATCTCATCAATCACTTCTAAGAGTATATTTGTATAAATTCCATATCACCAACTTCAAACTCTAGGTCTATCCATCGATAGTTAGGATAATGTTTTTGTCGACTCTAGGATGCTCTTATGCGTTGTTCAACAGATTTGACTTTATATTCCATTTTTTCAACAATACTATAGCCCATAAAATTTATTTCTACAACGTCATCTCAGTATGCTATAGTTTTTCAATCTATACTATAGAGGTCCTCATAAAAAGCATCTAAATACTAGAATGAAATTTATTTTTGTCAGATAATTACACTGAATAAAGTGTTGATCCAAAATACCATTGAAATAAATAGAGAAAACTCTCAATGAGTAATTTATAATTTTAATTTACCTATCATATTTTCATTCTTTCTAGGATAATATGCAATGCTGAAATTTATCTATGTATCCATATCCTACTGTAGAATTCTTTTTATCTTCGATGAAAACCATGGATTATGAGGATATACATTAAAAAGGTGTACTCTATGAAATCTCACCGAATCCTTAATATATATTCTGGAAATATTATCAATATAGAAATATTATCTGAAATAAATTAGGTCTTAGAATTCTTAAGGTGATCAGCTATAACCCATATAACATTATGGATTTTAGTTGCTTTGGGATGTATGAAGATGAATTGAATTATTTTTTTCCCTTTTCCATTCTGGTATGGGTAGTTATTGTAACATAACCTTAGAATATAAAATCTCTAACTTCACATCCTTATATACCAAGAACCAATAAACATATTTTGTAATATCTCTATTAATTCCATCCCACTAGAAAGTTTTTTCAGGCCTCTATACACCTTTTTACTTCAAGGATAAATTGAAAATTGTGAACTATGAGCCTTATCCAGTAACTCCTTCTTCAAATATGGTATTGGTAGAACACATACATAGTTTATTAACCTTATTATTCTATCATGTTCATGTTTGAACTTGGGATAATTTATCACCTCTCTTAATAAATCAACATCTTCCTCCTATAACTCAATAATATTAACTTGGAGAGATGTTTGAAAATTAATTTTATCCAGATAATATTTCTCCATATTTAAATTTCTTGGTCCATCCATTGTAAATCCATAAATATTGGATATTTTTATATCCTAACATAGATAAACTATCTTGATCATTTTAGATCAACACATGATCCTCCTTGTTCTCATTCCAATGGTGGTAATGTTTTTAGATGTAATAATATTTATTCAGCTCCCAAACTCTTATTTGGATCATATTTAACTCTTGTTGTTTGAATATGTAATTTAAATTATTCAGATCCGAATATATATCTATATTTTATCCATAATGATAATCCCTCCATTTATTAAATAAAAATATTATCATACCTAACTCAAAATCATGATTTGGGTAATTTTTCTCATGAACTGTAAGTTCTCATGAGGCATAAGTTATAACCATGTAATGTTTCCTAATAATGAATCCAAATAACTTCTTAGAATCATCATTATTGATTAAATAACATTCTCCACTATTGGGTAACATAATAACAGGGTCACTGACAAACCTTCTCTTCAGTTATTTGAGTTTTTTTTGACATTCATACTTCCAAAAGAGATTGGAACCCCTTGGAGTAACATGGTGAGTATATAAGAAAGATGAGATAAATTCTCCAAAAATAATGGATAATATCTATTGATAGCATGAATACATCAAATCATTGTCACATTTTCTTGTTCTAGTCTAACATTTAATAGCATCCATATATGATAGATTCCCATAAATACCCTCTTGGTATTTTGCAACACATAAACTAATATTTCTAAATTAAAAACGCACATGTGGTAAATTTTTTATTATGCTTCTCTTTTCATAGGGTATAAAAACACATTTATTTATAAATTTTAATGCTCTTACTTTCTGTTTGAATATAAAATAATATCACTTATATATACTCCCTCTATCTAATCACAATTTTCACTCTCTAATATATTCCATAAATCCGTAAAGACAATATAAAAATTATTAAGGCCAAAAGGCATCACTATAATTTCATAGTTTTCCTACCATGTATAGAATTATATCTTGGTTGTATCCTCTTTCATGAATCTCAATTGACAATATCCACAAAAAAGATAAATATTATAAAATTATTGACTGTCATATATTTAATCAAATAAATCATCAATATGAGATTGGGGATAATTGTTATTGATTGTGGTCATCTATGTTCTAGATAATAAATAAAAAGTCTCATTGATCTATATTTCTTCTTAATAAATATTATATACTCACCCAAAGGTGATGCACAAGGGGCTATGAATCCCTTATCAATATGCACCAATATTTTTTTCTTTAATTCCTATAATTAAATTTGGGATATTCTGTAGGGATTCATTAAAATAGTAGTAGCACCAAATAAGAGTTGTATCAAAAACACTACATCACGATTAAATGGAATAATTTTAAATCCATTTGGAAATACATAAGAAAATTAAATAAAACATTATTATCATTAGTTTTACGTTTCTCCCCAACTATATGATATGATAACCTTTATTCATAGGAATTAAGTCCCACAAGATGGATGTATCATCCATTAGAAGTTTATATTCATCCCTGATTCAATTGATGATCATATTTTCATTAAAAATGTGAAATTTTACATTCCTTCCATAGAAAATGATATTATATCTAAATAAGGGATTCAAATCCATTCAAAGAATAACATCAACTTAAAAAAAGAACTATCACATGATTTGTAGGAAGCACATTCGAATGATATTTAGCCGGAGAAGAAATATAAACTCGATATGTGATAATTATTCCACTAGTATTTTCCATATATCATTGAAAAACTTATATTTGTGGTGATATGGTGATACCCTAATAAAATTATTAAGATAAAAAGTGTGGGTGGATCTAGAATCAAATAATACAATATCTTTTTTTATAGATAATGGTTTGTTTACCTTTCACGTGATCATTGTCATGCTCAACATTTATAGTAATGATCGCAAGTGATTTTATTTTTTCCTTTTCATTAAGAGATTTCGATTGTAGATAATAAACATTAACCCTTACATTGTGCACTGACTGGAAGTATAGCCATACTCCACGCATTTTAATCATCACGACACATATGGTTCATTAGTTGGAGTCTACTTTTCCTTTATTACATGAAACATCATATTCATTATATTTCAACATTCATGGGCTTTATGACCCACCCATAAAAATTTAATGTACTTCCCAGTTCCATTCAAACACAACCGTTGATGTTTCTTCCTAAATAAATTGCACGTTGATGGATGGAATTTATTCTCACAATATGATTTATTTTAGTTTTCATGAGACTCAATCATTAAATTCTTAACAAAATCCTTTGAATAGTGGGTTTATAAAATTAACATATATACTTTATGTTAAAACTGAACAATTTATTCATATATACTAAATTACCTTATATATAACTCGTTTTGGAGACTAGGTTTTAAAAAACTAAATAATTAGGGAACCTTAGTTTCAGGATAGATAATAAAACCATAAGTGTATCGTGTATGTCTTGTAAAATTTTCCTCATAGGAACTATTAGATTATTCATCATTTTGCATTAGATCATGAAACTACTTATCCATATAATTATAATGAATAATATGAAATTACTTATTGAAAAATAAGTTCATGAACATATTTCATTCCATTGAGTAAATTTCTTCATCTTTCCTAGTATTCTTGATAAGATTCATTGATGTATCTTCTTCACCTTCTAGATGATAAATATCTTAGAAAACCTTTTCATGTCCCCAACATTGAATAACATGAATTATTTTCCTAATTGTATTGATTCATCACTTAGGAACTAGTGGATCAAATGATACACTTAATGTGGACAAAACCTCTTGAATGACTCAAAAAAACGTTGTTCCCTAATTTTTTCTTTTGTTAGTCCAGTATTATTAAAATATTGATTAATTTTGGTGACAATAGAAATAAAATTTTGAATACAGATCACATCATATTTAATTTCTCAAGATGAAAATCATTGCATTGAATGGAACATTCAACATGAACATGGTTCTTTGAGTTGTAGCCTTTGACTAAAACAAAAAATTGTAGTGTTTCAAACACTAAACGTAGTGGTAAAACTCATAATCATGGAAATGTTTTATAATATTTATGACACCATAGTAATTGTCCTATTTTGTTCATGATCTTTCCAAAAACTCTACAATTATAAACTAGATATAGACATATCCAAAGTGTTATTAATTAGGGTTCTTAAACTTAGTTTCTAAAGGATAACTAAACTAATATTTAATAACAAATATAGAATCCTATGATTTTCATACATATAATTTACATATTTTTAGATGTATATTAACTAAATTATATAAACATTCATCTGATAATGATAATGGTTTATTTCCTTTTAAAAATTGAAAACATAAACAAATATTTCATAAAATATTTTCATCACCTCCCACTTATATTTTCATAATTATAACACAATTTAATATATTAAACATTAAAAACATTCTTCTAATCTTCGAAAAAACAGAAGAGATGGGTGATCCTAGATGATCAGTAAATGTAAACATGGAAAATATCAGTTCATAGTCATAGAAAAAAATAATAAAAGAATAATGAAATTATATTTTAACACTATCATAGAATGTTGATTCCCTATTTTATAAAGATAATAATCATGGTTTATTTCATAAAGAATTAAAATTTCCAGAGACATGAATCATAAGATTTATAATTCATAATTACTCAATCATGAATCATAATTTCATGTCATAAATGTTTATGTTGTCATCTTAATTATATAAACTATTTCATTTTTTAAAGGTTTTCTATGAATACCATCACATCAAGAATAAAAACATGTTTCCCATTAGGTATCAAGACCATCATCTTATTTCCAATAATATATCAATCACATCATATTGCTCCCATAATGGATCAGACACATCTATTTGTTCACCATAACATTCACATGAAATATAATTCAGTACCGAATGTATTGGATAGAGAAATGAGTCCCACCCATAACATAATGATTTCCATATATATGTGTTCCACAAAAATATAAATTATTAATCATATAAGACCACATGAAAATAAATGGGTTTCATAATCATTTCATCACAACACAACTCAGGAAAAATAAATGTAATTCATGAATTTCATTCCATCATAAACATAATCCATTGAGAGAAAGAATAAAAAATTTATACCTGAATCATACACACATAGAAACAAAAGAAAAAAAATAGTGTTTTCTTAGATGGAAATTTTTTAATAGATCACTTGATGTAATTAATTAGCTAAATATATTTTCTTTTTTGAAAACATTTTTATAGCCACAAAATTTCAAAAGAAAAAAATTTCGTTTAAAAACACCTAATGAGATTTTTCAGTTTGATTAAATATAGTATGGAATCATGAAATCATGAAAATCTTCTCATTACATATAATTTAAAAAAACATTCATTTGGTACAAGTCTTTTGGAAAAGTCAAAAAGTACCTCATGTGGAAAATAACCAAAATATTCATTTGAATCCATTTTTAAAAAGTGAAATATGGGTAAAAATGTAATAACATAGTCATAGGTTAAAAGAAAAAACCGTTTTGAATTTGTTTTCAAAACATGCATATGGATTAGAAATATTCCCCATCATATACTTAAACAAAAAAAATCATGATTAATAACGATATTGTGAAATAAACCATTACAATAAGTCTCATGTTTCTGTATTCATGTAAAAACATCATGTATAATAAATATGGATTTAATGTATATATATATATATATTAAATAATATTATATCTATCGTACCTTCTATGATTGATTTTTTATCATCAGTTTATTAGTAATTATTTTTTAAAATATGAAATTTGACTGGGAGTTGTTGAATTCCTACAGGGATAAAAAAAATTAGTAATTTATAAAACTCATATAAACCACAACAAATATGTTAATTGGAATGACCAAGTATCAAAATAAAATGTATGAATTGTATGTTATAAAATAATTTTTGAAATTTAATTGTAAATTGTTTTGTTTGTTTGGAAAAGTTAATAAATTTCAATAACGATTGTATTTGATATTTAAATGGATACATTCAAGGTTGAATGAGTTTTTTGGATCGTGAGATAGTGATTCAATTGATAATGGATTTATTTAGGTTTATTATTGGAATTGGATCTATAGGGATCCTTGGTATGGTTATCCTTCACTTATAATTTGATTGCACCATTGGAATTATCATCTTCTAAATTCAATCAAAAAACTAGGAAACCTAAAACCCTATTTAAACATAACTAACCAATATTTCATTATGGTCATATACAAAATAGGCCAATTAACGATGGGATGATATAAACATCCTCCTATCATCAGAAATGCTAATGTAACCGAAGAAAGACTAGAATTGATAAATGACTATTTAGTAATAAAAAAAGAATAAGAAATCGAAATATTCCCTAAGAAGTAAACCCCCCCTGCAATCACATCACCTTGAATAAAGAAAACTAGTCACTCGTGTTATTCATGATGAGAAAGGGAATCATTAATACCTGAGAAAGAAAGGTGATGATGAATGGTAGTTAATCATGCCTCAAGATCATCACTCTAAATGTGGTAGTTTTCTAATGGTGTCTCCCTACCTCCTCTAATCCTAGACCTTTTCTATTTTGGGTCAAAGGGGTAAATAAATAAGGATTTTTCATCAACCCTCAACCCCCAGTGTCATTTATTTTTTTTCATAAAAAATTTAATTATGTGTAATATTTAATCTAATGTGTAATAATTATAAGAATTGAATTTTTTATACCTATCATACCCTAAACATTTACAATACTTTTTTATGTACATGATTTGGTACATAATTTCATAGTGCGTACACTTCACATCATGCATCGGGTGGAGGAAACACCTTTTTAAAAACTCACCTCATGTAATCTGATACATGATGAGTAATTGTATTTCTCTAGTTCTATGTATCATATTTTTCCTCAGAAACAATGGTTCCATGTCGTGATCATTTCTCATGGCATGGTGTGTCTTTTAGCTTAAATATTTGTCTCGTTTCTCCCCATTTTCGAGGACTCTCTATATCCTTCTATAAAACAAAAAGAAAGTAAAATTTTCCAAAAATTAGAAATAATAATCCTTTAAATATAAAAAATAATACGTTTTAACACCCTATAATTTATATGTGAAATAATGATATTTGAATCTTGTTCTGTGTGATAACTATTCTATTTCCCAATGATATTTTTTTGGATGTCCTTGTCTTTATAATTTTATCAAGGTCTCATATTTTACATAATGTTAGTCATGGTATAAATATAATACTTATATATATATATTAATTATATACAAATTTATAATAATTCATCAAAAATAGTGGTTGAAATTTAATTAATTATTTTATAAAGTCAGTATGCCATACGTACGCATGAATAATTTTCCATTTTTCAAATGATAGAATAAAAGAAAGGTAAAAAAATCATATTAATAGAATAATTATATAATCATATATATCATACATATTTACTATACCCATTATAATACACATCCAAAATATATGGTGTTGAAAATGACATGAATCATGATGTGGAGATGGTAATACATACGTACACTCAACCAATACTTTCACTTATTTTTTGTGGGAGAGTGGATATATTATGGTTTTCTTAAAATCATAACAAAATTTAAAAAAAAATATGACTAATATTATCTATATCTAATAAACATCATATATTAATATGTACTAAATAATAGTATAGAAAGAAACTGATCAGTTTGAGAAATTACCTCTTCTTCAAAACACCACCTACGAATCTCCAATAAAGTCTCTAGAGTTTCCCTTTAGAGAAGAACAAAACATCTAGATTGTGGATATTGAGTTTTAGAAGATAAAATGTTAGTTAATGATTAATATTGAAGGATCAATGTATCAAAATTATGTGATAGAATAAGTTTCATTTTATAATCGATGTGACGAGCACATTTAGAATTTCATAGAAGATTAAATTATAATAAATTAATCTTAAAAAATAATACAAAAAAAGGACATGAATTCTAAGATGATGTCATATAAGGACTTAATATCATAAATAATTGATTTTTGACTTGTTTTGGTTTTATTTTAAACATTATCATATTAATTAACCCTTCGTTATCATATTTACATTTTAATTACGGTAACAATATTTTCAAGGATAAATGTTTATAAGATTTACATATATTTTAATATTAGATCATAAATGGAAATGTTATATAATTTTAGACCAAATTATAATAAAATTTTATTTTCAATGATTTGATTTATTTTTAAATAATATGCTAAAATAGTAATCCCATAATATTACTTTATTGACATTTTTGATACTGTTCACTATTTTGAAATTTATAAAAACCAATAATACATATAAAATTCAAAAAACTTTTATTATAATACTAAAATGTCATGGAAATATATAAAATTCATGGATTACTATAAAAATATAATGTTAATTTATGTTTAATATTTAGACTATCATTTATTTTATATTTTTTAATTGAATAATTACCACATCAGAGTTGTGTAAGAAATTAGGGTAAATATTTAATTTAGAAAAAATATAAATAATTTATGAAGATGGAGATAAATATATTATATTCTAAAATAATTATAGAATAAAATATGTTTTTCTTAACACCATATTAAAAATACTATACTTATTAAAAATAGAAGTGTAACACCTAATCACATTCTTCAATTTTAATAATATCTTTTTAATGTTCATTGTAAAATTTCCGTTAAATTAATAAATTTATAATATTATGTTTTAATGGGAAAATTAAATTTATTCCAATAAGAATTAGTATGATAATTTATGACTATATCACTTATTTTAATCCATCTTAATCAAGATTTCCATTTATTAACGTAATAAATTTTACCATAGTTTCTATTCATATTGGCCGAAATTAACTGGAAAATACATTATAGATTTGTAACTTCTTAAATAATAATATGTAATACATTTTTTTCAAATTTAAAATATTTTAGTTGAAGTATATAATTTTCAATAAATAGGTAAAATTAATTTTTTAAGTACACTTTTAAGTATACAATATTTGTATTCTGAAATAATGTATAAAATTCATTTCAAAGACCAAAAACAAATTAAATATAACAATTGAAATTTTGAAACCAACCCAATATAAAATTTTAATTTCTAAATTCTTTCAAATAAAATATTTTTTCAGGTAAATCAGTATTGTTAACTTTTCATTAACGATTATAGATTTCCCAAAAATTCTCAAATGTTCATCCTAAGATAATTTTGGATTGATTTATCTAATAAAATAATTTTTTCCAAATAAAATTTAAAAATTTGCTAAAATTATTTATTTTATTGAAATTATTAAATATCATTTTTGGAAGATAACATATTTCCAAATAATAAAATATGTTTTAGTAAAACAATTATGTGTTAATTTAAAAGACACTTATAAGTAAAGTTATATTTAAGATAACATTCATTTACACTTCATAATATATGAATTCCAATTCATACCCTCAAATTTAAAGTCTATGTTATAGTGGTCATGTGTAAATAATTATATTTTAATAGTTTTTCAGGGTTTTTTAAACTCAGTGTTGCATACAACACAAGCTATTGACGAAATAAATATAATTGAAGAAAAGTATTTCATAAAAATTTCCAAGTGTTACAGACAATGTGTTTCATGTTTCATTTATCAAGAAGTATCTTTTTCCCTTCTCATGTACTAGGATAAGAGGTTATTTACATTTAACATCATTTATATGAGACTGAGCATCCATTCGAGATTATTGAGTCTGAGACAAAGGTTATTCATGTGAATTTGATTACTTTGTTCAATGTGTTATGGAATCACGATTACTAATCACATGATATTTGAAAGAGTGATTCACTAATGAAAGATAGTGGTTGATATCTATTCGATATAGAATGTTCTTGACATAAATTCTATTGATAGACTATTTTTTATAGTGGGGAGGTTATAACATCTCATTTACTTCATTTAGGTACTTCTTTACCCCAGTTTTTCCCTTTGACTGGGTCTTTTCTTGGGGTGTTTTTGGTGAAATATTTATACTTTTGGTAACGTTTTGGAAATTTCATGGTTGGTGGATAATTTACCCAAACTATACTCCCCGTAGTAAAAACCATAGACCCCAAATTGAGGGGTGTTCAAGGATAGTGTAAAGTTTCTAAAAATGTGTACCTATCTAGGTTAAACCACACACCCTTAAAATTAAGGGTGCACTGTTAGGGTGAACTACTATTTAGTAGTGCAACCCCTATCTCTATAAAGATGTTCATGTTGTAAATAATCACTCAATATTATTTTAAAACACCAAACCCCTTCGATTTATCCCATAACAACCCTATTTTTTCTATAAAATGATTTTATAGTACTTGAAGTATCTTAAGAGTTCGATGGACTCCTCTAACTTCTATTCTTTAAGGATAAATGCTCCAGTGATTGAGTTCGATTTTCACTTAGTAAGTGGTTCCAAAAATATTTCCATAAAATTGAAACTTTAAATTGCATGATTTTTTTGAAATTAATTTTAAATTAATTTTAAATCCTGTAATTGTAATTATTTGATGTGTTTTTTGAAATGGTATTACAACTCCGACCCCCTCCCCCATTTCAATGATATAAAAATTATAGTATGTAATTTTTAAAGATTGATTGTTTAGAGAAGTTTTTTTAATTATTGATGTGAGTAATTGAAATGGTTGAATATTGATTATTTAAACAATGGATTATAATAAAATAATAATTGAAAAATGATGAATTGATGGAATATTATTATTTATTTTTAAATGATATGGAATCTTGATAACTAAATTTAGGTAAATAAATTGTAAACTGTGTATTTAGGTCAAGTGAATGATTTTCCTAAAAATTATTGATTTACTTAATGAAGAACATGTGATTCTGATTAGTGAGTTGTTTTTAGGACAATAATGCTTGGACTTTGACTCCATTGAATTTTATTTATGACAAATAACTATAACTATTATTACCTTGAAATGATTAACCTTGATGTGATGTCGATTGATTAGTCATGTTGGATTGGTCCAAGGGTTGTGAACACAAATATTAATTTGTGTTGATGAATGAGAATTGTCAGGATCATATAGCCCAAAACTAATGTAGTTAACTTATGTTAGACTAGTGATTTCTTGTATTTCATTTGGTTATAAAATTCATTTATTATAAAAACTTTTAATTCATTCAAACTATTTTATGAAAAACAATATTATATACACTAAAATATTCATTTAATCCACTTAATTATATCAGTCATTCTGTTTTATTATGATGTTGGTTTAATTGAAATTATAAAAATTATATGCAATGAATTATTTTATTTAAATAGTTATTATAAATAGTTTAATTGAAATGGTATTTATTATGGAACAATTTTTAAGGCCCTATTAAGCTTTATAGCTCACACACGAGCCATTCCTTTAGACATTTTCATATTATCTTTTTCTAGATCAAAGTACATGGAAAGTCATGCATAGAGGTTGTGGATGTTCATAACTAATGGGAACTAATGTGATGGTGGTTACCAATGTTTATGTGATATGGCTATCATATAGTACGACTAAGATCTTTTCTTGTAAGATGTTGTGTCCTTGATGATATACTCTTTTGGGGGTCTATTTTAGTTTTTTGTTTCTGATAATTTTCCCTTGAATACTAATTATATATGTACTTATATATTATATCATTGACTATTTTATGGAAAACAAATTCTAACATGACTCTTGTATGATTCCAAGTGCAATTTTACAACCTGTGGGGATCAGGAATTCTCTTTAGGCTATGTCAAGACCAGTTTGGGTATCAGTGTACCAGAGTATCTGAAGAAGATATTGAGAAATGGAATCCAAAATAATGAGTTTAATATTAATGATAAAATTCTAGAATAAAATCATTATTTTCTTTTTTATATACTATATCATATTTAATTTAGTTCCCATAGTAATCCATGTTATAATTTCATACCATTGTTCAAGTATGAGGTCAGATCAAACTAAACAATCCTGAATTAATAGATTGTTATGATTCTGAAAGTGGTTTAATTTAGAATAAAAACATTAATCTAAAAGAATAAATATATTATTTAGATAGTTTTTTATTTGATGAATTATTTTTAAGTAATTTTATTGAATAATATAAAACTAGGTAAAAATTATATTTTTAATTTGTAGAGAATATAGTCCGCACAATTCATGGTTATCATTTATGTTTCTTAGTGATCTAGAGAGAAAAAAGGTGGATTGTAATTTTAGAATTATAATAATAATTATATTCTATATTTCCAATTTATTATTAAATTTTATTTTCATAATAATTACGGAGAGGTGGTGGGGAAAAGAATGGAAGTCATCACTTTATTGAGGCGGTAGTATGTAAAATGCAAGATTTTCAATTTTTTTATTTAATGGAAAAGAAGAATGGTGGTAAATATTAGTTAACTTATAATAATAAATTTATTTATATACACATAATATATGTCATTATATTGAAATTATAAAATTATATTTGGGTACATAAGAAAGAAAACAAATGTAGTTAGGAAAAAGTACTCAAGTTGAGGACTTCAGGTTTCCTTAGAAGTATCCATTGAAATAGATTCACTTGAATAATTTTATGTCAATATGGGATCAAGAAATTTGAATTTGATTATATAAAAATAATAAATGTATTATTATAATGTGGAAAAATAATTTTTAGGGTGGATCTAAAGGGGTTGTGGATGCCCATTTTATAAGAGGGTACAATGATATTTGTATAAATATTTCAGGTTAATATAAATCATGCACATCTTTCACAAGTAAATAATATAGTAAAATGGATAATAATTTTGTTTTGTACTATTTAAATTCTATGATAACTAAACAATTCCTTTTCAAATGTTATTTTAATTACATTACTCTGAGAATATTATATTTTTCAATTTTTAGTTTTACATTGGTATCTTATTTTTAGGTAAGTAATTTAGTTTTAATAATTATAAATAAAATAGATAATAATAAATAATTTGGAAATAATAGTTTAAAATATTTTATCCTTATTATCATATAAAATTAATAAGTGTAACATAAACCAATTTTATCATTAGGGCATGTAACGTGTAAAAAACAATTTTTTTTGAAAAAGTGTATTTGTATGATTCAAATTTCTATATAGGGTAAAATTAACCATGTATTTGATTCTTTGGATATAAATTTAATTATTTAAAAAATATTTCTAATAAATTAATAAAATTAATTAAAATGAAATTATTATTTAATTATAGGAAATGACCAAAACTATTTCTTATATTGGAAAATATTACTAATGTGAATAAAATGTTATATATAGATTTTAGAAATCCATAATAGTATTTACCAATGTATATTCTTATTCAATAATAAATATATTGTCATTAATTCTATTTTATATGTATTTAAGATAGACTTACGTCTGGATATACTTATAAACACTATGATTTTAACAAAAACAATATTTTTCAAAAACCAACAAAAATTCATTTATTTAAAAAAAATAAAAATAATAATTATAGCATATTGTTGACATGTAAAAGTTAAAAATAATATTTTTTTCAAATTAATAATGATAAATATAAAAATTCAGATATTAAATTAAAATCTCATATTTATAAAAAAAATTGAAAAATGAATTTTTAGAACATTAAGTGTTATTAATCATGTTTCATATCAATTTTAAATTGATTACCATGTTTATATTAAATATAGTTTTATAGATCTTATATTTTATTAAAAATAAATATATCATGGTTTGATTTGTTTTTTTTTTCAGGTATGGATCAAATAATCAAATATTATTTTAGTTTTTAAAAAAAAATTATTTTCAAATCTCATGTCATTATATCAACTATTATTATCTGTATTAGTGGAAAGACATTTCAAAATTTTGCGCATGCATGTTAAGTTAAAATATCTTAGTATATTTTCTAAACCGGTAGAGTGCATCCAACATATGGTTGGTTTCGATGTCTATGAATATGTGAACATCATTATTTGGCTAAAAATGGATTTACATAGGCCGATGTAAGAACCGAAGGCATGGAATTCATGACATGATAAATACATGATGAATTAAAATTTATGTCGTGTTAAATTTAATTATAATATATACGATACTAATGACTATAATCAATGTATGATTTTGATAGTGTATTTGTAAAATATAATATTTGGTTGAGAAGATAAAGCAGAAAAACATTTTTTGGAATTCATGACATTTGAGGTCAAAATGTAAATGATTGGTGATATATTTTTTATAATTAGTCATTAGTTGATAGAATGAGTATAAGATATGTTCGTTTATCAATAAATATATGATATATATCTTCTTAATAGATTTTTAATTGAGGATTCCAAGGATATTACCACTATAGTTGCTACCCATGTGAAATTATCAAGAGATGTTGATGTAAAGACAATCAAATTTCACATAATATAGAAAGATCATTGAGAGAATTTTATAATAACAATGAAATGAACCAATATAATATTTCCCCCATGTAAGAAAGTATTGATTAAATTTAATCCTAATGAAATCCACATTATTATAGTGGAAATAATATTGGAGTAAAAGGTATGATGGATTTCAGCTTGATGTATATTGAAACATGTTAGAAAACGTTATTGGGTTATACAAACACATAAAGTGCTGGATCACTTTGTAAAATAATTTGAACATAATGAAATTATTTTATTTTAGTGGTTTTTTCAGATATTAGGTTAGTAAAAAACAAGGCATCATATCTATGAGCAAAAAACATGTCCAGTATAATATAACCACTCATGATTTTAGATATTTATTATGGATAAAGAAACAGAATATTGTCATTAGAGTAGAAGTGAAGCCTCTGATTGGAATCAATTGTTACAATTCATGTTCTATAAACATTATCAATTTTCAGGTACATCCTTCATGGATAAATCACATTAAAATCATGTTTTATTTTATCCATGTTAGAGTTAATCATTTGTTAGTGAAGAGGGATTATTTTACAACATTACGTCAAGTCATAAACATCTTGAAAAATTCCTTGACCAATGAAATATTTGAACAACATTTAAAAGATCTAGAATCTAATTCAAACATCCACACAAAAGTAGTATGATTGTGGATTCCCACTATTTATGGTAATTGGGAGTTTTCTTCTGTTTTTTTAATATTCTTATCTTGTTCTAAAACCTTTAGGAGTGACTATTAGAATCATATAATCAGGTGGAGATATTTGATAGACACATATTATCATGTGTGTTTTCAACATATTCAAATGTCTTATAATTGTTATTTATTGTACAATACCATATATACCAATGTTATATTTATAAGTGGGAATTTATTATTATGGAATTAAAATTGGTTTATATGACTAAAACAATGATTTACCCTGAATTTTAATTTTTATATATATTTCTATATTTTTTATTATCAATTAAAATTTAACAAAAAAAATATCAAATATTTCTAGTTTTTACCAAACAAAAAGAAGCTTCATCTGCTAGCCCTCATACAAAGGCCTCACTAGTCCCATAGCGAGATTGAAGAGGACCCAACCAACAATATAGATCCCAAGGGAATGAAACCACAAGATTTTCACCCAAGATGTTGATTGTGCATGCATGCATAGATACAATGGGGTCATTAGCAATTTTATGTCCTCTATTGGTCAAGACCACGAGGCGGTGGGGGGAGCACTTCTCCAGGGCTAGGTGGTCCATAGGGTGGAAGGGGGTCCTCCGACCCATGAAAGAGTTATCTATTATATGAACACCATGGTTTTAAATTTATAAAAGTAGAACAATACTTGGAGTATTCGATTTGGGACATACATCATGCGAGTTATTGTTTATTTAAGATAAACTATTCTATTCCGCTCTATGATCGCATAGTCAACCTCTAATATTTTCATTCCACAACCCCACTTCTCAACATAATTTTCACCACCTCTATGTATTTGTGAAATTCCATAACCAATTACCCTACAGTGTAGATTGCAATCATCTACCTTATTCACCACCTTGGGTCACCTCGGATTATCTGTTCTCCCTAAAAAAACCATCGTTAAGGTTTCATCCTTCGATGTAAAGGTTGAATGACTTTGAGGGAGGTTCATGCCACTGCTTCCTTAAATGCACATTGACATTCTTGGTCATTATAGAAATCACATGCAACTATGCACACCGATAATGATTAATAAAGTAAAAGGATGTTCTTTCCCACTTCACTGTCATTCCATGCTCAAAATTCAATCACCAAAATATTCTGTTATTTCCAAGAACAATCACACATGTCTCATGGCTATCTTTGTGAATAGAGATATAGTATGTATAGATTTTATAATTCCAAAATAGGTTCCTACATTCTAATAAAAAGAGAAAATCTATGCTAATATAGTGTATTGGTAAAACTGTTTAGGCTTTCTACCTAAGAGATGAAGCGCTGATGCTAACTACATTATTTTCTTTTCATTTATTTCATTTTTTATATTTTATTTATTTTATTGTTGTATTTCATATAAACATAATACATACATTCCAAATTTTTTATATGTTATAAATCCACCCTTAAGATATTCATATTATTACTCTCTATCACCTTCTTCTATTTTCTTCTTCTTTCAAAAAATCTTTTCATTTTTATTTTATTTTTATTTCTTATTTTATAATATTTTATTCTTCTCTCCCTATCTTTGAAAATATTTTTATTTTATTTCATTTATTTTATTTTATCTCTCTACTATTGTGACCTCTTACCCTAAACAATGAGGGGTTGACCTGAGTCTTTGAATGGGGATGGTATGTTGTTCTTGATTTTTATCATAGAGTTCAGTTTATATTTTGGGTAAATATGAGTGATATGAACGGGTGTAGCAATTTTTATCCATGAAATGTAACCCAAATATATATCTATCATTTCAATTTACTTTTTCCATCGCATCTACTGATAAGATCATAATACAATGATGTCGATCCATTCAATGGATAAAATGGTGTTCAATGATGTCGGGTCCTGGAAGATATCAAAATCTATACTATGGTGTACCATGAACAAAGATTATAAAAGGATGTGAACTTTATATTTCTGAAAGAATCAAATATTTCACAACCCTAAATAAAATAATTGTGATTAATCAATTAGATTTCATATATGCATTATCAATCTAAATTTAAACCAATAAAAAAGGACGATGATAGAATGAAATACGAAACATAGGACCATGTTCTTTCTTTCGAAACACTTTTTTATCATTTTACATTATTTAGTTTAAATTTCCATTTTTTATAATGATAAGAAGTAAATGAAAAAAAAATTACAATGAATTTTACAAATACTAATAACTAATATATTTGTAGTTTTAGGTGATTTATATTTAGTAGTTTGACAACTGTGAAGCTTCTCAAATGGGATGACCAAATTCATCCACTTTGAGGCACTAGAAAAAAGTTTAGAAATTATATTATACCAAATCCCATCCATTTTTGGGAAGTTAAAAGCTAGGGACCAGTTGAAGATTCATTCCATGATTTATCTTTTCTTGCTTTCTAAAATATAAATTTTACTCTTAATATTTTTTTAGTGTTTATCACCACTCCCTATTACCTTATTTATCATAAATTATAACATCCTTGTTCTAAATTTAGTGATTCACTTTTATAAGACCATGATGGAATAATGAATCGTAAAACAATGAAGGAAAATGAAATAAGCTTCAATTAAATATGTAGTTCAATTTTAATTTTGGTATATTAAAATCCTTATAATTTTTTTGAATACAAGTTTTCTGCTTAAAATGATACACTTCATGTCTATTATTTTAATTCATTCTTTAGAGGAATGATCTGGGATACATTAGTTTCTTAGTAATCATTTGATTATATGTTTTATATTTCAATAATAAGGATATAGAATGAGTAAATTGGATATTTTAATGAATTAAGTGAATCATGGATATTAAAATGAGGACAAATGATTCTAGCTAATTAGTTGATTATTGTAAAAGAAATCTCCCTAACATTTTTCATGTTTTTAATTTCTAAAAATAATGTGAATTATTTTTTATTATTATCCATTCCTTGATTAGTTATATAAGGTTATATTTCCCATTCCCGACATGATTTATAGATAATATATTTCCAATTTTATCTTGTATATATTTCTAGAATAATAGTGGGACTTCCCACCAATCAGAACAAACATTTGAACATTCCAAATCTATAACTATGAAAACAAACACTTATTAAATGATTTATACATCTTGGTAATATACCTTATCCTTAATATAACCATTATATATGTATTTATTTATCCAATATAAACCCTAAATGACCTTTTTTGGGATGTTCTAGGTTTCAATCCATTTTAATCCACTCTAACCGTCCACACAGTATTTTCCATGATATTTTTATGTCAAAGTACGGGGTGAAGAGGTTCATCATAAATTGGATGAAATTAAATTCATGTAAAATGTGTAGGGATGTTATATTTTGGTTTGGAATGTTTATTTGATTCATTAATTTTACATTGACTTTTTTCCCTTCATGAAAAAAAATTAAATATAAAAGAATGGGTTATTACTTTGATGAAAAAAATCCCCATTAATAGAAACGTTTTACCATATCTGGTTTGGTTGTGTATCTGAGTTTTATTATTAGAAGAAATATGGAAAAAAAAAACATGAATAATGTTACTTTAAAAAAACAATATTAAATTAGAAGGAATTTTCAAGAAGGTACACAAATATTAATTTGTGATTTATTTTTATCATAAACATTACTAAAAGTTTTGGGTAAACTAGTAGTTGACATAATCTTAAGGGGAAAATTTCATCGATCTTTTAATTTTGAAATCTTGATTAATACTTTTGAGATTAACGGCCTTCTTGATCCATAATTTCCATATTAATTCCCACCTATTTAATCTCTAGACTCATTAAAACCTTAACTGAAACGTCCTTGTGGTTTAATGTGACATTTGTTCTTTACAAAGTGGATAAATTAGTTCAATTACAAACTTAGAGATACAAATAATGTTCTCAAGACATGATCATAACCCTATTCGAATTGAATCATGGGTGACGAGTGAAAAAATTAAAATAGCATGTGGATCATTATTGAATTGTTCAATAATAATAAATTAATGATATTTAATAAATGAAAGGATATATTCCACCATTTTCAAAATAGAGAAAAGAAAATAATAGAGCTGGTTGTTTAATTAAAAATGGGAAATTGAATTAATATTCTACGTGATATTTGAAATTTTTGTTTGGAATTGATAATCATAATATTTTATTACATTGAAATTTGATAAATGGTAACACTAGTTCCCTTTGAATCCAATTTTCAAATTTTATACATAAGGAAAAGTATAGTTTGTATATGGGGTAATTTTAAAAAACCATTTTATCATGAAAGTTTTAAACAGATTCTAATGGGATTGGATGGTTTTTTTATTGAATAATTCCTTATAAATTAGTGCTTTATTCAAAAGTGGGAATTTATTATTAATAAATAAAAATTGGGTTATATGATTAATATATTTTTTAATCATGGATTTTAATTTTACATATGCAATTTGGATGGAATGTTTCTTAAGTTTTGAAATACATAAATCTTTTTCAAATATTTCTAGTGTTTACCAAAAAATAATCCCCATTGTCTAGACCTCAACCAAGGGACCAAAAATAACCTAGATATTCCCAATAGTTCCTATAAGACCATGTAGAGAACACGGTATAGAATACCATGTGGTTGTGGCCTTTAGTGATGAGTTTGTGGGAATGCATAGCATGGATGTGCCTTATATGAGTGCACCGGACAATGGTGTTCATTAAATTAGGTGGTGGTAGGAGTGCTTCCCTAGGACACGGTGGTCCATAGTAGCAGGGAGGGTCCCCTGTCTCACAAACAAAATCACTATCACATCAACTATACACCTTTTCAATTATAATATCACAACCATCCACTATGTTTTTTATAAGGTACATCAAACATGTGGGTTACTACTCATATAAAAAAGGGTGGTGTCCCACTATTTTAATCACACATTAGGGAATTTTATTTTATTTTTCCACATAGTTTCACCTACTATCACTCAATAAATTTATTAATGCCTCTAAATTACTAGGAAGTACCACAACTAACACCCCTAAATCCCAACTCAATCTTGTCACCCTTTTTCACAACTCTTGGGTTTCATGGATCTTCTATTAACCCTCATATGAAAACCATGATGGTTTTATGTAGATTTAATTAGGTCAAAATATTTTGATGGAGACCACCACTACCACTGGTATGATGACATGTTCACCATCACTACTGGAATGGAAATCCCTTGTAGTCGCACACACTAAATTCTTTTCACAATGATGAAGGTCATGCTTCCCCATTTCACTGATAGTCCACTGTCAAAATTCAAACACCCAAAATATTCAGATGTTTCCATATTCAGAAACCTTGCTCTGAATTCAATTCTTGTGAATAAGGAACTAGGGGTACAAATTATTGAGGATTAGATGTGGTTCCTCCGTAATTATAATAAATCGCACACCCATTTTTCTAGAGGGGAGCTTCAAAAAAAATGGAGACACACTACTGAAAGGAGGTAGGGTCAAATTTAACTACATTTCATTTCTTCAATTTTAATTTTTTTATTTTTTTATTTTGTAAATTTAATTTATTTATATATAATACATGCCTTCAGTTTTTTAACTAAGTGTTCGATCCACCCTTAACATATTCTTAATTTTCATCTATGTTTCTTCTATTTTCTCTTTATATATATCAATTTATAATTTTTTATTTTATATTCTAATTTTATTTTATTTTATTTTTAAATCCCTATATTCTTTATTTTATTTTATTCTATTCTATTTTTAATCAATTGTGACATATTTACCTAGACAATGAGGAGATAACGTGAGGCTTGGCCCATGGGAAGTCATGTGTTCTTGAATTCTATATAAAATAATATTTTTCTTTTGTTGTATATATTAGTGGGAAGTGTAGTTGTGCAAATTTCCTCCCATGAAATGTAACTCAAATATATTTTTATTATTTATTTCATTTATTTTTTATATATTCTACTCATAATCTCTTCATACGATGGAGTTGAGACATTCTATGGATGAAATGGTATATAATGGAGGAAGGACCATAATGATTTCAGAATCTTAAAAAGGTGTACTGTAAACCTCTATTACATGAGGATGTAAAATTTTGATTTATTAAATAATTATATATTTCACAACACTAAATAAAAATATATTGATTTAGGTATAAGATTTTATATCATAATTATTAAAATAAATTTAAAAAAATAAAATAAAATATTGATAGAATGAAAAACCAAACTCAAGACCATGATTTTTCTTTACAATCAAATTCTTTTTTTCATTGAATGTTATATTAGTCTATTTTTTCATTATTATTCATTTTAGAAATTAATCAATTATTTAATTATTTATTTTTTTCATAAAATAAAAAAAACATCAAAAATAATTAATGCTTCTATGATTTAGAATTAGAAGGTGAACAACTGTGAAGCTCCTCAAGTGAGATGACCCTTGTCATCCACTATGCTAAACTGGGAAAATATTTGTGAAATTATTTTTTCCATTCCCTATGATAGGTGTGCATCGATATTGTACATGTTCAAGAATGTGTTTGCTCAAAATTTAAATTTGGGATACTAAAATGAAGAAAATGGATTGATTTTCTTTGTAAAATCATGGGTACTAAGGTTATTGGTGCTGTATTAAATCAAGATACATTAATTTTCTTCTATTAATGAATAATTATCATTAATGAATGAAATTTAGGTTCATGGTGATGGCATTTTATCATGTATTGTTGAGAAACTATTCTCCCGATATGCCAATTTCTATACAATAAAGTGGTATCAATGACGAAAAATAATTGGTTTCAAGCCATAATAAAAATATTTTGAGAAGGATTCATCAAGTGGAATAAAAAACGTAGTAAATAACTAATGATATTTGTATATACTCTTGTTTCTCACATATAGCATTACTTATGTTTGATTAAAGTATGCAGTCAGTAATTCATTGATCACTCTCTGGAGTTGTGATCTATAAATAGTGCATAAAAAATAAAGAGTACAATAATTTGTTATGAGTACGAATCAAATACTATTTATTCAGTTTTGAATAATATTTAACAAACATAAAGGGGATATTTTTAGAAAATAAACCCTTATAATTAATGTATTATGATATTTTGGTTTTCCTGTTTGTTGAAAATGCCTGTTAAAAATGATTCAATGTTTTTGTTAACTGATATAGATTAAAATCTCTTATCCTGGGGAGACCATTCAAAATTTATAATTTATTCTAGAAGCACTAAAATGGTTTTTGGGATTTTTTTTTCAAAAAAATGTTTAAAATGGTGGCTTTTCTCACAAGTTAAAATTTTAATTAACATGTTCAATGAGTCATGGATGTGTTGATTGAAGGATATATCATTAATATTTAAATAAATCATGATTTTTTTTCATGTTTTGAGATTTTGGGATGTATTGATTTAAAAGAATCAAATGATGTTGTGAAAACACTATAAATTCAGATTTGAAGTGGTATGAATAAATTTAGTTGTTAAAGAAAAGCATTGATGAAGATGATATGTATTTTGAGTATATAAATTTTTGTAAAGAGTTGTTGGTGGGTGAAAATGTTTTGTGAACGGTTGGCCACACCTATTAATTGGTTTCTACCCTTCCCCATTAGAATTTTATAAGACATAAAGAATATCAGAAGTCTATTTTCACATAAAACTTTTTGAAATATTATTCTTTATAAAAACATTTAGGAATATTATCATGAAGAATGGTTCTAGTGAAAAAATTAACAAGTGTGTTTTTTGAATGTTTATCAGCTTTATGGATGATAGGATTTCATAAAAAACTCATATATTCATTATATTTGGGATTTTGTGTGAATGTTGTGAATGGGTTTCAAAAAATTTAATGCTTCACAAAACTAATGGTATTAACCAAAGATTATATTGTAAATTATTATACTTCTTTTTGGGGAAATAAGGGATCCATGGAAAACTAATAGTGGTGCAATCAAATGTTGTTCAAATCATTACATGGTTTCAAAAAAAGGAATAGTAATAGATCACTAAACTTTTGAAATGTTAATATTTGTAAACCTATGAGAAATTTGAGAGGCCTATAAAAATGCTAACTATAGTGTGATATAGTGTATTTTGGTACATTAACACATTGACCCTATATAATCCTTGGACTGCCTCTATGATGGTAAATAGATTAATATTTTTTTGTGATGTGCATTATTTCATTTATTATTAGATGTTGTTATATAAAGGAGTGAGAATACTCTTTTTTAAAATAAATTAAAACCCAAATGGATTATTGTTTTAGCATGAATCATCCTAATTCCCCTAGGGAATTTATCATAGTGTATATAAAAATAATATATGTAAACTCTATTTCAAACCATGGAAAGAATTATAGAATCAATCAAAAAATATTTTACATTGAAGTATGTAATATTTGATAGAATATAATTTTAATTAAGTAAAATAAAAAACAAGAAACAGATATTGAATGTAATTCTATTCATTAATCATCTAGTGAAATAAAATATTCCAATATATAGATTTAGATAATCTCTCAAAAAAGTATAATCCTCTTCATTTTCGAGGAGTATTTAAAATGTATGAGATATTTATATTAAAATGTTGATATTTTGTTCAGTTAAAATTGATCATAGTAAAAAGATCATATATTAAATCTATCATAATTTAAATTATTATAGAAAATATAAGAAATATTATATAATATATTTTTGTGTTTTCACATGGGTGATGTGCACTCTATCTAAAATAATTAAGATAACTATTTTATAAAAAAGAATTGATGTTTGAGTCAAACTCAAACCAAAATTCATGTGGGATTGTTTCAACCATAACACTTGAAATAAAAAACAACTTAATGTCATATTTTCACTTTAATTAGAGAATGTGAATATAATTGATTCTTCTTATAGAACCATGAAACTAAAGATTCTCCTTGAAAGTTATATTTTCTTGAAGTACTCATTTTATATAGCATAAAACATCTAGAATTTGTATCTCAGTAACTCTTAGGTAAAAATTTAATTCTAAAATGATAAAAAAATCAATGTTACCTTTTAGATAATGAAAACCTTACTAACTTATTTTATATGTGATTCCTTCAAATTTTATTAGAATTTTGTACACAAATAGAAAACAACATAATGTGTGGTTAACTAGACTTTTGGTATAACAATCTTGTGATCACGCCTCTATTTGTTTATCCAATGGTTTTTGGGATTCATCAAGTTCAAGATTAAAAGAGGATTCTGCTAGTGTGTTTATATAAGAATAATTTTCATGAGAAATGTTTTAATAAATATCCTATATATTTATGTTTATTTAAAATATTTCCTTTTAGTTTTCGAGTAATCTAAAAACTGATGAAAATTTAAGTTTATCCATCGTACTCATCTCAAACTCAGTCAGCATTATTAATGAAAAACAATTTCATAGAGATCTGTTCATTTAGGAAAACATTTTTTCATCAATATAAATTTTAACAAATAGGTTTTCTTTAAAAACATTCAGTTTAATATGTCATTTCATTAAAAATATTATTTTGAAATTAAAATTTAAATATTTTATCATACCAGGCTATAAGAGCTTCTTTAAACCATAAAGATATTTGGTATGTTTATATACATGTTCCACAAATTTAATATCATAAAAATAGTAAGTTTGTTAACTTAATTTTTTTATTTAACAAATAAATTAATAAGATCACATTTATCATCCATTAGGTCTAAAGTAATGTTTAGATTTTCTATAAAGGATAAACGGACATAGATGGAATATAACCATGATATCAAAGAAAAATCTCTCCATAATCTATATCCTCTTCTTAATAATAAACCCTAACAACATACCTTTCTTTATTACATAAAACTTTTCCATTTTCATAACAATTTCTTGCAAAAGATTCATTTAACCCATATCATGGAAATTTCTTTCAGAGATTGAACCACAATCCTAACCCATTTCTTTTCAAATTGATTAATCACTTCATGAGTAACCCTTATCCAATTTCTTTTATACATAACACCTTATGCCATTTTAGGTTCAAATTGAAAATGTAATTAATGATGAAAACTTTCATTTTTTAAGGAACTATGAGTTTTTATAGGTTGAACTACATTTTTATTTATATCATTTTAGGGATGATATGTTGAAATTAATTTATTTTTAGGAAACATGAATGAGGTTCTTAAATTATGGGTTTTTATTATTATATTGAAGTATCATTTAATTTTTGTGATTCAACTGGCATAACATCTAGAGTATTTTACACTAGTTATTGTTGTTTTTCATTCAATATATTTATAGAATAAATTCCAAAAATACCATATGGTGGAATAAATTCCATGAATTTTTCAAAATTAAAATAATTAATTTCATTAAATTTTACATTAATTGCTAATTAAATAACATTGGATTATTTATAAAAAATTATTACCCTTACTAGATGTATCAAACCTATAAAAAGATCATCATCCAAATTTGGATCAGATATTCAAAATAATAATTTTATATTTAATGACTTTGAAGTATGATATTTTTCATTTTCTTCTAACCTATAACTCATAAGGGTATTTATTTAGAGGAGGGAATATTAAAAACAAGATTAATTTCATGATAAAATTTATAGATGGATTAAACATGATTTTTTTTAAATAAATGATTTACTCTATAAAGATAAAGTAATATCTATAAAAATTTATCTCTTCATTCATCATCACCATTTTTCTAAGGTGTTCTTGTGGTTGCATTATAATGGGTAGTTACATTCATACTAAAAAAATAATCCAACATATAAAGTACAAAATCAACACTATGAACACTTTAGAGAAAAATAATAATTTATTTATCATTTTTAGTATTAGAAAGAAAATTTTAAATGAAAACAAATGTTTCCAATTTTTATGTGATAAAATAGACCTAAGTGGATTGAGTGTAATCCTTAACCAAGACATAAAATGGGTTTCTCTTAATTCTCACAGTTTGTTTAGTACCAAATAAATCCATGTTCACTTTCGAAGTTTATAAATCATCTATAAGGACTTATATTTCATACCAAAGTGATCAGGTCCACCATTATAGTGGATTTAAACTAAAGATTTAGTAGATCTCGTGGATGACCTTTCTTAGAATGTTTATCTAATGACTGAATGTTATAATTTCCTAGAATTATATTAAAACGCAATGATAAATCATCAATTTAACATAAACAATGTAACTAATTGTTTCTAAACACTTATAGGTCTAGTGTGTATACATTAACATGAATTTCGAGATATTGAAAAATTGTTCCTTTTAGACATAGTTAAATACATTTATCATTGCTAAAGTTCACAAGGTAACCCTAATCACCTAGCTAGATAATGATAATACGGTTGTATTTAATTCATAAATATATAAAAATATATCAAAATAATTTTTTAATAATAAAATAAACATCACTTATTCAAATTATTTTACCCTATATACAGTCACCAAATATAACTCATCCACTATTCAGCTTTTACCAATTTTATATGTTGGACTTATATCTAGTCATGTGTTCATAAAAACTATTTTCAATGTTATAGCATCAATTAATTGACCTTTTTTCCTTAAAAAAATTTAATAAGTTCTTAATACCAAAAATTATATGGGTCTAGTTTTACTAGAAAATAAAATCATAGGTACCAACATCTTTCCAACTCTTCTATATTCAATCGCTTTGATCCCTTAAAAAATAATTAAAAATATAATATAATAAACTCTGTTTAATAAAATTTTATTTTTATAGTGAACTTATGATTGACATTTAGGTAAAAAAAGATAAACTTTTTAGAATAATTTAATTATAATTAAATTGTGATTTATAGAGGAAAATCTTATTTCAAAATATGTCATCGACTGTTTAAACTATTTGTATAGATTTTTGAAATTCATCACTATTTTAGTAATATTAAATAATTTTTTAAACCATTGAATTAATATATTAGTTTAACAAACAAATTCTAATAATTTATTGTTGAACTATAACTAGATTTAGAATTAAAATCCAATGAAAATCCAAAAAAATCATATATAAGCATTGAAATCAAATAATTTTTTTACAAAGACATAACATGAAAAAAAATCATGTTCATTAATCAACATATTATTTTTCTTTTCGAATAGAATCTTGTATCTAATCAATTATTCAAATAATGTAATATCTTACTCAATATTGAAGTATGTAAACCTTTCATATATTGAAGAAGTTGAACAAGATTCATTATCTTATTAACCAATAAAGTTAGAATTAAAAATTAAATTTAATGGAATAATAAAATTACCATAACCAAAAGATATTTCTTATTTTTTTTAATTTTTATGTAAAAACCAACAATATTTTGAATACTATCTCAATCTTCCAAAGAACTGTCATATGTAGTGTCTCCACCACTTTCAATCCATGTATATTAATACTATATGATATTCATTCCTTTAATATTAAATAATGTCATATATCTATTTTCCCTCCTCTTAAATTTTAGATAATTCTAAATAATAGAACAATACATATTACATTCCTAACAAATGATCTAACATGTTTATTTATTTTTATAACTATTCTTCCAATCATTTATATAATCATTATTGATGTTCTTACTACCAACATTCTTGTTAACCATTTTCCAAAGATGATCTAGTTCATCCCCAGTATCATAAGGAATAATATAACTTATATGATGATTAAATTTATTCATTGATGAATTATTACTAAAAATTTAATTACTAAAATTAACTACACTACATGTAATATTATAGAAAGTAAAAGAAAAAGTTTCAATGTTCTTCCCCCCCCCCCTTTTTATACATCCCAGTAAAAATTATATCAGAATTGAATTAAAGTACTAAAAAGTCATAAAGTATTAAATTCATATGATTCTTGGGGCTATATTTAGTTTTTAACTTAGAATCCAACTCTATTAGAAGTATGTGAATAATTTTCTCTGCCAATGGATCATCTAGAAAACCCATCTCACCAAGAGATTGAATCTCATTAGCAACTATCATAAACCTATGATGTATATGTGCTGTAGACTCACAAAGTATAAATTAAAATTCCTAATAATAATTCCTCAACATAACTCTTTGAGTTCAAAGAACATTACAATTTCTGAAATGATTAATTTTATACGTCTTCCATATTCCAATAGATTCTTCACATGAAGAAATTTGACTATAGATATTTTCATCCATATAATAATGTAATGTATTTTGTAGAATAAACGATTCTTCATATTCAATATTATTAGCTTTAATATAAGTATAAAAATATTTATAACAAATTTTAGAAATATCTAATCATCATAATATAATTATTGATGTGAATATTGATGAAAAAACTATTATATAATCATTTCAATATTCATAATATGCACTATAAAGGATTGGTTATGAAAAATGTTTTTAATTCTCCAAAATTATAAATAGAAGTTATTCTATTTAAAATAACATATAACATTTTATCTACTACGTACTAGTGAAAATAAGATGATATCTTTCGATTAAAATAATTAGAAAAAATAATTTTAGTAAATGCACTCTCAAATGTGGAGACCATTTCAAATAATAAATGTTTCCCAAAAAAAGAAATTAAACTACATGATAGAGGGTGAATTATAGTCAAAAAAATTAAAATTGGTCAAGGCATTCATGTATTTTTTATCAATAGATAAAAACATCTTAAAAATTCCAAAATTATAATATTAATAATAGTGGACTTTTAATCATCCATTTAATCAATGTAAACATATTAAAAATATTATATAATGTAAAATTGGTAATCGTGATGGACTTAAAAACATGGAATTATGATTTACCATATTTTCACTTATTTTTATATAATAAAAATATTTAAATAAACTCTGATCCCAGATATATTCACTGTACAAAATTGTTTTGAGGGAGTCATTATCATTAATTTAAGTATCCTTACTCCAAACTTGTAATTCCATAGATAGTAAACTTATAAAAAGGTATTAGGTCTTCAAAATCATGAAATCTATAGATATCCTCAATAAAAATTATAATGATTTTCCCTTTCAACGCCTTTAATCTGAATATATTGGTAAATATTTTACTTCATCCTTGAGATCTATTAACCTCAAAAGATATGAATTAAACCAATTCCACCCACAGAAAGCTCATCAATCAACAAAATGGTAAATGCAATTGTTATAAAAGAACAAGTTAATCTAATTATATGAAAATGTGTACAACATTGACCACATAGAAAAATATTCATAAACTAAAATATAAACAAAAATAATATATCAAAAAACATTTTTTGACATCAAAATGATTATTAGATTTTAGAGAGGCCGAAAAAATACTTTTTATCCATAAAAAAATGGGTCATGTTTAATTATGATGCTTTAATGGTAGGATTCAACAAATCTTGGGTTCCATTGAAATAGCATCAGAATCATTAACTCAATATTCTGATGGATTAAAAATATTATATGTCTTACAATAAAATCAAACTGGGACACTATAGTGAATTATCCAATGAAAAATATTTAGTCAACTGTAAAATTATCTAAAAAATGAAATCGATGATTAAGCTCAAAATTAAAACAGTTATGTTCATCAGATTTATATCTCACATAAAAATAACTAAAAAATCAGTTTAAATAAAATTTAAATTTATGCAAATTATGAATTGAAAAAAATATGTAACAGAGTCCTTGACTCAACACTCTAAACCTCCAAATCATTTTAATTTTTCAATTAGGTTTTAACATGTTAATTTGATACAACTTTTTTATATTCAATGTTATAGAGATATTTGGAATTTTAATTATAATGTGATCTCCCATTTCAAATTTTAGAATAATAAATGTCTTCATTTATTTTCTCAAAAAACCTTATTCAATGCCCAAATATCTTCTCCCAGAACCCAAAATATATCAAGTTTCATATAATATATAACAATGCTATATCATTCCCCTACTCTTGATTTTAACCATAACTATAAAATCATATATAGTTTTGTTTGGAAATAGTTTTCGTTATAGAAATTTGATAACCTGGAAACTCTTTTCATGGATATTATTGTCTAATAGAGGTCAATTGTTCAAGGTAGTATCCAAATGGATATCTATATTGTAAAAATGGGCATCCTCCTACCAAAATAATTCCTCGATAATATCTTACACAATTTATGAAATAAAATACATTTTAAAAATAAAATACTGAAATTTTATTGATCTCATAACATCCCTCAATACCCTAAATAAAATTAGAAAATATAAGAATATTTAAAATAAGTTTACAATCCTTTTCGGTTTGGAAAGAAAAAATATATATCACTTGTGTACATGATTTTTATATTTGAATAGATTTCGATAAATATATAGATTTGAAATAAAGAAATAATATCCTTTTCATCAATTACTTAACACCATTTTCATTCTCACCAAGAATTTATTGAGAAAATAACAAGAGGGGATAAATATTCCAAAACATTAGTGAAGCTCCGGGTTACCTAAATAAAATTTAAAAATATAAAACAAAAAACAAAAAAAAATAACGGATCTAAAAAGGATAGTACCAACTCCCCCACACTTAAATTTTTACAAGCCAATTTTTGGTTCAAAAATTATCACGAAATCATTTCAAACATAATTTTAATTTATAAGTAAAGAAAATAATGGAAAGGTGATGATAACATATAATTTATTTGTAATGGAGGCCTTGAGTTAATCACATAGATGATTACCATTACAATCCAATATAATAAAACCATAGAATACAATATTAATTTTTTAATTAAAAATAAATAAAAAATATATAAAATGTGAAATATGACTTTTTTGAACCTATAAATGTGTATTAGTTGTTTTAATACCCCTGCTTAGGAAGTTACAGTTGTCACCCAAAATCATATTGTAGGTGGGGTTTCTTTGAAATAACCACAAGTTTTGATTCTTCTGTTTTGAATTACCTCACACTAGTTATAGAGATTCCGATGATCTATTTCCTCGAGATAAATTCCCATAACTATAATGATTAACATTCACTATGGGGGTAGGAAGGGGTATGAGACTTCTTCTAATTTGACCATTCTTTTTCTGGATCTCTTCAACTTCTGGGGATATTTCATTATGTGATGTATTATGAAATTAATTAGAGATAAATATAGTAAATAATTATTTTCAAATGGAATTAAAATAAGATAAATCAACATTAATATCTAACCCTGCATGTTGGTCAGCTTTAAATTCAATATTCATATATAATTCTTCTAGTTATTCATCATTTACCCCCAATAATAAATGTTAAATGGGTTCAATATGATTCATGTGTTCCTCCACATGTATAGGTCCTCGACCATAGGAATTCTATATTCTTCAGTTTTAGATAAGAAATTTTGTTCTTTCATGTTGAGGATTATTTCATGTTTAGTGTTTTATGGAATTTTGACAAAACTCATAAAAACCATAAAATAAAAAGTGGATACTTATAAACAATAAACATTTTTATCATATTCTAAATCATTTAAAATAAATCATGATTTATTTTATTAAATATCCTCAAAAATTTCAACGTGACATCTTTAAATCACTTAATCACCCATTATCCCTGTAAAAAAAATTAAATCATGGGTTGACCACAAAAATCCAAATAAGAGACATTGAAAGAAGGAAATAGTTAGTCCATTGATAGAAATTAAAATCCATGAAATATTTATCATAAATTAATACTTTTCAACCATATTAAGTAATAAATACATTCCTTTGAAAATATTTTCATTTCCTATTCTCTTTTTTATCACAATATTACCATAAAACCCATAGAATGATTTGATAACCTAAAGTTATCTGAAGAAAATACTATAATTTTCACTTTTATAAATTGAATAACCATGTTGTTGACATCCATAAATTTCACTATTACTAATAGAATAGTCATATTCCAACATCCATACCCTATGTTGTGTAGGGTGATCATAGGAACCCTCATCATTGGGTTACCACAGAAACACCCATGATTGGTTTATCACGTAACCACCCCAAAAAATTCCAAGTACCATTTTATTATCATAACACGTAAAGGATGAAATTTTTAACATTTTAGTCATCATATTCCATTTTCACTCCTAAGAAAACATTTCATTTTATTAAAATAATCAATATGTCTTCAGAACCTGTTTTTTTTTAAAAAATCCAAAAAAGAAGATAAAGAATTTAATTTCCTAAAACATGTAATATTTTAAAGGAGGATGCCAAATCCAATAATATTCATAGTGGTAGAAAAGTAATTATCCCCATTTATATTGAACATAAAACATTCATTTTTTATTTTAACAAAACGTTCAATATAAAACATATAAAAATATTCCTTCAAAACAATTGATGAATTTAAAAATAGTTAAAAATTACCTCTATTATAATTTTATAACCATATATATAAATATGTAAAATAATATCAATAATACTGACATAGGAAAGTAAATTTTGAAATTAAATTATTAAACATTCTAAGTGTCCTACACCACATTATACATTTAAATCATAATACCTATGAATGAAGAAAATTTAACAAAGACAATAAATAAATTTAGAATATCTATATTCATGATATGATATTTAAAAGGGGTTATATATGGACCTCATGATTACAGGTGGATGTATAACATAAAAACATTCTTCAATCAAAGGATATTGAGATGAAATCCCTTTCTATGAGTTGGTCAAATCTCATGTGACATTATCTTACTGAATAATATACTTATGTTAATTATAAACTATATTGATAAATTTTTTAAATTTTATCATCTAATTCATTTAACTTATTACATTTTTTAGAAAAAAACTAAGTCAATTAATTTTATCTCAGGAGTTTTGATCATATTCAGTTTATATGTCAAAAATGACTTTAGTAGGTCAACTATGGTAAAAAGGGGCATTAATAATACATATCTAGAAAAATAAACATCATATAATTATCATATTTAGATATAAATTTTATCTTAAAACCAATCATTAATGAAGATTATAGAAAACTAACCAAGGTTTCGATCACGAAGAAAGTACATTGTACGTACGCATTAATAACATTTTCATTCCCCAATGAACAATATGAAGAGAAGGCAAGTAACATTTATCATTACATAATGGTCATTATATCATTAATATATTTTTAATTTTACAAATATAAACATCAATATAGATATATATATATATTATAATGTAAAAGGAATCACATCTCATCAAAGAGGTAGTAGTCTAGACATCCAAAAACGATATTATCACCTTTTCATAGTGTGAAAAAGTAATAATGTATCTGATATATTATATTTCTAGAGGGGAAATTATGTCATGGATATAATATATATTTTATTTATGTCTCATTTTTTTGATTAACCCAATCCCTGAGACAGTCCATGTAATATGTGAATGTATCACATTGCATTGAGTATGTTGTAGTCCACACACCCATAAACGATCTTATCGCATTCCCAAAAAATGGAATTCATGGAGTAACATATTATATAAAATATAAAAAAAATATTACTAAAACATAAATATCATATATATCATGTAAATATATTATGTAAAACATAATTATCTGCAATGACATGTGGTAATGGAAAAACGAATGACATCATTTCATGAGTCGTAAATCCATTGTACACATAATGGTACGTTCATTACCTAATAAATGGAAGAGTGTGTAGGTATAGGTCTAACCCATGGAATAAAAATATGTATGAAAATTTTGGATACTTATTTTATTAATAATAATGTTATATTATTATTTTAATGCGAGTAGAGATAAATAATACATAAATGCATGTTAAATAATGCTGCCTCTTTTTTAGGCAACTCCTTTTGGTTTCCACCATAGGTTTTCCATGGTTTTATTTATTAAAAAATTTTGGATTCTAGTGTGATTGAATGGGTGTTTGGAGATCCATTTAATGGGGAATTAATTAGGTAATGGGTTTGATAGGTGGGAATAAATGGGACAGGTTGGGTGCTTTTTTATAGCGGATGAGGAGTGACATTCATGAAAATATAAAAAGGTAACCACTATTGGGAGGTCTCACATACATAATGCACATTAAATAATTATTAAAATTTGATTTTTGGGGGCTTATTTTAAATAATTACCATCCAATGGGGTTTTTAGATGTTTTTACGTCATATGGACTCATAAAATTAATGTTTAACCACTATGTGAACACATTTTTACCTTAATAATTAAAAATAATTTTAATTTTTCAACTAATGTTTTTTAAATAAATTATTTTTAATGTATCAGAAATTATAAATATTTATGATTACAAACATGAAATCAATTTTTTTAAATTCCTAACAATAATGTGGATGAAATTAATTTAAAATTAATTCCAAAGAAGGGATGATAAAGTGGGGGTTTCTATTGAAATTGTTCAAAAGTATGATATGTTTTTATATTAAAAAATATCTAGGAAAATGACTCAAATGAACTAAATTGTATTAAATTATATAAAATTTATATAATTATACTCTTAAAAAAATTCAAAATATAATTTTACTATATAAAAAAATTTGGGGAAAATTTAGTTTTCAATTAAAATTCTGTACTATTTACTATCCATGAAAATATAAAATTTCATAGAAAAATACCAAAAAATATCCCAATGTTAACTATTTTATTCCACAATTCAAAAATTACCTTTATTTTGTCACATAAAATTTTTAACTGTGTGAAAATTTATTTTTAATCAAGTATTCCATTAAATCATGGCATTTTTTTAAAATAGTTTTTATGTATAAAACTAGATTTATTCTTCTTTTATGATTATAAAATCTATTTTATGAATGTAAGAACCTTTATTAAACATGTTTAAACATGATATAGTTAGTATTACTCCAAGATATCAGTATAACGGCTAGGCGATTACCTCCACATTAAATAATAATATCAACAACATATTATTGTTCGATAAGACTCATCAATAAATATAACACTGATTATTGAAAACAAAGATGTTATGTGTAATGAAAAGAGGAATTGGGGTTTCATATAATTCAATTTAAATTTATCATTAAATTTAAGTCATGTTAAGAAATAATTTATATAATTTTTTTTAAAAAAATATTTCCTAAAATCTGAAGATGTTATATCTTACCCCCCACCCTCGTAAAAAAATTTCATCCAAATAATTAAAACATTATCTCTATAAAAAATGGTTGAAATTTTGAAAATACCATTGATTAAAATAACATATTTCTAATTATTAGGAGTTTTATTGTGTAATATTTTAATGAAATATAATTATATAATATATTTCAATAAGCACATTTTTAACCTCATTACATACACAGAAATATAATAAACATATAATAAATAACATTAATCATTAAAGTTCATATAAAACCTAAAGGTTACCTGTACCATAATATTCATGTAAAAATGTAAAGGAATAATTATCATTAATATAAATCCTTATATAAACATAAACATAACTAAACAACTCCTAAAAATTCATTAATATTTTTATGATCATGTCCCATAAAACATCATAAGGAGTATCTAAAAACATGAAATTATAGTTAAACATAAAAAACATACAGAGCCTCCTAAAGCTTTCATCATGTCACAAGATGGACAAATATCAATTGTAGGAGAAGAAATATATTTTAAATTTCCATTCTATTTCTAATCATGATGATTTCTACCCTAATTAAGTATCTTTGGACACACGTTAGAAAAATTCCCCAAATAACTGTTTCTAGATCATATCAATCTTGACAGGATACCTATTTAATCACTCTTAGATTTTTTAGAACTCTTCTCTTTGAGGTTAATGACCTTGTTCTTAAACATACCACCATAAAATCATTTTCCAGTTCCTAACATACATTCACCAAAATGTATTTTACGACACTTTGAACATATTTTTGGCTTAAAGGCATATATTTTCATTGGTTTCTCATCCATTTCATTCCATATGATCCATTTATTAATCTATTAATATTGTGATAAATAAGTGTCATAAATCTCCATATTAACCTTATCATAAAAATGAACCACTTTCACGTAACTTTTATATTCTCATGAGGCCAAATATCTTTATGTACTTGGTTTCAATCCTTAATAATGTCTTTAAATTTTACTTTCAATTGTCGAATAAAATTTGGATCATACTTAGACAATATTTTTTATTTTTCTTCATACATTAGTAGTGGATCATTACTATAACATCCCAAGTAAGTAAAGAATTATGGAATTTCATATCTATGTCTATTTATGAATTAGATAGTGTTTTAAAGGCTTAAAATCAGAATAAATCCAATCTTAAGTATAGAATTCTCTAACATTATTAAAAGATCATTTTACCATCTTTTGATGGAGAACCATTTTTAAATATATATTTTGACAATTTTAAAATATCTTTTGTCAAAATAAACTTAATATTTAGAATCGGGGCATTGAAATTTACTTCGGATAAATTGTTGGTATTTTTCTAAAAATGTTCATTTTTTTAATGAATAGTGAAAAATACTGCACATTACTTCAAAAAATATTTTTCATAAAATTTAATTACATTGATAGATTTTTCTTTTAATTGGTTTTAAATTTTAATTAGAATATATTTTTACCATTTAATCCAATGTTAGTCTTTTCAATTAATTTCACTTTGAAATTGGGCATAAACAACTGTCATGCTTTTAATAGATATTGTTTCTAAAAAACCAGCTATTTGTTTTGACAATAGAAATTATTTTTAAATTAATTAATACAATTTCTGTGTTTGGAATTTGGTAAAATAGATTCCATATTTGGAATCAGAAGGTCCAAATAATGTAATTAAGACTATTTTTTTTAACATTATGAATAGTAATGATGGTAATTACCTTTAACTATCGTGATTAATTAGTAATCGAGTAGTTAAAGGTAATAAAATAATATCATAATAATATAAAATTACCCCAACATATGTTCTAATGCTACTGGTTGTGTCATGGCCGACCATCGGATGCCTTTTTCCAAACATTGAGACACCATGGAATCACTTTAGTGTGATAGTGACCTTTTGTTATATAGTTTTTTAAAGGAAAGTATAAACAAATTATGTAACACCCAAGTAAAAAAAATTTAGTTTTATCTATGTAAATGTCATATTAGAATATAAATATTAATTGGAAATCTAAAAATATTTCCTCAATCATGGTATTTTTTTATATTTTAAGACATTAAATAAATTAATTATTTTATGACACCATGATGATGCAGTGATTACCTTATTATTGAACGATTTAAATAAAATTAAAAGATAATGTAAAATCTAATACATACACTTGTCAAAACCATAATTGATGGATAGTTTTCGAACCCTTTAACATTAAACTCAAAATATATTATTTTGGGACCTTTAAAATCCGAAAACAATTTTAAAATAAAGTAACATTTCATGACTTTCCATGAGTACCCCTCCTCCCTCTTATAAAAGACCCCCACCTCTACCACCATACCCACACCACTCAAGCCGTTGGCTCGGCCAAAATATGATCATTTTATCTATCCACATCCCTCTATTCATCCTATAAGCCTTACCTTATGCATAAATGTCTTCAAGAAACCATGTTGGTTCAAACCAAGGGGAGTTACCTGATTTAAAGGTAATGTCTTCTCTTATGTTCTTTTGATTTATTTTGCTTCTCCAACCCCATAAACACTTTTTATTCCTCTCTTTTGTAACAACACCAGTATATTCAATTTAAAAGTATGTTTTTATGAGAATTATTTGATTTACAATTACACACACCTCCATCTAATGGTTAAAAAATATACTGTTTCTGTGAGTGGCGAATTACTACCTCACGAAACGATGATGGTTCAATATTATTTTAACACCTCTCATGGTGGAAATTAAGATGTCACTATATTTATATACGATATATATTATGTTTATATTTTCCTTATGCTTCTGTATTTTTCATTTATGGAATACCTATATGGTTTCCTTTATGGGTAAACATGATAATTTCATTTTATTAAGTGCGGACTACCGCACCCTCAAAGTGATTTGATTCGTTAATGCCATATGTGGGACGTATTAAGGATGGAGTAAATGAAATTATATATGATATTATACTAGAATTATAATATACCTTTATATCATTATGATTTTATTCCATTAAATACGAAATAGCAATGAAAGTAGCGTTCATGCGTGCGTACAGCTTACCGTCTCCATGAATGGTGCATTTCATTTCATACCTCTAAATGTTATGTAATATTATAAATGCATGAATATACTTGATATATATGATATATATGATATCTAAATCATGAATATAATTCAGTATAAGGGGATATTTTACCACATGAACAACTTGTAATTATAAGAATTTTAATTTTGACTCAAGTACCAAGGATCGACAAAATGATTGTTATTAACTTAAATGATTAAATAATGTTCATAACATGGTATTAAGTCATATAAAAGGAATAATGAACATGAAAAATGTTCTTAAGCAAGTATAAATTAACTCTAGTTTATTATTCCAGATATTAAAGAACGATCGAGTCATGTTGGACACAAGGTAAGGGACTTCGTCTCAATATCCTTTCATTGAGGAATATTTTGTTCTATACACAACTTTCTTTTATACAGTGTATAAAACCCTTTGACTTTTACTTTTATTCAAAATGAATCTTTTTATAAGAATCGTTATACTAAACGAGAAAAGGGAATGTTTTTGTCCTACGTATACGGCGACAATGACTTCTCCGCCGTCGTGACCATTATTTGAGTTCCGGCTTCCTCTTAAGAAATAACTTTTTTTAATGAAAAATAAATACCATGTTTTACTTTTCTTTTATTTTGGTATTGAAAATGGTTTTGATAATTTTTTGATTATATCGATGTTTTGAATTGATATCTTGTGATTGAAATGTGGATATATTATGTTTCCTTTATGCATGTTTTATGTGATACGATTATGTTATGGTTCTTGTGCATTGTTTATGGAGACGGGTGGTTTCGTGATAAACTAAGGGAGGGTGAGCTTGATATAGCTCTCCAATTAATTGGGTAATGTGACAGAGTTAAACGTTGAGGTTTCTCTAAAGATATTTAGTGAATATACTGTAATGGGTATTTCAAACGTAACCATGAGGGTTACTCCATACATAAGAATGCTATGAATGCATCAAGTGACCTGTATGTATTTTGATTTCTATGAGTTATTCATAAACCTTATGATTTATTTATGTATGTTAACGTTCTTATATTCTATGAATAAAGTACGATTTCATTGATTATTATGTATACATGGAAAAATGTTTTCATTCCATATTTTTATATCCCTTAATAAGATTTTTATGCTCATCCCATGTTTTTGAAATGTTTTTTACAGGTCAAGGGAAATGTACATGATTTGATGATAGTGTTGAGGAAGTGTCAAGAAAGGATCCATGTTTTATTTTAAATATGTTTTCTATAATTAGATAAGTAAATATTGTCTTTAATGTAACCACCTCATTTAAATGTGGAATCTAATGCATGATTGATTATCTAATTATCTAAAACTCTTATCCTGAAAAGGTCTTCAATGTGTATTCTTGTAATAACTCAAGATTAAATAATGCTTAAGGCTATGGCCTTATAGTTGGTATCTGAGGTCAGTTTAGATAACATTAGGAGTTATAATTATATTAAATGATTATCCAAAATATTTTCTTTTTATTGTCAAATTGAAATGATAGAGCATTTGAATATTACCATGTTGCTCCACCTATGACCTGGTTTTTCAGAATTGTTTTTTTGCAGAGGAAATAGGGAAGCAGTGCTAGGAAGGAATACAGAACAAAATAACCTTCCAAATCAGCATTCTAAGATGGTTGGGATTGGAATTGAACAGTTTGTTGCAGTAATGGCGTAGTTGACTCAATAGATAAATGGTGGTGATATCCATGCATGAGATCAGCCAGATCAACCGCAAAGGAACATGTCAGTGGTGGAACATTTCATGGGGCAATATCCCCCATCATTCGGAGGATCATCTGACCCTGTGCTAGCAGAAGGGTGGATTAAAGCACTGGAGAAGATTTTTGATGTCATGGGGTTCTCAGACAATCAAAAGGTTAGTCTTGTTGTTTTCCATTTGTAGGGTAAAGCAGATCAGTAGTGGTCGATTTTTAAAAATAGCAGGGATGCTGATGAGATTGATGCTCTTGACTGGGTTGAATTCAAAGGTATGTTTCTTGAGAAATATTTTACTATGGCTTTTCGACTAAGGATGGGAAAAAAATTCTTGGGATTTAGGAAAGAGGATGACTTGGTGGCTTCTTATTAAGAAATGTTCACTCTATTGGATAGGTATTCTCCAAATTTTATCCGAGATATTGATAGTAAAATCAATCATTTTTACTCAAGATTAAAGAAAGAATATCGGAGGGCTTTAGCATCTCGTGATTTCAAGATTTATGAAAATCTTGTTCGGTGTGTTGAGAAGGTGTAAATAGATTTTTCTAATGATCAAGTGTTTTATAACAACCAATATAAGAAGATACATAGGTGGCAGGAGAAAGGGAAGAATCCTTCAAAAAGGAATGATGGTAAAAAAAAATAAGTTTTTAGTTTGTGATACATGTGGTAAAAATCATGCTGGGGAATGTCTTTTGAATTTTTGAAATTGCTACCGATGTGATAAGATGGGACATAAGGCTCGTGATTTCATTTAAAATGATCTGGGTGATGGTAAGACTAAATTGGATTTACAGTTAGTGAAATGTTTCATGTGCAATGAGATGGGTCATTATGAAAACGAGTGTTCGACAAAGAGCTCAAATGATGGGGAGCAGTCAGACTACAAGTATAAAGGTGTGGTGAAATCCTTTTGAACTACTTCAGAAGATGTTGGTCCATCAAATGAAGTGGTATCAGGTACATTTTATGTTTTTTCAGATTATGTCATTGTTTTGTTCGATTCAGGGTCTACACATTCATTCATCTCTGAAAATAGTTCTACTAAATAGGGAATTCCATCTCAAGAAATGACTGCTGAACTTGTGGTAAAAACACCAGGGGGAAATGTTGAGGAAAAATTAATTTATAAGAATCTGCCTATCCTTATATGTGGAAAGAACCTACATGTAAAACTTATTGTTTTACCTCTAGTAGTGTTTGATGTTATCCTGGGTATGGATTGTCTCTCTCTTTGCCATGCTAAGGTTGATTGTAGAGCTAAACAATTTTCTTTTTAGAAATTCTTTTAGTTTGTGTACAAGAATGAACCCTTACTGTTGATAACATATCAAGAGTTTGAGAAACTTGTAAAAGATGGAAATGAATTTTACCTTGTACATATTGTTTAAAACAAAGGAACTATTCAGATTAATGATGTTCTAGTGGTAAATGAGTATCCTGATTTTTTTCTGACGAGTTTCCTTGAATAATACCAGATCGGGAAATTGAATTTACTATTGACTTAGTTCTTGATGATAAGCCAATTTCAAAACCCCCTTATCGAATGGCTCAAATTGAACTTTTAGATTTGAAAGAGGAATTCCAAGATTTATTAGAGAAAGGTTTCATTCGACCTAGCACATCACCATGGGGTGGTTCTGTCTTATTTGTTAAAAAGAAAAATGGTTCAATGAGACATTGCATTGATTATAGAGCCTTGAATAACATCACTTTTAAGAACAAATATCCATTGCCTCATATCAATGATTTGTTCGATCAGCTCTAGGGAGCTCAGTATTTTTCAAAGATTGACCTGAGATCGGGGTACCATCAGTTGAAGGTAATGGAAGAAAATATTCTGAAGACTTCGTTTCATAAAAGATATGGCCATTTTAAATTTTTAGTAATGCATTTTAGGTTAACCAATGCACCGACTGTATTCATGGACCTTATGAATAAAATTTTCCATGAGTTCTTGGATAATTTTGTGGTTTTTTTCATTGATGATATTTTGGTATTTTCTAAAAGTAATGTGGAGCATGAAATACATTTAAGGGTTATTTTGAAAACCTTAAAAGAAACAAAATTGTATGTGAAATTAAGCAAGTGTGATTATTGGTTGAAATACATTTCTTTCGTTGGTCACATTACTTCTAAAGATGGAATAATTTTTGATCCTACAAAAAAAATTTGGTTAGGAATGGCCAAGACCCACAAATGTAACTGAGATTCGTAGTTTTCATGGTTTGGCAGGCTATTACTAAAGGATCGGTAAAAATATTCATGGTTATCTAGTCCAGTGACTAAGCTAACTCAAAATGGTGCTAAGTTTATCTGGACAAAAATAATGTAATGATTGTTTTCCAGAATTGAAAAGATGATTGGTGAATGCTCCAGTTTTGGCACTACCTTCCAGGAATGGTGAGTTTGTTATCTACAGTGATGGTTCATTAAAAGGACTTGGTTGCGTCCTAATGTAGAATGATCAAGTAATTTCTTATGCTTCAAGTCAGTTTAAAACTCATTATATAAATTACCCTACACATGATTTGGAATTAGCTGCTGTTGTTTTCGCTTTAAAAATTTGGAGGCTTCAATTGTATGGTGTAAAGTCTGAAATATATATGGATTGTAATATATTAAATTATATATTCACTTAGAAATAATTGAACATGAGACATAGGAGATGGCTTGAATTAATCATGTATTATGATTGTACACTTCATTTCCATCCGGGAAAATCAAATAAAGTGGTTGATGCTTTGAGTCAAAAAAGTAATACTTCATTAATCATGATACGTTTGGAATGTGATCCTTTGGATAAGGATTTGATGAGCTTTGGAATAGAAGTTTTTGGTGCAGTATGTTCTTCTATTTTGTTTCAGGTATCATTGAAATCTTCTCTATCAGATAGAATTAATCAAGCTCATAAGCAAGACAATGAGTTGCAGAAAAAGGTAGAGCTGCTTTGGAAGGGTATGTTACCTGAATTCAACATTGATAATGATTTTGTTTTAAGATTTGGGTAGATATTGTGTGTGCCTTTTGATTCACATTTGAAGAGAGAGTTATTATATGAAGCTCATAGTTCTTCGTTTTCAGTTCATCCTGTTAGTGCTAAGATGTATAGAGATCTTCGGGAGTATTACTAGTGGGATGGAATGAAAAGAGATATTACTGATTTTACTATGAAGTGTTTGACTTGTCAACAGGTTAAAGCAGAGTGGCATTTACACAAGGGGATGCTTCATCCTTTACCAGTGCTAGAGTGGAAATGGGAGAATATATCCATGGACTTCGTTGTGGGGTTGCCAAAGACACAAAGTGGTAATAATGCAATATGGTTTAATATTGATCTCTTGACTAAATGTGCTCATTTCCTTTCTATACGAGATAATTTTTCTCTAGATCAACTTTCTCATTTGTATCTTAAAGGGATTTTCAGGTTACATGAAGTTCACCTCTCCATTGTATCTGATTGTGATCCCAGGTTTACTTCTAACTTTTTGAAATCCCTTCAGAAGTCGTTGGGTGTTGAATTAAATTTTAGTACAGATTTTCATCCTCAATCATATGGGCAGTCAGAATGAACAATTTATAATTTGGGGGATATGATACGCTCTTATTTGATGGGTTATCAGGGAAGTTGGGACCAACACCTTTCTTTATTTGAGTTTTCTAATAATAACAGTTTTCATTCCAGTATACAGATGGAACCATTTGAGGAATTATATGGGAAGTGGTGTCGAACTCCAGATTTTTGGGATGAAGAGGGTGAAAGGATGTTGATGGGACCAGAATTGGTAGAAGAGTTGGCAGAAAAAGTTCAGCTGATATAGAAACACCAGAGAACAGCTCAGAGCAGACAGCAAATTTGTGTGGATAATCGGAGAAAGGATCTCTCTTTTGAGGTAGGTGATATTGTCTTCCTCAAACTTTCACCATGGAAAAGTGTGATTTGATTTGGTAATAAAGGAAGGATGAGTCCAAAGTTCATTGGAGCATATGAAATTTTGGAGAGAGTTGGATTAGTTTCATAGCGAGTTTATCTCTAGTACACAATTGTTTTCATGTTTCAATGTTAAGGAAGTACATGCTAGATCCATGTCATGTTTTGAGTCCAGTGGTAGTTCAGCTGGAAGAGAAACTATCTTATGAGGAACAACCGGTCCAGATTTTTTACCACAAGAAGAAAGTATTGTGGAATAAGGTTATTCATCAAGTAAAGGGTTTTTGAAAAAACCACATGACTGAAGAGGCAACATGAGAATCTGAAAATGCAATGACGGATAAATACACCCACTTATTGGATAAGTAAATAAATTGCAGGGATGCAATTTTCTAATGTGGGGAAGGATGTAACATACCAAGTAAGTAAAGAATTATGGATTTTCATATCTATGTCTATTTATGAAATATATAGTGTTTTAAATGCTTAAAATGAGAATAAATACAATCTTAGGCATAGAATTCTCTAATATTTTTGAAAGATTGTTTTACAGCCTTTTGATGGAGAACCATTTTTAAATCTTCCTTTTGACAATTTTATAATATATATTTGTAAAAATAAACTTATTATTTAGAATCGGGGCATTGAAATTAACTTTGGATAAATTTTTGGTATATTTCTGACAATGTTCATTTTTTTAATGAATAGTGAAAAATACTGCATTTTACTTCAAAACTGCTTTTCATTAAATTTAATTATATAGATAGATTTTCCTTTTAATTTGTTTTAAAGTTTAATTATAATATATTTATACCATTTAATCCAATGTTGGTCTATTGAATTAATTTCACTTTGAAATTAGGCATAAACAAGTGTCAATCTTTTGATAGATATTGTTTATAAAAAACCCACTATTTGTTTTGACAACACGAATAATTTTTAATTTAATTACTACAATTTATGTGTATAGAATTTGGTAAAATGGATTCCATATTTGGAATCAAAAGTTCCAATTTATGTAATTAAGACTCTTTTGTTTTTGTACATTATGAATAGTAACGACGGTAATTATCTTTAATTATCGTGATTAATTAGTAATCGGGTAGTTAAGGGTAATAAAATATTATCATAATAATATAAATGGACCCCAACATGTGTTCTAAAGCTCCTGGTTGTGTCATGGACGACCATGGGATTCCTTGTACCAAACTTTGGGACCCCATGGAATTTTTTTAGTGTGATAGTGACCTTTTTTTATATTATTTTTTTAAAATGAAAGTATAACAAAAATTGTAACACCCAGGTAAAACAATTTTTGTTTTGTCTGTTTAAAATATATATTAGACTATAAATATTCATTGGAAAGAAAAAAATATTTCCTACATCATAGTGATTTTTTATACTTTTTAGACATTAAATTAATTAATTAATTTATGACACCATGATGATGTAGTGATTACCTCATTAATGGATGATTTTAATAAAATAAAAAAATAATGTAAAATAAAAGACATATAGTTTTCAAAAACCAATTGTGTGGGTGGATTTCGAACCCTTATCACCTTATCCTAGAAATATATCATTGTGGGTTATTTAAAATCCAAAAAGCATTTTAAAATAAATTAACCTTTCGTAACATTCCAAGAGTGCCCCTCCTCCCTCTTATAAAAGACCCCCACCTCTACCACCATACACACACCTCTCAAGCCATTGGATCGGAAAAAATCTACTCATTGTATCTCTCCACATCCCTCTCTTAATCCTAGAAGCCTTACCTTAGGCAGAAATCTCTTCAAGATACCATTTTGGTTCAAACCGAGGGGAGTTAGACGATTTAAAGGTAATGTCATCTCTTATGTTCTTTTGTTTTATTTTTCTTCTCCAACCCCCTAAAATCATTTTATTCCTATCTTTTGTAACAACAACAGTATCTTAAATATTCTAGGAAATTGTTAAGTGAATTATTGGATTTAAACTTACACACACCTCTGTCTAATGGTTAAAGAACATATTGTTTCTGTGAGTGACAGATTAATGCCTCACGAAACGATGATTGTTCAATATTATATTAACACCTATCATGGAGGCCATTAAGATGTAACTATATTTATATATGATATAAATTATGTAAATTTTCTCCTTATTCTTCTGTATTTTTCATTTATGGCATACCTCTATGGTTTTCATAATGGGTAAACACAATAATTTCATTTTAGGAAGTGCGGACTACTGCCCCATCAAAGTGATTTGATTCGTTAATGCCATATACGGGACGTATTAAGGATGGAGTTAATGAAATTATATATGACATTATACTGTAATTATAATATACCTCTATATAATAATGATTTCATTCCATTAAATACGAAATAGCAATGAAAGTAGCATTCACGCGTACGTACGACTTACTGTCTCCATGAATAGTGCATTTCATTTCTTATCTCAAAATGTTATGTAATATTATAAATGATTGTAAATACTGGATATATATTATATATATGACATATACATCATGAATATAATTCAGGTTATAATGTATATTTTTCGCTCAAGTAGCAAGGATCGACAAAACAACCGTTATTAACTTAAATGATTACATAACGTTCATAACATGGTAATAAGTGATATAAAGTGAATAATGAACTTGAAAAAGTTTCTTAAGAAAGTATAAATTAACTCTATTTTATTATTCTGGAGATTAAAGAACAATCCAGTCAAGTCAGATACGAGGTATGAGACTTCTTCTCAATCTCATTTCATTGAGGCATAGTTTGTTTTATACACAACATTCTTATATACAGTGTATAAACCCCTTTGAATTTTACTTTTATTCAAAATGAATATTTTTATAAAAAGTGTTTTGATAAATGTCAAAAGGTAATGTTTTTGTCTTACGTATGTGGAAAAAATGACTTCTCAGCCGCTGTGACCATTATTTGAGTTTCGGCTTCCTCTACAAGCCATACTTTTTTTTAAATGAAAAATAAATACCATGTTTTACTTTTCATTTATTTTAGTATTGAAAATGGTTATGATAATGTTTTGATTATATCAATGTGTTGTATTGATATCTTGTGATTGATATTTCGAGATGTTCTGTTTCCTTTATGCATGTTTTATATGATATGATTATGTTATGGTTCTTGGGCATTGTTTATGAAGACGGGTTGTTCCGTGATAAACTAAGGTCGGGTGAGCCCGATATAGCTCTCCAATTCATTAGGTAACGCGAATGAGTTAAACACTATGGTTTCTCCAAAGATATTTAGGGAATATACTATAATGTGTATTCGAAACATAACCATGAGGGTTACTCCCAAAGTAAGAATGTTATGAATGCCTCAAGTATGCTTTATGTCTTATGGTTTCTATGATTTATTCATAAACCTTATGATTTCATGAGGTATGTTAAAGTGCTTATATTCTAGGAATAATGTATGATTTTATTGATTCTTATGTATACATGGAATAATGTTTTCATTCAGTATTTTTATATCCCTTACTAAGCTTTTTATTCTCATCCAATGTTTTTAAAATGTTTTTCACAAGTCAAGGGAAAAGTACATTATGTGATTAAAGTGTTGAAGAAGTGTCAAGAAATAATCCTTGTTTTATTTTAAAGTTGTTTCCTTTAATGAGAAAAGAGAATATTGTCTTTGATGTAACCACCTCATTTAAATGGGGAATGTAATGCATGATTTATGATCTAATTCTCTAAAACCCTAAACCTGAAGAGATCCTCAATGTGTATTCTTGTAATAACTCAAGATTAAGTAATGTTTATTGATGGGGCCTTATAATCACACATTTTCATTATTTCCAAGAATTTTTTCTCCATCCTAATATGAACAACTGTAAAAAATCTTCCTCAAGGAAAAGATCCATAAATATTTCCCATTTAATGAAATCAAGATCATATTTCTCTCTAGTGTTCATAACCAAATACCTCCATTGATCAACATCACCTTCAAAAGTGATTGTTGAAGTGAGTTACATTTTAATACTATGAGTGTCACATGACATCAAATATCTTCTCCAAGGATTTGATCCATCTTTTAAGTACCACTAGGTCATATTATCCCTTGAATGATGGGGTATGTGTTCAAATAAAATGATCCACTATAGAAATATTTCTCCATGGAATATTTGGTTATTATCAATCATGGATACAACCACAATTAATAGCATGTGTCAAATGATCATTCACAATATAAAATAGTTCCATTTTGATACCGACAATCACAGGATGCTATTTAGGATGGCTATTTTCCTCTCATTTCCTTCACTCTACATCTTTCACGTTTCCAATGCAGAAACCGATTCTGAATAGACATATATTAGAATAATCAATAAGGAAATCATAAAATTATTTACCATTATAATGTAACCATTTAGTAAAATAATATAAAGGTATTCTATTAACAATATCTAATCCTAAAATTTTGTAACCTTTAATACCAATTATAAATCCTCGACCTTAAACATTACATAATATTATTCTTTAGTAAATAAATTTAATTATTTCACATTGTTGATAATTCCAGGTTTAGAGTTTTAGCAGATTGAACTATAATTCATACATAAACCCCCTTAAAATACAAATTGGAAACATCCAAATAATATCAATTTTTCAAATAATCTCAAACCTTTAGAATAAATCCAATTAAAAAATTATCATAATGTAATACTCTTTACCCATAATATGTTCTATATAAATTCCATTAAAAATATAACAATTGATTTCAATTTTTATAATAAAAATATTACCATTAATACCCATATAAATAATTATAAAAAAAGGTATCTTCTGAAATTATTATAATTTTAAATATTATAAATGAAATAATCATGTGGTCAACATCCGTACAGGTTACTCAAACAAACAGAATTGTTATATGACAGAATTCTAGACCCAATGCATCAAGGGTATATCACAGACCCACCCATCATAGGCTTATCATGAAACCACCCATAACTGGGTTTATCATGTAACCAACTATCAAAATTACAAGTACCATTATATAATCAAAACATATAATAATATTCAATTATAAAAATTTCACTCATAACAGTTCATTTGAAATCCTTAGAAAAAATTTTAAGTTATTGAAATAATAATTCTATTTGAAAACCCCCTTTTTCTCTAACCAAATTCCCAAAAATGAAAATATAGATTTTAATTTAAGAAAAAACATAACATTTTAAAGGGATATAGAAATTAAATAATTTTCAGGTTTTTAGAGAATTCATTGACCTCATGTATGTTAAGAATAAAACATTTATTTTTTCAGTTAAGAAACATTTACATATAAAACACATAAAACATTTAATTTCTAAACCATTCAATGAAATTAAAAAAAGGAAAAAATCCTTTATAATCTTTGTATATCCATATAAATAAATATTTAAAATAATATCAATAATATTAGCTTGGAAAAAAAAATATTTTGAAATTAAATCCTTAAATATTCAATGTGTTACATGTGACTTTAAACATTAAATTAATATGACCCATGAAAGAATAACATTTCACCAGATCATTAACTAAAATAATAATAAGTAAATTATTGATACTATATTTCAAAGGGGATTTATATAGACCATAGAAATAAATATGGGTTTATAACATCCAAATATTCTTTAATTAAAGGAGATTGAGATTAAATCCCTTACGTTGAGTATGACATGTCTCGTGTGTTTATTTCATCGTAATAAATAAACATATGTTGAATATTTACATGATTCATAAAAATTTTAAAGTTTATAATTTCTCATATTTCAGTTATTATATTTTTTATACAGCTATATGAACAATTAAGTTTATGTTTTATGTTCTGACCATATTCGTCTGATGTATCAAAAATGACATTGGTAGGTAAAATATAGTAAATGGATCATTATTAAATAAAATAAAGAATAATAATAATCACATAATTATCATATTTTCACATCAATTAGACTTTCTAAAACCAATCATTTATGATGGTAATAAAATTGAAACATTGTTACAATAATTGGGATGGAGGTCGTATATTCGTATGAGTAATGTTCCAATTCCTCACTGTTCATTATGAAAAGAAGCTAGGTCACATTCATATGTAAAAAAATAAAATTATATAATAAATTCCTAGTTAATTAATCCTATATACTTATATATATAATTATTTTCATGTTAATGGAATCACATCACGTCAAGGAGGCTGCGGTCCACACGTCCATGAATGACGTTATCACTTTTTTAATGATTGAAAAGGAAAAAATGTGATGTATTATATTTTTAAAAATTTATTTATGTCACTAATATCTTAAATATGTTATTTATTTCACATAATTTTGTTTAACCTAAACATACTATATTCCATTTAATGTATGAACGTATCAGGTTGGTTTGGGGAGTTTGTAGTCCTGATGTCCACAAACAATGTTATTGTATTTTCACAAAATTGAAAGAATGAATGTATGAATTTTATAAAAAATTAAAATTATTAGAAAAAAAATCATATGTATCATATAAAAATACAATTTAAATAATAATTCTTTTTCATGATCAGTGGTTAATGAAAAACGAATGATATCATTTTGTGAGGTGTTGGCCCATCTTACACACAAACTGTAATTTCATTACCCATTTGATAAAAGTGTGTGTAGGTGTAGGTAAACACTTATAATAAAAACTTCTCCACATGTTGATGATATGTATTTTATTATATAATCATTTAATATGAATAATTTAATTTATAGAGAAATTAATAAAACATAAATGTACCTTGAAAACTGCTACCTCTTTTTAGGTAACTACTTTTGGTTGGCACCAAAAGAATTTCTTGGATATATTTATGACATGATTAAGGACACTGTGGTAAGAGGAGGTATGTTGAGAGATTATTATGTAATGTTTTATATGCGCCAATATTTTAATCACAGTCATTAACTGTGGGAGGGTGAGTGTCCTTTTATAGTGAAGGAGGACTGGAATTGTAGTAAATACAAAAAGGTAAACACTATTGGGAGGTCCTCATTAAATAATGCACTTCCAATAATTATACAAAATATATAAAAAAAGAAATTGGATTAATAATTTCATTAAAATTTGTTTTTTACAATTGTACAGGTTTTTTGGACTCTTAATATTAAAGTTTAACCACTAGGTTAACACATTTTTACCTTAATTGAAGTAATTAATTTTAATTGATTTCAATAATATTTTTAGTTAAAAATAATTGGAACAATTTATAAATTATAAATTAATCTGATTCACAAATTTTAATTTATTTTTCCAAAATCTAATCACATAAGTGGTAGAAATTAATTTAGAATTAGTTTCACATATGGGATGACAAAGAATGTTTTTGATGTGAAATTTTTCATACATTGTCAATGATTTTGAATAAAAAATCACCATAAAAATGATTACAATGACATAAATTGTATTAAATGATATACAATTTATCAAATTAAACTTTTAAGTAAATTCAAATTATTATTTAACTCTATAAAAAAATTATATACAGAAGGATTTTTCAATTAAAATTTAGTATTTTTTACTTTTAATCTAAATCAAAAACATCCTAGAAAAATACCAAATATTTACCCAATATTATTTTTCATATTCATATTTAAAAATGATGTTCATTTCTAATTTAAATTTATAAATTATAGAAAATAAAATTTAAAACATGTTTTCCATAAATAGCTGAAAACTTATTTTTAGACAAATATAATATTTAAGCATAAAACCGGATTTACTCTTATCTTATACCATTAAAATAAATTTTATGAATGTAAAAAAATTATAATCTTGTGTGAATGTAGCATATTTTTTTATATTCTCATATGTAAATATAATGTAAATGTGATAACCACTATATTAAATAATAATATCAATATTGTATTATTGATCAGTAAGACATGGAAATGCGTGTAATGCATGTTATCAGACAAACTCAATATTACATGAAATTAAAGATAAAAAACCTGAGAAATATAATGATATATAAGTTTTAACTTTCATGTAAATCATGTTATCAATGAATTTATGTTAATTTAATTGAATATTCTCCATAACATATCAGGATGTTACATAGGTGTCTCTTATTATTATTCTTAATCTCTCTATAGGTAAATCAATGTGTTCAAAAAATTGAGATATATAAATATTTCATAGTAGTGATCAATTTAATTTAAAAAAAATATATGTTAATGAGTTCATGAAAATAATATCTCCCTATATTGGATAATCTATCAATTCTTCCCCCTTTGTAACTACCTATTTGAGTTTGTTTGTTAGGGATGGAGGCCGAAAATCAGTCTGATCCATCTTCTAGTCAAATTACCCAAATAGTGACTTTTTTATAGTCATATAAAGTTAAATTGGTAATAATATATACTATTTAATTTGGTAGGATCACTTTGAATTTTATTAATTATAAAATCATTTCAGAATTCTTTTAATGTTTATTGATCACCCACATGTCTACCAAAATGAGCGTTTCCTTTAGAAATATTATTAAGCATTGGATGAGTGTCGTCTAATAGTAAATATTTATATAATAACTTCATAGAATCCTTTCGTTCTTAAAATTTTAAAATATAAGGGTTACATTCTCTCCCACTAGTCCTAGTTCTTGATGCTCAAGTTATTATTAATTTGATATAAGGAGAGACTCAATTAAAAATTTCATTTGGTTCCTTATCTCTTATAAGTATTCTCTAAGTCTTTCCAAATAATATTCTATTTCCTCATTAAAAATTCCCTAAATCTGATATTAATTTTTACATTAATATTAATCTCAATTGGAATACATCATTTAAATATTTATTATGTGTTTATTTATGAAAACAAGGGATATATATCTATAAAATGTGAAAGAAATATAAATGTGATTGATAGGATTGAGTTTTTAGTAATAGAACCAAAATTTTGACACTATCATTGGAAGGTGTACGAGAATAAAATTTATTTCTTTGTATAGAATAATGGATGACTAGGGTCATATCTCTTAACGATCCATTGGTTCCATTCCATTCACAAAATATTCCAATCACTTATTATATTTTTGGAGTTTTTTATATTTCTAAAAATAAAGGAAAAATATGTTTTTGAAAATTGAATATACTAAAGAATAAAATTTAAAATATAATGTAAATTAAAAATAGAATAAATGTGGTTTGAAGAAAAGAAATATTCCTAGATCAGTTTACCAAATTTAACCCTCATTACCTTTTAACTATATTAATAACATGTAAAAGGCCACAATCCATCATATGTGTGTTCATCCTCTGCTATACAAATTTTTTATTTATAGTGTTCCTAAAAATCACCAATAACACAGGATATCTGAATCCTCCTTAGATAAATATTTAAAGGTATCCTCAGTTGACATAACCCCCTAATTAACCTTTATAGTATTTAATCAGACCCATACAGAACATAATCATTAAGGATTTATAATATTCTATGATTATTTAGTGAAGGGATATAAAAAAAGTGTAGAAAAAGATGTCAGAACTATGAAATCAAAGTTAGGACACATAGTTACCCTTCCCCACTAATTATTATCCATATAATAACATGAAAAAGATAAGAAACTTTTAACATGAATTAATTGGGACTCAGGTTCATCATTATATTATTTCCTCGGGATATCGCTTTGGTTAATTCTTCACAAGAATAAAGATAAAAGATCACATTGTGAATGGGAAATGAAAATGATAGAGAAGAGAGACAGACACAAGGAATTTTTTCATTATAAATATATAATATGAAATTATAAAAAGAAAAATAAAACCAAAAAGATCCAAAAAGATATATATTAATGTCTAAACTATAGAACTAAAACTTCTCCATATGGGAGTTCACCCTAATTAAATATATAAAAATGGATTTCTAGACATTGTCATGTATATGGGAATGGATTCCATATTTTCATAGTTTTGAGTAGTAGAGTTGTTCCACGTGTGCATTGGCTTCAATATTTTTTATTGGATTTACTCCACATTGTATGGTTTTTAATGTTGTTTTTATCTTTTTCTCATCGATTAGTTTATTTGGGGAAATAAATATATGTAAAAATTAAAATTGTAAAAACGTATTCGGATTCATGCCATGGTGGAATAGCTTTGTTCCTAGTGTAAAAATTGAAAATGATATCTCCTATATAAAATTAGTTGATTGATTCACCAATCCTTAAACCACAAATCCTATACACGACACTATATCTTATAAGAAGATATATTATCTCGAAAAACATTCTAAAATGTCTTGGTTGGTAGCATTATTTCTTTTTGGTATCACAATGTATCTCAGATCTTCTGATTTTTCAATGTATCAACCCCATATATATACACTGGAGAGAATATTATGAATGATCAATGGATTAATTTTCTCTAAGTAAATACCGATAAATATTGAGAAAATAGTCCTCCATATGTAGATTAATTCCTGGAATTTTTCTTCAGTATAAAAGTATAGAATCCATACATATCACTGAGATGTTTTTGGAGAACCTTATATATCTACCAAGGTTACTATTTCATATCCCTATATTATATAAATTCATGATAATATATCCAAAATTACTCTCATATATTAAGATTAGGGAATTTATTTATTTTTAAATGGATTTAATTTCATATATCTTTGTTTTTTTCTCATGTATAAGGCAGCCACATTAATATATCAAAGGGGTATTCATGGTTAATTTTATACATCCAGATATTAAAATTTACACATCAATTAGAGAACATAACACATATCATAAATTTTTCATTTTTCAAGATCGGTTGTACAGCCAAAATACTCAAATACATTTCATTTTCGTCCATAACGAAACCCAATAACCAAACAATTTCTAGATAACTTTACATATCATCCATATGGATAGTTATTGGATTTGATTTATTTCCATTGTATCCAATCCTTTATCAAATTCATCTTAATTTATTATGAAAAATAATTATCTCTGAAACATTTATCTTTGAACTTCTAATATCATCAATATACTTTTTGAAGATGATAATACTCATAGACACCTTGAAATATCAAAAAAAATAAGAAAAATGTCTACTTTTCTATATTAATTTCAAAAATAGTTTTAAAAGATTAAAAAATAAAAGTTTAATGTATTTTATGTTAAATCTCAAAATGTTCCTATAATATAAATATATGCTAATTATCCATCAAATAACAGAATGGTTGGGATTAAATCATTGAATGAAAAATTATAAATACAAGGGCACGCCTAGGTATGAAATATTTGAATAACATAATATATACTATTAAGATAATTTCATATTCAAAATTAAGGATATATAAGGGTATTGAAAGGAAAACACTATTGTTTTAAAAATGAGCATTTTATAAAATCATTGGGCATAATTTCATTTCAATGAAAGCAATAGGATAGATAACATTAGAAGAAATATTTTTAAGTTCATGGAATATCAAAAATAAATCAACGAAGCATACATAATGATTTTGTAGAAATATCAAGCATTAACTTTATACAATCAAGTGAGGATAGAAATGATAAACCATTATCAGAACCTATTTCTTCACCAATGTATAAAATATACGTTTCTATGAATGGTTTTATAAATAATTTTATTCCATTTCATTTAATCGAAACATATTATCATTAACATGAAATAGTAATTTATCTACATGAAATCCCAAAAAATTAAACATGTAAAAAAATTAAGCCCTATTATTATCTTAAGATATGCAGTGATTGATATTCCCAAATAATAGCCTATATATTTACTCCAAGAATTGAGACATCTCTATAGCAATGGTTATATATATTTAGAAATATAATGATTCCTAAATAATTCTTCAATGGAAACCAAACATCCCATGGAATCATTAAATACGGAATATAAAACCATTCATAAACTATAGCCCCTAAAACCGAAACATTTCAATTGAAACCCCAAATAAAGAATTAACAAAACATAGGATGAATATTACTATGATGTTTTTTAACAATTAATTCACTGGAATGACTATTTATAATAGACACAAGAGTCCTTAAAATGTGGATTGAAATCAAGAAATCCCAAATAAAATTTATTCACAATGAATATTATAATAACAAAAAAGGGTGTAAATCAATCCACATTGGTATATTCATTCCCAATAAATAATACAATCATGCAAGGGGTTAGATTAACACATGGATTTAGTAAATTGTATATTCAAAAATTCCCATTTACAAAAAGTTATAGAGAAGAGTGGTGAGATGAACATGGAGAAGAAGATATGATTTTTTTACCTATCCTTTTACTTGGTTTAAACCACCCAAACAAGCCCCATATTAAAGAAGTAACCATATTAATTGTTTATAGAAAAAGGAAAAGTCATAAGAGGATTTCATTTATGAGAAAATAAGAGGAATGTTTTTAGGGTTCTGTGGTTAAATATGTATAAAAATCTAATAATTATCTATAAAGAGTATTTCAATAAAAATTCCATGGTGACCAGAGCTCTAGTGACCCCCATTAAAATTATTTTGGCACTCTAGTGTCTACACATCCCACATTAAGGCACTAGAATCTGTTGAACCACCCCAAAATTTTTAGTGGTTCATATACCACCACAACCCCATTTCATATCTCTTTGTAAACATTCTTTAATCTCAACCCCACTTTTGGGTGATCATACAAAACCACAAACCACATATAAAATCATATTAAATGTCATCCTTAAACCTCAAAATCTATGATGTAAATTCGAATATAAAAATTATCTTTCCATATTAAATTTATAATAAAATTTCCTAAATTTTTAAAATTATGTTTTTCTCAAAAACATGTTGAATATGGTCAGGATCATTACAAAACCCCCACCATATCATTTTCTATAAAAACCAAAACAAAAAATAAATAACCCACCAAATATCTCTTACCCACCCCAAATAATACAATACACAAAATATATATATTTTATATCTCAAATAACTCACTACATATCATTACATTATTCAAAAAATAGGTATATCATGAAAATAAAAGTCTTTACTAATTGAATTTTGTCATGTTTCAAAATAATACAACCTAGACTCATTCTAATTTATAACATCAAGAGATCATTACTACACATGGGACTATCTCTAAGATCTACAAATCCACTAAAATCTATAAATTATACATCATTTATTTTTGTAGAATACTATAACAAAGGGACACCAATATAACCTTATTATTCTAATAAACAAGAACCAAATAACTATTTGTTCTCTACACCATAAGTATTGTCTAGGTTTTACCTTTGTATGGCCTTCCACTATAATTTAATTTTTCAAAATTTCCCTTTAGTAAAATAAATTTTCTAGTAAATAAAATATATTTTTAGATTTATATATCATATAACTTATAAAAAAAAGAAAGCATTACTTATCAAATATACTTTATAAAATAAATTCTCAAAATCATGTTAGCTATGAATTTAATTTCATTGAAAACACTTTATCAATGTATTTTATAGAAATATAACCATTTCAGTTAGTCACCACTTTTGAATAAAACCTCGTCATTTCAAATAAAAATAACCAAATTTGTTTTCAAACCCATAAAAATTCCAAAATACATCCTATTTTATTCAAAATATGACATATTGTAACAATGTTTCAGAAAACCAAGCTTTTAAACTCTAAACTTAATTGTCAAAATTAATTTTAAAACACCATTTCCATCTTTTTAAATAATTTCACCAAACCATTAATAAAAAAATCCATATTTCTATAAAAATATAACCATTTCTAATCATTCACCACTTTTGAAAACTATTTTTCATTTATAACATTCATTTTGGGAAATGATTTATTAAAAATGTTTTTATACAGACAGAGAAATACAAGATTAAAAGTCAAATCACCAACTAATGTATATTTATAATTTCTAAGTACTAATTACAATTCATTTCAAGTAGTATATTATCAATTTCATAAATAAGTACATGCTTATCAAGGAGTAAAAATTAGAGAACAAATAAAAATTCATTTAACAATTATAAAGTAATTCTACTAATATATCTCCTAAAATGAATCAAGTAACCTAAATGGAATTAAATCATAGGAAAGAAAAAAAATTATCATGATCAAATATAGAATATAAATGGAAAAAATAAATAATACCCATTGAATAATAAAATTTTAATAAATAAAAAGTTATAATTTGACAAAAGAGTAAGAATAAAATTTTGAAATTCATAGTAGAAAATCCTAAATAGTATGTAGTTGTAATAAAAGGAATGGGTAAAAAGTTAATATTAATAAATTTTTCATATATATATATGAATTTCCAAGGATTAAATAACAACTAATAATGGGTTGTCGAATCAGTTGTTAACTTTTTATGAATTTCAAAACATTATGAAACTTAACCCCTATAACCTATTAAGATTTATTTCTTTTTTCAACATTTGGAAACAAATTCTATATTAATGAATGGAAAATAATGTAAGGAACACATGATATGCATGGTTCAGCATCAATGTGTGAACCTAATTCCTTGACATAGCCACTCCCGTGGGTCTATGGAAATCCACTATAAGGAAAAAGTGAATAAAAATTCTATAAAATCCAGTTAGACACCGCATATTTCCAGATATAAATGATTATACTGACTATCATTAGTTTAAAATGTTTTCTTATGGAAAAATTGATCAAAACAAAATAATAAAAAAACATTGTGGAATCTTCTCCACAAATGATCAGTCTGAATCTGCAGTCTGGTTTTACTAAGTCCAATCCTCTAAATATGGTAATTATGGTTTCGATTTCCCTCTACATAAACACTCAATGAAAAAAAATTCAATCTGGTAGGAACTTTTCACATTGAATTATCCAATACTTCACCATTTTCATCTGGGTGAATGTTACAAATTAACAAATGAGCAGATAAAATATTTATAGGAAACTTCGAAAACAAATGCTGTAACAATGAAAAATATTCATTCTTCCTTAAATATCAAAAAATCAAAAAATCTATCCTGTTTAATTTCCAATATTTTACCTTTTCAAACCTCCTTAAATTTCTCATAGAATTACACAAAATAGAAATTTAGGCCTTATTTCATAAACTCTTCATATCCTTCCCAGTATGATGGTAATGAATAATGGTCAAAATTTTCTCAGAAACATGCTAAAAATGTTCATATTTTTTAATAAACATGCTCAGAATTGTGGTCCCAATTTCCTCAAAAACATGCTCAGAAAAGGGGTTTTATTTTCTTAAAAAATAAAACAAGTTCCAATTTTCCTAGAAATAAGGTTCTGAATTCCTCAAAAAAAGGTTTTTATTTTCTCAGAAAAGGGGTTTTAATTTTCTCAAAAAACAGGTTCCAATTTTCCTAGAAATCAGATTCCAAATTTTATAGAAATCAGGATCCGAAATGATCAGAAAATAGGTTCCCAATATCATAGAAATCATGTTCTAAATTGTTTAGAAATAGGGTTTTGAATTGCTCAGAAATTATATATTGAATTATATAGAAATTATGTTTTGTATTGATCCAAAATAATGTTCTGAATATCTCATATATCAGTTTTTGGATTACTCGGAACTCATGTTTCGAATTGATCATAAATCAGGTTCTTAATATCCTTTAAATCATGTTCTGTATTTCTCTAAAATCTATTTCCGAATTATTCAAAACCCAAGTTTCGAATTTCATGGAAATCATATTCTAAATATCTCATTAATCTGGTTCCAAATTATTCATAAATATTGTTCTAAATTTCTCTAAAAACATGTTATGTATTTTTTAGAAATTAGTTTTTTAATTGATCGGAAATAATGTCTTGAATTGTAGTCCATTTTTTCAGAACAATGATGCTGGATCCTTTTGAGCTTTTTTTAATTGATTATGATTCATTCCATCTTTATAATAATTTCATCAAAAGTTTTTATCATTAAATTTTTCATGATCTGTGAGAAATTTTTTATGAGAAATGAATCATCTAAATTTGTTTAGAATTATAGAGAAGCATTCTAACATCTGAATTTTCAATCGCTTACAACAACGTCTTTCAAAAATCTTCAGCAATAAAAGGAATTATTCATTCAACAAATTCATTCAATATCATAAACTTCTATCTATCTCGGAAAATTCTTTCAGAATTGGAAATATCATTCCATCTCAGTAACTTGTTTCTTTCATTGATTATGAAAAATCAATATATCCCACAATGAATAACTTCAACTTTATATACATCAAAAACATTCTTCAACAAGAAAGGTTAGTTGTCAACAAATACCAAACATTTTTAAAAAAACCACCACAAATTTTATTCAATATATATATATATATATTATGGATGTTTTAGATAATAAAAACCTATAATTGATTTTAACAAAAATATAAACATAGGAAATAGAAGAAAATGGAATGCCACCCTACATGTGTCCATGTATTGATTCTTAGGATAATGCATGAACCAAGGAAAGAGTGGATATTAGTCAATACCTATAATCTCCTTCCCTAATGTTTCCGAATATTTTCCTAATTTTTATCTCTATAATGTTATAACAAACCTTTCACATGCATGTTGTTCTTGTGCCACACACCTTGGAACCCATGGTAATATATAATTCCACTGCATCCATGTTCAACATACATGTATAAAGTATACGCCAAACATCCTAACATGTTATAGCCTATATAAAACTAAAAAACACATATACCATATAACAAAAAAACACTTCTATTATTCCACATTGTAATTATTATGAATTTATTACTCATACACCAATAGACTTGGACACTAAAATTCCCTTTGTGTATCTCCATATCACTTGAGGGAGGAATAAATAAAATAGGTTTAATATTATCGATTTGGGAGGAATTTCTCAAATCTCATTTGATGAAAAATATAATTTTGAGTTATACCAAATTTATAAAATTATCATTGTGGTCAATAAGAATCGCGACAATATACACTAATATTTGTTTTCTAGTTCACCTAAACACCAATACAGATAATTAAAAAGAAGATAAACAATTATACAAGATGATTAATATATATAAAACTTGAAAAAATTTCACATAAATTTACACTGTATAAGAAATACAAAAAAATATATTACACACAAATATGGTAAATTGAACATAGCTGAAGGACGAGTGGTGGGAGATCCTTTTATGGGAACTCTTTTTAACTAACTGAGGATAGACCCCAAATATATAATTGTTATATATAATAATCAATCTTAGAGACTCTACCCATCCTATTAACTCTAGTAACAACTGAGACCATGATATCCATGAACATTATTTGGTTAATTAGGTACCTAAAACATAGCACATTATGTTCAATATACACTAAGGTGTTAATGTAGGTTCTGATCATATACATACTCAGTAGAGTATGCACTAACACACATAAACATGGATATGAATAATAGAATGTATGCATGAATAAGATAGCTACATTACATATATATATATATATAACAAAAATATATTTGGTAGTCAATGAGTAGATTATGGAATTAGAATGATAATGAAGTTTATGATATATCAATATTACCTATAATTGATAACACCCTACATTGGGAGATTCCATACCTACCTTAATAACTTCACAATTAACTAAGGGTCTAAGATGATGATTTAAGGTCATCCCCATAAGAAGGTAACACCACTACTTATAAATAGTATACACATTTACACATGTTCACTAACCTATATTAGTAGATGTGTAAATTAAGTCAACATCAAGGAAACATGTCCTGAGTATAGAATCAATCCATGATAGTTAGTGGAATGTTACATCCCCTCCCAAGTAAGAGAGTAATGAGTATATTGAGTCATGTCATTGGGATCCAATCACATATCTAGGGAGAGGAAATCATATATCCTCCCAGTTATCAATATGTATATTAATAGTTTACATACATATTTAAAAATTATATAATATTAATTCATATATATATATATCATCTTGTTTAACATTTATTAAAGTTGAAGCATGATCACAGTATTAAAACATGTCTAATTTAACAGGATATAAACTCTGAAAAGAAATAACATCCTTCAGTTAACAAGTTGATAGACATGAATAATTTGACAATAAAAATAATGAAATATCATTCTAGATATATTAAAGGATAAATATGTTTCATTAAATTATAGTTAATATCATGTCAATATTTTATAAATTTATTTTGCATATTATCAATGCATAATAAATGTACAATTCATGAATAAAAGGCCATAAAAGATAATATTAATGATACAATCAAAAAATGTTAAAACTAGTGAATACATATTCCCCTAAAGTGTTTTGGTAACACTCAATATAAAACATAAACATTTATATATAGTCTATTATATAGGTAAAAAACTCTTTCCAAATACAAAAATAATCATGGTAAGGATGTACAAAACTATCCTAAAGTATAAAACTATGTGAAATTAATGTTGAATTTTGATCTTTACCCATGATTCCTTACAGTTTTCCAAAAGTAAGGTGGAATTATACAGATTTATTTTTTAGAATAATTATTCAAAACTATGATTATTTTAAAATAATATTTATATTTATTTGACATTTTTAAATAAAAACAATCGTTTAAATATAAGGTTTATTATATGAAAAAAAATTCCCACCTAACCCTTATTATATAAAATAATATTATATTTTTTTACATAATATAACTTCACATGAAAAATATAGAAAATGATACAACTTGGACTCTATAAACATTTAGCTCGTAGTTATATTACTTTCTTATTATAGAATACCAGAGTTCCCAAAATATACAATTGAGTAGTAATCTTGGAATATTAGATATATACAAACATTATATTTGAAAACATATGATACAAAATGAACACATTTTGAGAAAATTATTTTCCCTTCCATCGTATCACTGAAAATTACAGATACTTCTACTCTAGGATTCCCATATAAAACAAAAATAATAATTCTGATCAAAAATTCCCTATAGAGATCAACATATAGTGAACACTATCAAAAAATGAACATTTAAAAATTGATATGTAAAGAATAAATATACCACATGAATCAACAATAAACTGATACTAGTGGAAATCTATATAAATGACCTAAATTAAAACATGGTTAATTGTAATCAATAATATCATTATAATGGAAATCATAATGTTAGACATCCAAATATACTATCACAGACTTGTTACAAGGAAGAGTACATATATGGGGAGAGTTATACACCAAAACATAAATTTTATTATGTTGTAGGAACTACCAATGCATTTAGAGGTACTATAATGTTAGGACCCACCTTTCACTTGATTATACAAATTCATTCACCATAAGAGTCAATAAGACATTTCCTTCAATTCCCTAAAGAACATCTAGGTAAATAAAAATATGTTTATCTATATAATAAAATATATGGAAAACAAATACATCCCCATTCAATGTAACAGTTTTGATTTATAGGATAAGATCCCTTAATCAACATAGTAGTTATGGCTTTTCATTATGTTATCATTAAGTACCCTAATCAAAGAAATATAGGGTCTAGTTTAATTAAAATGTTTTCAGTAACCCATGGAATATATAAGTTGGATCCAACAGTTCAAATTTATAGGATACCAATTAAATAGTACAAAAAATCCTTCATCGTGGTTCTTAAAAAACATGACAACATTCCAAATAATATCCCCTAGGAGTTTCTAGCAAGTTGTATAGACTTTGGCACATTCCTCAAGTATTAGAGTGGTGATTGAGTCAATCCTAGAAAACCATTTTCAGGTGATTACCCCAAGGTTCATACATTTCATTATCATGTCTATATTTCAGAATCCATATTATGATGTATTTACTAGGAAGATAAATTCATTTTTTACTTTACTAAATCACTTGATGTTTTCCCACCATGGAAATGATTCAGTTTTACAATGGTATTGGTAACTCCTAAATCAAAAAAAAATGTTACGAAAGGACAAAATATATAGTTTTAAATCCTATAAACTTTATATATAAAGTTGTAAAAATTATTCCATGTTAATGTATGAAAAAAAAAGGAAATTTTAGTGAATGATACATGAGTATTACTGACTGATAATTGAGATAAAAAACCTAGTTATGTCATTCGTAGAAATTTAAAACAAAACCATTAAATTATAGCGAATCATATTAATCTTAAAAAACATGGATACATTCATTTATGGATATAATATCTAAAATATTCAGTATATTCTTCATATAAAGGAAATAGAATCAAAACAATAAACATTTCATAAAGAGTTGAATTTTACATAGAAAAACCTTACCTCTTTACTTGAATCCAACGAATGTACTTTATCCTATTTTATATAAATAATAAAGTTATTAATAATTTATTTTATATCATTACTAATATCCATTATTATTTATAATCATTTTATATAGTCATTCCATATATTATTTATATATATTTTCTATATTGGGTGTTTTTAGTTTTCATTATTTGTAATCATTTCATAATAGAAGTGTTTGTATTCATTATTATTACAATGTTAATAGTTACTCAGTCATTATTTATACATTTAGGGTTGTTTTATTATTATTTTTATTATTTAAAATTCAATTCATGAGTGTGTTAGTCTTTATCATTGTGCAATAAATCGACAACAAACATGTTTTATTTATTTTTTAAGATAAAAGGGTGTTTTCTTAATTAATTATTTAAATTTAAATATAACATACACAAACTAAAAAATTGATTAAAAATTGTTACCCACTTAAATTATATTATATATGTATTTATGTTCCCATAGACAATTATGATATAAATTTATAGTATTGTTCACGTATGAGGTTAGACATATCCCAAAATAAACATAACTTTATTTAACAAATGGTTATGAGTTTGAATTGATGTAATATCATTATAAAAAATCATGATGATATCTACTTGTGTTTATTATATTGATATATTAGAGCTATAGATTTAATTAGAATAAAAATTAACGTGTATGAAAATATTATATAATTTGACTAAATATTTTCCTCCTAGCATGCTTGTTTTGAACGATTAGATTAATGATAATAATTTATTGATCATATCATTAATATGTTTTCCAATTTTTTAAATATGAACCTTAATGATACATTATTTATATTTATAATGTTCTCATTAAATCCACATTAGGAAACATGAATTATCGGTGGTGATGAAAAATGAATTTTATATCTCATGATGGTGGTATTCCATACGTACACATGAAGACTAATTTCATTTTTCTTAATGGATTGGATAAATGAATAAATAGTGATAATACCATAAATATAGTTACATTGAAATATAAATTTTATACTAATATAATTATATTAGTGTGTATAAAATAAATTTGAATGAATATAATTTTGAAGAGAAGCTTAGTAGTTGATAACACACACACGTCGGGGAATTGAATTTTCTTGGTAATTAGCCTTATAAGATGAAGGTCTTATACTAACTAATGTTTACCAGAATGTTTTTAACATGTTATAGAGTTATATAAAGATAAATGTGGAATATTTTCAAGGAGAATTTAAAAGTATAGGTTAGTCATTCAGTGGTGTAACTGGTATCTTTTTATAAGTGAAGGGAAGTGTAGTTTTAGCCGTAACCCTTACATTTTCGATAATTTATTGTTAAAATTCAGGAGAATTGAAAATATATGATGGGATAGTAATTTTTGGTTGAAAATAAGCTAAAAACACCTTTTTATTCAACTTTTAGTGTTTATGGAAATTTTATTCATGATTCTTTAACTTTTTCCATAATTTACTTTTAACATGGAAATTAATTTTTAATATGAGAAATTAATAATAATGAAATAATAATAATAATTCCCCTTTAAATTAATTTGAAAATTATAATTTAAAATATAAAAATTATTTAATCAAATAAATTTTCTAAATATGTGAGATTTTAATTTTACAATAACCAAAATTAATCACATAAAAATAAATTTTAGAAAAATAATATTTTTAAGATTTAAATGTATATATAATAAATAATTATCTTTATAACTTATTTTAATGAAATTAAATGGTTTATTATAATTTAATATATGTTTTTATGCTTTTAACCTAAGAAAAAACTTAATCTCCCTTGAAAACAATATTTTCCAGTAAGGGACTAAATATTTTTAATAAAATAACATTTTAATTAGAAACAAAATTCAATATAGGATAACTAAGTTCAATGAATATTATAAAATGTATACTATTATCCATTAAATTTTTGTATTATTCAAAAAATATATTTTTTAAACTTATATGATGATAAATTCATACAATTGGCATGTTTTTTCTATACCATATTTTTCACACCAAAAGCTACCATTGTATAAAAAACTGAAAATTCTATACTAAGATGATTTTGATATTTGGATTCAAAAATGAAGTTAATTTAGAAAATTTAAAACAATAAAATTGAATTTTAAAATAATGTATTGAATAATGTTTCTTTAGAGTGTGCATTAGGTGATACTTCAGGATATGATGTTTACATACTTTATTGGGTCTTGGGTATTAAAATAAATAATATTTTCCAAAAGAGGGAGTTATTTCATAAAATAATAATATATTCATTCAACATATGGAAAATCTAAAATGAGTGTAAAATGTTTATAGAAATATTTTATTATTAAAACCCAAATCAATTTCTTTAAGTAAAATATCAATTTGAAATAAAATAGATTCAAAAAAATAACCATGTCACTTTCTCCTATAAACATAGACAATACATGATGACACCATTGATCCAAATCATAAAGAATGTAAATTTTTTATGAACATGGTATGAGTACATGAATACGTTAGGGAAACATGGAAAATAAATATAAGGGAAACACTAATAAAGACATTGTTATACAACTTAATCTACAATGTTAAGATCACGTCATGTTAGAAATTATGGACATATGAGGATAGGTCATTATCAACACCATTTAAGTGTAATTATCATTAAAACACCTTATATAATCATTAGGCATGATGTAATTTGATAGAAAGTGAGACAATAACCAAAAAGACATATAAGATTCTAGAGTTTATGAATTTTCAAAAATTTATAAATGACTCTGGAAAAAATCTTTTAAAATATTTATCATATCATGAATACAATGATGTAGAACTTGTAAAATTAATCAAATTAGTCCACAAAGGGATTATCCAAGACTGAGAGAAGTGTGAATTATTATTTTCATAATTTTAATCCAATTACATAAATTTATCTCTAGTCACCTATGAACTTTTTCATTGAATGGAACTTCATTTTTTTAGTCTCTAAATTTTTTGATATACACGGAAATATGAAAAGGAATGAATCAAAACCAGAAATATAGGATTTTTTTAGTGAGGTTCAACTCCTTTCATATAACTACATCCATCGTGATATATGGTTATTATTTCATATAAATTGCATTCTTCTTCTTATAAAAATAGGCATGAACAAGGTAATTTACATCCACAAATTTATCTCGGAAGAAACAAGGCTTAATGAAGGGAAAAAAATTATAGTTATTTTGTATAATAGAATTTAATTACACTTCCTTCACTCAAGATAACAAGTGTTGTCTCGAGCCCCTCTTGAACTTTTTGAAATAGATATCCTTTGTTAGATGTAAAAATCATTAATGGGAATCCACGATGTCCTTCATACATCTAAAATAAAATTTTATGTTATAGGTTAGATACTCGGTGTCTCATATTTGATATCATCAAGTGTATCAAAACCAAACTTGTTATTTTTTATATGATTCTTCAGTGAACAAAGATATAAACTTATATGTTATTAATGGATTATCATCTTCCATTGAAAACATGGGATTAAAAAGAATATGAAATGTTAGTCCTCCCATGTTATTTGATACATGAGGGTATTAAACACAAAAATGAATCAGATATATATTCTTGTACATTAACAAAATATAATGTCTTTAAGTAATTATGGTATTTGGATAAATAATTTTTTCGGTATAGAATGATTGAAAAAAGATTCTTGTATCAACCTCAATCACTATTTTTTTCTTCAACCATCAGACCAAACACACACACAAATATATATATATATATATATATATATATAATTACAATATTCGTATTAAAAAATCATACCTATTCAACTTCACATAAATCTTCCACTTTTATTCTTTCTTAAATCTCATTTAAAATTAAAAATGATGAAGTCCTGGATGTTCTTATTTTGAAATTTGGAAACATGGTGAGTTATTTTATACCACACCCAATATCCTTTTAAATTCATAAAGGCTTAAAATTTAAAAATATTAATAAAACTAATTCTAGTATCTATGACCACATGCATTTATGTATAACGTACTCATAGTCTCAAATAATTTTTTCTATCATGAAACTCATGTATCGTTATTTTTTAATCATCAAATATGTAACACCCCAAGATTCCACAGTACATTTCACTTTTAATAATGCAATGACGTGCATTGTACGCAACTTCGAGATTTTAACACACCACAACCAATCAAACTAGCTATTATGAATAGTAATACCTACGTTTTGAAATATTATAAATTTTATCTTTCGAAATGGACTTCAGTTTTGGATTCGTAATATCGAAATTATCTTAGGGTGATATTTTGGCACTTTTCGGATAACTTTCATATTTTGATGAATAGTGAAAATTACTAAATTTTAATTAAAAACAACTTTTTTAATCGAAATAATTAATAGTGATAAATTATTAATTTGAGTGGTTTTAAAGTATATTTAGAATATATTTTCACAATTTAATACAATGTTGGTCATTGGATGAGATTTCACATATAAACCAGACATAAACAAGTGTCAATCTTTTGATAGTTATTATCTCTTTAAAACACCCTATTTGTTTTGACGATGGGAATTAATTTTTAAATTAATTAATGAAACTGATATGTTTTTAATTTGGTAAAATAGACATCATTTTTTAAATCATATTATCAAATATATCTTAGGCCTAATTTTTGGTATTTTTCTACAAACTTTCATTTTTTAATGAATAGTGAAACCACAAAGTGGTAGTTAAAAAACTGAATTTTTCATAAAACTTAATATTACCGCTTCTGTGAGTGGAATTTCGAAAATATAAGAGACACGGTTAATATCAAGGAGTAAAATTTTGTTCATTGAGATGAAAATAATTTTTAGTGAATGGTAACTTTTTACTTTTATTTACCACGGTTAAAAGTAAATAGGGTAATTAAGGGTAAAATGATATAAATATTATCCTAACACATGTGCTAATTATATTGGACAAGTTTATCTTGACCAAAAAAAACCTTAGGAATAATATATTGTCATTTAGGTCCACTTGGATTAGATTAGGACATTTATTATTATTTAATTCAAAGAAGAGTTAAAATCAATGTTTATTTACTAAAACATTTTTAATATAGGGTTAAACATAAGATAAATTATATTATAAATATTCATTAGAAAGATAAAACGATTTTATACATAATTATATTTTATTTATAATTTTTAGACATTAAATAATTTAATATATTTATGACACAATGATGATGCAGTGATTACCATAATAGTGAGCAATTAAAATAATTGATATAATAAATTCCCAAATAAATATAATTGGAGATTTTTATTGAATTACAATAATTTTATAGGTTAATATGACCTATTAAATTTTTTTTAATTGACTGTTTTCAATGTAATCATTCTTTTATGAGTTTCACAAAAATCAATTATTGAATAGTGTCAAAATTGACATAAAAGAGTTTTTAAAACAAATATTATATTATTAATTGATATTAAATTACTAAGAATATACGGTTCGTCCAAGAGACTTATATCATGATAGGTGTATCATTAATGGACCACTTGGGGGTCTCTTGGATGTATATAGTATGTTTATTAACTGTATAATATAAAAATACAAAGAGACATTATAAAAGTGAAACTAATTAACTCGGAGTTAATACTTAAAGATAAGGTTAATATAATTACCCAAACCTATCTAAATTATATTGGTTTACTGGTTTACGACATATAACCACCTTAACCTTTAACTTATCCCACTTTGGAGCCATTAGAAACTGAATATTAATTTATTATAAAATAATATTTCTAGCTTTTCCAAAGGTTCCCCTCACCCCTATTATAAAAGGGCACTCCCCCTTCTCATTACTTCACACCTTCAAACCCTTTTGGTTCGTCCAAAACCTGCCCAAATACTCTCTAAACTTCCATAAATACATCCTAGAGGCCTTATTTGGATCATAAATCAAACCTAAGGTTCCCTTTTGATCAAATCAAAAGGAAGAACCCGAAGAAGAGGTAATGTTTTTACCACCCTTTTTCAAATTATTTTCTTCTTCAACTTATTCTTTATTTGTTATTCAAATTATAAAATAATTAATCCAGTATCTCCAATATAATATAATATTATTATAAATATGGTACAACCATATTAAGTATTTTATCCATCCTTTGAATGACATTTCACCATACGTGCGTACGTACGGCTTACCGTCTCCACGTCGTGGTGTAATTGTCATTCAATAAATTATTATTTGGATGGGTATAATAATGATGTGTAATTCATGTAAATAATAAATATAACATGATAATTATTCTTTTTATATGATATACCATCCAATTATATATTATTTTTGACATCAAAAGAATGATATTGTCGCTCGTGCGTACGTACGGACTACCGTCTCCATGAAAGCGATGAGATTCATTCTCCAACGTATCCATTCAAGTATAATTATCATTTGATGATTTAGAAATAATTTTTGAGGACTTGATATAATTCTGGATATGAATAAGATACAACCTATCCATAACAAACACGGCTTACGTAACAAATAATATAAACAAAAAACGAGTAAGTTAACACCTGGAATGACGATAATACTAAGATATTATTAACAAATCAATGATAAAAGATCATATATGATATAATATTAATGTAAATTACTCTTTTATAATTCAATAACAATTATTTCACCATTATACAGGATATTAACCTACCGTCGACCAAGGAAAAAGTACAAAGTATTGGGTTTCTTATCTCACTTTTAATTCCGTGAGAATTCCATTGTTCACCACATATTTATTACATGTGGTGTGTGTACTGCCCATGTTTGTATTCATTCTGTAATATAATTTAATTCATGTATATTTACATCATCATTGTATTATTCTTCTTTCATTGGTGTATGTTTAGTATGTAACCAAATCAATAAGGGAATTTTAAATGTCAATTTCCACTCATTCGACTTTAAGCATACTTCATTGATTATTGCACTACAAGATTATGTGTGGAATCACTATTCATTTTATTATGTCATAATTTCCACTCCCATTTCTGTGGATATACTTTTTATACACATAATCACTCCATTGATAAAATCTCAAGTCATAGGTATGAACTTGATAAGAGTAATTTTTAATCAATCTCGATTTGTTGAGATAAACATCTAATTCAACGGTGTTGTTTTTATAAGAATATGTGTGAATGTCCTTTGATTGTTTTACACTAAATATCCAATCATATTTAGTATATTTATATTTGTCACACATAATTATTTCATTTACTTATTTTTAACCTAAGGATACAACCTTTATAAGAGATTTCATTTCAATTTACATTCCATTGAGACTTCTTTGTTGTTATACACCAAATAACTTTTATGTGGGGTATATAATTTGATTTGACATAGTATATCATGAATCTTTGTATTCACATGATATTAAAATGTTTTTATTACCTCAATTATTCTAATTCAAGTGTCTCTCTTTTGGTTAGAAACTCTAACTAAAATACCATTTTAAATGTTTTAATGACTTATTCTTCTAAATCTTGCTCATTAATGTCCATGTTTTAAAAATGGTTTTATGGATTTATTTATATGGACACTAAAATTTTAAAATTAAAACACCTTTTAAAAGTTTCAAAGTGGTATGGGACACTTTGATTCCAAAAATCTACTTTTAAATGGCTTCTTGACAAATAGTGTGACTTTTAAATGATTTCAAGAAAAAGGGGGATATTTCTCTCAAATAGTTTTGATGATTATATTCATTTATGTAAATATCCTTAATCATTTTCGATTGAGGTTAATATGATACAATACAATCTTCCATATTGTATCTAATGAGTTATGTTTGACTGTGGATGTGGTATTTTTATACCATTCATGGTTTGTGGATAAAGTATTGACATTTAGTATGCTAGTTTTAATACTAATGATAATGTTATGTTTAAAACATTTCATATAAGGAATGGATTGGACTTAGTAAGTGACGGGTGGAGCCCGCTATAGCTCCTTGATGCATCGGTAGGTCTCATGAGACAAACTCGTGTCTTGGCACAAGGCCTTGGAAAAATCTTATTTGTAGTCTTGGCACGAGGCTTTGGCTATGTGGTTATGATAGTCTAGAATTATGCATTCCATCATTATGAAAGTGGTTATTGATATTGCATGTGATTTCTCAACAAGTAGAATATCCATGTGAATATTTAAATGGAATTATTTCATTTTTCTTATCTATATTATGCTGAAGTTCAGGTTTAAAAGGATTTTGGTTTAGTTATAATGCTTATCTATGAAAGCTTATGCTATATTGTTATCCTTACTGAGCATCTAATCTCACCCCTTTCAATGTTTTATTTTTCCCAGAATGTGAAAAAGTAATTTATGAATGACCTGCAGGGGTAGTATAAGGGGATATGAAGACAATATTTTTTTGTAGTTTTTTTACCTTATGATGTAATTTAAGACTTATCAATATATCTAGTGTTTCCAAGACTACTAAAATAATCGGTCTTTCAAGACATTATCCTTTGTGATAATGCCAATGTTATGTAATAATGCACCAACTTTGGGTATCTAGGGTCGGGGCGTTACATAATAGAATCACAATTATCAAAATCATGAAATATGGAATTTTACATCAAAGCAAATTCACATCATCTTATCCAATATTATAGGACTTTAAATAATTACTATCTTCTCATATTTCAAGTCATATGAATAACTTCATATGATAGTAGTGTTGTAAATTCAATATTATCACTTCTAAACTTCAACTTAGTCTCTCAGTACTTCACCAAATCATTCTTGAATTCCCACTTTCTACTTTTGATAAATATTCTTAAAATTATTCCTTACTAGTCCTCTTTATAATGAGCTTCATAGTTTTCTAATTCCAATATTATTTACCTATGTATGTATAATAAATGATATTATCTACTTCATGGTTCATCCTTACTTTTATTCATATCTAGGATAGGATAATTTCACAAGCATTATAAAACCTCTATGTTATAACACACTATTAGTTGATATGATCGGAGTTCCTTGATATGTATATGAATAATATAAAGTTTAAAAAAATAATCTTAATTTGAATTTTTTATACTTATTTCACTATTAAGATTGACCTTTTGTGTCTTACTCGTTACATAGTTTATTCATAACATTACATACCTTATTTTAATCCCATGATCTATAGACTAACATGATGAAATTCATGGTCTTCAGAGTATTATTTACATAGTTTGCATAATAGCATTAAATAGATCTTGTAATTCTTACATAGATCTAATCTACCTTCACAGAGCTCCTGTATTACTAATCTACCATAACACATTTTCCACATAACCCGTATGTATCCTCCCAGATATCAGCATTATTCTTTCACATATATAATATCTTTGGAGTTACCCTTATATAAAATATAAATTTCTATGTGAAATTTATACCACATAAAAAAATATTGTATTCTAATAAAGTAATTATAACATGTATAAATTATATCCCAAACTTATCCAAATAAAATGAAAGGCCACAAAAACCAACATTAGTTCACCTTCACCATTTCTAAAGAATATTTAGACATCATCAATCGATTTTCAAATAAATTATATTATTATTTTCAATTGAAAAAATGTATAAACTATATTAATATATCTATCATTGATAAAATTAATTTATAATTATCAACACTCCATGGAAGGTTTCTCCCAAAACATTTCTAATGGGAATATATATCTAATTAATGTATTAATTGAAAAACATCCACACAAACACATATAAGATTGATAGAATTATTTTACTCATCATGTATTATCAAGACACATATTGATTCCAAGATCGGTAAATTTATCCTTATTATCATTAATATAATTCTTTAGTAATCTAAGCAATCTCGAAGATTTCTTCTTTTTTAATAATATGCTTGGATCATTCAAAATAAATCCATGTTTTTTTTGTAACACCCATAGAGTTCTGGAATTTTTTCACATATATTTAATTATATCATCATTTTATATAACACCCAACAATGAGTTTCTCTTTCATTATCAAAAAAACTATGTTTGACTTTTGTTACACACAATATTTATTTTTGTTTGTCTTAAATGTGACACTGATTTCAAATTAAATCTTTCAAACTATTCAAATATTATTATATTGTACGACAATTATGACCTAGTCGTTTAAATTGTAGGTATGAATAGGATTAACTAAATTATAAAAAACATATTCTTTGCACACACACATATATATAATGAATTATTTGGTGACCAATTTATTATGAATAAAAATTAGAATCAATTTAAAATGAATAAAGTCATTTTATAAGAAATTAATATTATACATATAATTTATTTACCTAAATTAATTTATAAAATCACATTTTGTAAATTATTTTAATGGAATTTACTATTATATATTCAATTTACTATTTAAGATTCCTATTATGAGTTTTATTGAAAATATTTAATAATTAATTTTATATTATTCATAAAACAATATTTCTAAAAAACAAAATTTCCCCTTTTATGTTGATTTTATTTTAAAACTCTTTTTTGACACTTATATAAAATTTATTTTATAAATAGTGAAATATACAGAATTTTAATTGAAAACATTATTTCCATGTTTATTATTTAAAACGTTAACATGTATTTTATGTTATTAAACTATAAATTGTTAAATTAAAAATATATTAACCAAATTTATGTTATTTGAAAAGAAATTACAAACATAATTGATACATACATATTGAAAAAATTTAATATTTTCACTTTTAAAACTCGCTTTCTCATCACGACTGCAATATAATTTTTAACTTGTATTCTCCCAATAATTTGAATAGAATATTAAAAAATTGATTCCATATTTCGATTCAATATAATTTATATTATTTGATAAGGTTCAATAAATTTTTACCATTATTATTATTGAAACCAATTGAAATTAATTATCAGAATTAAGGTTACAACATGGTTTTAAAAATTATATGTGTTTGAGTCAAAATAAATTTTCTGAAAAAATAGTGTTTTATTTCATAAAATATATTCCATATATATAGTCACTATGAAAAATAAATAAAATAAAACTATTGGTAATTGTATTATTAAATAATAACATATCTATGTTGATAAAAATAATCTAGCTACATTGGTAAAAGAATATAAGGATAAAATTGAGAAAACTTATAAAATATAGAACAAATTGATAAAAAATGGTTCTGTTTTGTAGTGGGTTTTTTTATCGACCAATTAATACCTACCCTAAATTATTTATCATTTGGTTTGGGCACATTAGTTATATGGGACCTCCCAATAGTGGATAGTTTTTCTTATTTATAAGAATGTCACTCCTCAATTATAAAAGGCAAATCACTATCACCCTTTTTCATAAAAATCATGCCATTTGGATAAAAACAATATATTCCCAAATCCATTAAAAACATCCATACTCTCATCCTAGAATCCTTAGTTTTGTATTGAGACCCAATCAGTAAGTATTTAGTGAAAACTTATAGAGGATACCTAAAGAAGTGGTAATGTTCTTCAAATAGCATTTATTTTAATAATTTGATCACCTAATTAAATTATTATTATAACATTATTATATAATAACCTAAATATCATAAATATATTAATATTTTTATGTTTTTGTTAAAACCTAAAACTTCACACACTTCCATAATATGGGTTATGAAATCATCATTCATTTGTACGGTGGACTACATCCTTACAAATCGATGTCGCTCATTTTTTCATAACCACCTATCAAGGTTGGTAATAATGATTGATTTATTTGATTATATATAATATTTAAGATATGTATGATTTTATTATTATAATGAAATTTTTATATCACACCTACCTTCATTCTTTGTAGATATCTAGGAATATGATAACATCGTTTATGTGTACAACGGACAACTGCATCACAAAGCGATGTAAATAGTTCAAAGTATATATGAAATGTATTCAGGATATGATTAATTAATAGTTATGATATATATAAAATAAAAATATTTATGTAAATATAAAATATATCATTTTCTATCCTTTCTTTCAACTCATCAGGAAAATGAAAAAATAGAATTCATTCATATGTACGACCAATCATCTCCACGACCATTGTATTAATTTTTATTTCAATAAATATGACGGAATATTATAGATACATATATAATTAATACATATGATATCAATATCATTTTTATAATTCATTAGATTGTGGAACCATGATCAAATCAGGAGACCAACAATATGATAAATCCAAACATATACAAGAAATATAGCATTTATTACAAAAAATATAACATTATCATGGAATTGTTAATATCTAGGAAAAAAGGAATAATAAAATCAAATATATTATGATATATTTAAATTTGTTTATTCAATTTATGTATAATAAATTTATATTTATTATATATAATTTTCAAATGAGAATGATGTAATTCAAGACTTATATTAATGGATTTCTAGTCTCTCTTTTATATCTTGGAGAGATATGAAAATTCACCAATCCTTTATTTTGTGTGGTGTACATACTTCCCCATTTGAAATATTATACCATTACTAAAAGTCAGTTCAAGATATTTAATTTAATTTTTTCATTCTTTATTATGGATGACAATTCAATATATTACAGAAGTGGTAATGGATTTTCATCTCATTTTTTACTTCTATGACAATTTCTATATTCCCCACCTATTTATTTTATGTGTTGTATATACTGAACATGAATGTATTTTTTCAATACTATCCTTAAAATTATGTCGATTTTATTATACATTTTTCTATATTTATTTCATGGGATTGATGGTCAAATGATACTGATGTGGAAAGATATTTGTTTCCCAATTTTCTTACATTGTAACGTATTTTTTATTATGAACCTATACTCTTTTATGAGGTGAGTATACATCCAATTTGAAATTTAATATCATTAATCTATTTATAAATATTATTTTTTAAATATTCATTTTATTTAGTCCCATCATAAGAATTATGATTCAAATTTACTAAAGTGGTAAATATTATATGTTACAGTCTCATCTTTTATCATGATTGTTTATAATTAAGTCTCTAATGTTAAAATATCATGATATACATCTCAATAATTCTCATGAATTTTCTTATACTCTCGTTGTTAATGATATATTTAATTAATGTAATATTTTTTCAACCCTTTGATGCATATGAAATTTAAAAAAATGTTTTTATGAAAATATGACTTTATTTCTCTCATTAGTCCAGAATCTGTTTTCTCCCAAAACCATGTTTTCTTAAATATTTTCAAAATTTATTGTAAATTATATTTTATTCTAATTTAAAAAATAATAATTTGGAAAACTATTTATGTTTTACATGTTGTTTTAAATGGTTTTAAATTCCTCTATTATAATTTTTAAATTTAATTTTAAATTAAATGTATTTTGAAATTGATTTATATTTTCAAAACAGTGTTAAAATATTTCCAAATATACTTTTATATGTTTCAATATTCACTAATCTATTATTTACCACATGTTTTTGTTTGTGTATTGTAATTAATATTATTTTACAAATATTTTTATCTAATTATATGATTCCTATGTAATTATAATTGATATCAAAGGAATGTTTAATTTACCATTTGAATATTGGGATGATAAAAAATTAGTCATATCCCTATGGATATTTCTAAATCCATTTCTATGAGTGGGTCCAAGGATAATTATAATAATTAGTTAAATAATAATAAAATTTGGTCAAATTTTGGTAAAGTATAGAGCAAGTGATTTCGTAGGAACATGTCCTTGTCTATATAATACAAGGGGATATGGATCTATAACATATTTACCTTGGGGTAATAGCTTTGCAAACATCTTATTAGGCTATAATTGATCAGGTAGTTGTGCATGATAATGGTACTTAAAATACACTATGTTTGACACTCCCAAGGGATATTCTTTTCAAATTCAAAAACTATTTTTGAACTATAATAAATTATTTAAATAAATAATTACTATGAATGAATTGAGATAAACAAAAGGTTTATTAGATTAATAAAGAAGGTGTCCTTGTTTATAAATAATATATCTGATTTTTTTTATGATTATTTGGATACCCATCAAGAATATATTTTTGCAAACTATGATTTCGGGTTTTATTAAATGATAGGAACTAGAAGGAACTATATTAATATTTAATGTGAAAGAAAATTGTTTTGATGAGTAGCCAAATGGTATGATGAATGGAGTAATAGATATTGTGATTATGCCTAATCAATATTCATGGAACAAGATTAAAAATTTGTACATTTATAAACTCTCAGAATCACCAACGAATAGAATGAATGAATTCACTAAGATGTTCGGTAATGGTAACCATCAAGGAATGAATATTCTATTTCCTATATGTCGAGATTGTGGAAAGGAGTACCCAGTTGAATGTATTTGAGGGACATGAATATGTTATGAGTGTGGAAGATAAGGAAAAAATTAAAGAAACTAGATGGGAGAAATGAAATGTTTTTTCAACCCAATAGATGAGAATAGTGGTATTCCAAAGGTATCATAAACAATAGAATGTTTTAAATGTTGAAATAGTGGGTATTAAAAGAGTATATATCTTAAGGGTAAAAAATGTGATGTGAATCGATAATCTTTTATTAGTAATGATTTTTATATTGATGACGAATAGAATAATGATGACATATAAAAGTAAATTTGTTTTAAGGAGTAATATAATAAATACTAGTTAATGTCTTCTTCATGGTCTGGGATAATTTAATTGTTTAAGTATTATAATTCATGAATTACATTATAATAATATATATAAGGAAGATTCCTAGATATTTTTCATTAACTATTTTCAATAATAGGTTAAATGGTACTGATGGACTAGAAAATTCATTTAATGGAAAGGTGAAATTTTGATTAAGATAATATAACACATAATATTTTATGGATGTGAAGATTATGTTTTGGGGATACAGAGTTGTTGGATTTGAATATGTAAATTCGATTGTACTGAATTCATTGTAATAGAATAATTATTTGTTGACAAACATTTTGATGTTTTCATTAATGGAGTTTAATACATTTTTTGTTTTAAGGAATATATATAATGATCAATTTTTTATTTACATAATATATAATCATTCATTTATTCAATAATAGTGTCTCGTAATTAATTTTATTACCTTGTTTTAAGAGAATACAAGATTCGGTTATTCATATGTTTAGTCTGTGATAATCAATAGAAACTTTATGGTGTATTGGAATTTATGATAAGATAATGTTGAAACATTCATGACAATATTTAGAAATTTTTGGATTTTAATGATTCCAAATAATGATAAGTTTAACTATTTATTGAAGGGATTATGTTGACCTATGAGTGAGGGTTTAAATATTGATGTATTATTTTATTACTTGAATATTTTTTCCTATTAGAGAACATCTTCTAACCATTTTTTATGATGATAACTAGATATAGATGGAATGAAAAATCATTCTATTTATTGATATTATTATCTATTTTTTCTTTAGGAATAAAAAATCCACATTCATTTCTTAGAGTAATATGTGATGTTTAAACTGATAGAGGGGTAACCGAATAGTTAGATTATGCTTTTGAAATGGGATGAAAATAAGTAAGTATATGTTCTCATTAAAATTATCAATTTTTTTGGAATGAGATATTGAAATAATAAATTTATCCATGTGTCTTTATTTTTGAATTAAATGAGACCTTAATTAATCATAGATTTATGGATTTAGGGTTGTTTTAATTCACTGGATAACCCAATTTTTTGTGATTAGTGATCTTTATCACTCAATGTAATAATGTATGATTTTCTTCCATGTCCACGCTTTATTTTCCACCTATGTTATCCTATGCAGAAACCAAGTTATGAGTTAATTTGGATAACCATTTTTTCAACATTTACTTTTTCAAGAAATATTTATTAAGCAATTTTACGAGGGGGGTTCTATGAAGGTATCCTCAAATTCTGAACCTTTGATAAACGACATGAATTTTGAGGGAAAAATTCATTTTAAGGCGGTAGAATGTAACACCACGAGATTTTATGAAATAATTTTTAAACATATTTAAAATTTTATATATCTTCCATTACACACGACACATAGTTTATATTGGCTTAAATGAAACACAATGTATGTCTTTTTTTACAAACAATATCGAGTTCAATATGTATTACATGGAAAATTGAGTTTAAACGAGACATGTCAAACTATTAAAATATTAATATTATATATGATAATTATGACCTATCCATTGGAAAATCTTGTATGAATATGATTAAATAAATTATGAAAATATATTATTTACACATTTATATATATATATATAGTGAATTATTTGGTGACAAATTAACTATAAATGAAAATAAAAACCATTTTCAAATGCTGGAAATAATTTTTTCAAAAAACTATTTTTATGAACATAAATGTTTTTACCTCAATAATTTAAATGAATCTCTTTTGGTTAATTATTTAAATGAAATGTATATATTATATATACAATCATGTTTTCTACATCATTTTATATTTTTATAGACATGATATAAGAACAAATCATATATTAATCTTAATAAAATAATATTCAAAAAAACTTTTTTATCGAGGTTTTATATGCCACTTATTTAAAAAAAATATTGAAACATTTTTAAAAATTATTCTAAAAAATAAATTTCATTTTTTATATCATAATATAAAAATTTCCATAGGGTAATGGTTTTTTTATATAAAAATTATCATTTATTGATGAATGGTGAAAAATACTGAATTATAATTGAAAAATAAGTTTTCACCAAAATTATTTACAATGATAAATTATATTTGATGTATGTTTTAAATTATTATTGTTAAATTACACATATTTAAATATAATTTTTTAAATTTGAATCAATTTCATATTAAAATTATTATGCAAACATGGTAAACTTTTAATCATTTTTACATTAAAAAACATGATTTCTCATCACACCTATGGGATTATTATTATATTGAATTATTCCCCATATGTAAATGGAATTTAAGAAAATAGATTAAATATTTTTAATAAAATAAATTTATATCTTATAATATAGTCAAAAAAAATTAACCATATTTATTTTGGAAATTAGTAAAAATTAATTTGTGTAATTAAAGTTAAAACATGGTTTAGCATGTTACATGTGTTTCAGTCAATATTATTTTCCCATAAACATAGGTTTTTATTTAATAATTTTGTTTTCATATATATAATCTAGTAATATTAATTATCTAATAAATAACATTTTAATCTTCTTCTTAAATGATATATTACCTACTAAAAAAATAATCTAGTTTCCTTTGTAAAAACATCAAGGAAACAATAGAGTATGCCTAATGACTAAGGAATAACATGATTAAAAATATTTTTCATTTATGTGGTAATGTTTTTTATCAACCAATTCATCCCTCCCCATTATTAATATTCTATTTTGGAGCCACATTATCTAAGGATGACCTCCCAATATTTAATACTTTAGGTTATTTAGAATAATTCCACTCCCCCTCAATTATAGAAGGGCACTCACTCTCCCCCATTCTTCACATCTATCAATCCATTTGGATCCACAAAACCCAACCAAAATCACTTTCAAACTTCCCTAAAAGCATCCTATAAGCCTTTTATTTTTCATAACTACAACCTATGAAGGGAAAATTTCAAACCTATGGAGGATACCCCAAGAAGATGTAATATTGTTCAATGAGAATCATTATTTTATTTCCTTCTCCACCAAATTCAATTATAATTTTACCATTATTATTTAATATAATAATTATATTACATATAATTATATTTTATTATGTTAATTTTTGGTCCTATTACTATACACACCTCCATCAAATGTGTTACAAAATCATCGTTCTCATGTTTTGAAAAATATCATCTCAGGAATCGAAGTCATTCGTTTTTTCATTAATGCCACTCTAATATAGTCATAATGTTGTATTTGTTGGATATATATGATATAAAAGATATTTATGATTTTATAATTATTAATTTATTGTTATTTAACCCATTTATTCATTCATTATCTTTTTGGGTAATACAATAATTAGATTTGTGTCTACAATGAACAACTATCTCGTGAAGCGATGAGATTCGTTCACACTATACATGGAATGTATTAAATATGTGTTTTATAAACAATATTATATATATATGATATAAATATTACTCATTAATTATAATATTTATAATTTAATTTTCATTCTATAAATCTTACATGAAATAGAAAAAAACAATGGTCATGCGTACATATGGCCTACTATCTCCAAGAAGAGCGTATTTAATTCTATTTCACTAAATTTTATGGATTAAAAAAATAAATATAAAATAAATATATGTGATATTTATATAATTTTTATCATTCATGATATGATGGATCAATTATAAAATGAATGTTATCAAAAAAAACATAACAAATAAAAACATATACGAAAAACCAAGTAATTATTACCCCAAACAATACTTTAAGATGGAATCGTTAATAAAAAGGTAATAAAAGGGAATAAAAATTAATAAATGTTATGATATATATGAATAATGTTCATTAATAAATTTATAATAGTATTATATTTATTATACTTTGGTTATAAATTATTATGATTTAATTTAATAATTTAGGTAAGGGATTTCTAGTTTGTCTTTTATTTCTGAGAGGCATATGGAAAATCACCACTAGTTTATTTTTTGTTTTTTATATACTACCCCATTTAATATTTTAGTTCATTAATTTAATTCCTTTAATTATATTTAATTTCTATTTTGATTTTATTATTTATTTGGTATTACAATTCAAAAAATTATAGAAACGGTATGGGTCTTCCATCTCGCACGTTACTTCTGGGAGAACCTGTAATATTCACCACCTATTTCATCTATGTGGTATATATAATAACAATTAATGTATGTTATGATTATTAACCATAAAATTACTAATTTTACATATCCATTTTATGATCTCTCTTTCATAGGGATTACTATTCAAAATTTATTAATGTGGTAAGGGGTTTTTGTCTCAATTTTCCTTTTTTTGTGACGTACATCATGGTATGAACATATATTATTTTACAAGGTGTGTACAAAGTCCATTAAAAATGTATTATAATTAATTCATTTATACTCATTATATTTTAATGTTTCATTTTTTTTATATTTTTATGGTGATTACGATTCATAGTTACCAAAGTGGTAAAAATTTTATGTTACAATCTCATCTTTTATCTGGAAGGTTTATAATTTAGTCACTAATGTAGAAATAACATTATCAACCTATCATGAATTATCATGAAATTTGTTTCATCTAGTGATTCATTATATATTCACATAATGGATCCATTTATACCCTCATTGGTACTTATGATAATTATGGAAAACATGACTTTATTTCTCTCTTCGGTCGAAAATTTGTTTTCTTCAAAACATTTTTTTTTAAATTTTTTCAAAAATATTTTAAAATTTTATTTTAATATCATATTCATGGAAAAGGATTTTGAAAATTTTTTATGAGATAAATTTTTTTAAATTATTTCCAATCTTCCTCCATAAGTATCCAATGGCACTAAACTATTATGGTCCTTGGCAATGTGTTTATTTAATGTAATGTATATTCACCAAAATGCTGTAATATCCATGTATGATAATCCTCGGTCAATATATTCTTCAAGGAAATATAAAAAGTCACTTTCCTTTATTCCTTTGATCCTTATTCACCAAAAATAAAACACAAATGCAAAGTGAGATCAGCAATAACCCCTTGTATTTGTTGTTAATACCAAAACTAGAAAATAAGATGTCACTGTGTTTTTCCTATACCCTTTTTCTCATCGAAAAAATAATTTTAATCTACCCAATTATTGATAAAAAATATATATTATATATAATATTACTGCATCACATCATAAATAATAAATTTTTCATAATTCATTCCACTCAAATTTTATATGAGCCATGCTCAGTGTAGAAAACATTAGTATTTGAATTAGATAAAAAAGATTCCCACTCATCTAAAGAGAATTATACCATCTTTGAAAAATTAAAAAACCCCATTTAGAGTTTTTCATATTTTCTATATTGAGGAAAAAATAAATCTAATTTATAAAATTTTACCTTTTATAAGACCAATTTGAAATCATGTCCACATATCAACACACAGGTTAAAAACATCAAAATACAAGTAAAAGATTTTAGAATTTTACTATTAGATCATCTTTAGTTTTTTTAAATTCTTATAATTGATTAAAAAATTCACCACTTAATTTTAGAATTGATTCTAGAGAGTCCAAGGATGATAGATTCTATAGACATTAAATTTTCAATGAAACTTTTACAAATTCCTTCTAAAATTCATATTTTTTTGAATTACCATCTCGAGAAGCCTCTTAAAGAAAGTCACCAAAATATAAGATATCCTCTTTTATTCCATTAAGATAGATATATTATCCAGATTTAATGTAGAATACCAATAGATAAATCATACAAATCTGGTTATATCTTCATATATGGAATTATTATTCTACCTTACATTATTTCATTAATTATCAATTTGATAATATTCATCACATTCAACTCATTTTATTGTTAGTACATAAATTCAAAAAAATTATTATTTATTGTGGTGTGACCTTGTTTTTTATTATCATGATAAGATATGTTGAGAATTTATTCTAAAACAATTATCCCTTTCCCATTTAGCTCAATGTCCATATTGACTCCTTATACTGGGTCTCCAATTTTTCAAGATTGTATAATTTGATAAAATGTTTTATTCTCTTATAAAATTAAATAAGGTTTTATTTTTATCATGATAAATCCTAAAATTTTTATCACTTTTTTTAGAATTTGTTTCCTTAAATATTGTTTTTGGGTTGGTGTAATATTTATTCATCCTTTGAGTTGTTCACCGGTTAATTGCACTTCCCACACAACTCTCCCAAATTCCATTAGTTTCCATTTTTTGAAAATCTCACTTGAAATTTTGATTCATAATGTGGATTCATTTCATTCAAATTTACACAATCACATTCATTCTATTTTTCCAATATTATTTCTTTTTTATAATTGGGTTTCCCCACTGATTAAACATTATTTATGAGAGTGCTCAATATTCTTGGTTATTTCACCTGGATTCTAAATAGTTATTTTCACCAATTCAGTATTATTTTTTTCTCTTGTATTATTCATTAATTTTTCATAATAATATATTCAATAATACATAAATTCGTTGATTTATTATTAAAATACATGTTGTGTTCTTTTTTCCTACAAAAAAATCAGTATGCTAGTTTATGTGTTAAACTCGACTAGGGAATGGTGGATATCTTTTTAATCAGTTTTTTCTTATGTTTATTTTCTAAGGATGATTCAACATGTTCATTTATCATTTTTTACTATTTATTTAAAATCAATTGTTTCATTTTTAGATATGGTTAACATTCATGAAAATTTACTATGACTAATGTTTTTTCAAAAACAACTTATATTTGAAGGCTTTTAAAATCTATTAGTGTCATATCAATTTTTCACGAATGATTATTATTTATCAGAATATTTTATCCCCATAAATGTTGGAATCCAAATTATATATATGGTTTCCACATTGTACCAAAAATATAAGGATTTATGTATGAATCTGATATAATATTAATATTATCCCACAAACCATGATCCCAATTCTTCAGTTGGCTATCTTGATTTTATTCTAAGTGTTTTTTAACATTTTGATCCACCAGTTATGATTTATTTTAGGAATATCACCTTATATAATTTCTTTCAATATCATTGAATATTATGGTGGTATCCACACATTTTTTATTCACTAGAAGTGTTCAAATGTTTTTTTGATCTTGATCTATGGAATTGTTTTTTAGAAAATTCAATATTTATAAGAGTAGATAGTACCTTATCTTATTGAAATAATTTGGTGTGTCATTATATTATCTTTATATTTGTTTAAAACTATATAGATGACTTGTTTACATAATAATTATACTTGGAAAATTTTATAGAAGAATCAACCATTTCCTCAACATCTTGCGAAGAATTGGATTGTTTTTTATGTGTTTAAAATTTTAATCTGAATATCCAAACACTTCAAATTGATAATGTATTTCATATTTTCCGTATCTTTTAATCAATAATCACAAGAATTATTTATCTCTTGGAATTTAATTTTATGTGTTTGGTTCTTTTTTATAGTAAATGGATATCATATTTACATTTATTTCTATTGATTTCTAGTTCAAGGCACTTTTAATCAATGTTATCTTTTTTAATTTAATCTTTATTACATGGAAAAATTATTCTATCATTTTAAAGAAATCTTATTTATCATTGTTTTTTTATTAAAAATTGATTCTCACATTTGGATCATTTATCATCAAGATATAATTTTTTTCCTTTTAATTTCGACATGATTGGTGAAATTTATTTCACACCTATTTATTATAAAAAGGTAGTTTGTCATTAATATGTGATTCTTCGTCAAGGTAGATAATCTAGTCCATAAATTATTTTAATGATATATAAATGAACGAGTTCACATATTTCGTTAAACACTATAGAATTTTAATCAAGTTTTCATATGATTAATCATATGATTTACCTAAACATTATTCAGTGATATTGTTTTCTCTACATGTGGTTGGTTCATAAGAGGAAAAATTAGTTAATAATTTACGGTTATCTTATCTTCATGTAATTGATAAGACGTTCTTGAGGTAGTTGATTTATTATCCTTCATTTAACACATCTTACAACCAAATATTCCAAATTCAATATTTGTTTAATTTCATTGATAATATAACATGAAAAAGGTGGAGTTTCTTCTCATTTCAATATAAAGGTAGTTTTATTCATTTTTCTTAACTCCTTATTCACTATATTATTTTGAGACCTGGAATATAGGATATTATAATAAATTCCATATAATTCCTCGAATAATTACTTCCATTTTCCTTTATAATATAAATTTAATTTTTTTTCCAATTTTCAATTTGAGAACCTAATATAATTGTGATATCTTAAATTGAAAACAAATGATAAGATGAAAAAGGGATGATCCAACTCTAAGGAGTTGATTAGAGTTGGATTACATCAAAACAAATTCAAACATTTATTTCCATGTCACCTGTTCATTTTTTAGTTAATGAATGTATACCTTTATTTATCTCTTATTTGGTCAATATTCATGAAAATATTTATAATAAATAATTAATACAAGAACACTATGATTTTATAATTAGGATCACATCCTTATAGATGACTATGCCCCCGATTATAAGTAGTTATTATCTACCGCACACATATTCTTTATTATTTTCAGAAGAACCATGGTAAAGGGTATTTAAAAAAACCATTTATCATAACACCAGCCAGGAATAATGAAATAAATTAATTGATATTGTCCTATAAATGAGAATAGAATATCACTTATCAAAGGAAAGGTCACTATTGTTGTCTTAATCCCCACATGGTTTATATGAAATAAATCTTCACACTAGTATAATGTAATCTTCAATGATCTACCTCAATGATCTTGTGAATTCTATAAGATATTTTTAAATTGTATGATACAAACATAGTGTATAATCTTCTATATCATCAATTTTAATATAAATTAACCCAATCTTCGTCATATTCAACTTTAGTTACCATGAAATGAAATTATCTTTTAACACTCGAACTTCCCTTCCTATAAAATTATGATATTAAAAAAGTCATGAAACTTTATTCCTATTATTTTATTAGTTACATATGGGTATATAACACACATTTTTATCATATTTTACATCTTATACATCAACTGAATGGAATTTATTTGGTTAATTACAATGTTGGTATCTATAAATATTTATTAGATATATAGATTTTTTAATAATATTTTTATATCAACTTAAGTTACTAATTTTTCTTCAAATTATAGATCACACACAGATATATATAACTATAGAATTGTTCTTCCCCCATGTTTTTCTTATTTTTAACCAGATATAAATATCACACATTGAGTCATTCATAAAAATAATAATCATTTAAAATTATTAAATACATAAATATTATTCTTCTGGAATTTATAAATACAACAATTTATTTTTTATCTCATAGTATTTCCTTTTAAATTCGTGAAGTCTAGGTAATTAAAAAATCCAAAAAAATAATTCGAAAATACAAGAGTGCATGCATATATGCAGAACTCACTAACATTTAAAACTACTTCCTATGATGATTAAAAATTACAAATCATAATTCATTCCATATCTTCTAGAATATGAATATATATAATCCTAATATTTGGGAACATGTGATAATAATATCCTAAAATAATTTTATTTAGTGTCGTATTACTTTAAATTATTATGATCTTCCCATATTCAAAGTCATATAAATAATGTAATCCGATATAAAATTAGTATGTGAATGCTTCTTATTTCAATACTTCAATTCAAACTATCTATACTTTACCAAATAATCATAGAATTCACTCCTCAATCTTCTAATAAATCCCCGCAAGATTTTATCTTCCTCATTCTCTATATGTTATTATTCTCATAATTCTCATCCAATATTCATAACCTATTTCTGCTTGATACGTCAAATTTTCTTTGACTTAATTCATCCTTACATTCTTCCTCTCCTATATCTGATAATTGATCAACATTTGTGAGACTTATATGTTGAGAAATAATCTTCTGAACTATGGAATTATTTCATAAAAAAGTATATTACTCATAAAAAGTATAAAAATTATTCATATATCAATTAACCCATACATAGATACTGTTTAAGGTTACCTTTACAATGTTTAAGATTGCCTTTAAATAGATTATACTAATTCCACAATGATCTAGAAATAACTCTAGAATACCATTCCACCATTCTTGGCCTTCCAAGGTAAATTTACCTATTCTATAGATGGTCTTTACATATATCATGTTAATATTATGATGATCTAGACTACCTATTCATAGCTCCTATATTACTTAGTTTCCTTAATATAGATCCTATATTTACCTTTTGTATCTTCCCAAATCCTAGTATAACCCATATTCATGAAGAAAAACATTAGAGTTACCTTTACGTATATAGATAAATTTCTATGGGAACCCTATGTAGAATATATAAATTATATTTTACCAATAATATATATTTTTACCTGCTTAAAACATGTTTCAAACTTCTCTAAACCACCTTAGTTCATCATCACTAACTCAAATGAATCATTCAGTTCCATTTAATGTTTTAAAATTTAGTCTTCTATTCTTAAAGATTGTAATCATATAGATAAAACCCATTTAACATTTTCAACACAGATATAATGAATTTAGTAATATCATCACTCTATGGAACATTTCTCTGAATATCTTTTTCACATGAGTGGATTTATAAAATCAATTATAATAAATTCACTATAAATACCTCAAATATGCAATGAATATTTCTAATTATAATGTAATATTATTACACATAATGTTTCCTAACATGAAAACTATCAACACACAAGATTATTTCTCTCTTGGGAACTACAATATTTTACTCATTAATTGAATGTGTGGGTAATCTAACCAACCTCTAAGTATTTCTTCTTCTAAATAATATTCTTGGGTACTACAAACAACTTCTAAACAATTCGTGATCATGTTATTGAAGTCATAAAACATTCATAAATTCCTTTAAAACTTAATGAAATTAAATACATCACAAATAAAAATATGTTTCAGTGGAAACCATTATCAAAACACATATCTCCAGAAAAGTATAATCCATTGATTTTTAATAAAAGGTTTCAAATATAATTTAATTTCATGTCATGAAATCCCAACAAAAAATCATCAACATGAAATAACAAAATATATCCAAATAAAACCATCAATTCATAGTTTAAAAAAATAATTTGATGATATATAATTGAATTTAAAAATATAGTGTTAGAGATACCCAATAAATATCATGGAAATTCCCAAAGTGATCTAATAGTTAGCAATCATAATATAATGAATGCATTAAAAATAATCTTTTCTCCAATGAACTATTAAATAGTAACAAAATAATCATTGGAATCATTGAATAGAAATTTCATAACCATTAATTACCTATTCAATATGAAATAAAATCTACCATATAAAAAAATTAAAATAAGAACTAACCAAACCTTATGCATTAAATTACCAATATTATTCCTACCATTTATCTAATAAAACATAGAATTATAATAAAACTTTGAATCTGTAAAACAAATTCAAAAATCAAGGAAAATAAAAAGATATTATTCAAAAATGAAACTTTATCAATATTAGGAACAATGTTACAAAATAAACACCTTCATTACTTCAATATCCAAATAAAGATGAATCTCAAGCATGATGTGGGATTTTACCATTGTTTTTTTTTGAAATAATTAATAAAAAATCATTTATATAAATGTATTGATACGAATAATATAATAAGGAGGGGAAATAAAAGAATAAATGATTACTTAACCTTAAACATGGAGTAAATAATCTAATGAAACTCCATTTTGAAGTATTTTGAATTGGAATTGATGAGTTAAAAAAGAGATGGTGCAAGGTGAATTTGGACATGAAAAAATTAGAAGAATTTGAGTGGGGGTCCATAGTTAAAGGGGTAGAATAAGAGATTACAAAATTTCAATTAATGAATATTGTAAATATATTGTCATAGTGGCCACCATATTTCCAATGGCCACCACAAGACTTCCAATAGTTCCCAAACCAACATATCACTTTTCATCGTTTATTCTAAATTCTCCCAAATATTATCCCTTCATTTAAAATATTATATTAACCCATAAACATTGCCAAAAAATGCCATATATCTCATAATTAAACCACTAAATCCAAGAATAATCCAAAATCAAAACCAACATATCATAAATAAAATTAAAAAAAATAAGCATTTCAAACAATGTAATGACTAAAATTTCCTAAAACAATGTATTGGTTGGGATTGAGGTAATTATGTGTTTTTATGGTTATACTAGCACATTTATGTTTCTTAATGGTTGGTATGTTATCAATAATTGGAGTAAGACTTGTGAATGTGATGTTAGATCATACCCAAATGATCTAGAATCAGATATCGAATGCTTAGAGTGTGTATCAATCTTATGAGAAAGGGATATTACTTCATCTAGAGTTTGTGGTGAGTGCCCGAGTTTTCCTACGAGTATTACCTAGGTTAGGAAAAAATAAAATTTTATATAAAATGGGTGATTAAACCCATATTCATGGGTCTATTTATGGTTATATAGAGGACCAATATTGTAGCATATCAACTAGTTCATCCCTCATGATATATATATTTTTTATAGAACCACAATCATTTTGATACATATTTTTGCAATATTTTTAACATGAATATTCATTAAATAGAAAATGAAGATCAAAATTCCTAGTATATTTGGAATAATATGTTTGAAAAAAATCAATATGAAAATAAATATACTTTATATAAATCTCCATAATGAGCATCGAAATCTCTTTGAGCTCCTCAAGCTCCATGGGATAACCTAGGGAATATATGGATAAAATGGGTGAGCTAAAAACCTGATAAGGGAATAGAAATAATAATGAAGCATAAAATATTACTCAAAGGTATTACATGAAATCAGAAAAGATAAGGCTCAAAATTAATCACAGTGAATCATTTCATAAAGAACATGGTATCATAAGATCATGGCAATATTGGAAATCTAGTAGAGACATAAAACATGGCACTTTCAATAGTCTTGGATAACTGCAAAGACAACATCCCATGGAGGAATTTGTAAACTTAGATTATGTTTACTCCCTAATCCCATAAATATTTTTTATAAGACAAAAAATATACATGGTGCATTATATTCTTATCTGGATCCACACATCACAACATATTAATGATTATGTATGCCATAAAATTAACTCAAACCTAATAATTACACATGGAAATAAATGGATTTTGTAATGTTCCCCCAGATGATAATAAAATGAAATTTCATAATGATTATAGAGAGAATAAAAGATTAAGTATTATGGATGTTAGTATCTATGTATAAAATCATATATATCAAAATAATAAGATCATTTAGGAATAATAAAATTAAATTATCATTTCATAAAAGGATTAGGGGATAGAAAAGTTACCCTCAATCATGGTTGATGTTAAAGGAGTAATATGATATATGCTCTCATGGAATGTATTTTCCCATCAAAATAAGGTATAATGAGATGAGTATGAATGTAAAATATGTATATATTTAATTTATAATCAATCTATATCATCAATGGAGATATAATGTTATTTAGTGAGAGAATGGTCATAACTTAATGAAAAATAGTGTCTAAGAGAGATCCCTCACCTTGATTATATTCATTTTTCCTACACATTAGAAAATCCATTATAATAAATATATATTTATTATTCATGTATCAAAGAAACATACTTCTAAAACCATGAGTTTTTATGAAGTATTTATCATTAAATAAGTATGATTTCTTTCGTAGCTTCTGTATTATACATAACTCACTCAAAAAAATCATGACATACTATTAAAAATTGTTATTTAATGTGGTGGTCCTTTATTAGACATTGCCTTGGTGGGTATGAATATAATTAACTAAATTATAAAAATTATATGATTTACATACGAAAAAAATGAATTATTTTTCTATCAATTAATGTTAAATGAAAATATGAGTGATATGTTTCTGAAAAAATAGTTTTTATGGTCACATTATTTTTTACCTTAATAAATTAAATTGATCACTTTTTTTGAATTATTGAAATGAAATTTATATATTATATATTCATTAATGTTTTTCTAATTATCATCTAATATTTGTTTCTAGACATGGGAAAAGAATACAACCAATTTTACATTTTAAAATTTACTTTTCAAAAAAGTGGATTTCATCTCATTTTCCATGATTATCATAAAATTAATTTATACCACTCATGGAAATTTGATTGGATAAAATATATCTTATATATAGAATAATTTGGTTTAAATTTGGTATATATGACCCTATATGTTTCATCATTATTAATATTGATAGTGGGGTAAATCATGTCAATCAAGAATAAAACTATGGGATAACTCTATAATTTTTCTTACTACTTTTTATTGTATGAATTCATTTCACAATTTTCAGCTTATAATAAAAATTCAATTTGTTAAGGTAATCTGAAATGATCGCTATAATATTTCAACCATAGAGTGTTAAAACATGTCACTATCTTTGTGTTAAATATCAATTATGATTCTACATAGGGAAAAAAGTTTATAAATGAATATAATATTCTATATAGAGATTAATGAAATTATTTTAAGGATGGAAAATTGTTGATATTTTATAGAAATTATATAATTACCTTAAATTATAATGCAATGTGGATGTAGTAAATCTTCAATTGATAGAAAAATAAAATAATTGATATTAAAAATATTCAATGTTATATAAATTTATTGACTAATACTGTTACAAGAATTATATAGATTTATATTAAGTATTAATTTTTCCTAAAAGGATTATATTTTAATTCCACATTTTTTATTTATGTATTTTATGTAAAAATAAATGAATAGTTTCACAATTGACATTAATTATATTTTCTCAAAATTTTATTTTATTAAATTATTTTATAATCATAAAAAAATTAAAGAGAAAGGGGAGAAAAATATTTGGTCGAAAATGGAACCCCATATCAATTGGAAATCCAATTTTCAACTTATAGGAAAAATTATAACACTTTAATGGTGATAAATATGTTATCGCGGTTAAGGTTAAAATAGATTAACTAAATGGTTGAAAAAAATATAATGCTTACAACACCACCTAGAACTATACAAATTTTATTGTTTTATGGTATTTATACACATTAATTTCTTATATTCAAATCCCGATACCTTTTGACACATTTAGGATTCATAATTAATATTATATTTTAATGTTTTATGAAATTCCCAAAGTATCCATGCCATCACTTATAAAATGTAACATCTTGTTTCACTTGTTCACACTAATTTCAGATTTATATCTCATCAAAAATATAAAAAATTATATTCTAAAATATCTTATCCACATTATATAGGTGTTTATTATCCCAAAATACAAACCCTAGGTTCCCTATGAGAAGATATTATTTCAACAAATATGTAATCACTTTAACTGGTCACTTTATTTTTAATTCTACATTTACCCCTATAAATCTATTATATTCTAAATTAGATAATAAATTAAGTGTCCTAAGTACAGTTAAATTTTATTATTATATTTATACCACCTTTTTTCAGTCATTTTTCTATCAAATAGGATGTGAAATTATTACTCATGTTTATGTAGAGCTTACCGTCTCCACAAAGCGATACATTTAATTTCCCATCACCATAGTTCATGGACGGTAATTATGATCAGTTAAAATTTCATATCTTATATTTATGAAATAATTAATATTATATAGATTTCATATCATACCTAACTTTTTACCTTCCAAGCCCTTGGAAAATGCTAATTTTGCTCTTACGTAGGTGTGGAATACCACCTCCAAGAGGGGATGTGGTTATTTCATCATGTATTTTGTAGAAAAATGGTAATATGGATGGATGTCAATAATATATATGATATATATAATATAAAAAAAGTTATATAAATTTGAATTATTTTTACCTTTCATTCATTCCATCCATTTAACATTGAAAACAACCTTTATGCTAATGTATGGTCTACCGTATCCATGAACAATGTAATTAATTTTTTATATCTAATGTTTATGAAGGAATATACATATATATATATACATTTAAAATATATATTATAATATCATTATTAACAATCTATAATTTGTTTGACATAATCATTGTACATGTACTAATACTTTCAACTGAGACATGAATGAAAAATGAAGATTTTATCTCCCAAAGAAATGATTTTAATAAAAAAAAATTATAAATGGGAGATACGAGGTCATAAGTAAATAATACAAATTATTATATGTATGATTAATTTTTTAATATTTTTATAATAATTATATATTTATTATAATGTATTTTTTTTAACATGTACAATGAAATGCAAGACTTGAAGAAATTTATTTATGTTTTAATCTTATTTTAATTGGGATTGATTATGATTGAATTTAGATTCAGGGAATTACAGAATCCATATCAAATGAGTACATTTAATTTTACTCTCATATAATTATTTATTTAGAATATGTTTTCCATTCAATTTTTCCACATTATATATTTACGAGATCTAAATAACGTTTTTATGGAAAATTGACGTTATTTCTCTCTTCAGTCTAAAATACCTTTTCTTCTATGTAGATATTTTCTAACAAAATGTATTAAAAAAATTATAATATTATCCTATGATTTTTTAAATTCATATTTATAAATTATTATGTTTTTACAAAGAAAAATTAAAATGAATCTTCTTGTCATTTTTCAAAGGAGGTACTTTTTGACTTTTTGAAAAAAAATCATTGAAAGGATTGTTTTCATTTAACTTATAGAAAATTAATGTAATTTAGAACCATCTTGAATGATCACTTATTTAGTACCTACATCAGTAGTTTCCCCATTACATTTAAAATAATAAAATTCTTTTATATTTTATAATTTTTTTATTTTAGAAAATTGATTTCAAAATGAAAAGGGTATTTTACTCAGGAATGTTTTAATGGTTTTTTATTCAAAAATGAACAGAATTATTGTTTTTCATAAATTTTACTATGAATATGATACAATGATAAAATTCTTATAAATTATTTTATTTTTTTAGGATTACGATGTTATGATATGATGAGATTAATAAATATCTATGAAAATTGTTTTCTTTTCATAAGTTATTATATGATGATATGATAAATGTTTTATGATAATGTGGTACACATATGCATGGTTATCATTATATGTTAGATTGTCCCAAAATTATATATTCTTTCAATGCATTGGTTAAAGTCTTATTTCTCATGGGATTACTATTAGAAACAATTATACATTCTTGATATATTATGAGAAACAAAATGATTTTCTTGGTACATTATGGGAAATATGTTAATTCAACTCATACATTATGTTAAATAAGTTGATGTTCTTGATACACCAAGAGAAATAGGGATTGTGTAAAGATAAATAATTATCATATTCTCTTGGTTATTAACCTTGACATATGAAATGGTTTCAATACATATGATGGTGCAACTCTTTTTCTAAAATAACATATTCTTTGTGATGAATTTTTTATATTTTCTCACTCTTAAGATTCAAATATTTAAAATGATAATGATTTTTTCAACGAATCATGCTTATGATAATTACATAATGGGTATGAACATTGTAATTTATGATTATAATCCCACACCTGTATGGTTATCTTATGCTTTCATATGATGATTGAATTATATCCCCTATGTTAACCCCTACTAAGAATCTAAGGTCACCACTTATTATGTATCATTTCCCTAGGTTATGCATAATAGTTTGAAGTAGTGTATTTCTATAAAATACACTAAATGTGAAGATCAATATGAGGGTTGTTGGAGATCTTGTTTGAAATAAAAATATTTTTTTATAGTCACTAAATACAATAAAAGGTTATGTTCCTTGGGCAAGTGTTAGTGAAATGTAATTATTATTATTCTAAATAGATGTAATCTTTATCTATGAAATGTTTTGGAATTTGAATTGTTATCAGAGAAATTATTAGTTAACTATTATAAAATTTGATGATTAATCTATAGGGAGTACCATGGGGTTAAAGCTATTTATTGGATAACATCCTAAAATTTTGGTCATGAACATGGATTACCTGGGTGAAACTTAAGGATTCATAGATTGAGAATAATATATCATGATTTAGATATCCCATAATATATTCTTCATGATTTTATGGTATCTCACTATGACTATTGTGTCTCAAACATTGTGCTTTTTAGTCACTGTCTTGAACAAGAAGACACTACACTAAAAACGAATGTGATGGAGACACCAAATTTCATGGAAAATAGAATGTATCATATTGTTGATATGGTCATGAAAAATTATTAATCAATGAATCATATCAATATTACAAACAATAAACGGGTGCAATAGTGTTCTATTGAAACATTAATGAGAAAACATCCACCTTCTTTTAGTTGGTCTTCGGATCCAATAGTAACTATGTGATGGATTAGTAGTAGTGAGAAAATATTATCTATTATTATATTATTGAAACATGAAAATGTTATCCAGTATATTTATCATCTTTATATTGTGGTAGACAAATAATGTCATATTATTAATAGTACGATACAACATGAAAGAATTGACTCCATGGAATGAGTTGTTTTTAATAGATTTTTTTAATAGGTACATACATCATATTTTACATAAAAATATGTAGATGAAATTCCATACTCTGTAGAAAAATGATTTTGAATAAATTGGTTCTTAAGAATTTTTTTACAAGATTTCAAGGTATTCCACTTGTCAAATCCTAATCCCTGAATGTAAAATTGATTAATTACATGATGTCTAAAAACCAAATTACCAAAAAGAATTATCTATAATATATTTTATTAGCTATGAATAAATTTTTTGATGTACACTAAATGTGGAAAATTGAAATTTTGGAATTCCAGAATTCATAAGGTTTTATAAAAATATGAAGGCATAGTCTCAAAAAAACTCAGATAAATCATAATGTGAAATAAAATTTGATCCATCTATATTAAATACATGCAAAAATAAACTTGATGGAAATTTTTTAAATGTAATTGGGAGGTTTTCTAAATGTGTAAAGGTGTTTTATAAATATCATGAATGTTTAAAGTGGTTTAATTGGTTGGTTACTACAATAGAGGAAATGGATACATTAACTAATGCACCACCCACACTCTAATGATTCAAATGAAAGGAACATTGGAATTATTCAAACTAGTGAATCATTGTGAATATTTTTGATGATTAAGGTAAAAACCCAATTAATACCAATGAAAAAGTGTCAAGATCTAGTATATTAAATGGAATAAAAACTTACATGGATTCAAAAACACAGAATGGCGGCAAGAAGTCGACAAAAAAAATGCGGTCAAAATCATTGGTATGTTTTTGAGGTAGAAGTTGGTGACAAGCTATTGATAACATTATCTCCATAGAATAAGGTTATGAGGTTTGGAGAGAAGTTAAATTTAAGCTCAATATATAGTGGTACCTTCAAAATTAGGGATCGTATTAGGATGGTAGCTTAACATTTGGTGCTTCTACCAAATATCTATCAAGTTCATGATGTGTTGTATGAGTAACTCCAAATGAAGTACATTCTTAATCATTCTTAGGGACTTCACTAAAATTACATCATACTAGAAAAATATATCTTTTATAAAGATAAACTATTTTAGAATTTTTTTCAAAGATATAAAATTTTACAAAACAATACCACTCACGTGGTCAATGTTTTGTGGACGAACACAAAACTGTGGAATCTATGAAGGAACATGTTGATGTGATGTGGTAAGAGTATCCTAATAGTTTCCTATTAGAATGATAAATTTTTAGGTGATTATTTATTATAATGGGTTTAGAATGTTTCAACATGATATTTTATGAATCATCTCTCCATAAAAAGATTGTTTACATTTATAACATTCTTTACTCGCAACACCGAGTTTCAATGTACTATGAAAAACAATTAAAGTATTATTATTTAATGGGATTTTTATTTTATAACTGTTGGACTGTAACATATTAATATGACTAAATTAACTATTAAAATCTTATGTTTTACATATGAATATAACTAATTCATTTCTTATCAATTAATTTGAAATGAAAATAAACATCATTTGGAAATAAAAAGGAATAATTTTTTTAGAAGCTATTTTTATGCACAAAATTTATTTTTATATTAATAACTTAAATTTATAAATAATTTTGAATTATTTAATAAAATATATATATTTTATATTCAATAAATGTATTTAATTATGATTTAATATTTTCTTTCTATACATGGGAAAATAATAAATCTTTTGTTATACATAAATATTTTTTTAAAACAATTCTTTTTATTGGGTATGGTGAACATGTCATAAAATTATTTTCTTCCACTTAGAGAAATTTAATTTCATAAAATTCACTCCGTATTTGGAATAAGGGGATTCAATTTTGGTAAATAGTTTCCTTTAATTTTTAGGCATTAAAAATAGTAACTATTTTAAATTTTATCCCCTTGGTAAATGATAAATCGGGTTAATATAGTATAAAACTAAGTGATGTGGCCATAATATTTTATCCTAAGACTTCATATTTGAATTAAATTGAAAAAATATCACATTACTCATGAAATTTAATTTTTTAAAGGACATCATTCAATGAAAATGACTAATATAATATTTAAATAAAAGAAACATAAAAAAATTAACTCTCTTAGTTTTTAATATCTATTATGTTTCCACACAGAAATATTATATTTTTATTCAATAAAAATGTTTAATTTTGGATTTTTTATATTATTTTCATGGTGGAAAATTATTTATAATTTTTAGAAATTGCAAAATTACCTTAAATTCATATGCAATGATGACATTGTAATTCTTCAACCAATACTGAAATAAATTAAATTATTATAATCATATTAAAAATAATATATTTTGAATCATTTATGGTGTTCCATGAATTTTATATAATAATTTATATTATTATAATTTGGAAAAGGATTATATTATAATTATAAATTTTTATTTATGTAGTTTATGTCAAATAAAATGAAAATGGTAAAAATTGATATTAATGTTTTTTATCAACAATAAAATTTTTTAAAAATTAAAATAATAAAAATTATGACATATTAAAAGGATGATAAAATATGGTCATAAGTTTTACCCATTTTATATTAACAATCCAATTTCCACCATATATGTAATATTATAACCCTTTAATAGTGAAATAGATGCTACCATAGTTCTGGCTAAAATCAGATAACTAAAGGATTAAACCAAAATATATTCTTTAAAACAAATCATAAACCTAAAAATGATTTACTGGATGATGTTATTCCAACTATATATTATCTTAGTTTCAAATATTTATCCATCTATATGAATTGTTCTAGTGAATTACTTTATTATATTTTAATATTTTTGAAATTTGAAGAGTGCACATACCCTCACATATAAAAGGGAGATCCTAATTTATATTCAACACAACACATTGAGCCATTTAGATCAACAAAGTCCAAAAAAAATTATCTTTTAACCCCAAATATCCATATTTCCATATATTTACCTTCCATAAATACATACTACTATAATGATTCGAAGGATATCTAAAGTTGCTTCTTTAAAGAATAGGTAATCGCCTTAACTAATGAATATCTTTTCATTTATAATTTTACAACCTAGAAATATAATATATATCACATTAAATAATAACTTCAGTATCAAAAATATACTAAAATTTTATTGTTATTATCAAACCATATTAATTCACTGCCTTTTTCATCATATTCAAAGTACAATTATCGATCGTGCGTACATACAATATACTATCTTTATCATGAAATACAATTCAATTTCTATCTTAATCAATCATGGATGGTTATTAGGATTCATTTAATATTTATATATGATATTTTTTAAATAATTTTTATCACATAATAATAATATCATTTCAATCATATTACCTTCTAAACCCTTACAAACAATGACATCACTCGTGCGTATGTGTGGACTACCACCACCATGAAGTGTTGTAATTAATGTTTCATATTATATTTACATGGATGGAAATAAATATTTAGTTAGTGAATATTTATGATTTATATGATGAAAAAATGATTCTATAAGGTTGAATTTTTAGTTTCCTTCCTTTCCTTTAATCTTTCAAGATGATAAAACTGCATTCAAGCGTACAAATGGCCAACCGTCTCCATGATTTTGTAGTTCATTTTTCATCCTATAAATTTTATAGATGACTATAAATAAAAATATAAAATTATTTTATATGATATTTATATAAATGGTAAAAAAATAATTATGATACTTTATTCAATGTAAAAGTTACAAGACTATCAAAACCAAACATGAATGAAAGAGGAAGCAACTGTCTCCCAAAATAGTGATTCTAATAACAAATTTTTATTAAATGGGTGATAATATATCATAAGAAAAACATATATTTTATGATAGATATGAGTATGGTTCTATATTCTATTATTATTAAATATATATATATATATTATAGTAGTATTTATTGCATATGATGAAAAGAAAATACTTGAGGTAAGGGATATATGTTTCAATATTATTTTAATTTGAATTGTTTATGCTTGAATAAAAAGTTCTTAAATTACTTGATAAATATATAATTAATAAATTTAATTTATTCCCCTATTTTTATTTGTTCAAAATCAAATTTTTCCATTACTTTCTCTCAATTTATGTATTTTACATATTGAACGTGTGTTTTTAAGGGAAATCAACTTTATTTATATCTTTAATCTAAAATAATGTATCATTTGTACCCATATTTTCTAAAAAGAGGTGGAGAATTTTTTTAATATTATGCTATAGATTTTTAGTTTAATTATTAACCATTATTTAATTTTTAAAACAATAAATTGAATATTTTTTTCACTTTCAAATGAGGTACTTTTTTATTCCATATTTTCATCACTAGTTTCTCCAGATGAGGTTTAGAGTTACGATTTTTCACCAGACCTTTTTGATTCATATTGAAGGTTCCGGGCGCAGCAGAAGCGCGTTGGTGGGTTTTCCCAACTTTAATTTTAGCGTTAAACGACGTTCAATCCGAGATTCATCATGATATAAAATGCCGGATCTTCCGAATAGAACAAAGAACAAAAAAGAAAAGAAGAGTCCTGGAACCCTTGAGATAGGATCTTCATATGTTGGTTATAATTAATTTAATTAATTCATAAGAATTACCTCGATGGAATTCTTTCTTCGTTGGTGTCTCTGGTCACGATCCTGTGATCCGTCATTGCATAGGAGAATCCAATTGTAAGATTCCTCTAGCGGTGATCCACATGTGTGCCACGTATCTCTGGACGTCACCGAAGGGAACTCCGGGTGCTACCGTGGAAGATCCTTTGCTTGCGATGTCCGTCTTCGATCTCCTTGATCCGGTGGAGGATCTTGCTTTCGTAACTTGAAAGCGTTCCTGGTGGAAAGGGAATTCTCTCTTGGCTTGAGAGAATTTCCAATCTGTTGTGCACAACCAAAAATTGGCTAACCCCTTTGAGAATAATGTAATTAGAATTTTTAATACCTATAATAATAAAATAAATTAATTGATCATAAGAATTTAATCATTTCATTTAATTCTTAGCAATACCCCATGTCTTAATAATGTCAGTTGACCATCATTATTACTTGACATGCGTCCAATGTATTACATTTAATATCATTTAAATAAATAAACAGTATTTTCTTTCGAATCCCAGAAAAATAAACTACACGGCGTGTATATATAAATATACATAGCATATACTTTATTTTTTCAGTTTTATTTATTTTCCTCCACCATATTTATCAGACCATGAGTAATGGATATTTATTTCTTAAATAAATGTAACTGCATTACTCACTAATAAATATATATTATTTTTCCCACAATATATTCTCTCAAATAACTAGTGTCGAAATAAATGCGATCTGACATCCTTGAATAATTATTAAACCACAATCAGGAATAATCTTTATTAAACTTTTTAAAATGATATTTAACTTAGATACATGGACACACATAGTGTGTGACCCTCTAGGCCTCTTTCTTAGTGGCATTAGGCTGAGCCTGACTAAAGTCCAAGGATAGCGTCTAGAAACACGCCAATGCACCCATAGAGAAATAAGTTAACGCCGCAATGACGTGTCACCTCCAACGAATGCTTATCATGTAATATAATCCCTCTGTCTCGATATCTCCAATCAAGCGGGTTGCATGCTAGTGCCATCAACCCATGTGCTTGATTATTCTTTCTTTGACTTCCCAGAATTGATCATGCCCATACCTTACCATGGAAATGGATTTATTTAGGCTATATCAATTCCATCAAAGGGCCTGAGATATCTACTTCTGTTATGGAACGAAAGTGACAAATCCTTTCTCGCATTATCTATTAATGCGGTATTACTCATGATGCACCCAACGTATCTTACCTCGCTGCGAATAGTGTGTCGTCACATTTTTCGTCAATACATCTAAGTGTGTGAGTTGTAATACCCATTAATAATAATATTAATGTCTAAGGACCAATACACACGTCCGCAGATAGGAACATCCAATGACACTATGAAATGTATATTTCCTACTGGCAGGTCTTGTTCTCATAATATCCTCCTGGATATTACCAAGGGTGCACGCCATGAGAAGGTGCCTCAATGTTTTAATAGTCCTCACCCCTAATGACCTGTATTATTTGTGTCCCTAAACTAATATCATCCGGCCATAGAACATACATTCAAGAACCGTGTTATGGCGCTTCCGGGTTCTCATCATAGCAGGGATCCGCTACGACCCTTTAATGCAACAGCTGTCCTTCGGACATTATCACATGACATGTCACGCAGAAGAAAAATAAAGATGTGATAAGGCTTTTATTTAATGAATAAAGTACAAAGTAGTGGGTTCTAGACCACCAACTCCAATAGACTCCCACTTGGACTAGAGCCAACTGCTAACAAACATTAACCCGCTAGCTCTCACATGATATTCATGCTTCTGCTAAGATAGGCCTTTAGTCATGGGGTCCTCCACGTTCTCTTCCATAGACACTCTTCTCACTGCAACTTCACCCCTTTGATAGAAATCCCTCAAGAGGTGATACTTCCGGAGTATGTTCTTTGTCCGTTGATGTGACCTTGGTTCTTTTGCAAGAGCCACCTCTATAGTATTATCACAATACAATGTAATGGGATCTTTACTTCTAGGAACCACATCAAGCTCCTGGACAATGTTCGGATTCCAGAAGGCTTCCTTGGCTACATCAGAAGCCGCTATATACTCAGACTCAGCTGTAGAATTGGCGACAACTGGATTCTTTTAACTCTTCCAGCTCAGAGCTCCTCCATTGAGACAGAAAACATATCTAGATTGCGACTTCAGATCATTCTTATTTTTTTGAAAACCAGCATCAGCATACCCTCTGATGACAAGCTCTTCGTCTCCTCCATACACAATGAATATATCCTTAGTTCTTCTCAGATACTTAAGTATAGTCTTAATAGCAGTCCAATGCTATTCTCCTGGATCTTCTTGATATCTGCCTACCATGCTCAGTTCATAGGCAACATCAAGCCTAATACATAACATGGAATACATGCTGGATCCTATAGCTGAAGCGTATGGGATCTTGCTCATCCTATCTTTCTCCTGTTGTGTTTGGGGACACATTTTCTTAGAAAGATGTAAGCCATGTGACACTGGAACCAATCCCCTATTGGATTTTTCCATACTAAATCTCTTTAGTATCTGGTCAATGTATGTACCCTGACTTAGTCCAAGCAGCCTCTTGGATCTGTCACGAATGATCTTGATCCCTAGAATGTAGGATTCTTCTCCTATGTCCTTCATGGAGAAACACTTATTCAACTAGTCCTTAACTGACTATAAGGCTAGTACGTCATTTCCAATAAGCAATATGTCATCAACATATACCACTAGGATGATGACTGCATTCCCATTAAACCGCTTATAAACACATGGCTCATATTCGTTCTTAATGAAACCAAATTATTTTATGGCTTCATCAAATCGAATGTTCCATGACCTGGATGCTTGCTTCAATCCATGAATGGATTTCTACAACTTGCAAACCCGTTTGGCTTCACCTGGTGTCACAAACCCTTCTGGTTGTGTCATATAGACATCTTCCTGATGGTTCCCGTTATGGAATGCTCTTTTGACATCCATCTGCCAAATCTCGTAGTCATGGTAAGCTGTTATGGCAAGTATGATTCTTAAGGATTTAAACATGGAAACTAGTAAGAAGGTTTCATCATAGTAAATTCCTTGACGCTGTCTGAATCCTTTAGCCACTAGCCTTGATTTATTGGTGCTAACATGACCTTCCATGTCCAGCTTTTTTTTGAATATCCATTTTCATCCAATAGGCTTTACATCAACTGGCTCATCGAACTGAACCCAAACATGGTTCTGATACATGGAATCGATATCATAATTCATAGCTTCTAGCCATCTTGAAGCTTCTGAGATTTCTACTGCTTCCTTGTAGCAGAGAGGTTCATCATTGTCCAGCAATAATGATTCACCATCCTCAGTGACTAGGAAACCAAATCTCTCTTTTTCCCTTACCTCTCTTGTGCTCCTACGTAGTACTTCTGTTTCTAGAACCTCTTCCATGGGGACCTATGTAACTTGTTCCTGTACCAACTCTTGTGTATCTTGAGCATCAACTTCATCGAATTCAATCTTGCTCCCACTATCCTTCTTAAGGATGTGCTCCCTCTCAAGAAAGACGGCATGTCTGGCGACAGTCACATTCTTATCTTGAGGGTTATATAGGTAATGTCCTTTCATTTCATTGGGATATCCTATAAAGATACACTTCGTGCCCCGAGGTTCTAGTTTGTTGCCTGAGAAGGCCTTAAAAACACCTTGCATCCCCATACACGTGTGTGCGACAAAGTGGGTTTCTGTCTATTCCATAACTCATATGGAATTCCATTTTCGGCCTTATTTGGTGCTTGGTTTAATGTGTATTCTACAGTTTATAATGCATATCCCCAAAAGGATAATAAAAGATCCACATGAATCATCATAGACTTCACCATGTCCAACAAGGTGTGGTTCCTCCTTTCACTAACACCATTCCACTATGGTGTATAAGGAGGAGTGAGCTGAGATAGAATCCCAGACTCCTGTAGAAGATCGATGAGCTCTTGGTTCAGATATTCTCCACCTCGATCCGATCGAAGCTTCTTTATCTTCTTACCAAACTGATTCTACACTTCATTCTTGAATTCCTTAAATATCTCTAAGGACTCTGACTTACACCTCATTAAGTAGAAATATCCATATCTACTCAAATCATTAGTAAATGTAATGAAGTAAGAATATCCACCTCTAGATTCTACTGGAAATGGTCCACACACATCCGTGTGTACCAATCCTAGAATCTTTGTGGCCCTTTCACCATATCCACCAAAAGGCGGCTTGGTCATTTTTCCTTGTAAACAAGCGTGACATCTATTAAGTGGTTTTAGCTTAGTAGAGTATAAATAGCCATCTTGACAGAGCTTTGTCAAGCGCTTCTCGTTTACATGAACAAGGAGGTGATGCCACAACAGGGTGATGTTTGAGTCATGTGAGTTTGTTTCATTATCGATTGTCAACACTTGGTTTTCGTAATTTAATACAAAAAACCATTATTCAAATATTCCATACCATAACATACGTTGTTCCTATAAAAGAGACAACCATTATTTCTAAACATGAAAAAAATACACCCATATCCAAGAAAGATGCAGAAATTATGTTCTTGGTAACACTAGGAACATAATAACAGTTATGTAAAACCAAAATCATCCCAGTCAGCAATGAGAGGTGGCAGTCGCCAATATCCAACGCAGTCAGCCTTGCACCATTGGCAGCATGAAGATCCACCTCTCCTCTGGCGATCTTTCTAAATCTACATGGTTTCGGCATTTGAATACAGATGTGAGCCCCACAAGCTATATCTAATACACAATGCGTAGAAATAGAAAATTGCACTTGATAACGAATTCACCTTTAGCATCCCCACACTTCTCGGTGCAGTTCCTCTTCCAGTGGCCCTGATTGTCACATGAAAAACACAATGCCTCCCATTCCTTGCCCTGCCTCTGGATCTTCCCCTTCATGGAGGGACGGTGCTTGAGGGATTCAGACCATTTATAAGTCTTTGGACCTTTTTCCCTGTCCTTCCTTTTCTTGTTCACCATAAGCACCGTGGGTTTGTCACGCCCCATGTCCTTATCTACCTGGAGAATCAAGGTCAGAAGCTCCGATAGACTCTTCTCATTGCCGCTCATATTATAGTTGACAATGAATCTAGAGAAGGTCTTGGGCAGTGATGATAGGATGAGATCTGTACGCAACTCATCCGGGAATTTAATCCCTAAGATGTCCAGGAGTTCAATGTAGCCAATAAGCTTAACAACATGAGGCCCAGCTGGCGCAGACTCTCCAAGATTTGTGGTTATCAAAGCATTGGAGATCTCATACCTCTCTTATCTCGCCTTCTCTTGGTAGAGATCCTTAAAGTGAGACATCATGCTATACGCGTCCATGTCTTCATGTTGCTTCAAGAGCTCATTAGACATGGCCGATAGCATGAAACACTGGACATCTGTGGCATCATCCATGTGTTTCATGTAGAGATATAATTCCTCATCACTAGCCTCTTTCCCATGCGCAACTGGAATAGGCTCTTCCAGCACATACAATTTCCTTTCGTGGCGAAGGACGACTCGTAAACGCCTCTGCCACTCATGGAAATTGGTGCCAGTGAGACGGTTTTCCTTCTCGATTATGGTGCGCAATGATATGTTTGAAGTCATTTTCTGTTCGTTTCTACAAATTAAGATGAGCAATGGTTTAGTACTTTATTACAAAAATTGAGACAAATAAATAAATTAATAGTCTCCCATTATTTTATCGAAATCCAATAGCCCTCACCATTGACTTCGGAATATTCTGTTGCATGAATATTCTAGTGGCAAGGATCCATATTTCCCTTCGCATTACCCCAACTAGGGTTGGTCAAGCAACTTGAAGGGTTTGAGGTAGTCATTCCAAATGCCAAGAGCATTAACTCGCAGCTCCTTGATCCACTGAGTGGACTCCCCAATCTTGAAATCCTTTTTGGATATCCCCACCCTTTGCCTCTTGGTCACACCAAGTCCTGCGGTGGCAGTCAACCCTTGATGCAAACAAAGTCAAGTCAACCCAAAACCTTGAATTAGAATTCCTCAATAATTGAAAGCACCCTAACTTGGGTTGGTCAAGCACTTTGAACAATGGTTCGATCTTAACCAAGATTATGGAAGGCTATGCCGACATAATATTTATTTTGAGGGATTTTATCCTTATACGTAAATTTCCATTTTATTATCTTTGATTACATGCTTGTTAATATTAAGTGGGATATAATTAAGTGATTAACCATGTCTAATATAATATTTACGTATAAGCCGGTTTTATTTTTGTTCCATATTACATGCTCATTTAATTCATTAATTGTGTGATCGTGACAACACACGCACAATAAATAAACCATGAAAATGACAGAAATAAAATAAATGGTATGATCATGAGATTTTCTATTGGTTATTTTATCTAGCGGTTGATAAACTAACCCAAGACCTAGGGGAGAAACACCTTGAACCTTTCGGGTTCGTGTTTACAGCTTTCCACCTGTCCACATTTGTATCTCCTTAGATTGGTTTCACCTTGGCTCCTAACTTGAGCCGCCTCCACTAGCTTGGGAGCTCCATCCATTACATATGCATTTATCTCACACGTAGGTGAGGGGTAAAAGGGGTTTTTAGATAAATGAATCCTTGGGCGCGCAGGCCCTACATATTAATGAGGAGATTGCTCGCAGGCCAACAAATTTAATTTAAATAAATTAATTAAAAGAAACCATTCACATAAAAAGGTCTTGGTCTATCTCATGATCATCCATACATGCAATGATATTTACGCATAAATAAAACTAGCATTCAATTCTTTATTCGTTTTTGTTTAAAATAAATCACGCTCGAATCAATTAATTATCTTTAATTAATCAATCCTTTTATCTTAAATCCCTTTGCTGAATTTCCTTGAGATTCTCATCCATCTTGATTTTAAACAAATAAATTCAAATAAAATTATCTGTGTACGTAACTTGTACGTTGGAGGAAACCCAGTGAATTCTCATTTATTACGCAGATGTTAAATTAAAAACATATATATAAAACAGCTATCACGTGTTGTGCGTCAGCTTTACGCCTGCACTATGGCACACGTCTCAAGGGTTTGTATAATATAATAATTAAATTTTAATAAATCTGCGTAATTTGGGTGAGTACACGGCATGTAGTTCCGACTACACGGTGTGTACTTTTCTTCACCGTCCATCTGAAGTACACGCCATGGGACATGGCGTGTAAATGTACTTCGGAAATTTTTGGAGTACACAGCGTGTTCTTTTGGAAACACGTCGTGAAGTTTCCATGTTACACGGCTTCCAGCCAGGCAAGCCGTGTACGGGGTACATAGCCCAACCCAAACCCGAAGGGACTACACACCGTGTTCAGTGTGACCACATGGCGTGTAATCCGAAAATCGTGTGCCACCTGTTTCTGGTCAACACATGGTGTCATAAATAACCTCAATACACGGCCCGATTTGGAGGATCAGTCAATGCATTGAACCTGGACTACACAGCGTGTACTTCCGAATACACGTTGTGTATTATGGTGTTGTACGGACAGAAACTTTTGGCTCCTCCGGATGAGTTTCTCTATTTTATTTTAATCAAAATTCATAGAAAATTCGTTTTTGGGAGGTGAACGAGAAACGAGGGAGGTGGAACGGATATCGATATTCATATTTCCAGAACGATTAAACATGAATTGAAATAACTAAACTATTAAATGCATAAATCACTAATGAAAAACTAAATAATTATAATCAACTATATGACCCCTCTGATACCATTTGAAGGTTCCGGGCGCAGTAGAAGCGCGTTGGTGGGTTTGCCCAACTTTAATTTTAGCGTTAAACGACGTTCAATCTGAGATCCGTCCTGATATAAAACGCCGGATATTCGGAATAGAATTATGAACGAAAAAGAAAAGAAGAGTCCCAAAACCCTTCAGATAGGATCTTCATATGTTGGTGATAATTAATTTAATTAATTCATAATAATTGCCTCGATGGAATTCTTTCTTTTTTGGTGTCTCCGGTCACGATCCTGTGATCTGTCGTTGCGTCGGAGAATCCAAGTGTAGGATTCTGCTAGCGGTGATCCACACGTGTTCCACGTATCTCTTAATGTCGCCGAAGAGAACTCTGGGTGCTAGCGCGGAGTATCCTTCGCTTGCAATGTCCGTCTTCGATCGCCTTGATCCGGTGGAGGATCTTGCTTTCGTAACTTGAAAGCATTTTTGGTAGAACGTGAATTCTCTCTTGGCTTAAGAGTATTTCCAATCTATTGTGCACAACCAAAAATTGGCTAACCCCTTTGAGAATAATGTAATTAGGATTTATAATACATAGAATAATAAAATAAATTAATTTCTCATAAGCATTTAATCATTCCATTTAATTCTTAGCAATACCCCATGTCTTAATAATGATAGTTGACCATCATTATTACTTGACATGCGTCCAAAATATTACATTTAATATAATTTAATTAAATAAACTATATTTTCTCACGAATCCCAGAAAAATAAACAACATGGCATGTATATATAAATATACACGGTGTATACTTTTATTTTTTCAGTTTTATTTATTTTCCTCCACCATATTTATTAGACCTTGAGTAATGGCTATTTATTTCTTAAATAAATGTAACTGCATTACTCGCTAAAAAATATTTATTATTTCACCCACAATATAATCTCTCGAATAACTAGTGTCGAAATAAATGTGATCAGACATCCTTGAATAATTAAAAAACCACAATCGGGAATAATCTTTAATCAACTTGTTAAATTAATATTTAACTGAGATACATGGACACACTTAGTGTGTGACCCTCTAGGCCTCTTTCTCAGTGGCATTAGGCTCAGCCTGCCTATAGTCCAAGGTTAGCGTCTAGCAACACGCCAAGGCACCCATAGAGAAAGAATTTAACGCCGCAATGATGTGTCACCTCCTACGAATTCTTACCATGTAATATAATCCATTTGTCTCGATATCTCTAATAAAGCGGGTTTCATGCTAGTGCCATCAACCCATGTGCTTGATTATTCTTTCTTTGACTTCCCGGAATTGAACTTGCCCATACCTTACCATGGCCATGGATTTACTTAGGCTATATAAATTCCATCAAAGGGACTGAGATATCTACTTCTGTTATGGAATGGAAGGGACAAATCCTTTCTTGCATTATCTATTAATGTGGTATTACTCGTGACGCACCCAACGTATCCTACATCACTGCGAACAGTGTGTCGTCAATGTTTTCTTCAATACATCTAAGTGCGCGAGTTGTAATACCCATTAATAATAATCTTAAAGTCTAAGGACCAATAAACACGTCTGTAGATAGGAACATCCAAGGACACTATGAAATGTTGATTTCCTACTGGCGAGTCTCGTTCGCATAATATCCTCCTGGATATTACCAAGGGTGCACACCATGAGAAGGTGCCTCAAAGTTTTATGAGTCCTCACCCCTAATGACCTGTATTATTTGTGTCCCTCAAATAATATCATTCGTCCATAGAACATACATTCAAGAATAGTGTTATGGAACTTCTGGGTTCTCATCATAGCAGGGATCCGCTATGACCCTTTAATGCAACAGTTGTCCTTAGGACATTAACACATTACATGTCACGCAAAAGAACAATCAAGATGTGATAAGGATTTTATTTAATGATTTAAGTACAAAGTAGTTGGTTCTAGACCCCCAACTCCAACACATATTTGGATATTTTAGTTTATATGGCCTTGTCCATTGGTACTAGGATCATGAATATCTACATGGGTCAACATTCCATGAAGAATTTTAATGGTGGAAACTGGACTTAATGTCTTCCATGTGGAGGATCGACCTTCCTTTGTTCAATTGATCCGGTTTTTTGGATTTTTGATTGAAGCAAAATGTTTCAATTTCTTATGTCTTTAAATTCTTGTTGGGTTCAAACTCAACACTTAATTGTTAATTTTTTATAATAATAAAAAAAATCACTTAGTCAATGAAAGGAAGGAATTGTTTATGTTATAAATCATGAAAATAATTTCCCATTTTAATGACTACTCAATTATTTTGATGATTACTTCAAATTTTTATAAGTTATTTTCAATGAAAATATTTTCTATAATATTTTGGTGATTTTTATAGTTAAATGATTTGATTCCAAAATGGAAGGGATGTTTTCATTAAGAAGGGTGTTTATTGTATTTCTATTCATCGATGAAAATAAACATTGGTGTTGATTATTTTTTAATGGGGATATTAACCAATGATACCTTTATTATTATTCCATGATATGGCTGATGATTATGAGGATAAGTTATTTATGAAACCCTTTTATTTTCATTATGTTATTCTATAATTAGATTAGGTTTTTTATGAAGAAAATTTTATTTTATTGTGTTATCATATGATCATATGATGAATGTTGTTTGATCTTGTAGCACACATGTGTATTGTTTTCATCATTTGATGGGTGGTATAGAATTATACATCCCTATGACCATATTTTTTGGACACGTTAAATTGATTATGATTTAAAGGTTTATTTATAGTATTGAGAATACCCTAGGACATATCTAAATGAGATTTGATAAGTTTTGAGAATTCATTTTTAATAAAAACTACTATAATGTGGGGTGAATTTGAAATTAGATTAAAGAAAATAGCTTAAAAAGAGTTTAATAGTTGACAGATTAAGGTGGTATTTTAATAATTATGATAGAAAGGGGTAATTTTTATTTCCCTACACATTTCATGTTAATTGTTCATAGATATTCATTTAGATTGGGAGTAAATATTTGGTTGAAATTAATTGTAATCCAGATTAATTTCTATGCCTTTATTTCATTTCTTGAAGAACCAAAACTTGACATGACAATCATATTATCCAAGTACATAAATTATGTATGGAATAAGAGCTTGCAAAGAAGATTTAAATCCCAATAAATTGGGTAAGAAAAAGGATTCTTCTGTTTTCCAATCGTAACAACATAAGTCATGTACTCAAATCCTCACCCTGATCGGTTAGAAATTAAGAGAAAATCCATCACAAACATAAATAAATTATTAAAATAATAAATAATTTAAGATAAATAGGAAGAAATGTTTTCACACCCAAATTAGTCCATTCCAATAGGTAATATTTGTGTCGGAACACCATTGAAATGTGTGTAGCTCCATCACAATGAATGCCCATCGTTTAGCTCGACATTGGGTGGAGGAGGAATCTGAGGTGGAACTCATTATTTATTATTTATCCCCCTATGAGGATAAGGGGCTCCATAAAATCTTGTATCAGTATAGGACTCCTTTGGGTCTCCAAAATACCATATATTTTCTTCATTTCCTAATGTTCCAATGATGATCTCAGGCTTCAATTTTATTGGAAAAGTGGAAGGTGGTTTTGGGCACACATATTGTGTAAAACCACTTGGCCCATGGTTTTAGACCACTATAAAATCAAACACCTCATTGAAAAAAACTATAAATAGGGTTATACACCTATTTTCTATCTCCATAGATATTTTTGAATGATTTGGAAAATTATAACCCAAGATATGGATAGATCACATCACACCACTTTTGACTACATGAAGATTCGGTGTGATAGACAGATCTGGTTGGTTCAGCCACCAGATGGTCGAATGAGGCTTGGGTTAATTAAAATTAAATTTAGATAAATTAATTTTGGACTAAATAAAAAAATTTAATCTTAATTTTTTGCAAGCCTATGTAGAAGTATGTAGGTTATAAACTGGTTTGCTTGGATCCGGTGAGGCTTGGCCCATTTTTCTTGGACTTCATCATGGGCCCACCAAATCACCTCTACCTTCAATTAAATTATTAAAACTATACATGAAAAATAATGGAATCAAACATGAAGAGAAATTTGTTATTATTTTTATAATTTCCAATACAAAACTAGTTTATCACAGTGGTGTAATGGCGAGAATGAAACATTGAATCGCAGTGCGATCACACCCTCACCGCTAAATATTTTCACTCCTGGGAAAAATAACTTTTGAAAAAAAAAATTCATATATATAATTCCACTATTGTAAAAATTTAACATTCAGTTAGAATTTAATTCTTGATTGATATGTGATCAATGCAGAAAATCACACCGAGGAGTTATTCTCAGTGAGCATGGAAAATGACTTCTCAAAAAATGCATCCAAATGAAATTCCAAGAGATACATGATATAAATTAATGAAAATAACTCAAAAGTTAATCATGTTGCTAATTCTCCATTTGTGTTTTTGACAACCATTTAATACTATTCTTTCCACTTTTTATCAAGTATATAAAAGTAAATTTAAAAATTGTCTACATACATGATCCTTTCCACTGAACATTCCCTACATCCATTGTAAAAAAATTCAAGACCTTCTCACTTAATCATTCCCAGAAGTCATACTATAAGCTCCTGACCTATATATCTTTATACATTTTACATTTCATCACTCCCCTCATTTATTTTTTTTCAAAAGTTTCACTAGGAAAAAATCTCACACTCTTCCCCAACCCAGGTTTGATCTCCTCACGACACTAATTAGAATAGTTATGACAAGATCAAAAGTTGAGGAAGGGTGTTTTTTGACTTAGCCCAGACACAACCCTTCTTTTTTGTTTTTTAGGGTGTACAATAGGCGAATAATAGGTACAAGCGCATAGGTAAATATTGTATAGTAAGGAAATAAACTGGATAAGGAAAAAACATATTAAAAATGATTTTGGAATGAAGGGAAAAATCATCCTAACATATAATTATCTACCATTGAGTAATAAAATTCCACACTTCATGGTTGGGTATAATGATGTGTGGAGAAATTAAATGAAAAAATATTCCTTCAAACTATTCACAAAAGGGTACCATTCTTCTCAATGGTTTCAAAATGATACAACCATTTATATCATAGACAAACAACTAAATTTAAAAATAAAGTCACACCGTAGTATTGAATTCCTACAAAAATGCACATTTCATAAGAATTGTATTTTGATGTAAAAAAAATATGAAATACAGAAATTCTACATGCATTTCAAATAACTTCTATGATTAAATGGGAATATTTTCCATGATTAAGTGGGAATGAAAATATTAATCTAGAAAAAATGTGAGGGTGAGTGAAAGGGGAAAATATAAAAATACAATTCCAAAAGATAAATAGATAAAAATAAAAAAGATGATGAAAATTCTTAAGTAACCCAAGAATATAACCACCCCCCCCCCCCAACCTAGTGTGGGAAGTGTCCTTACTGAAATAAAGAAAAAATTTGGGAAGGAATGATAAAACATGGTGGATGTAATTCATAGACTTATTCGTGAACATGGGGTTCCTCCATCGGGGACTCCGTAATGGCTTCATGGAAGTGATTTAGCTGCTGCCCATTGACAGTGATGGTTTTCTTAGTTTCTTCAATTTAAAACTGGCCAAAACCAAATAGACAGACATTATTATTAGTGTATGGGCCAAACTAGCAGGAATGAATCTTACCTAGATGAAAATTTTTCCTTTCAATATATAGGAGGACCTTCTTCCCAATGTAGAATTGATGATGAAGGATGAAACGATCATGGAAAGCATTGGTTAGCTCATTATAAATGTTGGAGTTATCATATGAATATCTTCTCATTTCTTCCAACTCCTAAATCTACAACTTCTTTGGATAAACTACACCAGAATGATTAGAATTTTTTTTTAATGATCTAGTAGGCACGATGCTCTATTTCAACATGGAGGTGACCACTCTTTCGAAAAACAAGCCTATACAGTGACATTCCAATGGGTGTTTTAAAGGTTGTATGGTAAGACCATAATGAATTGTTGATTCAAAGAATCCTATCTTTTCTTTTGTGTTTAACCGTTTTTTTAGGTATTATTTTTACCTCTCTATTCGACACCTTAGATAGTCCATTTGTCTATGGGTGATAAGAAGTAGACACTCTATGTCAGACCCCATATCAAGTTAAAATAGATTTAATTGTTTGGTTATAGAAATGTGAACCCTGATCACTGATGATAGACCTAGGTAATCTAAACCTATAGAAGATTGGGGTTATCAAGAATTTCACAACTACCTTAGAATGATTAGAACTTGTAGGTTGTGCCTCTAACCTTTTTGAAATTTAATCCCTTTCTAGAATAATGTAAAGGTTCCAAAATGAATTCTTGTATTGTCCAATAATGTCAATTCCCCAAACATCAAACATTTCATGGAAAAGAAAGTGTTATTTTTTCTTTTCATTTCTTTTACATACATTACCCATTATTTCACTATGAGGAAAATATTTACAGAAATCATAGGCTTCTAAAAAAAGTGTTGGATAAAAGTGACTATAATAAAGGACCTTACGAGCAGTCTATTGGGAACGAAAGTGTCCCCTGAAAGCAAGAGTCTGGCTGAACCAAAGAAAAGACTGAAAATCACTATTGGGAACACAAATCTTGAGTACCTGATCACTACATGTGTTCCAAATGTAGTGATAATCCCAAATATACCAACATGACTCATGTTTCTGACAGTCAAGATGGTTTTTTTAATCTGTAGTAATAAAAGATGCAACCAAATAATTTAAAATTTCAACATACCAATGAATAAAATATTTCACTCGATACAGTATCTCATCAAGAAACATTTCATTTATGGGAATATAGGGGGATGAGTCAATGTTTGAGGATGGGTGAATCCTACTGATATGGTCAGCCACCACATTATCTGCTCCTTTTTTATCTAAATTTTTGAAATTTAATTCTTAAAGGAGGTGCATCCCATGAATGAGGCGTGGTTTGGATTCCATTTTCTTATAGAAATACCGGGGTGCTTCATGGTCTGAGAGCACAATGACCTTGGACCCTAAAAATGGGACCTGAATTTATCCAAGGAAAACACAATGGAAATAAATTAATCTTCAGATTTGGTGTAGTTTTCTTGGGAAGGTTACAGGGTATGAGAGGCATGGGTAATGACATGTGGAGCTTAGTCGAGCCTTTTTGTGAAGACCTCCCCAACATCATTATTAGAGGCGTCACACATAAGGTCAAATAGTAAATCCCCCGAGGTGGTTGTATTACTAGGGGTGACATGAGACTCAATTTAACTTATTCAAAGCTTCCCCACATTTTTTATCAAAAGAAAATTATTTTTCTTAATTGATCAATTAGGATAGAGAGGGTACAATTTTACTAAATTCACGAATGAATCAATGTTAAAATCCTGCTTGACCTATGAATGACTTCTTATCTCGTACATTGTTGGGGAACGGTAGGGAATAAATAACAACCAATTTTGATTTATCTACTTGGATACCATCCCCAAAAATGACATGTCCCAATAATATACCTTTTTACAGCATGTAATGGAATTTCTGATAATTTAATACAAGAATCTTTTTAATATAGCAGCGTAGGACTGAACCAATACTACTAAAAAATTCATCAAAAGAGATTAAAAAATAGTGAAATCATCCATGAATACTTCCTTGAAATTCACTGAGTAATTCATAAATTTACTAACCATGCCTCACTGGAATGTACCTGGAGCATTGCATATACCCAATGGAATCCTCTTATATGAAAATGTACCAAAGGGGCAAGTGATGGTCGTCTTTTCTTAATCCACATAGGAATATATGGATCTTAAAGAATCTAGAATACCCATAAAAAAATATTAATGGGACTTTATTGATAGCCTCTCTAGTATCTAGTCAGTTAAGGGAAATGGTAAATGGTCCTTCATAGTGTGATGGTCTAATCGGGGATTGTCATTAAAGACACGCCAACTATTCTTCACATGATTTTACACCAATTCATTATTTTCTTTTTTTAATTACTATTAGACTATTTATATTTGGAACAACATGAATGGGACTGACCCATTGGTTGTCATAGATGGGGTAAATGATTCCAGCAACCAATAATTTTGTTACTTCATTTTCAACTACATATAAGAGGTTTGGGTTTAGTCAACTTTGGGCATGCCTCACCGGTTTAGCCTCATCATTTAACAAAATATGATTTGTACAATCTAATGGGATAATACCAAGAATGTCTGAAAGTTTCAATCAGAAATATTGCATATACTTCTTCAAAATTTTAAGAAGTTTCAATTAATGCATAGGAAGGAGTGAACTAGTAATGATGATTGGAGAATTGTTTTCATTCTCAATAAATGAATATTTTAAATCATGTGGTATTTTTTTTAGTTCCATTTAGGGGGATTTTGGATTGTTGGGAGTGTTTGTGAATGTGATAGGTAACTAATATCATTTAACTCTTCAATGGTATCATCCTCATATGAGGAATGAAATTTTATAATATTATCAGTATCATCGATGGTCATGTGATCCTTAGGGTTCAATAAATCATTAGTTAACAAACACACATGACATTTTACTAAACTGGTACACCTTTAAATGAATGATTCATTAACTATCATTTCAGTCAATGTTGGAAAATTAGAAAGGTGATCAAGGGAATGAAAATATTTTTTTAAAGGGAAGGGATTACATCTATAGAGATAATTGAGAGAGAGAGAAAGGAATATTCTTCAGAGGGGTGCTTCATGTGATCAAAGATGATAAAGTGGACAATGTCGCCACCAAACTCCATAACTAATGTACCATTGTGAACATTAATTATGGTTTTGGACGTTTTCAAGAAAGGTATCCCTAATATAATTTTTGTATTTCCATTAATCTTATCATCTTCCATTTTATGCAGATCATAATATGTAAGAAAAATTAAAATTTTCACCCTCATAAGAACATATTCTAACACACCAGAGGGGTGTGCAGTACTTCGGTTAGGTAGTTGAACCCAAACATTAGTGGGTATCAGTTCCCAAAACTGCAATGTTGTGTAAATTGAGTGACACATCACATTTATAGATGAACCTAAATCAATCGTAGTAGTGGAATATGAATACTCACCTATGGGGAATGGATTCGAGAGTATTCACAAATCATTGCATTTGGTAGGAAGTGATGGATCTATCAATTCTGAGATGTTCCTCCCTAGGATCACATTTTTATATCCACAAATTTACCAACGGGGTATACACATCTCCTTTAAAAACATTGTGTATTGTGGAATTTTCTTGAGGACATTAATCAAGGAAATGTTGGCCTATACTTTTTTATAATGTTTTCATGATTTCATTATCATGTATAGTTTCCTTTTGTTTTCTTGTTTGGATGGATATTTGGGTAAATGGAAAAGGAATGGTTCAGATTTGTGACTCATCAACATACACACTCTTTCCAGTGGAAGGGGTTCTCCTAGGACAACAGTTCTCAACATTTGGACTAATTTCAAAAGTAGGTATATTGTTGTGCCAAGGAATTTAGGACTTTAATAGAGGGTTCATTTGATTTTCAATTGTTTCCCACTCTTTTGGGTGATTGAAATAACATTTCCCATAACTCTAGCGTTCACTACTGGTTGATAGGGTAGTTTACTCGACCCATGACTTTGAATTTCACCCATTGTGATTTCTAGTTGGTCGAATAGGGTATTTAGGACTTGTATGTTTTTGGTTGGTTTTTTGGAATTGGAGGTTGTTTGAAGCCATTTGTTTCATCATATCATCTAGGCTAGGCTCAGGTTTTGGAGGGGGTGGTTGGAAAGGCCTTTGTGGTTGGTGGGTATTTCTAGGTGGTGGTATTGGATGAATACTCTGCCTATGTTGGTTACATTGTTGTTTAGGATGGTTATAATACTCTATTTCCTATAATCATGGATTTATTTTCACATAGGGTTGAATGGATAGTATGGTTCTTGTGTAAAGGGTTGGTTATAGGGGAATCCTAGAAATATTTCCTCAGAACTCTTTGAATTTTCTCCCAATTGAGGACATTAGTTAGAGTAGTGGGTATCAAAATAACACAAACAATAATGGATGGGAGGAGGAGAGTGGTAGTTTCCTTTTGAAATCATGAGTTGTGGAAAATGGTAGTTACCACTTCAAAATTTGTGTCCAACATCTTCTTGAATTCAGTATATTTCACCTCCTGGACACCTCGAATGAGTATACTAGACTGTGAACCTAATTGCTTAGTTTTTTGTTCCATGTTCATAATTAGAGTTCTTATACCAATTGGGGTCGTATAAACTATCACACCACCAACAACAACATCAATTATGTTTTTATTAATAGTAAATAACCCATCAAAAATTAATGAATTAAAATTTGATCGCTTATTTGGTTGTGTGGACAACATGAACATAACCTTTTAATGAGTTCAAAATATTCATGTAATTTTTCCCCTTGAAACTATATTATATATCCAATTACATTCCTTTTATTTTTTGTTCGAGAGGCTGGGATATCTTATTCATGAAAAAGATGTTTCATTTTGGACCAGCCACTAATTGGTGAATTAACATAGTAAAGTAAATATTCTGTAGTGAATTATAATAGCAAAGTAAATGACCTTAGATTTAAATGTTCTTCATACAAATTTGTAGGATTTAATGAAAAAAAGCATGAAATTATTTTAAGTTATTATGTGGATCTTCTCTAGTGAGTCCATGAAAACCTAAAAATAAGTTAATTACACCAGATTTTAGTTCAAAATTAGGTCCCTCGACATGTAATTGAATATAAGTGGCTTAAATATCATTATAAATAAAGGTTATTTATTTTAATGTATCGTTATTTTCTTCCATGTTATACTCGTTAATTTAAGGTACTAATTTGGTACCAAAAGAAGAGGTATTTTAAAAAGTCTCAAGTTTCGGTGTATCCTCCTTTAATGGGTTGTCTTGTGCATCTTGAGGGAGCTGACGTAAGATCCTCTCTGGTTCAGGTTCAAAAGGTGGTAGATATCCAGGATTAGAATGAATAAATAACAAATCCTACACAATAAAAAAATGATAATAAAAAAATATATGTAATGGTATAATATAAAACAAATAAAATTTTACAAAATTTACAAAAATCTTATAAAAATACACACTAAAAAACAAATCGCACCCTGACAACGATGCCAAAATTTGACCACGTTGTTAGGAAACATAATATTTATTATGATATTATGGATAATTTATAGTATAGAGAAGACACTAGGTTTTCTCTCAAGAAGATTTGATAAGTTTAGAGTGTGTGCTTATATTAAAAAGTACTAAAAAAGGGGGTTCTTTTGAAAATAGTTTAATGAAAATAACATACCTTCAAGAGTTTAATAGTTGATAGATTAAGGTGGTGTTTTATGAATTAGGATAGAAAGGGTTAATTGCGATTTCAATACCCACAATTCATGTTCATTGTTATTATATATTCCTTTATGTTTGGAGTAATTATTTGGTTGAAATTTATTGGAATGTTGATTAATTCCTAAACCTTTATTTATTTTTTTGAAGAACAAACCTTGACCTAACAATCATATTTTCAAGGTCCAGAACATATGGATGGAATAAGATATTCAAAATAATATTGAAACCTAAATAATTTTGGTAAGAAAATTATTCTTGTGTTGTCCAATCAAAACATCACAAGTCAGAAACTCAAAAGCTCACACCAATCAGTTATAAATCAAGAGAAAATCCATCAGATGCATCAAAACAAGCATTCAAATAAGAGAAAATCTATGATACATTTAGATAAATGTTATAACACCCAAATAAATCAAAAAAATTATCTAATTTATTCATTGAAACACTCTTAAAATGTGTGTATATACCTCACAATGAATGCCCACCGTTTAGCTCAACATCGGTAGGAGGAGGAAGTTCTGACGGAACTCCTTCTTCACTATTGATTCCCCTATGAGGATAGGGGCCTAAATAAATTCATGGATGAGTATAAAACTCATCTAGGTCCTTAAATATGATTTCTTTTCTTCTTGGCCTAAATTTCAAATGAGGAGCCCAATCTTACCTTTTATAGGCAAAGTGGAACGTGGTTTTGGGCACACAGATTGTCTGAAACCAATTCGCCCATGGTTTTTGACCACTAGACAATTGAACGTCGCTTTGGAAAATGACTAGATTAAAGTTTACCAAACTTTATACTATCTCCAAATAATGTTTAGAACCTTGTGGAAAAATATATCATGACATATGTGCATATCATATAACACCAATTTTGACTTCGTGCAGATTATGTGTGTTGGAAAAATTAGGTGGGTTGGACTACCAGATGGCCGAATGAGGCTTGGGTTCCTTCATATTAAATGTCTCCCAATGAATTTGGGACTAGATCACAAAATTGGGGCCCATATATATTCCTGGTTAAGTATGAGTATGTTGTTTAGTAAACTAGTGTTCTTGGATCCTATGCATCTTGGCACATTTTTCATAGAGTTCGTCATGGGCCCTCCAAATAACCTACACCTTCAATTAAATTATCAAAACAAGTAACATTTCCCTTTTTAACAGTTATAAACAAAAAATAATGGAATCAAAATGATGTTTATTTTTTAATTATTTTTATAATTTTCAATACAAAACTAGTTTAGCATAGTTGTTTAAGGGTGAAAATGAAACAGTGAGTCACAATATGACCCCCTTTGATTAATTTTTTATGTTTTATATCCCACAAGGAAACTATGAGAAACTAGTTATTTAAATGATCCATTATAGAAATCAAGTCTTTTATGTTGATCCATTATAGTAAAGAAGTCAATGTTCTTGATAAATAATGGGAAATAGTCTATGTTCATGATACACTGTGGAAAAATGTGTTGAGTACTGATCCATTAAAAATTTATTGTATTTGTAATTAAACATGAAATATGAAATGGTTTGTATTCCTTGGATATTTCCAAATTTTTATGATATTAAATAATGATTTGTGAGGGATTTATGATGTTTTAATACTCTTATGATTCAGTTATTTTGAAATAAAAGTCATTTTTTCCATGAATCTTGTTTGTGATATTTGAAAGATTGGGTCTGAACTCTGTAACATTTGGTCATGGTATCATACTCATAAAATAATCTTATGTTTTCATAGGATTATCAATTTATATCTCTATAGATTACCCTTATTGGATATATGATCTCACCGTTTCCTATTTTTCATTTCCTTAGGTTATAGGGGAATATATAAAGTAGGGTATATAAATAAGGTATACTAAATAGAAATATCTTTGTGGGAAATCGTGAATGTAGTTACCTGACCCTTCTTTCCACCTGAAAAATGCTCATGGATGATGTGCCACTGGGCCTTAGGTGTGCCTCCCATTATGCCAAATGATGCTGACTAGTGGCGAGGGTGTAAGTTGATGGTAGTGGGAAGACTATACCCTATAGTGATGATAATAATAATGGTCCATATATATAGAAATAATGTATCAGAAGAATGAATGACCATAAAATGTTTGGAACAATAACCTAAATTTGAGGAATCAAAATAATATAATAGATAAATCATAAATAGATAGTATAAATAAATAGTTAAATGATCCAAACATTCCATTTGTATAATAAAATACCATTTATCAAATCATACATACAATTCAGATCATATAGGAAAATATAAACTAGGGGTCTCTCATGTATGACCTCAGTAAATAAATAAATATATATATAATCATGTTGATATAAACTAAAAACCCAAATGGTAATGTCCAAATGATGTCATAACTTCTTAGGTCCCATTCCATCCATCCCATGAAAAATGTATGACACGATCACTAGTGTCTGGCTACTAAGAATGAACCATTAACTAGTAAAAAAAATAATAAAGACTACATGTGTCCCAAAGTTCCATTGTAGTTTGTGAGAATAATCACAATAGGCCACCATAAACATGCTCCTAACATACATTTGGGATTAATAATGTGTATCCAAATACACATAAAACACAACATGCACATTAAATAAATAAATGGTTACCCTTTTCCTCAATAGCCACAAGGAAGAAGTTACATTCTTTATCTATCATTGGTATAATTGTAGTGGATGGGATATGTAGCATAAAATCTCAATGAATAATTTTATGAATATCATCCCAGGTGAACCCTCGGGTTCCACCTCTCAAAGTGTCACCATACACCTCATGTCATCTGTCAAGTAACAAATGCCCCAAAATAATTCCCTATCAAGTACATGGTATATAGTACCTACTTTAAGAATAATCAATATTGGCTCAATTCAAAATATATGAGGCATAGATAAATCTTTCCTACAGATAAAAAAACATTGCCATAAAATGAAAAATCACCAGGAATAGTGATATTTGTTTTCCCAAATATTCATGTGCCAATGACATCAATATAAGGAGAGCCTCAGATCCCAATCAACTATATCAACACCATCAATCAATGTATTCTCACAACAATTGTAAACTTCTATTATTAGCTCCTATAACCTCATTGGTGATCAACACCACCCTAATACACATCTAACGAAGTCCTTTACTCACATGAGTAGTCAAAATGTCCTCATCATAATATTCCTATCTATGGGCATAATAATACGATGGTGTTTCATCCAATGACAGTAACTGTAGATCACTAAAATAGTACCTAAGAAACATCATCATGGAACCTTGTTCCCCAGTGACCATGTCGCTCAACCTAAAGGTCATAACCATCTCAAATCTCACCGATTGTTCCCACAACCAAACAACCATATTGCCTCAATATGATGAAAATTTCTCCCGACCGGTAATTAATATCATTGAAATTATCTATAATGAACAAACATTATGACCAACATTAATTTCAAAAATATGGTCTCACCACCACTATACTCATTCCAATCCTATCACATTCTCGCAGAACCATCACAAGAAATAAATTATATTATATTTAATTAAATAAACACTATATCCTAGTCTAACCAAGGTTTAATTACCCTCATGATTATTTAACCAAATATAGTTAAGAGAAATCATGCACATAGGTTTATCCAATTATTAATTAATTAATTTAAAAGGTAAGGTAATTATTAAATACTGTCACACTCAAACTAACCAAATGAGCGCTCAAGAATTCACCCCCAAAACCTAAGCAATATCAACGATAAATCTAGGAACCAACTAACTCACACTGGTAGGTGTCTGATCATTTAATATCATACTCTATGAAGATATTGTATTTGAAGAAATCATTATCATAGATTTATTCCTTGAAAATAGGGTAAATAGACTCACATGGATTTATCTCTCTATAAGGTGTGACAAAAATATAAAAGAAGAAATATGAGTTGTAACTATACTGATGAACATACAACACCATAAACAAACTAAATAACAGATCACAGTTGATTAGTGGGGATTATTACCTAGGATGGGAAGAAAAGAGCTCCCACACTACCTAGAGGAGAAGGTCGTGCGATGTGAATAAAAGAGGGGAACCCCTCTTAAATATATTAAAGAAAAAATGTCATTTTTTCTTTTTGGAAATACTTATTGGTTACCAAATAGTTTTTAAAACAATGCAAAAACTATGTTGGATATCATTTTAGAGATATATCATAAATTTGAACCCCTACCCACACTATTTTAAAAACAATTCCTAGTGTAATAGGTATGCCACATGGTTATCATTGAGAGTCCATATGGTTTTTCATACGATGCACCAAAGACTATGATTTTCCTAAAATTGTAGTTTGGACCCCTGGTGCTCTTAAAAACCATATGAAACCCCGATAATCTTCATAGTAATTATAAATATCTAAAAAAAATTCGTTTTCACGTAAACTCTAGTAATTAATTTTAGATAAACAATAAATAATTTGGTCCGGCCACCAAACCCCCCAAAAAACCAAATTGATTGAGGATTCTGATACACTCTAAAAACCCGGGATGTTACAGTCTCCTAGACAAAAACTATTTCATCCCATAGTTATCAATAATTGAATAGATATTGTAGAAAACATTCCCATATAATTTATATCACCTTGGTATACCCTGGTTAAAAATAAAATGTATAACTTTTTCAAGGTTCTTACTATCATAGTTGTTACCAAACCCAGTAACTTCTTGAACCAAAATGAAAATAAACCCATGGTCCACCAATCATCCCCAGATTTTGATGTCATCTTTTGATGCATCTTCACTCCTAAACCTTATCTGGTTCTCACATCATACCCATTCTTCATTTGAAACCCTTTATATACTTCACCTCATCAGATTTCCAACTCATGCACTTGTCGAACATGTAACTTATATGGTCAATCATCTCATCGTATGCCCATAATGATTTATTCTTCCTCACACCTCACATATATCCCACATCACATTAATTCCTAGATTACAACACACCTCATAGAACATCGCATCATGAAAATTCCTAAATATAAATGCACCTAAAATAATCCCACATTTCATTGATTCCCATGGATAATCATGGTTCCACACACCTCATGTGCATGTATTTATATATATATATATATATATATATATATAATTCATACGAGGTAATTCCAACCTACTAAATGCTACTTAGATTTTCTAAAAATATATCTCGCGCACCTTGTTCACACACAATGGGAATGCCATAAAAATTGACATATAAAAATAAAAGTATCATAGTCATTTGTATTGTTTACCTCAAACTATACTCATCTTGTATGTCTTCTCTAAACCCACTAGGTCAACAACATGCACCTGACCCAAAGTCTAGCTTCCTAAGGCCTACCCTATATATAGAGATATTACATCAACCATCCAATGACCCATCTAATGGGTCCCACCTTCTTGGCAAAGACCTCCATGTACCACTAAATTTCAGCTACCATCTCTAAGTACAACTCCTAGTCCAACCATACACACTTGAGTCTATCCCATTTTCGAACATTAGGATATGTGGGAAAGATTTTTACATAACAACTTGACATATCCATCCTAGTCTCATGCTCAGTGCCCCTTCGGTTCCTGATCATTGTGTATCCACTCATGTCCCGACTACCCTCACATAGACCACACTATTGAAAAATCACTCCTCTTCGGTCTTCACAAGTATGTGGAATGAACACCCTGGTGAAATATATCTTGTCCTCACATCATACCATGTGAAAAAAAACATCTTAAGTCACCTCAAGCTGTCAACTAGCTTGAATATGAATTTTTTGTCAAATTAACATTGTCTATCAATCCCCGATTCACAACCTCTGAGAATGAGGCTTTCCTGAAGTTGTTTACCTACACCCTAATATAGATTCATAAACCATACTCAAAACACATAACCTTTATGATGTCATAACCCAAAATACTAGGTAAAAAATGAGACAATTCGGTGAATGTGGATGCATTGTCCATAACGGACATGTCTTCCTAATATAAGCTCAGGAACTCCACAGATCCCTTTTCTCTCGTCATCTGTGTGATGAATTGATTGAACAACCCAACCTAGAATTCCTTCCAATAATGTACCTCTTTTCTTCCTACTGAATCCTTCACATCCCACTAATTCATTTTTCATTCTCTGATCATATATGTAGCTAACTCGCCTTTTGGAAATTTGGTTTCTCAATCTGTTCGAAGATGGTCTGTACTGAATCTATCCAGTTCTCTTCTTCATGTGTTCCACCCTCACCCATAAATTGTGGTGGGTGCTACCACTATAACCTTGAAGTCATGTATTTCATGGAAGGATCAACTCCCTAATCTCCCATATCTATTGTAGAAAAACCACATACTAGGATTACCTTAATATGATTTCCAACCACCGCATGAATGCTGTCAAATATGATAGTTTCCATTCACGTAATCGAGCCTATACCTATGCCCTCCCATGCAGCTCATGATCTTTTTGACCCTCCATGGCCTAATCTCGACCCTTAAGGGTCTCAACCTATGCATTCTCATGTGGCCCCCAATGCCTCCCACCTATCCACTACTAAAAGAAAAAGTATTTAATAGCGTTGGCCTTTATCATATTGAGAAAAAAATTAGTGACAAAGATAAAAATTATCAGAACTAAAATAAGAACTATTAAAGGGTATCATTTATCTGTGCTTTTCTTCTAGAACTGATAAAAGTAACCCTTAATCTACGTAGTTTTTTAGTGCTGATAAAAGAAAACCTTTATCATCATATTTTTTAACGTTGATAAAGGGTCTCCTTTATCTGTGCTTTATGTTTAGCATTGATAAAAGACACCCTTTACTAGAGATTTATTTTTAGGGCTAATAATGGAATCCTTTATCTAGGATTATTTACCACTGATAAATGTATGAATAAATGATATAATTAAATAAAAAAAATATAAAAATGATGTTATTAAAATATTTAAAATATTTCATTAATTATAAGTTTATTGATAAAAAATAATAAATTTATTATAGAATATATATATTATAAATAGTATATATTCAATATATAGATATATGTAAAACAAAAAAATTAAAATTAAAAATTAAAATAAGTAAATTGAGAAAAATATTAATCATTTTTTTAACTAAATATATATTAATAATGTCAAAAAAATAATATATACGAAATATAAAGATATATATGAATGTATATAAATATGATTTATATAATACAAAATATTATTTATGCTTTACATTAGATAGCTATATATTTAGGAAATAATGGTTTATAATTAAATATTAATACAATTAAAAAATACTGACTAATTATATTGAGTAATGGAAAAAACTTAATTCTTTTTTATTTTATAATTTAACATAGATGAAACATATTATTTTGATTCCACATATACATAATTAATGTATTTTTATATATATACAAACACACAAAAATATTTTTTGGGTATTTAATCAATTTATATTGTTATATATATATATTCATTTATTATGTTTTAATATTTTCAATATGTATTCATCTTTATTTAAATATATATACATTTTTTAAAAACATTTATATTAATAAAATTTATCCGAATTTTCAAAATTATTCTCATTTTTAATTAATCAATTTTGCTCATTTTTTACATGATTAAAATTAGTATTAAATAATAACCAATAATGTTAAAAATACAATTGTAAAAAATTATTTACAACAAAAATATATTTATAAATGTATATATTCTATTTTTATACATTTATATTTTTTAATAAATAAATAATAATCGATATAAATTATTTATATATTTAAAAATAAATCATTTTAAATTTATAATAACATTATTTAAATAATGAATATATTTAATATATATATATATATATAATTATATAAAAATATATAATTATGTAAATATATATAATGATATAAATTTTAAATTTTAAAAAAAATTATTCAATTAGAAATAAATAATTATATATTCAAAGAATTATAAAATTATTATTTTATAGAAATTATTATTATTGTTATAATTAAATATAATAATTATACCTTTGAAAAAATTATTTTTTAAAAAAAGTAATATAAGTATTTTCAGTACTTTTTTTACTATGATAAGCATAGTTATTTATTAGCTCTAAAACTTTTTCTCTATTAAAGATTGATTTTATATTCTCTTTTTTACAATTGATAAGTCTCTATTGTTATTAGGGTTATAAAAAGCACTAATAAAGATTCATTTTATCAGCACTTATTAACTCAGTGGTGATAAATGGTATCTTTATTAGATCATTTTTAGAAGTTTTGATAAAATTTTCAATATATATTTTAAGAACCCTAACCATCGTGAACCAGTTCACAATATCATAAGCTCTCTATTAAAGAGACTTGATATTTTCCCTCCCCATTGTGGAATCCATGCCTGAATATAGGGTCGAATTAAGGCTTCAACTATTCAGAGCCTCCAATCCAAGGCTTGAGCAATTCAAGGGTTGAACAAAACCAAGGCTAAAATGAGATCCATTTTTTTATATCCCTAATTTCAATATGTTATCCACTAAAGATTATTATTACAAATTCTTGAAGAACATTGTGTTGTTTCGATTAAAACAAAGTAGAAAACATTTACACATCAAATCAATATATGTATCTTATTTTATCTCTATGATGTTTTCTTATTTGTTTATATTCTATAAACATCAATAAAAATTTAAAAATATATTTAAGTGTACCCAATAATATTTTATTCAGTATGCATCATGCCAAATTTATGAATAAAATATAATCCATTATTTATCAATATGATATAAATTATTGTCATGATCAATGGTTCGGTTTGGCCTTTTCTCATTATTTTATGTGTTTTATGTCCTTCTTTCATCTTACTAGTATGTATCACAAAAATATCAGTGATATCAAGTGATATTTTCTCGTCTGAGAACCTAGATCTTCATTTCAGGTACGCTTTTCCTTTTTCTGGAGTTTTTATGAAAAATGGAGTTGCTGGAAAACTTCGAAGTACACACCGTGTACTTTCTAAGTACACACTGTGTACTCTTCTTCGGCTCGAAGCCGTGTGTTGGCCATTCTTGGGACACACACATAGTGTGTAGGAGTGACATGGAGGCCAATTTTGGCGGAGTATGGAAAAACCTAGTACATGTCGTGTACTCTAAAAGTACACATCGTGTAATTTTATTTTTTTTACTAAACGGACCGGGGCCGCGCCCCATCATCATAAATGTCTTCTTCTAGGTCTGGTTCGAGCGGGAGACACCGTACAGCTGCGAATCTTCTCCGAATTCCCGAACCTCCATCCGTTTTCAGATTCGAGCTCTGTCGATTGTGTTAGAAGGGCAGCGGTGAGTTCTTCCTTCTACTAGAGCCTTTTTTTCAAATCTTCCTCCTTCTCTTGTTATCTAAAGTTGAATATTTTTTGTGTTATCTCAGATCTACGACGTTATAGGTAGAATCATCCATTGTGGTTCATGTATATTTATCTCCTAGGATCGAGGTAGGTGGTTTTTGAATTACCGTTCAATGTCTCTGAGTTTATTTGTGAATTTCCACAGATACCCGTGAACGGGGTATTGCGTGTTACCCCTTTTTGCCTTCGTTGCTTTACTGCCTTTCTTATATGCTTGTGTAGAGGTAATTTGACAATGTTAGAGGGTTTTGTTGTGCTTGGATGTATTTCTTCCCTTTCTTTGTTTTGTTTATGACCTTTGGGTCTCGTTTGCCTTTGGCTGCTACACCTGTATTCATGACTTGCGGTTATAGGTTGGAGTAAAACTTGTGACATGCTTGTTTCCATGTAGACTGTTTAGATAAGTAGCTCTATAGGTGTACTTTGGTTATCCATGTAGCTCTATATGTGTGCTTTTTCCTTATAGAATTATTATGCACTGACTGGCACGGGGCCGAGAGAACCTGGTGCTATAGACAATAAGGGATAGACCGAGTCAGCTTCCCAGAGAGTCTTAGATATTACAGAATAAATAGGGGATAGACCGAGTGATCTCCTAGAGAGTCTTGGATTTATAGACTACAGGTGGGTAGACCGAGTGAGATTACTCGGAGAGTCTTACCTTGTTTGAATCTCTTTCATAACCTTCCGAGGCTAAAGGAGGAATAGACCGAGTGAGCTTCCTTGGAGAGTATGGGGTATACCTAAGGCTATAAGAGTAATTGACTGAGATAGATTCCTCAGTGAGTCTCTAGACCTTGGGTCTAAGAGGGTTAGACCACGTGATCTTCCTCAGAGAGTCCCTGACTACCCTAGGCTATAAGAGGATTTGACCGAGTGCGCTTCCCTAAAGAGTCTCATAAATTTGTATGACCATGCCAGAGGGGTTAGGCTGTGTGCACTGCCCAAAGGGTTGTGGTACTTCTTGGATAGGACCATAGGGGATGACTACGAGTACATCCCAGAGGGTTTCTAGTTTATTAGCTGTTTGTTTCACTGCTGTTGATTGGTTGTGGATTGATTGCTACTATGTATCATCCTGTTTTACCGCTTACTGTTTACTGCCTACTACTTGATGTTGCTGTTTACTGCTTATTGTAATTTTACCTATCATATACTCACTGACTGTTAGGCACAGATCTTAGGGTGAATGGATACTCGGATTTTATCTCACACCCTGTTTTTTTCCATGCTTTTGGGCCCAAGAAGACTATGTTGTTGCAGGTATAGATAAGGGCAAGCGCCCTTCAACTTCTGGAACTTGATTGCTTGGAGCAGGAGAGCATGGGACCAAGCTTTGGCTTGTGATGCTGAGGAGCTGTTTACTTTTCTTTTGTACTTGTTTTGGTACTGTAGTGTTTTCCAGCATTGTGGCATGTTTGGCTAGTTTCCTAGTTATGTATCATGCATCATTTAATATATACATTTGTTCTCCAGTTATTGATTTAGTCATCCGCTGTTATATTGTTGGTTACTACTGCTTCCGCTATTGCATGTTTATTTTACTTCTGCTATGTACTCTACCAATGAGGACATAGTTTCCCCACTATCACACCGAAATCCCTCGCTGCTAGTCAGCTGCCTCTAGCGTTTGGGGAAATGCGCTTGAGGCCATGTGACCAACCGGGTACGGGGCGCCTCTGGGTGGCTTCCAGAACTAGGACATTACGTATAGTGAGTTTTTCTACCTAGATGATGAATAATAAATATTCTTCAATCAATTAAGGGATAATATCCATTCTTTTTTTATGTTTATATTTTAATTTTAAGGAATTTTATTTTTAATCTATAGATTTATTTTGACGATGATTTTTTTTATATTTATAAACATTAATGTGATTAATTGTTTATTTATTTTAACATGATTTAATTTTTTGTAAGGGAATTTATTTTCTTATTTTAAATTTTTATACTAGGAATGTTTCTTATAAAATTTATATTTCATTTCAATTATAGTAATTATCATTGATTGTTCATTCATTCAGGTTAAGTTATTGCAAGTGATTTTTTTTCCTAATGTAATGAATTATATTTTTTATTAACAATTACAATATCCTCTAGATATATGTATATTATATAGATATATCTATATGAAATTATTTTCTATTTATTCAAAATTTTAAATCACATTATATGTTCATTCAATTACTTTTATTTTTAAAATATAATAAAATAATAAAAATTATAGCATGTTATTGTTATGTGTATTTTATTTTATCAAAATATATTTTTTTATTTCAAAAACTAAATTTTATTATTTAAGGCCACTGTGATAAATATAAGTTATTTCCGTTTCAAGTTTAATATTTATAGTAATTTTTAAATAAATTCAAATTTCATATATTGTGTGTAAAGTGCATCTAAAATTATGATTTTCATTTTTATTATAACATATTACCATCATATTAACTCTTGAAATAACATGCATGCACTATTTTATTATTCATATACATGTATGTGTTTGGAATAGATATCCCCTTTATATTATCATCTTATTATGAATGTAGTAGTCGTATTATTCTAGTTTTTTTGGAATAATAATCTCCCAATGCCCATATTCTTTGAAATCAACCAATTTTTAATCATTATCTTTTAAAAAATTCATCAATATGTGGTTGGTATTTTCATTTGTTTGGAATATTCCATTAAAAATCAGTTGGGAATCTATTTTTCATATTTTCATTGATAAAATAATGTTCTATAACTTACTTCATTCACCTATAAAAGAAGGTAAATGTTTCACCAATCATAATCAACTCTATATTGTATTGGATATGATCCATAAAAAATGAATTATTCTTTATAAATACTAAAATATTTAATCTTAGATGTATACGAGTACCAACATCCTTTTATCATTATCTTTATTGATGTAGAATGTTTGATCAACTCCATCATAATAAAAACCATGCTTTCTTATGTATTGATCCAAACTAAATTACTGGGTCCACGGTGATTTCTTTATCTTATACAATGAATTATTTAACTAGAACACCATACTCTTTGTTTAATCCATAATAAATCCATCCGGTTTCTCAATGTATACTCTTACCTTAAGTGCTCCACTAAGGGACCTAGAATTGACATCCATTTGGTATACATTAACTACATTTTCAATGAAATAGACAAAAAAAAAATTTTCTAACCGGACTATTGGATTAAATATATTATAAATATAAATTCCATTGATCTAAGAGTTCCCTTTGAACCCGATCCATTCTTTATTTTGAGTGACTTTTCTATAATCACTGATTTTATTACTGAACACCCACCTGGTTCTAATAGTATTTTCTCCCAGCCAAGGGAAAATTTCCCTTGTCGCATTGTTCTTATTTGGATAAGCCACCTCATTCATTTATTTGATATAATTATTTTCCTTGGCATGCCTCTCTAAATGATTTAGGTTACGATTGGAAAAAATAATGTTTTCGTTACAGTCTTACTCCATAAATTTTTCACCAAAACGTCCCAATCACCAATGACATTTTATTCCTTGATATAAACCTTGCTTGTATTTCATGCTGTTAAAAATATAGCTTCGTTTCCCCCACCATATTTTTTTTATTTTGTGTCTACCTCATCCCCTTTTGTTACCCCATGTGATACTCAATTTAGAATTAATTTCCTCTAATGTTTCATAATTGTTTTAATTATTAACAATCTCCTCATTCTAATTAGTAAAAAATATCTACCAATTTTATCATTTCTTCAAAAAAACATCTCAACCAACCCTTTTAAGTCTGTATTTAATTTTCTCATTTTCTAATATGATCAGTTTTTTACTACCACAAATAAAATTCTTTTTTTAAACACAATTACCATAATTTTTTACCAACCCCTATTCAAAAAACATTTCAGCTAAATTTCTATACCTTTATTAAAATGTAGTCATATTTGAAATGATCAATCACTCATTAAGATATCTTAAAAATAAATCCATTTCTTTCAACACACATCTAATAAACACGATATATGTTTTACTTTAATCTATCTAGAAACATATAATTATTTAACATTTTCATTTGGTTCCACCCTTATGAATCATTGATCTCTATCTATTTAGTTCTCACAAATGGGATGCATTACACCTTTTCATAAACATAGATTCATGTCCACAACAGAAGTATGATGAGTCCCAAACCAAAAAAAATCTATGACAACAATTCAGAAGATGAGCAAATGAGGATGATCCAAAGTATCAATCCATTGTATCTTATTTTATCCTTATCCTCCCCACTCATTGACTTATTATTTAGAATGTTCTATTTGTGTTTTTTTATCATCATTATTTATTTATTTATTTCATATTCCTATGGTCAACAATTTTTTCACAATAAAATTAGTATCCATATAATTAAGGTTTTGTTTCATATTTATGTATAATTTTTTTATTTTTAATATTATTTATATGATAAATTCTTTATTTTACAAGTTTATTATTGTGTTCATGTTGGGATTATTTTTTCCATGATTCTAATTATAGTGATGTATTGGACTTTGATCCTGAAACTGAGATAATCACAATATGGAAATATGGAAAGAATGCATATAACCATCTAGAAAGGTTGAATTCAAACTAATTATTTAATTAATTTTTTTATCATTTTATCAAGTATTTGTAATTGAATTTCATTATTGTTTTTAGAAAATAATTATTTCATTTTTTCACATATTTTTTGGGAGGTCATATTTTTTTCAACTATTTTCAATAATACACAAAAGAGATAAAATGATTCATTATTCCAATGTTAAAAAGTATTAAATTTTCATTTCATTTCATTATAGAACATCCAAAAATAACAATTTATTGGATTATATATGCTAAAAACCCTTTCTCATTGATGAAATATATAAGATTATAAGAATATCATGTACTCATTATGGTGACATCACATGATATAATAGGAATTTGAGCATCCTTTTCTCTTCTATATTTCAACTACGAGAATGTTTTTTTATAATAAAATCGAATCAATATACAGTTTTGGATGTTAGACATATATAGAAAATGAAAATTTGATAAAATTTGAAGTTAGGATTATTTTGATTCTTTGGGAAATACAGGAATCAAGAATGCCTCAATAGGACTCATGGTGTGTTAGGCTTGAATCAAAGTGCTTCATTTATTTAAAATTAACATTAATTTCTGATAAATTTAAAAATGACATACTTAAAACTAAGAAAACATTTTATGATTTTTTTATATTTTCGGGAAACAATCCATTGTCCATTTGGGACGTGTAGGAATCATTTTCATCTCAATCTGATGCAAGGTGTGACTGATATTACTCAATGTGTCCACTCGCAGTTTAAAATCGACAGTTTAGTACAAACAAATTCCACTCACTAAATATAGGGAAAAAAAATCTGATTTTATTTATTGTTTAGTAAATTGATTCATAAGTCATTTTTATGTTTATGAATATCTCTCACATCAAATCGATACATGATGTGATTAGTTTGATTCAAAGTGCATGTTCTTATTTTAAAATGAAATTTTTGTAAAAAAACTACTGAAGTACTCAAAACTAGGTAAACACATTTATATTGTTTTTATACATTATTAAAATGATCCATATGTAATTTGATATGTCTATGAATCAACATCACCTCAATTTGATTCATGGTGTGACCAGTATGACTCCAAGTGCATCTTTTTTTTTAATTTGACATAAATTTCAATAATAATGAAAAAAGGCCTACAAAAAACAAATAAAATTCAATCTAATAGTTTTTATATTTTATTTAAAGGATTCATATGTAATTTATGATATATAGGAATCATCCTCACCTCAATCTGACACATGATGTGCACGGTGTGACTCAATGTGTCTGTTATGAGTTTAAAATCTAATGTTTTGTTCAAAAAATGCCACTAAATGAAAAATGACCGAACAAGCTAATATTTTATTGATAATTTAGGATATAAATTCATAAATAATTTTTGATTCATTTAATATAGTCTCATGTAAAACTAATTACCTAATGTGTCTGGTATGAGTCAAAGTGTGTGTTTCATGATTAAAATTATATTTTAGTAAAAAGTAAAAGGTATGTACTAAAAACCAAGAAAACACATTAATTTTGATTCGATACTTTATTAAAATAACACAAAATACATTTGGAACATTTATGATTTTTCCTCACCTCAATACGATGCATGGTGGGACAGATATGATTCCATGTATGTATTTTTATTTTTAATTGTTATCAATTTTATTAAAAAGGACAACCGACCGACTCAAAACTGAGAAAACACATTAGTATTATTTTTATTCTTTAGGAAAACAATCCATAATTCATATTTTATGTGTAAGATTTATTCAATCCTTAATTTTATACACGATGTGTGTGGTATGACTCAATGCATATATTGTTTGTTTAAAATTGACAATTTAGTTCAAAAAGTGTCACTCACTGAAAACCGAGAAAACACACCTGGATTGTCTATGTAATTTTTTTAAATGATTCATAGTTCATTTTTGATTTGTTGAAATTGGTATCACATTAAACTGACGCATGATGTGACTGTTATGTTTCAATGTGTGTGTTTTCAGTTTAAAATTACATTTCACTAAAAAAGGATAGTGGTATTCTCAAAACTAGGAAAACACATTTAGAATTTTTTGATACATTATAAAACATATCCATAAGTAATTTGAGATGTTTAATAATTATCCATGCCTCAATTGTATTCATAATTTTACTGTTTTGACTCATAGTGTGTCTTTTCCACATATAAGTATCATTTTTGTTTAAAACACGTATCACATCGTCCAAACAGAGAAAATGAGCCTAGATGTTTTTCGCGTCATTCAATATACTATTATATAAATAATTTTATTATCATTTTTATCATATAAATATATATTTAATTTTAATATAGATAATTCATTAACATGAACAACAAATGGTGTGATGTTGAAGAATCAACCGCAACTCAATCTGATACATAATGTTCCTCGTATTACTCAAATTTTAGATTAAAATTAACACTTTATATTAATTTATATATTTATAAAATTACTAACATAATAAATTTTTTCTTATACAGCTAATTTTCTTTCTATAGTATGGGTTATGATTAAAAGATAATGTAAGACCATTTCTTTTGAAAGTATGTAATATTTTTTACGTATGTAATTGTATAAACCAATGTTTGAAATGGAAATAATATAGTGTTTTTTCTTGTTTTTGTGATGAAAATTTATTTCACATAAATTATTTTATCATACATGGTTTTGAATATTTTTTGGTGATTTTGGTGTTGTGGTATACAGTTACAACACACTAGTGTTGCAATGTACTAATACAACACATTGCAGAATGCCCCTTACTAGTGAAAAAAGATATCTATAAGAAATGATAAATGAAACCTTTATCACTTCATTTATAAACACCGGTAATGGAAACCTTTATCAGTTTTTTTATCATTGATAAAATACTAGGTCTTTGAATATCGCTCCAGAAGTCAGAGTTGCCTTGCGTTGATAAAGGCTATTTATAGCACTGTTAAAGGACTATTTTTTAGTAGAGAAAACTCCATTAGAAGATGCCTAGGTTTTAAACCATTAAATTACATGAAATGGTCAAATGACAATAATATATAAATATTTATATATATATATATATATATATCATCGATAGGGAAATAATTAATAATAAATGCCTTCTCTCCTCTCTTATACTACCACATCGTAACCATGTCACATGACATACTAATTCATGGTCCCTTTGAATCCCATTTCAGAGTTATGTATCAAAATTATCCTTGACACATGGAACCATTACTACTAACATCAGACTCAGATATCAAGTATTAACCATACCCAATTCCCCTCACCTTCGATTAGCTAGGAAATACATCACATATCATCTGAGGTAGCTGAGTAAAATTCCAACAAAAGAGAAGAAATGCAATATAACACTTTTTAGCTTCCTTTGTTGATACTCTAAATAGATCATCCCCTATCAGAATCACCACCTGATCCAATTATTTCCTGGACCCCCCCCCCCCCCCGCACAAACATATATATATATATCATATGAAACAACATAAAAAATATTCATTGGAACCTCATTCCTCTGATTGTTTAGATGAATTCCAATGAAGAGAGGTCATGTAAGAAAACATTGTTTATCATTCATTATTGAAAATTTAAATAACCCAAACCCTCTTAGCGAAATCTTGGTTACTAATTAAATTATCCAAAAAATAATCACTTATATATATATATAATCATATGTTCCTACCATGAAAGAATCAACAATCATCCCTTTCCATATCAGGAGAAGGGTCCTTATCTCCTCCCTTCCCATACTAGGGAAATGATAACATATCATAATAGATAATAGTCACATATAAATGACCCATTTCTGGTGGAAATCGTATCAAATATAAAAAGTGGATGGTGGATTATGAATGTACCACCCCCTAATATCTTATTATCGCCATTGTGCATGAGGCTGCAGGCATGCAAACCTGAACTCTGTAATGAGTTCTATCAACATGATAATATATGGTATACCATACCCCAAATATTAAGACCAACTAAATAGTAATGAAAACTTATATCATTAGTATCCAGTCAAATGATTCTACTAATTCCCAATCATGAACATCTCAGATTCAACATTGTATTAGCCTGAACTATCTTCCCAATGGAATGGTTCTCATGTTCAATTTTTTCATATAACTTAGGAACCCTTCCATCATATGGAAAGGATATAGACTAGAAATGAGGCTATAAATATGTGATTGTGGGAAGAGCATACCCTCTAAGGTTGATGATAATAATACTGGTTCATATATTTAAAAATAATGAAGTTGATGAATGAATGACCAAAACAAAATAGGACAAGTAACCTGCCATAAATTAAGAAATATCATACATTAGGGAAAGCATAAATAGATAGTACTAACAAATAATTAAATTATCCAAACATAAAATTTATAGAATAAAAACCAACTTATAGAAGCATGTGTACAAGTCAGTTCATATAGGATAATAAACAGATGGGGCACCCAAGGCCGACCTCAGTATACACACACAAACACACACAATCACACACACACACACAGGCACACACACACACTTATATATATATATATTGGTGTGTGTGTGTGTGTGTGTGATTTATGATATAAAATAAATACCCACGATGTAAAATCTTCTTGATATTGGAACCTCCAAGTCCCCCTTCCTTTCACCCCATAAAAAGGTCCAACGTGGCTTCTAAGGTCTATCTCCTGATCTCAAACCATTAGTTGATCGTATGAACATAAATTATACAGAAATCTCAAATGGACCATATATGGTGTGATAATAATCTCAATAGGACGCCACCAACATGATCCTAACTTAAATTTGTGGTTAATAAAGTGTATCTAAATACAAATAAAACTACAAATGCACATCACATAAATAATCTGTTTCCCTTGAGCTCAATAGCCATTAAGAGGAAATTGCCTCATTTGTCCATCACCAAAATAAGGGTAGTGTAATGGATCTATAGAAATACAATATTGAGGAGTATTATGATCAAGATCATCCAATGTGAACCCTTATGTTCCACCTCTAAAAGTTTCACCAGACACCTTATTCCAACAATCAAGTAATTTTTCCCTTGAATTCATGCCCAATCATGTACTTAGGCCCTCAGAACAGAACTCATAAGATTCATCGTCAGCTCAAACAATGATGTGGAGGCACAAAAATATATGTCCTCTAAGTAATAAAACAATTGGATCAATAGATTACCTTTTGAGAAACAGAAATATCTATCATCCCAAACAAACTAAACCCAACGGCCTCAATATACAACAAGTCTCATTCTCTAGTCGATTATCTAAACAATATCAATTGATGGATACTCACCATACAAGAGGATTTATATGAATACAACCTCCAATATCACCGGTGATCAACCACACCCTAAGCCGTATCTAATGGATCCTTCTACAAACCCATGTGGCAAAAACCACCTCATCATAGGAGTCCTATCTGTGTGCACGCGAATTTGACAGTGTCGACCAATAATGGTGAGTGTAAATCACCAACACAGTTCCTAATCATCATCATACCAGAACCTCATTCCCCTAAAATAGTATCACTCAAAATTAAAGTGAACACAATCCCAAATCACACAACTTTTGTCCATATCCTAACGACTAATCAACTCAATCCAATTACAATGTATCCCATCCCGGGATCAATGTCACCCAACATATCTCTGATAAGCCTAACTTGATGTCCAATTTACCCTGAGGATAAATGGTAATCAACATTTCAATCCTTGAGTGAATCCTATCCCTTTCCCATGAACCCATATCAGGAAATATAATCAATTTAATTTAATAACTTATACACCATGAACTAATCTTCCCAATTATGAATCCCCGCACATGGAATAAACAATTTTTTGTTAGGTGGAATAATTTCCTAAGGGTTATATAATGATATGTTAATTAATTTAAAAATAAGGTATTAATTAAATAGGGTATCTCTTGGACTACCCAACTATAGGCACAATATCTCTCCCCCAAAACATAAGGGAAATAATATATAACTATAGGAACCACCTACCTCATACTGGGGGATGTTCACCCAACTGATATCATATTCTAAATTGACCTAATTTGGATGATTTTGTTGTTTCAAATGGATACACCAGTTATAAGGTAAATCTGGTCATACAGATTTAGACCTCTATATGGAACGATCAAAGGAGAAAAGAGGTAAAATTTGTTGTTTCCATACTGATACGAAACCAACATCGTAGAAGGATTAAATAAAGGACCTCATATGAAGAGATGGTATCAACACCTGGGATAGGAAGCAATGTGATCCCACAGCTACCTAGAGGATACCTCCATGTGAGAGAATGAAAAAACAGGAAATGATCTTATTGAAACTGAGGGGAAAATTAATTTGTTTTCTTTTTTGAATTAACACATGTTATAGAAAACTATGCGCAAACCATGTAGTCCAATTTGGGGTCAATAGAGTTATTAGAAATGGAAAATGGATCCATTAATGGTTGATAATTGTTATTTCTAATCATATACTAATCAATTTAATAATGAATGATTTTTTTAATTTAAATTAATTTAATAAAATATTATTTTTTATAAAATAACATTCATGTAATTTTTGTAACTACTAATTTATATTGAATCTTAAAAAAATTGAAATAATGGAATTAAAGTATAATCCATTAACATGTATAAAATATTTTATCTTTATCTAAATATTTTATAAGAGCAAACAATTCATTCAAATAATATTACTTTTAACAATTACAAAACATTTATTTTATTATTCTATTAATATAATATATAATGTTTCGATGTTTCATAAACATTTAGGATAATTATAGATAATAAGTCAAAGAGAATGAATTTTTTTGATTTTGTTAAGCAAAATAATATAATGGGAAAAATCAATGAAATTTTACACAGATATTCCATGATTTCAAAACATGGATGGAAATATATGATCCACAATTATACAATAGGATAAAGTTTTAGCGTCATAGATTTTCATTATTTGACCATTTATTTATGTATTTTATGTACATAAATTTATTGGGTTGAGTATAAAGATGTTTGAAAGAGTTTTGGATTTTTTTATCTTTTCTGGATATTCACATATTTAGCATGGTTAGTTGAAACCATGAAACACCTCCTAGCAAACCAAGAAATTGAAACAGTGGGAACTTGTTAGGCACACACTTTAGAAAACATGTATGGCCAACATGAAGAAACCTTGTAATTTTGGATAGAGTGGTTTAGCATAGTGGGTGTACGGTTTGTCTAACTATTACCTCCAACCATGTGAGGGGTGTTTGGTGGTCACTGATAGTGTATGGTTAGAGAATGGTTTTTCTAAAAAATTTCCATAACCATGAACTATTAAAAACAATATTTGAAAATTGTGGATCTCACTCAGTTCACCCCCTTATTAATGGATCGTTTTTCCCAAATCTGACCGTAACATGAATTACACTCTTTCCGAAGGACATATAGACCCTTATTCTAGTTCTCAGAGAGATCCATTAGAGAATATAAGTGTTCTGGAGTCTTGTATTCATTGGTAAGTTCTTATTATTGGTGGTTCTCTATTGTTTTTATCTTCTTACCTCTCTAGGATACATGTATCTAATATGTTGGGGTTAGATTCATGTTTTTTGTTGAAAATCAATATGATATCTATTTTTTTTAAATTTAACACTATATAAAGTTATTTTTTTTTGAGTTTCCACTCAGGTTTTTTGAGTTTTTAGACTATTATTAATTTTTTCAAATGTTCGAGTGGTATCAAGCTTCACTCTCAACTCATCTTAATTATAACAAGAATGATAGATTTCAATTTTTTTAATTTCATGAATTTAATTGTGAAATTTATATGAAATATTTGATTGAAACCCTCTTTAGTGATGGGTTGTGATATTGTATAAATTATAATTTTATAGAAAGTGAAATCGGTTTCAAAATTTTAAAATATTGATTTTATAATTTTTCATGGTTGTGATGCATGGAAGAAAAAAAAAATTAAAAAATTGATCAAAGAAATGTATTATAGAAATTGATTTGCATATAATTTGGCATGTGTTTGAGTGAGTTCATTTTATTGACGTGCCACTGGATAAGGGGTTTGTACTATTTGAAAATTATAGTGTGACCCTATCTAAGGGGTGTGTTACATTGGGGAACATGAGAATTGGTTACCTTGGGAAGACCTAGTAGATCAATGAGATACTTATCATGATTATGTAATAATAACCTGATCATGCATGTGTGGGTTTCTGTGTATAATAGAATGGGTATACCAAATGGAAATGTTAAATTGTTTAATTATTTTCTTGGTTTTGTTACTATATAATGGGTTTGGCTTAGAAAAGTATTTCTTAACGTGATATAAACTACATTAAAATTTGTTTTAAACTATTTTATATAAATTTGATAACATGTTTTATCCTAATGCTTTCAGTTGGAAAGTCATTGGGTAAATCTTTTTGAGGTTTATAGTCACCCATTTCATGTAAACTATTCTTTGTTTAAAGAATAATATATAGATACAAATGTAAAGGTAAGGTATCCCAATTAATTAATGATGCATCATGATACAATATGAATGGATTATTGAGTTGGAGATTGGATCTTGTTGAGAGTTGGTATTGGATTTCTTAGATGAATTTGAGTACTTGGTTTTGGTTTCCTCTTTGAACTGTACTATGGTTTGTGGTTGTAGTTTGTTTTTTTATCATTTTTTATACTTTTAGTAGTATTTAATTATTCTCATTCATCATATAATGGTTTTACAATTATGGTTATATTGGTTTAGTTGTATTAATTATAGGGTAAAATATTCCCCCAACATTTGTGAATATATTTATAATTTATTACCATGATTTTGAGTCTTGGGTATGTAGCATAAGGCCATTAACACTCACCACCTCTTCCCAATACAGTGGGTTTAGGCGGGATGTTAAAATTATTATCCATTTTTTAAGTCCTAGAGTTGAAAATTATACAACTTTAGTCCATGTGATGGATTGTTTGCAAGGTGAAGTATTGCTTGTACATGAAATGTGGAGCATAAATAAGTAATAACTAGCCATTTATAAAGAAAGTCATGTTACTAGAGAGGTTTGGTACATAATTATTTCTAGGCAGTCCATGGAGTTGTATCATCATCACCATCTATTTAGAAGATGAAAAAAGACATGAAATGAATTGATAGAAATGGATTCCCACTAGAAGTGAAAATTTCATTAAGAGTAATGATTTAGGATTTATTAGAAATTTTTTGATTATTTGAAAAAATTTGTTGCAAATTTTTTAACTTTTAATGCCATGATTATGTCATTTTCACCAAAATATTGAAAATTTAATTGTGTAATTTTATAAAATGGTTTGAAAAGAGAAATTAATGAATTTTGGGATTCATTGTGGTGATATGTCTGATATGGAAAATTGTAAATTTTGCATCCATTAGTTTCTAGATAGTGAGACTTATTACAATATTTTATTGGTTATATGAATTCTCACCAGTTGCGCGTTGATGGAACCAACTAGAAGAGGATACAGGGAATTTGGTTCCATGTAGGCCCTAAGATAACCAACAACTAGTTTGGAGTATTATCCATGTATATGAGCCCATGGATAGTGGAGAGGTATGGGATGAACCAAAGCTTTTGGATCATTCCTTTGTGTTCGAAATGTAAAATCCATCTATATTTTGGGGATATTAGGAACCCTAAAAGGAAAATGGGTGGATGAATATGTTTAAATAAATCTTTGATTTGGTAGGCTTGCTGGATTTGATGAAAGTAATGTTTCCTGTGAACATGCTGGTGGATCTAACACAACAATGGTCAGATTTAGTAGTTCTAACTAAATTAGGCCATGTAATTTAAATTTGAATGTTTAATAATTGTTCAAAACCCAATTATATCCTTGGAAAATATGAATTTGTAGAACTATATACTCTTTATTTCTGATGTAGTGGATTATCTTAATGACAAAGTATGCTGCTAAATTTATGAATTTATTCTTCTTTTCAACTGATGTTTTTGTAGGTACATCCTTGAAGGCAAAAATATTTAAATTATGTTTATGACCATAGATTCAATAAAATATTTTCAATATTTGTATAATGTATTATACTGATATGTTCAATACGGTGATAGTTACAGAAAGAGACTTCTAATGAACTACGGGTAGTGGAATTAGGTGGATGCTCTTGGGATGTGGCAGGAAATCTAATGCTTCGAATAATCATAAGAGGGACACCTATTACAGAGGTAGTGGTATAAATGAAAATCTGATGGATGGTTGGTGAATCTCACTCATAAACAAAATATTAACCCAAGATGTTATTAGTACGGTTATTTTGATCACCTGATGTGAGAATGTCCAACCTTACAAATAGAATGTCACAATTGCGTTCATATGGGGCATATTTAGCACTATTGTTGTAGTAATCGAAGGATGGGTGCTAGGGACACATCCCATGTTTTGATGATTTCATATGATTTGCTGAGATGAGGGAAGATGAATAATTATCATAATTAGAACCGAGGATATTATGGTGTTTTGGTAATACCATTACTCCTTAACCATTATAATATCAATAGCATAATAATGAACAAAGTACTGTGTGTAATAAATTTAATTTTATATGAGAGAATGATTGTGAATGATCAATTTGGACTAATGATCATGATTTTTTTAATTCAACATTTATGAAATTATTTTTTTATATGGGTGAATACAAATGGTTTATTGATTATTTTTTTGTTGGTATTCTATATTTCCATGTGGAGATGATATGTTCTATTTTGATACATCAAAATACCCTTAATCAAATATAATGTGGATACATTATTTTAGAAGAATGTTCCATAACAATTAACGGAACACAACCAATATATGATTTCTCTATGCTTGATATGGATTTATATAAAATAATTCCAGTTTATGTTTGGACGGTAATGTTTAAATACCCCATCAATTATTATAGATAAAGGGCTCATTATCAATTGAAGATGGAATTGTACATCTATTTAGGGGATATCAAAATTTTAGTACTGGTGAAGATGGATTTTTGGCACCAGTAGTTGGAATAATCTAATACCAGTTGGAATCTTTGAATTTGGAATTAGTGGATGAGATAAATGATATTTATTTTACAAATGTTCGTTGTCAATTATCGGAAGATTTTTCTAATAATTTCATATGTTTTACACCTAAATTAGAAATATATTTTATGATTGAACTATTTCAAGCGATTGTTATTATCTCACTTATGTCTTCTCAGATGAAACCAATAGAATTAAGGTAATTGTGAGTATATTTGGATGAGATAAAAATTAGAGGGTTCATTCAGTCTAGTATGTCTATATGGGAATCACCAGTTCTTTTTTTGAAATGGGATGGTTGAACTCTGTTTTTAGTTGTTTATTATCATAAGACTCACCATTTTATGATAAAGAATCGGTATCCTCTTCCATGAAATTATTATCTATTTGATCAATTTAGGGGATCCCAATAGTTCTCTAATATTGAATTCTGGTCAAGATATCACCTTTTGGGGGTTCTATAGGAGGATATTATGATGAAATCTTTCAGAGAAAGATATGGAAATTATGAGTATGTGGCCCTGACTTTCAATCATAAGTGTGAAATTTTTTTATTTAGGTAATTGATGAATATGATATTTTAAAGGTATCCAATATATTTTGTTTGTGGTTTTTGTCGCAGATATGTTGGTGTTTTAGAGGACAAGGTCTAACCATTGGAAAAAATTGGTGATAGTGTTGGGAATATTTTGATATCATAATTTTTCTTCCAATCTCTCAAAATGGGATTTTTACATATAAGAAGAATATTTCCTTTTCCATGAATTATATAAAATTGTTCTTTATTTCGATCCAGAAAAGATAGGTGTTGTGATTTCATGGAAAATGCCAATGAATTTTCTTGATACACTCAGTTTCATTATCCTCATTGGAAATTACTAATTCTCTGTTCATAAATTTTCAGGAATTTATATACTAATTAAAACTCTTATAGGGAAAAAATTACCAATCCAATGAAATTAGGAATGTAAAAAGTATTTCCATGTTATTATGTTTTTTCTTACATCAACACCATTCATGTAACGATCAAAATCATGACAAGGCTATGTGATGTATTGTGTGCTTTGGGTTATTGATTGGGATTTGTTCTCAAGTAGGGAGATCATGTTTTTTATTATGGATCATGAAAAATTATTGTTTCATGATAATAAATACCCAACAAATGATTTTAAATTAGTTGTTGTAGTTCATGATTTCAATAAATTGCATCAATACCTCTTGGGTGAGTCATTTATGGTGTTTATAGATCATAATAGTTTGCAGCACTGTTTATCACAATATTATTTGAATTTGAGACATAGAAAAAGGATGGAGTCTCATCGAATGATTAACATTGAACTGAAATAAACATCAGATAAATGTAATTTTATGGGGGTGAATTAAGCTAGAAGTCATATAGTCAGTTGGTGATGGATAGTTCAAATCAGTAGAATTTGATGTCGATAATATCCTAAATTCACATGGATTGTAAAGGTCAAGGTACTATTCAAGTTTTCTTTCTAGTTTTATTGTTCATTATTTGGTTGATATGGTTAAAGAAGCATAGAAATATTATTCTGAAAATGATGTGATGATGAAAAAAACTCAAAGGTAGAGAGACCTCAATGGGATGGAAGCTATATGTGAGTTCATTTCTATAGTTTTGAGTTCATATTTTTATTCCTTTTCCTTTTAATTAATAACTCAATCATTCTTACCACCATTCAAGATTGGTGATTCATCCTATAATATAAAATTTGTATAAGTAACAAAAATCATGATTTTGATGTGATGTCATGAAATGAAAGTTGGCATAGTTTTTTAGATGCCTCACTTAATAATAGGTTAAGGTACAGTACCAGAGGCCTTATCAATATGTTAAGGTAGTGTACCATCGTCCAATGGGTCTGTAGTAGTGTTTCTAATTTTTGGAAAAGAGAAATTTTTCCATGGATTTTATGATAGGTATCCCAAGTATGGTTTAGAAACATGATTTCATATGGGTGATAGTGGATCAGCTCACAATGCCAACCCATTTTATTTTTATTCACAAATCCCATATAGTAAATTAATTTCCTAAAATCTATATATGAGAAGTTTTAAAGAGGCATGGGTACCATTATTGATATTATTGGACTAAAATATGAATTTCTTCATCTCATTTTTGGAAATACTTACAACAATCTCTTCAGACTCAACTTACTATAAGTATGGTGTATCATCCTTAGATGGATTGACAATATAAAAGGATGATAAAAACATTGAAAGACATGATTTGGGCTTGTGGAATGTATTTTTGTGTCTCGTGGTGGGAGAACATACCATTAGTGGAATTCTCGTATAGAAGTAGATATCAAACCTCAATACATATGACTCATTTTGATTAATTTTATTGGTGGCCTTATTATTCTCCACTTTATTGGTTGGAACTAGTTGAGACATTACTAGTGAGACCAAGACTTCTCTAGGAGATAATGGATATGACTCAGTTGATCAAGAATAAAATTGAGATGGATTAGAGTCATCAAAAATGATATTTACATCATTGTTGATGGTCATTATCATTCTAGGTGAGTGATTATGAGTTCATTATAATATATCAAATGATTTAGAATCATCTTTTTTGAAGAAAGGAGTTTGGTCTCCTCAATACAGAGCCCTTTTGAGAAACTTGATATGGTTAGTGAGGTTGCATATCGGTGGGATTACCCACAATGGTTCACTTTAGTGCATAATGTGTTTCCAGTATATCAGTTCAGTAAGTATCTACTTAATTGTAACCATATAATTAGAAGGGATTAATTTTACCTAGAGGTATATTCTTCACTGGTTCATGTGTTGGTTCAGATTTTGGATAAGAATGAGAAATTATTGCATAGGAAAAGCATTCATCTAGTTTGGGTTCCCTTGAAACATGGTTGAATTTAGGAAGAAATATAGGGGAGTGATAATGAAAAGATCATAATATGGATATAGTTATTTCAGGTTAAGGATTTTTTTCTACATTCCATGGACAGAAAGGGAAATGGTGGATAGAATGTTTCTCCCACAGTTTCATGTACCTGACATATTTTTTTTATTTTTTTATATAAAGTTATTGGGTTATGTTTTGGGACGTTTGAAGAAGTTGTAGATGTTTTTAGAGATTTTATGGTGGTGAAAATTTGGAGAACGGTTATTACAAACAATGAATAACCTTCTATAAAGCTATGTAACTGAAATAGTGGGCACTGGGTAGGTGCATTGTTAGGTATAATGTTTGGCCGGTCCATGTGGCCACCAAAGAAAAACCATGTGAGGTTAGTCGAAGGGGTACTCTATGGCTGGTGCATAATTTTTCTTACTATGTGATCCAATAGTAATATGGGTTTTTAGTGGTAGTGGATCGAACATGGTTATCCCACTGTATTCCTTATCGTGTGCCATAACAATGCACCATTAGAAATAATAACCAAAAAATGTGTACCTTAATCATTTTACCCCTTATTTTATCATTTTCCCCTAATTTAAACCTAACAAAAATTTAACTCCTTCCAATGGCTGGATAGACCGTTCTTATTGATTCATAAGTGATTTTTTGGGGATTCTAGGTGATTTCAAGGCTCCAATTCCTTGGTAACTACTTGTTCTTAGTGGTTTTCCTTAGTCTTCATCTTATTACCTATCTTGTTTTTTGTGGATCTAAACTATTAGGGATATATATATATATGTTGTGTGATGAAAATATGTTTGATATATATATCATTTTTTTAATGGGAATAAGATCTCTGGTTATTTGATTTAGGTACAATATGGTTTATTGTTTTTCTTTGACCATTCATTATTTTTAGCTACTTTAGAGAGGTTGGTGCCTTCACTCTCGACACCTGTTAGTCAGAACATGAAGGCTTGATTTCAAATTTATAGAATTTCATGAATTGAATTATGAAATTGATGTGAAATCATTGAAAGAATCCCAATTTATTTATGGTTTGTGGAATTGTATAGATTATTTTCTAGAAGGTGTAATTGGTTTCATAATTTTAAAATTCTGAATTTTAAACTCTCATTTATTATGATGAAAAGAAAAATATTATAAAACTTTTTCCAATAATATAAAATTTTTCATGAAATGGATAGACATGGAATTTGGAATATGTGTTGGTGTGAGTTCATTTTGATGAAATGAACATATAAAAGGGGTGTGTACCATTGGGTTACAATGACAAAACCTAGTAGAAGGGGTGTGACCTATTGGGAAACTTGAGAAATGTTTACCTTGTGACAACTTGGTAGATTGAAGTGAAACCACTTATGAGTAAGGAACTTCCACCAGGACATGCAGGTGTGGTTATGTGGGGGCCATGGAATGGGTATGAAAAATGGAAATGTGAAATGGTTTAAAGATTTTTTCGGTTTATTTCCTTGGTAATTATTTTGGTTTGGAAAACAGTTTCATTATTTGATAAAAACTACTTCAAATTTGTTTTTAAAATATTTTATAAAAATATGATAACATATTCTATCTTAGTGGCATGAGTTGAGAAGTCAATATGGAAATCCTACTGAGTTTTATACTCACCCCTTGGTAGGTACAATCGGTCAGTTTTCAAATATCATATATCAAGAAACGTGTAATGGAAACATATCATAGTTATTTAGTGATGCATATTAATACCTTGGGCATTAATTCTTGAGTTGGATCTTGGATCTTATTGGGATTAGATATTAGACGTCTTGGTTATTTTTTTGTTTTTTGTTTTTTTTCACAATGTACTTCAATATAGTTCATTGTTATAGTTTCTTTTTTTTCAGTTGGTTATACATTTAGTTGTTTTCATTTTTATCATTCATCATATAATTGTTGTTTTTTATGGTTTTCATTGTTTATTTTTATAGTTTAAGGGAAAATATTTCCTCATATATTTCTGAATCCCATTGGCATTTTTTGCCAACCTTTGGCGTCATGGTGATGTCACTTAACACCATTAATACCCACTTTCTGTTCTAGAGCAAATGGTTGTGGGATGGATGTTACAAATGGCATGTTTTAGAGTCATTTCAGGGCTTATTATTTTATTTTTATCCATCATTACACAATTTATCCTTACTAGGGTGATAATTGTTTACTATCATTACTATTCATAATGATCACAAATAAAAGGGAACTATTTATCAAATTTTGACCTCCCAATTCTAAATATTGAATCTTTTTTTAATGTTCCATCTTCAAGAAGGGGAATAAATTAATTTATCATGAAAATTAAAACACAGTGAAAAAACCATTTTTTTAAAAAATCCATATTAAAGTATAAAAATGATTTTATAAAAATCTTGTATAAAACTCATTCCAAACACAATAATAAGATTTTTCTAATACAAATATGAAATTATATTTTGAAAATAATCTAAAATATATATTTATTTAAAATATATTAAATTAAAAAATATTTTATAATAAATATCTATAATTTTCACTATTCATTTAAAATCAATCTTTTCATAAAAATTTAAAAATTTAAGCATAAGATAATTTTGATAAGATTATTTCATGATTTATATCATTTTTCTAAAATAGACCATCAAAAAATATATTCAAATTAATTATAATATTTTCTCACAAAAAATTAAATAAAAAACATTTTTTGAAGAAAACTAATTTATCATGAATAAAATGAAATTACGAAAAGTGAGGTGATTATTTACTAATAATTTACCAATATATTTACATTGAGTAAAAACATCATATATATTTAATAAATTAGTTAATATAATTCATATATTCTAATTTAATGGCTATGTTAGAGTTACTGTATTTAAATAATAATATTTCACGATTTGTTTATTTTCAGTGTTGTGTGTCATACTTGCTATTGAACATCGTTATATTTTTAAAATAATACGGTGTAAAATTCTTACACATATTATAAATATCAACCTTGAAATCATTTATTATAAACTATGGATAAAATAGGTACAGGTACTTCTACTCCATGGATTATTCCAATTACCATGTTTCCTCTTCATAGTTATTGTTTCAGCATATTAATATTACTATGTGAGTTATCATATTGTGCATAAAATTATATCTATGGTCCATGATCATATCCTTTAATCCTCATAAGAGAGATACTTTTTCAACTGTACCACCTATGTATTCAGTATATGTGAGGGATTTGGTATGTAGATTCTAAAGAGGGATGTGTGGAATAAGTCATGTACTTTAGATTGGGTAGGTGGTATTTGCAGTTGACATGATATAGTTCAAATTCAATGCATAATATCAAAGGGGTCAATGTTCCTATGAACATTCATACCCTTATTCCCAAAAATAATGACTCCCTTCATGGGGATATGTGAAGAAACGCATAATCTCAGACCTGAAAATTCATGTATCATCGATGATTATCATCATAGAACTTTCGTCAACTATGAGCACCCCAAATGTTTAACTGAATGGTCTAAATATTTTATACCACATACCTAACCATTTTAGGAACCAAAACGTTTCATTCTAATTCATCATCCCAACAAGATGGTGTTCTATATATCTTCCTAAAAATGATTAACAAGCGGACATTTGGTTGCTTGAGGGGAATATATTATTGTATGAGAACTCAAACAAATGTAGAAGTTGGTCTTGTACTCCTTTAAAATCCATCAAGATTCCTATCAACATGTATTTTAGTTTATGGATAGTCCTCTTGTATTGGTTATTAGTTTGTGGTGATAAGTCATACTGAAGTTCAACTCAATATTTTGAGCATGTTGGAGACTCTTCCAAAACATAAAGGTAAATCAAAGATGTTGTTCAAATACAATCGATAGTGGTGTACCATATAGCCTCACCACCTCTCTGGTGTAAATCCTCTCCTAATGATAATATGGGAAAGCCTCTTGAATTACAGTGAAGTGAGATATCATTTTTAAAAGATCCATAAATAAGCATTTAAAATTATTTCCTTTTTACATATTTGGACTACTAGTAACAATGTCGATGGTGATGTTTTATCATTTCTAAGTACATTTGGATAATGGTTACATCGTCCCCATATTATTTTCTTAACTTTCACACTGTTAAATACCAAATACATTTCTATAAATTTTGTGATATCCTTATTTATATTATTCCACCAATATTTCTCTCAATGATATGGATACATCTTCATAATCCCCAGGTGGTGGGATAAGGTTGAGCTATGTAAGAAATTCAATAGTTCTGTCATTATCTTAGTATTTTCTCATATAAATTTTTCTAACCTTAATCTTACTACTCCTTTATCAGTTTTATACACCTATATTTTTCATCTTTCTATAACTTACAACTTATTCTGAATTTATACACCATCTCTTTGAATATCATTTATATTCTTAAAAATGGATGGTTTATCAATCATTTGAGAAAGAAATGTTGATTTTCCCTACCTTATTATTCCCATGTACATCCTCTTAAAGTCTAATAAGATTAGATCCTTCCAAATTCCAATCAATGATTAATTTCCCAGATCTTTTCCACATGGTACGTATTCTACATTTCTGTTCCTATGATGGTAATATATTGAGATGGTATTATACTTGGTGATATGTAATCATCTCTAATTGTATACATTAAGAACCTTCTGTTTGAATATAAATTTGATTCTCTTATGATCCATATATATTTCATACTTCTCAACATAGAGATAATATCACTAGATTTTCATTTTATGGATCATTACATCCAATTACATATAATGTGTTGTACAGTTATATTCATGAACATTGAAACAACTTGTGGAATATTCTTTCACTTTATCATTCTATATTAGTAAATAGCCTAATCCTTTCTTTAAATAATCAATTAAAACATCAACAAGATCCGCACAGGAGGGAAGTGTGAGGATTGGTGTAGGGATATACCTATTTCTTAATTCTTGGGAGCTCTCTTAACATTAATCTGTAAATTAAAACACTACCCCATTTTGATTCATCTTGGATAGAAGGTCTAACAATCATAATAAGTTTCTCATAGACCATCAACAATAACCAGCTAGACTAGGGAAACTACGGATCTCTATTACAGAGGTTGATATATGTCACTCCTCAATTCTATTTATTTTGGAATAGTCTAAAAATATACCTTTATTGGTGATAACATTCCTAATGAATGATTCTAACATTGTCCATAACTCACATTTAATAAACGTTATATATATATATATATATTAAACTTTCATAAAGTATTTATCACAGTATAAAAAACCTTCTCTTGCTCCTCCTTTATTTTGGGTTATATCATAATATCATCCTCAAAGATTTAAAAAAATAAAGGTAAATAGTAATAATTATATTCATTATGTCCCAAAATATTACTGGATTATTCATCAGTCTGAAGGGCATCACTATAAATACATAGTGATCATACATTTCTTGAAAGGTAGTTTTTTTATATATTCATAATTCAACATTAATTAGTGATATACAATCCAAAGGTCCACCATAAAAAATGAAGGCCCCACATAGTTGTTATACTATTTTTTCTATCCATTGAAGTTGGTGCTTGTAATTTATTGTGACTTTTTAGGTTCCTAATAACCAATAAAAAAGAACATTTACCCATAATTCTTCCTGAAAAAGAGGACCATTGAACCCCCTGGTGAAGAAATTGACTATTTAAAACCATTCGCTATATTATCTTGTTGCCTATTTTTCAGTTATTCCAACTCAATAGTTTCCATTTAATTAGGATTCGTGGATATGAGAGGATATCCATGTATAATCTTGACTGGGAACTCATCCTCTCGGTCTAGAATAAAATAAATTAAATCTTCAAGGAGTGCATTAGTATAATCCCTCGTATAGGGAATGTCTTCAATCTTGATTACCTATTTTTTCTAAATAATTTATGTATGATATGATTACTCCTATGAAATTAATGTATATTCGTGATATAAATATTCCAAAGGTAATTCATCCTTCTCCATACATTTGTCCATAATTGGAGGATTACATGGGATGTAAAGAGTGATATCCCTCTCCTAGTAATCTATATTGGAATTATATAAGTATAGTTATTCAATGCCAAATATAGAATAAAACAACACTAAAGAAATTAAAATGATATTTTCTCAATGATTTAGACCACAAACATTGATTTGGGATGAGTTATATACTTGGGACACAACAAATACTCTATTTTCAGTTCCCATGGATAACATAACCCCTGATTTTTTGAAGTGGTGTTTGAATAGTTCTACAAAAATTGAAATATATTAGCGAATAAATAAATCTATAATTAAATTAAAAATTCACTATTGTTGAGTGAATGACTATATTACCTATCAACAGATAATTTTTGGGATCCGCCTTGTAGTAGTGATAAAATATATCCCTTCTTAATATCTACACCTTAGAGGTTGTCACCGATGATTTCCTCTGAAAATTATTGGATTAGGGCATTAAATTGTATAATTATGATGTTTCATATAGTTTAAACATTGTACCATAGGCTTAGTATAGATCTGAACATTATTTTTCTTCCTTACTTTTGTGGGTTTCTTCACCTCAATTTGGAATTAATTTGCATGATTCCCTTTTTTACAAACCTAAACCATCTCCCAGTTCTCATCAGATAGTTTTTGGGATTCCTATCCCCACACATTGTACACATGGGATATTGTGGTTTCATTCTTCCATGAGATTTATCTATTGATCCTCCCAACGAAATTTACACTTAAAATTTTTTATCTCTAATCCCATGAGACCACTGAGAGTCTCCAATATCTATATCTACATTTTGGGAACAACAAACAATCTTTTTATATATTTTAATGTTTCAAATCACCAAAACAAATCATATAATTGGCTAGAATATTCTAAATAAGTGTTCCTCCTAACATTCATTGTTGATGATGAATTTATAAACACCCAATGAATGCTTGGTGATGTTTTATTCGTTTATCCCAATACATAAATCTTCTGTTTTCATCAGGCTGGGGAAGTCCCTCTAAATTTTAAGATAGAGATTTTGTAGAAAATATTTTTGATGAATTATTCACATTCAATGGAATCAATATCCTCTTTATAATTTATATTATGGATCAATGTCCACCACTGATCTGCTTACCCCTCCATGTAATAAATGTCGACAACAACTTTTTCATATTTTGAGTATTTGTGGGCAGAGAATATATTCTCAATGTATTTAATCCATTTTTTCTATGATTGTGGGATTAGAATATCCACTAAGGATAGGTGTCCATTTTAATATAAAATAATCGACCTCAACTTACTCTTTCTTGGGGAAGTAAGAAATTTTACATGATTCAAGTTAATATTCATTGCATGTCTCTTCAATTGCATTGCCTTTATGAAGTTCATAACTCCCACATATTTATGTTTAGGAATATTATTATGGAAATAATCTCATTTCCTATAACATTGGTTGTTTTGATGGTTTGTAGAATATCTTAACATTAACTAATAAAAAAACAACATCAGAATACTTCAATCATACAAAATAATAACTAGTGAACAATAAAGTAATAACTTATAAATGAAACATATATTCAATGTTATGAGCCCCACAGTTTCAATATAGGTTAACCATGTTAATTTCAATATAATATTATCTAAGCTAAAAATTTCTCCAATTATTTCATAATTGATCATATTGTTTTTTTGAATTTAAAAACATATCCCTAAGGACTGTCAAACTATGTGTGTGGAAAGGAATCTTTGTCATCCACTAGGTGATGATTAATTCAATTCTAAATGTTCCCTTTTTGAGGTTTTTAATGATTGGTACAATTTTATCTGATCCATATGCACTTGTAGTATTCAGAAAGGGGTTTAATTTACTAGAAACCAATATCTCTATACGTGACAAAAAAATCTGGGATTTATTCATATACATATACATATCCCCAGTGTTCGTACTAAATTATTCAATTATTAGTCCAAAAAATAACTATAACTTACTTTTATACCAACTATTGTGAACCAATCATTTTTTACAAATATTATTACATTATTTTAACAAAAAAATCCATTAAATACAAAACATGGATCAAAATGACTTGTGTATTTGAAGGACAAGGTACATAAAAAATCAACATAAAACTAAAACAAGTTTATTCTAATCTCTATTTGAGGAATTACTATTTCATATATGGGATACAAGAAAGAAGAACCCATATGGTAATATAGTATGTATGAAAAATGTATAGTTGTAGCATGGGAAATTCTATATGGATACCATATAGTGGGAGTCTAATATGTGGATGAAGTGGCAATTTCATTTCTCCTATGAGTTACCATAATTCCCATTAATAAAACTCGGTGAAGATTTGTGATATGGTTTAGAGGATATAACACCTTAATCATATATAAGGTCTTATTTCACGTAGTTTTTTTTACAAACCTCATGTATTGTATTTATTTTGGGGTTTTTGAGGTTTTATTGGTTGGTTTTAGGTTTGGGAACACAAATAATGTTTAAAGGTTTTTAATTTTGAGATAGATGCAATCAGATACCTAGTGGGCCTCACAATAGATAGGTGCTTTTGTGAGGACATCGAGAGCCTAGTGCCCTATGATTAGGTACATAGTGACCTCTAGGTACCTGGTAGAAATATGATAGGTAACTAGTTAGTTCTTATTATTATTTTATATTTTTTAAAATTAGTTTTATTAAATGATTTAATTTATGAAAAAACACACCCCTTTTCATATTATTCATTTTATTCTAAACTCCCACTAACCTCTCTATCTCTGGTTCATTCAATCCATGTTCTATATCACTATTGATTATGCTTTGATATTCAATTTCATTATCCTGTTAGGTCTTTAGTGGTATGTTTTGATTACCACATCCCCCTAATTTTTTTTACAATATTTTTTCTATGCTTCATTGGTTATTCCCTAATTTAATGGTTTTTATAGCCTTTAATATTTCTAAAAATTGTATTGAGATCCTTCAATTGTATTAAACAAGAAAAATGCTTCTATGTCCCGTTAGTTGTTCTCATTCTTTACCATTGGTTTTTATTAGTGTTGCATTCATTTTAAGAAATCTAGGATGTACTAATCATGCGTAAAAGCACTCTTTTAAAGTCTAAAGTCTTTTTTAAAATTTTGGATTGACTGAGACTTGTTAGGTTCATCAGTGATCCTATACATCTTTTTCATTGATTCCATGGTCATTGATCCCCATTTTCAATATGGTTGTGTTATAGGACCTTGAATCTGTACCTAGATAGGTGAATTATGCATGATATGTTACCTTAAAAGACATCTGTGTGACCTAGATCATTCCTTTATGAATAAAATAATATTAATTTGTAATTCTCGGGGTGGGATATTCTAAAGAATACATTGGGAGGCGTAGAGGCCTTATTAAACATGATCATTATTTGTCTAGTAAATTTAATTATATTGTGTTGGGAATAAGTGTTATATTATTCACTCTGATGACTGTATGTGGTATATTATCCAACCCAAGTTGATATTTGGTATCTTATCCACCCGGGTTGAGTCAACGATCAATCATTCACCATTTTATTGATGTATGGGTGGTACCACATCCCCTCGATATAGTGACTAGTGTGGTATTTTCCACCCTTGCAATTTTGGTTGTAAACCAGTTACCTAGAGAGTTATATTTATGGTGCACCATCCACCAAGTGTTAATTAGATAGGTTTTATCATCCACCTACATAGTTCAGATGAGTTGTGCCTCATTTAGACATAATGTGTAATGTTGGTGGTCGATTTTTAATTTTAATGTGTATCATTGGTATCGTGTCCACTAATGAATTGATATTAGTGATATATCATCAACCTATATGTTGGGCTCCTCATGTATTAATCATGTTTTAATGATCTAAAATGATATTCAACCTAGTTAACTCCTATAAATTATATCCAATCATGTGTATTTATGTTTAATGTTTTCTCATTCTTTAAGAAGAGTAATGAATGATCTTAATTTCTCTATATTCAGTTTTCTTACTTTATGTTATCTTTGATCTACTCTCATAATAAGATCTTTGAAAAATGATTAAGTCTAATCCATTCTATTATCATCATTACTTATCTATGAACATAGATACATTGAAAAGTATGAGACACCGTCAGTCTCCCGCTAGATATGTCTTTCTGGCCCCATGAGGCAGACTCCATGATGGCCAGACACAGTGAAGCAGACAACGCGAACAAGACACCAGGAGCAAGACACCGTGAAGAAGACATTGTGAACAAGACACTATGAACAAGACACCATGAAGCAAGACACCGTGAAGAAGACATCGTGAACAATACACCATGAACCAGAAATTGTGACCACGAGAAACTATGACCATGAGACATCGTGACACTCGGACACCGTGATCAATCTAGACACCGTGTGAAGGAGACGCTGTTTCCATGACTTACTTTGACACCGTTTCTTAAACTATTTTTTCATCTTTCAATTTAATTTATAATGGTAATATTTGATCATTTTAATGCACTGACATAGTGAGTACCAATAGAACAACACACTCTGTCTCCAACATTAAACTGAAGGATACATGATATCCTTACTCAACCTTTATCTTACTATTGTGTATATGCAGAGATAAGTGTGAAGAGGTCCCTATGTGGCCTGGTTATTTTGTACCCACAAAAACTATGGAAGAGGTCCTTGTGTGTCTTGGATAGTTTGAGTAATATTGTTAACCCAAATCTAGGGTGTGGATCAAATTTTATTTATATAAACTGCCTGGTGGTTGGTGATTACCAAGTGGAGTGTATTAAGTCTCGACATGAGACTGAACCACTTGTTTCATATGCACAGTGCTACCTACTTAAATCAGTCTTCTCTGTTTTATTGATTTACTATATAATTCAAAAATCTCTAATTTCACTCTGATAATTAGTCATGGAAATATGTTATAACTATCTTGTCTTAGTATAATATCTTCAAAAGTAATATTAATAACACAAATTAATATTACTGTTAATTAATTAATCTTCTAAGAAGTTATTTAAATAGTAAAAATCTTATAATAGTATATCCTTGATTAAATGGTCTGTATTTAATCTTTGGGGAAACCTTTTTCAAAATACTTTTTACAGAAATTTTTTTAGTTACTCAATTCACCCCTCCCCTCTTGAATAATCTACTCTGACCAACATTTGGTATTAAAGGGTGTTTATTAGGACTCTGTGTAATCTTATGAAACTGTTATTGTAGTTTTACATTAAAGATATCTAAATTTCTGTTAATTCTATATTTGTATCCTTTTTAAAGTAATAATTTATTATGGATAATAGATTGAGAGGTGCTCCAACCAACAGACCACCATTCATTAATGGAACCAATTGTGCTCAATGGAAAATAAAAATGAAAATGAATTTAGAGAGTATGAGTTTTGAAATTTTTTCTTCCATTATAGATGAATGAAAAATTCCTAATACTAATAGAATCACATGGGATGAAACTACCAAGACTACCTATAATAACAACTAAAAAGCTATGAATGTTTTATACTGCTGCTTAGGAGATGAAGAGTTTAAGAGAATTTCTGGTTGTAATACTGCCCATGAAATTTGGGATACCTTGTATGTCTCAAATGAAGGAACATATAGTGTTAAAGAAATGATTCTTAATACTTATTCCATAAAATATGATAATTTAAATATTAATCCTGATGATCCTATTTTTGATATGTATCTTAGGTTCAACGAGATCATCAAAACAATGATTTCTCTTAGAAGAGAAGTCACTAACAAGGAACAGATCATGATAATCCTTAGATGTCTACCTGACAGATGGAGGGGAACCTCTGTCTCTATTAGAGAATCGTGTGATGTCAGTAAACTACCTATAAATGAACTCATTAGGAAAATGATGATGTATGATGAAGGTCTTAAATTCAATAAAGAGGAGGATAAACCAAAGAGGAAATCTATTGCATTCAAGAACACCACCTCTAAGCACGAAGAAAAATGGAAACTAGAAGTTTCTATAGAAAGCTCCACTAATGAATAATCATCATCTGATTGTGATGAGGAGATTTCTCAACTAGCTAGAAGATTCAAAATATTTTACAAAACGACGAAATTTTTTTGAAAGCCTAACTTCAAGGGAAAATATGACCAAAATGGAAACTGGAAGAAGGAATGGAAGAGAAGTGACAAAAGTAATGAAATTGTGTACTATGAATGTAAGAACAAAGGACATATAAGTTATGAATTTCCAAAACTCATGTACAAAAAGAAATATTACGAAAAGGATAGGACGTACAAAACAGCAATGAATGCAACCTGGAGTGCTTCTGAGGATAGTTCAAGTGACTCAGAGACATCACATGATGAATAGGATATCAAAGCCAATATGTGTTTTATGACCAACACATCTGAGGAAAGATACTTAATGAGATCCTGCAAAGGTCTATGGTACTTGGACAGTGGATGTTCAAGGAACATGATAGGAGATTACTCTTGACTCAAGAACTTGATAAAAGTAGATGGAGGACATGTCACATTTGGTGACAATGCAAAATGAAAGATTATTGGCCTAGGCCAAATCAGTAACTCTAACTCAGTTTTAATTTCCAAATTACTGTTTCTTGATGGTTTAAAATATAATATTCATAGTATATCACAATTACGTGATGATGGATTTCATGTCATATTTGAAAATAATTCACGTAATGACTTCAATTATAAATATGAATTAGTATTTTCTGCGTTAATAAATGAAAATGTTTATTCTATTAATTTAGATTCTTTAGCATCTCAAAATTCTTCATGAATAAGTGTATTTCATAAATAATCTTGGATCTGGAATAGGAGACTAGGGCATTGTAATGTTCACTCCCTTATAAAGATATCTAGAAACGTCCTAGTTAAATACTTACCTAAACCTGAGTTCCCAAATGACAAAGTGTGTAATCCCTATCAAAAGGAAAAATAGAACAATGTTTCTTTCAAACCAAATAATGAAGTGTCAAATTTTCATCCTCTCGAACAGGTTCACCTGGATTTTTTTGGACCTTCTAGAGTTTCTTGTTTAAATGGGAAGCACTATGTTTATGTTCTTGTAGATAAATATTCTAGGTATACTTGGACTTTCTTTATGGCTCACAAAAGTGAAGCCTTCTCTTATTTTACTATGTATTAAAAGTCTGTAGAAAATATTAGTGGACTTAGAATTAAATCCTTAAAAAGTGATCATGGTCGTGTGCTTGAAAATCAAGACTTTGAATCCTTTTACTCACAAAATGGTTATAATCACAATCTCTCTACCCCTAGAACACCTCCGCAAAATGGAGTTGTATAGAGACTAAATAGAACCCTGCAAGATATTTCTAGAACAATTCTTAATGAATATGACTTACCTATTTCTTTTTGGGCTGAAGTTGTCAATAAAACTTGCTACATAATCAATAGAGTGTTGATTAGACCTATTCTTAAGAGGAATCCTTATGAATTATGGAACAATAGAAAACCCAAGGATAACTACTTCAATGTTTTTGGTTGCAAAGTATATATTATTAATACCAAATATAATCTTGAGAAATTTGCATCCAAAAGAGATGAAGGTATCATTTTATGATATTCCATCTCTAGTAATGCCTATAGACTGTTCACTAAAAGAACTAAATGTGTGGAAGAATCTGTTCATGTAAAATTTGATGAAACAGATCCACATGAGCCTAAAAACATCCTATAGAATCTAGAGGATGATGTATCAAGTATGAGCATAAATTCAAAATCCTCTAATTCTTCTATGAAAGAATCTATGAAAACGTCCAACTCTGAAAATTCCCTAGACTCAAGTCACAACAAAACGGAATTTATTGATGAACCTGAAATCACTCGTCCCTCTTTTTCATGAAGTGTTAGAACCCTTAAGAACCATCTCTTGGATGTTGTTGTTGGAGACTAAAACAAAGGAACTCAAACTAGAGCTTCTCTTAGAAATAAGGCTGAACATCAAGTCTTCTTGTCACAAATTGAACCTAAAAATAATTAATGATGCTATAAATGATGAATTTTGGGAGATGTTTATGCAAGAAAAACTTAATCATTTTGAAAGGAGCAATGTTCGGAAACTTGTTGAAATACCCAAGGACACTTTCACCATAGGAACAAATGGTAATTTAGAAATAAGGTAGATGAAGTTGGTAACATAGTTAGAAACAAGGATAGACTATTTGCACAAGGCTATAGTCAAGAAGAAGGAATTGACTATGAGGAGACCTTTGCACCAGTAGCCAGACTTGAAGCCATTAGAATCCTTCTTTTCTATGCTGCATATTTTAATTTAAAACTATATCAAATGGATATTAAGAGTGCATTCTTAAATGTGTATATAGTTGAGGATGTTTTTGTTTAACAACACCCTTTATTTAAGAACACCCATTATCCAAATCATATTTTTAAACTATCAAAATCTTTATATGGTTTAAAGCAATCTCCAAGAGCTCGATATGAGATTGTGTAATTTTCTTATTTCCAAAGGTTTTACAAAAGGAATAGCTGATCCAACCCTTTTTATAAAATGAATTTCCAATGATTTTTTAGTTGTTCAAATCTATGTACAAGACATTATTTTTGGATCTTCAAAGAATTATTTATGTTATTATTTTTCTAAAATGATGCAAAACGAATTTGAAATGAGTTTAATGGATGAACTAAAATTCTATCTTGGATTTCAAATCTTTCAAAATAATGATGGAATTGTTTTAACCCAAAGTAAATATACTCGAGATCCTCTAAAACTTTTTATATTGGATGGAACTAAAAGTAGTGACACTCCCTTCAGTACCACTGGTAAGATGGATCTTGATGAAGATGGAAAATCTGTTGATCAAACCACTTATAGAGGAATGGTTGGAAGTTTACATTACATAACTACTAGTCATCCTGGAATTATGTTTAGTGTGTGTATGTGTTCTAATTTTCAAGAAAACACTGAGGAATTTCATTTAAATGTTGTAAAGAGACTTTTCAAATACCTCTTGCATACACCCAATCTTGGACTGTTTTATCCTAAAAGACAATTATTTGAATTAGTTAGTTGTTCTGATGCAGACTTCAGTGGATGTAAGTTAGATAGATAAAGAACCTCTGGAACATGTCACCTTTTAGGAAAGTCACTAGTATCATGGTGTAGTAAGAAACAAAATTTTGTTGTATTATCTACTACAGAAGCCTAATACATGGCTCCTGGCAGTTGTTGTTCACAAATCTTTTGGATGAAACACGCAGGACTAGATTGTGGATATCAATTAAAAAATGTGCCAATAAATTTTCACAACAAAAATTCTACAAACATCCCAAATAATCATGTTTCACATTCTAGGACAAAGCACATTGATGTAAGGCATCACTTTTTGAGAGATCATTATCAAAAAGGTGATATCACTTTGGAATTCATTGGTACTGAATATCTACTTGATGATATGTTCACTGAACCATTAAATTATGAGAGGATAGAATATATCATACATGAACTAGGAATGATAAATCTCAAATAGATACCATACTAGTTACTATTTCAGGTCTCACTATTAGATATCTTACTATGTTATACTTTACTGTTTCATTATTATAGTTTCTCAGTTAATGTCTCTCATGTTTACTATCTCACCATAATGTTTTATGTTTACAGTCTCATAGTTAGTATTTTGTACTTACTTTATGATATTTACTGTATCACAGTAATGCACACTGAGAAGTTCATTCATGGTCTCACTATGAATCTCATTTACTGTCTCACCGTAATGATCGGACACGGTCTCACTGTAAAAATTCTTTATGTTTTTCATTAAACCCATATCGTGGTAATTATCCTTTTCACCTTTGTTATTTCCCAATTTTTTTTGTGACGTTTGGTATTCCTAAATGATAAACCAAAGAAATTATTACATAACTATTCAGTTGAGGTTTCTTCTACTAACTCTTTTGGAAACCTTCTTCATCCCTGCATCCCTTCTCTCGCTTGAACCTTCAGTGAATGCCAAGAATGAAAATGCCATCATCATTGACTCCTGAGAAGTGCGGCTCGAATAAGAATAATATTTCACCTAAGATGATACCCAAAGTACCTTTAAATCTAAATCTAGTAAACCATGTTGTGGTACCTGAGAAAGATATTTTCCCTAAATGGATTCTGTCTAATATGTCTCAGGTGTTGAAATTTTTAGAACAACAAGGCTGGTTATAATGGTTATCAAAGGAAGATAGTCCCATCTACCCTAGGTTAGTGACTCAGTTTTACCTATACGCTCAATTATCCTTCAATTCTGGTGAAAATTATGTTGTAAGAAGTTGGTTCAATGGCCATAGATTCTCATCCTCTTTGAGGTTATGGGTTTCATGCCTTAGGATACCCAATGAAGTCATCTATGATGATTATCAGAGAGGACCTACACCTTTAACCAAATTATTTGATTTAGAATATGACTTAAAAACCTTAACTAGAAATGGCACCCAAAGGAGGGCCATTACTACTGAATTAGATGGAGAATAAATTCTTTTGTTCTAGTTTATATAAAATTTGGTTTTTCCGAGAAAAGGTGATTTTTCTGTTTTAAAATATCAAGATGTGTTTCTGATTCGCCTCATGAAAAATGGGTATAATATCAACCTGTGCAAATATATCATACACCATATGTCTGATTTGATCAATGTCACATCCAATTCAACTTCTCTATTTTTCTCCCAGCTAATCTCAGCCATGCTTCTTCCTAAAGGTATGGTTGGACCTAAGGAGGAAGTAATTATGGATTTTCAATACTCTCTCTCAAAATCCACTATCAAAAGAATGAAGATAAACTGGAATCCTTGGAAAATGTAATGGGAGGAAGACAATGATAGAGTTTATGAGAAATTCAATCATGTAGATTATCACTCAAGGACAATAGCCATTTCTGATCCTGGTTGGGAACCAGATGAGATTGTTGAGTATCCTAAAGAATAGGATGAAGAGGCTATAAGGCCACCTAGGGATGCTATTACTATTGAAGAAGATAGGAAAACTGCTCCTCCTAATGTTCTTGAAGAAGAAGTACCTTCTCCTAAAGAATCTGTTAATCTCGAAATTCAAACCGATGCTGAAACAGAATAAGTTGTCAAAGAATCTGAAAAGCATGCCATGGAAGAGCCTATAGTGGGGGAGCCACCTGTTTTGCAAGAGTTCAATCTTGAGGAACTCCCTCTGGAACATACCTTCAGGTGAAGAGTGGATGGGGATAGCATTTTAGGTGGCTAGACAGGAAATGAGTGAGGAACTTGGAGCGGAGTCTGTGGAATTAGAACAACATCCTAGTTCTCTCAGTCCTGAGAATGAGGCACCTTTTGAGTGGAAGAAAACCCAAAATCTTGAGTCTATTTAAGCCTCACTTCGAACTGAGTCATGTTCTATAGACACTAAGTACAAATTTCCTAGTTTCTACGATGTCGATGAATAACAGCATGTTATAGTAACCAGACATGCTCTTTCCTCTATATTTTAGTTGAAATCGGTCTCCAATATTGCGCCTGAGAAGGAACCTAAGCATTTACCAGTCCCTACTCCTAAACCCTTATCTGAACAACCTTCTTTTTTGAGTAAGGATGATCTGAAGGAATTTGGTTCTACCATCTTATATAGATTTGAGAAAAACATGAATATGCAAACTCGTCCCGTGACAAATTTAAGTGAGAGAGATGCCTCACAACTAATATAGAAAATTATTTGGAAAATACAACCTAATATGCTTCATGAGATTCTAGTAGTGAGAGTTGAATATATACTTCTTATTGATGAAGTGAAGACCCTATGAAGTATGGTTGAAGACATGCAGAGAGAGATGCATTCAAAATATGAGCATGTTGCACCTCCTGTAGCACCTGTTGCCTCTCAAATCCCACAGGTTGGTGTGGCTCATATTCAACCTTATCTAGCTTCCTTAGATGAAAAGATTATTGAAAGGAACAAAAAAATTGTGATGGAAATGAAAGATCTTGTTTCCAATCTTAATAAAGTCACTGATGAGTATACAAGGTGTCTTAAAAAGGGGTTGTATCAACTAAAATCACTGACCACAGCTGTCATAAAATCTGGTCAATCCATTAAACCCTCCTTGGACAGTGATCTTCTCAGAACTATAGTCAAAGAAGAGCATCAACATGTAATCAGTGGTTTCAATATTTCTTCTTTATCTGAATTTCTCAAGAACAATGATAGAGTTCTTGACCTAGTACAAATCCACTGGAAAATTGCTAATGATTCTCAACAAGAGATTTCCAAGAAAGTGAATTTATACTTCATAAAAATCTTCTCCAAGACTAATATGAAAAACCATTTCAAGTACCTTGTAGAAAATATGTGGATTCCTCTTGTGAATAAATATTTCAAGACCCAAGTCCAGAAGCTCACAGTGTTTACTCGATTGTTGGATAAGATAATGGAGGAAAATGTTGATTTTGAAAAATCCATGAAGTATGGTGGAGAGATCATTACAAATTTCATCAAACTCCTATGGCCATATCTTCATGTCCACAGTACAGCCATTGTTGCTCCAGTAGCTGCACCTCTCAGACCTAGGCTGCCTACCTTCACCTCTACCCTAGCCATAACCACTGTGTCTATCAGCCAAGCACTAACTCAGATCAGGCCTATGATTTTTTATCAAAAACTTCCTATATGTTCTACTACTCCTTCCTTGCCTTCATTAGTCATTGAAGGCCTTCCTTTACCCTCTTTATCAACCACCTCTCTTCCTTCTTCTACCTTGACCTCTGCCCCTATGGATTCCTCTTCTTCAACTGCTGCTGAAGGAGAAGAGAAGGCCAACCCCTGAAGAAGAACAATGATTACTCCTTTTTTATAGAGATTCATTGGCTTTTGTATTGCTCTTTTGTTTTTTACTAAACTTTGTTTACTCTTAATGGAATGTGCATTTTTTCTTCTATTACTCTATCTTTTTCATAATCCCAAAAGCGGGATAAATTTCTATATATTAGACATAAACACTTTAACATTACATGATTTATGATCATCAAAAAGGGGGAGATTTTTGGACTCCTCATGTATTAATCATGTTTTAATGATCACAAATCGTATTCAACCTTGTTAACTCCTATAAATTATATCCAATCATGTGTATTTATGCTTAAATATTTCTTATGCTTTATGAAGAGCCATGCAAGGTCTTAATTGCTCTATATCTGGTTTACTTACTTTATGATATCTTTGATCTACTCTCATAATACCTTCTTTAACAAATGATTAATTCTAATCCATTCTATTATCATTATTATTTATGTATGAAAATAGTTACTTTGAAAAGTCTGAGACACCGTGAGTCTGCCACTGACTATGTCTTTATGGAACTGTGAGGTAGACACCGTGATTGTAAGACACCGTGAAGCAGACACCGTTAACAAGACACCATGAGCAAGACACCGTGAAGTAGAAAATGTGAACCAGACACCATGAATGAGACACAGTGAAGCAAGACACCGTGAAGTAGACACCATGAACAGGACACCATGAACAAGACACTGTGACCATGAGATACTGTGAGCATGATACACCGTGACACAAAGACATCATGATCAATCTAGACACTCGGTGAAAGATACACCATTTCCATGAATTACTACAACACCATTTCTTAAACTATTTTGTTGTTTTTCAATTTAATTTCTAACGGTTATATTTGATGATTTTAATGCACTGACAGAATTTATGTTTCTCTGTAGACATATCATCGGACAATATGAGGTAAGAGGTGTAGAATACATGCAACCTGTCGGCTCCAACACATGAATTTCCAAGATAAAAGCGAAGTGTGACCAAGATTCAAGAGTGAGATACAAAAACAAAAAGAAAGGCTATGAGCACGATAATGACAAACATTCTCAGATAAAGATTCAAAAGAAAGGCCCACTGCATGCAACTCCATATTGCTGAAGAACACACGAATAATATTTGAAGTTTCGATAACATCTTTTCCCTGTTGAACCTTATGAAGAACACAAGAAGAATTGTGACACTCTATTTTACATAAAAGGACTCGAAGTCTGCATTTGCATCATCTCAGATGTCCAAATCTAGAAAGACAAACACTCAGAGCATCTCTAAACCCATCTTTATATTTCTACTGTATTGTATATCTGTTTATTACCTTTTGTGCAGAGTGTGTACCTATAGAACAACACACTCTGTCTCCTACATTAAACTGAAGGATACAAGATATCCTTACTCAACATATCTCTTACTATTGTGTTTACCCACGAATAAGTGTGGAAGAGGCCCTTGTGTGGCCTGGTTATTTTGTACCCATGAAAACTATGGAAGAGGACCCTGTGTGGCCTGGACAGTCTGAGAACTATTGTCAACCCCGATGCAGGGTGTGGATCAATGTTTATTTATATAAACTGCTTGGTTCCAGGTGATCACCAAGTGGAGTGGATTAGGTCTTGACGTGAGACTAAACCCCTTGTTTCATATTCGCCGTTCTGTTTAAATTAGTATTCTCTGCTTTATTTCTTTACAATTTAATTTAGAAATCTCTCATTTCACTTTGACAGTTAGTCTTAGAAAGAAGATATAACTAGATTGTCTTAATAGAATAACATCAAAATTAATATTAATTACACAAATTAAGATTACTGAGAATTAATCAATATTCTATGAAATTATTTAAAATGTCATACTCTTATAATAGTATAACCTTGATTAATTGGGATGTATTTAATTTTTGGGAAAACCTTTTTAGAAATACTTTTTACAGAAAATTTTATAGTTTCTCAATTCACCACTCCCCTCTTGAGTAATATACTCCGACCAACACTATATTTGGAGATGCCTCATTCACTAAGTGATATATAATTTCCCAATGATATTTTACTGTTGATGAATTATTCACCAGATTTTCAATTGAATGTTATGCATCATTTCTCAAGTGGTACTTGATAGTGATATCACAATCACCCTAATTATGATATGAATAGTGATATATCATTTATTAATAAGGTGTGTTTATACCAGGGGTATAACATCTCATTTCAGCACCAGATGAAGAATGTACGGTCATGCATGTGTTGACTGTTGAGAATTACATTTTGGGATAGATTTTTCATTTATTTACATTAAAATCATTCTATATTAGCCATGCACTATTTTTTACTATAATTATTAGGGACATATTCTTTTGTTAGAGACTGATTTTTACTCAAACCCAACTTGTGCAGCCATGTACATGAACATTAATTATGATTTATTATGAAATTATGGGATAATTATCTTTATTAGATGGGTGCAATGGGAAATATGTGAAATTATAGAGATGGAGATGCTCTAGGACTTATGACCATTGTTATAGAAACCTCAATTATTTGTATTATATTTAAACTTGGTTGTATGTGATCCTTAAATAAGAGATCAATTTATGACTCATATGACGACTATTGTGGCTCATTTATTTTATAACATGATATTTGGTATTATTTTTATCTAGACATTGTTTTAATTTCTATCATTTCTTATCAAATAAGGTTGAATTTTTAATAAAATTATTTTCACCACAATGTTTGGTTTTCTATACCATAGAAGTTATAATATCCCTATAATATAGATAGACAGTGGCCACTATTAAACAACCTCTATCATATGGGGAGGTTCACATGAGTTATGTAGTGACCCATTTTGATCATGATAGTGGTAAATTGAGTTGTGGATGTAATATATGTTTCGGAGAAATGGTATTTGATTGATTTGGATAACAGATGGAGGTGATGAAGTGGCTTGTAGTTCTTATATTATTCATTTTTTTTTAATTTTCTTATAAAATAATTATTGTTGGTTTAGATGTTCTAACAAGTTGAATAATACATTTATTTCATTATTTAAAATAAATATCACATACATTACACATGTTATTGGCTAATTACTGATCTAGATTTTGGGAATTATTATTTCTTTATGATTTACTTGAATGGGATATAGGTTGGGAAATTTCATTTTCAATATTTTTTTTGTTTGAATGAGTAAGGACAGGGCATTAAAAATTTTCTATTATTTCATTAATGATAAGGTATGTCATGTGTTATGGTTTTTTAATCATAAATGTTATAAAATTGGTTATATCCATTCAAGAATAGAGAATACATACTAATATAGTGAAAAACATTAAAATAAATTGTAGTTTCCCTTTGATAAGAGTGTGGAAATTGATATTATTGTATAAATTTTCTCATATAATGACTATATTAGAACTACTGTAAATTTTCTAAAGGGATTTTAGGGACCGGATTACTATATATAAATCATAAATGGTATATTTGTCTTTGATTATAGGTATTTATTACAAATATTACTTTCAAAACATTATAAAATTTGTTTTGAAAAGCATATCACACTTATTTAAAGATTATAATTTACTAACTTTTATATTTTCCAATATATAAAGAATATATTTTAGGGAATCTATTTTAAAAGATATAGAAAGTTTATACCATCAGACCAAACATTAAATATGTTTTCCAAATGATGCAAATTAGATGTAATCTGATTAATTAGACATAGCTATACTTGTTCACATTAGATGAATACAATTTCATTAGATGTAGATTTATAAATTCAGGATAGAAATGAATAATGAAGACTCAGCAGATGATGTTTCATTGATTCTATCAGAAAAACATTCATCAGATGGAAGGAAACATAATTCTACAAAATGGAAAGCTAAAAAATGTAATGGTTCTACTAAGGAGACCATTTAATGATGTTTTTATAACCCAGTAAAATGAAGAATGGGTCCATAAAATTTCATTCAAAAAACTCAATAGAATATTGAATATGATCATAACGGTTTTTATTATAAATAGAAGAATAATTTTAGGTGGATTAATATTTTTTTTAAATCAAGTGAACTAAATATACATTTAAGATTTTGTAATTTCTTATTATGAGTAAATGAATTATTTTAATCTTTAGTGTTGATGGATATAATTGTTATGTTTATAGTAAATTCTATAAATTATTTTTTATTGTTTTCTTTCTAATTTATTCTGATTTATGGATTACAAGTCTTTAAAATATAGGGATTATTCGAATATTGTTGATCAAGAGTTATGAGGCTAGGGAAATATATGATATTCTGATAATAGAATTGAGTGATTCTATAGTTATTGAATATACACCATTATTGTTTTATAAAAAATATAGACATCCTGAGTCTAATTAAAACACTCATTACACTAAAGGATAAAGTGTTGAGACAATATTGGGAGATTTTATGTATGTTTTTCTTATAACCTTTATAAAACATGTGTTACATTTTTATTCATATTAAATATAAATTTTTACATATTTTCCCATTTTTATTCTATATGGTAGGATTCATACTATTTTTTATCAATATTTCTCAACTCTAGTAATATAGAGTATTGATAAAAAAGTATATATTATTACTTTATTATAAATCAGATGAAATCATTGTCTGAAATAAGTTCAAAATAAGGTTATGTAATTTGTATGTTTTATATTATAAAAAAACATTCCCCCCCCCCCCTTCATTTGTAAATCATAAAATCATTCAATTATTCAATAGTCTATATAAAAATGTTCATAATGGGGGTAAGGATTTATTATGAGTTGAACTTTATCTTTGGGCGTTCTTGTTCTGCTATGAAGGATTTATATTGATCTTTAATAGACTAGAAAACTCTAATGTATCTTCACATAAATATGGGAAATTACTGTTATGATGGAAATATAATGCACAAATATAATAATTTATGATTGTTATATGGAATTAAGATTGAGTGGATGGAGAGTTTAGGGCCTTTCTAATAACTTTTATTTTTCAGGTGAGTTTAGGTTTCTCAGTAATGAACATGGTCATCTTATTTGATTTTATAATAATACCATATTAAGCATGATTCACATGGGAATGTTCATGAGTGTGTATGTATTTCATAATTTAATCCATGTTTATTATGAAATATCATGTGGTAACAAGAGATTTATCTACAAAAAAATTACCCCATACATCCTCAATGAAGGTTCACTTCATCACAAATGACCCCTCATAAAAGTGTTGGGTAATGACTTGATAATGGTTTTAATAGTTTAGAAAATTATCTACATGTTTATTTTAAAATTAAAAATAATATGGACTGAATAATTTTGCAACAGATAAATGTCATTAGTTTAATCTTATATATAGAACGTTAAATAATCATGGAGAATATTTCATAAGATGAAATGTTTCATTCAATTAAAATAATTTATTGAACATAGAGTGGGTTAGTAAGTCCATGATCTTATAATGTCGACTATAGAGAAAGAAAAAGGTTCATGTTTGAATTTTTAATTCAAATTACTTTGATGATTTATGGTAGTCAACAAAAATATGAACTATTAATGGTGAGATTAGGATCTATACTAGAAATCTAATGAAAATGAGGAAAAAATGACCATAAACCATAATTCGAGTTTGAATACATAATCAATTAAATGAAATTCAATATTAAGGTGTTGTAAATTAATATATGAGGAAATAAATTCTTTTAAATTTTTATTAGATAAGAGTTTTCATATCTAAATCAAATAAATATATTGGTAAAGGGTTAATAGAGTGGTGTTATTTATACTTTTCAGTTTTTTTATATATTTAATTTTTAATTGTTTTTATAAGATAATAATGATGAAATAATTATTATCAGAGACATACCCAACACTGACACATGTTTTAAGCACAATTGATTATGGACTACCGACTATTAAGTTTCTAATGCTCTTTTATGATGTATATAGTGATTAATGGGTTGAATCATATATAATGGGAATATTATTTTGGAACCATTTTACTTTTCATGTTCATGAAATGTGAGTTTTATATCCAAAATGATTATTTTAAATAAATATACAAAAGACAAATGATGAAGATATGTCATATGATTATTAAGATTATGTATTTTGGGTAATGTTATCATTTAGATTTACTAAATATGTAAATAAATTAAAATCCATGTTTATAAGATGATTTTGATCACTGTTCCCAATTTTTTTGACCTTATTCATGGATTTAACATCAGGTATCAATCTTAATGATATTTTTTAATGAAAGGAACAATCACATTGTAATTTTTATGTATTATCGGTTCAACAATACATAGAATCTTAATATTTAACTAATGTTTATACTATCCGGGAAATACATAATTATATATGGTAAATGATTATTTAAAAAACAACATGTTTACATATCTATCAATCGAATTATAACCCCCAATTTAATATACATCTAAAGAAGTAATTTTCTTATCCATCTTGATTTAAATTAATTATGTGCAGTATTATTGTGATGATAAAATAACTGAAAATTAAAGAATGAGACATGATAAGATTAATACATTCCCAACATACACACCCAAACCGAAAATAACTATATAAAGAATGAAATGGTATTAATAGTAATTGAGGAAAAATATTCTCATAATAATTATAAACAATATAATAATAAAAAGTTAAAAATAAAAAATTACTTTAGTAGTTTTATTTGATAAATAAAAATTCATTAATACATAATAAAATTTATAATAATACTAGAGAGATTAAACCCTATATTCAATCATATAAAAAACCAAATCAAATCTGAGGGGTGAATTTCCATGTTATTGTATTAGTTAATCTAGTAGCTACTGTAACAGTAAAATTACTCACCATATTTGGGCCTACAATCCAAATATTTTGAACCTCGGGTGACAGAGCCTTCGAACCACCATTGGACATTAATCCACATGTCCGTATAGCCACCTTAGGGAATTGGTTCATATGCTTTTAGGCCATAGGGCCTCCAGTCGATGAAGTAGTAAACATATACCAAATAAGAGTAAGCCCTAGAGGTGGATTGAGAGTGTACACTATCTCAACAAAAAATCTTTCTGGATTGGGATAAGGATGGTGATATGGAATTTTCAACATCGGTACCAGGAATCATGCATCTCTCCCAAGGGAAGGGTTATAAAATCATCCATGTGTGGTGGGGAGCGAGGCACTATAAATGAATTTGGTATTTCAGAGGGGTAGTTTTGGTATATTTGGGTGTTTGGGCCTTTTTGTCAGGTATTGGGTGATGTCCCTTTTAGAATATTGGTCATTTAAGACTTCTTCATCAACCCAATTAAAAAATTGTATCATTCAAATTTAAATATACAAAAAATATTAGGTCATCGCATCATTCTCAATATTGAATAAAATATATATAGGATTAGAATATTTAGTTAAAACTGGATTTTAAAAGATCCTATAAGACCTTATTAATGGTTTTTTATTTTTCTAGAGTTTGAATGCTCCATATATCTACAATGAGATGATCAACTCTTATTTATAGACATGGCGTTGGTTTGTTTCCATTAGATTTAATCCTCATATTTGAGATTCAACTTTTAACATACAGATAGAATTATCGCAAAAAATAATATTATTAATAGTTTTTATTTGTATCTTAAATTTTAAAACTCAAAATTTCACATCAATTATATTTTCTTATCCAAATATATAGATAAATTTGTATAAATGTGACTGATGTCCTTATAAAATACATATTTTTTGGATTATGTAACTATTCATTTATTTTTGTGAGAATACAAAAATATTATTCATACGTAATTACTTAATTTCATTCACATATTATTTAATTTTTTAATATAAATTTTGAGTCCTTTTGTAATATTATTTTTGTAGATATTATTAAATTAAAGTCATTTTCCAAAACAATGAGCATATTAATGGGCATTAATTCATGACTTTGTTGGCCCTATTAGTAATTGAATTGGGTCTATAAATTTTTTCCCAACTTATCTTAGACTGTTTTGGATTATGTCATGAATTTCAATTATATTAGTGATTGTATATTAACACTAAAAACAAAACAACACTTTTGTTCTAGTTTTTTATCAAACTATTTGGAAATATTAATTATTTTTATGACCCTCTACCCGGTCAATATAATCAATGATTTAGTTGAAAGATTTATAAAAAATAACTTCATAATCATAAACATAAGAAATTACCTTTAATTGGGTTGATTTTTAAAATAGAAACACTAATTCATTGATATATGTTTTCTAGATGAATTAGTATGAAAATTTATTTAAAAACATTAACAAATATAAAATATCATTTACTTACAAAAATCAAGGAGATACAAGTTAACACAGTTTTCCTAAGTAATGTTATTTCTAAATACCTTTTAGCAGTGACATGGATATATTTTGTGCTACAAGAATGAAAATATTGATCATTGAAGACTAGAATATTTAACGAGACCCAGTGTTTGAAAAAAAAAATCATGGATATTAGGATTTGATAAAATAATAATAAAAATAAAATTTTTAATTAATTAATAATTTTAATTGGTAATAAAGATAAATAATTATGGTAATAAATTTATTATTTATTTTTTAAAATATAAAATAATACATTAAAATAATTATCATTGAAATTGATTCTAGACAAAGAAAAATTATTTACTGACTCAAATTTCTCATACTAATACTAGTGATTTATAATGGTAATATGAAAAGAAATTAAACTATATGTGTTAAAGTCCCCTCTTACTTGTGTTCTAGATCAAAGAGTCGTATGGTAGATAATAATGTTTAGAAGTTCCATGATGAATATCTATTGGATGTCCAATACATCATTTCATCATCAATGTTTAGTGAACATAAAAAATAATATGAGAAAAAATATGTTTACATTATGTTATATAACCTATAAGTGATTTATTAAGAGTAATATAAAAAATAAATATTATATATCTTCATTTAATGATTTACTTTCAATTTATGAGAAAAATTCTCAGTCAATCCACATATACTCATGATAAATTTCTACATTGATCAACTTTTGTAGTTAAAATTCAATGTGTATAAGTAATTATCCACAAATATTATAATTTTATACTTATAAATCAATTTCTACAGATGAATAGTGATTTTTGACATAAATAATATGGATAAGAAGATCCTAGGAAGTTAGGTTATGGTTCCCCAAGAGGATAAGGACGTCATTATTTCTATTTATTTAGTAATTATGTTGAATAAGAAGAATGTGAAAAATGGTCACTATAATGATTAAATAAAAAAGGAACCTTTGATACCTAATTTATGAAAATATATTCAATAGTAAAGTAGAGAGTAATGTTTTTTTCATTTAATATGCAATGAAATTCCTCTGAAAAAACTACTATGTAATGAATAAAAATAATACGTAAACCTGTACTTTAGGTAAATTCTATATTTAATATAACATCATTTTTTCTAAATATTGGGTGTTAGATATAGCCCTTGGTCTACACATTTGAATCCAATTAGAGAAACAAGATATATTTGTGGATATTAAATTAGGTTTGGTGGATCCTTGATTATTTAATGTATACAAATTTATTTTATCTATTACAGAAATTGTCATCTCACTATTCCTATCCTGATGATTTATGTGTTTTATAAAATTTCATATTTGTGAAATTGTAATGTCCCATAATTCCAGGTAATATTTTTATATTATATGGGATTATTTTGAGACCAAACGCACAGAAAAAACTTGATTATGTGGTCTAGTGAGCCTGGAATAAAGGTTTGATCTTTTTTAATCTAATTAAAATGGAATTTGTGCGCAGTTTTCTGGAACATATAAACAGGTTCCCATATTAGAAATATGAGGGCATCTTTGCATCTGGAATGACGACATTACCTATAAATGGGCATAACCATGACCGGTATGAGTTGAAGGAAAAATTATTTTTCAGTTGTTTTAAGGAAAAATATAATAAACATAAAAATATTCTTTTATCCAAAATTGTTTTTCTGCAACGCAACTACAAGCCAACTCTTTCATTCCATAAATGAAACAACTTAATGATGCTACAACACAAAATAACAAAAACATTGTTTCATAAATGAAATAGTGTAACAGAGGTGACTCAACCTAACTGAAATTTTGCGTGGCATTTTTCCCATTTAATGGGATAATAGGAATTAGAGATTAGATATGGATCTTTCAAATCACTCAGAATCGTTAAATGATCACCGTGGATGAACAACGAACGATGATCAACAACAACGTCGATCTCTCCACCTCCTCTTTGAGATATATCTCACTCGATGAATGATCGAGTACTTTCATGGGTGTATCACCTTTAGCGATGAATCCATCCTGCAATAGAACATGTTCTCCAGGTAGAGGTGTATTCATTATGATATTATATCCCATTCCTACATTATGAATCAATGAGCATTGATCAACCCACCAATAGTTTTATCCTTGTGTAAATTTTTCTGGTGGGATAGGTCTGATTTTGGGATAAACATCGGGAAAAATATATTCATCTTCAATCTGTGTTTTGATTTAAACCATCTTTTAGCCACCCATTAATATCTTACGTGGAAGGATCATGGCCGATGTCAACAAGGACCGATCCATCCACATTGGTTGTTCATGTGGGCCTCTAAGTCCCCCATTCATTGTTCCTCAGATCTCTATCGCCGTAACAACTGAATTATCACAATAGGGTAGCATACAATAATGGTAGTGGAACGATACTATGGAAGGAGGTTGCGGAAACATGGGGTTTCCAGCTCGAATATCGATGGTGGAGGTTGAATGTGACAACAGACACATGCAGGAGGCAGCATTCCACAGCATATGAAGCTATAGCAATTGGGCTATAGCGGTGAGGGACCATGGCTCCAACGGGAAGCCACGTTAGTCAGAGGAGGCCGCGACCATTGGGTCGTGCTGGTGTGGAGGGCAGTGCCCCGGAAACACGCTATGGTAGTGGAAAAACCCATGGAAACCGCAGTGGGGTAGAGATAAGGGCCATCAAAAACTACCAGTGACAGGGATTCGACGGACTCAGCACTAATCCGTGACTCTCATATGAAGGGTCGTTGTCAAATTAGACTATGATACGAGGTCCCTATGGTGAACCGCGGGGTGGTTACACGGTGAAACTACTGCGCTGACTAGTGGTAGACGTGATGACCGCCACCGCATTCGGGTGAGCCAAGATAACCTTTTCACAGTGAGCCGGGCGAAACCTATAACCCAGTTAGTTTGTCCCAGACTCTGACCAAATTGGGTCAGAACCGGGTCAGGTCAGACTGGACTCAGACACCACCGGCCCCTTTTTTAGTAAAATAGGAATAACATCAAATCCGTACATTTGATTGACGATCCGTTTATAGAATTGGTACCCTCATGATGAGGAAGACCATTTTTTATACACTATGTGGACATTTGTGGAAGTTTATATGTCACCTCTGGGTTTAGTAGTATATTATCCTGGAATCAAGTACACTACGAGCAGGTCTATGTGATTCATCTTTCCCAAAAGATGACCATGTCTAAGTGATCCAGTTGGCCTAAGAGACGAGCTGGTCTAAGTGATTTAGTGGGAACAAGAGATGAGCAGGTATAGGTAATCTAGCTGGCCCATGTAAAGTGCGATTTAGGTGATCTAGTTTCCCCAAGAACTTATTAGGGATGAGTGCTTCAGTAGTACAATGTGTTTAGCGTTATGACTATTAGTCATGGTATCCATCCTTTACATAATACATGCGTCAGTTCTCTTTTTCATCAGGTTTACATTTTCCCTTGTTGTATTTCTATGTGGTTTGGGTCCCTACTAAGTATTGTGATACTCACCCCAGAACGCGGTTCAACTCCATATGCCCTGTATGATGCAGACCACTGACTCTTTGATGGAGACCTTGGTGGTCCTTGACCAGGCAGTGCCTAGTCACATTTGATAGGTGAGGTGTACTTCAAAAACTTCTTGAATCTAATCTACACTTATCCTTCAGGTAGGGTTTTTTGTGGATGTATTTATAGAGATGTTGGAACTTTCTTCTTTTCAGCTTGTTTTTTTTTGGTATGTATTATGGCCCCTAACTTTTAGCCAGCACTATTATACTCTTTTTGGTTTTCTGACTGGAATACTTGTTTTAATTTTTAGTATTATGGGATGGGGTTTTGAGCATGCATGTCTACATGTACTCAGTAAAAACCTCTCACTTGCAGGTTGATGCCTTCGGTGCGAGTTTCCAGCCCCTGGCCTTTCAGGGGTGGGCTTGGGGAAGTAGTGGAACGAGCCCTGGGGGACGGGTCATGACAAATTGTTATCATAATGTGGCTGGTTCTACCTTAAAGACTGAGAGTCTGTTGTTGTTTTTGGGAAACAGTGTTGAATGTTTCATGGTCAAATTTCAGACACGGGGAGTCCAGTGTTGGTGGGGCGGCCAACGTTTCCATACATGGTGAACATAAATTCTGTTTCTCGACTCGAAACAAGAAAACATGAGTTTCATGAATCATGTATGAATTTAAAGTGTTCTTGTGTCCTTTTTGTTCAATTTTCAGCTCACCATGTATAATCATTTTACTATGGTTCATTTTGATCTATTTTATGATGCCTCTACGTAGAAGGATATCCATAATTCATTTACGTGACTATGAGGATGGTACACCGAGCGATGTGGTGTCGGATCAAGGACCAGTGCTAGAGATGGCACCACTGGGTGGTGCAACATTATTTACCCCACTATAATATTAGCAGTTCCTACCAGCATTACTAGTAGAGGACATAAGAAGGATCAGTGACTTAAAAAAGTATCAGAGGCAATGACCTCCCACGTTCAGGGGTGAGACGAACCCCCATGTGGATAAGGATTGGATTGATACTGTTACGCAAGTCTTCCATCTACAGAGGATTCCCCACAAACAGATAGGGATCTTATCCGCAAGTCTTCTTCAGGGCTCAGTGGGGAAATGGGGATGTTTTAGGATCCAAACATAGGACGAGGCAACCCTCACCTGGACATAATTTTAACGCTTCTTCAGGGAGTAGTTCTTTACAACAACATTGTACTCAGTGCTCATACATAAGATACTTTATCTCAAGGAGGGTATCATGAGAGTGGTGGATTACTCAGTGAGTTTCACCGATTATTCTCGATACTCTACAGATATGGTACAATACCCATTCTTCTGGACTCAGGATTTTGAGTAGGGGCTATGAAGAGATATCCAGGAATATATGGTATCGCTTAGTATCCCTACTCTATTTAGGGCGATATAGAAAGTCTTTCTTATTCATAGATTCTTGGCCGAGGAGGCTCCCGCAGCACGAGATAACTGTAGACACTAGGTGGTGGAGTTTTCATCAGTTGGTAGATGACAGCTAACATAGAGACACAAATTGGTCAAGCCTTTTAGGGGATGACCCAAGGACATAGGGTCAGTGGTATGAGGAAACCAGGGCAGCATGTGTTAGTAGAGAAGTAGGGTGAACTACTCACGTGGCAGGTATAGACACATGTCTTGTGATAGCCTGAATCGTTGTGTAGATGATTGGGGGACGGTTGAGGGACCACCGAGGCAGAGGTAGAGAGTCATGTAGGGTGGTCCTCATAGAGGTAGACATGGAAGGAGAGAAAGTTGAGTGGTAGGTGGTGGGTGTAGGTTTGAGGTGCTACCACCACCACCCCCAGGTGGTCCACTATGGGCTCTAGGAGCTGGTGAACAAGGGAGAGGTAACTTGAAGTGATGGAGGCCTATGACCACGGTGCACCAGAAATGATTATATGTTTGATCTATGTATTCTTTATATTAGTTGTAGTTCCTATAGACACAGGTTCCAGTCACTCTTTCTATACCATAGACCTTTTTTAGAGCTCAGATATTCTGATGGTGACATTATCTCAGTAATTATGATTAAAGACTCCAACGGGAGGGGATTCTATGAATACATGTTAGTGCCAGAAGTCTGAAATTACACTTGGATGCAAGATCTTTAGTGGGGATATCATATTAGTAGTGTCAAGGCCTTACGATATCAACTCTGGTATGGAATGGTTACCCACATATCATGCTAAAATCAACTATCATAGGTGCATAATGTTGTGTGTCTATTAGTATGGGACTTGGTTTTTATTAACCAACAAGAAGGAAGATATTGCAACATTGGATTGACATTCTTAGAGGTGGGTAAAACCAATCACTCCTGAGTTATCTATCCTCACCCTTGGTGTAGTTGATTAGAAGATCCCACGCTTTCTTGTATTAGGGGGTGAGTATGAAGAAATATTTCTTGAGGACGTTCCAAGATTACCTCTTACCGAGGATGTAGAATTTTGCATTGATCTGTACCTCAGGACAATAACGATATCCTCCCCAATATAACAAATGGATCCTATAGAGATTCTTTAAATGAGGGTATTGCTGTAAGATTTGTAGGAGATGTGATTTGTGAGACCTAATATTTCATGCTGGGCTTCCCAAGTTTTGTTTTCTAATAAGGAATACAAGTATTTTAGGTTGTGTGTGTTCTTCTGGTTCCTAAACCCGATGAACATGAGGAACATGTATCCACTACCGAGGATTGATGAGATCTTATATCATCTAAAAGGGGAGAGATGGTTCTCCACGATAGACCTCAGATCAGGCTATCATCAGCTTCATGTATGGGATGAGTATGTACTAAAGATAGCCTGAATATGTTGGTAGGCCCACTATGAGTTTATGGTGATGCCTTGTAGTGTGAACAATGATCTATAATTGTTTTTGGGACTCATGAACATGATCTTAAAGCCTCACCTCAACCGTTTCATAATGGTCTTCAATTTTGACATCCTTGTGTACTAGATGTCTGAGGAGGAGCATGCTACACACCTATAGATAGTTTTGGATACACTCCATGAGAACTAGATTTATTGGAATCTCCCAAAGTGTCAATTTTTTATTCAGGAGGTCCACTTTAGAGGACAAGTTATATCGGATGCTAGAGTTGTAGTGGATCCAGTAGAGATAGAGGCAGTTGTTTCTTGGGATCCACCTAGGAGTGTCACTATGGTACAAAGTTTCTTTAGTTTGGGTGGGTGATAATAGAGGTTCATGCCCGAAATTTCTAGGGTAACATCACCCTTTATTATCTTTGACATGGAAGGGAGAACCCTTCTTATGGACATAGAAGTTCCAGCAGACTTTCAAGGAGATAAGGCAGACACTGACAAGTGCCCCCATCTTGAGGCTACCATAGGAGGGTGTTGGGTATGTAGTTTTCTCTGATCCATCAGTAACCAGACTGGGTTGTGTCTTAATGCAGGATAAATATGTGATCACAAATGGTTCACGGTAGTTGAGACATCAAAAAAACAATGTGAACCCTGGCCTGGAGCTATCAGAAGTTTCCATTTCATTGAATATGTGTTGGCAGTGCTTGATGGGTGAGTGGTTTACCATCTACCCCGGCCACAAACGCCTCGTGTATATATTCTCTCATAAGGACCATAACATGAGGCAGAAATGATGGATAGAGTTTCTCCACGACTATGACTTTTAGATAGTCTATAATCCCCATAAGGGGACCGTGGTGGTAGACACACTCAGTAGGAGATCCAGTTTATAGATTCTGAGTGAGGCGTCAGATCAGTTTGCTACGATGAAGATATCCTTCATGGATGTTGAGTGAGATGCTTACCGTTAGTTTATTTCTTTCATTCCCCACTTTTATAATGAGTAAAGTAATCACAACTTTTGGATATTGACTGCGAGGCCCAACATGGTCATTTATCCTCAGGATATGCACCTAAGGGATTTTCAATAGGTGGGGAGAACGTTATTTTTTTAGAGGGAACCCCATGGTTCCAATGGTGTCACATGAGGAGGTTTTGAGGGAGTTCCACACCTCCCCTTTGTTTGTACACCCAGGAGTATAAATGATGTACCATGACATTCGAGGTCAATACTGGTGGCTGAGGATGAATAAGGTTGTGGAAGATTTTGTTCTGTAGTGTCTCACTTTCCAGAAAGTGAAGGCGAAGCATCGAGTTCCTATAAGATTCAATTTTCAACTTGAGGAGCTAGAGTGGAAGTGGGATGGTATATCGATGGACTTCAAGATGGGTTTCCCCATACATCGATGGGACAAAAACCATCTGGGTGATTGTTGACCTGCTCACCAAGTTAGATCACTTAATACCTATTAGGTAGTAGGGTTTAGTAGAGAGCTTGGAAAACCTCTACGTACAAGAGATAGTTTGACTCCATGGGGTCGCATCGATGATAGTCATGGACCGATACACAATACTTTCATCTTGATTGTGGAAGGGATTTAATGAGTCATTTGGGACTCATCTTCTCTTGAGCACAACGTTCCACCCTCAGACAGATGGTTAGACCTAGGGGACCATCTAGCTTTTAGAGGACATTCTTCATGCTTATATCATCAACTTTAGGCGTAGTTTTAAGGACCACTACCACTAGTGGAGTTACCATACAACAATAGCTACCACTCTACTATTGGTATAACACTATTTTAGGTGATTTATGGGAAACCGTACATATCACATTTTTTCCGGACATTCCTTGGGGAGTCAGCACCCATGGGTCCAATGTTTTTATGGACTACAACCTAGAAAGTGTAGGTCATACTAGAGCGGATGAGGACTGTACAGAGAAGGAAAAAGTCATATGCTGACCAGAGATGGAGGCCATTGGAGGTCAATGAGGGAGACCAAGTGTTTTTTCGGGTCTCACCTCGATGAGGATTGCAGATATTTGGATGAGGAGGCAAGTTGTATATAAGATTCATCAACCCTTATTAGATTCTAAGCAGAGTTGGTGAGGTGGAATACCTCCTAGCTCTCCCTACAAAAATTCACTGGGTGCATGATGTTTTCCATGTATTTTACCTGAGGTGGTATGTTCATGATCCATCAAACATCATTGACTGTGGTAGGATGGACATCGATGATGGGGAGATGTTTGCGGATTTCTTGATGAATAATGAGTATTGACATGAGAAGATCCTTCAAGGAAGGTTGATTCCCCAGATTTTTATTCAATGGTAGTATAGGAATCTCTATGATAGAACTTTGGATCAAGAGGCTCAGATCCATGCTTTGTACCCCCATTTTTTTGTTTATCCCATGTTTGGGCTTATGGGGATGTGAATCCCTAGAGGTGGGGGTAATTTAATGTCTTGGAAATCTACAAAATTATTTTAAAAAATATATGGGATTATTATGAGACCAGAAGCTCAAATAAATCTTAACATAGAGACCTAGTGTTCCTGAAATAATTTTTTCACTTTTTTAGCCAAATAAAATGGCAACAAGCGCTATTTTGGAATCATATAAATGGGTGCCCGTATTACAAATCTGATGGAACTGTTGCATTCGGAACGATGACATTACCTAAGAATGTGCATAACCATCACTGTGTGGGTTGATGGAAAAAGTAATTTTTTGTTAATTTTAAAGAAATATAAAATAAACATTAAAAGATTATTTTATTAGAAATTGTTTCACTACAACATAGCGACGTGCTGACTGTTTCATTCCATAAATGAAACCAGATAATGAAGCTGTAACCCAATGTAATAGAAATGTTGTTTCATAAAAGAAATTTCATAACATGGGTGAATCAGCATAACAAATATGTTGTTATGTTTTTTCCAATTTAATGGGATAATATGAATTAAAGATCAGGTCTGGATCATACAAATCACTCTGAATCCTTAAAGGATCATCATTGACAAAATAATAACGATGAACGATGATCACCATCAACTTTGATCACTATCCCTCCTCTTCAAGAGATCCCTCACTTGACGACAGATCAAGTACATTCACTGATAGATCCCCTTCAGCCAAGAATCCTTCCTCTGATCGATCGTGTTCTACATGTATGGGTTTATTCTATGCGAAAATATTTCTCAATCTTCCTTTCTAAAATTACAAGTGAGAATTAACACATAAATTGATTTATCTGTGGGTAATTGTTTCTTATGAGATTGATTTTATTTTGGGACAAAACATTGAGAAAAATAGATCCATGTTGAATCTATGTTTTGATTTGAACATTCTTTTTGCCACCCTTAAATTTCATATGTCGACCGGTCAAGGATAACATGAACAAGGTGCGATATATCAACCTTATTATTTCACGTGAGCCTCATCCTCCACCACTATTTTTCCCCTGATCACCATCTCCAAAAAAAACTCAATGGTCACAACATGTAGGTAGATCACAACGGCCATGGATGGATACCATGGTAGGCGGGCATGGCGACATGGGGCCACCAACTCCAATGTCGACGGTGAAGGTGGCATGTGGAAGAGGCCATGTGCAGGAGGCAGTGAACAACAACATAGGATGCCACCACCATATAGCCATTTTTATGAGGGACCACGACACCAGTAGGGCACCACATCGAGCGGAGGGGGCTGCATCCATCGGTTCGTGGTGGTGTGGAGAGTGGCGTGCCGGCAGCGTTCCTCAATGGTTGAGAACGCTATGGAAAAATATGTGGGACAATGACCACGGCCATTGAAAATTGCTGGAGGTGGGGATTCAAAAGACGTGGAACTAAGCCACGTCTCGTGGATAATGCGTCATGTTCCAACTGGACAACGAAAGTAGGGCCTGTGGTGATCTGCAGGGTGGTCCCATGGTGACACTCCCTGTGTCTAGAAGAGCGGAGTTGTTCTGCTCATAGTAGGTCGGGTTGCCTAGTAGGCCATACCCACAACCAGTGGGCTGGAACCATGGCCCCATTGCTTGGGGCCAGACCACGACAGGGTTGGGTTGGTCTGACTGGGTCCAACCAGACCCAGACCCCACCAGCTTTGTTTAAATAAAATGAGAATAATTACCAAAATTTACGTCTGATTGACGAGCCATTTGTATCATTGTGACCCTCACGATGAGTTATTCCTTTTGTAATACACTAAGTGGACTATTGTGTATGTTTAGATGTGAATGATGGATTGGGGAGTAGACTCTCCCAGAATCAAGCATACTATGAGCAGTTCTAAGTGATCCAAATGGACCAAGAGATGAGCAGGTCTAATTGATCAGGCTAGCTGAGGAGACGAGAAGGTATAAGTGATTCAACTAGCCTAAGAGTCAAGCGGGTATAGTTGATCTAGATGGACCATGAGATGAGCATGTCTTAGTGATCCAGCTAGACTAAGAGATTAGTTGTTCTAGGTGATCTAGCTGGCCCATGTGAAGAGTGGGTATAGGTTATCCAGTAGACCTAAGCACTCATCTGGGATGAGTGCTACAGAAGTACAAGGTGTTAAGTGTTACAACTAGTACTCTTTCTTTATGTATTTTAAATTATACTGGTGTGATCTATCATTTCCTTCATGTGTACGTTTTCCCTTGTGGTATTCTGTTGGGGTTTGGGTTCCCTACTGAGTATTGTGCTACTCACCCCTGCACAAGCTTCACCGGCACATGTCGTGTCTTGTGCAGACAACTAACGCTTTGACAGAGACCTTGGTAGTCCATGACGAGGTAGTGCCCAGTGAGATCCGATAAGCAAGGCATACTTAGTTGGCTTCCAAAAGATACTCTAAACCTACCCTTCGTATAGGGTTTTGAGCGGATAGATTTACAGTGACCTTTGTACATACTTTATTCAGCTTGTCTTTTTTGGGCTGGTATTCTAGCCCCTTTTATATTAGCTTGTACTATTATAATCATTGTTGTTTTCTTAGTGGTAGACTAATATTCTATTTCAATATAGTTGGTTGGGGTTGTGAGTGTGCATGTATACATGTACTTGGAAAATTCCTCCCACATGAAGGTTAATGCCTTTGGTGTTAGTCGCCATCCCCTGGCCTATGGGAGGCAGGCTTGGGGTATTCATGACATGGGCGCCGAGGGATGGTTTGTGATAGAAATATGAACAATAACACAATTAAAATGTTGAATTTAGATAAAAAAAATAAGGTTTAGAAGTAAAACCTATTTTATTCAATAGTGATAACATATTTTATAGAATTAATCAATTCAAAAAACGGTTTTTAATACTTGAATTTGAAATTCTTATATTATAAATAAATTTTAAGTAAAAATAATATGAGTTATATTATAACAAGTTATAACATTTTCAATATATTTATGTATACTGTAAAAATTGTCTAATGTTATATGAAGAGGGTTATTTAGATACTTTTTTGTTAGAACCATTAGTTATATTTCATTGTTGTTTAATATGATAAATTACAAAGGCAAAATTTGGTGGTAAAATTTAAAGAACTATAGATATTCCATAGTTATTTCATAATGATGTACGTGGTCCATTAATAGTAAAAGGCAGAGATGGAATCTCAAATTTTAATTTTTTTTCCACATTATAATGATTGTTAAATAGTCGATATGAGTATAATTGACCCATTTATAAACATTCTAATGATTCATATTAAAATTACAATAAATATTAAGTTGAAAAAATAAAATAACAATAACAAAATATTTCTATTGTAGTTAAGATCAATGTGATGTTGTTTCTAAAATTCACTTTTTCTATATCCCTAAATAAAATGGGACTCATAAGAAAATTGACATTTTTAGCGGGGGTACAACCTAATTACTATTTTAGTTTTATAGTGGAGGCACAACCAACACAAGAATTTGACATTACAAGGATATTCACAACACATTACAACAAATATTTTTTACATAGAGGAACAACCCAAGAAACCCACCAATTTCACTATAACACACAAATATTTCATAGTACGATATCTCATTAATGTAATTCAATAGCTTGCACTACACACAACACTGAGTTCGAGCACCCCACAACCTACCAAACTAGATGTTCAAAGAGAGGTTATAAATAGTATTAACTACATTTTTAATATTATATACTCTATATAATTTAAACATTCATATTATGTGTTTCTTAGAAATAATATAAAGACACATTCTATTTTTTTGATAAAATATGTATTATACAAAAATGAAATTTTCCCTCCTTTTAATGGAGAACCCTTTTTAAACCCAATATTTTACACTTATATATATTCAATTTAATGAAATTAAATTCTTTTTTAGAATTGGGACATAAATTTAGTCGGGATAAAATTTTGTTACTTTTTTGATAAATTTCATATTTTGATGAATAGTGAAAAATACTATGTTTTAATTGAAAAAAACTTTTTTAATCGAAATACTTTATAGTGATAAATTATGAATTTGAATGGTTTGGAAGTATAATAAGAAAAAAAATTATCATTTAAAACAATTTAGGTCATTATTATTAATTTTACATTTAAATTTGACATAAACACATGTCAATCTTTTGATGGTTTTAAATTTTTAAAAACCAGTTTTTTGGTTTTAACAACGGAAATTAATTTTAAATCAATAAATGCAACATCTATTTTCCTAATTTTGTAAAATATACTTCATTTTTTAATTCATAATATAAAAATTATCATAGGGTAAATTTTTGGTATTCTTCTGATAACTTTCAATTATGGACGAATAGTGAAAACACTGCGTTATTATATAAAACCAACTTTTTATTTAAATAATTAGTTATTTTATATTGATTTATTTTAGTTCAAAATATATACATAATAACTATATATTTTCAATTTAATTCATGGGAGGCATTTTATAATAAGTTTAGACACATAAAAGTTTATCGAACATTTTATCTCCTTTTACCCACCTTCTAGGAGCATATACAAATTTGAATAAAACATAAGTTTACCACTTCAGTGAGTTTAATTTCAAAACAATGAAAAATACGATTGACATTATTATGTAAAATGTGGTTAATTAAGATGAAAATCATTTTTGATGAATGGTAACTTTTTACTTTTATTTACCACCATTAAAGGTAAATATGGTGATTAAGGGTAAAAATGATATTATAATTACCCTAAAACCTATCCTAATGATATATTATAAGTATAATTAGACCAAATAAAACATTAGGAATAAAATATTACCCCATTTTTTCCACTTGGATAATATTATGACATTTATTATTATTTTGTTTAAAGAAAAGTTAAAAGAGTTAAATTCAAAGTTTTATAACTAAACCATTTTTAATATAGGGTTATAGAAAAGATATATTCGACTATAAATATTCATTAGAAATGTAACAAAATTTCCTACATAATGGTATTTTATTTATAATTTTTATAAAATATATGATTTAATTTATTTATGACACAATGATGATGTTGTAATTACCTTATTAATGAAAGATTAAAATAATTGATATTATAAATATCCAAATAAATGTATTTTGAGACTTTTGGTGAATTCCACTAATTTTATACGATAATATGACATGTTTGTGTTTTTTAAATAATTTTTATTCAAAGTAATCATGTATTTTTATTTTCATAAAAACCAAAAACTAAATAGTGTGAAAATTGAAATAATTGAGTTTTTAAAACAAATACTATATAATTAATTGATATAATTTTAATTAAATTCTTCGGTTTGTCAAAAAGAATTATATAAGGTTATATATATTAATAATTATCCACTTGGGGTTCTCATGCCTTGTTATAGTAAGTTAATTATCAATATAATATAAAATTACAAAGGGACATGGTAAGTGTAAAACTTTTAACTAAGAGTTAAATCTAAACGATAAGGTTAATATGGTGACCTAAACCTATAAAAACCCTATTGGATTGGATATTTTCGATCCATCCCCAACTTAGCCTCGAAATAAATCATTTTGGAGCCATTATAATCTGAAAATTATTTTATTATAAAATAATATTTTAATCTTTTTCGAAAGTGACCCTCATCTCTCTTATAAAAGGGTGATTTCCCTTCTCTTAATTTCACACCTCCAAAGCCATTTGGATCAGAAAACCCCTACCCAAATATCCTATAAACTTTCCTCTATTAATCTTAGAGGCCTTCCATTAGTCATAAATCCAACCTTAGGATCCCTTCTGATCATATATAAAGAAATAACACGAATAAGAGGTAAATATTTCATCACCACTTTCAAGTTATTTTCTTCTTCCATTTCCGCCTTATTTATTGTTTCCATTATAAAATAATAACTCCAGAATAATCTATATATCTTAATTTTATTATAAATATTTTAAAACCATATTCATTATTCTATCCATCCTATAAATTACAAAGTCATCATACGTGCATACGTACGGCTTACCATCTCCATGTTGTGGTGTAGTTTGACATTCAAATACATCATTATATGGATGGGTATAATAATAAGTATAACTAATGTAAATAATAAATATAACATTTTATAGATTCTGTATATATAATATACCATCAAATTACATATAATTTCACCATCAATATAATGATATTGTTGCTTGTGCGTACGTACGGATTACCGTCTCCACAACGCGATGAGGTTCATTTCCACATTCACCATTCAACAATGATTATAAAAATATATATTACTAATATGCATGAAATATATGACATAATAATTCTACTTTAGACATATATATAAATATTTATATTTATTGAAATATATCTTATTCACTTTGTTTTTTTCAATACAATATGAAAACGGAAACAACATTTATGCGTATGTATGGCCTACCGTCTCCATAAACGGTGTTTTCCATTTCATAAATCTATCTGTTATACATATTTATGTTTTAGATATATATTATATATAAATTATGGGTTATATTATAATATTATGTAAATCATGATCTAAATGATACGATCATGAATAAATAGTTAAAATATATTCGATAAATAAAGCGATTATTACCCGAAATGGTAATTTAACATGGAAATCATTATTAAATGGGTAGTATAAAGTCATAAATGAATCATGAATGATATAATAAATATGAATATGGTTTTGGAATAATTTAATAATGTACAATTTCCATTAAATGGGTATTTAAAACTACCCTCGACCAAAGGAAAGTGCAATGTAAGGGTTAATTTTACAATCTCGTTGTTATCCGAGGTTGTTTTTACGTAAGTATCTACTAGGACATATTTATTATACATGTACATGTTTCATAAAAAAGTTTTCAAAGCGATTCTTTTTATGGGAATTTTTTTTCTATAAAATCATTTTGAAGTTTTAAATATTATTTCTTCCAATCATTTCTCATTAATGCCCATGTTTTCAAAATGGTTTTAAAGATTTATTTATATGGACATAAATGTTTTAAAATGTTAATTCCATTCAAAATATTCAAAGTGGATTGAAAGACATTCAATCAAAACTATCATTCAAATGACTTTCTTTATAAATTATGTGACTTTTATATGATTTCATGAAAAAAAGATATTTCTCTCAAAGATTTTTACTGATCATTTTCAATTATGTCATAATCCATTATATGATATTATTATTTATCGAGGTTGATTTATTATGATACAAATATTCCATATTTTATGAAGTTTTTGTTATATGTTTGACTGTGGATGTGTTATTTTTATACCATTCATGGTTTATGGATAAAGTATTTAAATTTGGTATGCTAGTTTTAATATGAATGTTTATGTTATGTTTAAACCTTTTCATATGAGGAATGAAATGGACTTAGTAAGTGATGGTTGGAGCCCGCTATAGCTCCTCGATGCATCAGTTGGTCTCATGAGACAAACTAGTGTCTTGGCATAAGGCCTTGACAAAATATTATTTGTAATCTTGACACAAGGCCTTGACTATGTGGTTAGGAAGTCTGGCATTATGCATTCCATCATTATGAAATTAGTTATTGATATTACATGTGATTATTCGACTAGTAGAATATCCTTGTTAATAAGTAAATGGAATTATTTGATTACTCATTTCAATATTATGCCGATGATTAAGTTTAAAAGTATTTTGTTTTAGTTTTATACATTGTCTTAAATATTTATGCTTATTTATGAATTTTTTTGCTATATTTTTATCCTTACTGAGAATATGAGCGCACCCCTTTCTATGTTTTATTTTCCCCAGGATGCGAAGATGTTTATTATGACTGTCCTACAGGGATAGTCTAAGCGATATGAATATTGTCAATAGAGACAATGTTTTTTTTCAATTTATAATGTAATTTAACATTCATGTAGGTAATCTATTTTCCAAAACTGCTAAACTAATCGGTACTTCGGGACTTGATTCCCTATAATCATGCCAATGTATTCAAATTATGCACTGAATCTAGTTAACTGGGTCGGGGCATTCTAGTTGGTATCAGATAAAGTTTTGAAACAACCTTGGAAATAGTTTTAGATAAACTCTGATTATAGAACATTATCCTAAGATAGATTTTGAGGATTAGTATAGAAGAAATTCCTAGAATTTTGGTAATGTGGAGATTTTGTGTATTTTCTAAGCAATGCATCCCTTTTTGGATACGAGTAGGTAGATGTGGATCTTGCACAGATGTACTTCGGAGTGAAAACTCTGAGAAGGTGTTTTGGGAATGACTTGAGGTATCCTATTACAGGACAACGAGCATTACTGCACTCTGGGTTATGACACTCCTAGGGGATATGCTTACTTTAATTAACATTTTTATTGGTAGCAATTACGAAGGATTTAAGAGTAAATACTTCCTCAATGAAAACATTTTCTGAATATAGATTATATGCATAATCTTTTTAATTTACGTTAGGTATTTTACAAGTTTGGAATTATGAATTTTGATTCATAAACTAACATAGTGTATTCCATTGTTTAGAAATGGTTCTTAGTAGAAGGAATGAGAATTCTTGAAATACACTGGATCAAACGATTATGAAGGATCATATCTTTTATGGTATTAAGACAACATTTAAAAGGTAAATAATCTCCCATGTATTTTCATCATATGACGAAGTTGTATCACGTGTTAATAAGATAAGTAATGAATTCTATTATTCCTATGGATTTGAAGGGAAACACGATAAGAAAAGGATAGAAGGGAGAAAGATGGATAAAAGGAAGAGGGGAAAGAAAGATTTTCCCATATGTGATAACTATGTAATGAATCACCTTGGTAAATTCTTGAAGTCAATGAGAATTTGTTATAAGTGTGGAGAAAAAGGACACCAAGTACGTGATTTAAAGGGTATGGATAAGGTTTCAATTGTACAATGCTTCATCTTCAAGGAGTAGCGACACTATGCGATGCAATGTCCAAATAATTAGAGTATACCCCAAATGCTACTATTGGATAATAATAAAGTTATGATACTACAGAATATGAAGAGGAATGAATGGATTTCATATGTTGTTCTTAATGTATTGTGTAATTTGATTATTTTATTAATGATGTATATGTTAAAATAATTATTGATTATAAAAGGATTGTACTGCAGTAAAATTTCATAAAGGACATGGGATTGTTTGGAACCTAGAAATGTAACTCAATAGCAGGTTAATTTTTTTGGAAAATATATGGTTGAGAGAAAGATACACTATAATACGGTTATGATACTGTGGTAGTGATTTTGAAATAAAATATGATTGATTTCGATTAATTATATTGGATATTTGTGACTACCTTGAAAATGATTAAAGATTTGTATATTCCTTCTTTGTTGGAGTTTACAACATTTTTTGATAGAAGGAGTATATCCAGTATTCTATAATGAATAAGGGATAATGAATGTAATCAATAAGTTCTAATCAAAATTCAAGGTGTTATATTGTTTTAAAATAATACATGATGAAGGTAGTCACATGTTATTACATGGAAAAAGGATCTTTATTATGTTTACCTTCCTTATAAATTTTGGACTTTGAGTTTGGACAGAAGTATTTTGGGTAAGTCTAAAGTTTAGAATCGATTGTGTTTGATGTTGGATACTATTCTCATTGTTAAGTGGATTCTTGAGATTATTTTTGGTTTGTTATAAAAAGGACATCCTAGAGGTCGAGTGACAACCTGTCGCATCTGGCAAGGCCCTAGGACTTGAACCGGCAACAGATGGGCCACAAGGGTGCATTACCTACCACGGGCCTATGTGATGTCCTAGTTTGTATAATATAGTTTTTTTTAAATGGTCTAATAGATAAATTATAAATTCATTTTTTTTAACTCTATACGATTAGGATAAATAGAATTTTTTTTAATTCAATTATCTTTTAGAGTGAAAGATGAGTTTGTGGTTGGAATTAGTTATAGGGTCAAACTCTACCTGTCAAGTATGTATATATATATATATATACTTCTTATTCTATGAATAAATTAATACTTTAACATTAGGGAAGGGATCGTAAAACCAAAAATGTGTTATCCTAATGCCTTATGTTTGGTTGAACCGAAGATATTTTACATCATCTTAGATTGATGGATTTGAGGCCCTCAATTTTACACATGTTTGGGATTTATGAACTCAATAACTACCTGTAAATATTTATTTTTTTCCACCAATTATGTGTCTAACATTTACACCAATGTTCTCTTAATTGAGATCATAATTTGGTGGTTACTTTTTTATTTTCTTTTTCCTATTATTAAAACAAAATGCTATTAACCCAATATCTGATGTGGGCGTTTCATAAAGGTATTTTTCTATTTATAAAAAATTATTTTGGAAAAAAAATTCAAATTTCTAGGACTGAATTTATTGAAGGATATGAGAATGTAACACCCCATGATTTCATAATACGTTATCTCATTAAAATAATTCCATAGCTTGCGCTACACGCAACAGTGAGTTCGAGCACACAATAACTTACCAAACTAGCCATTCCAAAAGAGGTTATGAATATTATTAACTGTATTTTTAATCTTATATACTCTATAATTTTTACAACCATGTTATTTTTTTCTTAGACATAATATTAGAACAAATTCATTTTTTCAGATAAAAATTTTTTTAAAAAAAATGCAAGTTTACAGCCTTTTAATGGAGAACCCTTCTTAAAACCAATATTTGACACTTTTATATATTCACTTTAATGAAATTAAATTCTTCTTTAGAATAAGGACATAAAAATTTAGTTTGGATAAATTTTTGGAACTTTTCTGATAACTTTCATATTTTCATGAATAGTGAAAATACTATGTTTTAATTACCAGAGAAGTCCAGGAGCCGGTCAAAACTGGTCCCAAGAAAAAATTTATTAAACAAAATAAAATAGAGTTAGACAGCAACAGGATTATTACAAGACCGAGAGTGCAAAGAACCATACATATCCACCTCCACAAGTGGAGAGCAATAGACGGGGGTCATAAAAGACCATCCCATATCCATTGTCATTATTTCCTTCTTGGAGAAAGTGTCTTCCACCTGATTGACCTCTCTGAAGGAATGTGAGATAAACATATTCATTCGACTAACCTGCTTGATACATTCAAACCACTTTGGAAGTATCCGCCAAGGTACATTCCATGTTCTTGTTTGTAAGGCTTGAACAGCAAGTTGGGAGTCCGATTCAATCCATATCATATTCCAATTATAAAGGGTAGCATACCTGATCGAATGAACAACCACCCATAACTCAGCTTCAAAAGCAATACCAACGCTAGTGAAATGATAGAAACAACCTTTTACAAAGCCACCATACGTACGAAACACACCACCACACCCCGATAGACCAGGTGCGCCAGAAGCGGCTCCATCCACATTAATTTTGAGCCATGGACTGATCGGAGGAATCCAACAGATAAACCTAGTCATTTTCGGCTTCCGAGGCTGCCCGGAGACCCCAAGAGATCGCAAAATCTGCAAGTCCAAAACAGTGTTAGACATCGCACCCGATTGAACCTTCGAGGTAGCAAACACCTCCTGATGAATCACCGTCATAGCAGCCCATAAGGGAGACATTCTGCCTTCAAAGGCTGCATTGTTCCAAGCATTACAGATGGCTGCAATTACAGCCGCAACATCCACCAAAAGAAAATTCTATAATTGTTCGCTGTAGCGGATCTCGGATAGCTTTTCCAGCATTTCCATTAGAAGCAGGCACTGCACTTGCAGCTCAAACAGGTCAACCAGATAACCCCAAAGCCGCCAAGCATATGCACATTCCAGGAACCAATGATAGACATCCTCTTCAGTAGACATGCAGATATGGCAGGAAGATGCAAAAATGACACCGGACCGCTTCAGCTGGTCATGCGTAGGAACCCTGTTTTTCCAAATGCGCCATATAAGAAGGAAGAGAGAAGTCTGAATGATGGAGGATCTGTATTTCTTGAGCCATGCAGGTGAGCTACAGGATTCACCACAAGCCACCTGATAATGATCCCTACTATTAAATTCACCATTCCTGTTATGCTTCCATATTAATGTGTCACAATCCATAAACTCATAATCCTGAATTTCCAACTCAACCTGAGAAGGTATTATGCTGTCAAATAAATGCCTATGAGACATAAAATCAGTAATGGGGAGATGCCCCGCACAAGGAGGGATTTCAATAATGTCTTGAATTGGTCGATCAAGAGAGTTCGTGTGCCAGCAATTCAGTTTAGATTCGCGATAGACTAACCACTTTGAATCATTCATAATCTGTGTGAAGGCACACTTGAGAGCAGCCCACACAGATGAAGCAAGGTAGTACTTGTAACCACTCATTAGCCTGCCATTGAATCGGTTAACTAAAAACTCATGCGAATTATCTTTGGATATAAGACCCCAAGTGAACTTCCCAATGAGGACATCATTAAAAATCCTTAGATCCCTGACCCCAAGACCCCCATGTTCAACAGGCTTCATACAGTCCTTCCAGGCAATAGTAATAAGCTTGCGCTCATGAATTGAGCCTGTCCAGATAAAGTTTCTAATCAAACCTTGCAGCTCCTTAATGAGTCCCCTAGGCCACCAATAAAGAGAGAAGGAATACACAAACATAGATGTGATCACTGAATTGACAAGACATATCCTTCCAGCCATGGACATTACCTTCCCTTTCCAACTAGCAACTTGGTTGAGAATTCTATAATAAATCCCCTCCAAATATTTCTGTTTCACCTTTCCCCAGAATAAGGGAACACCAAGATATTGAAAGGGCAACGACCCTTTTTTAACTCCAAGGGATCTAATGATCCTGTTCTTCATTCCAACCGTGACACCATTACCAAAGACAATAGATGATTTATCCCAGCTTATCCCTTGACCAGCCACTTCCCCATAATGCTGAAAGAGGGCCTTAATCGCAACAGTGGTTTTCCTAGAGGCTTTCCCAAAGAGCATGATATCATCAGCATACAGTAAATGAGATGGAGAAAAATCATTTATCCCAGCCCGAATTCTCTTATAAATACCCATATGTGTAAGGTCATTAATACATCTTCTAAGATAATCCTCAGCAATGGTGAACAACAGGCTAGAGAGTGGGTCTCTTTGTCGTACACCTCTGGTACAGCAGAAAAAACCTCGAGGTGTACCATTAACCAGAATTGATAGCCTTGATGAACATAGTATGGTGGTGATCAATTTTATGAACTCATTCGAGAAACCATATCGTCTTAGGACCTCCAAAAGAAAGATCCATTTTAGAGTTTCAAATGCCTTTGAAATAACAATTTTCAATGCAATGTTTCCTGCTTTCACCTTCTTCCTTATAAGATTGAATCTTTCGGAGGCAATGAAAAGAAATTCCTGAATATTCCTTCCAGGAACAAAGCCAAACTGGTTGGCAGTAATGCTGTCACCAACTACCCGGCCAAGACTGTTCATCAGTATCTTGTTGATCATCTTAGGAATAGTATTACCTAGAGCCACTAGCCTGAAGTCTTTTATGTCAAGAGCATTATCCTTATTAGGTAAAAGGGAATTAAAACAAGAGTTCATCCCATGTGGAAGGTAATAATGAGTAAATAAGTCCTTGATAGCCATTGTAAGATCATCATGTACAACATCCCAGAATAACACAAAAACTTTGTTGGTAAACCCATCTGGACCAGGGGCACTGGAAAAATTTAAAGAGAGAAGAGCCACTTTGATTTCCTCCTTTTGAGGGGGAGTGACAAGAAGATGGTTATCCTCATCCCCAAAGCATGAGTTAATATTTCCCACCATTCTATGTGTATTCACCCGTCCATTATCCGAATATATTCCCTTGATGTGTTCCACAACTGCCAGGGCAATCTCATTTCAGAAGTAAATAAATGACCATAAATCTTGATTGCCCTTTCTCTTGTTCGTGCCTTTTTCTCCCGATGAAGCCCATTGAAAAACTTAGAGTTCTTATCTCCATCCCTTAACCATCTCACAATCAATTGGTTCCTCGTCAGCCTTTCCTTGATTGTTAAAAGATCATCCAGTATGTTATGGGACAGAATTTCCTCCCGGGAAGGGTTGTCCCTATGCTGGTCATGATTCTGAACATATGCCAGCTCCTCCTCAGCATCCTGAATATCAGAATCAATTTTAGAAAAGGACTTTCTGCTCCACTCCTTAATGATATCCTTTAGATATTTCAATTTTTCAATAAACCATTGGAGAGGACTTTCAATAGGTTCAGTCCTCCAGGCTTCCAACACCCTTTCCCTGCATCCAGGTTCCAAAATCCACCCACTATTAAACCGAAAAGGCAGAGGCCCCGACCATGCAGAGCATGTGTTAAAGTCCACCTCAATCGGGTTGTGGTCCGAGTGATGTCTAGGCAAAGTAAAACTAGAAATCCCATTAGAAGAATTCTGATCACTCATTTGAACAAAGAATCTATCCCGCCTGCTGGCTTGCCTCCCACTCCCTGTGTATCGGCTCCATGTAAACTCAGCTCCAGCGACCAGAATCTCAACAAAATTACATTCATCAATGCACATGGAAAAGTCAGCTGCAGCAATCCTGTTGAAATTTTCCACCAGTTTTTTCCTCAAGCCTAAGAACTGTGTTGTAGTCTCCCACCGATATCCATGTGTGATCCATTTTCCTAGAGGTATTTTTATGTTCCTCTCAAAGCTCCCTTCTTCTAATATAAGATTTGGAGGCATACACAAAAGATACTGAAACTGCATATCCCCCAGCATTGCAAGATAATAGAATACTCTAAGACTTGTCCAGACAGGAAGTAATACTAATTGATTCATGCCGTAGCACCCACAAATGATCCTTTCCAATCTCATGCATGTTATGTTCCACGAAATAGTACCCCATGGATTCCCATTTAAAACCCTTCCAATTTTCAAACATCAACATTGGTTCAGCAATACCAACTAGCATAGGTTTCTGGGCCATAATGTAGTGTCGAAGGTATCTAACCATTTGGGGATTTCCCAGCCCTTGACAGTTCCAGTAAAAGGCCTTCAATGAGGGTGTGTCTTACCCCTAGTCAGGGGTCTACCCTGTGTCACAATAGGCTTCCTGCCTTTCCCTTGCTTTCCCTTGACCTTCTTCCCTGAACATTGAGTATTATCAACAGCCCCAGGCTTGGTGATCAAAGTTCCAGCGCCATGAGTTGTAACATTGACATCATCCCCAGTTCCTCCCACTAGAGGTGAGACTGCAGCCCCTGTGTTGGAGGACTCAGTTTTCCCATGTGTAATTTCCTTATCTTGCTGAGGTACAGGAACAACTCTTGTGATATGTTGTACCACCACATTAGGAGTTACTGCACTACCAGGAATTGATATATCTGGGATCAAGGGTTGATAATCCTCAACATCATTGGACCAGAATACCCCATTCAAGGGTGTAAATTTATTTTGATTCTTCAGATGAGAAGGGTCACTACTCATTTGTGTTCTCCTCTTGGTAGTTTTGGATGGCAGAGCCTGAGTGAAATCATCAGGGGCCTCATCATACCTACCTCCTCTGCTAGAAGGTGGAGAGTGTCTGGCATTATCCTGTGCAGCAACTACAACAGTGGATAGCCGAACATCAGCCCTGCCACCTTCCTCACCCCCTACTGTGTTCTGTACATCCGAAGTGTCCTATGAAACTGCCTCATCCACAGGCTCTTCCACCACCTCTTCAACCCGGGCCTGACCAGATTCCTACGCATCCGAAGGCTGTCCAAACATAGCCGGGACAACATCACTAGGAACCCTATCCACAGGTCCTTCTACCCCTGCAACCTGAGTCTGCCCAGATTCATGCACCTCCTCATGTTGACCATAAACAACCCCTTCCTTCCATATCTGGCCAGGTTCCTGTACCTCACAGCTAGCAGACTTCCCAAAAGCAGCACCTTCTTTCAATATTTGGTCTGGATACATAGTTGGTGCAGTCTCTCTCATCACCCATGTCTTGACACCATCGGACTAGGGGTCATTCAATGGATTAACCTTGCCTTTACTCCTCTTTCATGTGTCACCATCATGCCCCTTCAGTTTACAAACACTGCATTCCTTATTCCTTCTGCATTCTACTATTAAGTGACCAAAGAGAGAACAACCCAAACAGAATTTAGGCCTCCTTTCATAAACAATGTCCAGCTTGATGCTATCATCTTGTGTTGTCAGAATAACCTCCTCCACAAGAGTGGCTGACATATCTACTTCCACCAACACCCGAGAAAAATGACCAAACCTCGGGTTAGTTGTCTGATGATCCAGTCGAATGGGGTTGCCAATAGCATACGCGATGTCCCAAAGGATCCTTGGATGCCAGTAGAACCAATTCAGATTACAGATCCGGGTCCAAATTTGAGCATGTGTGTTCCAGACAGTCATGGGATCAAAATTGAGATCCCATTCCTGAAAGTTTAGAAAGTCAGGTTTCAGCAGGATAGAACCCTTACTCCATGCTTTTCTTTTACACTCATCCGAAGGAAAAACCACATGGTAGTAACCCCTTCCCATCGCGGTCGTGCTCCATTCATCAAAACCCCACACCTCCGCGATCCGTCTGGTAAGATCATTGAAATTACAGAGATTTTCTCCCTTAGGAATCAAGACACGGGTGATAATTGAGAAACGACATAAATTAGCCCTCTCTTAAACCACCTCCTGATTGGCTGACACATGAGCAACTCCCCCCTTCTTAATCACCTGACTAGTTGGAGGTGCATCAAAGGAAAAAGCAGGCCCAGAATCAGCCCTCAAGACATCCACAAACCTCCGCCCCGAGTCAACAACCGCGGAAGGAGCATAATTTGGCCTCCCAACATGTTTCTTCGAGACTGAAAACATCTCCTTGTGGCTAATGCATTCCGAATAATTTCTCGACCGATGATCTACACCTGCAATATCAACTGAAGCAAACACCAGAGGATCCCCTAGATCCCCAGGTTTAGAGTTTTCTCTCACTGCTCCCGTTGCTGCCATCTATGTTTTAATTGAATACAACTTTTTTAATCGAAATAATTTATATTAATAAATTATGAATTTGAATGGTTTGAAATTATAACTAGATTATATTTTTATCATTTAAAAAAATTTATGTAAATATAATTAATTTCACATTTATATTTGACATAAATACTAGTCAATCTTTTGATAGTTTTTTCTTTTTAAAAACCCATTTTTTTGGTTTTGTCAACTAAAATTAATGTTAAATTAATAAATGAAACTTATTTGTTTTGAATTTGGTAAAATATACATCATTTTGTAATTCAGAATATCAAAATTATCTTAGGGTAATTTTTTTTTTATTTTTCTAAGAACTTTTAATTTTTGATGAATAGTGAAAAACACTATCTTATTATTTAAAACTGACGTTTTATTTAAATAATTTGTTATTTGATTTTAAATTATGTTAGATAAAAATGGATACATAATAACTATATATTTTCAACTTAATTTATAGGAGTCATTTTATAATAAGTTTAAATATATAAAAATTTACCGAACATTTTACAATCTGTTACCCACCTTTTAGGAGCATTTAAATATTTTCATAAAACTTAATTTTACTACTTATATGTGAAAAATTTCAAAAATTCAAGAGACATGGTTGAAATAAGTAAGTAAAATTTGGTTCAATAAGATAAAAATAATTTTTAGTGGATAATAACTTTAAACTTTCATTTACCACGGTTGAAAGTAAATATTGGGATTAAAGGTTAAAATGATATTATAATTATTCTAACACATATCCTAATTCAATTGGATAAGTATAATTTGAACGAAAAACCTTAGGAATAAAATATGACCCTCTTTGGTCTACTTAGATAAGATTAGGACATTTATTATTATTTTATTTAAAGAAGAGTTAAAAGGGTTTAATTCAAAGTTTAATAACTAAAACATTTTTAATATAGGGTTATACATAAGATAAATTATACTATAAAATTTCATTAAAAAATAACAAAATTTAAAATATAATGGTATTTTATTTATAATTTTTAGACATTAAATAATTTAATTTATTTATGACCCAATGATGATGTAGTAATTACCTTATTAATGATTTCTTAAAATAATTGATATTATAAATATCCAAATAAAGGTAATTTAAGAATTTTGATTAATTCCACAAATTTTCTAGGTTAATATGAAAAGTTAGGGTTGATGAAATAATATTTTTTCGAAGTAATCGTGCTATTATGATTTTCAAAAAAACCAAATAATAAATAGTCTTAAAATTGATATAATTGAGTTTTTAAAACAAATACTATATTATTAATAGATATAATAATCCAAAAAATCTACAGTTCATCCAAAGGACAAAGATAAGGTTATATATTTTAATAATGAATCACTTGGGGTTCGCATGGATTGTAATAGTATATTTATTAACCATATAATATAAAAATTCAAAGAGACTTGGTAAATGTCAAACTTTTTAACTAAGAGTTAAATCTAAAAGATAAGATTAATATAGCAACCTAAACCTATAAAAAACCTATTGTTTGAGAGGATTTGGACCCATCCCCACCTTACCCTCAAAATAGAACATTTTGGAGCCATTATAAACTGAAAATTATTTTATTATAAAATAATATTTCATGATTTTCGTAAAGTGACCTTCACCTATTATATAAAAGTGTACTTATCCTTCTCTTAATTTCACACATACAAATCCATTTGGATAGGTCAAACCATACCTAAATATCCTCCCAACATTCATCAATTCATCCTAGAGTCCTTAATTTGGTCAGAAAGATAACGTAAGGATCTATTTTGATCAAATCAAAAGGAAGAACCTGAAAAAAAGGTAAATATGTCATCACATCTATCAAGTTCTATTTTTCTTCCACTCCCTCTATCTTTCTTGTTTACATTATAAAATAATAACTCCTCTATCTTATATATATTGTGATGTTATTATGAAAATGTTACAACCAGATTAATTATTCTATCCATCACATAACACAAAAATTCACCATATATGTGTACGTACGGCTTACCGTCTCCACGTCTTGGTGTAAATTGTTATTAAAACACTTAATTATTTTGATGGGTATAATAATGAGTATAAGTAATGTAAATAAAAATTATAACATGTTAATTATTTTTTATATATGATATATGATGAAATTACATTCGATTTCACCATCAATATAATGATATTGTCACTTGTGCGTAAGTACGGATTACCGTCTCCACGATGTGATGAGATTCATTTCCACATTCACCATTCAATGATGATTATAAAAATATATATTATTAATAAGTATAGAATATATTATATTACAATTATACTAAAGACACACACACATATATATATATCTGTGCATTTTTAAATATATCTTATTCACTCAGTTCTTTTTAATATGATATGAAAATGGAAACAACGTTTATGCGAACGTATGACCTACCTTCTCCATAAACGGTTTTTCAATTCCATATATCTATTGAATATACATATTTATATTCTAAATATATATGATATATAAATCATGTGTTATATTCTGGATGTATTTAAATCATGATCTATATGATACGATAAGGAATAACAAGTTAAAACATGTATGATAAAGAAAGTGATCATTACCTGAAATGTTAATTTAACATGGAAATCATTATTAAATGGGTAGTATAATGTCATAAATGAATCATTTAATATATAATAATTATTAATATGGTTCTGGAATAATTTAGTAACACACTATGGTCATTATACATGAGGTTGAACGTACACTTGACCAAAGGAAAGTGCAAGCTAAGAGATAATTTCACAATCCATTTATTATCCAAGGTTGTTCTTACCTAAGTGTATACTAAGAAATATTTATTATACATGTCCATGTTTCATAAATGAGTTTTCAAAAGGATTTTTTAAGGTTCATTTTTACTAAAACATATTTTTAAATTTTTTAATGATTTATTCTTTTAACCATTCTCATTAATGTCTATGTCTTCAAAATGGTTAAGGGTTTATTTATATGAACATTAATGTTTTAAAATGTTAATTCCTTTAAAAAGTATCAAAGTGGTACGAGATGATTTTATTATAAACTATATTTTAAATTAATTCCTTTATAAATTATGTTACTTTTAAATGATTTCATTAAAAAGTGATATTTTTCTCAAAGATTATTACTGGTCATTTTCATCTATGTCTACATAATTTATAGTATATTATTTTTGATTGAGGTTTATTTATTATGATACAAATCTTTCATATCGTATTTAAGGTTTTGTGATATATTTGACAGTGGATGTGTTATTTTTATACCATTCATGGTATATGGATAAAGTATTTATGTTTCATATGCTAGTTTTAATACGAATGTTCATGTTATGATTAAATCTTTTCATATGAAGAATGCATTGGACTTAGTAAGTGACAGGTGGAGCCCACTGTTTCTCCTTGATGCATCGGTTGGTCTCATTAGACAAACTAGTATCTTGGCACAAGGCCTTGACAAAATCAAATTTGTAGTCTTGGAAGAAGGATTTTACTATGTAGTTATGATGTCTAGAATTATGCATTCCATCATTATGAAATTAGATATTGATATTACTTGGGATTATTATACAAGTAGAATATACATGTGAATAATTAAATGGAATTATTTGATTTAACTTTTCCATATTATAATGAATTTTAAGTTCAAAAGGAATTTTTTTAGTTTTATACATTACCTTAAATAGTTATTATTTTTGAACGTTTTCGCTATATTGTTATCCTTACTGAGCATCTGAGCTCACCCCATTCTATGTTTTTTTTCAGGATGTGAAGAAGTAATTTATGATTAACCTATAGGGATGTTCTAAGGGATATGAAGGTGTTAAGTGGAGACAATGTTTTTGTCGTTTTTTATTTTATAATGTAACGTAACATTCATGCGTGTAATCTATTTTCCCAGACTGCTAAACTGATCGGTCCTTTGAGACTTGATTCCTTGTAATCATTCCAATGTATTAAAATATTTCACAGACTCTAAGTAACATGGGTAAGAGAATTACATTCACCATGGTGGAACAACCAAAACAGATTTTGGTATAACAACCAATTATTTATTTTGAATTTAAAAAAACATAAACCATCAGTTAATTCCCACATAAAACAAATAAATAAATACAGAACTACAAAAACAAAAATTAAATAGATAAATCTTGAATTTTAAGGAAGCCATGATCACCTGATGGTGATGTTCTAAACATAGATGTCTGGTATAAAAAATCTAACAGTATCATGATCACAAATATATATTTCTATTGTGTATTTCATACATTGGGTATTTCATATTCTAAATTATAAGTATTTTTTCCACATTATACTGGTTATGTCAATCTATATATATATATATATTTATTTATATATTACTCAAATAAAAAATATTTAAAAATAATATTTGTTTCATTTTCCCTTTCCCAAGGCATATACACATGGATTGAAATATAATGAACAACTTCAGAATTGTTCAAATCTTTACAATTCATGATCACTGATTTCCTAGATGATGCTTCCAAAGTTTTTCACTATCTAGGGAACAAAAATTATTATTTAATCATTAAAAATTCCAATCCATTATATTTATTAATAAAATCACTATATACAATAATATGAATATACATATATTCAGTATTATTATAAATAAAAATCACAAAAAGATAAACAAAAATAATAATTCATATAATTAATTTTTTGTGACCAAGGGTTACAATTATTAATTACATGTTTAACATAAGAATCATATTTCTATAAAGGTAATATTATACAGAAAAAAGAATTGTTTTTACTTAAGGATTAATTAACATATAGATAATTTTCTTTAATAGAAATAAATCTTCATAAGAATAATTTATTTATAAAAAGTTGATATTTCACTTCATAAGGACCATATTCAACATACATAAAGATATTTAAATATGTATAATGATGAATTTTAAAATAAATAAGTATCAAATTAAACATCATAATAATGATTTCCTTTGTTAAAAATCGACTTCGCAAGTATAAAATCCATTTCATGATATTTTTTGTTGAGAAAATAGTTTTTTAAATTTTTAAAAAAACCACAAAAACGGTTTCACATAGAATAAGACGGAATAAATCTTGAAAAATAAAGAATAATTAATAAATTAATAAAAAATGAAGAGTAAATAATTTAAACATCCTTATTTTTTTCTATAAGATATATGATATATAATCAATGAATTATTTTATTATAACACATGTAAAATGTAATAAATAAAAAAAGTGTGAAATTTGTAAATAAGCGAGCAATTTTTAGATAAAAAATAAAACAATAAAGTGTAAATGATACACTAAATATTAATCGTTTTTATTGATGAAATCCATATATATGAATATGTTATATTTTTTGGCATAAATCCAATTCCATTGATAATCTTATAAAAAATTCGAGATAGATAATTTACCTATATAAATAATAAATAATCTCAGATCAAATCAATGTATAGAATATTTTACCATAGAATTCAGTAATTATTTGAATGATTATGGGATAAAAACTTATATGATAGCATGAATGTGATGATCCCAATCATTTATTGTATTTTTAACTAAATGGAATACTTTCACTAGATCAAATTTTTATTATGTGTTGGATGTGTTTAAGCTAGTTCCATCAAATGTAAAAATGTTGAAGGAGGGGCTACTTGCCTTAAATAAATATGTAAGATTACTTTTAGGATACATTTATATGATGTAAAAAGAGGTAAAATGGATTCTAAAATTGAATGGAAAGATTCAATCTGTCATCCCTTATATGTTATGATAGATTTATTTTTTTATGGTTTAAAACATGTTCTTATAATTAATGTTTTATCTACTTCATTTGATTGTAGTTGTAAGATTCCATCTATTAAGAATTTTTTAATTGGATGTCATGGATGATAAGGTTGATATGAAAGAAATTGGATACTGTTAGAGAGAGAATAATAACTATATATGTGGTTTTTTCTGGCTTATGAGCAATTAAAAAGACCATGTTATGCATTTAATAAAATCAAAAATGGTTTGATTGAAATCTATAAAATTGGTTATGTCTAAATTCATGTAAGGATGTCTGAAATAAGTGTATGGGCCACCATATAATGGTATTATACACCACATAAGGGTATTATCCACTACATAAGGTGATTCACGTATGAGACACTATATTTGGGAATCTATGTCAATGGATCCAAAAAATAATTATCTTCATAAAAGGATTCACTATTGAGTCTCTATGTAATGAGATCCATGTATGGGGATCAATGTAAGGATTGAAAATGTATGGATATCCATGATATTTGATTATCAATATAAGGTTAATAACATATGAGGATTTATGTATGAGTACTCATATATAGGTTTCCAGAATAATATATTTCTATTAGGGTGAATATATAAATGGATTCCCTAATTGATCATCGATGTAAGGGGATCGATTCCAGAGTTATTAAAGTAAATTCATTCATGAAAGTGTATCATTTTTATTTATGTGAATACTGATACATAAATATTTATATTCTATAGTTATTTTTAAAAACTATATGTAGTGATCATGTGGATTTATATTTATTTATTCAAATATCATTATAGAATTAATGTGATTGTGTTTCAAGCTAATGGTAGATGAGAATCCATCAAATAGAGATTTTTTTATAGCCTATGTGTTCCACTTTTCAAGATTATGTTCCATGGATTTATGTCATGAATAAATGGATATTTCTATGGTGTTTAATGCAGTAGATCACGTTGAGATTTAAATGAAGAAAATACCTCTGAATTTTAAAGAAATTTAAATTTGGTGATTTGAATGAGTGTGAATAAGTGGATATATCACTAGTTAAGAAAAAATAGTTTCCATAAAAATTTATTGAAATAATATTCATATTTCATTGAATAAAAAAATATCTTGATAAGGTGATATTAATGTGTTTCTCAACACTATAATTCATGTATAAATACTATTTGAAATGAGTTTTATAAGAGAGGAGATCTATTTTTGATAGGGAAATTAAAATACAAAAATTAATCTCTATTAAAGATGAAATGAAACAAAATAATACTAATTCAATTTAGATATATGTTGTATAAAATGATAAGATGTTGATGCATTTTTTGGGGAATATAATTGTGAAAGAAAAATTAGATTAGTCTAATGATACCATAGTATCACAGATGGAATAATTGGGGAGGATGAACTGACACTGTCTTTTCTAGATACTGATATCATTGGGGCTCTAAAAAATTAAAGATACCTTAAGTATTCAAATAACACTATGTCTATGTGTTGAAACAAGGTCAATATATGTGAAGAATGTTTTATCATTCCTTATTTATTGAGGATAATTTCTTCTATTTGAAGGAGGAACCTTGAATTCTAGTGTTTTTGGTTTAAAAACGTTATTCAAGTAAGCTCGGAAGACTCTAGATTAAATTATATATTAGGTAATGGGATCATGTATTCCATAGGTACTTCTATGAAGTAAAACAATCCTTCTGTTCACTTTCTTGGGGTTTGTACTCACTTCCAATTATAAAATCCTTATCCTCAAAAAATGTTGAACATGTAAAAGAGTGGGTTTTGAATGAATTATTTGGACCTTATAAAAATATATTATGTTTTTTCACATTTCTATTCATGAATTTAATATTATGGTAAGATTTTAGGGTGCACTAATGGATATATATCTCTTAACCATCATAGAGTTTAAACTATAAGAGGGGATAATTTATAGAGAGAGAAAACATAGTAAAATTAAGTAGAAACTAGTTCCTCCTCCCCATTTCAGTGTCCTCACATTATCCACAAGGCTCTATAATTATAATTTGAGCTAACTAGGTTTTCCTTTGAGTGTATTTATTTTATTACCCTAGTTTTTCTAAAAAATTATTTGAATTGGAGATTTTTTGAAATTATTTAGCTGCAATAGATGGATATAAATGAAGTCCCATCTAATTCTAATAATATGTATATTTATATGAAAACACAATAGGAAAAAATTATGATAGAGGAAAAGATGGAAAATCAACAAAAAATAAGGATCATCCAATAAATAAACCTAATCATATTATTAAAATCTCTTCTATTGATACTATTAAAAGGGTTCTTTTCGAGAGTCTAGTTTAGTATGTAGAGGGTATTAAAAGGATAAATATATCAAAAATATTAAATACTTTTACTCTAATTTTTAAAGGTATATGAATAATTTACCTATTAAAATATATAAAAATATAATTTCTTTTTGTATGTAACTTAAGGAAGAAAATTATAGATAGATTAAGAACATTAATAAATAAATAAATAATGGACTAAAAACAAAATTCAGAATGTACAATGATCTCATAAACCATGTGGAATCAAATGAATTATTTTTATTACTTGAAAATGAAAAACATCATTCATTAGCGAAAAATTTAAAAATAATTGTTGTGGGAAATTTCTAGTAAGAATTGTTCTTGAAGAAGTGATTTATGGATTGATAAAACTATGTGAAACCTCCAAAAACATTACGGATGCTCACATTTATAATAAAAAAAATAAAATATATTGATAATTCATTATAATAATCTATAATCATAGATTAAGATAAAACTAAAATAGTAAGAATCAATGGAACTAAACCTCAAGACCTGTGGTGCATGATAATAACACTCACAATATAAAGTGTCTTGATCATGATATAAAATTGAGGAATATAAAATCCATGCATGTTGGAACCTTATAATTAATTTCGAAAAAGAGAATAAAATAAAATATTAATAACTTAATCGTATCCCAAAAAAGGTTCAAGATAGTGGAGAATGTTTTATATGATCATTTTTTGAAGAATCCACATCTAGTTCTCAAAATAAAGTAACTAGAAATCCCAAAATTGTTTTCTGAACTAATGTTGTTTCATCTATTTGTATAGGTTAAAACCTAAAATATAGAAGACTAGGTATCTAATAATGTTTCAAATCCTTCATTATTATCAACTGTTTATATTTTAATAATTATGAAAATAAACCCCACCATTAGGATCCTAAAAGTGAGATTTTAACACTCAAAAATAGCAAGATGTGAAAGTAAAACATATTGGCATGATTAAAGCTATAGAAACATTAAGAATGTTCATTTGATACTTATAGTTAATTTTAATGTTTGGTAATAAGTCCATATATTTTTGGAATGTTTTATCAATTTATTAATATTTTATTTGTTCACAAAAAATTGTTATCAAAAACATAAAATAATTGAATATGTAACCCCAATTAATTATAATAGGAAGGAATAATAGGATGAATCAAAAATATAAAATTCTTCAAATATAATAAAAGGGGCAGACTATGGACAATGTCAAGAAAGGAAAGGAAATATAGATTAATGGAAGTATAAAGAATCTAATAATTATATTAATCCAAGAGTGGGATAAAAGGATAGATTTGTGTCTAAGATATTATAAGAATAGGAAAACGAGTTTCCAATCAGGGTAACTCAAAGTATATGAATAAAACATGTATACATTCTAGGAAATTCAAATATGTTAGATTTGATTTCGTGATAGGTTTTCCAACACTATTAAATAATGAAAAATTATATAGAATGATCAACAAATTAATATAGTTATATGAAATTCCATTGTTTCTAATTAATAATAACATTAATTTCATGATATTTTTGCTAAAATAATATTCAACAATAGTTCTTGAATACATGTGTTAACGATTTAATCAATCTATTCATGTTTGTATAAATTGTATGACCATGTAATAAGTCCAGATCAAATACAAAAAAGGGTATAATAGAAAATAAAATATTTATTAGATCAAAATGGTTTGTTAAAAAGGTGAACAAACCCATTCCACAAAAAAAAGGATGAAATCAAGAATAAGTCCAAAATACCATAGAAATCACAAAATTATAATGTTAAAAGGAATAAGAATATAAAGGATTCTTTTAACATAAAATCATGAAATAATAGATGATATTTATTGAGAGATGAATCAAAACATTTATTATATTACTATGGATCAATAAAAACCCTCATAATTCAATTTTATATTTCAATGTTCCAATATTGAGGTAATTGAATCAAATTGATCATGTGGGTCTGGTGAGGTACTGTAATCATTTTCAACAATAAGAAAAGTGGTTCCCATCATTGTTTCATACTAAATATTGTCAACTGTGGTGAAAATGTGATAATTTGATTCCCTTAAATGGGACATTGTATAAAAAAAATGGAAATAGGTGTTTTTTATAGTAATTCAAGAAACTATAAAATTTAAACCATGATAATTTGATTCCCTTTAATAGGTGTTTTTTTATAGGTGTTTTCCCATCATTTATCATGGTTTCACACTTTCGTCCCATGTTATGATTATGAAAATAATACAAATAGTGAGTTTTCATTCATATTATTGGAATGATAAATGAGTTGGGTTTATGAAATTAATTAAATAAATATTCTTTTTTTATTAATATGTGTGTAGGTTACAAGATTTATTTTATAAATATATTTAGATATCAAAAATAATGATAAATTTCAAAATGGTATCACAAAATATAATTACAAAAATTTAACCTTGAAGTTTTTTGGAAGTCACTTTTATTGTAAAAATTGGTATTTCTCATGTATAAATAGAATGTATTAACTATAATCTTTTGTCCAAGTAGTGGGTGGTGTCATCCTTATCTCAATAAAATAATATACCTATAATTCATACATAAATGGTGATATTAATTTGTGTTGCATCTACCCTTTTTCTAAAGAATAATAATGAGAAAATAAGTTAGTTTCATCCTCAAAAGGACATTTTAATTTATTTTTAATAATTGGAATAAGAAACGTTCCCCCCTATTGACAGAATAATTTTGATGTACTAATATAGAATAATAAATGCGAGATCAAAATTTCCAAACATGGATTGTATATGTTGTTAATAAGGAATACTTTCAATGTGATAAATAGGTTAATATGTGTTTTATATGGTTTAGGTGCTTCCATAATATAAATAAATCAATAATTATAAGTTGAATCATTTAAATAACTCTTGAAGATTTTATTTAGGGTGTATTTATATGATAGAAAAATAGGTGAAATATTTGTTGTATTTGATGGAAGATGGATGTTTATAGAAAGTGGGGAATTTTTTAATTGATGTATTATTAATATAAATGTTAATATGAAAGTGGATACTATACAAGTGATAATAAATTCAATGGATGGGGTTTTTTGTGCTTATATGTGATTAAAAATATCTTTTTATTAGTTGAGGAGTTTTTAAATTGGTTTGAGTAAAATCTGTAAAATTGGATAAGTCTAGTTTCAGGTAAGGGTGGAAAATGTAAATGGATAAGCCACCACATAAAGGGATGGGACACCATGTATGGGGATGAGCCACCATGTAAGGTGATTCCCATATGAGTCACCACCTAATGGGTTCCACATAAAGGCATCCACAACAAATTGATCGATGTAAATGGATTCACTACTAAGTATCCACATCAAGCGATCCATGTATGGGGATTTATATAAGGATTTCCAATGTAATGAGATCCATGTGAGTTGTTGATCGATGTAAGAGTTATCAAATATAAGGATACACAAATGAGTACTTTCATATGGGGATATTGAATTAGATATCAATGTAAGGTTGAACATGTAATGGGATTCACCATAGGCTCATCAACATAAGGGGGTCCACTTCATATTTATTGACATAAAAAGATTAAGTTAGGATATTTTTTACCCTTACATGAATAATGGGAATCTAATATAAATTTTTTCTAGTGAATTTATAAAAATAATTATAATGATGTTTCTGATCTATTGTTCATGATTAAAATATCATTTTAAGATTAAGGTGTTTTTGATTTAAATCAGGACTATAGAAGAATCCAATGTGGATATAGGTTGTTTCTTTTAAATTAGTTTTGAAACAAAAGATTCACTACCATGTAAATGTTCCATGAACACATGGAAAATTAAATGGTGTTTAATGAAATTGATTTCATAGATATTTATAATAATTATAGAATAAAAATTATTTAGAAATATTAAATGAGAATATTTGAATGATTTTGAATGATAGAATATCTCATGGCCAATGATCAAAGAGATTATATGAAAACCTTTCCAAATAATATTCATGTTTTCTGACTATAATATTGGAAGGAGAAGAGAAAATTAAGGTTTTTATTTACACAATAATGCGTGTATAAAATTTTTGTGAAAATTATATCCATAAGAGATAGAGCCCTTCAACAAGGATATAAAACTGAAGAAAATACCTTATAATGAAAAAGATACATAGATCGTTACTGATAATTCCAGTTAGATCAATGATGATTCAAATGATAATATGTCAATGAATTTGGGAGTGCATTTTTTCATTGAATATGGAGTATATAAGGCCTAAAATAAAACAATATCATATATGTTAACTATTAATAAGATAATGCAAAACTATTATTGCTTCATATACATAGCATCGAGACTATGAGAAATTAATGATCCACTATGAATGAAAATTACACAAAATGAAAGTGGGGTAATAATTCCAACATGAGTGCAGTTTTTTTATTATCCTCATAGATTGAAGACATGTTTACAGTTTTGAATGACAACCCTTGTATAACTAGTGGTTTCATTATAAAAAACAGCATTCCAACATGATTTTAAGACTATTGGATTTAGTATAAATTAAGTGAGTAGAGAATGATTTCCCTAGGGACTTGGATAAAATCTCCCCAATCCGTATGTGTTTTATAATAATAATTTTTTTATTAATTTATATTATATTGATAATAAAACTAGTGTAATCAATAATGTTTATGTGATAAGGAGTAAGTTTTCTAGAAATTATTATGACCTTTAATAACTTATTTTGTTGTTATTCTTATCAATTACAATATTATTGTAACACCCCAAGCTTCAACGGTACACTTCTCTTTGAATAATATAATAGTGTGTGTTGTACACAACTTCGAGTTCCAACAAACACCACAACCAATCAAACTAACCGTTATAAATAGTAATACCCACTTTTTTAAATTTCATAAATTTAATCTTTCAAAATGAAATTCTTTTTTGGATTTGGAATATTTAAATTATCCTAGGGTGAATGTTTTGTATTTTTCAGAAAACATTCAATTTTTGATGAATAGTGAACAAACACTGAGTTATAGTTTAAAACCGAATTTTTATATGAATAATTATTTATTTTATTTAAATTTATATTAGGTCAAAATAGATACATAATACCTATATAAGTTTAATTTAATTTATTGGAGTCAGTTTATAATAATTATATATATATAAAAATGTTATTGTACTTTTCACCGCCTTTTACCCATCTCTTAGGAGAATTTGAAAATTCACATAAAAATTAATTTTAACGCTTCTATGAGTGGAATTTAAAAAATATGAGAGACACGGTTAATATCAAGGAGTAAAATGTGGTTTAATAAGATAAAAATAATTTTTGATGAATAGTAACTTTTTACTTTTATTTACCACGGTTAATAGTAAATAGGGTAAGTTAGGGTAAAAATGATATTATTATTACCATAAAACACGTCCTAATTCTATTGGATAAGTATAATTAGACCGAAAAAAACATAGGAATAAAATATGAACCTCTTTGGTCCACTTGGATTTGATTAGGACATTTATTATTATTTAATTCAAAGAAGAGTTAAAAGAGTTAAAATCATTGTTTAATAAATAAATCATTTAAAATATAGGGTGAAACATAAGATAAATTAGATTATAAATATTCATTATAAATCTAAAAATATTTCCTACATATTGGTATTCTATTTATATTTTTTAGACATTACAAAATTTAATTTATTTATGACACAATGGTGATACAGTAATAACTTAATTAATGAAATATTAAAATAATTGATATTATAAATATCCAAAAAATGTAATTTGAGACTTTTTATGAATTAAACTAATTTTCTAGTTTAATATGACATATTAGGGTAGGTTTGATGAATGTTTTCTAAGTAATAATGTTTTTATGAATTTTAAAAAAAACAAAATACCAAATAGTTTCAAAATTGTCATAAAAGAGTTTTTAAAACAAATATTATATTATTAATTGATATTATATTCCTAAAAATATATGGTTTAGAAAAAGAACTAATATAATGATAGTTATATCATTAATGAACCACTTGGGGTTCTCTTCAAAGTATATAGTAAGTTTATTAACCATATAATATAAAAATACAAAGAGACATGGTAAATGTCAAACTGTTTAACTAAAAGTTAAATCTAAAAGTTAAGGTTAATATAGTGACCCAAACCTATCTAAAATCAAATGGTTGATGGTTTTTTGACCCATTCCCACCTTATAATTTAAATAATCCATTTTGGAGAATTATATACCGAAAATGATTTTATTATAAAATAATTTTTCTTGCTTTTCCTAAGGTGCCCCTCACCCCTCTTATAAAAAGGCACTCCCCCTTCTCTCTAATTCACACCTTCAAAGCCATTTTTCTCAACCATCCCCTGTCCAAATACCCTCTCAACTATCCTCCCTTCAACCTATAGCCCCTCCATTATATGGAAAGCCAACCTATGGAGCCCTTTTGATCAAATAAAAAGAAATAACTCAAAGAAGATGTAATAATTTTACCACCCTCTTTGAAGTTCTTTTCTTCTTCCACTTCTTCTTTCATTGTTATTTCCATTCTAAAAATAATAACTCTAGTATCTTCTCTATATGTTGATGTTATTATAAATATGGTACAACCGTATTCATTATTCTATCCATCCATTGAATGACATGTCACCATACGTATGTACGTACGGATTACTGTCTCCACATCATGGGGTAATTGTTATTCAATACATTATTATTTGGATGGGTATAATAATGATGTATAATTGATTTAAATAATAAATATAACATGATAATGATTCTTTATATATGATATACCATCCAATTATATATTATTTTAATATCAAAAGTGTGATATTGTTGCTCGTGTGTACGTACGGATTATCGTCTCCATGAACGCGATGAGATTCATTACCCATCATATACATTCAAGACTAAATTTCATTTGATCATTAAAAATAATTTTTAGAGACCTGATATCATTCTGGATATGAATAAGATACATCCCATACATAACAAATATGACTCACATAATAAATAATATGAAGGAAAATGAATATGTTAACACCCAAAACGACGATAATACTAAGATATTATTAACAATGGAATATTGAAAGATCATATATGATATCATATTAATGTATATGATTATTTTAAACATTAATAAAAATTATTTCCCAATTATAAAAGAGGTTAACCTACCCTCAACCAAGGAAAATTTACAATGTAAGGTGTCTCTTATCTCACTTTTATTTCCTTGAGATTTCCATTGTTCCCCACATATTTATTGCATGTGGTGTGTGTACTACCCATGATTGTATTAATTGTGTAATATAAATTAACTTATTTATATTTAAATCATCATTTTATTATCCTTATTTCAAGGTTGTATGTTTCATAAGTTACCAAATTGATAAGGGAAATTGAAATTTCAATTTCAACTCATTCGGCTTTACGAATACTTCATTGATTATTTTACTCCAAGATTATGTGTGGGATCACTATTCATTTTCTTATGTCATAATTTACACACCCCATTCGTTGGGTATACTTTTTATACACATAATCACTCCATTTACTGATTCTCAAGTCATCTATATGAACTTGATTGGTGTAATTTTAACTCAATCTCCATCTATTGAGTTAAATATCTCATTCATTGGTGTTGTTTTTACAAGAATATGTGTTAATGTCATCTGGTTAATTTACACTGAATATCCAATCATATTCATTGTATGTATATTTTTCACACATAATTATGTCATTTATTTATCCTTGACCTAAGGATATGTTCTTTATAAGATATTTCATCTCAATTTACATTCCATTGAGACTTCATTGTTGTCATACACCAATTAGATTTTATATGGTGTATATAATGTAATTTGACATAGTATATCATGAATACCTTTTTCTCATGATAATATAATGTTTTGATTTCCTCAATTATTTGTATTCAAGTGTCTCTCTTTTGGTTAGGAACTCTAACTAAAATATCATTTTCAATGTTTTAAAGATTTATTATTCTAAATCTTTCTTATTATTTTCCATGTTTTAAAAATGTTTTTAAGGATTTATTTATATTGTTATTAAAGTTTTAAAATTATAATTCCTTTTAAAATGTTCAAAGTGGTTTGAGACACTTTGATTCAAATATCTATTTTTTAATGGATTCTTGAGGAACAGTGTGACTTTTAAAAGCATTCAAGAAAAAAGGGATATTTCTCTCAAATAGTATTGATGATTATTTTCATCTATGTCAATATCCTTCATTATTGTTTATTGAGCTTAATCTGTTACAATACAATATTTTATATTGTATTGAATGAGTTATGTTTGATTGTGGATGTGCTATTTTTTTACCGTTCATGGTTTGTGGATAAAGTATTGACATTTCGTATGATAGTTTTAATATGAATGTTTATGTTATGTTTCAAACTATTCATATGAGGAATGCATTGGACTTAGTAAGTAACGGGTGGAGCCCGCTATAGCTCCTTGATGCATTGGTAGGTCTCATGGGACAATGTAGTGTCTTAGCATAAGGCCTTGACAAAATCGTATTTGTAGACTTGGAACAAGGCCTTGCATATGTTCTTATGATAGTCTGGAATTATGCATTCCATCATTATGAAAGTGGTTACTGATATTTCATGTGATTATTTGACTAGTAGAATATCCATGTGAATAATTAAATGAAATTATTTCATTTTATTTTTGCTATATTATTCTGAAGTTCAAGTTTACAAGGCTTTTGTTTTAGTTATACATTTCCTTAAATGTTTATGCTTATTTATAAAAGTTTTCTCTATAATGTTATCCCTACTGAGCATCTGACGTCACCCCTTTATATGTTTTATTTTTCCCAGGATGTAAAGAAGTATATTATGAATGACCTCTAGGGATAGTCTATGGGATCTCAGTGTTGTCTATGGAAACAATGTTGTTGTATTATTCCATTTTATGATGTAATGTATACCATATGAATATATATAGTACATCCAATTCTACTAAACTAATCGGTCTTTCGAGACTTGATCTTTTATGATCATGCCAATGATATGTAATAAAGCACTGAATCTGCTCTATTGGGGTCGGGGCGTTTTAATTATATACTAAGGTAAGGGTTTAGAGCACATTAATATATAAATTTACATTAATTATGGTGGTGTTTCCATTTTAAAAGGTGATAATTTATAGATATGTAGTGATGATCTTGGTAATATAGAATATATACTTATTCACCCCCCCAATGTATCCTTTTACCACCTAATTTACTATAGAAGTGATATTATAGTTACCGAGATCTTCCATTAAGTGGATATTTTTTATTTTCAATGTTTTTTAAAAACGTATAAAAATTTCCATTTCCACAAAATTTTATACCTGAAACATTTGAAGAAAAATGAATTTCTATATGTAGATAATATTATGGGTTATTATCCAAAAAACCTAAGGAATAAAAGTAAAATATATACAAAAAAATTTCATCAAAGGAAAATAAGGATCAACAACTACATGGATATGATTATAATGGTAAAGGATATTCTATTAAAACTATTTTACATGATCCTTTTCAGTATATTTGTTCATGTTTTTGGGTAAATGAATAGAATGAGTGTATCAAGACTTTGGAAGACTTATGCACTCAATTTATAATTAATCTGAATAATATACCTAATTAAATAGTTACATATTCACTTACCTTTGTTAATGTACTTGTAGATAAAAAATCATATATATAAGAATAAATTGAAGAAATTGAGGATGCACATGGAAGGAAATTTTGGAATTGCAATTCTCTCATGGACCTTATGAAAGAAAAAGAATGTATTACCTTGTAATTAAAAGTTTTCCTTTATTTAATAAAGATTATTAATTAATTGTTCTGATTACATTTTGAAAGAAAATCTTCTTGAAGAAATAATCAATGAATTAATAAAACTATATAAAACATGCATAAATTTAATGATGCTCGGTAGGACAGTAAATAAAAAAAAATATCATGATAATTATTTACATGAATCATTATATTTTCATAATGATAAAATAAACTGATTAATGAATAAATTAGAAGAATTTGTTATATATATTGAGGATGAAGATAAATCTATTGACCTGAAGTGTCTTGATCTTGATATAAAATTCAGAAATCTAGAATCTATGCAAGATGTAACTTCCCATGTTCTTGAGAAAAAATATAGTACCAAAGAAGCATCGTAAGAGAATATTTTCCCATAAAATTATCATTAAAGCGGAATTTTTTTCAGATCATCTAAGGATGCATCTGAATCATGTTATTAGAGGATGGTAACCCATAATCATGAAAATATTTATTTCACTAATGTATTTTCATTTGTAAATATAAGTCTACATTTGAAATCTATAAAAAAATTATACATAAAATTATTTTAATTCCAAATGTATTATCAAAGGTGTATATTTCCATATCAATGAAAGGAAATCCCCTAATAGGATACCAAAATGATGGTGTTACCATCCAATAATATAAAGGTGAACAATCATAAATTTTTGGCATGATTGCAGTTAAAGAAAAAATAATGAGGATAATTGCCTACAACTGGTTCAACTAAAGGATCATACATAAGTGAATATATTTTTCTTATAATTTGTGAATTTGTGAATATTTTAGAAAGCTTCATGCATGGGGGTATAGCTAATGTGAGTTGAATTCCATATGTAAAAAAATAAATATAAAATAATAAAATTTTCAATTTGAACAAAATTTAGTCAATTGATAACTTCAATTACTACTATTATAATAGTTGTCATAATATTGAGGGGTGTTGGAATTTACTATCCATATATCAATCATATGTCGATATGGTAGGGGGTTCACAATAGAAAAGGAAGTAGACAAATATAAGAGGAAAGGCTACCATGTGATGTAAGAAATTACAGAAATGTGATCAACAATATAAATTAATTGAAAAGATAACCCTACTACGCCTAATAAGAAAGATAAAAATGATGAATCAATAAAATTGAAATTATTCTATTGTGTCAATGGGGACACAACATAGATTATAACAAGAAATCCATGTAATTAAGAATTAATGGAATAATGAATAATAAAAGAAGAGAATCAATCCAAGAGAGTGATAAAAGGATTTGTTTAATTATTGGCATCATAGAAGAATAAGAGAAAGAGTTTATTTAAAGGGGTAACTCAATGTCTTGAAAAACCATGTGACAACACTAATAAATATGAATATGTTAAAAATGATTGTTGAACAGTTTGGTAAGATCGTTTTAGGATAAAAAATAAATGGATAAACATAAATCAAGTACACGACATATAGAAAAGTGAGGTGTTTCTTATAAAATTGAACAAGAATTATAAACATCTTTTCTAAAAATATGACACAATAGTTCTAGAATACGTTTTTGGAATAAGTAATAAAGTTGATCATGTTTTTGAATTTATTATTACCATTTTTGGATCTCATTAACAAATGATAAAAAATGATACATAAAAAATGGCAGATTCATTGGGTGAAAATGATTTTTTAAAGGTGTTAAAACTCATTCTACATAAAAGTAAATATGAATGTAAGAATAATTTTATGATTTCCCTGAAAGATAAATGTTTTAAATTAAATTAAATAAAATTATGAAACATTACCATGATTTCAATTCTATAAATAATTGAATATCATTATTTAATAATGACCCTAGACAATACATCTATTACATAATTGAAAGAAAAACACCTAATCAATCCCATTACTGTTTTTATGTTCTAATATGATGTGATTGAATGAAATATATCAGACGAAATTGAGGTGTTTTAAATATAGTTTACAATAATAAATGAGGTTACCATCATGGTTTCATGTTGAATCGCATCAACCATAGTGAATAGTGGATGATGAATATCAACTATGTGGGTGCTAGTATAATTAATAATCTATCAGTTGTGTCATTCTTGTAAAATATAGAATTTTTGTACCACATGAACGGAATTTTGAAATTGAGGTAGTCCAATCACACATTCTTACCTTGTTCTCACTAGAAAAAATATACAATTAAAGATGGAGTATTGGATGATGTGTTTATTAAGAGAAAGGGGATTTATGTTCATTTCACTAGATATATATGATATTTTTATTGAGATGTGTGAAGGCTATAATATATTTTATATATAACAATTTAAAAATCCATGATAATGATGAATCTGATATTTTTAACTCTTGATGAAATTGAAAATGTAATTCCATGATGTCTTGGAGATGTATCTCTGGATTTCTATATCTAGTTAGACCAATTATACATTGAGTGTATTAACTAATTGCTCATGGACTATTTGTGTCTGGGCTCAACCTTCACATAACAAGTGAATTGGTAAATATTTCAACTCAGAAGATATAAAAGATGTTGGGTTGAAGATACCATTTTTTCAAGGAGGATAAGGAATAAATGAGTGAGTTTTAACCCCTACATGATGTTTGAATTAATTTTAAATATTGGGGAGAATTAAAGTTCATGCATTTTTACATCATGATTTATAGGTATCTAAAACAAACATATGGGTGGTTGAAGATCCAAGGCATGAATTAAATATTTAGTTAATATGGGATACTTTTGTAGGATAAAACAATTAATTTTTGTTAGATATGGTTAAATTACATTTATTACATATGTAAATGACGTTTTTGATGATATTTTCACTAATGGAATCTTTAGGATGAATTTACATGGTGATAATGCATATGAACTGGATGTTGCATTTGAATGGATATGTTAAGTTTGTTTCCCCAAAATGTGATTATTCGTGTATTTTTCTTTATTTTTTAGATAACATTTTTGATGAATGTATTTTCTACCTCCTTTTATGGTAGTTAGAAGTTTCCAGTTAGTTGGGTGTTGGAATTTCATGTCATCCATGATAATGATTTTTTAATTAATGTGAAAACTATACAAGTGAGAAGAAATCATATGGATGAGGTTATGTGGCTCATATGAGTTATTGATAAGGACTCGGTATGAGTTGAAGTGGTTTGCAGCTGATTTGAGTGAAATTGAGGTAATTGGTTAAGCATAATTTCACATAAGGGATACTGATGTAAGGTGATAAGACAACATATAATCGGATGAGCCATCGAGGGGAAGGGACACCATGTAAGAATATTCACATATAAGTCAACACTTAAGGGGATCCATGTGATGGTATCCACAACATATCCAACTACAGAAAGGGACTCACCACTCACCCATTATATAAAGGGATCCACATATGGGTATAGACATAAGGATGGAAAACATAATGAGATCAATGTGGGTTGTTGATCAACGTAAGAGTAATCACCTATTAAGATCTTCAGATGATTACTTGATTATGGGGATCAAGAATTGAATATCTATGTTCGGGTAAATATGTAAAGGGATTCACCATTTGGTCATCGATGTAATGGGATCTATTCTAGAGTTTTTGACCTAAGTTGTTTCATGTAATAAGATTGTTTATCTTTACATTAATATTGATAATTCAATATTTATTTTTCCTATAGGATTTATAAAATTAAATATGATGTTTTTTTCATGTTTTCATTATTATTAAAATATCATTATTACATTAAAGTGATTGTGATTCAATATTATAGTAGAAGAGATGCTAGTTGAGAAAAAAACAAATGTTGTAGATACATTCTACGTTGCAAGATGAATTATCTCATTATAGTACCTTACACACATATATAATTAAAATGTGTATAATGTAGTGGTATTAAAATAAATTTAAAATAAATAAATAGACCTAATTATTGAATAAATTTAAATGGGATGATTTTATTGATATTGAATGAGATAATATCACACTTCCAAGTATCATAGAGATTCTATAATAATTTATTGTAATTATATAGATTTTTTTTAAAATAAAGTTCTAGGAGTAGATGAAATGAAAGTATTACATCACACTATAACTCATTTAGAACTATTCCATGAAAATTTGAACCACAAGACAAATAACACTTCAATAGGGAAATCATGATGAAGACAGTACATCCAATTGAAGAAGAAATAGAGTTAAATACTAATACATCTAACAAGATCAACAATTTATTGAAAGAGAATAATTCAATTCATTGAGAAGTTCATATTTTCCCTTAACTAATTATCGGAGTTACATGATCACTGGTATCACATAAAGATATTTTTAAGAGGAAGATCCAACATTTTTGTTTTTTCCAATCCTTGGTGTTGATATCCTGAATGATTGAATAGTCACTATGAATGAAAATAATAATGATTATGAGGGGTGGAACTAGTCCAATATGCATGAAGTGTGGATGTTCATTCCTTTGTGGTTAATTACTTGTTCAAATGTTTTATGGAGAAACCATGAAGAACTTTTTATCTCAGTATAAACAATGACATTCCAAAAAAGCTAAAGATTATGAGCTGTAATATAAATTAGGCAAGTGGATAATATTTTTCCCAAGGACATGGATTAAACTACCATAATACATTTATTTAACTTACATGGAATTTATAATCCCTTAAAATTAAAGTGATAATAGTATTTTTCTACTTGTAAAATTCATAAACAAAAATATATAGGTTTTACACAAAGGATATGATCAGTGAAATAACATATTGTATTTTTGTTCATTTCTATTCATATATTACATACTGAGGTAAGGGTTGATAGATCATTAAAAAAAATCATATGTATTAACCAACATGGTTCTTTATGCATAGTAATGGATAACTTATAGAGGAAGAAAAATATTGAATAATTGAATACGATTGATTCACCCCCCCCCCCTCCAATGTCAGTTTTCCTATATGATCGACCAAGATATACATAATGGATTATCAATGCTAATACGTGGTGAATCAATGATTTTTTCAAACACAACCGCTCTCACATGAGTTCAACAATAATCTCTCCACTCAATAAATCTATAAATTAAATGTTAATTGTATAAAATTTTAATGTGGTCCTCCCCCAATATGGATGAATGTGTCCCTAGGGTATGGTGGTTATTGTCCCCCACACACACAAATTATCATTTATTATCAGGATAAAACAATGAACAAGGGTATATCCTGTAATATAATTTTTCATTGGCACCAACCTTTCCAAAACAGCACAAATTGGTTACATAAAAGGTTTAAAAAAAGAACTTCCTGGAAATGATGACCAAAGAATGTATGAGTATTAACTAAACTAGATGAATGTGATCTCCTTTATCCTCATTTTAAAAGAAATCGCTTTAGTTTCTCACTCAGATATCATTGTTATAAAAATCCCTCTCATGACTGCATCAATATCTTTTCTCTTATAAAACATGTCTTGACATGTTTTGATGATAAAAATATCTTTATCAAATAATGGAGAGAATATATATATAAAAATCTCTCAAAACTACTCCTTATAACCCTCATTCACTACATTTCAAAAAGAAACAATCAAAATACTAAGGATTGGACATTAAAATTCAAATCTCCATTATCATTTATTATTAATTCCCACACAAAATAGTTAATGATATATTAATTTAATATCAGTTAACATATTATTTTTCAGACTATATGAACCTTAGTTTTATCTTCATAAGATATTCCATGAAACTTATTTCTCCTTTCCCATGACAGTATGATCACATGTACACCATTTCACATGTGTTATCCTCTACTTTATTTCACAATGATTCCTCATCTTGGATTATGATCACCATGAATAATTTTGAAATTTAAAAAATGAAGATCATGATTGAATTATCATATTTAACCTCACTTAAACATAGAAAAACATGTATTTCAATATTACATGACTTCCAAAAATATATTTTTTATCCATTGAAACTATATGTTACTCATATGTATACTAAAATATTTATATTATATAAGCTTATAAACATTGGAGTCATTTTTACATATCCCTAGATTACTATTGCACATACTCTAGATTACTCTCCCATATTATGAGAGATAACATTACATTTCAATGAAAATTCAATGTTATTCTTATGTATCACAGTACTTCCCTATGCCATCCTCTCATCATATCATACATATCGAGTTAAATGAAATGTTACTACTACATATCTCATCAATTTTTAAATTACTCAAAATCATTAATAATTACTCTTACACATCTACTCAAAACTTCAAAACTCGCATCTATCCCTACCAACTAATCTCTACACACTTTTTATATCCCCAAATTTACTCAGAAACATTTAGAACCACCAAAAATTATTCTATAATGTATTATATCTCACAATATATTTTGAAATAAAATACAACATTATCATCGAGGAGACTAAAAATCCCCTCCAAATTTTCATTTGTTGTCAATACTGAATACAATTCAGTCTCCTCTCATCAACCCACACTAAAATAAAATCCTCCCTCTAGGATAGAACATTTGAAAAAGATATCATACCCAACACAAATTATATTCAAAATTTCATTGGGGGATACATTATTTGGAATAGATTCAATGTTCAACCCAGATAAGTAACCATTAATATTACTAGAGGAATTATCTAGGTTTGACATAAAATCATCTGATATTAGATAGATTATATGACCACAAACATTCATATATGATGGATTAAATTTTTCTCCAATAATGAATCTGATAAATGTTGTTTTTTGGGGGTTTTTGATCCTTCTCCCACTTTTCCAATCCCAACATTCTTCCTCCTTTCTCGAAAATTTCCATTTTTCCTAAGGTTCTCAATTGGTTTGAAGGAATTCGAAAGATCCTTATCTTGACATCATAGTTTACAGATGTCATTGCTCTACTCAGTATGACATTGGTTACTCATTTTAAGAATCATCGTCAATTGGTGGAACTATTCAATTTATTTTTCTTTAATGTGTGGGGTTTACAACAGTAGTAAATAGTAATTCTTCTTGATCATCAACACATTATGATTTGCTTTTCATCAGAATAGAATATGAAATTATCTGGGTCTAGTACCCCCACTACCATGTATACAATGGAATCTTCTTCTTCTTGTTTATATGGTCTTATGAATTCCATATGAACCGTGACCCACCTTCCAATGTGATTTGGGTATGTTTCCCCAATATTCCCCTCCCATTTAAAACCCCTTCAATCATTCACATACTTGGAAATTTAGTGGGTAGGTTCTTATTATATGATTTTTTAACAAGTGTGGTTTCTCTCTCGATTTCTCCAATAGTTTGTGGTGAAGTTTATGTATCAAAAATACTAGTGGATATTTTATTGTATTTTATTTATAGGGTAATTTCAATACAAACAAAAAGATAGTTTGGAGAAGATGTTTTATTACTATTATTAATAAAAATTCCTTGGTCATCTATTAGAATAATTTGTGCACAAGAAGTCAAACTTTGAGAAGATAGGTCTGGATAGAAATGCTTGGGAGCCTATTTTAGATTCCAAATGGATGTTTATTTCAATGGATAAATTGAGCTAGTGGTTCTTTCTTATATTGAGGTTCATCTGAGGAAGAATGATCTAAAAGTAGAGGTTGTATTTATCCAGTTGAAATATGAATTGGTGGTTACTAAAGTGAAGACTATCCCTTGATCGGTGAGCTTGATGTTATGGAGGATTCAGCTCATTCTTTTTCAACATAGGCAATAATATATGTAGGGGTTTTGTTATTTGTAAATATAGCTAGCATCAAGGAAGTAATTCTGGGGATAAGGGCTGTGTGTATGGAAATTGGATATGCTCTGGGTGTGACTCTCCAGTAATCAATTTAAAAGGATTATTTAGAAGATACGAATCATGGTATATATGATATAATGGGTGTTGAGGTAAAAAAAAAATTCATTGTCTCTAGGAAGTACATGCCAAGCATTAAACCGGGAAATAGGCATTAATTTTTTGCTAGTGATCATTCCATTTAGGATCAAAAAGAAATAATACAGGATGAGCTTTCTTATGAAGGTCATGTCATCTCGGGGGAAGAGGCAAGAAATGAGATAACCAGCCTATTTTCAAGATAAAATTAGTAGGGGAGTCATTGAATAGGGCCTCATAATATGAGGAGGATTAAGTGTCAAAAAGTAAATAAGGACCCAAGTAGGTGCATTCTAATGAAAAAACACAAACCTAAAGGTTGAAATTATTATTCATTCCTATTGAAGAACATAAGGATAATATGTGCTGTGAAAAAGGGGACCATGGAGACTAACATCAAACCTATTAATTATCAGTACTAGGAGATGTTCCAATGTGCCAGTAAGTTGACAGTTACTGAAAATAATAGGAACGTAGTGCTGGGAGAAATGAATAGGTTATATAATGTTCTAGTGGTGGTAGAAATTATTGAAATGAGGTCAACATAGATAAGGTTGATCCAAATATGTGAGAGTCCAGTGTCCAAAAGTGGTAGCTATTGAAGGTGGTACCATCCTAGGACCTTATCCCTAACTCATATGAGGTTATATTGGATGATTGGGTTCTAATTCGTGGTTCTCAAGTGAACAACATTGATCAGGTTGATCTCAATATGTGAGAGTCTAGTGTCAAATAGTAGGAGTTATTCAAGGTGGTTCCATCCTAGGACCTTATCCCTAACTCATATGAGGTTATATTGGAAGATTGGGTTACAATTAATGGTTCTTAAGAGGATTCTGATAGGATTTATGACAGAAAAATACTGGTGGAAACCAATAAAGAGTGGGAAAAGTGGATCAACAAGAAAGACTGCATTCTGGTTAGAGTTTTTAATGCTTGTAAAATGACTCTGGGGGAGTACATCCAAACATGGGAAAAAATGGATTATTGGTTCGATGAACATATCAAGCGTGATGTAGATATAGAGGTAAGTAGTCTCAATTAGAAATTAATTTTGGATAATGTGTTGATTGGGATGAAATTATAATTTAATGGATCAACCATCTCATATGGGACCTAATGATTGTATTCTAAACTGCATGGGCTCTCACATTCCATTAAAGTGTTTGCTAAATAAAAAAATACTTTTCAGTGAGTTTATGTGTGTGTAAAAACAATCTTAATTTAATATATTTTTATACATCTATTACATACATGTTTATATATGTATTTTTGAATAAATATATTTAACTTTATAAAATATACAATGTTCTTGTAATTTTCCAATTTTTATTTTAATACAACATTTGAATATATGTAACATTTTCTCTATTTTTTTTTGAAAACATATATATTATTTTATCTCTTTAGAGTTGAATGTAAAAATATAAATAACTTTCTCATTATTAATATTATATAAATATATAGCTAAATTATTTTTATAAAAAAATTATTTAATACAACATTTATATTTATATTATCTATATAAAGTTTCCTAAAAATATACTAATATATTAAAATTTATATTATAATAAAAATATTGTTATTATTACATATATATATATATATTTAAATATATATATATATTTGTTTATTTATTTACTATTTTATATAATCTCTTTCATGTTCTATTGAGGCCTCATTTAGTTTTGCGTTCAGCGAAAGTAGTGTTTGGATCTATGAGCCATGTCATAGTTCTCTCTCAACCGAATAAAGAGTTGTTTCTTTTCCTGATAAACGGGGTTTCTACCAAATATTTTTTGTCTTTAAATTTTATTTCCTTTTTGAAAATTCAATATTCCTAACTTTATTTCATAAGGTCTCGCATGTCACCTTTCACACGGATTTATGTATTCCACATTAGGGCGACTTGTTTCCTTGTAATTATAACTCCCCTCAAATTATTTTAGGATCATTATGGTTTTGATTTCTAGAATATAAAAATGTCCTTATGTATTTTTATTGAGGATATATCAATAATAAATTGATATAGCGCCAAATTTGGATGGTAGAAGACTGATCTTGCTGAGGCATGTTACGTTGTCTCTCTCTTTAAGAGTTGATTAACCCCCCCCCCAATAAATTAGTACACAATGGAATATCTGTGAATTATATTTAGGATATAATGGTATCTGGATACTCTAAAAAATTATTTAGGGGAGATTATATCTTGAATATCAGTTTGAAAATATAGAGTAATAAAAGGGTTTTGTTTTTGTGCACTAGAAAATTTATTTATATGATTGTTGAATTTATTTAGAGGAATCTAAATTTTTTAGAAGGATTGATGTTCTTAGAAATAGTAGTAATTGATTTTACCATCCAATGGGCACTATATTTTATAGGCATAGAATCGCCCATTTTGATAAGACATTTTGGACCTTGGAATTTAGTTGATAAATTTCTTCAAAAGGTATGTATTTTTCGAATTTATACCTATCCACGAGATGATACCTAGTAAAATAAGTGAACCAAATTACATCCATTAGTGAAAAAACATGACAGCATGCAAACATACATGTCCATTACAACCCATTTTAAGTTGTGGGATTTCTAAAATAACCTCCCTATTAAAAAAACATAAAATAAAACAATTTAGAAATATTTAAAACATTAAAATACATTTACCCAATATTTTAAAATATTTAAAAAACTATTTTGAAAACCAAGAATCATTCCCTCTGGTAAATAATTTTCATAAATAACAGTATCCATTAGTTCAAAAAATTATATATTAGAGACAAATAAAATCTGATAAGAGAATATAGTGGACACTTCCTTGATCATGTATCTATTTTTGTCAACCAGATTCATCGTACACAAGTCATTTCATACTAATTAGATCTTAATATACTCCTAGAAACCATTATGTCAATGTGTCAATTACCCTTTATTGAATGTTTTAGATTAAAATTCTTTTTTTGTTCTGGATTAATTGTTCATAATAAACTGATTAAAAATTCATTACAAGTATATTAAAACTTTTAAATATTTATAAAACTTTTATTTACATATTACATGTTTTTCTTCACTACATAAACATAACAAAGTTCTTGGGTATCTGTCATGTTGATAAGGTCATCATAGTTATCCACTATGATATGGACCTTGAAGTTCCATGACGGTATTCTTAAATATGGTTCTACAAATGAATAATGTACTGTGATAGAGCACATATTATGTAGACTTTCATATTTGAGTACTCATATGTGTATGAGACTTAAATTCATTGAGTTTACACTTAGTAATCTCCAAGATGAGGGATTATGAGAACAGACCTACTGGTATAAATTTCACTTGTTTTTGTATCATTGTATACTCCTATATGTGAGAATCTATAATGGTACTCACACATTAATATTATCAGTTACGCATTTCTTGACTCGTTCTCTTACATTTACTAACAAAAAGTGTGAAACCTCGTGTTTTTTGGGAAGTATGATATATTGAGTGAATCACAAATGAAACGATATTAATGGATATGTTGAAGAAGTAATTTTTTCATACATATTTATTGAAGTTTTTATCTCATTCCTTTGTGTGAATACCAATAATCTTGTTTCCCATATTTAGTGGTTACTATATTACATTGACATTAAATACAAGTAAACATAACCAAAATGACCAAATAGATTAGTAGTCTTGATGAATCAGCGACAACATGATTCTAATTATAAAATTGAAAATATAAAATGAATTAGGGGAAAGAATTCTTATATCCTTTATATTATTCATAATATCCTTTTTCATATTTTTTTGAAATGAAAAAAAAAATGGTGAGCTCAGATTCTTAGTAAGTGCATGTGTACAATGGATGATTATAAGAATTTAATAATATGAAAAAAAAACAAATATGATCAAATAATTCCATAACAATAGTCATATGAGTAAAAAAACATTTTCATGGATATCATAATAATCTAAATAATAACATAGACATTGATAAAATAACTAATTATGATTGAATGCATAATTTATCAAATCAGAAAAATACCATCAAGGAGTTGGCCAAGACATTGGAAAATACCATTAAGGCCTTGTTCAAAGACTTTTGAAATGAAATAGATAAGTCCTTATCCAAAACCCAATATAGTTTTACTCATGATACCTACCAATGATTTGAGATTATATCAAATCCCCCACCCATAACATACTAAGTATAATTTATTTTTTATAAAAAAAAATAATACATATTAATCAACATCCGTAAAAAATAATTTTACATATTTAATGGATTAGCATATTGAAAATAAACACATTTCCTAGTCAAACTAATCCCAAAACATCTGATGAAATACGATGGATGATCTAATTGTTGTACAAGCTCAACACAATATGTTAGATCCAATGTTTTTTCAACATTGATATTTCTAAAGGATTTTGAATTTCCAATTACGAGGTAGGCCATATCTTAATTGAAGATTCATTATGATAACTCAAAGGTCAGAATGCCATTAATTGAGGTTTTGAGAGGTAGAACGATTCTTGGTTTGTAGGTAAAAGGTTTATGGATCGTATTTGGGGTTTGGAAGGAAACTGTTATGTTTTGGTAAGGAGTGTCTCATGGAAAATGGTTGGCACACAATTATTTTAACCGCATAGCCTAACCATATAGACAATTTTGGTGAAGCACTAGGTTTGGAGAAACTATATGGATGGCCATAAGAAACCATGTGAGGTTTTACTAAATTACTACATAATTTTCCCATGATTTTGAAACATTTTTACTAACCATGCACTTCAACCATGTGTGGTGGTGGTGTTTGGGGAAAGTAGCACTGCATTATTGGTGCATGGTTTTATAGACTATATGGTCTAACCATGCAGCTCATTAATGGGGGGTTTCCATTTTCCCACTCCAACCCTAAAAGAGTTATACCCCTTTTTCTTCATCCATTCCACCATGTTGCACCCTAAATAAGACAAGCCTCTTACTCACTTCATCCATGATAGTTGCCCCTCATTCTTGGTTGAAATCGAACATGGTCAGTTGTGTTGTAAACATTGGGGAAAGATTTTTATTACATTAGCCATCGTGGTGTTTTTTATAAGTCCTTTAACTCTTGTTTTCTTTTTTTATAGGTTTTTTAGTTATGATTCCACTATAGCATAGGGTTATCAGATATTGGTGGTGGGGATTTTACTCTTCCTATAGAGGGGGAAAACTGGGATGTTGTCCTCCCTTCATCATGTGTCATTTTGTCGAGGTACATCACCATAGTGAACTTATAAATATTCTAATCTCAAATTAAAAAAATTAAATGGGTTTTTGAATGTATTTTATTTTGGATTATTCCTGGATTGAGGTTGGACTTATATCATTGGATGATAGCGATCACTAGGTCATCGTTCCAGTGTGATGGGATCAGCTAGTGATATTTTGGGAATAATACCACTTTTAAATAAAATGGTTTTTTAAATTAAATTGATTTGTTTAAATAAATTAATTATAATGTTGGTATAATTAGTTATTATAATGGTTTTGTTATGAGATAGGAACCAACACAACTCTTTTGAGATTGCACAGTTCTTTGAAGTTTCTAACAACCTTTTGATAGAAACATCAAAGCTTCCTAATTGTAAGTTGTATGTTATACCTTCCCTATAGTATTGATACATGTTTATATAGTGTGTCTATGATTGTACTTTCCACTTATAGTGATTCCCATGTTTATATTTACCACAAGTATTTGTTATATTAAATTATTTATTTCTTAATTAAATAGATGAATGAAAGTGGTCCCTATAAACCCATGTGATATTTGTTCATACATAAACATGTCATCGAGTCTGAGGGTTCCTAGTTGGATTCCTCCAGGTATGATCTAACCTAGAGGATCCCAAGTAGTATTCCTCCCTTTACTCACTTTTTATGAGGCCCCAAATAGGGACTCCTTTACATAATTTTTTTCTTAAAGAATCCATATAAGGATGCCTCATATATTCACCCATGAGGGACCTAGTGGGTGCCCCGATGTGGGACCAAATCTAAGCTAGTGTGTTTGGGGTTAAGAAAAAAATGGTATAAGGTGTCACCTAGAACAAATACTGAGCTTCTGATCAAATGAGGTAGGGGTGGTAGTAGTGAGTTGGGTGTTTATCCACCCTCAGTTTTTTCTTTATTATTTCACCCAATTATTATTGATGTAGTTATCATTTTTAAAAGTGTTTCTTTGTTTTTAGATGATGGGACCAACATTAGGTGGTATATTTTAAGGGTTCCCAATGGTACTTCCTAGGACCTATCTTCAGATCATTAGTTATGGATTTAGATATCATGGTATAGAACCGATGAGGGGAATCAAGATATGTCTCTAACAATTACTGATGGTATGACACCGTTTACTATGTTTTCAATGGATGTGATTCATTTAATTGAAGATAATTACTTTTGTCAATTTCTATTGGTCCTGGGCCTAGTAGGTCTATAATATAAAGATTTTTCTTTGGATGTATACTATGGAATTGAAGACGGAACCTTGGTCAATGACTCTAGGTGTTGGCTCAATTAGGTATATATTATACTGAGTTTGGTATAGATGAACCCCATAGACTTGTGGAAGACTCCATATTCAATATACCTTAGTTCATGACCCTATTAGTCTAATACGTGATACATCCATCACAGGCTTCATCTTATGCAGGTCCGTATTTACAAGATTGTTCACTAATACACTAGATCCTTCATTATTGTGATTGGGGTGAGTATGAGTGACTAATGGACTAGTACTTGTATCCCTCATGTTGATGTAATGTTCTCAAAGACATATGTGGAACTAGCCAAAGCATGTATTTATCAATTGGGAGTGGAAACCTAAGGATCAACTACAATTATGTTATATTTATTTTATTTTCCATAATACACACACACACACATACGTATATATGTTTTTGTATCTATATATATATACGGGTATATAAATACAAATTCATATATATATATACATGATGAAACCTTTCATGGAGGCATTCTAGACGAGGGAGACCTAGGTATGGCTGATCGGGATCACAGACCCAAGGATTGGTTGTGTTTTATTTTATTTAGATATTTATTTGTATTTAATGTTTATTTTTTATTTATTATAATATACTAATGATTTTCTCACATATACATATGAATCATATTAATGGCTATGTATGAGAACACATTAGTGGTTCCCTAAATAGTTTTGTACCTGCACCTCTCTTGGGATACCATTACACCGGGGTAACCAAGAAGATGTTCACTTTGTTATAGGCATTGGTTTGTGTTGTGTCCTAGGATCGATCAAACATGGTGGATTAATTTTTTTCATTTATCATTGGTATGTCGTTCATCTTGGAGATATTAGTAGATCATTGTACTTTTGTTAATATTTCTTTTATTTACTCCAGTATATGTTATTGGCCTAATGAGTTATCGATGTTTCATGGGTCGACATAGTTGTTTGAGAATTGATTATATTCCATTTTATTATCACATCAATTATTATATTTATTGCTTATAGATATTGATTATTTACTTCCATGAATGATATGTAGTTTATTTTTCTGTTTTCTTTCTCTAAAATGGGGGGTGTTGTCTCCCTACTATCACACATTATGCCCTCATGGCTAGTCATTAGCCTCTAACATACGGGGAGATGCACTTGAGGACTCTAGGAGAACCGGCTCGGGGAACCAGTTTAGTGGAACCAATAAAGGGATGTTATAGAACATTCGAAAAGAAATTTTTATATAGATGAAAATTCTTTAAAGAGATCACTGGAAAATATCTTGACTTAAAAAGCCTTTATCTTTAAAAATAATTTTTTTATCTATAAACATTTAACATTTTGAAGAAACAAATTTCATTGAAAAAAAAACCTATTAAAATTAAAAAGGGATATTAAAATCATTGAGAGGTCATTATTGTGAGAAATTCCATTCATGATGTATAAGTTATAGAAACATTCCATTTAAAATTTAGTAAAATTTCATGACTACATCTTTTAGAAATCGACAAGAAGATTTCATTTAAACCATTTTTTTTAAATTAAAACATGGATAAAATGTATTTGTTAAATAATTGTAGACATAAAAAATATTTTCTAAAAATATTTGAGAAAATATTGGTACAAAATAAATGCTTTAATCAATGAAATTTTGAACATACATAACCTCAAATAATGATGAGATTGTGAATTAATCCCTTAAATTGGGATCATCATCCTTTATATGCATCCATCCATAATATATAATAATTATAGATTTATTATAAATATATCCTAAAACCATTAGTATATATATATTATACTACGTAATATTTACTTTTATCCTTTTATCAACCATTTATTAGTAATTATTTCTTAAAATCACTATTTTGGGTGATAACTATTTCATTTTCATGAATGTTTTGGTTCATTTATTTGTGTCCTTATACATTTATAATTGTACCATAATTCCTAGAAATTTAATAATTGTATAAATATAATAATTATTCATTTTTTATGTATTTATTGTAATCTATAAAAGTTATTTATAGAAAAATGAATAACATTCTTCATTGAGATGGTAGGACATACCTATGAATGAACCTGGTATCAATTTTTCAATGGATGAAACCAAGGAAATGAAAAAAAATCACATTAAAAGAATTATTGTTATATAATAAATGTTTTATATATTCATTAAATCCATCTTAATTTATATCCATTTAAAGCAGAAGTGAAAAAAATACATCGGTTCGCGAGGCAATAGTATGTAATATACACGAATGATGGTTTTGTTTCCCAATTGATTGAAAATAGAATGGATATATGTTATGAAATTGTCATAATAAAATCAAAATATACTGGAGATACTGATTTTATTAAATTTTTATATTTTTGGATGACTTTAAGGATGTGGAATAACAAATAAATTGTAAATAGTCAGGTTAAATGATTACCTCTTTACTGAGAAACGCTTTTCCGGTTACACCTTTATGATGGAAGGTATGGCCTTTTGGAAAGACCAAATGATCTATTATGTATTTAAGGAATATAAATATGGTAATATTGTAAGTATTTTATGAAATATAATGTTACAAATGGTATAAATAAGTGATGATGTAGGTGCCTTTCTATAATTGATGTCAGAGGTATGTTTTTAATGTCATGAAAGAATAAATTATAATAAAGTCATTATCAAAGAAAATGCATCAAAATGGACAAGGATATAAACCTTGGATTGGATGTTGTTTATATATAATCGAATAATAATATATTTACAGGTTAATGAGGTTCTTTAAATCTTATCTTTTAGTTTACCCCCTAAGTTAAACTATTGTAACCTTAATTATGGTAATGTATTTATCACTCTTAGTGTCTTATAATTATATATATAAGGTAAACATTTACTGATAAATGGATATGTTATGAAATTTTTATCCATATATCATCCCCTTATCTTATTTCAATATTTTAATTATTTTTAGATAATTTAGTAAAATATTATTTTGATAATTTATTATAAAATTAATTTTCGGAACCATTCATTTATTTCATTTTTTAAAGGATGGGTCCGAAGCCTCATTTATTATTTAATGAAAAGAAAATACCTCTTTTAACTGGGTAAAGCGAGACCTATTACATAACCTGAAGGCCTAGTGGTCATTTCGCCCATACTTGGCCCGTAGGCCCAAATTTTGTGTCCAAGGCCTATTCTGTGAATTATTCTACTATAGTACTCAAAATATATCATTTTTATTATTTTTAATATCACTTATTTCAATTTTTATATTACTTGAATAAATACTTTTTTGATAGTTTTGTAACTATATAATGTAATAATTTAAATTTTAAAAATTTTAAAAAAAATTACATAATGAAAATATGTCTATTATACTAAAAATAGACATCTTTATTTATCAATATCCTTTTTTTCCTATACGAACACATGTGAGATATTTAAAACAAAGATAATGGTATTTTTCAACATTCTTTGGTGTTAATATTATATTGATCAATTTCATGTGAAAGTGTCCATTAAAAGAAAACAAAATCAAGAATAAGTTGATAATGGTCTAATTTACTTAATAAAATAAGAGTTAAGATGATATATAATGACCTTGTCACCAAGTTTTTACCTTGATTAACCTAATTTACCCTTTGTCGAGGAGATGAATTTTAACACAGTTACTATTCATATTGACTAAAAATAAAAGAGTAAAATTTACCAAATTAAAATTTTAGGATTCCAAATATTGAATCAATTTTTAAAATTCAATTTATATAAGTGGAGAATTGAAATTTTAAAATAAATGGGAAAAATGTGATGGTAATAAATTTTTAGGAAAATAAATTTTTAAACATAAATGTGGATTTATTCATATCATATGCCTAGTAATAACTAAATATAAATGGTAAAATAATTTAATAAAAATATAAAATTTATATTTAATTAAAAGAATCCACAGATATTGATCTATTTAATTTATTATGGTAAAAATGCATCGTGATCATATAAAATAGTTTATTTTCAAAAACAATTTCTTTTACATTCAAATTTTTTTTTATGGATAACTAATGATTTTATTTCATAATTATATAAAAAATATAATATTCATAATTTTTTCATTCTTATTCATATCTTACAATTTTAATGTCTAGTTTATGACAATCACATTATAAAATTTTAATTATAGAATTAAGTTCATTTAAACTCAGTTTAGCGTCAAACATGAGCTTCCAAAAGATTTTGATTATTTAAAAAGATACAAGTTATAAATAATTGATTGTTACATTATTCCCTCCCTAAAAATAATTTCGTCCAATAAACTTCTATATTTTTATCTCATTAATATATTTGGGTTGCTCTTCATCATAAATTATTTGGGTTCCCATGTCTCTACTTCTAACATATTTTTTTCAACTCGATTTACCAGTTGAGCCATAAAATTCCTCAGAGACATGTTCTTCAGTATCCACAATGTGGATAGGATTTTCACAGTAACATAGATCAGGTTCCAATTCTATTTATTTATATGTGATTACATGTGTGAGGTCTAGAATTTACATAATTAACAATGATATTGGGAACACATTGTCTACTTTAGAGAGGATATGTTTCATTTCTAAATGGTAAGCTAGAAATAAAAACGATTCTATGGTTTCAAAAGATTTGATGTGAATGGGGCTCAATTTCCCTTTTATACCTAACCTTATAACACCATTCCATGAAGATATGTTCTAGAAAACGTGATCACCCACTTGAAACTTCAATTCTTTCCTTTATATATCTGGATAAATCTTTTTCCTACAATGATCATTTATAATATATGTATTAAAATTATTTACCTTTTCTATTGTTTTCTCTAATAGTTATGGTCATAAATATTCCTTTTACTAACATCATCCCAAAAAGTTCGAGTATGAAATCTCTTACCATATAATTTATTATATGATGCTATTAGAATACTCAAATGGATGTAGTTTTGATATGAATGATCGACCAAAGGTAAATATTGGTCCATCATTCAATGAATTACAAGTGAGAATGAACCCATTATATCTTCTAATATTTTGATAGCCTTTTCTGACTACCAATATCTTTGAGATGATAAGTGGGTCTCAAATGCATCTTTATATCATAATGATTTTAAATAATTTTCAATAATTTAGATGTAAATCATGGTTAAAGATCATAAATAATTGAATGAGGTATGAAATTATGTCTTATAAGATCCTTGATATAGAATATTTCAAGGAACTCTGGAGTTAAATATTTTTTTATAGAGCAAAAATGTGATGATTTTTAAAGGTGGTTAGAAAAAAACAATGTTGCATTATTCTTCTAAGGATTATTTAGTAATCAAGTGAAAATTTCCATATTAGTTTCATTCAGTTTCTATTTATGAATAGATACATATTGCATGAATCCTTTAGGATGTTATCTCTCTGCCTTCACCCATTAGAAACAAAATACCTTAACACATAATCTCGAATTTTCTGGTACTTATTAACTGATAAAAAATGATATTTTAGATATATGTATATCTTAGTATTTTGATGGTGTATATAGAAATTTATGCTAAGATCATCATCTAATAATTCCATTTGTAGAATAGGTATATATGTAATACATAGCGAATTTCTATGTATTATAATTCTATATTAACATATAATGTGTCTGAATTTACCATCAATCAACACATTGATTTTAATTTGGAAATTTTCTTCATTCAAATGAGAACTATTTATCTTTTATACAAAATATGGTTTGACAATAATTTCAAAAAATGGGTGATGTTTCTCCTTCCTAAAAAATTTAAGATCCATATTTACTAAATATATGAACATAAATATTTATCAATCATCATTTGAGACCGAAATCCAAGATCATTTCTACTCAAAGCTTCTACTACTTTATTTTCCTTTCGAGGGAGGTAGTGTATCAATAAATCATATTCATTAATTACGATGGCCAATTTTATTTTTCTTTGTTTGATTAATTTCTATGAAATGATGTATCTTAGACTTCTATAACCTGTATATTTCTCACATATTTCACCATAGAGATAGTTTCTCTATATCATCAAGGAAAAGATTGGGGTTGTTGACTGAAGATCATCGGTTGAAAAAAATCATGAGAGTTTAACTAACATGATGTATAAGGAATAATTTTATCATTTTATAGAAGGAAACAACCAAGACCCATCCATGATGCATCACTATGAATAAAAAATCCATCATCTCTAGATGCTATAGTCAAATGGAATATTACACTATATCTACTTATACTCTTCAAATCATTCTTCACATTCCATTGGGAAGCATTTTTAACAAACAATCGATTGTAACCTACCAAAACAATGAAACTACATACCTCGGTTATATCTTTTGGTGAAGTCCATTCAAGGTAATCATTTTTATTCATTATAGACACTGATATTCCATGTGTGGAGACAATATGACCATGAAAAAAAACTTTCTAAAGATAGAATCCATTCTTTCTAAATTTTACATATAAATATTTTCTTTTGAGAGTCTCAATAATATTTTATCTTAGAGTACACCATGATATCATCATCAAACTCCATAAAAATTTATCAATATATACCTTAAATACTTTTTCCATTTTATCAATTAAGATAGAGTGTGCATTAGTCAATCCAAATGGAATTACTAGAAACTCATAATTTCTATACCTCATTAGAAGATAAATATTTAGGATATGTTCATTCCTTAATCATAATTAATGGTTAGTAGAATAAAGGTAAATCACAGAAAAATATTGAGCTCCATGAAGATGATTGAAAATGTTGTAACATCCCACATGATATGCCACTAAATCAGTGCTTTAAGTTGGTTTGTTACGAGGCCTCAATTGGGCCTCCCTACACTTCAAAGGCTAATGAATAGTAGTAAGGGACAAGGGGGTGATGGTGGGGAGACTATACCTCATATCATTGTTATAAAATAATAAAAAAGAGATAATAATAAAACTAAAATGTAAATAAAAAGAGTAAAGATTTAGTAAATAAACTAAAATAGAAGATTCTATAATAATAATTCAAAATTTCATAAAATCTCTAATAGTTATGTCATATATTAAATTCTTGGAACCCATTTGGATGATGAAAAAAAATAAATGAGTTAGATGAAGATAAAATAAATGTATAATAATAAACTATTAACTGTAATCTAGAATGCATACTTGGTATCCTGACAATGTCAAACCACTCCAGCCCGATCAAACGAACCCACATGAGAAGATCTACTCGAACGTGAAACTTGGGGCCTCATCCCAATACAACATTCAACTGTTCTCAATGTGAAATGAAGACATAAGGTCTACATTCACACTGAGGTTCATGTACAAGGGTGATAAATAATCTCAGTAATCCACCCCAATGATTAGCCAACAAAATATTCTATGAAAAGTCCATTAAAAATAAAATATACTCAACCTAACTAAGACACAACTAAAAAGATTAGTAAATATAAAAATTATGAAACCACAGTCAAACCCTATGTTAGTGATCTCAACCAACGAGGTATGTTTCACATATGATATCTATATTAATTTGAGTATACATGTTTTGTACCATACCTATAAATATATACATTAATAAAAATTTACATGATTACGGTGCATGAAATAACATAAAACAAATAGTATTATATGCTTTGGCATGTAATCATGATTGCTTGGACATCCTGTGCAGGGGAATTGAGTTTTACATCATTCCACTCAAAACTTGTATATTTAAGTTAACATTTCGGTCTCTAATCTTGCTCGATATATACCTACTTCAACCAATTCTGGAAATGTCATCAAGCAATAAAACTCACTACAAAGGGATACTCATCCTAACCATGGGCTAATCTGTACTCTCCTCCAATCATTGTAAGAAATGATTCTAGTGAATTATGTCATGAAATCCTACAAATTTTAAATAATCTAGATTCAATTCTACCCATTCCATTTAAATCTATTCAAATGACTGATTATTAGGTCCCAATTCATTGGAATTCATTAAATTAAGAGTCATATAATTCCTAATTGTCTCACCCATATGATGTTTGTAAAAGTAATTCACTTTGGAACCAAGTACATTCATAGCATCCACTCACAAAAAAAAAGTCTCACTGGTGCATCCACTCAACACTAGCCAGAATACTAGGCATATCTCATGGAGAGAGTAATTATCCATCGAGTATAAGTCACATAAACAACATGGATCTTCATTTCCAACATCACTATTTAGTAACCAATTAGGGATAGTGTAATCATCCCTGTCACCCATGAGAGAATAATTATCCATGATGAGAGCATGACATTGTTCATAAATCATTAAATAGAGGATAGAGGAATCATCCTCATCACTCAAAAGATTGGAATCATCCCTGATAATCATTACTAGGGATGTCATGCCTGTATATCATAACAATAAACTCAACAATAAGATGCCAGGAAATACCTCTTGACATCCCAATAATATAATAATCAAATATAAAAACTGAATATCTTAATCCCATGTAGTACCTCTAGGTATATAAATAAACATAATATATAACATATATCAAAATATACATTCTAAGGAAGTATAACTGGGCATCCAAATGAGAAATAATGATGGGTCGCGTCATGCCCAACAACCACCAACAAAGGGTCACCAATCACTATAAACATTGTATTAGTAATAAATTAGTTAAATTATAAAAAATAATGAGTGTGGTCGAATGAATAAACTCAACACTTTTTCTATAACCTCATGGAATTACATGTTCGTAATGAGTTATAAGGTGACACCCACTACCATCTCTACTCAAACCTAATGTACGAACTCAGGGTTATTCAAACATTGGGGAACCCACTCTGTCCCTTAATTCAAATACAGATAGGCATCAAATTTTGGATTATCTATAGAAATGGTAATGAAGGAATCCTAAAAGGGTTCCTTATGGTCCATGCATATAACAACCCGATATTTTAGGAGAATTATTATTTTTAATTTCCTTGATGCCTTTTGTTGTACGCTACACCAAGATTATCTTGCGCTATACGCAACACCGTATTAGCTTGAAATATACGCAACACTATTATCGGCTCGTTTTACACACAATTTCAAGTTTGTTTTGTGGAAATTATTTTACGCAGCATTATGTATATATTTTTTTTAATGTATAAATGAAATAAGCTTGGATTATGTTATACGCAACATTGAATGTAAATATATATATATATATTCAATGTATAAATGAAATGTAGTTGGATTCTGTTATACACAACAACAAAGGAGTATTGCACTACATGCAACCCTAACTTGTCTTGTATTACACGCAATAAAGACCTTCCTTGGTAGCGTGTGTAGTACGCAACACCGAGTTTTACTAAACGAGATATTGTTATAAAATTATTATGAACTAGCCGTTATGAATAGTAATACCCACTTTTTGAAATTTTATAAATTTTATCTTTCAAAATGGACTTATTTTTTGGATTCGGAATATATAAATTAGCCTAGGGTGAATTGTTGGTATTTTTCTGAAATCATTCAATATTTGATGAATAGTGAAAACACTGGGTTTCTATTTAAAAACCGATTTTTTATTTAAATAATTAGTTATTTTATTTACATTTATTTTAGGTCAAAATTGATACATAATACCTATATAAGTTTAATTTGGTTCATTGGAGTCATTTTATAATAATTTTAGATATATAAAAATATTATTGAACTTTTCACCGTCTTTTACCCACCTCCTAGGAGAATTTGGAAATTCACATAAAACTAAATATTACCACTTCTGTGAGTGGAATTTCGAAAATATGAGAGACACGGTTAATATCATGGACTAAAATGTGGTTCAATGAGATGAAAATAATTTTTGGTGAATCGTAACTTTTTACTTTTTTTACCACGGTTAAAAGTAAATAGGGTAATTATGGGTAAAATGGATATTATTATTACCCTAACACGTGTCCTATTTCTATTGGATAAGTGTAATTCGACCAAAAACAACCATAGGAATAATATATGACCATTTAGGCCCACTTGAATTAGATTAGGACATTTATTATTAATTTATTTAAAGAAGGGTTAAAATAGTTAAAATCAAAGTTTAATAAATAAATAATTTTTAATATAGGGTTATACATAAGATAAATTCGACTATAAATATTTATTAGAAATATAAAAATATTTCCTACATAATTTTATTTTATTTATAATTTTAGACATTATATAATTTAATTTATTTATGACACAATGATGATGTAGTAATTATCTTATTAATTAAATATTGACATAATTGATGTTATAAATCCCCAATTAAATGTAATTTGAGACTTTTTATGACTTCCACTAATTTTATAGGTTAATATTACATGTTAGAATTTATTTAGTTAGCTTTTTTTGAACTAATCATTCGGTTATGATTTTCACAGAAATCAATTACCAAATAGTGTCAAAATTGACATAAAATAGTTTTTAAAATAAATATTATATTATTAATTGTTATTTTATTTCTAAAAATATAATGTTCTTCCAAATGACTTATATAAGGTTTTATATATCAATAATAAACAACTTGGGGTTCTTTTGACTTGTTATAGTAATTTTATTAACCTTATAGTGTAAGAAAACAAGAAGACGAGGTAAAAGTAAAATTATTTCACTTAAAGTTAAATATAAATGATAAGGTTAAAATAGAAACCTAAACTTGCCTAAATTATATTGTATGAGATTCTTTCGACCCATCCCTCCTTAGATTCTAAATAAATCAATTTGGAGCTATTAAAAACCGAATATGACTATATAATAAAATAATATTTCGAGTTTTTCCAAAGGTGCCCCTCTCCTCCCTTATAAAAAGGGCTCCCCTTCCCTCTTATCTTCACACCCTTTTGAGCCTTAAATCTCAGCCAAACCCTGACCATTTATCTTCTACACTTCCCTAGAAACATTATATAGGTTCTTTTCTTCTCAAAAGACCAACTCTACATCCATAAGTGGAATCTTAAAGGATGTGCGTCGAAGAAGAGGTAATCTCTTCTTCCAATTCTCTCAAGATTCTTTCTTCTTCAACTTCTTATTCTTTAGTTGTATCATTATAAAATAATAACATAAGTATTAATTATATACTGATATGTTATTATAAATATTAAACAACCCTATTTCACCTTCTATCAATCTTACAGAAAACGAAATCATCGCACGTCCGTACGTACGGAATACCGTCTCCACGCCGGGGTGTAATCTGTTTTAGACCAACACCTTACTTGGATGGGTATAATGGTGTAAATAGATAACTATATATTATTATTGTAATGTGATATTGATTCTTAAATATTATACATACATTTCAATACAACTCCACGCTCATGGGAATGGTATCATCGGTCGTGCATACGTACGGACTACCGTCTCCACGACGCGATTAGATTCATTCTCCATGTTAACCATTCATGAATGATTATAATGTATATATAATAAGTAATCATGAAATATATGACATAATAATACTTTATTTATGTATATATATATGTATTTCATCTATTTAATTCAATTTAATTCAATAAGGAAACGAAAACAGCGTTCATGCGTACGTACGGCCTACCATCTCCATGAATGGTGTATTTCATTCCATTTATCGATCTATCATATATATGTATATGATGAATATATATTATATATAAATCATTTTTTACATTCTGGAATTATGTAAATTACGATATAGGTAATAATATCAAGAACAACAAGTCAAAACACGTACAATAAATGAAATGATTTTACCCAAATCGTTGTGTTACATCGAATTTACAAAAGAACGTGTAATATAAAGTCATAAGTAAACCATGTATGATATCATAACAATGAATATGATTATTTAATAAGTCAATGAAATTATTTAAATCATTATACAGGAGGTTCGGATACATACGAAGCATATCATACATAAGGTAAGGGGTAACCTTTCCAATCTCGTTCTTATCTGAGATTGTTTATTCGTAAGTATTTATTGGGGTTATTGTTATCATCCACAACCATGTTTTCTATAAGTTTTTTTATGTATGTTTGAATTCCTTTTTACCCTTTTTTGACTTTTACTACATGGTATGTAATGAATCTTTCTTTTTTTACCATATGAGGAACTTTTTTACTTTTCCAACAAAAGTACGAGGAGAATGTTTTTTTAACTTATACGGCACGAATGGATTCTTACAGTTTCATAACTCCTAATTTTTGTGAAGATTACTCTACAAGATTTCATGTATAATTTCAATAAAATCCTTTTATTTTTAAATTGCATGGCATTTTGTGAAAAGAAAATGATTTTGAAAAAGAAAGGATATTTTCCTCAGGAATTCATTTCATGTGTTTTATCAAAACCATTTTCTATCTAAGATGACATTATTTCATATGTTCATGTTTCAAGTATAATGTCTCTATGATTTACATGGCTTCACTTTTCTTATGATGATATGATATCCATTTTTTAATATGGATTATCTTATGATGGGATGATGTTTATGAAACCCATTTTATTCTTTGGGTTATGATGAATGATTTATGTTTATATTATGGCACAAGTAAGGATTATTTAATTATGAGATGGGTGGGACCTATATCTCCCTCCAATACATTTGGTAAAGATTTATATCTCATGATATAGACATGGCTGGAACGGTAAGTTAATCCATTTCAGTGTTACAGGACTGAAATGAGGAGTGAACTCGATTTAGAAAGGGACTTTGTCCACTAAGATGGTCTTGGCATTAATGCCTTGGCTACTATGTAAATCATATCATGTTCTTAATGGTTTCCACAATCACATGTTTTATTCCAATTCTATATTATCACGATTAATGTTCCTTTATGATCTATTTCCTTGTTTACTTCCAAGATTTATGTCGTTTCTCATGATTTTGATGTTTAGATTTTATGTTCAAGTTTTTGCATTCAAATATTTATTAATTGTTTTATGTTATCTATGCTTACCCTTACTGAGCATTTGATCTCACCCATTATATGTTTTCTTTTCCCCATGATTTAAAGAAATTTTTTAGGTAAGAAAACAAAAGGGGAATATCTTTATGGGAGATATTGAAGTTCTTTCACCATGATTAGAATATTATTTTCCGAGTTTCCTAAGACACTAAACTATTACGGTCCTTGTGTGTCTGTTTTCATTATGTATTAATTATTCCGCGAAAGTAATGTAATTTCCATGTACGTCAAGATTTGGATCTCTATAGTTGGTATAAGAGTCAAAGGAGGTTGGAATGAATCTGATCCTTGGGAACTCTCACATGTGAGCGTTGGAAAAAGCATGGATCTCCGCCCAAGGGCTTTATGAGGAAATGGCTGCCACTGGGGATGGTGTTGTGTCCCGCCTAGGGGTTGTAGTTTCCCATGGAGTTCCCTAATAGGTATCAATTATTGTCCACTGTAAGTAATTCTAGACCGTTACAGTTTGTATCAGAGGAAAGGTTTAGTTAACCTTTGGGAACCAGGATGCGAAAACATTAGTGAAATCCCTAGTGATATTTATAAGGTATGTCAAGGGATGTCTCTAAGGATAACTATACATATAGGTTATAGTCCTAGAATTATGGTTACGATATTAGAATTAAACCTAATATGTTATATATTTAAGGCACTCCCCCTTTATTATGTTGTTTTCCAAGCAAGATTTTTACCTCTCACACTGTTCTTTTTGGGTTTTAGAAAATGGCTAAAAACAGGAAGATTTGCGATAATGGAGGATATGATAGACAATGGAATGATATTCTTCATGGGAAACCGAATGAAATGGGATTTGGAAGTCCAAACATCATTATTATTCTTAATCCGCAATCTCATAATATGATCAATAAGATAAACTTTGGTAAGTTTCCTGACTCGACTAATAAGAGAAAGATGGAGTTTCATGATGATCATAGTGGAAGGAAAGTTCAATTTCTATCATGTAAATCATGTGGGAAGAGGCATCAAGGAGAATGTTTCAAAGGAACTAGAAGATGCTTTGGGTGCAGAAAAGGACACAAATCCAATAAGTGTAAAGGAAAAGGTTCAGTTAACACCATGGATAAGGATAATGGTACTGCTACGACATCAACTATGATTAGATGTTTTAAATGTGGAATGTATGAGAATTATGAAAACTAATTCCCTAAGGGAAAATATAACGAAGAGAATCAACATGGTCATATGGGTAGTATTTATGTGGATGATGATGAGGAGACTACAAATGATATATGAGATGAAAGAAGTGTTGAAGTTTGGTCAATGGTTTAAGAAGGTAGTGGAATGATTGTATGTTTATCAAGAGTTATGTTGTATAGGTAATTTAATGGTACTATGGAATAAAGAAACATCTAAGGATTTTTACACTATTGTTTTTCCTAAAGTATTGAAAGTATATGTTGAATTGTACTGGTAACCATGAAAGGTTATTCAGATATTTTTTTATGGAAAGTAGATGACATGCGCATAATGAAAGGATAAAGAGATAATTAAGGTTCTGATAGTATTCATGAGATCTTCATTGATATAAGGACTAAGTGATATCATGGTTTTAGTATATAGAATTTTTGGGATGTGGAAAGAGTTAACTTTTGACACCATTCATGTTTTCACTAAGGTTCAATGGGTATTAATTTTTCAATAGAATACATGATTAAGGTATTCACATGATTGGAATGTGACCAACAAGATATATGAGGGATAAATGATGGTATTCACGTGCTTGTTATATGACCTTTTTAGTAATCATTCTATTTATATTGTGAGTTTGGAAAGAAGTATTTTGGATAATCCTAATGATTGGAATGGATTATGTGGAACATCAGATAGTATTGTATAAGGCTAGAACTATTTGTTATAGTAGTGTAGTTTTAGAAAAAAAATAACCTGAAGCACAGGCGACAACCCGTCGCATCGGATAAGGTTGCGGGAATCGAACCCACAAACGAAGTGCGACAGGCCATTATTTCCTACCACTGATCTACAGGAAGTCCATGGTTAGTAGAAACTAGTTTTATTATATTATGTAGGATGATAAATGAATTATAAGTCCATTTTGGAACCATATCTGAATAATCTCACCATAGATGGACTTATGTATATAACTTTTTCTAACTTATGTTTGAGATAGATGGAATGACCTATCATTCTATCACATGATCTGCTAAAACATCGTGAAAGACAAATTCAGCTTCATTTCTTAAAGAGATGAAGTGGAAATTGTTCAAGGAACGAACAATGGTGAGCTTTTACCAAAATAAAGTAAGTATTACATTTATTTAAAATTCTTCATCTTTAGGGAAATGATATTGAAAACCAAATATTTTGTCATAGTGCCCTTGTATCAGATGAATCAAATGGTACCATAGATCATCACAAATTTATGGCTTTGTAATTGTTGGATTTTTCATAGACATGTTCTCTACCACTCTCCATTAGAACTTAATGGTTAGATTTTTCTTCCATATCCATATTTCCACCTATGATATCCTATGTGGAAACCCACTGATGAGTTAATCTGGGTAACTGTTACATTTCTATCTTTCCTTTTTAAAATTAAGTTTTAGTATTCCTTTTTACGATGTGGGTTTCTATGAAAGAAACTTTCAAGTAGTGAACCATTTATAACCCTGACGAATTTCGAGGGCGAAATTCATTTTAAGGGGGGTAGAATGTAACAAACCGAGATTTTATGAGAATTATTCTTTTTAATTTCTTTGATGTCTTTTGTTATACGCTACACCCAAATTATATTGCGCTATACGCAACACCGTATTAGCTTGCAATATACGCAACACTATTCTTGGCTCGTGTTACACACAATTTCATATTTTTTATGTGGAAATTATTTTATGCAACATTAAGTATATATTTTGTTTAATGTATAAATGACATAAGTTTTGATTATGTTATACGCAACATTGAGTGTAAATATATATATATATATATATATATATATATATATTAAATGTATAAATGAAATATGGTTGGATTCTGTTATACGCAACAACAAAGGAGTCTTGCACTACATGAAACCCTAACTTGGCTTGCAATACACGCAATACAGACCTTCCTCGATAGCGTGTGTAGTACGCAATACCGAGTTTCACTAAAGGAGATTTTATTTTAATATTATTATGAACTAGCCGTTATGAATAGTAATACCCACTTTTTGAAATTTTATAAATTTTATAATTCAAAATGGACTTCATTTTTTGATTCGGAATATCGAATTTAGCCTTGGGTGATTTTTTGGTATTTTTCTGAAAACGTTCAATTTTTTATGAATAGTGAAAACACTAGGTTACTATTTAAAAACCGACTTTTTATTTACATTTATTTTAGTTTAAAATTGATACATAATACCTATATAAGTTTAATTTAATTCATTGGAATCATTTTATAATAATTTTATATATATAAAAAATTTATTGAAATTTTCACCGTCTTTTACCCACCTCCTAGGAGAATTTGGAAATTCAAATAAAACATAATTTTACCGCTTCTGTGAGTGGAATTTAGAAAATCCAAGAGACGCTGTTAATATCAAGGACTATAATGTGGTTCAATGAAATGAAAATAATTTTTGTTGAATAGTAACTTTTTACTTTTTTTACCACGGTTAAAAGTAAATGTGGTAATTAAGGGTAAAACTGATATTATTATTACCCTAACACATGTCCTAATTCTATTGGATAATTTTAATTTGACCAAAAACAATCTTAGTAATAAAATATGACCATTTAGGCCCACTTGGATTAGATTAGGACATTTATTATTAATTTATTTAAAGAATGGTTAAAATAGTTAAAATCAAATTTTAATAACTAAATCATTTTAATATATGGTAATGCATAATATAAATTAGACTATAATTATTCATTATAAATCTAAAATTATTTCCTACATAATGGTATTTTATTTATTATTTTTAGACATTATATAATTTAATTTATTTATGACACAATGGTGATGCAGTAATTATCTTCATAATGAAATATTGACATAATTGATGTTATAAATACCCAAATAAATGTAATTTCAGACTTTTTATGAATTACACTAATTTTATTATTTAATATTAAATTTTATTATTGATTTAATTAACTTTTTTCTAACTAGTCATTCTTTTATGATTTTCACAAAAACCAATTACCAAATAGTGTCAAAATTGACATAAAATAGTTTTTAAAACAAATATTATATTATTAATTGTTATTTTATTACTAAAAATCTATGTTTCGGAAAAAAGACTTAGATAAGGTTATATATATCAATAATAAACAAGTTGGGGTTCGTTTGTCTTGTTATAGTAAGTTTATTAACCTTATAGTGTAAGAAATAAATAATACACGGTAAAAGTAAAATTATTTAACTTAAAGTTAAATATAAATGATAAGGTTAAAATAGAGACCTAATCTTGTCTAAATTCTATTGGATGAGAGTATTTCGACTCATCCCCACCTTAGCTTCGAGATAAATCAATTTGGAGCTATTAAAAACCGAATATTACTATATAATAAAATAATATTTTGAGTTTTTTCAAAGGTGCCCCTCTCCTCCCTTATTAAAAGGGCACCCCTTCCCTCTTCTCTTCACTCCCTTTTGAGCCTTGATGCTCTGCCAAAACCTGAAAATATCTCTTCTACACTTCCCTAGAAACATTCTGGAGGTTCTGGTATTCTCAAAAGACCAACTCTACTTCCATAAGAGGAAGCTTAAAGGAGGTGTGTCGAAGAAGAGGTAATCTCTTCTTCCGATTCTCTCAAGTTTTTTTCTTCTTCAACTTCTTCTTCTTTAGTTGTATCATTATAAAGTAATAACATAAGAATTACTTATATACTGATATGTAATTATAAATATGAAACAAACCTATTTCACCTTCTATCCATCCTATGGAAAACGAAATCACCGCGCGTCCGAACGTACAGAATACCGTCTCCACGCCGTGGTGTAATCTGTTTTCGACCACCACCTTACATGGATGGGTACAATGGTGTAAATAGATAACTAAATATTATTATTTTAATGTTATATTGATTCTAAAATATTATACATACACTTCAATACAACTCCACCATCATGGGAATGGAAGCATCGCTCGTGCGTACGTACGGACTACCGTCTCCACGACGCGATGAGATTCATTCTCCATGTTAACCATTCATGAATGATTATAAAGTATTTATAATAGGTAATCATGAAATATATGACATAATAATACTGTATTTATGTATATATATATATATATATTTATGTAATCTACTTAATCCCATTCAATTCAATAAGGAAACGAAAACAGCGTTCATGCGTACGTACGTCCTACCGTCTCCATGAACTGTGTATTTTATTCCATTTATTGATCTATCATATTTATGTATATGATGAATATATATTATATATAAATCGTTTTTTACATTCTTTAATTAAGTAAATTAGGATATAAGTAATAATATCAAGAACAACAAGTCGAAACACGTACAATAAAAGAAACAATTTTACCCAAATCGCTGCTTTTACATCGAATTTACAAAAGAACGGGTAATATAAAGTCATAAATAAACCATATATGACACCATAACAAAGAATATGATTCTGTAATAAGTCAATGACATTATTTAAATCATTATACAGGAGTTCCGGATACATACGAAGCATATCGGACATAAGGTAAGGGGAAACCTTTCCAATCTCGTTCTTATCCGAGATTGTTTATTCAAAGTATTTATTGGGGATATTGTTATCATCCACGTCCATGTTTTCTAAAAGTGTTTTTATGTATGTTTGAAGTCCTTTTTACCCATTTTTGTCTTTTACTACATGGTATTTAAAGAATCTTTCTTTTGTTTACCATATGAGGATGTTTTTGGCTTTTCCGACAAAAGTACGTGGAGAATGTTTTTTTAACATAGACAGCATGACCGGATTTTTACAGTTTCATAACTCCTGATTTTCATGAAGATTACTCTACAATATTTCATGTCTATTTTCAACAAAATCTCTTTCTTTTAAAAATTTCATAATTTTTTGTTAAAAGAAATTGATTTTGAAGAGGAAAGGATATTTTCATCAAGAATTCATTTCAAGTGTTTTATCAAAACCATTTTCCATATAAGATGACATTATTTCATATGTGTATGTTTATAGTATAATGTCTTTATGATTTACATGGTTTTACTTTTATTATTATGAAATGATATCTATTTGTTTTATAGGGATTATGTGATGATGGGATGATTTTTATGAAACCCATTTTATTCTTTGGGTTATGATGACTGGTTTATGTTTATTTTGTAGCACAGGTAAGAATGATTTTATTATGAGATGGGTGGGACTATATCTCCCTCCAATGCATTGGGTAAATATTTATATCTCATGTGATAGACATGGCTAGAACAGTAAGTTAATCTGGTTCAGTGTTACAAGACTGAAACGAGGAGTGAACTCGATTCAGAAAGAAACTTTGACCACTAAGATGGTCTTGGCAGTAATGCCTTGGCTACTATGGAAATCATATCATGTGCTTAATGGTTTCCAAAATCACATGTTTTATTCCCATGGTATTTTGTCATGATTAATGTTCCTTTATGATCTATTTCCTTGTGTACTTCGAAGATTTATGTCGTTGCTCATGATTTTGATGTTTAGATTTTATGTTCATGTTTTCGCATTAAAATGTTTATGGAGTGTTTTATGTTATCTATTCTTACCCTTACTGAGAATTTGAGATCACCCTTTATATGTTTTCTTTTCCCCAGGATTTAAATAAAGTTTTTAGGTAAAAAAACAAAAGGGAAAGATATTAATGGGAGATATTGAAGATCTTTCACCATGATTAGAAGATTATTTTATGAGTTTCCCAAGACACTAAACTATTACGGTACTTGTGTGTATGTTTTCATTATGTATTAAGTATTTCGTGAAAGTAATGTAATGTCCATGTACGTCATCCTTTGGGCCCTACATTGGGTATCAGAGGCAAAGGAGGTTGGAATGAATCTGATCCTTGGGAACTCTCACATGTGTGTGTTGGACGAAGCATGGCTCTCCGCCCAAGTGCTTCATGAGGAAACGGATGCCACTGGGGATGGTGGTGTGTCCCGCCCAGGGGGTGTAGCCGCCCATGGAGTGGCCTGATAGGTATCAATCATAGTCCACTATAAGTAATTCCAAACCGTTACAATGCATAAGATAAGGTATCCTTGTCAGTGTCCTTACTTGAATGGTAAATGAAGAATCTTATATGGGATCCATGAATGATAAGAAATAGAGGTATCTAACGAGGGATCCTCGGAATGGTGTTGGAAGGGTTTTCCAACGAGGAATCCTCGTGACATGGTACGTAGGTAGAGGCATCCTCTAAGGGGTCCTCATAACAGTACAAAGGTAAAGTTATCCTGCTGCGGATTCCCTAGGTCAGCATGTAAGAAAGGCATCCTATAGGGGATCCTCGGTGAACAGGATGAAGATAGAGGTATCCTACATCGAATCCTCTAGAAAAAATCTAAGAAGGGCGGTCCAATAAGGGATCCTCATAAAAAAACTCGACTCAAGGACTCCTCATCTAGAAGGGGACATCCAACAAGAGAGACATCACAAACAGGAAATCTATTAAACATCAATCAAGATAGATAATGCAGGGCTCATTTTAGATCTAGGAATCACTCATAGTAATCATTGAATATAATTACCATAGGAAGATACTATACATTAAAAATACACCACATAGGAGTCCTAAAAACACCTCATGGGTCATACATCCTTCATCTATGTGAAAAGATACTTAGAATGGACTACACATGGGTCTAATTTTGACCCCTGAGAAGAATTCCATTAAAATCCCCATGAAGGGTATTTAGAGAGGAGTACACAGTGTGTTTTCTCTGATACATGACATGTACCATCAAGGGACCACATGGGCATGTACTCTGGAAAAACATGTATCATAAACTCCCAATTGCAGAGCATATATGATTGGTACATGGAGTATACCCTACTTGGGGTATCTTCCCATGCCCCTCACATGCTCGGGAAATGTATTTTCCTAGGATGTGTACTTCGACATGATGTACGTCCCACATGATGTCTAACCATGTACTCTGTATGGATTGTTCTTCAAACATAGGCTGCCTGACTAGCTACTCTGTTACATAGTCGAGTACCAGTACATGAAATTTATTCACTTTAAGAGGCATGAACTTCCAAAATTCATCTTCAGAAAATCGAATGAACACAAAATGTGTGTTTCGGAAACCACAGACTGTGTACTTAGGTTTTAAAAAAACAAAAAACCCTCGAATCAGCCTGAAACCACCGTTTTACCCAGAGAGATGATGATCATCCCACACGGGTACCTATGAAATTATAATGCTGATTTAAAAAAGGACAGAAAAATTCTATAATGATTATGGAGAAACATAAAAATTATCTACATTGGGAAGAATCCTCCACTGTATTTCTCATTTCCATGGTCCACAGTTTCTGCATGATGATCTTCCATGTATTGAGGTCAATTGCATTGATTTTCTTCCCCTATATCCCTTTATCACTCTTTATCCCTCTCTCATTATCACTATAGGCCATGTAAAGCAGAAACCCCAACTACGTTAACGAGAATCCAAGAGGGAAATAAGAGAGAAAATGAAAACTAATAAAAAGAAAAGAAGATCTAAAAAGGGGGGCCTGAGCCAGACCAAATGCCCAACTCGAGTTTATGCCTCTCCTAGGGAAAACATTCCCATTTTGAACTCAATAGAAGAGATAAAATATTATTTTGATTCTATGTTCAAAATATGTGACCAAACAAAAAAAATTGAATAAATAAATATTTAATTTATTAAATATTAAATATTAGATATTCCCCTTATATTTGAACGTATAGGAGTTCCACCCACCTCTTATCCTAGGGTAGATACCCTATTATGGGACAAAAATTATGGTTAAAAAAATTATCTGAGATCATATTCTAGGAATAATACCACTTTTCGCATTACAAGCATCTGATAGGAAAAATTCAAATTTTTTCTTGAAATTCCAATTTGGAAAAAACATGGATGTAACAATATTCCCATCATAAACCTTCTCATCCCCAATTAGAATGGAGGTAAGACATCAGTCGTGCTCTCAACCTAAAAATCTACACAACTAGTAATCTTGGTTGTCCAACAACCAGTACCATAGTGTCAACAACTATATCATACATGTGAGACACTTAACTTCAACCGATCTAGTACTACCCACCATAGGAATACATGTATTATCATCTTAAATCAAACTGCAAGAACAATGGCCCATTAAAAATAATAAATTTAAAAATAAATTTAGAGTGACCTCCCTCAAACATCCAATGGTGCACTCCCCACCATACGAATTACCTTACACTACTCCTCGAGAAAAACCGCAATATGTACTTTTATCATCAAACCTGAAGGAAATTTAAAATGAAAAGGAGCTTAGTGTATAGTTGTTTCTCTCTCATCATAATTTGGATGGTTTCAAGATATCATATGTCCATATCTATCAAATAGTACCCAAATATTACATAGAATGGAGTGTACAACTCATCTGATCCAAGGTCATAACGAATAGCCTAAGCTTCCTTTAACCAATTCCTAACAACACATCACCCATCAAATCATGTGAAGGTACAGAAATGGGTCCACTATATTTTGTTACCCGATCATTCTTGATGTCACTTCTAACATTAAGGGTAATTTTACACATAACCCCAACTCCTATGTAACTAATAATATAACAATTCATGAAACCATAAATCCTCAGCTTTCTCCCGGCCACTTGATAATTATTATTTAATGAAACCATGACCAACCAGCATATAACTTTATGAGTCAACTCCTACTCTAGATATTCATACTTTACAAGGATAAGATGTCATTTTTATAAGGAACAATGGTCTCATTCGGAAAAAGATTCCTTGGAACTCTTCTTGAAAAACATGAACCTACCCTATGCCATGTTCTATTCCATGATCGCCCGTTAACTAGAATCATTCCAATCACAAGTGTCTACTCATGCTCTGACTACACTATAAATAGTGGAAACACTGGTCAACTGGTCTAGGAACCCTAATAGTACCTCTCATAAAATCCAATCTTGAATCCAAAAAACCATAGGTTCTAGATAAAAGATTAAAGAATAAGCATTCGTTTATTGAAAAACACAATTAATAATCAGGCATCAGTTTCAAAGTGATCTTAAAACCAAGATCACTACAAAAGAAGTTGGTCATAAACCTAATTCGACCTTTCTAATTTCGGTTTCCTTAGAAAAAATGTACTTCGATCTATAAGGTTCTAAATCAAACTAAATGCATATACATCTCCCACCTCTCCCTATAGAGCATGTCTCACAACTGGTCAATAGGTCTTACCATCTAACCAAAATGATCAAACTTTCTAAGGAAGGTAAAGATAAAATGGGCCTATGAGGTTCAAAAAAAAACCTATAATCACCTAATCCTCATTGAGAATTCTCATAAAGAACTACTCCCTGGAGGTCTTGATACCAATGTAAAAAACGATAATAAACATACACTCACCGAGAATCTGTATACAGAAATAACCCCTCAATGTTCAGTTCATAAGATAATTCCATGTATGCATTGAAACCATACATAGTTATCTGACTATATAAGCATGACTTGAGAAATGACACCCTACAATTGGGTATAATTTAAGGGAATCACATTCCATATAGATCAACTAAAGTTATATAACCTCCTCTGCATGAGGATTGATTCATCACACATAACACCAATTTGTCAACATAGATCCACATAACCATCCATCAGAATGATATATATATATATATATATATATATATATATATATATCTTTGTGTGTGTGTGTGTGTGTGTAAGTTGGACCAATTGAATAGGCCTCATTTTTAATACAATTAATACTCTAAAAGTCTTATATTATTTGAATCCTATGTGCCAAATATATTTCATGATATGCCTCATTCCTTTTCCACCCAACATTTAAAAACCATCTCTAACCTCTTGACAATGGAAAAGATCCAAAAATTCATAATAAATAATCAAAAACCAAAATATGTGCATCGCTCAAGGTGAAAATAATATATAATTATAACATCATAGATGATAATAGGAATCACATACCCCTTGAAACTAGGGATTCTTAGTGGAACTAGTATTCTCAATGAACTAGTCCAATATCCATCATAAGTTTTGACATATTTATAATACTCATGTCTACCATATCAAAAATAATTATGACTAGGAAAAGAACATCGCTCATAAAAATTTGTATCATCCTAGCATAGATTCTACAAAACAAGTGCTCTGATATGGTTCCTTATAAGGCCTCAACCTGACCTCCCCATACGCCAGAGGCTTCCAACTAGAAAATAGGGTTTGTGGTCTGATAGTGGGTATAATCTGACCTCGTATCAGAGTAGGAAAATAGTAGAAATAAAAAGTTTCATATATATCAGAAAATAAATAGAATTAGGAAGATGTAAATTAACTGAAATATGGAATGATATAATATTAAATAAAAATTCCATTAAATCCTAAATATTTATGTCAGGAATAAAATAGTGGGAACCCACTAGGCTGACCATACTGGTAAAATATTGAAAAATATACTCAAATAAAAGTATAGGTATCTACTACTAAATTCGATCTAGGTTGTGTATCTAGTATCTATACACGTTTGGACTTCTCCATCAAAATCATAATAACCAACACATGTATCTCTCATGAACATGGAAGTCATGTTCCCATTCTTATACACCATGAAACTACTCTCAACATGAAAAGTAGATATAAATTCTACATGCAAATAGATTTCCACATGAAATGGTAAGAAATAATCTTAGTAGTACACCCCAATGATGAACGTATAAAATATGATAACATAAGCTCATTTAAAGTCTATAGGCATAACCTATATGAGACACAACTAAAAAGATAAGTCAATCCCATAAACGAGAAACCACAGTCAAACCCAAGTTCTATAATCCTTCTCAATTGGTAATGTGCTACCACGAATGTCCATATTTATATGTGTATATATGTACAGTCCAATACATATAAATATATAAATAATTATTAATATAAAATATTAAGGTGAATGAAACAACACAAAAAACAATAATTGATCCTTAGGTCTGTGATCTTCATTGCCTAGACATCATGTGCAAGGGAATTGAGTTTAACATCTTGTTAGTAAAGACATGTATAATTTAGTTGATCACTAGGTTCATACTCCCAGTAAACATATCCCTAATTCTTCTAATTCTTGTAATGTATTAGAGAAAGATACGATACTATAAGGAGATACTCTCCCTATACCTAGGTTCAATTGTACTCACCTCCAATCATTATAAACAATGATTCCTAGGAAGTTTCACTCGACACCCTATGAATGGACACTGAGCTAGACTCCATGATTCTCATTCTATATAAAAATAGTAATGTTGTTTATCCCTAGGTCCTAGTACATAGATTTTCACAAAATTACGACTCAGATAATACCTAAGGGACTCACCCTTAGTTGATTTGTAAAAGGGAGGCCCTCTGAACCCAGGTACATGCTCGACATCTATTCACAGAAATAATATCTTTGGTGTGTCCTAATGACCCTAGGGGGAATATGATGTGTCTCTTGAGGATAATTTAATCATTCTTCGATTACAATTCCTATTAAATATGTGGAACTCCTTGTTCAACACCATGATATATTACACAATTAGGAAGAGTTTAATCATCCTTATCAACTGGGAGAGCGTAATCACCCACTATTATATTCTGATCTAGGATGTTGTAATAATCATCACCACATAGAAAATAGAGGTGGGAGTAATGATCCACATAACTCGTTAAAATAGAATCAGAAAAATTAATAGGGATTCAATGCATGAACATTATAAAATAGCCTAAATGGAATGATACCAAGAAATACATTGGGACATTCCAAAAATAAAATAATAAAATATACAGGATCAATAGACAGATACAAGTTAAAACCTCTAGTTGTACAAATAAAAATAGAAAATTACATCGCTCAATGTCGGGTACCAGGAAAGAACCACTCGGAATCCCAAGGAGAAAGAAAGAATCCTCATTTAAGGCCCAACATCCACTAACCAGGAATCACCTCTAACAATCACTACTACACTTTTAAAATAAAACTAAAAGGTTAAAAAAATAGTGAGGGTGTATGATCACCTAAACCCAACCCTAATACCATATCCCCATGGGATTATATGTTTGGAATTCGTTATATGGTGACACCAAATACCATATCTACCCAAACATGATGTACTAACTCAGGGTTGTTAAAACATTAGGGCACCCATTGGGTCCTTCTAGTCAAACACAATGAGGCGTACTACATGGTATTTTTAGTATAAAATGTAAAGAAGGAATGATAGATTAGATTCTCAATGTCCCATAATATGCGAATGAATCCAACTAAAAATCCTCAGCAATATTGTAAAGGAGAGATCCTTTATGGGATCCTTTAATGGTATGAAATAGCGGCATCCAATATGGGATCCTCGAACCGGTATAAAAAGTGGCATCCTATAAGGGTCCCTCACAACATGGTACATTATTATAGGTACCCTACAAGGGATCCTTAGAATGGTATACTATTAAGGGGATCCTTCCTAGGATTCCCAAGCTCAAAATATAATCAAAGGCATCCCATAGAAGACCCTCTATGAATATGATTTATATAAATTCATCCTACATAGGTTCCTCAAAGTCAAACGTAAGAAGAGGAATCCTACAAAAGATTAAAAAATTTCTACACTCCCATCCTCATGGTCCATAAGTGTATTTCTAACCAGATATACATCCTCGAGGGGAATGATACGAAGCATCATTCAAGAGAGATAGTGCATGTCTCATCAGATGAAGTTTTCACCCTCAAAATTCACTAGATATAATTACCATAGGAAGAACCAATCCATTAATGAAATGACACTTCTGAGTCCAAAAAAACATTAAGAGTGTTACCCTTGTGATCTATATGAGAAGATACTCAGAATGTACTACACAAGAAAATAATTTGGAAAACTATGAGAAAATAAATGAAAAATCACAAGAATGGTATTATGGAAGAAGTATACAATGTGCTTTCCCTGGTGCACAACGTGTACCCTAAACACCCCATCAATGCATGTACTGTTTTCTGAAATTTGGTGTCAATACCCAAGTACATTCTGTATATGAATGGTACTTGGAGAATAACCAACATGGGGAACATTCCTGTGTCCCTCACTTTTCTTGTACATGTATTGGGACTTGTTCTGTACTTCTACACAGCGTACAATCCAAACGGGTTTCAGTCATGTTCTCTACAAATCATGTGCCCCTTACATGGGTATCATGGTTGGGTACTTTTCAACATGACTCAGTACAATTAAACAATGTTTATAATGCATACATGGGGTGTAATTATCAAAATTTATCACCCCTATACTGAAAAACAAATAGCATATGTTCCATAAACAACACACTGTGTATTTATGATTTCCCAAAGAAAAACCCTTAAATCATCTTGTAAACATCACATTTTACACTAATAGTAGTAGATCCACCATCAACTAGTCATAAGATTTCATAATAGGGATTTAAAAGGAAAGAAACAATAGAGTATGGGGGTATATGTAAAATTATAAAACCCGGGGGGATCCACAAAGCATCGACTATTTCTGCAGTCCATAGTTTCTACACGATGATCCAGCATGTCCCAATCTCCCGACAGTGCCCTTATTCCCCATATCATCCCCCCCCCCATCTCACGCTCTCTCTCTATCTCTAGATAGATGAACCCTGTCCTCATGAGTGATAATCTCGGAGGAAAAGAAGAGATGAAAATGAGAAATAGAAATGGTAGAAATAGAAAAAAACAAGATAAAGAAAATGGGGCCAACGCTGGCCTTATAGCCCCACTAAAGTTTATGCCCCCTTAGAAAAATACCCTAGTTCTAGAATCAACGATGGGGATAGAATCTCAATATGATGTCCCTTTCAAAATATGTGACTGAAAAAACTTGAATGAATAAAGTAATAATAAATTTTTTTCAAAATGAAATATTACTTGTTCTGTTAAAATTCATATGGAATTAAATTTTTCATGACCCGTCCCAATGGGGCCCGAGCTGCAACTCCCTAAGTCCACCTCCAATAGGCCAGGGGCTGGTGACTAGCACCCATTAGGCATATCACTAACATGGGATGCATTTCCTATAAACCTGTACACATGCATAAAAATCTCGAAACCCACAAAGATGAAACGTAAAAACTACTAAAAATGGAAATGCATGCGTACACTAAAATCCCAACCAACATAGTACGATAGGAAAGTAAATTACAGTAAGTGTAAAACCCTAGGCCAAAATTAAAATCCCACCAAAATAAAGTATGTAACAAATTCCAACCTATAAATAAAGGTACTAGGACTACAATCCATAGCCGTAAGAACACACCTCGGCCTGTCTGATCTCACTGAGCACCATCCGGTCCTAGTCCACCTAGAATCCTATCAATGGCTCGCTCGTCTGCACAAGACATGACACGTGCTGGAAAATCCCATATAGGGGTGAGTATAGAAATACCCAGTAGCAAACGCCGAAACCAGAAAGAAAATACAACAGGGGATTTACAACAAAAAAATGATACAGTCATCTCCACACAGTATTTTCTATAGAACATATAACAAGAATTCCCAGATATACTCATACATGATTGACTATCGCGATACCATCACTAAGATCCAGCTTGAAGACTCCACTAAGCACGTAACAAGGAGAAAACACTAATGGGTCTAAAGAGAGAGATACAAAGTACTCATTCTGGGAGACACACTCCATAGGAACTTGAGAATACGATGTTTAGATGAGGATCACAACAAATAGCTATGGGGTGATTCCAAAAACTCAGCCTGAACTAATCCGCTAATCAGAGGATCCGAGCCCGGGTAAAGTTGGCCATGCTGAAACCAAGAACTCTACATAGGGTTCTAGGAATGAATAGAGGATCCAGTTCTACGTCTTACAAAGGGGATTCCAACAACTCTATTCTGGATGTCTTGCTGAAGGGATCATACTCTTGTGTGTAAAAAATGTTACCGAAAACCTTCAAGAGAAAGGACAAGGGAACGAAACCTAAGGAAACTAGTCCAAGTCACAGAATGCAACTGACTCAGGCCATGTAAAACTTGTTACAGGACATGTAGTATGGTTACACACCGTGTTCCTTGACACCAGTTATAGCCTATGTAAATGGAATGTGTCACCAATCCAAGCTGTGTAAAACATGACTACATGGCGTGTAGAAGTATCACACGCCATGTTAGTTTACTACGGGTACTGCCTGTGTAAACGGTCCATGTCTGGAATCAAAGTTGTGTAGGAAAGAATGTACATGTTGTGTAAGTAAAAGTACATGCCATGTCCGGTCAACTAGGTAACACCCATGTACCCTAGCCATATGCCCGTACATAGTGTTTATCTGTCTTTCCTAACTATGTACCAGTACACGGGGTGTCCCGCATATCTGGTTGTGTCTGGCCGTGGACGTTTATACACGCCGTGTCCTTGGTTGTGTACCCAACCCGTGGTCGTGTACTCCCAGAGTACAAGCTAGGTAATCCCCGATGAACACATGTCGTTTAGTCCATACTACATGTTGTGTAGTGGGGATTTTTCTAGAAATATCTTCTTCCTCCTCACACTTCGGCTGATCTTCCGGATCTCAATTATGTAGTCCGTTTTCCGCAAAACTCAAGGAACTCGTTTGTTTCATCATTCTAACACTGAATCCGGTTGTTTTGGACCATCAAACGGCTCGACAAACAACATATGATCTTCCGATAAAAAACACATAAAAATTCATATCTATTGATCCGCTCTGAATCGTCCCTCGAAATCATCTTTGCAGCTCCGAACCATCTTCTCGAGGTTGGATCTACAATCTCAGATCATTGCGCCAACAAAAAAATGTGCAACGATCGATTCCCTCCAAGAACGTATAGAACGCACAAAAAGAACACGTAAAAATTGGGGAAGAAAACCACAAAAATCGAGAGGGACGAACCTCGATCGATGTTCATGTAGATCATGGTTCGTAACTATTAGAAGTTTGAACGAAACCAAATTACTCTAAGAATCAAATCTCCGAAATCCCTGCAAATGCCCATCCCGCAAATACGATTGATCTGCATGCTAATATGTTCATGGATTAGTCTGCGTTCGTTGTAAGAATCGTGAATGAGAAAGTAATCACAAAAAGATCAAATGCCCTACCTGGATTCGTGGCATTCGTTGTTGAAGATCCGGTCGTCGTCTCGTCGTCACCGGCGAAGCTCGTCATGAACACTGTCGCTGCGTTGGAAGGTTTTCTACAGATCTTTCCAAAGCCTCCTAGGAAATTCAAGGTTATGGGAATTGTAACCCTGATCCCTTGTGAAATCACTATTTAAAAGTAAAAATATTTCGATGTAGTGGGGATTTAATAAAATACTTTAATTAAATATTTTATTACGGTTATGTCTAAAAACTAGATTTCACCACCGACCTATGCGAGCCGATGTTAGGCATCGCCTAAGGTAAAATCGTTGTTATGAATGCAACGGTGCCCTATGATTTCTGATCCAAGCAACCATTCAAGAGTTATTACAATTTTTCAGGAAAACCACAAGCACGTGTTATTTAATTATTAAATTAAATTCAATCATTTGTTCTGGGATCACCGGGCCTCGTAACTGCACTCCTTCTCATAGCTGGGTCTTGAAATAATTCCCATATAATATTAAAAATAAAACATCAAAAAATTTGGGACATTACATCTTTCCCACCTTAGGTCTTTATGTCCTCAAAACGCCAAAACAAAGGCTACTCAAAATGATGTGGGTACTGCGCACGGATCTTAGCCTCCCACTATCACATGCTCTCTTGGAGATTCCTATGATGCCACTGAACACACACCAAGGGAATAGATTTCCCACAATGTATCTTCTCTGGCTGATCCTTGATCTCCACTGGGTACTCAGCAATGGTCGCTCAATCATCGATGTCCAGCTCGCCCCAGTCGATAACATGCGATGGATCATGCATGTACTTCCGCAGCTACGACACATGGAAGACATCGTGCACCCGGTCCATCTGAGGAGGTAGAGCCAAGCGGTATGCCACTTCACCAACTCTACTCAGAATCGGAAAAGGGCAGATGAACCTCGAAGATAGCTTGATGCCTCGGTCAAATCTCTGCAATCCTCATCGAGGCGAGACCCGAAGGAACACATGGTCTCCCACCTTGAAATCCAATGTCCTCTGTCTCTTGTCGGTATAAGACTTATACCAAATCTATGTAGTCTTCATCTACTCCTGGATTTGTAGTAGCTCGCACCATCTTTGGCCCCATGAGTGCTGACTCTCCTGGGTCAGTCCAGCAAAGTGGTGACCTGCAAGGTCGCCCGTACAAAGCCTTGAACGGTGCCATACCAATAGTGGAATGATAAATGTTTTTATAAGTAAACTCCACTAGTGGTAGGTGATACAAATAACTGTAACTGAATTCATGTATGAAAACTCATAGAATATCATCCAGAACCTGAATGGTCCGCTCTGTCTTTCCATCAGTCTGAGGATGAAATGCTATGCTCAAACGTAACTGAGTCCAAAAATATTCCTAAAATCCATTCCATAATTGGGATTTGAAAAGAGCATCATGATCTGAGATGATTGTGTACAGTACTCCATGAATCCGAACTATATCCTACACATAGAGGCATCTCAAGCTCTCTACTGAACTCTACTCCCGTTTGGCTTGGAAGTGGGCCGACTTGGTGAGTCGGTCAATGATCACCCAGATGGCATCATGTCCTCTGGATGTACATGTTAAACCTATCACGAAATCCATGGATATCCAATCCCACTTCCACTCTGGAACCTCAAGGGGATGATATAAACCTGCTGGAACCTGGTGACCAGCCTTTACTTACTGACAAGTAATGCACCGAGAAACAAACTCAGCCACACTCTTCTTCATTCCTTACCACCAGAAGTGACGTCGGAGGTCCTGGTACATCTTTTCCATGCCTGGATGCACCACCAAAGGAGATGTATGGAACTCCCTTAGAACCTCCTCCCACAATGTCACCGGTACTACTGTGCGCCCTCTTAAAAGAACAATGTGCTCCCCACCTTTTGAATATCCATCAGCAGCATCACCTACGGATACCTGAGCACATGGAGTCTCACATCCAGCATCCCCGTGTTGTTCTTCCCCAACTCATTGTAAGAGTGGAGGGGGAAAACCATCAACTAAAGGTAGGCTCCCTCATCTATATCCATGAAGGATATCTGTAAAGAGGTCAACTGTCTCGTCGCCTCATCCAGCAACTACGAACTAGATTTCCTGCTGAGAGCATTTTCCACAACGTTCCCCTTCCCAGGAGTATAAACGATATCAAATTCATACTCCTAGAGGAACCCAAGCCATCGCCTCTGTCTCAAATTTAGATCCTTTTGAGAAAATATATATCGGAGACTCTTGTTATCATAGTAGACGGTAAACCACTCACCCATCTAGTAGTGCTGCCACATCTTCAACGCGAAAACTACCACTGCCAACTCAAGATCATGGGTCGCGTAGTTCTTCTCGTGTGGCCTCAACTGACATGAGACATAGGCAATCACCACATGCCTCTGCATCAGGACACAACCAGGACCAATTCCTGATGCGTCACAGAACTCTACATACTCCACACCCTCCTCCGGTAATCTCACGATCGGGGTGCTCGTCAGACTCTATCTCAACTGCTGAAAAGCATGTTGGCATCTCTCAGCCCACATGAAAGGCTGCCCCTTTCGAGTCAAAGCTATCATGGGTGATGAAATTTGGGAAAAATTAGGAATGAATCTCTGATAGTAGCCTACCAACCCCTTGAAAACTCTGCACCTTTGTCACGCTCCGGGGTGGATCCCATGCTAACACTACCTCTACCTTGGCTGGGTCCACTGCTACACCATATACTGAGATAATGTGTCCCTAAAGGTGGACCACCTGTATCCAGAATTGACACATAGAGAGTTTCATGTACAACTGGTGCTCTCAGAGTGTATCCAGAACCATCCTCAGGTGCCCCGCGTGATCCTCCTTGGACGCAGAGTACACCATGATATCATCGATGAAGACCACTACGAACTGGTCTAGATAGGGCGGAAATATCCGGTTCATGAGTTCCAAAAACACGGTCAGGGAATTCGTCACACCAAAGGGCATCACCAAGTACTCAGAGTGATTGTAGAAACATCTAAAAGCTTTCTTCAGTACATCCTCATACCTTACTCGCAACTGGTGATAGACTGATCATAGATCAACCTTCTAGAACCATCGTGCCCCTCTTAACTGGTCGAAGAGTTCATTGATCCTCGGTAGTGGATACCAGTTCTTCATGTTCACTTGATTCAAGCGCCAGTAATGCACACACAGCCTCAAGATCCTATCTACCTTCTTGGAAAAAAACTGGGGATGCCCAAGGTGAAACACTGGTTCTCACAATGCCCTTTGTCTACAAGTCTTCCAACTGCACCCTCAGCCCATGAAGCTCTGCAGGAGCCTTATGATATGCTGATGTTGATATCAGTGTCGTCCTAGGTTGTAACTTAATGAAGAAATCTATCTCTCGACTGGGAGGTAGTCTGGGGACATCCTCTGAAAAGGCATCCTTGTACTCAGACACTACTACTAGAAACTGGAAACTCGTAACATCTCCTGTGTCAAGGGCTAGGCTAGCCAAATTATGTGAAAATGGCTATTCCATCCTACGCATGAGTCCATCCTGTGCTTCCTGGGTCTCCTTTTCACTGAAGAAGGAGAACCTCATCCCATCACTACGGACACACTGCCCCCTTTTCCTAAAACAGTCAATCTAGGGATGAACTGTGGATAACCAATCCATACCAATAATGACATTGTAAGGCCTCGACGCTACCACCAAGAGGTTCCAACCTAAACTCTTGCCTCTAAGGGTCAGGTCACAATGTATAAAATGTTGTGTGATCTCTGAATCTTCTCTAGTCAGTGTTTCTAAGAGTAAGGGTCGAGTCAACGGCTCAACCGGAATCTCAATGTCCCGAACAAGGTAAGAAGCCAGAAAAGAATGACTAGAACCTGGGTCTATCAGTACGGCATCCAAGGTATAAAAGACACAGATTATACCTCTAATCATTCCAGGAGAACATGGGTCATAAGCCTCGGTCGCCTGTAGCTATCCATGCCTCTTTCCACTAGCTCCCTGAGCCTTGGGTGGACCTCCTGGGGGTGGTGGTGGTAAAAGGTCAAAACTCCGACCATCTCTAGCTACTCTCATAGCTCTTATACCACGTCTGTCTCCCCGTGGATCTATCTTCTCCACACGTTGCCTCTGACTCAGTGTTCCATCCACTGCTCCCGTGTCAGTAGTACGGTGGGTCGGACAATCTCGAGCGAGGTGTCCCCTACCATCACAGCAGTAGCATTGCCTCTATCGAGGCTGGCTGGATGTACCTTGTGAACCCTATATGGTAGATCCCCTATCCTAGGATCTCCTCTCAAAACATCTCCCATGCCTGATTCCCTGACGTCGGCCCCCTACTATCGAGGTCTCTGCTCCAGCTCACTCACTACTTGCAACAGTCGGCTGTCTCTACTCTGCCAAGAAGCTCTCGACCACCAAATCCCACTCGAGCACCCCAACATAAGTAGGAATGCTCATAGGGATGATGCTAGCTCATATGTCTCTATACAAGCCCCGATCAAAATTCCATGCTCTAAAGTACTGATCCCTGACCATATTCATTGAGTACCAGGAGAGGTCTGTAAACCTAGATGAATAGTCATCCACTGTCATGGTTCCCTGCTGAAACTGAAAAAGCTCTTGTATACGTACTCCTCTCAGGGTAACCGATGAAAACACCTCGCTGAAGATATGATCAAACTCTAACCATGCTAGATTCACCTCATTGTCAGTTTGGATAACCAAACTCCACCATCATCCTGCAGATCCCTGCAGAAGGCTCACTGTCAGGATCACCATCTGGTCTGCTAGTGCCCTGACCAAACGGAAGACTATGGTCACTGCCTCAAGCCAGTCCTCTGCTGCCTGAGGGTCAGGCTCACCTCGAAACATGAGGGGTCTTTGTCTCTGAAACTCATGGAGTGTGCTAAGCCTACGCTCCTCCTCCACTAGTACAGTAGGCAATAAACACAGCTCCACAGGTGGCGGATCAGCTGGCACGCCACCTGAAGGTAATGTTGGGGGATCTGGTCCCTGTATCGAAGCTTCATCACTGAGGGGGTCATCCTCTTGAGGGAGATACTAGATCCTAGCGGGTGAACGGTGTGGAGGCATCCTGTATAGAAACAAGATGTATCTCAGTCAGTTATTCCATCTAGAGAGCTGAATCAATAAGGAAATGGAAACCAAAACCCATTCCTATATGATGCATGTGCCATTATTTTCCCTTGCAACGAGTGTTATCGTGTTCTAAGTCGAAATGCAAGTTAACAGAGTCCTGGTGTATGGATACATCGGTCACTTGCACCAACACTGTGGTCCCTAGCCTAAAAACCGAACTCAAAACACTTAACACTACTACCCCAAACCAACTCAAAGAATCTCTGTCCTAAGCTAGAACTGACCACCTCTGATAGCACTCTATCACGACCCAACCCAATGGGGCCCGAGCTGCAACTCCCCATGCCCGCCTCCAATAGGCCAGGGGCTGGTGACTAGCACCGAGTAGGCATATCAATAACATGGAAGGTATTGCCTATGAACCTGTACACATGCACACAACTCTTCAAGCCCACAAAGTTGAATAGTAAAAACTACTAAAAATGGAAATGCATGCGTACACTAAAATCCCAACCAACAGAGTATGACAGGAAAGTAAAGTACAGTAAGTGTAAAACCCTATGCCAAAAGTACAATCCCACTAAAAGAAAGTCTGTAACAAAGTACAAACTATAAAGAAAGGTATTGGGACTACAATCTGTAGCTGTAGTAACACACATCGTCCTATCTAATCTCACTAAGAACCGTTCGGTCCTGGTTAACTGATATTACTATCAAAGGCTTGATCGTCTGCACAAGACACGACATGTGAGGGCAGATCCCATGTAGGGGTGAATATAACAATACCCAGTAGGACACCCCGAAACCACAAAGTAAATACAACAGGGAAAATACCACAAAGGAAAGATACATTCATCTCCACATAGTATATGTCTACAGAACATATAACAAGAATATCCAGTTACACTCATACAAGATTGATTGTCACGATACCACCACAAAGATCCAGCTCGAAGATTCCACTTAGCACGTAACATGGTGAACACACTCCTATGCCTAAAGAGAGAGATACAAAGTACTCATTTTGGGAGAACACACTCCACAAGAACATGAGAATAAGATGTTCAGATGAGGATCACAACCAATAGCTATGGGGTGATTCCAACAACTCAGCCTGAACTAATCCACTATGCATAGGATCTGTGCCCGGGTAAAGTTGGTCATGTAGATACAAAGAACACTACCTAGGGTTCTAGGAAAGAATAGAGGATCCAGTTCTAAGTCTCATAGAGGGGATTCCAAAAACTCTATTTAGGATTTCCTACTAAAGGGATCATACTCCTGTATGTAGGAAATGATACTGGAAACCATTAGGAGAAAGACCAATGGAACGAACCCTAAGGAAACTAGTCCAAGTCAGAGAAGGAAACTGACTCAAGCCATGTAAAACTGGTTACACTACATGTAGTATGGTTACACACTATGTTCCTTGACCCGGGGTACTGCCCGTGTAAACGACCCATGTCACCTGTCCAAGATGTGTAAAACTTGACTACACGGCATGTAGAAGTATCACACACTGTGTTAGTTGACTCTGGGTACTGTCCGTGTAAATGGCCCAGGTCTGGAATCGAAGTCGTGTAGGAAAGCATATACACAGTGTGTAAGTCAAAGTACAAGTCGTGTCCTGTCAACTGGGTAACACCCATGTACCCTGGAAATATGCCCGTACACGGTTTCCGTCTATGTTTCCTACTTGTGTACCAGTACACGGGTTATCCCGCGTATCTGGCCGTTTCTGGCTGGAGAAGGTTATACATGATGTGTCCTTGGTCTTGTACCCAACCCGTGTTCGTGTACTCCCGGAGTACACACCATGTAATCCATAATGAACACATGTCATGTAGCCCATACTACACGTCGTTTAGTCTTGATTTTTCCAGGAACGATGTCTTTCTCCTCATGCTTTGGCCGATCTTTTGAATCTCGATTCTGTCATACTTTTGACAAGAATCTCATGGCGCTTGTTTGTTTCATCATCCAAACACTAAATCTGGGTAATTCCGACCTTCAATCGGTTCGTCGAACAACATATGATCTTCCGATGAAAAACTCCCAAAAATTCATATCTCTCGATCCGCTCTGAATCATCCACCGAAATCGCCGTCATAGCTCCGGACCATCCTCCCGAGGTTGGATCTACAATCTTGGATCATTGTGCCAACAAATGAATGTGAAACGATCGATTTCATCCCAGAACACGTAGAACGCAAACGAAGAAAGCGTAGAAACCGGGGAAGAACAGTACATCAATCGAGAGGGACGAACCTCGACCGATGTTCATGTCGATCTTGGATCGTAACCATTAGAAGTTTGAATGAAACCAAATTACTCCAAGAATCAAATCCCCAAAATCCCTGTAAAATCCCATCCCGCAAATATGAGTGATCCGCGGGGTAATCTGTTCGTGGATTAGTCCGCGTTCATCGCGGGAATCAAGAACATGAAAGAAATCACAAAGATATCAAACGCCCCACCTGGATTTGCGGAAGTCATTGGTGAAGATCCGATCTCCATGTCGTCGTCGCCGACGAAGCTCGTCATGAACACCGTCGCCGCGTTGTGAGGTTTTATCTATAGCTATCCAGAGCCTCCTGGGAAATTCAAGGTTATGGGAATTGTAACCCTGATTCCCTATGAAATCTCTATGTAAAAGTTAAAATATTTCGCTGCAACAGGGATTTAATAAAATATTTTTATTAAATATTTTATTACGGTTACGTCCAAAAACATTATTTCACCACCGACCTACGTCAGGCGATGTTAGGCCTCGCCTAAGGTAAAATCGATGTTCTGAATGCAACAGTAACCTTGGATTTCTGATCCGAGCATTCGTTCAAGATTTATTCCGCTTTTTCTGGAAAACCACATGTGCATGTTATTTAATTATTAAATTAAATTCAAACATTTGTTACAGGATCACCGGGCCACGGAACTGCACGCCGTCTCAAAATCGGGTCTCGAAATAATTCCCATATAATATTAAAAATAATACATGGAAAAATCAGGGATATTACAAAATTCCACCAAACACATATCCTTACCTATTCCAAGACAAATGTAGTGTTCAGATGAATTATCACAGATCATCTTGTTAGGAAAATGACCATTTTAATCCATACAGGCATTTGATAGCAATATTTCATATTTAGTCTAAAAAATCTAGATCAGAGAAAAATAAGGGACCATACATACGTCTTCAGTGTGAGGAAAAGAATAATAATTCTTTATCTTAATAGAATTTGTTTCTCTATAATCAATGCACAAACTCAAACACACACACAAACACACATAGATATATATATATATATATATATATATATATATATATCTTTCTTTTTAATGAAAATAATTGGGGACATATATTGTGAAAAATAGGGGTGTATAAATTAATTATTACTCAACTCCTCTAATTGTTTCTTTAACTCCACTAATTTTAATCTGTTCATTTTATATGGCATCTTTAACTTTTGTATTGCATTATGTATTAAATAAATAGAAAAACCAACTTCATTCTCTAGTAGATGTCCAGGTAATTCTTAGAGAAATATATCAATGTATTAATTCACAGTTATTACATCCTCAATTTGAATATTAAATTTTCCATAAAAATATTTGTTTTTTCATATTCCCAAGAGATGCATTTAGAATATTTAATAGGTGTGGATTTAAACATATATCAGATGATTATGCCCCCCCTCCAAAGATCGGTATTTATGTACCATAACCATGAGTCAAAAATTCCATCTCTTATCAATATATTATTGCATTATCTTTTGATACCAATTCATACCCAAGATTATGTAAAAATATATCATAGCTATAATAATATAATAAAAAATAAGGCACATTTATGCCTCATTATGGGAACTAACCTGTACATATTTTTGCAGTGAGACTTCCACAAGAATTATTAATGAGTAAACCCCTTCTTAAGGGTAAATGGAAATATAAACTTTTCTTGGAAAACATGGATAATAAAAAAGATTTAGTATATAAAGAATAAAATAAATAATTGGATAAATTGGATGATATGATTAAAGTACCTTCCACCACCACTTTTGGGACTCCATCATCTACTTTTTGTTCCAAAAGGATTTTCCTTGCTTCCAAGGCCTAATCTCAGAAAAATTACCTTGATGCCTAGGAAAATGATTTTCCTAGTGGCCCGTCGCCTTAAAATTAAAATATTGAACTTTGGTAGCTTCATTTATTTAATTTAAGGCATGATCATGATGTAATTTTTCTCCCCACTTAGAGAAAAATAATTTTCCTTTTATGAAGGTACCTGGGTGTTTCCTTCTAGAGGTAACACATATTAGAAAATTACACTTGATTTTTTTCCCTTATAGGTTTTATTACTTTCATCCCCTTCTTTTAAAACTTTCTATTGAAGTCATAATTAATCGATAATTATTTCCCTTTCTTGACAGCACATGAGACTATGTCATCATATGATGAGAATGTTCGGGAGACTGGATCCCTTCAATGGAATTACATTACCGAATCAAAGAAATGGTCAATCGTACTGTTTGGATTACATACATAGTCCAGGACATGAATTATTGACATTATAAAGATGTATTCATAAATAGACACATATTCATATTCTTTTTTAAGTAGCATACATAATTTTCTTTCAATATCCACTAATTGTTCACAAGGAATGTATTTTTCCAATAAATGTTCCTTAATGTCCTTGCATTCCATTATTTCTATTTCTGCCACCTCTATAGTGTTTTTAATCTAAGAAAACTATTAATCCACATTCGCAGAGAGAGGATAAACTACTGTGATAACATTCTATATTTCATTACTCTCAAAGGAGAGAAATATCATCTTATATGGAACAAATACAATATTTAGATATAAATAGATTCATAGTTTCATTTAAAGAAACAGTTATTGATACATGAATAAATTTAACATTGTTACACCACACCGTGGATCATTTTTATTCTCCATATGATCTAGGTAATGAGACATAACCGAAGTCAACTGCACCAATATAGTTATAATTTGATCAGTTATAGTTTCAACTCTAGCTCCATCTTTATTATCTTTCCAAGGAGGTAAATTCCTATATAGTTTTTTTTTCATTGATATGGTTTCCATTTATCCTTCTAGGAAGTATTTCTATACAATGGAATATACTAGATTATATCAGAACATCATGATACATAATGAATAATTTTACAACTACTAAAACAAATAACATAAAATGATGTTTTATGGACAGTTAATCTCAAAACCATACACTTCGGGTTAGTAGAGATTTCAGACCACCTTTAAGGCCCTCGGGCCACCTCATGGACTTCGGGCCACATGCAGTTGCTCCAGACACACTACAATAAAGAAGAATCCCCATAAGAGGATTCGGAGTAGGTGCACTTACAAGAGCAGATCCAAATAGATTCTTCAGAATGAGAGGGTATGGAAATGCCATCGGGACCAGCCTTTGATTACATGGAAATCCTCTCCAGTCTTCCATGCAAAGGTTGAGAGCTACTATCATGACAAAGATGTCGGGGAGGGGCAATTCCTTGTATATAATCTGGTTAAATTCCCTAAGACCTCCGGGTTGTGTAATCTTCTAAGCCTACGAGCCTTGTAATCTATGAGACTACGGGCCTTGTAAGGGTTCCCCCTCATCCCTTTAAAGGGGGTTATAAAAAATCAATAAAAATGAAAGATTGACTATCATAGTGTTTTGTTCCAAAATCACTTTATTGCTAAAAAAAGTTTCCAATGCCTCTACTAATTTTTCTCTGATACTAACTATAAATAACATGAATCTACTATCTTGGATTCAGTGGTTACTTTATTACATTTGAACTATATATAAGTAATTGAATCCCAAAGGACTGAATAGTTTAGTAGTCTTGAAGAATAATATATGTCAAGATTTCCATTTTAAATTGGAAATATAAAATACATAGAATAATATAATTCTCTTGTCCTCAATATTATTCATAACATCCTTCATTATATTACGGGGAAAAGAAAAAAATAAATGTCTTTGCTTAGATGATCTGTAAGGGTATGTCTACCAAAAAAGATAATAAGGAATGGATAATATGGAATTAATAAATGATGTTCAAGAAATGGTATAAAAATAATCACAATAGAAAGAAACTTATACATTAATATAATAACAAGTAAAATAATAACATATAAATAAATAAATAATTCATAATGATAGAGTTTATAATGTTTGATAACTAAAATAGACATTTGGGTCCCTTTCCAATAAATCTCAAAATACTATCAAGGAATAATGCCAAGACATATGAAAATAAATGGGTAAGTCCATGACTAAAACCCAATATAGTTTTTCTCATGATACATACTGATGCATCTAGGGGAAATAATGGGCCTCACATGTCACTTTCTAATTCCAATAAATTCATTATATTAATAAATAAAAAAACCTAATCAGCTTGCCTCAAAAAATCATTAACTATCCACATTAGAAGAACTAGCATATGAAAAATCAATAATTTCCATAGTCAAACTAATCATTAACCATTTAAAGAAATATGTTTTATGTTATCATTATATGATACCCTCAATATAATATTCATTAATGAATGTTTGCAGAGTTGAAATAAATTTTAAGGTATCATTTGAAAATTTCTTGAGGAAAATACACTTTTAAAATTTGAAAATCATTACTTTAATCTAAAAACATCACACATGTTAAAGAAACCATTTTCGTTGAAAAGAAACATGTAAACATATAAAGGTAACCTCATATCATTATGTGTTCATGATGGTGTGAAATTTATTTCAGTATTTATAAGTTTAAAAAAAATTCCTTTCATACTATTAGTAAAAGTCAAAAAACGTCATTCAAAAATTGACAAGAATATTCATTTTAAACCTTTTATTAATAAATATAACATGTATAAAAAATATTTAATAAATCATTGGAGGATAGAAAAAATTCTTTATAAATTTATTTTTATAAAATATGGGTGTGAAAGAAAATATTTCATCATCAGAGATTTGAATATAAATAACCATGAATAATGATGAGATTGTGAATTAAACCATTACCTCATGTTGAGCTTCCTTTATATATGTTTGAAATTCCAGAATAATAATTTTAGATTTATTATAAATATATTACAAAACCATTATATTTTATATATATATATATATCATACAATATATTATTTACATATAACCTTTTATCTCCTATTTATTAATAATTTGTTTATTAAAATCTCTATTCTTAGTGATAACTACTTCGTTTTTTATGAATGATTTTAGTAGATTATATCCTTCTAATATTAAAATTTCCAAAATTCACATAATTTTAAAAACTATGTAAATATCATATATATTCATTATATATATATATTTATTTATTTATTTATTTATATTAATCCATAAAATATGAAGGTATAAAAATTAAAAACACCATTCATGAAGATGGTAGAACCTACATATACATGAACACTATTTCCTTTTTTTATGGACGGAAATAATGAAAGGTATATGATAATTAAATTTTAATGAATCATTATAAAATCAAATATATCAAATATATTCAATAAATTAACCCTCATTACGATCCATGTAATGCAGAAATTAAAAATTGGTTATGGGAATTCATGAGACAATAGTCCACCATACATAAGAATGATGTTTTCATTTCCCATTTGATGCAGAGTGCATGGATATAAGAAAATACATTAACACAGTAACATCTAATTATATTTTATATAATTATTTTATTTTACTTACATGTTTTAATATTTATTTAATGAGGTGAATGAAGAAATAAATTGAAAGTGGTTGGGTATGATGATTACCTCTTTATTGAGAAACTCATTTCGGCTAACATAAGACTTTCTAGGATGGTCTTATAGAATGATAAAAAGATCGAGGTTGTTTTTATGGAATATAGAAAGATAGTATGGAAAGAATTTGATTATATATAAGGATGAACGTATTGTAGATAAGGTAGGATGGTGGTTCCCATTTATAATTTAGGTGAGAGGGATTTTTGGAATTTATTAAAAGATTAAATTATAATAAACTCATTCTGAATAATCATGCGTCCAAATGGATTGGTATTAATACTTAGTATAGGAAATGGTTGAAAATTTTTCAAAAAAAATAAATTTTTTAGGTTTATGTGGTGTTTCAAATTGTATCATTTGGTTTAACCCCCTAGTTAACCTATTTTAACATTGACTACATTAACTTATTGGTCATGACCCGACCCAACAGGGCTCGAGCCGCGACTCCCCAAGCCCGCCTCTAATAGGCCAGGGGCTGGTGACCAGCGCCAAGTAGGCTATCATACACATGGGAGGCATTAGCCTAAGGTACCTGTACACACGCACCCACAAACACCTCCATGCAACAGTGCAGAGATATAGAAACTGAAAAATAAATGCATGCATACAATCTATCCCAAACCAGAGTGCAACAGAAAAAGTACAAAGGGAAAAATAGGGCCCACGAAAGAAAACTACAAAGCACGTCCAACCTGCTCTGAAGAAGGGGAACACTGCCACAAACACCCACCGGAAAGCTCCTTCAGCACAGCTCTGGTAGACACCCTAGTCAACTCGCTCACTAAGCTCAGCCTGCTCCGGGTCCTCCTGGGACTACGTCGAAGGGAATGTGGTCTGCACAAGACACAAACATGTGTGAGAAAAGCCCGTGCAGGGGTTAGTATAAACATACTCAGTAGGCACCCCAAAAACCCAAAACCCAAGGGAGCAATTGAAAGGCAACAGTCCGCTCAACCCGGCCAGAGGGAACCCAGACGAGAGAGAAACTCCATCTCGTGACCATCCTCAGCTAAACACAGCTAGTCAGCTCAGCTCAGCTTAGGTGTATGCCCATACATACACCTTGAACAATCCAGATATACTAAGATCACGCCACAAAGCCACAAGAGGTACCGACCTCGTCACCCGCAACTGTCCACAACCAGGAGAGTACACCACGAACATTGTCATTCCCGATGACACTCATCTGAGAAATACACTCCATCGGATTTCTCACGAACCTCTCAGACGCTCACCCGAGAGATCACGCTCGTCGGATAGCATCACTGAGGTAACCTCTTTGAAACAACAGAACCACCAAACTCCTCGGATATGGGATCGCCGCTAGGGTCCGCTAGGGGATACCAAGACCCACTCCAGTATACGTAGTTCACAGATAGGGGATCACTCGCAGGGTCCTCTGGGAGATACCATGACCCGATCTAGCATACGTAGTTCTCACAGATAGGGGATTACACCCAGGATCCGCTGGAGGATACCACAACCCGATCTAGCGCTCGACAGAAGCTCCACACTCTGATAGAGGATCATCGTCCATATAAAGATGGTCACAATGATACCAGAACCCTATCTGGTACAACTCGCGATGTAGGGGTTCGAACCGACGATGCCACAACCCTACCGAAACCACGCGCTGAGTAGGGGATCGTATAACCAACGATACCACAACCCTACCGACACCAAGCGCTGAGTAGGGGATCATATGACCAATGATACCAGAACCCTACTATAAACTTCATGGTGAGAAGGGGATCGTATACCCGATGATGCCACAACCCTACTGGGCAAGACTCACCGCGTAGGGGATCATATTCCCAATGATGCCACAAACCCTACGGGGTTAACCTGCTAGATAGGGGATCGCCGCCCGTGAATAAGCGGTTACAACGATACCAAGAACCCGATCCAGGGTAAAGATGCTAGAGGATCCGCTCCGGGCCCACCGGAGGGATGCCACAACTCTATCAGTTAAAACATCCCATCGATAGGATCACAAACCCATACGAAGGTTGTGATGCCACACGAACCCTTGTAGGAATGAACCAAGGGAGAACCCTCAACCACTGTTGGTCCAAACGTCGCTAACCCGAGTGACCGGCCACAATGCCACACTGCGCACCTCCTAGGCCAAAACCGAGGCCACCATCACAGAAAAACACGCAGGATAGGCTATTTACTCGCCCAAAACGGAGCACCGGTGAAAAAGGAACTATTCACTGTAGCTAGCTCGTGCGGGGCACACACTACGATCCCGAAACCCATCGAGTGGATCACACCACGACGATCCCCTCGGAAAAACAAGCGGAATCGACTACTCGCTCGTCCAAAACGGACACCCGGTGAAAAAGGTACTATTCACCGAAGGCCAGCTCGGGTGGGGCCCACGCTTGGATTCCGAAACTCATTGAACGGATCACACCATTGCAATCCCCTCGAAAAAACACACAGGATCGACTATTCATCCGCCAAAATCAAACTCCTGGTGCAAAAGCTGTGTTTCTCCGCAAACGCCAAAACCCGGCCTCGTGGGGCCCACACCCCATTCACAGTCCCATCACCCAGAAACCATCTCAAAAAGTCCGCCGTACAATCAGGGTCTCAACGCCACTGACGGCACATCAATCGGATGCTCCGGGTAGAAGTTACAACGGCCCGAAGTCGTAAAATAATAAAATAGTATTATTTTATACGACGTTTCTAACTCCCGGGCCACGATCCCGAACCCTTAAACCCTCAAAGTAAGTTCAACAGGTCCGTCTCGACGCAAGGAGCGCGTCGCCACAAACGGCTTGCAAATCGGAGTTACGGTTTCCGAGTTTCGGGGGTTTAAAGAACCCCCGGAAAATCCTGGCCGGACAACCGCCAGCCTCGCCGGAAACCACCGCGCCGCCACCGGATTTCACCGCGCCGCCGCCGCCGCCACGGAAACCGCCGCCGTGCCACCGCGCCACCGCCGGATTCCGCCATGGCCGCCGCCCGTCGTCGCCGGAAAACCGGGTTTTTGCCGGAAAACTTCCTGGAGCCACCGGGAGCACCCTAGTGCTCCAAATTCGGATCTAAAACATGTTTTGGAAAGCTCGGGACCTGAACTATACAACCCTTCGAAAATTTGAAGGAAAAAAACACAAAAAATGGGATTCGGGATTGTAAAACTCAAACCTCCTACCTCGCGGGCGAAACACCTACGTTCTGCCTCAGATCCGCGCTCCAGAGCTTCCGTTGCGCGCTCCTGGAACGTCTGTCGTCGAATTCCGAGCTCATGGGCGCTTCTTTTGCTCGATTCGGCGGATCGGCGGCGAATAACGGCGAAAAACATCGAGAGTAACGATAAAGGGGGGGGGGGGGCTGATATTTATATCAGCCGCCCGCCGGCACCAAACCCGCCTCGGACCCGACGCCCGATGCGAACAAAAGTAAGGTCACCCCTAAGGTAAATGCGCCATTCTGAATGCAACGGTGGACTCAGATATTCCATCCAAGACTCCGTTCAGAATTTATTCGAGCCGACGCCTGCACACTAACTTCGCCACTTATTTACGAAAACGCCCCTGGTGGCGTTTCTCACCGCAGGCCCGCGCCCGCAAAGTTTACACCTCGCATAGGGTAAACGGCACGTTCCGGATGCAATCGTGCCCTCGGATTCCCTCTCTGAGCTACTGTTTAGGAGGTATCACACCCCCCGCCACATGCATAGTATAAAAAAACTTAATATTTTTATAAAATTAATCTCGTGCACACCGGGCCTCGGAATCACATGCCGTCTTCACGCCTAGCTCTGGAATTATTCATAGAAATATTCCAAAGTCTGACATGACCAAAAACCCGAGTCGCTAAATGATTCCTTACTCTTAAAGGGTTATAATTTTATATATAAGGTAACTATTGACTCGTAAATGGTTAATGTAACATCCCAGGTAAATAAAGAATATGAAATTTTCTTATTTAATAATATTCATGAATTAAATATTAATTTTACTTTAATCGGGATGCTATGTTTTATGGCATACTAAACACGCAACAATAGGATTCTCTAAAATCTTATGTTGTACATAACGTTGAGTTAATAATATAATATTATAATTTCAAATGGTATTTAACTCATAGTCATTTTATTTTCGGGACTGAAAAAAACTAACTAGAATATGCTTCTACATGTTTGTTAAATGTTTTTACATTTATCCAATAAAATTTATAACCTTAAAATGTGAATTAATCCAATTTTAAGCATAATCACTCTAATATTATTTAAAAGGTCAATTTATCACCTTTTGATGGAGAACCCTATTGAATATTGTTTTTTTCACTTTTATATTTTATATTTGACAAAATAATATTTTTATTTTTAATTAGGACCTCAAACTTTACTTTGGATTTAATTTTGGTATTTTTATAATAATGTTTATTTCTAATGAATAGTGAAAAATACTGCTTTTTAATTCCAAACTACCTTTTAATCTAATTTATATGTATATTTAGATTGTTCTTTTAATGATTTTTAAAGTGTAAATAGATTATATTTTTACCATTTAATCCGATTTTGTCATTGGACGTAATTTCACTTTTAATTTGGACATAAATAAAGGTAAATCATTTGATAGTTAATGTTTTTTAAAAACACGCTTTTTTTTAAACCAGAATTATTTTTAAATTAATATTTTCCACTTCTGACTTCTGAATTTCAAAAAATGGATTCCTTATTTGGAATTAGGTGGTCCAAATTATGTAAAACGATAAATTTTATTTTTAGACATTATTAATATTTACTTTAATAAATACTTTATTTACAATGGTAAAAGGGTAAATATGGTAGATAAGGGAGAAATATAATATTATAATAATAATAAACTACCCATAAACTTGTCATGGCCCTACTATAAATGATATGGATGACCTATGGAATCCTTGGGACGATTTGTGGACCCAATGAAGCCATATGGGAGTGATAATGACACATTATATTTATTAATTTAAAGTAAAGACAAAATTAACATAAACATATATCTTTTAGTAAAATAATTTTTATATTGGGTTATATAAGTGATATTTTAAACTATAAATATTAATTTTAAATTTAAAAATATTTCCTACATTTTGGGTTTTATTTATAATTTTTATACATTAAATAAATAAACATAATTTTGACACAATGGTGATGCAGTAATAGCTTCATTAATAAAGGATTCAAATAAATGACATTATAAATATCAAAAAAGAATTGAAAATTTTTATGTCGTTCGTGAATTTTATGGATTCGTATAAATTTTATCTTTTAATTAATGATGGTTATTCGAACGAATCAAGTTGTTATATATATTTTTAAAAGTCTTGATATGAATAATTTATAAATTGACATAAATGAGTTTTTAAAATGAATACTATTTTATTAAATGATAAAATAATCCTAAAAATCTAAGATTCAGAAAAATGAATTATATAATGTTACAAATGTCATAAATGATCCATGTAGTGTCTCTTTTAATTTTATTTTAAACATATTAACCTTATAGTATGAATATACTAAAGGACATTATAAACGGTAAATTAGATAAATAATGGTAAAAGTTACAAGCTAAGGTTAATTTAAGGCCCTAAATATGTATAAAACAACTTTTATGAGTGTATTTAGAACTATACTCTCCTTATATTTGAAATAAATTAGTTTGGGGCCTTTTTAAAAATATATTATGTTTATAATAATATAATACTTTCAAACATTCCTAAAGATCCCCTATTCGCTCTTATAAAAGGACACCACCTCTAACCCATTACTCACACCTCTCAATCCCCATAGCCAATCCAAACACTTCGTAAATAATCTACCAACATACTTATATTATTCATAGATGCCTCACCTTAGGTATAAGACACTTCAAGAAAGCCTTTTGGTTCAAACCAAAGGGAGTTACCTGATTTAAAGGTAACGTCTTCTCTCAAGTTCTTTTATTTTATTTTCCTTCTCCACTCTGTATGATATTCTTATTTTTTTTACATAATAACATTAGTATCTTCAATATACTAGGTTGTTTTTGAGAGATATTTGAAATACACTTACACACACCTCCATCTAATGGATACGAACATACTGTTTCTTTTGACGGCGAACTACTGCCTCACAAAACGATGACTGTTCAATTATCTCATACTGCCTCTCGTGGGGGACATTATGATGGAAGAATATTTATATTCTATATATATTATATTTATATTTTCTCTATTCATCATTATTTTTCATTTATAATTTACATTTCTGGCTTCCATAATGGGTAAACACGATAATTTCGTTAGAGGAAGTGCATACTACCTCCCCCTAAAAGTGATATGACTCATTCATACCATAAGTGGAACATATAAATTATTGATTTAAATAAATTTATATATTATATTATAATGTAATTATAATATACCTATGTATCATTAAGTTTTCATTCCATTAAATAAGAAATCGAAATGAAAGTAGTGCTCATGCATACGTACGGCTTACCGTCTCCATTAACGGTGCATTTCATTATCTCCTAATGTTATGTACTATTATAAATTCAAATATATACTAGATATATATGATATATATGATATAAAAATCATTAATATCATTCTGGAGATAATATAATTTTGACCACATGGACAACATGTAATTATAAGATGTTCATTTTTTTACACAAGTACCAAATATCGATAAAATGACCTTTATTAACTTCAACGATTATGTAATGTTCTTTACATGGTAATAAGTGATATAAAAGGAATAAAAAACATTAAAAAGTTCTTAAAAAAGTGGAAAATAAGTTTAGTTTATTCTTTAGGAGATTAAAGAAAGAACAAGTCAGCTAGGGGATGAGTTAAGGGGACTTCTTAACCCACATTCCATTCTTTGGGTTAGACTTTTATTTTTTAATTATGTCATTATATGAATATGTGTGAATGAAATCCTTTTTTTACACCAAATATCCACTTATATTGGTTGTATTTATGTTTTTCACACGTATTTAAGTCATTTATTTACACTAAATGTAATGATATGATTTTTGTAAGGGAACCCTTCACCCTCCTATGTTAGTCAAATAATTCTTCTTTGTTATGAATTTTAATTTCCATTTTACTATGTTGGGATATGTTCTTAATTTTCCTTATTACTGTAAATTTTATGTCCAAGTGATGAGAGTCTGTTTTCTCTCCCATTGACTCATTTTCGTAATTTTAATGTGACGTCGTTAGGCTGCCGAATTTTCATTTGGGAATATGTCTCAATATCCTTTAATTGAGGAATATCTTGATATTGTGCACCTTTATTTTTTTATAATGTGTATATCATTCCCTCTGAAATATTATATCTTGATACACCTTATAGGCCTGATATTATAATATTTCATTAATGTTATTCCTCAATTATTTGTATTCGAGCATATCTAATTTAGTTAAGAACTTTTTAACAAGAATATCGTTTTAAATGTTTTAAAAATGTATACTTCTAAATCTTTCTCATTAATGTACAGTTTTTAAAAATGTTTTTACGTATTTATTTATAGGTTCATAATTTTTTTTAATTTAATATATCTTTCGAATGATTCAAAGTGGTATGGGACACTTTGATTTATAAGTATCCTTATTAAATGTTTTAAATGGTTTTGAAAATGGTTTGATTAGGTATTGATTATATCATTATCATGAAATGAAATATTTTTACTACAATGTAGAAATGTTATGTTTCCTTTATGTTTTTTTATGTGTTATGAAAATCTTATGGTTATTTGGAATTTTTTGCATATTTGGTTGGTTCCGTGATCAACCTAGGGCGCGTGAGCCCAAGATAGATCTATAATGCATTGTGAAATGTGGTGGAAGTAAACGTTGATGTTTCTTCTAAGATATTTAGGAAATATAGCATGATGGGTATTCCAAATATAACTCCCTATGTAGCAGTGAATGGTAAAATTTAAGTATGTTATGGATTCCACAATATACCCTTATTATTTATGATTTCCATTAGTTATTCATAAATCGTATTATTTTGTGTGGTATGTTAAATATGGAAAATTATGATTTCATTGACTTATATGTATTTTTGGACTAATGTTTTCTTTAATTTTTTTATAACCCTTACTGAGCATATTATGCTCATACCATTTTTTTGAAATGTTTTTCACAGGACTTAATGATGAATAGGGTCAAGGATGTTATCAAGAAAAATTCATTCTATCTAAAACATCCAACTAGACATGCCTCTTTTTTTTCAAGTGATTGTATTTCATAAAAAAATGGATACTGAGTAGAAGTGTCTACTTTGTAATATTCAAATGTATGTAATAATTTTGGCCCAATTCTCTAAAAATATATACCATGAAATATCCCCAATGTGAATTATTAACTTAATTCAAGATTATGTAAAGTTTTAAGAATGGGGCATTATGGTCGGTATCAGAGGTCTGTTTAGATAGCATTAGGGATTAAGAGTTTTTTCTAGACCCATGGTTATTCTATATGTCAATACATTGAGTTAAATCATCATTTTGTAACCGTTTCAGATCAAGGAAATTTTATTACAAATGAAAGGAGGAAGATCACAAACGACTTTCTTATCTCTTCCAGATGACTTGCTTGAAATAATTTTTGTAAACTCATGTCCAGATGACTCAGAAAATTTTTATAACATAAAACTCACTTAGAAGAAATTGTTTGAGATACCAAGCACCTCTGCAATATCTTGATATCATTGTCGATCATTGGTTTTATTTAATAAACTATTATTTCACATTATTCTAATATTTTCAAGAAAGGTAAATATTATCAACTCATTTTCAAATATTTTACCTTATCACAAGATTTTGAAGAATATTAAGATTTTGAAAAAGGTTCTGAAGAAGGAGACCCTTTCCAAACATATTTACATTTTCTTTGAAATTATAGTCTTTCATCGCATACTTATGATATTTTAAAAGGACCATTGATTGAATGTTTCAACTCAAACTCAGTCAGACTGTTTTATAGAAACCATTTTTATCAGATGTTTTTAAATTATATGTCCTGCATGATTGTTTACAGAAAAGGTTTTTTTATGATCACCCATATGACCCAACTTGTATGAGGTGTATTTAGATAAAGTAATTAGATGATTTTGTAGCATCTCTTAATCATTTTTTCAATGGTTAGACCATATATCTACGTAAACAAGATGATGATGAAACTAAATAGACACAATGGTCAAGGTATAATGTAATTTCTATTAGGAATAGTGTCATTTTATCATATGTAGGTGAGAAAATTTAAAATATATATAATGTTGAGGTCTTAAGGTATTGGGATGAAAATGAAGGTTATAAGAAAACTTTTGGGGTTAAAATATGTTATGGTTAGTTTTGAGGAATTTATCTCATATTTTGGAATGTTATTATATTTTATAGTTTATTAAAAATGAAAACACATAGACTGTGTGGAAACCTGTCGCGTCAGTCAAAGCTGTGTGAATCGAACCCACAACCAATGTGCGACTAGGATTTATCCCCTACCACTGGACTACATGAAGTCCCTGGTTAGTATGACTTCTTATTTTTAGTTTAATGATTTTATATATCAAGACTAAGTTGATTCTGGGGACTTATTTATATCAAATGGATATCCTTAGAATAGGAAATTGATTTTGTGATTAAGTGATAAAGGTTATTTTGGAAGATGTTTTCTCTTTTGGGAACACTATATAGCTAAGGAAAATATAATACTATGATATTTCATTTATGGAGTAATGGTTGAAATTTTATTTTGGAAGAATATATGTATTTATTGTGGAAATATGGTGATTTGGATTATTTATGAAAATGATTAATCTATCATAGAGAATATGTGATTAGGTTAATTACACTTAAGTATGAAACTTTACGATTAGTCGATGTTATTTGGAGATAAATGTTAAGAATTATCATGGAAGACTATGTGATAGAATTCTTCAATGTTTTTGGTTTCAATATTAATATGGATTATAATGAATAAAATTAAGGACAATTGTGTACTACATGGTCTTTGTTGAACCCTTGGTGTTGTTTGTTGAATTTTTGAGATTAAAGAGAAATATTTCTTTTTTATAATGGATTATCCTTTTTTGGGATTATCTGATCTCATACTGACCATTTGGGTTTTGGTTAATGTCTAAAGACAAGGAAAATATATAGTTCATATTTTTGGATTATGTGATTCTATATAACTTGATTCGAGCGCATTAGGTGTGACCAAATAGTCTTGAGTACTCGTCGTTTGGAGAAACGATGATTTTTTGGAAGAAACTTATTAAAGGATGAAACTCTACTTGAAAAGTAAGTATATTTCTTTTTTTACTTAGTCTATCTCATAAATACATTCTCCAAATATACTAAATAAAACTTAAAAAAATGTTGTCTGTTTACTTTTCCAATTAGGAAACCAAATACTATTTAACCCATTATAATTTTGTGATTTTCTTATTATAAACTTTATCCTGATCATGTTTTCTATGACTCTCCATCAGAACATGTTGGTTAGTTTTCACTTCCATGCCCATGTTTTCATGGAATCCTAATATGGGTTATCTAGAGTGACCTTTTTACTTTTATTTCTATATTTTAATGAGATAGGTTTATTGACTCATGTTCCGATGTGGAACTGTTAATGAAATTTCAAAGCACAATTTTAAAATTTTGTGGAAATAGTTTCCAAATGGGGGGAAGGATGTAACATCCTAGGTAAATAAAGAATATGAATTTTTCATATTTAATAATGTTAGTTAATTAAATATTAATTTTACTTTAATGGGGACTCTATGTTTGATAGCATACTCAACACGCAACAACTTGTTTCTTGGAAATCTTATGTTCCACACAACGTTGAGTAATACTGAAAAATTATAATATGATATTATTATTTTAAATGTTAGTTAACTCATAGTCATTGTGTTGGAGGAAAAAATAGATCTAACTAAAATAAGATTATACATGTTTTTTAAATGTTTTAACATTTATCCAATAAAATTTAGAAGCGTAAAATTTGAATGAATCTAATTTTCTTGCATGAACACTATAATATTCATTAAAAGGTCAATTTACGGCCTTTTGATGGAAACCCATTTAAATCTTTTTTTGTCACTTTTATGTGTTCTAATTGAAAAAATAATATTCTTCTTTATAATTGGAACACCAAATTTTACTTTGGATGAAATTTTGGTATTTTTCTGATAATGTTCATTTTTTAATGAATAGTGATATATACTACATTTTAATTCAAAACTAACTTTCAATCTAATTTATTTATATAGTTATATTGTAATTTTAATTTGTTTTAAAATATAATTGTATTATATTTTTACCATTTAATACAATTATGTTCATTTTAAGTAATTTCACTCTTAATTTGGACACAAACAAAGGTAAATCTTTTGATAGTAATAGTTTCTTAAAAACATATTTTTTGTTTTGACAAAGGGAATTAATTTTAAATTAATATCTTCCACTTTTTTGTTTTTAATTTCAAAAAATGGATTCTATATTTGGAATTAGTATGTCCAAAATTTGTAAATAGTTAACTTTTATTTTTAGATATTATGAAAATTTACTTTAGTAAATAATTTATTTACCACGGTTAAAAGGTAAATCTGGTAAATAAGGGTGAAAAATAATATTATATTAATAATAAATTACCCTTAAACTTTTACAAACCCTATTGGATGAGATATCAATGACCAAGTTCATCCTTAGGTCGATTTGGGGACCCCATGGATCCACATGGGAGTGATAAGGAAACTTTATATTAATTAATTTAATGTAAAGACAAAAGTAACATAAACATATATCTTTCAGTAAAACAATTTTTATATTCGATTATATAAATGAAATATTCAACTATAAATATTCATTTGAAATATGAAAATATTTTCTACATCATTTATTTTTATTTATAATTTTCAGACATTTAATAAATAAACTTAATTATGACACAATGGTGATGTAATAATTGCTTCATTATTAAAGGATTCAAATAAATTATATTATACATATTAAAATAAATTTATTTTGAAACTTTTTATACATTCGACTAATTTTATGGATGATTATAACTTCTTATATTTTAATTAATGTAGGTATTTTAAAATAATAATGTTGTTATAGATTTTAGTAAATGTCTTTATATGAATAGTCTATAAATTGACAAAAATGAGTTTTTAAAATGAATACTATTTTATTAAATGAAAAAATATTCCAATAAATATATTATTAGTACAAATGACCTAAATATTTATAAAAATTTCATAAATGAACCATTTTTTGTCACAAGTATTTTTACAGTAAATATATTAACTATATAGTATGAATATACCAGAGGACATGGTAAAAGTTAAATTATTTAACTAAAGGTTAATGCTAAAAGATAAGGTTAATTTTATTCCCTAAACATTTCTAAAACACATTGTATAAGAGGATGTAGAATAAAAAACACCTTATATTTTAAATGAATGAGTTGGGAACATTTTGAAATCGAAATTAAGTTTATAATAATGTAATACTTTACGACTTTCCTAAAGAGCCCCTCCTCCCTCTTATAAGAGGGCACAACCTCTAACGTTTTAATCACACCACTCAAGCCCCTTGTATTGTCCAAAAACTACCCAAATAATCTCAGATATTTTTTTTTCTCTTATAACCCTTAACATAGAAATAAGTCACTTCAATAAATCCTTTTGGTTCAAACCAAAGGGAGTTACCCGATTTAATGGTAACGTCTTCTCTCAAGTTCTTTTATTTTATTTTCCTTCTCCACTCCCAATGTTATTATAATTATTTATTTACATAACTGAACCAGTATCCTAAAAATACTAGGTTGTTTTTATGAGATTTATTCTAACTACACTTACACACACCTCCATCTAATGAATATGAACATAGTATTTCTGTGGACGGCGAACTACTGCCTCGCGAAACAGTGATTGTTCAATTATCTCCTAATGCCTATCATGGTGGCCATTGTGATGGCACCATATTTATATGTGATATATATTATATTTATATTGTCTCTATGGTTCTGTATATTTTATTTATATCATAAATTTAAGGTTTCCATAATGGGTAAACGCGATCATTTCATTAGAGGAAGTGAAGACAACCACCCCCATCCATGTGATATAACTCGTTCATGCCATACGTGTAATGTATAAAGGATAGAGTTAATGAAATGATATATGATATTATACTGGAATTATAATATACCTACTTATAATTAAGTTTTCATTCCATTAAATATTAAATTGAAATGAAAGCAGCGTTCATGCCTACGTATGACATGCGTCTCCACGAACGATGCAATTCATTATCTCCAAATGTTACATAATATTATAAATACATATATATACCGGATTTATATAATATATATTATATATAAATCATGAATATAATTCTGGAGATAATAGAATTTTTACCACAAGGAGAACATGTAATTATAACAAGTTCATTTTTGACTTATGTACCAAATATCGACAAAACGGCCGTTATTATCTTAAATGGCTATGTAATGTTTATAACATGGTAAAAAGTAATATAAATGGAATAATAAACATGAAAAAGGTTTTGAAGGAAGTTTAAATTAACTTTATTTTATTATTCAATAGATTATAAGTAAACAAGTCAAGTCGGAGACGATGTGTGAGGAATTCTTTACCCAATTTTCATTCATTGGGTTAAATTCTACATATTAATTATGTCATTCTATGAATATATGTGACTGACCTTGGATACTTTTACACTTAATATCCACATATATTGGGTGTATTTATGTATCTTATAAATATTTATGTCATGGATTTATCATTAATGTAATGATACGATCTTTGTAAAGGAACCTTTCACCCTCATCTTTTAATCAAAGACTTCTTCTTTGTAATGACTTTTTATTTCAATTTTACTGTATTGGGATGTGTTTTTATATATCCTTATTGATGTAAATTTTATCTCAAAGTGATGAGACACCATTATCTCTACCACCAAATAATTTTCATAATTTTAATGTCAAGCCGTTAGGCTGCCGAATTTTCATTAGGGAATATGTATCAATCTCCTTTCATTGAGCGATATCTTGATATAATACACCATTATTATTCTATAATGTGTATATACTTCCCTATGACATATTATATTATGAATGACCTTATTATCATGATATTATACGCTTTGATTAATGTTATTCATCAATTATTTTTATTTAAGCGTCTCTCATTTGTTTATGAACTCTTTAACTAAAACACTGTTTCAAATATTTTAATAATTTATTCTTCTAAATCCTTCTCATTAATGTCCATGTTTTAAAAATGGTTTTATGGATTTATTAATATTGACATAAATGTTTTGAAATTAAAATTTCTTTCGGAAGCTTGAAAGTGGTATGGGACACATTGATTTAAAAATCTGTTTATTATATGATTTAAATGGTTTTGAAAATGGTTTGATAAATCATTGATTATGTCAAAATCTTGAAATGATATGTTGTGATTTCAATGTGAAAATGTTATATTTCATTTATGCTTAATTTATGCATTATGAATATGTTATGGTTATTGAGAATTGTTTACGTATTTGGGTGATTTCGTGATAAACCTAGGGCGGGTGAGCTCGAGATAGCTCTCCAATGCATTGGGTAACGTGACAGAGGTAGAAGTTGATGTTTCTCCAATGAGATTTAGGGAATATAGAATGATGGGTATTCTAATGGTAACTCCATATGAACTTGTGAAAGAAACAATTTTTGTATGTTATGGATTCCAGAATTTACCTTTATTATTTCTGATTTCTATTTGTTATTCAAAAATATTATTATCTTGTGTGGTATGTTAAATATTGAAAAGTATGATTTTATTGACTTATATGTATTTGTGGACTAATGTTTTCTTTCCTTGTTTTGTAACACTTACTGAGCTTTTTATGCTCATCCCATGTTTTTCAAAAAACATTCACAGGACTTAAAGATGAATAGGGTCAATAATGGTATCATGCAAAAGTCATGATGTCTAAAATATAGAACTAGACATGTCTCTTTTTTTCAAGAGTTTTTCTTTTATAATAAAATGGATACTGAGTAGATGTGTCTACTTTGTAATATTCAAGTTGTTATGTAATATATATGGCCTAATTTTCTAAAACTCTAAACCTAAAAAGATCCTCAATGTGAATTATTATCTTATTTAAATATTATGTAAAGTTTATGGTTGGGCGTTATAGTTAGTTTCAGAGGTCAGTTTAAACAAATTTAGGGATTAAGTGTTTTTTTAGAAACATGGTTAGTCTCTATGTCTATTCATTAAGTTAAATCCATATTTTGTAAAAAAAATTGATCAAGGATATTTTGTTACAAATAGAAGGTGGTGGATCTTAAATGACATTCCTATCTATTCATGATGACTTACATGCTATAATTTTAGCATTGTCATGTCCAGACGACTCTGAAACATTTTCTAACATACAACTCACTTGAAAGAAATTGTTTTAAAAGGACCATAGATTAAATATTTCAACTGAAACTCAGTCATACTATTTTATAGAAAGAATGTTTTATCAGCTGTTTTTAAATTAAATGTCATACATGATTATTTTTCGGAACTATTTTTCTGTTATCACCCATATTACCCAAGTTGTAAGAGGTGTATTTGGATAAAGGAGGAAGATGATTTTGAAGGATCTCTAAATCATTGCTGCAATGTATGGACCATCTATCTATCTGAACAAGATTATGATTGAAACCATATGGACACTATGATCAAGGTATAATGTTCCTTCTATTGGTAATAGTTTTATTTTATCATATAGAGGTGAAACAAAAATGAAAATATATAATATATTGAGGTCTTAATGTATTGAAATGAAAATTAAATGTATAAGAAAACCTTTGGGGATAAAATATGTTATGGTTATTTTTTAGGAGTATATCTCATTTTTGGGAAAGATATAAAATTTTATAGTTTTTGAAAAAGGAAAAAATGAATACCATCTGACAACCTGTCATGTTAGATAAAGCTATGGGGATCGAACCCAAAACCAATGCGTGATTGGGATTTATCGCCTACTACTAGACTACATGAAGTCCCTGGTCAATATGACAACCTCTTTTTCGTTAAATGATTTTATCCATAAAGAAAAAGTTTATTTAGGGAACATATGTTTTATCAAATGTATATCCTTAGTATAGGGAAATTATTTATAGATTAAGTGATAAAGGTTATTTGGGAATACATTTTATTTTTTGAGACCACTATATGCATAAAAAATAGAATACTGTGGGATTTCATTTGTGGAGTAATGGTTGAAATTTTATTTTGGAAGAATATATGTTTTCATTATGGAAATATGATGATTTGGGTTAATTATGGAAATGATTAACCTGTCACAGAGAAAATGTGATTAGATTAATTACACTTAATTATGATACTTTAAGAGTTGGTGATGTCATTTGGAGATAAATATTATGATTTATCATTGAAGTCCATGTAATCGAATTCTTATAAGTTTTTGTTTTCAATCTTAGTTTATATTATAATGAATAACTTTAAGGAAAATTGTGTATTGAATGGTATTTGTTGAACTTTTGGTAATATTTGTTGAATTTTATAGATTAAGATTAGTATTTATTTTTATAATGGATTATCCTTTTTGGTGATTATCTGATGTCATACTAACCATTTTGGTTTTAGTTAATGACTAAAGACAAGGTAAATATACAGTTCATCTTATTCGATTATGTGATTCTCAAAATGTTGATTCTAGCATTTTAGGCATGACCAAGTCTTCTTGAATACTCATCATTTTGAGAAAAGATGAGTTTTTGGTAGAAACTTATTAAAGAATGAACCTCTACTTGAAAAGTAGGTATATTTCCTTACATCCTTAGTCAATCTCATAAATTAATTCTACAAATTTACTAAATGAAACTTAAAAACAAATTTCGTGCATTTAATTTTCCTATAGGGGAAAAATAACTTTTAACCTATTACAAGTTTGTGGTCTTCCTATTGTTAACTTTCACCTGATCATGTTTTCTATCACTCTCTATTAGAACATAATGGTTAGTTTTTTATTCAATGTCCATGTTTTCATGGAATACTAGTATGGGTTATCTTAGGTAACCTTTTTACTTTTCATTCTTTATTTTAATGTTATAGTTTTACTGACTCATTTTATGATGTGTGACATTTAGTGAAATTTCTAGGCCCAATTTTAAAATTGCAATGACCCAGTTTCCAAAAGGGGGGAAAGATGTAGCATCCTAGGTAAATAACGAATATGACATTTTCTTATTTAATAATATTTGTGAATTAAATATTAATTTTATAGTAATGGGGATTCTATGTATGATATCATACTCAACACATAACAACAAGTGTCTTTGAAATCTTATGTTGGACACAACGTTGTGTTATACTGAAAAATAATAATATAATATTATTATTTTAAATGGTATTTAACTCATAGCCATTGTATTGGAATAAATGAATATAACTAACTACAATATGATAATATATGTTTTTAAAATGTTTTTACAATTATCCAATAAAAATTAGAATCTTAAAATATGAATGAATCCAATTTTAAGCATAAACACTCTAATATTATTTAAAAGGTTTATTTACCTCCTTTTAATGGCTAACCCTCTTAAATATTGTTTTTGTAACTTTTATATTTTTTATTTGAACAAATAATAATCTTATTTAGAATCGGGATATAAAAATTTACTTTGGATGAAATTTTGGTATTTTTCGGAGAATGTTCATTTTTATAATGAATAGTGATAAATACTGCATTTTAATTCAAAATTGCCATTAAATATAATTTATTTATGTAGTTAGATTGTTATTTTAATTGGTTTTATTTTTTAGTTTGATAATAGTTTTACCATTTAATTCAACTTTTTTCATTGGAAGTAATTTCACTATTAATTTGGACATAAACAAAGGTAAATCTTTTGATTGTTATAATTTCTTAAAAACACACTTTTTTTTACAAAAAAATTAATTTTAAATTAATATATTCCACTTGTATATTTTGAATTTGTAAAAATGGATTCCATATTTAGAATCCGGAATTAAAAAATTTGTAAATAGGTAAATTTTATTTTAGGACATTATGAACATTTATTTCAGTAAATATTTTTACCATGGTTAAAGGGTAAATCTGGTAAATAAGGGTGAATAATAATATTATAATAATAATAAATTATCCTTAAAATTTTCTTAAACCTATTTTTGAGATATTTATGACCTAGGGCATCGTTGGGTCTATTTAGGGACCCCATGGAGCCACATGGGATTGATAATGACACTTTATATTAATTAATTTAGAGTAATGACAAAAGTAACGTAAACATATATCTTTTAGTAAAACAATTTTTATATTGGGTTATATAAGTAATATCTTCGACTATAAATATTCATTTGAAATATAAAACTATATACTAAATCTTGGTTATTTATTAATAATTTTTATACACTAAATAAATAAACATATTTATGAAACAATGGTGATATAGTAATTGCTTCATTAATAATTGTTTAACATAAATGTTATTATAAATATTAAAATAATTTTATTTTTTTAACATTTTTATGCCATAAACAAATTTTATGGATGATTATAACTTGTTACAGTTGAATTAATATAGGTTTTTTGAAATAATTAATTTGATACAGATTTTTTTAATATTCTTAATATAAATAATTTATAAATTGACCTAAATGAGTTTTTAAAATGAATACTATTTTATTAAATGATAAAATAATCCTATAAACTATGATTTGTACAAATGACATAAATAATGAAATAAAAGTATTCAAAGATCCATTTTGGGTTTCTCGGAATTTTATAGTAAATATATTAACCATATAGTATGAATATATTAGAGGACATAGTAAAAGTTAAATTTGCTAATAGTAGGTTAAAGATAAATGTTAAGGTTACTTTCATGACCTAAACTCGTCTAAAACACATTGGATGAGGGGAGGTAGAATAATAATCACCTTTTCATTTAATCAAATTAGTTTGGGACATTTTGAAATCAAAATTCCATTTATAATAAAATTTTACATTCAAACATTCCAAAAGAGCCCCTCCTCCCTCTTATAAAAGGACACCACCTATAACCCATTAATCACACCTCACAAGCCCATTGTCTCAACTAAAATATGCCCAAATAAGCTCCCAACATCCAACTATTTGACCAAGAAGCCTTACCTTTGGAAAAAGGCACCTCAAAAAATCTTTTTTGTTCGAACCAAAGGGGGTTACCTGATTTTAAGGTAACGTCTTCACTCAACTTTTTTTATTTTATTTTCCATTTCCACTCCCTATGCTATTTATATTCATTGTTTATATAAAAAAACCTGTATCCTCTATATATTAGGTATTTTATGAGAGGTTTTATAACTACACTTACACACACCTCCATCTAATGGATACGAACATACTATTTCTGTGGATGGTGAACTACTGGCTCACGAAACGATAATTGCTCAATTATCTTTTACCACCTATCATGGTGGAAATTAGGATGGAACTGTATTTATATATGATATATATTATATTTATATTTTATTTATTCTTCTACATTTTTCATTTATAGTATACATTAATGATTTCCATAATGGGTAAACGTGATAATTTCAATAGAGGAAGTGTGGACAACCGCTCCTTCAAAGTGATGACTCGTTCATGCCTTACGTGGAATGTATAAAGGATGGAGTTAATGAAATTATATATGATATTATAATGGAATTATAATATACCTATGTATCACTAAGATTTAATTCCATTAAATATGAAATAGAAATGAAATACGTGTTTATGTGTATGTAGGACATACCCTCTCCATGAACGCTGCATTGCATTATCTCTAAATGTTATGTACTATTATAAATACATATATATATAGGATATGTATGATATATATGATATATAAATCATGAATATAATTATTGAGATAATTTAATTTTGACCACATGGACGACGTGTAATTATATGAAGTTCATTTTTGACTCAAGTACCATGTAGAGGCATATTTCCTGGTACTGTAGAAGTATTGTACACTGTACAGGTACTGTAGTAGGATTGTACACTATACAGGTACTGTAGCAGGACTATTCACAATTCGGGTACTGTAGAAATTACTCTAGAAATTACTGTTCAGAATTATAGCAGCTGGAACTATTCACCTTGGGCCCCTGGTTTGGTATTGAATTCCTTAAGGCTTTTTTGCCACCCCGGCTTTCGGTTCAGTAGGGCTTTTGGGCCACCTCAAGGCCTTCAGGCCACATGTAGTTTCCCAAGAAACACTAGAAAAAAGGAGCAGACCCAGAAGAGGATTCAGAGAAGGTGCACTCAGTAGAGCAGAGCCAAATGGATTATTCAGAATGAGAGTGTATGGCTATGCCATCGGGACAGACCTGTGCCTGCATGGGAAGCCTTACCAGATGACCATGTGAATGTGGAGAGATACTATCATGATGCAGATGCTAGGGAGGGCCAGTTCCTTGTAGATAGTCTAGTTGAATTCTCTAAGGCCTTTGAGTCATGTAATCTCCTAAGCCTATGTACCATGTAATCTCTGGGCTTACGAGCCTTGTAAGAGTTCTCCCTCATCCCTTGAAAGGGGGGTTATAAAAAATCAATAAAAATAATGAACTTTGTGCCATTCGAGGTAATTTATAATATAATAATAAGTGATTTAAAAGGAATAATAAACTTTCATTTTTTTTGAAGAAAGTATAAATTAACTTTAACATATCATTAAGGAGATTAAAGAAGGAACATGTCAAGTCGGAGACGACGTAAGGGGACTTCTTAACCCAATTTACATTCTTTGGGTTAAACTTATTCTTATTAATTTTGTCATTATATGATTATGTTTGAATGACCATTGATTGTTTTACACTTAATATCAACTTATATTAGATGTATTTATATTTGTCAAAATATTTATTTCATTAATTTATTCTTAATGCAATGATATGATCTTTGTAAGGGAACCTATAACCCTCCTATTTTAGTCAAATACTTATTAATTGTTATGAAATTTAATTTCCATTTTCTTAAGTTGGTTGTAATAACCTGAGATTTTATAAGATATATTCTTTTTAATTTCTTTCATATATTCTGTTGTACGATACATCAAGGTTATCTTGTGCTATACGCAACACCGTATTAGCTTGTAGTATACGCAACACTATTTTTAGATTGTGTTGCACACAATTTCAAGTTCGTTTGATAATAGTCATTCTACGCAACATTGCATATATATATATATATATATATTCAATGTATAAATTAAAAAATGGTTGGATTCTGTTATAACAAAACAACAAAGGAGTCTTGCATTGTACGCAACCCTGACTTGTCTTGCATTACACGCAATCGCGACCTTTTTCGATAGCGTGTGTTGTATGCAATACCGGTTTTAATAAACAACGACATGTTATTATAATATTATTATGCACTAGACGTTATGAATAGTATTAACTATATTTTTAATTTTATAACATTATTATTCATCTTACACATTTTCTAGAACATGGTATAAGAACAAAATATTTTTTTCGGGTAAAATAAGTATTTTTCAAAAAATGCAGTTTTGCCGCCTTTTGATGGAGCACCCACATTAAATCTAGTTTTTGGAATGTTTATAAGTTCAATTTTACAAAATAAAATTATTCATTGGAATCAGGATATAAAATTTTACCTTGGATAAATTTTTCATATTATTCTGATAACTTTCATATTTTAATGAATAGTAAAAACACGCTATATTTTAATTAAAAACAACTTTTTTCATAGTAATAAATTATGTGATTAAATTATAATATTGAATGGTTTTAAAGTATAAATAGAATATATTTTTACCATTTAATATAATTTATGTCATTACCATTTATTTTACATTGAATTCGTAGGTTAAATCAATTCAATATTTTGCAATGTTTTAAAGAAAAACCCGTTTTCTTTCGACAACGAGATTAATTTTAATTTAATTTCTGGAACTTTTTTATACTGAATTTGGAAAAATGGATTCAATATTTGGAATCAGTGGGTCCAAGTTATGTTAATAAGCTACTTTTTATTTTTGGGAATTATGAATAGTAACTACGGTAAATTTTATTTACCATAGTTAATGGTAAAACGGGTAATTAAGGGTAAATATAATATTATAAAATTATCCTAAAACGTGCCAAAATTATATTGGATGGATAAAAGTAGACCCATATGACCTAAGGGTCGGATTAGATTCATTTTATAGACTTTTGACCATGAAAATAAGTTAATTATTATTAAAACCAAAGTAAGTGACAACATGTCACTCTCTTAAATCTTATATGTATAAAAATTTTAATTTAGTGATAAACATCATAAAACTTCGAACAAGAATAGTATCTAGAAATATAATAAAATTATCAAAATCATGATAATTTATTTAGAATTTTTAGGGATTAAATAACTGTCATTAATGGTGATACATTAATGATGCAGAAATTATTCATTAAGTGAAAAATCAGTAATATAGTTTTTATTGAAATAATAATACCCATTAAAAGGCCCACAAACCTGACCAAAACCTATTGGTTGTGTATATCTATACCCTAATAATCTAATTACCTAATATATAACCGTTTCCAGTCTTATAAAAGTGATTATGACACTTATATTATTTTATTTTAAATGATGCCAAAGTTGACACCTTCATAATTTAATAAATATAACAATTTAAATATTGTTATTTTAAGATGATAAATTCTAGTAAAAGTTTTATTGTAAAATTTAATAGATTTATCTTAATCATAGGATTTTAGTTTTAATTTTTATGCAAAAAACAAGTATATTAAATAATTATACAAAAATGATGTAGTAATTATTTTATTAAGAAATAAACCAAATAAATGGTTTTCAAAATAATAAAATAAATATTAAATGAACGATTTAATGTGCTCCACTAATTTTCTAGATACATATGACCTTTTATGAATCTATTAAATCTTTTATATCGAAAATATATTCTGTTTATAGTTTATTTAAATTCATATAAATGAATAGTGTCAAAAGTGACACTATTGTTATTTTATAAAAACAACATATTATAAAATTGTTTAAAAATCACAAAAATATTTAAAAGTTATAAATTTAAATTTATATGGTCTAAAATGTTATAAATTATCCAATTATGTACAATTCACAAAAAATAAGTAATTTATTCTTATAATGTAAAATTTAGAATGTTATTACCACAAATCAAATTAAATTGATTAAGTAAGGATAAATCAAGATGATAATGTTTAAAATAATTTCATAACATGTATAAATTTTATTGTTTGATGAGATTATAACCCTATCTGATATAATATTATAATATGAGTCATTTGTGGAGGTTTTTAAGTGGTGTTATATTTATTATAAATTAATATTGTTGAGATTTCCAAAGGTGCCCCTCCCCTCCCTTATAAAAGGGAACCTCCTCCCTCTCTTCCTCACACCACTTTGAGCCTTCATGCTCGGCCAAACCCTGAAAAATTCTCTTATCCAATTCCCTAGAAACATCATAGAGGTCATGGTATTCTTCAAAGACCAATTTTAGTGCCCTAAGAGGAGGTCTCAAAGAGGCGCTTCAAAGAAGAGGTAATGTCTGTTACCGATTAATTCAACTTTATTTCTTCTTCTACTTATTCTTCTTTAGTTTTTTAATTATTAAGTATTAACATAAGTATCAATCATATACTGATATGTTATTATAAGTTTGAAACCACCCTATTTCAACATCTATCCATCCTACGGAAAACGAAATCACCGCGCGTGCGTACGTATGGAATACCGTCTCCACGCCGTGGTGTAATCTGTTTTTCCAACACCACCTTACTTGGATGGGTATAATGGTGTAAAGAATAACTATACATAGATTTTATAACATCATACTTATTATTATATATTTTATCATCCTATACAATTCAATTGAATAATTATAGGAACGATATCATCGCTCGTGCGTACGTACAGACTACTGTCTCCACGACACGATGAGATTTATTCTCCATGTTAACAAATTAAGAATGATTATAAAGTATATATAAGAAATAATAATGAAATATATGACATTATAAAGCTACTATATATATATATATATATATATATGTCATCTACTTAATTCCATTCAACTCAATAAGGAAACGAAAATAGCGTTCATGCGTACGTACGACCTACCGTCTCCATGAACGGTGTATTTCATTCCATTTATTGATCTATTATATATATGTATATTCTAAATATATATTATATATAAATCATGTTTTATAATCTATAATTAAGTAATCATGTTCTAATTAATAATATGAATAATTACAAGTCCAAACAGGAACGACAAATGAAATGATTTTACCCAAAACGCTACTTCAACATGGAATTTACAAAAGAACGGGTAATATAAAGTAATAAGTGAAACATATATGATATAATATCAATGAATATGATTATTTAATAAGTAAATGACATTATTTAAATCATTATACAAGAGTTTCGGATCCAAATGAATCATATCGGACCTATGGTAAGGGATAATTTTGCAAATCTCATTTTTATCCGAGATTGCTTATTCGTAAGTATTTACTAGGGTTATTTAAATCATCCATGTCCATGTTTTATAAATGTGTTTTCATGTTTGTTTAAAGTAATTTTTACCAATTTTTTACTTTTACTACATGGTATGTAAGGAATCTTTCTTTTGTTTACGTTACAATGTACTTTTTTTTATTTTTTCAGAAAAAGTACGAGAAGAATGTTTTCTTTAACATATACGGAATGAAAGGATTTTTACGGTTTTATAAAGCCTTCTTTTCATGAAGCTTCCTCCAAAAGTTTTCAGGACTATATTCAAAAAAATCCTTTTCTTTTAAAATTGAATGACATTTTGTGAAAAGAAAATTATTTTGAAGAAGAAAGGATATTTTCCTCAAGAGTTCATTTCAAGTGTTTTATCAAAACCATTTTTCATATAAGATGACATTATTTCATATGTGTATGTTTCAAGTAACATGTCTCTATGATTTACATGGTTTCACTTTTCTTATTATGAAATGATATCCATTTCTTTTATATGGATTATGTGATGATGGGGTGATGTTTATGAAACCCATTTTATTTATTTGGTTATTATGAATGATGTATGTTTATTTTGTGGTACAAGTTATAATTATTTCATTATGAGATGGTTGATACCTATATCTCCATCCAATACATTGGGTAAAGATTTATATCTCATGAGATAGACATGGCTGGAACGGTAAGTTAATCTGGTTCAGTATTACAGGACTGGAATGAGGAGTGAACTCGATTCAGAAAGAGACTTTGTCCACTAAGATGGTCTTGGCAGCGATGCCTTGGCTACTATGGAAATGATTACATGTGCTTAATGGATTCCACAATTTCATGTTTTATTCCCATGCTATTTTATCATGATTTATGTTCCATTATGATCTATGCCTTATGTACTTCCATGTTTTATGTCGTTGCTCATGATTTTGATGTTTAAAAATTATGTTCATGTTTTTAATTTCAAATGTATATGGTATGTTTTATTTTATCCATGATTACCCTTACTGAGCATTTGAGATAACCCTTTTTATGTTTTATTTTCTCCCAGGATTAAAAGAAAGGTTTAGGGTCAGGAAAAAAAAGTGGAAGATCTTTATGGGAGATGTGGAAGATCTTTCACTATGATTAGAAGATTACCTTCCGAGTTTCCAAAGACACTAAACTATTATGGTCCTTGTGTGTCTATTTTTGTTATATATTAAGTATTCCGCAAAATTAATGTAATGTCCATGTACGTCAAGCTTCGGGCCTCTATAGTTGGTATCAGAGGAAAGGTTTAGTCAACCTTTGGAAACTAGGATGCGAGAACTTTAGTGAGATCCCTAGAGATATTTCTAAGGTATGTCTAGGGATGTCCCTATGGTTAAGTATATGTTTAGGTTATAGTCCTAGAATTTTGGTAATGATATTAGATTAAACCTATGATGTTAGATATTGAAGTTACTCCCCTTTATTATGATTTTTGCCTCTCACACTATTCTTTTTGGGTTTTAGAAAATGGCTGGAAACAAGATGATTCACGATAATGGAGGATATGATGGACAATGGAATGATATTCTATATGAGCAACCAAATGAAATGGGATTTGGAAGTCCAAACTTCATTATTATTCCAAATCAGCAATCTCATAATATGATCACTAAACTCAAATTTGATAAGTTTCCTGACTCGGCTAATAAGAGAAAGATGGAGTTTCATGGTGATCATGGAGGAAAGAAAGTTTAATTTCCCCAATGTAAATCATGTGGGAAGAGGCCTCAAGGAGAATTTTTCAAAGGAACTGTAAGATGCTTTGGGTGTGGAAAAGAAGGACATAAAGCTAGTAAGTGCAAAGGAAAAGGTTCAGTTAACACCATGGATGAGGATAATGGTATTGCTTCGACATCAACGACGGTTAAATATTTTAAATGTGGAATGTACGGGAATTATGAAAACCAATTCCCTAAGGGAAAGTCTCATGAAGAGAATCAGTATGGTCATATGGGTAATATTTATGTTGATGATGATGAAGAGACTACAAATGATACGTGAGATGAAAGAATTGTTGAAGCTCGGTCAATGGTTTAATAAGGTAGTTGAATGATTACATGTTTATCAAGTGTAATGTTGTATAAGTAATCTCATGGTACTATGGAATAAAGAGACATATAAGGATTGTTACACTGTTGGATTTCCTTAAGTTTTGAAAGTGTGTGATGAATGGTACCAGTATTTTTGGAAAGTAGATGATATGCCCATAATGATCGGATAAAAAGAAAATTAAATGTTTGATAGTATTCATGAGCTCATGACTGATATAAGAAGAAGGTTATATCATGGTTTGAGTATATAGAATTTTTGGATTTTGGTATGTGGAAAGAGTTAACTTTTGACAGCATTCATGTTTTCACTAAGGTTTAATGGGTATTCATTTTTCAAGAGAATACATGATTAAGGTATTCACATGATTGGAATGCGACCCACAATATAATGGGGGATAAATGATGGTTGGTTGATGACATTTCAAGTAATCGTTTTCTTTATACTATGAGCTTGGACCAAAGTATTTTAGATAAATATTGGAATGGATTATGTTGGACATATGATATTATTGTTTAAGGATATAACTTTTTTAGATATTATTGATGAGATGTTATAGTAATGTAGTTTTAGAAAAAGGACAACCTGCAGGACGAGTGACAGCCCATCGCGTCGGACAAGGCTGTTGGAATCGAACCCACAAGCGAAGTGCGACTGGCCTTCATCGCCTACCACTGGCCAACAGGAAGTCCCTGGTTAGTAGAAACTAGTTTTAGTTTATTAAGCGGTATGATATATGAAGTATAAGTTCATTTTTGGAACCATATACGATTAATCTAACCATATGATGGACTTATAACTTTTTCAAACCTTTTGTTTGAAACAGATGGAATGACCCGTCATTCTATCACATGATCTGCTAAGACATCACGAATAAAAAATTCAACTTCATTTCTTTAAGTGATTATGTGGAAATTGTTCAATTCATGAACAACAGTGAGATTGTACCAAAATCATGTAAGTATTTCTTTTAATTCATCAACTTTAGGGAAATGATCTTGAAAACCAAAAATGTTATCCTAGTGACATTATATTTGATGAATTAGATGGTACCTTAGATCATCACAAATCTATGGCTTTGTGATTGTTGGCTTTTTCATAGCCATGTTCTCTACCACTCTATATCAGAACATGATGGTTATATTTCTCTTCCATATCCATATTTTCACCTATGTTCTCCTATGCGGAAACCCAATGATTAGTTTATTTGGGTAACCATTAAATTTCATACTTTAGTTTTTAAACATAAGTTTTGGTATTCATTTCTACGATGTGGGTTTCAATTAAAGAAACTTTCAAGTAGAAACCCATTTATAACCCCAACAAATTTCGAGGGCGAAATTCATTTTAAGGGGAGTAGAATGTAATAACCTGAGATTTTATAAGATATATTCTTTTTAATTTCATTCATATCTTCTATTGTATGATACATCAAGATTATCTTGCACTATACGCAACACCGTATTAGCTTGCAGTATACACAACACTATTCTTAGATTGTGTTACACACAATTTCAAGTTCGTTTGATAATAATCATTCTACGCAACATTGAGTATATATATATATATATATTCAATGTATAAATGAAAAAATGGTTGGATTCTGTTATAAAGAAACAACAAAGGAGTCTTGCACTATACGCAACCCTAACTTGACTTGCATTACACGCAATCACAACCTTCTTCGATAGCGTCTGTTGTAAGCAATACCGAGTTTTACTAAACAACGATATGTTATTATTATATTATTATGAACTAGCTGTTATGAATAGTATTAACTATATTTTGAATTTTAAAACATTATTATTCATCTTACACATTTTCTAGAACATGGTATAATAACAAAATAAATTTTTCGGGAAAAATAATTATTTTTAAAAAAATGCAGTTTTGCCGCCTTTTGATGGCGCACCCACATTAAATATATTTTTTGGCATGTTTATAAGTTCAATTATACAAAATAAAATTATTTTTTGGAATCAGGATATAAAATTTTACCTTGGATAAATTTTTCATATTACTCTGATGACTTTCATATTTTAATGAATAGTAAAAACACGCTATATTTTAATTAAAAACAACTTTTTTCATCATAATAACTTATGTGGTAAAATTATAATATTTAAAGGTTTTAAAGTGTAAATAGAATATATTTTTACCATTTAATATAATATATGTCATTACAATTAATTTTACCTTGAATTCGTAGGTTAAATCAATTCAATCTTTTGCAATGTTTTAAAGAAAAACTCGTTTTCTTTCGACAACGGGATTAAATTTAATTTAATTTCTGCAACATTTGTGTATTGAATTTGGAAAAATGGATTCCATATTTGGAATCACTGGGTCCAAATTATGTTAATAAGCAAGTTTTTATTTTTGGGAATTATGAATAGTAACTATGGTAAATTTTATTTACCATAGTTAAAGGTAAATCACGTAATTAAGGGTAAATATAATATTATAAAATTCCCCTAACACATGACAAAAATCTATTGGATGGATAAAAGTATAACCCTATCACCTAAGGGTCGGATTAGATTCATTTTATGGACTTTTGACCATGAAAATAATTTATTTATTATTAAAACCAAAGAAAGTGACAACATGTCACTCTCTTAAATCTTATAAGTATAATAATTTTAATTTAGTGATAAACGTCATAAAACTTCGAACATGAATAGTATCCAGAAAGCTAATAAATGTATCTACATCATGATAATTGTTTTAGAATTTTTAGGGATTAAATAACTATCATTAATGGTGATACATTAATGATGCAGAAATTATTCATTAAGTGAAAAATCAGTAATATAGTTTTTATTGAAATAATAATACCCATTAAAAGGCCCACAAACCTGACCAAAACTTATAGGTTGTGTATTTATATACCATAATCATCCAATTAAATAACAAATAATCGTTTGGAGTCTTATAAAAGTGGTTATGAAACATATATTATTTTATTTTAAGTGGTGCCAAAGTTGTCACCTTCATAATTTAATAAATATAACAATTTAAATATTGGGATTTTAAGATGTTAAATTCGAGTAAAATTATTATTATTAAAGGTAATATATTTATCTTCATCATAGGAGTTTAGTTTTAATTTTTATTACAAAATTTGTTTATTAAATAATTATACAAAAATGTTGTAGTAATTAGTTTATTAAGAAATAAACCAAATAAATTATTTTAAAAATAATAAAAGAAATATTATATGAACTATTTAATGTTCTCCACTAATTTTAGAGATACATATGACATTTTATGAATCTATTAAAGGTTTTAGTTTGAACATATCTTCTGTTTATATTTTATTTAAATTCATATAAATGAATAGTGTCAAAAGTGACACTACTGTTATTTTATAAAAATAACATATTATAAAATTGTTTAAAAATCACAAAAATATTTAAAAATTATAAATTTAAATTGATATGGTCTAAAATGTTATAAAGTATCTGATTATGGACAATTCACAACAAATAAGTAATTTTTTGTTATAATTTAAAATTTAGAATTTTATTACCACAAATAAAATTAAATTGATTAAGTAAGGATAAATCAAGATGATAATGTTTAAAATAATTTACTAACATGTCTAAATTTTATTTTTTGATGCGATTAAAACTCTATATAATCTAATATTCGAATATGAGTCATTTTTTTAGGTTTTTATGTGGTGTTAGATTTATTATAAATTAATATTTTCAAGATTTCCAAAGGTGCCCCTCTCCTCCCTTATAAAAGGGCACCTCCTCCCTCTCTTCCTCACACCACCTTGAGCCTTCAAGCTCGGCCAAACCCTACCAAATTCTCTTCTCCACTTCCCTAGAAACATCCTAGAGGTCTTGTTATTCTTCAAATACCAATTTTAGTGCCCTAAGAGGAGGTCTCAAAGAGCCGCTTCAAAGAAGAGGTAATGTCTGTTACCGATTCTTTCAACTTTATTTCTTCTTCTACTTATTATTCTTTAGTTGTTTCATTATGAAGTAATAACATCAGTATCACTAATATACGGATATGTTATTATAAGTATGAAACAAACCTATTTCACCATCTATCCATCCTACGGAAAAAGAAATCACCGCGCGTGTGTACGTACAGAATACCGTCTCCACGCCGTGGTGTAATGTGTTTTTTCAACACCACCTTACTTGGATGGGTATAATGGTGTAAAAAATAACTATAGATAGTTATTATAACGTCATATTAATTATGATATATTGTATCATCCTATCCAATTCAATTCAATAATTATGGGAACGATATCATCACTCGTGCGTACGTACGGACTACCGTCTCCACAACGCGATGAGATTCATTCTCCATGTTAACCATTTAAGAATGATTATAATGTATATATAAGAAATAATAATGAAATATATAACAATATAAAGATAATAGATTTATATATATATATATTTCATCTACATAATTCCATTCAACTCAATAAGGAAACGAAAACAGCGTTCATGCGTACGTACGGCCTACCGTCTCCATGAACGGTGTATTTATTTCCATTTATCGATCTATTATATATATGTATATTCTGAATATATATTATATATAAATCATGTTTTATATTATGGAATTAAGTAATCACGATCTAATTAATCATATGAATAATTACAAGTCAAAACACGAACGACAAATGAAATGATTTTACCCAAAACGCTACTTTAACATGGAATTTACAAAAGAACGGGTAATATAAAGTCCTAAGTGAAACATATATGATATAATAACAATTAATATGATTATGTAATAAGTCAATGACATTATTTAAATCATTATATAGGAGGTTCGGATCCATACGAAGCATATCAGACCTAAGGTAAGGGATAATTTTTCAAATCTCATTTTTATCCGAGATTGCTAATTTGTAAGTATTTACGGGGGTTATTTCTATCATCCATGTCCATGTTTAATAAAAGTGTTCTCATGTATGTTTAATGTCCTTTTTACCCATGTTTTACATTTACTACATGGTATGTAAGGAATCATTCTTTTGTTTAGGTTACAAGGTACTTTTTTGATTTTTCTGGTAAAAGTACGAGAAGAATGTTTTCTTTAACTTATACGGCATGAAAGGATTTTTACGGTTTTATATAGCCTTATTTTCATGAAGCTTCCTCCAAAAGATTTCATGAATATTTTAAACAAAATCTTTTTCTTTTAAATTTGAATGAAGTTTTGTGAAAAGAAAATGATTTTGAAGAAGAAAGGATATTTTCCTCAAGAGTTCATTTCAAGTGTTTTATCAAAACCATTTTTCATCTAAGATGACATTATTTCATATGTGTTTGTTCCAAGTAACATGTCTCTATGATTTACATGGTTTCACTTTTATTTTTATGAAATGATATCCATTTCTTTTATATGGATTATGTGATGATGGGATGATGTTTATGAAACCCATTTTATTTATTGGGTTATTATGAATGATGTATGTTTATTTTGTGGCACATGTAAGAATGATTTCATTATAAGATGGGTGGGACCTATATCTCCCTCCAATGCATTGGGTAAAGATTTATATCTCATGATATATACATGGATGGAACGGTAAGTTAATCCAGTTCAGTATTATAGGACTGGAACGAGGAGTGAACTAGATTCAGAAAGGGACTTTGTCCACTAAGATGGTCTAGGCATGATGCCTTGGCTACTATGGAAATCATTAAATGTGCTTAATGGATGCCACAATTACCTTTTTTATTCCAATGCTATTTTATCATGATTTATGTTCCATTATGATCTATTCCTTATGTACTTTCATGTTTTATGTCGTTGCTCATGATTTTGATGTTTAAACATTATGTTCATGTTTTTAAGTTCAAATGTATATGGTATGTTTTATTTTATCCATGATTATCCTTACTAAGAATTTGAGCTCACCCTTTTTATGTTTTATTTTTCCCCAGGATTAAAAGAAAGGTTTAGGGTATGGAAACAAAAAGTGGAAGATCTTTATGGGAGATGTTGAATATCTTTCACCATTATTAGAAGATTACGTTCTGAGTTTCCAAAAACACTAATCTATTACGGTCCTTGTGTGTCTATTTTTGTTATATATTAAGTATTCCGCAAAAGTAATGTAATTTCCATGTACATCAAGCTTCGGGCCTCTACATTGGTATATCTTCTTATATGTCCTTATTGAAGTAAATTTTATGTCCAAGTGATGAGGGGCCCTTTTCTCTCCCATCAACTCATTTTAGGAATTTTAATGTGACGTTGTTAGGCTGTCGAATTTTTGTTTGGGAATATGTCTCAATCCCTTTGCATTAAGTCATATCTTGATATTGGGATCCTTTATTATTCTATAAGGTGTATATACTTCCCTTTGACAAATTATATCATGAATATCCTTATTATCATGATATTATAAGCATTGATTAATGTTATTTCTCAATAATTTCTATTCATGTGTCTCTCATTTTGTTAGAAACACTTTAACTTAAATATCATTTTTAATGTTTTAATGATTTATTCAAATAAATATTTATCATTAATGTACGTGCTTTAAAAATAGTTTTAAGGATTTATTTTTAGGTACATGAATTATTTGAAATTAAAATTTATTTCAAAAGAATCAAAGTGTTACAGGACACTTTGATTTAAAAATATCTTTATTAAAAAAATTAAATGATTTTGAAAATGGTTTGATAAAGCATTGATTATGAAAATATCTTGAAAGGATATATTGTGATTAAAATATGAAAATGTTATATTTTCTTTAGGGTTGTTTTATTTGTTATGAATATGTTATGGTTATTGGGAATTGTTTGCGTATACGGGTGGTTCCTTGATAAATCTAGGGCGGTTGAGCCTAAGATAGATCTCCAATGCATTGGGTAATTTGACAGAGGTAAAAAATAATGTTTCTCCAAAGTGATTTAGGGAATATACCATGATTGGTATTCCAAACGTTACCCCCTAGGTAGTTGTGAATGCTATAATGTAAGTATGTTATTTATGCCAGAAGTTTCCTTTATTATTTATGATTTCCATTTGTTATTCATAAATATTATGGTCTTGTGTGGTATGTTTAATGTTGACAATTTTGATTTCATTGACCTATATATATTGGTGGACTAATGGTTTCGTTCCTTTTTTTACAAACCTTAATGAGCTTTTTTATGTTCATCTCATCTTTTTGAAATGTTTTTCACAGGACATAAAGATGAATAAAATCAAGGATGGGATCAAGGAATAATCATGATGTATAAAACATGGAACTAGACATGAACCTTTTTTAATAGGTTTTACTGTATAAAAAATGGATACTTAGTTGAAGTGTCTACTTTGTAATATTCAAGTTGTTATGTAATAGTTATGGACTAATTCCCAAAAACTCTAAACCTAAAATGGTCCTTAATGTGATTTATTAACTTAATTAAAGAAGATATAATGTTTAAGGCTGGGGCCTTATAGTTAAGGGATGACATTTTTGACGATATATTATCTCCATTGTCCGCTTTAAATATATTATTATTTTTTAAATAAATTACTAAAATATTATTTCAATGATTTAATATTAATGATATTCTTTATACTATTTATTTAATTTGACATAAATTACATAAAGAAATGGTTTTACTAATAATATACTCAATTTAAACATAAAATGTAAGTAATATTAATATATAATTTGTGGAACACTATAAATCACTCAAATTATAATAGTCTTAATATTTTTTAATATCATTTATTTTATTTTCTCGTTAATTGAATAAGTATATTTTCAATGTTGTGTAAGTATTTGATGTAATTATTTAATACATAAAAATTATAAATAAATTAACATCACAAAATCATGTTTATTATTCTCTACATAGATATCTATAATAATTCATGACATTTTTTTATCCTGGTATGAACACATAAGATATATTTAAAACTAAGAGATGGACATTTTTTGACTTTATTTTATTTAACTATTATATAGGGAATTTTCATTGATAATGAGTCAATAAAAAAAATAAAATTTGATTCTAAGGTGATCAATGTTTAATTATATTCATAAAATAATAATTAATAAAAAATATTATGACTTTATAAATTATTGAAAATAATTAATAACTAGATTTACCTATTACTAAGGTGATTGATGTTACCACAATTACTATTCATTTTTCCAAAAAACAGACTTACTTTAAAATCTTGAACCATCTAATTCAAAATATTAAATACATTTCTAATTATTCAATTTCAATAAGTGGAAAAATTAATTCTAAAATAAGATGAAAAATTCAACGAAAATAACATTTTAGAAAAATATAATTTTTGAGCATAAAACTATATTTATTATAATCCTATGCAAAATAAAAAAATAAAGGTCAATGTTAAAAAATGATTGTATATATATTATTTATATTTAATTAAAATATTTCCATAATGGTGATAAATTTAATTTATTAAGGTAAAAACACATTCTGTCCAAATAAAAACATATTTTTTAACATTTCTTTTACAGTCAAAAGATTTCTATTTTTATTGCTAACCAATTAATTTATTTTATAAAGGTGTAAACAATATAATTACCTTAATTTAGTTATCCCTATTCATACACACCAAAATAATATCTAGGTTATAAAAGTTACATCGTAATATTATCAAAATATTTCACAGTTTGTTGGAACATGGTGTTCTATACAACGCAAGCTACTGAAGAGATTAAATTTAATCAAAAAGTGACATATCATAAAATCTTACGGTGTTTCATCTTGATTTGAATAGAACCATAACATTAAATTCTAGGATCATGGGGTTACAAAATTTTTATTTTAGATGGTCAAATAAATATGTATCAAGAATATAGGTTCATGATATATATGTGAAACCTACATGATGAGATACTGAGAAAATGATATTATATTACACAATTAATGTTCATATATGTATGTTGAAATTATAAAACTATGTTCTTTCTCTCAGTTTCCTTGCCCAATTTCTAGGCAGTAATATTCAAATTTTGGCAAGACTGCCTAATTCCAACGAGAAATAATCATAGAGGGTTACAAACTAATTGTTTCTACAGATCTAAATAAGATTCTATTTGAATTTAATTACTGGAAAAAATATTAATATCTAGATTGAGTAATAATTTTATTCAATTTTTATTGATTGCTAATATCTGTAATGTAATAAATAATTATTTATTAATTAAATAATTTATTTGACTAAGTGAATTTTTAAAAAATATTTATTCAATAGATACTGAATAAAATATTTATTTTAATCATGAATGAAGTATTTAATTAATTTTTTATTCATGTATTTATGAAATATTGAGTAGGATCAGACCAAACATATGTCTAGTGATTAATATTTATTTTCATGCAGAGAAATAAAATTTATCATTACATTAGTTATTTCATGATGAAAAATAGTTTCTATAATAATATTATTATATAGTTTGGGGTTTGATAATGATTATTATATTATTTAAGGGATGGTATGAAATTAAGTAATATTTTAATCTAAATCCAGTCTCTATACGTATGTTTATATGTTTATTTTTTTCGTGTTAATCAATATTTGAGAATCATTGTGCAAAATGATTTTCTATCTCAATTCCTCCAATGATCGTCCTCTCAATAATGAAAAAAAAATAATGAATTTCTTTCAAACATGATTGAACTACAGGAGATCAACATGGACAATGAAATATAATTGATTCACCAAAAAACAATCAAAAATCAATTGGGATCATTCATAGATCAATGGAGCACGTGTGGATTACCCTCTAGAGGATTCTACACTATGATCCTTAATGTGTAATGAAGGAAACACGAAAAAGGATTTTCAGATGATAAAGAACATATTAAATAGAGAAATTTCCTAATATGAGGTAACCATAACTTCCAATCATAAATAACTTAAATATAATTTAGTGTAAAATTATCATATTCAATTTTTAGGTTTATCTATATCAATATTTGGGGGGGGGGATTTGTTCATCATGACATTCACATTAGGTACAATATTGTGAATATTTCATCGAATTAAAAAACCTTAATGGTTATATTTTCCACCCCACCACTTATGTTATTCCTAAAACCTTCAAGTGATATCAAGAGGGCCATGATTTAAATTTAAAATTATATAATTATTTTTTCAATACACACAATAGTTGATAGAAATTTCATTTCAAGAATATTCATTCTTTATATTGATTTTAATTAACATGATTTATCCATTTTACTTATCATCATTTGAAATTTCAACTTCCAAATGAAGTAATTAATGATGAATAATGAGTTGAGATATCATTGACATGTTCTAAAATGTTTATAAAAAATACTAGTATACATGACACGTAATAGGAGTACACATCATGTACCTAAGTGAACTAAATATGGATCTGTCATGGCATACACAATGTTCCAAGAAAAAAGTACACATATATTTATTGCACACAACATATAGACCATGCCATTATTACACACATATTATCAGACTACATGGTGTTTAACTATAGTACACATCATTTAGTTCACATAGTCTAGTGGTTTAATTCATACAGACCATGTAGCCAATTACAAGATCAAAACCTCATGATAATAACATCCTAGAGTAATAATGACGTACATGACGTGTAGCTAGTGTACATGGTATGTAGTTCATTATTACCAACATCTGAAGTACCCATCTATCTATTCAGTGAGTCAAGCTGACACACGACTATTGGAATACATGGCATGTAGCTGGAGTATATGTTTTGTGGTCCTGCATCCAAAGAATATGCCAATATCTTCATTGGGATATGTGGACACATGGAAAGAGTGTTGTAAGGAACTTATAAATCTAGTACACACCATATAGTCTAGTTGTGGTATACAAGAAATCCAAATGCATTCATCTCAGGTACACGGTACACATGATACAGAGAGTGTATCTCACACGTACATTCCATGTACTCTCCCAATAATGGATAGAATTAAATTACATTAAATAAATAATTACAACATAAAATCCTTAATATATTTATCAAAAAGTGACGTTTTTTACACTTTAATAAGGTCTATAGAATTATTGAATACTATAATAATTTATTAAAATTATTAGTAATTATTGTTTCTCCTGTTTATTTTCCATAGTTTCATTTTTAATGGGTATATCAAATAGAATTCATATTTCCATTCATATGGATGGGAATTAATTAATAAATAAATTAAATATTTAATCCATTCATATCGTAATAATTATGAATGAATATAAATGAATTTTAGCCACTGTATTTTTGCGTAATCATTGCACAAATATAACCATTTTTGAGCTTAAACAATAACTCTGTATGTGTTGGATTATTTAACATAATTTATTACATTAGTTATGAATTAATAATTATTAAGGTTAATTTGATATAATATTTTTCATCCCTCCCTCCATTATTATAAAGTAATTGTGTATCCATTAAGATATATGTACTTCCACATAACTAGTCATTTGGATTCCCTCACCTACATGTTAGTAATAAATAAATGTAATAAATGGATTATCCCAATGTGTGCGGAGGTTGTTAAAGATGAAAGAAGGTTGATACCAACCCAAGTGATATATAGATGGAATATTGGAATATTTTAACTCATGAACAGATCAGCACAATGTGTTTTCCCTTATGTTAATGGTTGATTCTTTATCCTATCAATAAATCAACAATTATATTAGTTCATGATTAGGTTATCTATTTATTTCTATCTAATATAATATTTATTTTATGGATACAATGCAATGATCAGATAAATAAATGAATTATTGTGCAAAGATGGAATAGAAATAAATGCATTATGCTTAAATGATTTATAAAAACATTGTTAATCACTCAATTAAGATCTAATTGTTAATTATAAGGAATTTAATGGATATTTCATGATAAACTCTTCACATGACTTATAAATTCCCTCAAATAAAAAATAATTCATATTTTTCCTTCCATTAAATGATTTGGAATGAAAAAAATTGAATTAGGAGTTTGAGAAACCATTATTTGGACACTTACTTTTATAAGGGGGTTCTTAGGAAAATTTTGGGTTTAATTTACCTTTTTACATCAAGATGAGTATCCCATGATAGAATTTGTAAAATTTGGGGGGAAGTGTTGAGGAAATTCCAATTTGGGTTTTGAGATTGGAGAATCCCCCCAATAATCATGGAGCTATCAATCCCCTAGTTAGCAATGACCGACCTACCTAAATACCTTCATGTATATTGTCCAACCCTTGTTGGGGTTATAATAAGGGTTATATGGACACACTGAACTAAAATTATCTAAAAACTAGACATTCTAAATTCAATAGTTAGGGATTTTTTGACAGAATTCAATATTGAGGGACTTAATAAAATTAATCAATTATTATTTCAAACATAATTCATAACCAACAAAATTTTAAATGATCCACTCATTATAATTTTAGAATAAATGGAATTCCATTCATACACTTTATTCCCACAGTCCATATTAGTGAAATACAATCTCTTTACTGTTAGTAACATCAAAGAGTGGTTTAGACACCTCTAGGTTTAGTTGAACCATGAATGGAAATCATTACATGATAGAATCATCACTACTGTATTTCCCTATAAAGGAGTTTAGTGATGAAGATATCAATGTCAATGAAAAATAGATGAGATACACAGTTGACATTTCATGTTAAATGCGTTCATCCATTTCAAGTGAACACAAGTAGTCTTGTGAAAACATAGATACATATAGCATTATCGAGAATATACATATTTTTTACTAAAATATTGATAGATAAGAACATATTTTGATCGCAGCGGGTCCTTTTAGAGTAAACACGTAGAGGGTTCTCTAGTTGGTCCATACATGACAAAGCACGTTGGTAATGTTGATCACTTAGAGGTTTTTGGATTTAAATAGCTCGATAAACTGCACATTGGTCTCATTATTGCACTGCTTCTGTAGAGATTCAATAGATTTGTTATTAATTTTAATATGTAAAAAATTTATAAGTCTCTTCTAGATCTTCTCACACTCCTTCTCCAAGTTGATAAGTAGATGAAGCCTAAAAGCCTTTCATCCATATTATGAACAAAAGTAAAGTCTATATGAAGTGCTGTAAATTAAATGATCTATAACAAATCCCTTCCCATAAGTGAATGATCAAGGTATAGTCAAGGGATTATGTTTCTATATTTTCACTTGTGGAATGATAGGACACTAGAAGAAATATTGTACCCAGGATTATAAGCATTGGGAAACATCATGGTAGTTTGTTATCATATACAATTTATCCATTTATACAAATTTAATACTATATATGACATGTTCTACTCATGTATGTATTAAAATATACAAACCAATTATATGTAGATAGTTATAATAAGGGTATTTTTATCTATCAGCATCCAAAAAATCTAAACTTTCTAATGTGGCTATCAAGGACCACCACCTCATGTTTCCAACTAGAATGATATTTTTTAAAAATGTTTTTTTTATATCCCATACATTTCCAAAACATTATTTCTTCTTCTAGACATGATATTTATGGATTTATTTTGATATTTGGAAATAAATGTTTCTTCTTTTAAAAGTGTAACAGTTTTTATGGTAAGACAAATTTAAAAAATGGTCTTTATGTATTAGATTTCATGAAACCAGTGATGAAAATTAGTAATAAAACAACATAACATGACTCATACCACATAAAATAATGGAATCATAATTTAGGTCATATAAATGAATATAATTTTAAAACATTACACCTATATTAATGTTTATATTCTTTTGAACTAAAAACCATAGTGTATGTCATGTATGATTATAAGGAAAATGACTAAATTCCTATCTACTAAAAAAGGTGAAAGGGCCAAGGTTATTCTTCAATAAGTTCATACTATTGTGTCTGGAAGATTTCCAATTAATGAAAGGGATGGGTACACATACATTATAGCTTTTACTAATGATTTAAATTGACATTGATATGTCTACTTGATTAGGACTATGTTAGATTATTTTGATAAATTTAAATAATACACAAATAAAGTTGAGATCCTGATTTATTAGATGGTTAATATACTTTAATAATTCCATGGTGGAGAAAATATTACTCAATAATTAATTGTTTATTTGTTATAGTTTGATATTCTATCTAAAAAAAATCATCCTAATATACATCAATCGAATGTTGTGAGTTGAAGGATGAACCACACCATGTTAGACATTATGATATCAATGACAATTCAATTGATTCTTCCATTATCCTTTTGGGGATATATGTGGTAGACATGAACATATATACTCATCCCTGTTATAAATAAAATGATAAATCATATTCCATACTAACAATGGATTAGATGAAAATCCATGTTTTGCAGTTTAAATTTGTGGGGTTGTGAAGCATTTCTTATGGACTCTTCATGTAACAGTTTTTCTCTCTATGGCACAAATTATACCTTTATAGGATACCACAAAAAACAAGAGGATATCACCAATATGACCCCTTATAAAAAAAATTATATTGGTAAGACAATCTATATTCCATGAGAGGGATCACATCTCTAATATATATTGTGGGAGTGAGATAAAATTTGATGAAGTTAAGGATTAAGGTAAACAAGAGTTTCCATAAGAATTTTTTTTCATAAATACCCATGGAAGATAAAATTTTAGAGACACAATTACTACATAAGAGTACAAGTGAGGTTTGAGAAATGGAATTGTATATTTTTCTAGTCATAGAGGATGATGACTCATTATTAGTTGATAGTAATGATCCTCTAACCTAATAGTAATTATAAAGTGGGAAAAGTGTTTCCAAGTAATAATAATACATGAATTCTAAAATAGATTCCATGTAAAAAAAAGACTTGATTTTGGTAAATCATCAAATATATTTTGATATTTTTGGAACATGTTTATTAGATATGAAACTAGAAATTAATTGTTAATTTAGTACCTATATGGCGTGACTAGTTGCAAATGAGTTTAAAAAACATCAATGTATAGACTATAAAAAATGGTTCACTAGTTGAAATGATGAAATCTATCAAAACCCTACATGAAATTATGGCCTGACATGAATATGATATTTTGATAATGGATGTAAATGCAACCATCCTTAATTAGAACCTTAAGATAGATGTCAAAATGACAAATCCTGTAGGGTTTGCGAATGTATATGATTCCAACAAGGTATGAATGTTGAAAATACCATTTAGGTATTTTAGAAAGAATCTAGGTCATGGAAAAATCATTTTGATGAATCCATAATGGATTTTTTTGTAAGGAATCATTTTGATCCCTCTCTCAAAAATTGGATTCTTGGGAGTGTCATCATTTTCTTAGTATTGTATTTTGATGTAGTATTACTTTTTTGAAACTAAGTAACAATCTTACAGTCTATTAAATTGTACTTGAATTAATTATTCTCCATTAAGTAAATAGTTAAGAAAGTATATATTATTGGTATAAGTATCCATTGTGATATATCCAAGAGTATTCTTAATCAATGTTAAAGTACATACATTTTCAACATACAAAAAGGTTCATCATGGAACAATCAAGGAAGGGATTATTGCCAATGTCACAAGAAATTCATCTATAAAAGAAAACGTTTCTAGAGACACACATGGAATGAACAAGTATGTCAATGATTTCATATTCATTGTATATTGGTTAGGTCATGTATTATATACTATGTACTAGGATAGATGTTTCATATTCTAGAGTGCATTAGGAAGCTATCAAGGTGACCAAGGTCACCAAAATTAGATTGAATTCAAGACTGTCCTTAAGTATATGTGGTATAATAAGGTTATATTCATATTATATAAAGGGGATTAGGAAATAGTTATCATAGGATATGCATATGCTAGTTTCGACATATATTAAGATGACCTGAAATCACAGACGAGATACATCTTCACTTTGAATGGAGGTGATATGCATTAGAAGAACTCAAAAATGGTTGTGGTCATTGATTCTATAAATATTGAAATTATATTGTGGATTTTGAGGAATATAAATATGCTTTATGGATACACAAATTCATCCAAGAGCTTCTCATGGTACCTTGCAGTGAAGTTCATGTCACAGTTTATTATTATAATACCGTAGTGGTGCTCTCATAAGGGTTACAAGGTCATATCAATGAAAAAATGATATACATTAGAAGCATGAACTGTGGATGTATTTTTCTCTGTGAGGTAAATTTTTAGTAAGATGAATTTACACTGAAGAGAACATTGAAGACAAATTCACAATAGATTTAACTCGGTATAAACATGGTCATCATTTGAGGTCTTGGAGACTGAAAGTCATATCTTTCTGGATCTAATATAGGTGGGAGTTTGTTGGATTTTGTGGTATATAACTAAATTATTCTAATTTTATTAAACACATATTTGATCATTTGAATATCAATATATATATATATTTTTACATATTACACATTTTTCTTCATTAATTTTATGTAATAATTTCCTGTGGAAACTATCGCATTGATAACATCATACTAGTTAGACACTATGATGATAAACCTGGATGGGATGTGATTATATTCATAAAAATAGTAGTATAGTCATATAATTCACTACAATAAGACACATAGTATTTTGACTGTTTGGTGTTAGTACTCGTTAGAAGTTGAAGACTATTCTCATGAATTTTCTACATTATAATCTATATGACATGAGATTATGAGAACAAAACCACTATTAGAAATATCATGAGTCATGGTGTCATCATATATTACTATCTATGACTGTTTTTCATGGTCTTTCGACATTAATATTACCACCATTTCATGTAGAGACTCATAAACATTGATTTAGAGACCAAAACCATGATATCATATGATTGTGAAAAGTGTGGTATGTTGGGTGTGTCACAAATGGCATATTTTTAGTGGATATGTCAATGAAGTATTTGTGTCTTCCATATTTAGGGGGTTTGATAACATAGACCTTTGATTGGAATAAAACCATGACATTAAATTCTTTTGTTATGATGGAATAATGTGTTTATTTCATATAGTCAAAGAAATATATATCTAGCATATAGGTTTATGACACATATGAGAAACAAGCTTTATGATATATTAATACAAATGTATTATATTAAACATCAAGTATTCAGGTAGTGATATTTCCTTAGATATCATTGAGCTAGTGTCTTCTATCAAATTAAATTGGAATGATTATAAGGAATCAACCCCTTAAAGACTAATTAGTTTATTAGTCTTAGTGAACTAGATACACAAATGAATATTTTATTACAAAGGACTACAATAATTACAACATAATTTCTTCTTCTTTATATATAATTAATATTGGGGATAACAATAATCCATGTAGTAAATTCCATAATATTCTTTATAGTATTATTATTGGATTCCTAGGGATATAAACATAATAAGGATGAGATCAAATTCTTAGTTATGGAAAAATATAGTGAAAGAAATAATGAATCATTTAGATTATTCCAAATGGAATAGTAAATAATTGCGCACACATTCCATTATAATCAATAAAGTAAATGGAAATCTGTAAACAATATAGAAAGATTGTAACTAGAAATACATCCCATTTAAATAAAAAGATAAGGCCAACTAAATATGGAAATTTATGAAACTAAAACAGATTATATTTAATCAGTGAATAGAAATAAAATGCACCTTTAGATATGTCAATGAAAAATATCATGGATAAATAACAACTGAATCTAAATGAATAAAAATGATTAATTATTTTATGTCATGTTTCACAGGAACATTATACATTTACCATCAAGATATAATTTAAATTTTCTATTTTTTGCAACTAATTCATCCCATGAGACTAAATATGCTTCATGTGGATTTCACTAAAAATATCCCAACCTAGAGAGCTTTCATTAACCAGTCTCTAACTCGTAGGGCTTGAATAAACTGGTCCCCTACCCATATAGTGAATTTCCAATGAATTTAAATAGAAAAAGTGTCATATAAAATATCTCTTTGGAATAAAGGATAATGGTTTATAAATATTTCAAAAAATAATAAAATATTGTTCGAATTAAACACCATGTAAAAAATCGTATATGGTTTATGAAATCATCATATCCATGAAAACGTGATATGGATATTTTGAAGAATATCATTGTCAAATGATTATAGGAAATTGAATAATTCAAATGGATCAAAAGGGATTAAGTAATTGAATTATAATACTATCCTCTGACAAATCAACCATAAACCATCTTTATAATGAATTGGGATGGTATCAATACATCAAATCCCATGTGGAGTAAAATATATGGTTATTTTCGTTGATGAAATAAAATAATAACTTAAAAAATATTCATGAGGAAAATATCATTTTTTAAATTTTTTGAAAATATTTTTTATTGAAAAAATCTTTTTAAAATATTTATTTAAAAATAAAACTTATAAACATGAAAATGAGGAATCAAGGAAATTAAGGCAGATAAATTTGTACATGACATACGAGGTAAAAAGAATATAACTTTTATATGATACAAAAGTAAGAGAAATGCTTGGTTGGAAAGTGATAAGAATATTCCATTGAAAACATTTGTAAAATAAAAATGTGAAATTTTAATTACGAAATAATTTTCTACAAAAAATTGAAGATGTTTAATTAATGAATTATTTTTAGAAGAAAACATGTTCTCCGACTAAAGAGAGATATAAAGTCATGTTTTCTGAAATAAAATTTCTAAAACATCTTAGTACCAAAGAGTGGAGAAATGGTTATAATATATGAAAATGGTAATGAATAATAGAATAATAATTAAAGGTTTTATTGAAACATGTTTATATAATTTCTTTTATTATAAATACTATTGAAATATCATTAGGATTAATCATGTGAAAAATAATTTTTAAACACTCCAAAGTGTCCCATACCACTTTGAAAAATAGTAAAACATAAAATCATGAATGAATAAAATTAAATGGAAATTATAATATCATGATAATAAGGAGATTAATGATATATCACTAAAATGGGATATACATGCACTCTATAAAAGAAACAGGTTCATAACAACTATTAAGCCTCAATGAAATTTAAATTGAGACAAAAATTCATTACCTTGTGTTACCTTTTTGATGAACATCCTTTAAATTCATGAATGATAAACTCATATTATCTTATAATTTCTTGAGAACCTTTTTAACGATTATAGTTACTTTTATTATACTTATTACCATGATGTATACTATTACCAAATCCATTTTGTTTACATCGGGTTTTTTGGTCAAATTCGGGTTATATGTAAAAAACAAATTTGGTAGGTCAACTATGGTCAAAGGTTTTAATATATAACATATATTGAATAATAATCAACAACAAATTATCATATTTATACCTCAATTATACTTTTAAAATCAATCATTAAATATGGTTATAAAAAATAATCCAATGTTACAATCATGGAGACGGTAGGCCATATGTATGCATAAGTAATGTTTTCATTTTTCAATGATCATTATGGAAATTAGGTATGTAGAATTATATCATTGAAAAATGATAATAATATCATTAATACCATATTATTTATAAATATATACTTATATATATAATTATCATTATTTAAAAGGAATCACATCGTGTTGAGGAGGCGGTCATCCACACGTCCACAACCAACATGGTCACTTTTTAGTGTGTGAAAGGATAATAAAAAAATGACATATATATATAATTAGAAAAACATAATTATTTAATGAATATAATAAATTTGTTTTTTATGTCTCTTATGTTTAAATATAATCATTCTTTATACATTCCATGGATCATGTGAACGAATCAAATCGCTTTGAGGGGGCGGTAGTCTACACTTCCTGAAATGGTATTATCTTATTAATGTGAAATGGAAAGTATAAGTGTACATGTTGTAAATTAATTAAATATTATTAAATATATAATAAATATCATCTTTAATATATAAAAATATAGTGTCCATGATAATGTGAAACCATGAATGTTTCAAATTGAGAAATGACAAATCATCATTTCATGAGACACTAGTTCGCCTTACAAAGAAACAATATGATTATTACCCATTAAATGGAGGTGTGTTAAACTGTATCTATAAATATTAACATAAAAACATACTAGTATATTTAGAATAATTTTGTTTTTATTTTTGAAAAAATAATAACAGTATGGGGGTTTAATAATGTAAATGAAACTAAAAAATATTGAGGGATGACATTATCTCTTAATCGGATAACTTCTTTTGGTTTGAACTAAAAGCTTCCTTGGTTTGATTTATTCCCAAGGGGATTATTCTGGTATGCGGGAGGTATTTTCGAAGACTAATTGGGTAGAGTTTTGGCGAGCCATGGTTTCTTGACAGGTGTGAGTAAAGGGGAGAGTTTGAGGGATTTCGTGGGGAGGAAAAGGACTCACTTGGAATTTTTGTAAACACGTCAGGTGTACACATGTTGATACCTAGAAAAGACATAAAAACAATAAAACTCAATACTATAATGTTAGCTGTAGAATTAGGTATATAAAATGGGTGTATTACACTTTTATTAGTCATTTGGACCCTTATGTTAATGGTTTATTACATTATTAAGCATAAATTTGCATTAATAATTGTAACTATTTTAATAACTACCACTAATAATTTTGGTAAGAAAAAAATTCTTTTATAATCCATTATAAATTATGATAAATCAAAACATGGAATCTATTTTTCTGAATACCAATCATAGAAGTGGCATAAATTAAATTAAAATTAATCTCACTGATGGGATGACAATGCAGGTTTTTGGACTAAAAATGTCCTAAAATTTTAATGATTTTAATCAATTTCAATGTAAAATTGATTTCAATGACATAATTGGAATGATTTAATAAAAATAATTTCAAATAAAACATTAAAACCAATTAAAAGTATAATTTATCATTATATATAATTTAAATGAAAAAATAGTTTTGAACTAAAATTCAGTATTTTGAACTATTCGTTAAAAATGATATGTTTCTAAAAAATACTAAAACATTACCATAACGTAATTTTTTTGAATGTGATTTTATTTTGAAATATAAAATCAATTAAATTGTCAAAATTAATATTTAAAATGGGTTCTCTATTAAAAGGCGACAAAATTTCCTTTCTAAAAATATAGGTTTTTATGTGTAAAGTAAGATTTATTCTTATCATGTGAATTTCAAATCTAATAGATGAATATCAAAAATATTTTATTTTATATATAATATATTTATTTCATTAAAAAAATTAACTAATTGTAATTAATTTAATTTATTAGTATAATATATCTTCTTGATCATAAAAATGGTTTTATATAAAAATATTTCGTTTATATTCAATTGATTTCTATATGAATTTCTATGTAATTTTTTACCATTGAACTAATATTATATTATTATAAACCATTTATTTTCATAATTTAGTTAATATTATTCATAACCACTAACATAATGGCAAAGTCATATCATATTATATTAAATTATAATATTTTAATAATACATTGTTATTTAGTGAAACTCACTCTTGCGTATAACACAAGCTATCGAGGAAGGTCGCTTGTGTTTATAATTATAGCTATTGAGGAAGGTCTCTCTTGTGTGTGACCCAAGATATCGACGAATATTTCTCTTTCATGTAATTCATGATAACTCGGTGCTGGATGCATTGAAATATATAGAATTTATTTTAAATAGTAAATATATAATAAATTATCTAGATATTATATTACCTTACGTGTTGGGTGTCGATTGTCAAACATGATTTTGAATACAAGGTTCTTAATTTAGTTTTTTGGGGATCACATTCTCCCCCCTTGTTTAATGTTCATCCTCTCAATTTATACTAGTCTATGTTGATATATTGATTGATACATCCAATGTTTGAAATCCCACATCATGAGAAGGGTTCATAAGTAATCCTATATAAAAATTGAAAATGGAAACTAAAATGGTCACATGGACTAACTTGTAACTTGTTCTCTATGTCAGGTAACTATAGTGGAAATTAGGCATACACACTTGGAGGTTAGTTGTAAATATTTGAAGGGACTGAATGAGGTCATCAATCACAAACAAGTGAATTATAAATATAATGTTGAGGACCTCAAATACAAAAGTATACAATGATATACAAGACCATCTGTATAATATAATTTAATTTATTTGGATAAAATTTTATTTCTAATACATATTTCTAATTTTGTGTGTTTATTTTTATAATAATAAAAAAACATTACATGTTTCAAATCCATATGAACAATCCCAACTTTTGGTTATGCTTAGATCAAATTATTATTCCTTAATTTCTTCACAAAATGGATTTCTAAAAATTAACATTGATTTCTGAAGCACTAAAATAAACATTTCAAGGATCATAAGGCCTATAAAATAGTGATAAGTCTAACAATTTTCCATTCACAATAATGCAAACCAATATTCAAATTAGATTAATCCATAATCCTAAAAAGTGATTCTTTGGGATCATCCTTAACATTTATTCATCAAATTGTTTAACTAAAAACATTAAAAATTTTACCAGGGCATTATGTAGTTCAGTGGTTTGTATGAAACCCTTATCGTCCTTCATTCATGGGTTCCAGACCCAAGACCTTGCCTGAAATGATTGGTTGTCACCTGATATACATGTTTCCATCTATAAAATAATATTAATATAATTTCAAAAAGAAATATGATAGACTTCCTTGAAATGAGTTTAATATATAAATATCCTTTTAACATAGGTTTGTAATAGAACCCAAATATATAAATTCTTAAACAACTTTTTACCATATATATCCTTCCTTTATCTATGATTTATCCACAATTTTATTTATTTTCATTCAAAACCATTAATCCTTATTTTCAATCTAAAAGTCTATAGGTTTATCCTAGGATATTCATTGTCAAAATCATATCAAATTATTCATAATGTTTTGTAAATAAAACATGGATTATTCAAAGAATATCACTTGGATGTTTCAAACCGAATTCATAGTATGGTAAGTTTTTTTGTACTAGGTTACCCCTACATAAACCCAATATACTTTTTGGAGTTGTTACTTATAACAACCCTTCACTTTATTACACACTTAAACACAATTCATTACATAAAAATTCACATAAGAAAACTATAAGGATTAAGAGGTATAGTGTAATGAGAAATTAAGAACATTACATGACTACATAAGACATAAAAAAACTAAATCTTTGTTGAAAAATGCTTTTACATGACCACAACATTCCATCATTCTTAGCATTTCATGGGATAACGTGAAGACATGTATAAGAAAAGGGGTAATATAAAGCCAAATAAGGGAGTAAACAAGGAATAACATGAAGAATATAATACATGTTAGAAAATAAGAATATTAATGAAGAATAAGATAAACATAAACATAAAGGAATGATATACCATGTTTATCATAACATAGAAATGTGGAAAAAACATTTAAAATGATATTAGCATGATCCAAGGATCATTGCAGATGGAGCATGAATAAACCATCATTGCACTTGAATTAGAATGAGTAAAATGTCAATGCAAAAGAATTAGCATGAGATAACCCTTGTTGAAATTTAATTAGCATGACTAAACCCTCATTTCACTTGATTTTTCATGATGCTAATCTTTACCCAATGCATTAGAGAACTATCAGGGTGCACCCTTTTTAATCATTTCATTTCATGCATAAGTGTGCCACATGGGTCATAGAACATGGATTCATTCAACATGATCATTTGTTCCATGATAAAGTAATATAGAATTCAGAAATTAAACTCAATAATCAATAATTAAATGTGCACAAAGTTGAATACCCTTGAAAGATAAATGGGCATGGTATTCACTAAACAATGACTTTGGCTTGAAAATCGTGGTGCAATTTCGACAAAAAAATAGTGTGACATAAGAATTCATAAAAATGGTTGATGATAGAGAAAGGGGTGTCTCATTATTTGTACATTAAATGGAGAGTAAGGGGGTCATATAGATACATTTCCAAAAATATGTAATGGAATTTGGATTCATAATAAAAAATTATTGCTTGAATGTAAATGTGGAGAGAAAAATTACTTACGGAATTTCATCATGGTAACTAGTGTGTATGGGTGGTATTAATGAGATATAAATAGGTATATAATCATGAAAAAATAATTAGGGATGTATGGGGGAGGTGAAAAAACATATCCCAACATTTTTACTTGAAAAAAGGGTATAAAGATATAAATAAATTTCAAAAAAATGAGAAATGAAGTAATATTTTACTTGGAAGGGTGATCCTAAAGGCTTGGGAGGGTCTTGAGAGATAATTCATGGGAGATAGGGGAACCTTAGGAATATTTTCTGATAAGAGGGATGGCAAGAGACATGCTGAAAGGGTATATAGTGAAGATAAGTGGGATCTTAGGAGTGTTTATGTAGGAAAATTGAGGCAATTCTTTAATGTTTCGGTTTCAGACATTACACATTAAACTAATCGAAACCAAAAACTGAACCATGGTTATTTACCATGGTTTTTTCAAAAGGGGAGTTTCATACATTATTTCATAAGAAAAATGGTAGAAATTATTAAAATTTTAAGCTTTCTTATTTTGAGGTGAGCCACACTCTCATGAAAATCATTTTTAAAAGTCAAAATGTATTATAATTCTTGGAGAGTCCACTAAGGCACCATAAAGATAATCTAAAAAATCTAAAACCACTTTTTTAAATGTTGAAACATATTTTGGTTGAAAGACCCTTTTATAGTATTTTATTATGTCACTATTGGGTCATTACGATGTCATAAAACACATTATATATTTAAAAGGTATTTATTTTTTACCCAAAAAATCGACTATCTCAGAAAATTATGAAAAATTCACCATTGGAAAATTTTGACAACCTAATTCAAAAAAAATTATTCATTTTATCTAAATATTTTTCTAAATGTATGAATTTTTTCTTTCAAAATAAAAACTGACATTTTTCTAAAATTCATTTCTTTTGAAAAAAAAACTGATTTCTAACCATAATAAATATTAAATTTGTACTCATAAAAATTATATGATCATTTATATTTAATAATAAGTAATTTACTAATAATAGTTTATTAAAATATTATTAAATTAAAAATCCATTCATTCATCTAAATAGATTACCTAATTGAATATTAACTAAAAATACTCTTGGTGATTTAAAAACTATCTATAAAGTAACAATAATAAAATAAACGTATATTCATTATTATATAAAAAATAATTCACATAATCATAGTGCCAGGGTCTTATTACATAACCCCATATAACACCCACAAAATACCTAAGGGTAAGATGTGTGATGGTGACAGACTCTTGGTGAGGATCAGATAACATTACTAATGTTGTTATCTCTATTAACTTTCACTTCTCTCATAGGAGGATCCATTCGAGCTTAATGTATTGAATCTCGGATTGGGATTGGTCCATATAAAAGCCCAATAATGCCACCTCCTTTCTGATCTCGGAAAAATGGGCTTCCTAAGGAGAAATTCTATTATATGAGGCTATCACTTCCTTTGTCTGAGTAAATTTGATTTGTTAAAGCCGTATATTTATACTAATAATGTGATCTGTAAGAACGGTAATCTTCATTTCAGGAATGTTTTTCCATTTCTCGTCATTTTTTTGGAAAAGAGGAAAATCTGGAAATTTCCCAAGTATATTCCGTGTACTTTGATGTCACATAAGGTTGTTTGCTGGTCGTGTCCAGGCCACACACACAGTTTGTAGGGGTGATGTGGAGGCTGCTTAAAGTGGAGTATGGAAAGGACAAGTACACATCGTGTACCCCATAAGTACACGCCATCTAGTATCTTTTGTGTCTTCAAATGGACCAGGGTCACACCTAATCGACAGAAACACCTTCTCCTCTAGGTTCTTCGACCAGGAGCGTCCGTACGACCACAAACATGCTCTAAGCCCCCGAGCCTCCGTCTATTTTTTGAATCGACCGTCGTAGATTGCATTGGAACCACAACTATGATCTCTTCCTTCTTCTTGAGCTTCATTCAATGATTTTCTCTCTTTCTCAAGATATCATGGGTTGAATGTTTTGTGTATTATCATAGATATACGTCATTCTATGGATAATCAATCCTTGTGGGTCATGTATTTCAATATTCTAGCATCCAGGTAGGTGGCTTGTGCCTTAACATTCGATGTCTCTGAGTTTTATATGCAAATTTCCACCAATACCTGTGAACGGGGTATTAAGTGTTTACTAATTTCCCCTTGTTGTTTTCCTTCCTTTCTTGTATGCTTGTGTAGAGGTAATTTGATCATTTTTGAGGATAATTGATGTGCTTTGATGTTTTTCCCATGCCTTGTTCTATTTATGACCTTTGGTTCTTGTTATCCTTTGGCCATTATACCTGTTTTCCATGCCTTGTGACTGTAGGATGGAGTGATATTATTGACATGATTGTTTCTATAGACTGGTTATCCAAGTATCTCTATAGGTGTACTTTGTCCTTATAGCATTATTATGCACTGACTGGCACGAGACCGTGAGAACCCGGTGCTATAGACTATAAGGGATAGACCGAGTGAGCTTCCCAGAGAGTTCTGGACATTATAGACTATTAGTTATAGACAGAGTGAGTTTCCCAGAGTGTCTTGAATATTATAGGCTACGGGATGGTAGACCAAGTGAGATTCCTTAGAGAGCCTATACTTTTATGAATTTTCTTAAACCATTCTTTGCTAGAGGTGGAATTGACCGAGTGAGCTTCCTCAGAGAGTTTTTGATAGACCTGAGACTATAGGAGGAATTGACCGAGTGTGCATCCTCATAGAGTTTCTAGACCTTGGGGCAATAAGAGGGTTAGACCGTGTGATCTTCTTCAGAGACTCCCTGACTACCCTTGACTATAAGGGGAATTGACCGAGCGAGATTCCCTAGAGAGTCTTATAATTTCGTATGACCAAACTAGAGGGGTTAGGCTGAGTGCACTGCCCAGAGGGTTATTAGTAGGTCTTGGATAGGACTAGAGGGGTTGGATGCGAGTACGTCTCAAAAGGGTTCCTATTGTGGTTTACCATTTTCTTCACTGCTGCTTTCTATTATGTAGATTGATTACTATTACATATCAACTTTTTATTTCTTACTGATTACTTCCTGTTGTTTACTATTACTGTTTACTGCATTTTGTACTATTACATGCCATATTCTCATTGAATGTTAGGCATACATCTTCGGGTGGTTTCCTACTGGGATTTATTCTCATACCGTGTTTGGGCCATGCTTTTGGGACCAAGCAGACTATGTTGTTGTAGGTATAGACAAGGTCAAGTGCCCTTCGACTTTGGGTACTTTATTGCTTTGGAGCAGGATATCATGGGACCAAGCATAGGATTGCGATGCTACGAAGTTGTTTATATTTTCTTTTGTAATTTTTTTGGTACTATTTTTATTTCCAACATTTTGACATGTTTGGATGATTTCATAGATATGTATCATGCATCACTTCTTATATACATATGTTCTCCAGTTGTTTATTGTTTTAGTCTTCTATAGTTTATTGTTGTTGGATATTTACTACTTCCTCTATTTCATGTTTTACTCCATCCACTGTGTACTCTGAAAATGAGGGAATAGTTTCCCCACTATCACACCCAAGGCCCTCACTTCTAGTCAGTAGCCTCTAGCATTCGGGGAAATGCGCTTGAGGCCATGTGACCAACCGGGTACGGGGAAGCCACTGGGTGGCTTCCGGTACCAGGACGTAACAATGTGGTATCAAAGAAATTATTTTGTCTTGATTTATTTTCTGGAGCCTTTATCCAGGGATATAACAAATTCAGTACATGTTAATTAGTTGTTCCCGAGAGTAGCTAACCGGTGTATAGGGAAAATCCATTCTACCTCATTTATTTGAGTTTTTTGGTTTTGAGATTTTACAGTTGATATGATTTCACCTTTAGTGGCTCACATAATTTGTGTTGTTATTGTTATTGCTATTACGGTTCTGTTTCTGTTCCAACCCGATGAGATGAGGGTATGTCATCTCATGCATCATATAGCCACTTGTTAGAAATCACATGTCATGCATTCTTGACATTCCATCTTGGGTGAATTAGAGATTTCAAGTTGTTGTGATAGACGTTGTGTAGATTATGCATGTTGTTGTGATAGATGCTTTGATATAATCCCTGTAGTTTGATAAAGGAATTGTTTGCATTGTACCTTGGTTAAACAAACACTAAATTTTGGTTCTTGAGGTGTTATGGGCCCTCATGAATCGGAAGATGGTGGATCGTTGACTTGTTTCTCATGTATGTGACTTTTATAAGATGTCAAGCTTTGATTCACGGGGATTATGGGCCCTCACGGATTGGAATTTGGCACATTCATGTTTGTTTTTAAGTGTTTTCTGGGCTTCAGTGCAGTTTCGGAGCTACTGCATGGAAAAACCCAGAATACATGGCATTTACTTGACTACACGTCGTGTATTTTTAAACCGTGTCACTGACTATGTGAGCAGAAACACAAAAGGTTTTTAGAAACACGTCGTGTACAGCTGTTACATTCCGTGTAGTAGAGAGTCGTGTACCCGGCCGTGTCACTAACAACACGGGTCGGGGAAGCTTCTATATTACACACAGTTTTGGGTATGAACTTGTTGTGTAGTCTTGTTCTAGGTACCCAGACATGTCATGAACAACACGGGATGGTGTTATCTATCCTATACACACCATGTTTGTTTGGAAAATGCCGTGTAAAGGTCATCTGTGTAGTCGGCCATGTAACTAACAACACGGGTCGCCGAAACCTTTTCTAGACAACATCGTTTCCTTAGTGAACACATCGTGTAGTCTAGGCGTAAGAGGACCATGTGGGTTAGACGTGTAGAGGGAATTGGGCAGGGGAATGGAGATGAAGTACACGCCATGTGTGGGGACAACACGATGTGTAGTCTGGGGTGTTACACGACCAAAGGTGGAAGAAGTATACGCCCATGTGAATGGCCTTAAGGAAAATGTCGTGTAGTTTTTATACATTTCGTGTAGTTGTGTTTAGTAAAATTGAGTGTTTCTTTCTCATGTTCCCATTTTGTACTCCTCTGTTATTTGTCCTTGATAATCCTTATCTAAGGTATGCTTTTGATCTTTCAGATCTATGCCTCTGAGATGTCCTCCAATTGTATGTAAGATTCTAGACGGTAATCAGACACCGGATATGGCTGATCTGGGACCGCCTGTAGATCCTCCTACTATGCCAGCCTTGGCACCAGTATTTACAACCGTTGCAGGCGCCGATGCGCATTTCCGGGAACAATTCATGATAATGATGTAGACGTTTCAGTGAGCGCCACCTCCTGCCCCGTCGATGGCTAAGTTGATGCGGGTTTTCCAGCAGCAGCATCCTACAACTTTCTCAAGGGATGGAGGACCCCATGCTACAGATTTGTGGCTAGAGGCCATGCTAACGTTCTTCGAGCACCTGGAGATACCTCCAGAGAAAATGGAAAATCATGCTACATATATGCTCCGAGACACCACCAAGGGGTGGTGGGAGGAGATCTCATAGTTAGGGCACTAGCAGAGTATGACTTGGGATGAGTTTCGGCACATCTTCTCTAATTACGTTTATCAGGAGACCTTGAGGGCTGACCGAGCCTGAGATTTTATGAGTCTGGAGCAGGGTACTCTTTCTGTTATGGAGTACTCGTCTCGTTTTACTGAGCTACAGCGCTTCACGCCGATTCCAGTAGGTGATGATTTGTTCCTTTCTAGGAAGTTTGAGAATGGTCTCAGGTAGGAGATCTGTTCCCAGGTGAATATCTTCAGGTTGACTTCAAATATCCTATATCTCCAACCAGGCTCTGATCACTGAGCGCAATCTGAGAGATTCTGGAGTAGTGGGCAAGGGTGGTTCGACATCCAGAGTCAGTGTTCCTCCTACGGATAATAGGAATCACTGTAGGGCGTCTGCTCAAGTAGATCAGGGTAGGTATAATGTATCTTCGAGAAGCCAGGTTGTATCCTACTAGTGTGGTAGGAGTGAGAATACTAGGCCTCAGTACCAAAGAGACCCAACAGAGTGTCGATCTTGCGGAAAGATGGGTCATCTTCAGCGTTTTTGTCAGATCTTCTCGCTAACATCTGGTGGTAGGGTGTCTTCTATGACCCCACATAAATGAGATATATCGCTAGTTTCTCACCAGTCTGGGAACTGGATTGCTTCCAGCCTTTCGGGCTGAGGTGGAGGTCACGGCCATGGTGGTTAGTCACCAGGTTACCAGCGACGGCAGAGTGGATCAGCTCAAAGTGGTCATCCAGGGGCGCAGGGCCACGGTACATGCGATACATTCACAGTGGAGTAGACCTATCAAAAGCAGGATCCCGAACCTTCTATAGTTCGAGGTATGATTTTAGTAGCCTCTGTTTTATCTTAAGCTCTTTTCGATATTGGTTCTACGCATAACATTATCTCTATTGCTGTTGTGGAGAGCCTTGGGATCTGTATCTTTTCATTTGTCGACATGTTGACTCTTGATACACTATTGGTAACGAGGATATCTAGCATACATCAGTGTAGAGAGTTCCCTCTTGAGGTTGCAGGGTGTCACTTCTTATGTGAGCTCTATGTCCTAGAGATGATGAGCTTTGACTTCATTCTCGGTATGGACTGGTTAGTTCCCTTCCAGATAGTCGTCGATTTCTATAACCGCAAGGTGAGTTTCATATCACCAGGGGGAAGATCCTTTCTTCATAGAGGCGAGTGGTATGTCTAGGCGAGTAGAGCTAGACTAGAGCATCATGGGCTAGGAGGAGTTACAACCCATATTTACAGTCTATATCCGGATGACCCGGGGACTTCACAGTTAGACTTTCCTACAGTGGTGGATCATTTCGGGGATGTCTTTCCAAAATACTTTTCAGTTTTTCCTCTGGATCATGAGGTAGAATTCTCGATTGAGCTTGTTCCAGGAGCGGAACTGGTGTCCATTCCTCCTTAAAAGATGGCTAAACCTGAGATGCAGGAGCTCAATAATTAGTTGAAGGTTGCAAGAAAAGGGTTTCATTTGACCCAGTACTTCTCCTTGGGGTTCGCCTATCCTTTTTGTGATGAAGTCAGATGGTACCCTTTGGATTTATGTGTATTATCGGAAGTTGAACAAGTTGACGTTCACAAACCGATATCCTTTTCCAAGGATCGATGACTTCTTTGATCCGCTTCGAGGAGCCCAAGTTTTCTGGATGATTGACTTGAGATCCGACTATTATCAGTTGTGCATTAGACCATCAGATATACCTCTGATAGCCTTCAGGAGCAGGTATGGTCTATACGAGTATACAGTTATGCCATTCGGTCTCATGAATGCACCAGCTACTTTTATGGCACTTATGAACTGAGTGTTCCATCCATACATGGATTCCTTCATGGTTGTTTTTGCGGATGATATCTTGGTGTACTCACACACTCGACACGACCATGTTACCCATCTTGAGATCATTCTGTGTACACTGAGAGAGCCTCATGTTTATGCTAAACTCTCAAAATGCCAATTTTGGATGGATCAGATTCACTTCCTGGGTCACATTATCTCAAAGACATGAGTATCAGTGAACCTAGATAAAGTGAGAGTTGTAGTTTCCTGGGAGCAGTCGAGGAACGTCTTTGAGGTGCAGAGTTTTATAGGTCTGGTTGGATACTAGAGGCTCTTTATTCAAGACATTTCACATCCATAAGAACCTTTGACAGGTATGACCAAGAAAGGGGTGAAGATGTTATGGTCATATTCTTGTGATTCAGCCTTTTAGAAGTAGAATGGGAGGTTGAAGTCAGCACTGATACTAGTCTTGACAGAGCCGGAAAAGAACTATACTATTTACTGTGATGATTTGGGTATCTGGCTGGGAGCTTTCCTTATGCATGGAGATGGATTTGTTGCATACGGGTCTCGACAGTTGAGGACACGTGATAAGAACTACCCGACGCATGATCTGGAGTTGGAAACTATTTTTCATGACTTAAGTTGTTGGATACATTACCTTCTGGGAGAGCACTTTGTGGTTTTCACCGACCACAAGAGTCTCAAGTACATCTTCACTTAGCGGTACCTGAATCTGAGATACCACAGGTGGATTAAGTGTCTTCAGTCCTTCGACTTTGAGCTTGACTATACGCCAGGAAAGGGAAACGCAGTGGCTGATGCGTTGACCAGTAGAAATCATATTCAGGTAGTTTAGGAGGCCAGCAGTGAGTGGCAACTTATGGTTCTGTTCTCTGAGATTCATTTGGATGTGCATGAAAAACAGGGGCAGACTTTTCTATCATCTGTGGTTGTTACCTATACCCTTCTTGATTGGGTACGGATGAGGCAACTATCAGACTCAGAAGGCCTAGTCCCGCGGGAGAGTGTGTCAGGAGAGTACCCTCTCCCTGGATGGGTAGTGGGTGAGGATTAGATCTTGTGTTTCCAGGGACGCATATGGGTGCCAGTAGATATACGCGAGGAGCTGATATGATATTTTCATTCCTCAGTTTGGGCAGTTCATCCTGGTGTTACCAAGATGTATCGCGGTCTACACCGTCCGTATTCGTGGCCAGGTATGAAGGGGGATGTTGCTAGTTTTGTTATGAGATTTTCTACTTGTTACCAGATGAAAGCATAGCATCAGTGACCAGTAGGGATTTTGCAGCAGTTGACCATCTCTGAGTAGAAGTGGAATGATGTCACGATGGACTTCGTATCGGGGTTACCGAGGTCGCCTCGAGAGAGTGATGTTGTTTGGGTTGTCATTGATAGGCTTACAAAGGTTTCTCCATTTTTGCTGATCAAGGAGACCTTCAGTGTTGATGAGCTACAGTGGTTGTACATCCACGAGATTGTACATCTGCATGGAGTTCCACACTCAAGTGTTTCAGACAGGGATGCACGTTTTAATTCTCGGTTCTGGCAGGGGCTTCAGAAGGCTTTGGGTACACAGGTACTTTTGAGTACATCATACCGTCCCCTAAAAGATAGCCAGTCTGAGAGTATGATCCAGGTGCTTAGGGATATGCTCCGAGCTTTAATTATAGACATTGGAGGTTCTTGGGAGAAGCATATTCCTCTTATGGAGTTCGCCTATAACAATAGTTTTCAGGCGACTATTTAGATGGAAACTTATAAAGATGTGTACGGTAGGGCATGCCGATCACCTTTCCTCTAGATAGAGGTAGTAGAGTTAGAATTAATGGGACCTCATCTTGTTCAGTAATTCTCAGAGAAGATAGAGTTGATTCGAAAGAGGATGGATACAACACAGTCTTGATAGAAGTATTTTTTTGATCAGCGGAATGGTCCTCTGGATTTCAAGGTCGGGGATCAAGTTTTCTTGTGTGTCGCACCGAGGGTGGGACACAAGAGGATTCAGAGACATGGTAGGATTTCACCATAGTACGCTGGGCCATTTTGGGTGTTGGAGAGAGTTGAGATGGTTTCCTATCAGTTGCAGATACCTTAGAGGTACTGGGATATGCACGACGTCTTCAACGATTCTTAGCTCAGACGTTATTTTTCAGACGCCTATCTTGTTTTTCAACCAGAGGAGGTTGAGCTTGAAGCGGATGTGTTGTTTGAGGAGCATCCTATCTGGATTGTCGATTACAGTACGAAGGTTCTATGTGGTCGGTCTGTTCCTCTAGTACGGGTGCTATGGAATCATAAGCAAGTACAGGACGAGACCTGGGAGAGGGAGGCCGATGTGCGATCGCAGTGGCCGGAGTTGTTCGGGGTTTCTTCTTCTACACCTCGCTAGGGAAATTAATGGATGAATCTCTTTAAAGTTGAAGTTTTTAAGAACCCAGATCTTTGTTTCAGGTATTTTTTTCCTTTTCTAGTCATTTTTGTGGAAAATAGGAAAATCTGGAAATTTCCCAAGTACACGACGTGTACTTTATAAGTACACACCGTGTACTTTGATGTCATGAAAGGTTGTGTGCTGGCCATGTCTGGGCCACACACACGGTGTGTAGGAGCGATGTGGAGGCCGCTTAAAGCGCAGTACAGAATGGAAAAGTAAACATCATGTACCCCATAAGTACACGCCTTGTAGTTTATTTTTTTTTCTTTAAACAGACCTGGGTCGTGCCTAATCGACAAAAACACCTTCATCTCCATCTTTTTTGACCTAGAGCATCTGCACGGACATGAACATCCTCTGAGCCCCTGAGCCTCCATCTGTTTTCCAAATCAACCACCGTCAATTGCATTGTAACCGCAATGGTGAGATCTTCCTTCTTCTTGAGATTCATTCCATGATTTTCCCTCTTTTTCGAGTAATCGTGGGTTGAATGTTTTGTGCGTTTTCATAGATCTACATCATTATAATAAGAATGAAGCCTCATGGGTTAGGTATATTGATCACCTAGCATCTAGTTAAGTAGTTTTTGCATTTCTATTTGATGTCTCTGAGTTTTATGTGCAAATTTCCAGCAATTCCTGTGAACGGGGTATTGCGTGTTTACCGTTTTTTCCCTATTGTTTTCCTGCCTTTCTTGTATGCTTGTGTAGATTTAATTTGATCATGTTTGAGGATAATTTCTATTCTTGGATTTTTTTCACATTCCTTGTTCTATTTTCGACCCTTGGGTCTTGTTAGCCTCTGGTCGTTATACCTGTTTTCAATGCCTTGTGATCGTAGGATGGAGTGATATTCTTGACATGCTTGTTTATGAAGATTGTTTAGCCGATTATCTCTATAGGTGTACTTTGGTCTTATAGAGTTATTATGCACTGACTAGAATGGGACCATGAGAACCTGGTGCTATAGACTCTATGGGATAGACTGATTGAGCTTCCTAGAGAGTCTCATACATTATAGACTATAAGGCATAGACTGAGTGAGCTTCCCAGATAGTCTTGGACATTATAGACTACAGGGGATAGACGGAGTGAGATTCCCAGAGAGTCTTGGATATTATAGACTATAGGAGGGTAGACCGAGTGAGCTTCTTTAGAGAGTCTTTAATTGTTCGAATTTCTTTAAACCATTCCAGTCTAGAGGAGTAATTGACCGAGTGAGCTTCCTCAGAGAGTCTGTGATAGACCTGAGACTATAGGAGGAATTTAATGAGTGCACTTCCTCGGAGATTTTATAGACCTTGAGGCTATAATAAGGTTAGACCACATGATCTTCCTCAGAGAGTCCCTGACTACCCTAGACTATAAGGGGAATGGACCGAGCGAGCTTTCCCAGAGAGTCTTATAATTTATTATGACCAAACAAGAGGGGTTAGGCTGAGTGCACTGCCCAGAGGGTTGTTGGTACTTCTTGGATAGGACCAGAGGGGTTGGCTGTGAGTACTTCCCAGAGGGGTTCCTGTTGTGTTTAGCCAATTTCTTCACTGCTTCTTTTTGATCTGTGGATTGATTACTGTTTCATATCATTCTGTTATTACTTACTGATTACTGCCTGCTGTTTACTGTTATTGTTTACTGCTTACAGTACTATTACCTGCCATATGCTCACTGTCTTTTAGGCTCAGATCTTCGGGTGGTTTCCTACTGGGATTTAGTCTCACACCATTCTTGGGCCATGCTTTTGGGCCCAAGATGACTACGTTGTTGTAGGTATAGACAAGGGAAAGCGCCCTTCGACTTAGGGTACTTGATTGTTTTGGAGCAGGAGAGCATGGGACCAATTTTAGGCTTGCAATGTTGCGGAGCTGTTTATCTTTCCTTTTGTACTTGTTTTGGTACTATTTGTATTTCAGCGTTGTGAACTATTTGGATGCTTTATTAGATATGTATCATGCATCACTTCTTATATACATATGTGCTCCAGTTTTTTATTGTTTTAATCTTCAGTTGTTTATTGTTTTTGGATACATACTACTTCCACTATTACATGTTTTATTACTTTCACTGTGTACTCTTCCAATGAGGGCATAGTTTCCCCAATATCACACCCAAGGCCCTCGCTGCTAGTCGGCAGCCTCTAGCGTTTGGGCAAATGTGGTTTAGGCCATGTGATTGACCAAGTACAGGGCACCTCGGGTTGGCTTCCGAAACCGGTACATTACATGATCATTGTTCAATGACTATATTAACAATGGTAAAAATTATTAATGGTATTTGAAAATCCAAAAACATTAAACCAAGGATTTGAATTTGTTTGATAAAACCATTTTACATAATAAGACATTTAATTATATGAAGATAAAGTTTCCATCATAAAAGTTTGGGTCATTAAAATATTCCCCCCCTAAGAAATTTCACCTTTGAAATTTCCTTTTCCCGCACTTAAATAGATGAGGGTAACTCTACTTCATCACTTCCTCTGATACCCATGTTACCTCTTGAAACTTGTGTTTTATCTATAACACCTTGATGAAGGGAATTGTTTTATTTCTTATAACATTTTCTCCAAGATCTAATATCTTCATTGACTTCTATTTATAAGAAATTCCATTCTCCAATAGTGCCACCTATGGATTCAGTTCATGTGATTGGTTAGGTATGTACTTCCTCAAAAGTGATACATGGAATACATCATGTACTTGATATAGGTTCAGTGGGAGTTCTACTCGATAGGCCACTACTCCAATGCGATCAAAGATCTCAAAAGGGATGATGTACCTTTGACTAAGCTTTACCTACATCCCAAATCTCATAAATCTCTTCCATGGTGATATGTTGAGGAATCACGTGTCTCCATTATTAAACTCGCAGTATCATCAACAATAATTTGCATAGCTCTTATGTCGACTCTCTGCAGCTTTAATGTGATGTTGGATGGTCATAACCATCTCCATCATTTTTCATCCATTTTTGTACAAAGTATATTTTTCTCTCCTACTTCATCCCAACATGTCGGTGTTCTATAGCCCTTCCTATATAGGGCTTTATAAGGATTTATTTGGATGCTTAAGTGGAAACTATTATTGTAAGAGATATCAAGAAAAGGAATATGTTGATCCCATCATCCTTTGAAGTACCTTGAGCATGCTCTCAACATGTCCTCAACTGTTTGGATAGTCTGATCAGATTGGACATCAGTTTGAGGATGATAAGTGGTACTGAAGCTCAACTCAGTATTTATATCATGTTGAAGCATCTTCTTGAACTTAGAGTTGATCTTGGATCTCAATCGGATATAAGAAATAGTGGTACTCTATCCAACCTTACCACTTCTATTATTTATATACATGCTAGTTGATCCAATGAGAACTCCTCTCAAATTGCAATGAAGTGTGCATTGTTTTAATGAGGATCCACAATAACCCATATTTCATTGTTTCCTTTGGATGTCTTCAGAATTATGGTGATAAAGTCGATTGTTATGTTTTCCCATTTCCCTATTGGTAGGGGTAATTGTTGCATCATACCCATAGACTTCTTGCTCTCATAATTCAATTGTAGACAAACAAGGAAAATTGATGTATACTCACTGATCTCCTTCCTCATTTTATCCCACAAACAATGCACTTGTAGATCTCCATACATCTTTGTGTTTCCTATGTGAATGGAGAAATTCAAACTATATGCATCTTCCAAAAGTTATTTCTTTAACTCCATATTTGATGAAACAAAAAGTCTTGACCCAAATCTCAAAATTATTTCTTCATTATCATTGAACTATACGGATTACCATTTTTTTGATTTTTTTTCCACTTTATTATAAATTCCCAAATCATCCTTTTGAGAATCCTTTAATCATTCCAAAATGATATTTAAGAAATCATTTGTGAAAGGATTGACAGTGCTCCCTTCCTTAGGATATCCATTCCCATCATCATCTAATCTATGAAGGTTGGATACTTTTCAATTCTAATCAATGAAAGAGTTGATGGATCCTTTGTACATACATCATCTTCCACCTTGTTCACTTTCCCATGGTTGTAATGGATTGAGCAGTCATAGTCTTTGATCAGCTCTAACCATCTTCATTGTCACATGTTATACTCTTTTTATTTGAATATATTCCTGAGGCTTTGTGGTCCGTATATATTTCACACTTCTCCCCATATAGGTAATGTCTCGAAATTTTTAAAGAGAAGATCCCTGCTGCAAAATCCAGATCTTATGTTGGATAGTTTTTTTAATGAACTTTTAATTAACATGAAGTATATGTAATGACTGTCTTTTTTCATCAACACATAGCCCGTGACCTTCTTTGAAGCATCACTAAATACCACAAAAATTTATCCACTTTTGGGTAGTGTGGGAATAGGTTCATTGAAAAGACTCCTTTTCAACTCCTTGAACCTATCTTCACATTCATCACTCAAATAAAACTTTACTCCCTTCCGAGATAGCTTGGTAAGGGGGTTGGAAAATCATGGGAAATTTCTCACAAATCGGCGATAATAACAAGCTAACCCCATGAATATATGGATATCTATTACTGATGTTGGCCTCGGCCATCCCCCAATTGAATTTTTCTTGGATCGATACACAGATATCACATTTCATGTAATGATAAGACCCAAGAATGAGACCTCCTTCAACCAGAACTCACACATGATATACTTTGAATAGATTTTCTCCTTTCGCAAGGTCTCTAGTATTGTTCTTATATGCTTCTCATGAACCTCCTTGGTTTTGGAGTATATTAGAATATCATCTATAAATACTACAACAAATTTTTCAAGGTAATCTCTAAATACTCTATTAAAAAAGTCTAGGAATATTTATAGAGCATTATTGAGTCTGAAAGTAATTTCTAGGAATTCATAGTTCTGGTATCTTGTATGAAAGGTAGTCCTGAGTATATCCACATTCTTCACACTTACTTGATAATAACCCGACTACAGATCCAACGTGGAGAAGTATTGTTCTCCACAAAGCTGCTCGAAGAAGTCATAAATTCATGGAATAGGATACTTGTACTTTATTGTGATTTTGTTAAGCTAATGATAATCAATGCATAGGCATAATGAACCATTCTTCTTCTTGAAGAAGAGGACTAGTGCACCCAAGGGTTAGTCAGTTAGGTGTATAAACCCTTTATCCAGATTCTCTTGTATTTGTTTTTTCATCTCCTCAAGATCAAATATATCCATTCTATAAAGAGTTTTGGATATTAGGAACTCCCTAGGTATAAGATCAATCAATAATTAAACAACTCTTCTAGGAAGAAAACTAGGCAATTCCTCAGGAAACACTTCATCAAATTCCCTCCAAATAGGTATGTCTTCAAGGATGGTTTATTAATCATACTTAATCATCTGAGAAGGATGTGTATCCTCATAAGGAACTAATATCCATTGTTGAGATGATGGTGCTAAATAAGATTCATCCACCCCCTTTTACTTGTATATAATCCTGGGTTGATTCACCATATAAAGAGTGATTTCCATCTCATGACAATTTATGTTGTCTCTATATATGGAAATTCAATCCATGACATAAATTTAACCAAATTCCACCAAAGGGAGTATGGAGAGGTTCAATGAGAAGATTAATCCACAAATTGTGATAGGGGATGTTTTATATTAATGGGTTACATTGATTTCCCCATTTTTCATTATCACTGACATAATTATTTCAATGATTTTTGGTGTTGTAGGGATTGTTCTACAAAATATTCACGATATAAAATAATGTATAGAAGTTGAATCAAAAATTATATTAACTTTTCTAGATTTAATAACTAGAGTACTTATCACTACTTCATTTTCAAGGTTCATTTCGGAAGTAGTGATGGAAAAAGATCTCCCTTGCCGCCTTAGAGGTTTATGGTTTCCTCTGAAACACTTGTATTAGATAAATGATTTGAAAATTTATCTCATTCTTAGTAGTTTAATCTATGAAAAATGTGTTGAGGATCGAATAGAGAGTTCCTATCCTCTATCGCAGTAGTGGGTTTTATTTTTTCAGCAATTAATGGCCTGGTGCCCTTCCCTTTCATACCTAAAGAATTTCCTCATCCCCTATAGGATATATTTTGTGTGGTTTTTTCCTTACATTTGGAAAGTTGGGTGATGGATTTTCATTATACCATTGGATTTATCAATCATACCACTAGAATTATGGTACACATTATTCTTATTATCCCCATGATCTCCCTAAGATTCACTAACCACCATTTCGACTTTGAGGGCACATCAGCCAATTTCTTCATAGCTCTCAAAGTCATAGATTGCTAGGGCTTTCCATATGCTAGTTTTTAGCTCACCAAAGAAGCGGTCACCCCTACATTGGGTGGTCACAACAAATCCAGATGCATATATTTCAAGCCTTGGGATGTTTTCCTCATATACTTCAATGGATTTTTCATCTTTTTTACTTGAGGGAAAGAAATTCCATTTACATCTTAAGTTGGAGGGTGGGAGGAAAATATTTATAGGAAAAAAATTTCTAGAAATCATTCCATTGCAATGACTTTATCTCCTCCTTAGGATTCATATTTTGGATCAATGTACACCATTGATCAGCTTCACCCTTTATATGATAATCATCAACAAGAACCTTCTCTTGTTCAAAACATTGAAGGATAGAGGGGATATTTTCGATGGAGATGATCCATTGTTTAGAAATTGAGGGATCGGATGGTCCATTAAATTTGGATTCATTTGTCTCATGAATATCTCAGTTGGTACTTGTTATTTCATAGGGGTTTGATCATTCAACTTGAACCATGTTTCTATTCAATGCATGTGTTAACTAAGAGACTATTGTGAAAAAGTTCATGAATCCTATTCCAATCAGATTGGGCATCTTATTAGAACTGTAATCACATTTATCATTGCATCGATTGTTTTCCAAAGTCCTCATATTACTGGCCATTAGATGGAATAAAAGTAAATTTAGGGTTAACCCATAAAGGTTATTCCAAAGATGAAAATAAATGACTTATAAAGTAATTTTATTTCCATAACATATGAATTTATAGGCTTCAACCTATGTTCTCTATGATTTACTTACCAACATATATTCTTATGGTTTTTTATTACCTTAATAATGTTTCATACTATGCTTATGAATTTACCAAAGAATACCCCCCAGGAGTGTCGTAACCAAGAGCACAACAAGGCCCATTTTTTTGCACCAGTTTCTCTTTGAGTCTAAGTCAATGTGGTGTTTTTCGGTTTTACCCCTAGATACATTTCTACCGGAGCTGCCTCTACATCCGCGTATGTAGACAAGGATGTTTTTTATTTATAAGCCACTTACTCAATACTCATGAAAATTTAGGGATTTTTTATTATACTAAGACTTATCCCTAAGTCTTTCACTAGGGGTTTGTAATACTAATCCCTAAAAATAACTAAACCTATAATTTGATACCATATATAACAACCCTCCTCTTTATTACACACATAAACATAATTCATTATATAAACTTTCACTTAATTTAACTATAAGGATCAAGATGTCTAGTGTCTAGGGAAATTACGAAAAATTACATGACAACTTAAGACAGAAAAACAACATCTTTATTGAAAACATATTCTGCATGACAACAACATTCCTTATTACTTAGAATTACATGGGATAACCTGAGGACATGTATAAGAAAAGGGTGAACTATAAAGCCGAGTAAGGGGATAAAAATGACATAACATGAATAATAAAATACATGTTAGACAACAATCCTATAAATGGATAATAAGAGAAACATGAACATAAAGGCATGATATAGCATGATTATCCCAACATGGAAATGTGGAAACAACACTTAATATGATATTAGAATGAGCCAAGTCTCATTGCACATGGAGCATTAGTAAACCCTTATTAAACTTGAATTAGCAAAAATGCTAATTTTCCCCCAATGAATTGGAGTGCAATCTGGGCGCTCCCTTCTTAATCATTTCATTTCATGCATAAGTGTGCCACATGGGTCATATAACATGGACTCATGAAACATCATTGTTTATTCCAAGATAAAGGAATGTATAATTCATACTTGAAACACTATAATCAATAAGTAAATGTATATAATGGGGAATACCCTTGATAGAGAAATTAGAATAGTATTCACTACACAATGACTTTGTCTTGGAAAATCACTATTCAATTTCAGCAACATAACAGTTTGACTTACAAATTCATAATAATGGTAGATGAGATAGAAAGGGGGTCTCGTCGTATTTACATGAAATTGAAAATATTTGGGTCATATATATACATGTCCCACAATATTTAATGGAATTAATATTCATAATACTAAAGAATTTCTTGAATGTAAATGAGGAGAGAGAAATTCCTTATGGAATTTCGCCATGGTAATAGTTGTGTTTGGGAGGCATTAATGATGGATAAAGAGGTATTTCATTATTAAAAATTAATGAGGGACGTATGGGGTAAGTGAGAAATCCTACCACAACATTTGTACTTGAAAAAAAAATGTTATTACAATATAAAAAAATTTAGAAATAATGAGAAAGGAAGAAATCCCTTACTTGGAAGTGTGATCCCAAAGGCATAGGTGGGGATTGAGAGGGGATTATTGGGAACTTGGGGCACCTTGGGAGTATTTTAGGGAGAGGAGGGATGGGTAGTGACGTTCTCCAATGATTTTGAATTTTTACTTTTAAATCAAAAATAATCATTTAATGAAAATTCATATGTTTTCACATAAACAACTTTCAAACATTAATAAAAATTACAATTGTATTCATAAAACTTTTATGATAATTTATATTTAATAAAAAATAATTTAGTAATAATATTTTATTAAAAAATTATTTAATTAAAAAATCCATTAATTCATAAAAATAGATTTCTTAATTGAATATTATCTAATAAAATACCATTTCTTATTTAAAAACAATTTTCAATGTAACAATAATAAAATGACTGTATATTATTTATTTTATACAAAAATAATTCACATAATCATAGTACTAGGGTATTTTTACATAACCCCTTATAACACCTGTATAAGGCCTAATGGTATGTTGTGTGATGGTGACAGACTCTTGGGGAGGCTCAGATAACATCGCTTGGGTAGTAATCTCTATTTACTTCTACTTCTTCCGTAGGAAGTTCCATTCATGTGTAACGTGCTGAAGTTCAGCTTTAGATTGGTCATGATTCAAGCCTAGTTATGCCACCTCCTTTTCAAGCACCAACAAATGGGCATCATATGGAGAAATTCTACTAGATGAGGCCATTGCTTCCCTTTTCTGAGTAATTTGATTTGTTAAAACCCTATATGTTTCTTAATCATGTTATCTCTAATCAACACCTGTATTAGAAATGGAAAAAATTCTTAATGGTATTTTAAAATACCAAAAACATAAATCTAAGGAAGTTAAAAAAAATTTATAGAACCAATTTACATAATAAAAAATCTAATTAGATCATGAAAAATTTTCCTTAAAAATATTTTAGGTTGTTACATTACTCCACAGTACATCTGTGCCAGAACCATATCCACTTATAGTATCTAGAAAATGTTTTATTATTATTAATATCCACATAATCTATAATTTACATAAATTCTATTGTTTTCATTTATTCATTTCCTCAAATTTTACATTAGGGTCCTATTATATAATCTATGTTTTCTTAAATGTAGTTTTGAAGGTTTCTACTAAACTTCCTTTGATACCAATAGTAGAGACCCATCTCCATATATCCCAGGGCTGGTGTTTGGTATCAATTAAATTTGTATGATTATAAGTAATCATGTCTCGAAGGACTGATCAGTTTAGTAGTCTTGGTGAACATGATACATAAATGATTATCGAATTACAAACGGCTACACTAATTACAACAATAATTTTTCTATTCCTAAATAAATAAATCCCGGCATAACTCTAATCCATGTAGTAACTTCTTACATATCATTCATTGTTTGATTATTGTATTTATAGGGAATGAAACATAATATGGGTTAGTGAAAATTCTCTATAACAGAAAAATATATAAGAAGAAATAATGAATCTATGAGAATAGTCTAAATGGATTGGTAAATAACTAATCATACATTCTAGGTAATAAAAAACTAAATGGAAGTGTGTAAAAAATAAGGAATGTTAATAATTGGAACTACATGCCATTCAATTAACTAGATAAGTAAAAAATAAATATGGTAAGGAAAGAAACTAAAATACATTCCATTTAATTAATTAACTGAAATGAATTGTAACCATAGAATATTTGACTCAAAATATTAGGGATATATAATAATTCAAACTAATTTATAGAAATGATTAATTATTGGATGTCATGTGTCCTAGAAACATGATACCATTACCATAAAGTGATATTTTAAAACATTCTAATTTTTGCAATTAATTCATCCCATTTGACTATCGATGCATTGTGGGGATTTTATTAATCAGTCCCCAACATGAAGATCTTGCATTAAATAGTCTCTAACCCTTAAGTATTTCATTAATTGGTCCCCAACCCATATATTTCATCTCTAAAAAATTTAATTAAAAAATGTTCCTTATAAAATATCTATTTTCAATAAAGGATGTGGGTTTATCGAAAGATTATGAAATAATGAAACAACTTAAAAATTAAAAACCATATGAAAAATTATATATGGTTTAGGCAATACTCATATCCAAGAAAAAGGTATGTGGATATCTATGGGAATTTCAATGTCAAATTATTATAGGAAATTGAATATTTCAAGGGGTTAAAAAGAATAAATAAAGTTATTGATATTAAAATCCATCGTCAAATCAATCACAATTCATATAGAAGAAGATTAAGGATTGTATCAATACAACAAAACCTTTGTTGATTAAAATAAAGCGTTTCTTTCATTGATGAAATAAAAGAATAACTTTTAAAAATATTCATGAGTAAAATATCATTTTATTTTGAAAAAATGTTTAAAAATATTTCTCATTGAAAATACATTTTAAAAATATTTTCTTTAAAAATAAACCATATAAATATGAAAAAGAGGATTTAAACAAATGAAAGAGGATAAAACAATACATGTCATATGAGGTAAAATGAATATTCCTTTTGTACGGTAAAACAATAAGAATAATTCCTTGTTTAGAAAGATAAAATTAAATTACATTGAAAGCATCGGTGAAATAAAAAAGGGGGAAATTTTCATTACCAAATAATTTTGAAATAATTTTTAAAAGATTTTATTGAAACACGGTTTTAAGAAGAAAACTGGTTCTCCAACTAAAGAGAGATATAAAGATGGGTTTTCGGAAAGAGATTTTCTAAAACAGATTAGCAAAAAAGTGTGGAGAAATAGTTCTAAAACATGAAAATGGCCATGAATAACTAGATAATAAAGAATTATTTTATTTAACAATGTTTATAAAATCTACTTGAATGGAAATTTCATTGAAAGATCGTTAGGATTATTCTTAAGGAAAAAAATCATTACACATTCCAAAGTATCCAATAAAAATTTATAACATTCGAAATATTAACCTCATGAAGTAATAAAATTAAATGAAATTTATAATATCATAAGAGTAATTAGTTTCATCATATATCATTAAATATATCAATAGATACACCATATGTAACGCCCCGACCCCAGCTACCCAGAGTCGGTGCATTACTTTGTAACATTGGCATGATCACAAAAGATCAAGTCTCGAAAGACCGATTAGTTTAGTAGCCTTGGAAACACTAGATACATTCGTAAACGTTACATTACATCATAAAGTAAACCAAAACAACAACAACATATTGTCTTCATATCCCCTCAGACTATCCCTGCAGGTCATTCATAATATACTTCTTCAAATCCTAGAAAACATTAAAACATTGAAAGGGGTGAGCTCAGATGCTCAGAAAGGATAACAATATTGCGGAAGCTTTCATAAATAAATATTAGCATTTAAGGCAATGTATAACTAAAACAAAAGCCTTTTAAACTTGAACTTCAACATAATATGGAAAAAGTAAAATGAGATAATGCCATTCACTTCTTCACATGGATATTCTACTGGCCGAATAATCACATGCAATATCAATAACCACTTTCATAATGAGGGAATGTATAATGCCAGACATTCTGAAACACTTTGTCAAGGCCTCGGCCAAGACGTCTAAAATGATTAAGGCCTCGGCCAAAACCATAAATCAAATTGGGAAAGGGCCTCGGCCAATTCCACGTCTAGTTGTCTCATGAGACCTACCGATGCATCGAGGAGCTATAGCGGGCTCCACCCGTCACTTATTAAGTCCAATACATTCCTCATATGAATAGGTTTAAACATATCATAAACCATAACATAATCGTATCACATAAAACATGCATAAAGGAAACATAACATTTCCACATTTCAATCACAAGATATCAATACAACACATTGATATAATAAAAACGCTTTCAAAACCATTTTCAATACCAAAATAAAATAAAAGTATAACATGGTATTTATTTTTCATTAAAAAAGGTATGGCTTGAAGAGGAAGCTGAAACTAAAATAGTGGTCACGGCGGCGGAGAAGTCATTGTCGCCGCATACGTACGACCAAAACATTCCATTTTGTCGTTTAGTAAACGCTTCGTATAAAAAGATTCCTTTTGAATAAACGTAAAAGTCAAAGGGGTTTATACACCATATAAAATAAATTCGTGTATAAAACAAAGTATGCCTCAATGAAAAGAGATTAAGACGAAGTCCATAAAAAGATCATTTTTAAAATGAAATAGATCTGTTATGTGTATTCACTATAGGTACACATAAAGAAAGTATAAATACAATATATGACATAATAATATCATGACATAATTTGAAAGTAGGAGATTAACCCAAAAAATGGAAGTTGGGTTATGAAATTCCCTTACCTCGTGTCCGACTTGACTCAACCGTTCTTTAACCTCCTGAATAATAAACTAGAGTTAATATATACCTTACTAAGAACCATTTTTAATTTCATTATCCTTTTTATATCACTTATTACAATGTTATGAACATTATGTAATTATTTAAGTTAATAACGGTCGTTTTGTCGATCTTTGTTACTTGAGTCAACAATAAATTTCTTATAATTACAAGTTGTTTATGTGGTGAAATATCCGTTATATCCAGAATTATATTCATGATTTAGATGTCATATATATCTTATATATCCAGTATATACATTCATTTATAATATTACGTAACATTTAGAGGTAAGAAATGAAATGCACCGTTCATGGAGACGGTAAGCCGTACGTACGCATGAACGCTACTTTCATTTCAATTTCATATTTAATGGAACTAAATCATAATGATATAAATGTATAATATAATTCCAGTATAATATAGTGTATAATACCATTTACTCCATCCTTTATACATCCCACATATGGCATTAACGATTCAAATCACTTTGAGGGGGCGGTAGTCCGCACTTCCTAAAATGAAATTATCGCGTTTTACCCATAATGGAAATCATAAAGTAAGCCATAAATGAGAAATACAGAAGCATAAGTAAAACATAAACACATTATATATCATATATAAATATAGTGACATCTTAATGGCCACCTTTGAAGGTGTTATATGAGTTTTGAACAATCATCGTTTCGTGAGGCAGAAATTCGCCATCCACAGAAACCGTATGTTCTTTAACCGTTAGATGTAGGTGTGTGTAAGTGTAGCTCGAATCCTTCTTATACCAACATCCTAGTATATTTAGGATACTGGTGTTGTTACAAAAGAAATTAATAAAAAGAGTTTAGGGGGTTGGAGAAGAAAAATAAAACAAAACAACATTATAAAAGACATTACCTCAAAATCGGGTAACTCTTTTTGATTTGAGCTAAAGGCTTCCTTGGGAAAAGTTCTGCCCAAAGTGAGGCTTCTATGAGTAAGAGAGGGATGTTGGGAGAGTATTTGGGCAGAGTTTGTCCGAGCAAAATGGCTTGAATGTGTGAATAAGGTGGGAGAGGTGGGGGCCTTTTATAAGTGGAGAGGAGGGGCACTTTTGGAAAGATTGAAATGTTACATTATTTCACAATGCTTTTCGGATTCTAAAGGTCTCACACTTATATAATTCGAGGATAAGGTGATAAGGTTTCGAAATATCTTCATCCAATAGGCTTTGGACAAGTGTAAGCCTTGTATTTTTCATTATCTTCTCATTTTATTTAAATCGTTAAATAATGAGGTCATCGCCACATCATAATTATGTCATAAATAATTTAATTTATTTAATGTCTAAAAATTATAAAAAAAATACTATGATGTAGGAAATCTTTTTAGCTTTCTAATGAATATTTATAATCAAAATTTGGACTTGTGTAACCCCACTTAAAAACTGTTTTAGTAAAACAACTCATGTTTGTGTCAATTTAATTTCAACATTAAATAAATATATATTAATGTCATTTTCCAACTAAAGTGGCTCCATGGGGTCCCCAAGTTGACCCATGGGTTGTCTTGGTCGGCCATGACTCATCCAATAGGAGTAGGACAAGTGTCAAGCTCATATCATATTAATAAAACATTGTTTTTACCTTAAACTACACTAATTACCTCTAATCGCGATTAAGAACTTAAAAGTTACTATTCACCAAAAAATTATTTTGATCTCATTGAACCACATTTTAATTCTTAATGACAACCATGTATGTCGGATTTTTGAAAATCAAATCACAGAAGTGGTAATATTTCATTTAAACGAAAAATCAGTTATTTAACTACCACTTAGTGGTTTCACTATTCATCAAAAATTGAAGTTTTTCAGAATAAGGCCAAAATTTCACCCTAAGCTATAATTGATATTACGAATTCAAAAATGATGTATATTTTACAAAATTCCAAACATATTAGTTGCATTAATTAATTTTATAATTAATTCCCGCTGTCACAACAAATAGCGTGTTTTTAAGAAACAATTTATATCAAAAGATTGGCAATTGTTTATGTCCAATTTCAATGTTAAATTAATTCTAATGACCACCATTGGATAAAATGGTAAAAATATATTCTAATTATACTCTAAAACCCCTCAATAGTATAATTTATCACTATGAATTATTTTGATTAAAAAAGTTGTTTTAAGTATTTTTCACTATTCATAAAAATTTTGAAGTTCTCAGAAAATTACAAAAAATTCAACATAGGCTAATTTCAATATTAGGAATACAAAAATGAAGTCCATTTTGATAAATAAAATTTATAATATTTCAAATAGTAGGTATTACTATTCATAACGGCTACTTTGATTAGTCGCGGTGTTTTAGAACTCGAAGTTGCGTACAACGCAAGCTATTGCATTATTGAATGAGATGCGTATCGTGGAAGCTCGGGGTGTTACATTCTCCCCTCCTTCAATAAATTGCGTCCTCGCAATTTGAAATTTTTCTTGGAAAATAAAAGGTTGAAAATAGAAAATACCTTTGAGAAAAACCCACATCGGAAATAAGATTAATAAAATTTAGCCTTAATAAGAGGGAAAGGGAAATGAACAAGTCACCACCCAATTATGATCTCGATTAGGAGAACATTGGTGGCAATTAGAGACATATAATTAGAGGAAAAACGTAAATATTTGTAGGGAGCGATTGGGGTCATAAATCACAATCAACTGTCAAATTGAGGGCCTCAAAGCCTTCAATCTATGTTGATTTAAAATATCATTAGTTCAACAAGACATAAGGTATTAGGATAACACATTTTTTTGTTTTAATATCCCTTTACTAAAGTTTAAGAATTAATTTATTCATTGAATAAGAGATAGGTATATATATATTTATGCTTGACAATTAGAGTTTCAACCTTCAACTCATCTTTCACTCAAAAAGATAATAGAACACAAAAATATTATACTTATACTAATTGTATAATGTTCCAAATGTTAACACATACCATTTAGATTAGTAAAATTATTTTGTAATAACCAGGGACTTCCTGTAGGCTAGTGGTAGGAAATAAAGGCATGTCGCACTATGATTGTGGGTTCGATTCCTGCAGCTTTGTCCAACGCAACGGGTTATGCCCCACCCTGCAGGTTGTCCTTTTCCTAAAACTATAGTATTATAATATTCCAAAAATAATATTCAAAAATTATTTAACCTTAAACAATACTATCCAAAGATCAACTTAATCCATTCCAACCTTTATAGTTATCCAAAATACTTCTGTCCAACTCACAGTCCAAATTTTATAAGGAAGGTAAACATAATGAAGATCCTTTTTCCCACGTAACAACATGTGAATACCTTCATCATGTATTCTTTTTAAACATACTGAATTACCATGATCCCTTATTCCTTATAGAATACTAGATATACTTCTTATATCCAAAAATGTATACAAAACATCAATCAGTTTCAAGGAAGTTAAGTATATCCAATATAATTTATCCAAATCAATCACGTCTTATTCCAAAATCACAATCTCAGTATCAGAACCATATTATGGTCTATCTTTCTCTCAACCATATATTTTCCAAAAATTTAATCCTACTGTGGAGTCACTTTTCTTGGTTCCACACAATCTCAAGTCCTTGATGAAATAGTACTGCAGTACAATCCTTATATACTCCATAATTATTATAACCAGTACATCATTGATACAACACTCAAATTAAAAAAAATCTTTAATAACAACATAAGAACTCTAATCATTACTCCTCATCTGTGGTAGTATCATAACTTGATTATTATCCAATAACATCATTTGGGGCATGCTCTGATGATTTGGACATTGGTTTGCGTAGTGTCCCCAATCCTTGCAGAAGAAGCATTGTACATTTGAAACCATTTTCTTACCCTTGCAGTCACGCACTTTGTGTCCTTTTTCTCTACACTTATAACAAACTCCCATTCCCTTTAGGCAAGTTCCATGATGTTTCTTCCCACAATTACCACATATTGGAAAATTCTTCTTTCCCCTCATCCCTTTATCCATCATTCTCTCTTCCATCCCTTTCGTCTCTTGCTTCGCTTCAAAGCCATAGGACTCAGAGAATTCTTTACTTATCCTATTAACACATGATACTATTTCTTCATATGTTGAGAACACATGGGAGACTATTTCCCTTCGAAATGTTGGCTTAATACCGTGAAAGATACTATCCTTCTTACTCTTTGGATCATACGTACTGCTGGAGTTCACATTCCTTCTACTGGGCGCCATTTCTATACAACGGCATAAACTAGGTTAGTTTATGAATCAAAATACATAATTCCATACTTGTAAAACACTTTACATAAATTGAACTATTTATGGATATAATCCATAATCATAAAAAGAAATGTTTTCTTTGAGTAAGTATGTACTCATAACCCTTCATAGTGGTTTGTAAGTAAAATGAGAATTATCCTAAGCATATCCCCCGGGAGTGTCGTAACCAAGAGTGCAGCAAGGCCCGTTGTCGTGCACCAGTTCCCGTTCGAGTCTAGCTCAAAGCGGTGTTTTCAGGTTTTACCCCTAGGTACATCTGTGCCAGAGCCGCCTCTACCTGCTCGTATCCAGACAGGGATGTATTTCTCGGAAAACTCATAACATCTCTATAATACCAAAATTCTAGGAAGTTCTTCTATACTAATCCTCAAAGTCTATCTTTGGGCTATGTGCTCTAATCAGAGTTTATCTAAATCTAGCTTCCAAGGTTAGTACTAAACTGCCTCTGATACCAACTGTAACGCCCCGACCCCAGCTACCCAGAGTCGGTGCATTACTTCGTAACATTGGCATGATCACAAAAGATCAAGTCTCGAAAGACCAATTAGTTTAGTAGCCTTGGAAACACTAGATACATTCGTAAACGTTACATTACATCATAAAGTAAACCAAAACAACAACAACATATTGTCTTCATATCCCCTCAGACTATCCCTGCAGGTCATTCATAATATACTTCTTCAAATCCTGGAAAACATTAAAACATTGAAAGGGGTGATCTCAGATGCTCAGTAAGGATAACAATATTGCGGAAGCTTTCATAAATAAACATTATCATTTAAGGCAATGTATAACTAAAACAAAAGCCTTTTAAACTTGAACTTCAACATAATATGGCAAAAGTAAAATGAGATAATGCCATTCACTTCTTCACATGGATATTCTACTGGCTGAATAATCACATGCAATATCAATAACCACTTTCATAATGAGGGAATGTATAATGCCAGACATTCTGAAACACTTTGTCAAGGCCTCGGCCAAGACGTCTAAAATGATTAAGGCCTCGGCCAAAACCATAAATCAAATTGGGAAAGGGCCTCGGCCAATTCCACGTCTAGTTGTCTCATGAGACCTACCGATGCATCGAGGAGCTATAGCGGGCTCCACCCGTCACTTATTAAGTCCAATACATTCCTCATATGAATAGGTTTAAACATATCATAAACCATAACATAATCGTATCACATAAAACATGCATAAAGGAAACATAACATTTCCACATTTCAATCACAAGATATCAATACAACACATTGATATAATAAAAACGCTTTCAAAACCATTTTCAATACCAAAATAAAATAAAAGTATAACATGGTATTTATTTTTCATTAAAAAAGGTATGGCTTGAAGAGGAAGCTGAAACTAAAATAGTGGTCACGGCGGCGGAGAAGTCATTGTCGCCGCATACGTACGACCAAAACATTCCATTTTGTCGTTTAGTAAACGCTTCGTATAAAAATATTCCTTTTGAATAAACGTAAAAGTCAAAGGGGTTTATACACCATATAAAATAAATTCGTGTATAAAACAAAGTATGCCTCAATGAAAAGAGATTAAGACGAAGTCCATAAAAAGATCATTTTTAAAATGAAATAGATCTGTTATGTGTATTCACTATAGGTACACATAAAGAAAGTATAAATACAATATATGACATAATAATATCATGACATAATTTGAAAGTAGGAGATTAACCCAAAGAATGGAAGTTGGGTTATGAAATTCCCTTACCTCATGTCCGACTTGACTCAACCGTTCTTTAACCTCCTGAATAATAAACTAGAGTTAATATATACCTTACTAAGAACCATTTTTAATTTCATTATCCTTTTTATATCACTTATTACAATGTTATGAACATTATGTAATTATTTAAGTTAATAACGGTCGTTTTGTCGATCTTTGTTACTTGAGTCAACAATAAATTTCTTATAATTACAAGTTGTTTATGTGGTGAAATATCCGTTATATCCAGAATTATATTCATGATTTAGATGTCATATATATATTATATATCCAGTATATACATTCATTTATAATATTACGTAACATTTAGAGGTAAGAAATGAAATGCACCGTTCATGGAGACGGTAAGCCGTACGTACGCATGAACGCTACTTTCATTTCAATTTCATATTTAATGGAACTAAATCATAATGATATAAATGTATAATATAATTCCAGTATAATATAGTGTATAATACCATTTACTCCATCCTTTATACATCCCACATATGGCATTAACGATTCAAATCACTTTGAGGGGGCGGTAGTCCGCACTTCCTAAAATGAAATTATCGCGTTTTACCCATAATGGAAATCATAAAGTAAGCCATAAATGAGAAATACAGAAGCATAAGTAAAACATAAACACATTATATATCATATATAAATATAGTGACATCTTAATGGCCACCTTTGAAGGTGTTATATGAGTTTTGAACAATCATCGTTTCGTGAGGCAGAAATTCGCCATCCACAGAAACCGTATGTTCTTTAACCATTAGATGTAGGTGTGTGTAAGTGTAGCTCGAATCCTTCTTATAAAAACATCCTAGTATATTGAGGATACTGGTGTTGTTACAAAAGAAATGAATAAAAAGAGTTTAGGGGGTTGGATAAGAAAAATAAAACAAAACAACATTATAAAAGACATTACCTCAAAATCGGGTAACTCTTTTTGATTTGAGCTAAAGTCTTCCTTGGGAAGAGTTATGCCCAAAGTGAGGCTTCTATGAGTAATAGAGGGATGTTGGGAGAGTATTTGGGCAGAGTTTGGACGAGCCAAATGGCTTGAATGTGTGAATAAGGTGGGAGAGGTGGGGGCCTTTTATAAGTGGAGAGGAGGGGCACTTTTGGAAAGATTGAAATGTTACATTATTTCACAATGCTTTTCGGATTCTAAAGGTCCCACACTTATATAATTCGAGGATAAGGTGATAAGGTTTCGAAATATCTTCATCCAATAGGCTTTGGACAAGTGTAAGCCTTGGATTTTTCATTATCTTCTCATTTTATTTAAATCGTTAAATAATGAGGTCATCGCCACATCATAATTATGTCATAAATAATTTAATATATTTAATGTCTAAAAATTATAAAAAAAATACTATGATGTAGGAAATCTTTTTAGCTTTCTAATGAATATTTATAATAAAAATTTGGACTTGTGTAACCCCACTTAAAAACTGTTTTAGTAAAACAACTCATGTTTGTGTCAATTTAATTTCAACATTAAATAAATATATATTAATGTCATTTTCCAGCTAAAGTGGCTCCATGGGGTCCCCAAGTTGACCCATGGGTTGTCTTGGTCGGCCATGACTCATCAAATAGGAGTAGGACAAGTGTCAATCTCATATCATATTAATAAAACATTGTTTTTACCTTAAACTACACTAATTACCTCTAATCGCGATTAAGAACTTAAAAGTTACTATTCACCAAAAAATTATTTTGATCTCATTGAACCACATTTTACTTCTTAATGACAACCATGTATGTCGGATTTTTGAAAATCAAATCACAGAAGTGGTAATATTTCATTTAAACGAAAAATCAGTTATTTAACTACCACTTAGTGGTTTCACTATTCATCAAAAATTGAAGTTTTTCAGAATAAGGCCAAAATTTCACCCTAAGCTATAATTGATATTACGAATTCAAAAATGATGTCTATTTTACAAAATTCCAAACATATTAGTTGCATTAATTAATTTTATAATTAATTCCCGCTGTCACAACAAATAGCGTGTTTTTAAGAAACAATTTATATCAAAAGATTGGCAATTGTTTATGTCCAATTTCAATGTTAAATTAATTCTAATGACCACCATTGGATAAAATGGTAAAAATATATTCTAATTATACTCTAAAACCCCTCAATAGTATAATTTATCACTATGAATTATTTTGATTAAAAAAGTTGTTTTAAGTATTTTTCACTATTCATAAAAATTTTGAAGTTCTCAGAAAATTACAAAAAATTCAACATAGGCTAATTTCAATATTAGGAATACAAAAATGAAGTCCATTTTGATAAATAAAATTTATAATATTTCAAAAAGTAGGTATTACTATTCATAACGGCTACTTTGATTAGTCGCGGTGTTTTAGAACTCGAAGTTGCGTACAACGCAAGCTATTGCATTATTGAATGAGATGCGTATCGTGGAAGCTCGGGGTGTTACACCATATAAAATAAACTAGGTGAATAACAACAATTAAGACTAAATGGAATGTTAATCGAGACAAAAATATCATACCTTTTGTTTCATTTTATGTGAATGCACTTTAAATTCATGTATAATAAACTAATATTTAATATACACTTTCATGATAAACGTTTTCATGTCTATCATTACTTTTATTTCACTTATTTACATTATTTATGCAACTACTTTTTCAATTCTGTTTAAATCGGGTGTTTTTACCAAATTCGATTTATGTGTCAAAAAAACATTTATATTTCAACTTTGGTAAAAGTTATAAATTTATAACATCTAAAGATAATAATAATGACATAATTATCAAATTTAAACATAAATTATTCCTTTAAATTCAGTAATTAAATATTGTTATGAAAAATGAACCCAAGTTACATTCATAGAGACAGTAGGGCGTACATATGCATGAGTAGCATTATAATTATTAAATGATGATTATGGAAATTAGGTAAGTAGAATTATATCTTTCCATATTGACAATAATATCATTAATAATATAATATTTATTCATATATAAATATATATAAAAGTATCATCATGTAAAAGGAATCACATCGTGTCGGGGAGGCGGTAGTACACACATCTACGATTGACATTATCACTTTTTCATGTGTTAAAGGAAAATAAAGAATATGATATATATAAATATATTTGTGTGAGTATAAAAAAGATTAATTATTTTATAATTATCATTTATATGTTTTTATGTCCCATATGTTCAATTATAATCATCATTTATACATTAAATTGATCGATTGAATGAATCGCATCGCTTTGAGGGGGCGGTAGTCAACATTTCCTCAAACGATGTAATCATGTTAACAAAAAATGGAAATTATAATGGTATTTGTTATAAAAAGTTAAATAAAAATAAGGTAATAATAAATATCATATATAATATGTATAAATAATTTTTCCATCATAATGAACAACTGTGAATTTTGAAAATAAAAAAATGAACAATAATCATTTCATGAGGCGGTAGTTCACCATATACAGAAATGGTATGTTCATTACCCATTAGATGGAGGTGTGTGTATGTTTAGGTATAAATATTTTCAGAAAAACATATTATTATATTGATAATATTTTTTGTTATGTAATAAAAAATAAGAAGATTATAGGGTTTGAAGAATGGAAATGAAACTACAAAATCATGGGAGAAGACATCACCACTTAATTGCGTAGCTACTTTTGGTTTAAAAAAAATCATAATTGGATAAAATTATTTATAAGGGGATTATACTATGATTAGGGGAGATATGTTTTAAGACTACTTGGTCAAATTATGTATGAACCAATTATTCTTGAGATGTGTGAGTAAGGGGGGAGTTGGTGGCCTTTTATCTGGAAGGAAACAGACTCACTTGGAATATTTGGAAGCAAGTTTGGTGTACACTTGTTATAATATAAAAATGATAAAAAAACTAAAAAAATAAATAATTAAATGTTAATTTTCTAATTTAGTGCATTAAAATGGGTTTTTTGACAATTTTTTTGGTCATTTGGGCCCTTATGTAAAAGTTTTAGTCCTTTATTAAGCTTATTTTTTAATTAATAATTGTAATTAATTTTAATAACTTGTAATAATATTTTTGGTAAAAAACAATGTTGAACTTATTATACATAATAAATTCTTTTTAATCCAAATATTTAATCTATTTATCAAAATTATAATCATATATGTGGAGGAAATTAAATTAAACATAATCATGTAGATGGGATGACAATGTGGTTTTTTGAGTAAAAATGTAGAATAATTTTCTATGTTTTCATAAAACAATAAAAGTAAAATTGATTAAAATGATATATATTTTAGTAATTTATAAATATATTATATAACTAAACCTTAAAAAGTTATATGTATAATTTAAACACATAAATAAATTATATGAAAAATCTTTTTTGAACATAAACTTGGTATTTGTAACTATTTGTTAAAAAGGTTTAGTTTTTGAAAAATATACAAAATATACCATAACCAAATTTTTGTGTTTCTCATTCAAATATGATGTTTATTTTAATATATTAATTCAATTAATGTGTCAAAATTCAAATTTAAAATGTGTTTTCCATTATAATGTGTTAAAATTCCTTTCATAAAAATATAAGTTTTATGTGTAAAATATGGACTGTTCTAATTTATGCATATCAAACCTAAGGGAAGAATAAAAAAACTATTTAATTTAATATATAACAAATATATTTAATTAAAATAATTAAATATTTGTGATTACATTAAATTATTTGGATAAAACAACTTCGTGAGCATGGAATTTATTTTATATAAAAATATTCTATTTATATTCAATTGGTTCCAATATTCATTTATTATTAATTCATAACCTATGAATTCTTCATATATTATTATAAAACATTTATTTTAATAATTTATTTAATACTATTCATAACTACTAATATAAATTTTGGTTTATACCATATTATATTAAAAATTAATATTTTAATAATACATTTTTATTTGGCGAATCTCGGTCTTGCGTATGACGCAAGCTATCAAGGAAGGTTCATGTTATGTATTACTTAAGCTATTGAGGATGGTCACTCTTGAATGTAAATCAAGATATCAAGGAAGTTCTCTCTTGCATGTAATTCACCCAAACTCGGTGTTGTGTGCATCGAAATATATAGAATTTATTATAAATAGTAAATATGTTATAAAGTATATGGATATTATATTACCTTACATGATTGGTGTCTCATGTCATACATGATATTGAATACTAGGTTCTTATTCTAGTTATTTGAGCCATCACAATTCATATGTAGTTTTCGATGCTGTGACATTATGTGCTTTTTGTAGGGTATCATAACCCATTTCTAAACAATAATTTTAGACTTGAGGAAATCCCACTAAATTCTAGCAATAAATAATTCTAGAGGGGAACACACTATTTTTTATATTGATTTTTATTGTGTACTATTTTCATTTAATTATTAGAATAAATATTATTCTTCATATCGAGGAATAATTTTATTCACTTTTTATTGATCACTAATATTTATAAGGTAAAATATAATTATTTATTCCCTAAATAATTTATTCGAATATATGGATATTTAATATATATTAATTTACTGAATCATCATTGTTTCTATTCACTATTAAGGATTTCTATAGTTTTTTCTATCCCCCAACCAAACTGGACAGATGGGGTGATATCATTCCAAAAAATTTGTCCCTTCCAATTAGATCTTTCTTATCTGTAGGGTGAGGAAAAATATGATCCTAAGTTATGACAACTTTTAATGTAAAAGATTTCAGCTTCTCTAAAAGTTCTCATGTTGAAGCGAGCCTATTATAGAAACCTCCCACCACCTATTTATTAAGAACCATAGGGTGTCAACCATGTGGCATACCTTCGTCTCTTTCACTGGATATTTTGATCATGAGATATCTCAATGTATTATTTTGGATAAATGGTTCAGTGTCTTAAGAAGAATCATTAAAGAGAAGAGGGATCATGTGCTTATTCTTTATACTTGTTTTAAGTGCATTTGGTAAGCGCAAAACCAGGATTGTTTTTTCTTATATTAAAATAGAATCTTCTATAATTGTTTCTAAAGAAGAAGGTATATTTATACATCTAGAGCAGTTTTTAAATGGTTAGGAGAATGATCCCTCTCTTTGTTTCCTTAGGAATGTGGATAGGCATTCAACCTTCTATTAATTACCATCTACTGACCGCTAGAATAATTAAATCCCCCCACCCACTTTAGGTTTCAAAAAAATATTGAATATTATAGCAACACGAAATACATTCAAGATGGTGGTATTGTTCGTAATTTTAAGGGATCTATTGTTGGTTCCTTCTTAACTGTGTTTGGTGTAGGGGACTCTCTATGGGCCAAATCCAATTTCTTGATGACAGGTATGGAGCTCTATAGACTCCACAATATCAGGATAGTATTTCTTTAAACTAATTCACATGTACTCTACAAATCAATTAGAGGAATTATTTATACTCCTAGGAACATCACCAATCAGGTCCGCGAGTATACGAACCATATTTAAAACTTCATTGATCTTACTCACTCAAAACATATGGTTAACAAGGTGAAAGACAAAGTTTCTTCTAGGGATCCTTGTGATACACCTCTTTATTTTTTTAATGTTTATGATCCATCATTGTTGGAGGCTTGAATATTATTATACATGATGCTCTTTATATTCCTCGTTTTACCCCCCCAACCCATCTTCCTTTTATTTTTTGGACTTGATTCCTGGATTCTTTTTTTAATTATCTCTTTCAGTCAAGGATTTGGAGTGGACCAATATCGTTTATATTGATGAGTATTTACTTTCAAGTGAATAAATAATATTTACCACTGTATGAGACAATGTAAACTAGAAAATTATTTTTATTATTATTATTATATCGTAATTATTATGTGGCATGGGGTTTGATAATAATTATTATATTAAATAATGTATTGTTTTCAATTAAATAATATTTTAAAGAAATACCATGTAAAATAAATATATGGTTATATATATTGTGTATAGTCAATAAAAAAATTGAGAATAATTATAGAAAATAAAATTATATATCCATTCCTCATACTATCTTTCTCTTAAGAACTAGAAACCCTATAGGGATTCCATTAAGATTGAAGGAAGGGCAAGTGATCAACACAAAAAACCCAAGACAATTCCTTCATTGTGCTAGCACCCCAAAATAAATTGATGTTGTTTTGGATATCAATGGTTTATATGTTGATCTATATAAAAATAATTCTATACATTGATCCATATAGTAAAAATTAGGGTAATCTAGAAAATGGGTTTTAGACAATTAACAATATATTCATTAGGGAATGGTCTTAATATGAGGTAAAAATTTCTTCTGATCTAATACAAAATAATTATAAATTTCATGTGAAAATATCCTATTTGGGTTATGAGATTATATATGTGTAGTATTTAGTGGGAAACATTATTTTTCATGTCTTTCATGTAATTTATAGTATTGAGAATACCCTACTGGATTGACAAAACCTTAATTGTTATATCTCCCACCCTGGTACTACCGTTACGGTTGGATCAATCACTTTTGATCAGCCCTACTCATATATTCACATATTTGAACCAAAAAGTGTTTTCATGTTTCAACACTTTTTGTAATCCATGGTTCATTAATAGTCTCAAACTCACCCCCATTTTACTCATGGGAACCAAACACTATTTTATTGGGATGTAATATTCCTTTGGTGTTTTCATTAAACATTTTATATATGTTACTAAATTAAAATTAAATATGCAAAATTATCACATGTTTTCTCAGCACTGATAATTTTTTGACAACGAATTTAAACTTATCCCCAAGGAAACTATATATACAAGATAACTTAAAACCCCATTTTTAATGGATCCACCAACTTATTACTCGATATAAAAAAACTCCATTGTTAATACACCATATTGTGTCAACTACCTTCTATAGATATATGTGATACCAATGTGTCATGATTTTACATTATATGTATTATTATATATCCTAGCCAATGTTACTTGACTATCTTAGTTTATAACAACCTGAAATATTATAATAGGACACAATGGTAGATATAATAAAAGAGATCTAGTCCATTCTATTTCCATTCGAGCAGTTTCTAAAGCAACAAAATCAATATCTATCATGGAGTTTATTATACAATTTTTCTTCTTTTAACCCCAACAGATCACTCTAACTCCATGTGTAAAAACTCAACCACTCAAAACTGATTGATCTTGATGATTATTTATCCAACTCATATTAGAGGAAGCTTCCAATTCCCATGGGTTTCTACTATAAAATATTATGTAATTCATAATACCCTTTTTATATTAGATTACTCTTTCAACTGAATCCCAATGGCCATAACATGTATTACATGTATACCTACTAACATTATGCCAATATATAAAATATGGAGTCTTTTACATGTCATGAAATAAATAAGACATACTATCTTCTTTTCATATTCAAAATGAGAAAATTTCTTACAATAATTCGGTAGAATCCTACTCCAAGAAGCATATGAAGTAAAAAATAGTTAATAATAAAATTCTCCAAACCAAATTAATACATTATAATATAATGGGGTGGATATGGATGAATGAAATTATAATTTATAAAAAACTTTATTCCAAAAAAAATTATACTCACATTAATATTTCATTTAAAATATTCTATATATAATTGAATTATCTACATTTATTTGATTTACATTAGTTCCAAACATAATCATGTCATCAACATATATACCAAGAGAAACACAATGAAAATTATGGAACCTACTATAAGAACATTTATTTGAATTTTGAACTAAAAATAAATTTGAGAATTTTATTTCATTATATTTTAGATTCCATTATTTTACATATTCTTTTTAAATTATATAAAGACCTTACCAATTTTCAAACCTCCTTTTCCTTTCGAGGACTTTCGAATTCATCTATTTGTTACATATATATTTTATTATCCAATTAAACTTTTAATAAATTTATTTTTAAATAAATTTTGTGAGTTTTAAAATTATTTAAGGAATCTAAATTAAGAATTACTATAATTGAATAAATTCTATACATGGGAGCATAGGTATCAAAATTAAAGATTTTTTCCTTTTGGAGTAAACTCTTTGGCTAAAAATCTAAATTTTATAATTATTAATGGAATATTTGACCTTTTTTTCTTTTCAATACCTATATAAAACCTATAAGTTGAGAATTATGGAAAATATTGACTAATATGCATGTATCATTTCTTATTATAATATCAATTTCATCATTCACAAATTCCATCCAAATAGTTAAATGGTGAAATTAAATCTATATTTATTTGGTATCCAAGGAAATTTAATTTTAAAAAACTCCTTGACAATATCTTTGTTAGAAACTCGTTTATTTGAGTGAGTTTACTTTTTTTTAATTTCTTAGGTATATAGGTAAACATTGACTCATAAAAAATATGATATACTGATTCAATGACTATATTAAACACCACCAAATCATTTGATTCTATAATCATGAATATTTAAGATTTTCAATGCTCCCAATATCTATGAAATATTCAATCAATAAATATTTTAACTTATTTTCCCTTTTAGGTTTAGGTACTCTTATAATCGCAGGAAAATCTCAAACCTAAGAATAATTTAGGTTTTGTTTCCTATGCTCCCATAATTCATAGATAGTCAAAACCTTCCCTTTTGTGGGAACCTTATTTATTATTTCACTAGATGTCAATAATTCCTCTCCCCAAAACACATTTTAGTGACCTATGGTATACATAATATATTTATTTTCCAACCTCGTGATCCATTAATGTTTCCCCGAGCTGGTTGGCCACATGACCTCAATCGCACCTCCCCATTTGTCAAAGGCTGCCAATCGGTATAGAGGGTCTAGGGTGTGTCTTTGGGGGACTATTCCCTCATGATAATATTATAGAATATTTGTAAATAATAATAATAAGAAACCTAAATAGTAATAAGTAATTTATATTATAATAATTAAATTTTATCTAAACATGACCAACAAGTGGAGGTAAAATCAATTTCTTATATAAAAATGATGATAATGTAATTATGCAATACAAAAAAAATAAGTACATAGGATATAGAGGAACATAAATATGCATCATGTTGACAAAAACAAACAAAAGTCCAAAAATGTCCTCCACTATCATCACATTCATAGGGATGGTCCTCTACTGATGTACTCCATCCTATTTCAAAAAAGAAAACATCGAATGTTGGGATCTTCCCTTTGTCTGTCCTTTCAACTAAGAAGATTGTTAGAGTACCATAGGGATCCTGAATAAAGATTGAGATATAATCAGTAGGACACCACCAAAATCATATATAATTATCTATTATGTGCATATATAATGATATGTGTGTAGATAAAGATAAGGTTAAAGAAATAAATAAATGAAAGTTGTCAATATAGGTTCATCATGGGAGACCCGGCCAACACTACGTGTTTGACCTAAGTTGGATAACTTTGAACAGTGTTAAAAGTAAAAAGATATGGTATATAAGTATATATTTATTTATTTATACATATGTATTTGTGTACATACATTACAAGTCTTTGGGTATACATATATGGAAAAATTAACTAGGCCTTCATAAAGTCAAGTGTATTATGAACCAAACACAAGAAGGCTCTTTGTCTTGGAAGATGAATCCTTAAATATAGTAAAAATAAATCCTTAGTTTTTAATAAAAATGAATCCTTAATTTTCGTAATAAAATGGAATCACATTATCATACAAGTTTGGTAGTAAAGAATAAACCAAATATTACTCTCGAAGAACTATAATTATCCATCACATTAAGAGTCAATCCAATGCAAACCAAAAGTGCAATCCCAAGTGTCACTCTCATGAATTTCTATATTTATAACCCTCTAATTCCATCCATGGTATTCCACATAGGTGATAAAGTATCTCTCATGTAATGGTTTAACAGTAATTCCCACTGAGCTCATCTAAGGTAATCCACTATTTTACAAGGTATCTGTCATGGGTAAAGTATGTAGGGCATCTTCTTGATGAGATTATACCAGGTATTCAATAAAAGAAACCGATTATCTATTTTCTTGTATTGAGATTAATTTAAAAAAATCTAATTTATAAACTTTTATGAGTCCATCTAAGAGGTACTTATGATTGGAACCTTGTATCACCCTAATCATGATTGATGATTGTGTGTTTATATTGCATGAAAATACTAACTATTTATAAAAAGTATTATAAACATCAAATTGGGAAAATAAAACCCCGAAAATGGTGTCTTAATTCAAATCAAGGCATAGGTCTCTTTATCCTTTAACAAAGGAACACCCTTCAGAGTTTGTCATGTTAGGGTGGCTCTCATCCGAGTGGTCACCCTATGATGTTAATATATAAGTTTATAGTACGATATTAACCATGTGAAACAATTTAAATTAATTTTTTAAAAAATTAATGATATGTTATCGAAGGGGTCTAGCATTCAACACAATAGTTCAGGATAAATACAATGATACTTTTAAGTAAAAGAACTAGACGACCTACCTTAGGTTCATAGATGACTAATCGTCCATTTTGGACATTTGAATCAATAAATAATCGGTGAATTTGAGAAATTCCATGAAAATAGGGAATATCATCTCTCACTAATACATGATAAATAGTGCAAGATAAACAAATAAAATAAGGAAGATAATCAAATCTCTTACCAACCAATTTCTAACTTGATGAACACTGGTCCAACTAGTGTCATGATGTGGGAGAATAAAGGGATGCTTATTAGGAGGAGAAGTGGTTCTCATGCATAGTTTATGTTGTAGAAAAATAGAATCTTTTAAAAAGAGGGTTCTTATACTTTTAATATGGTTTGAATAAAATCCATCATATGAATATAATTCAATTCATGAATTCTCTGTGGATTTTCATCTTTGAAAAAAAATCATGTTGTTCTTAGGGTTTTCTAGGCCAATTATTGGCATGAATTATATTCTTGGAATGTATGAAATTCACAGTGTGTATTGTATTATTTACCTATAAGACATGCATGGAGTTTCTTTAGAAATATTCATGTCGTTACTTTAATTCAAATCTTGAGTTTTTTATTAGCAGCCTCCAACCCCCTATTACCTTCTTCTCAAATGTTCGGTGACTGAATTAATGGTGTGGTTACCCAGTTTAATACAACGGAAAAACATAACAAGGATTCAAAAGATTTTTTTGAATATGTTCCTATATAAAAATACAAGACATTATAAAATGTCCTCCATGAATGAAATCATCCTTGGGTATCCCTTCTGATGGTGGGAGAATATCATTTGAGAAATGACCAAGCCATTGAGCATGTATATAGGCCTCTCTCTCCCAGGTCTCATCCTACTTAAAAATGTGCCACCATATCACCCAGAATAGAGGAAAATAGTTTGCTTAGAGAGACTTTATGCTCATATCAAACACACATATTAGTATCTCCCAAAATGATTCTCTACCCAAAAATCAATATCAATATGACCAAATGAATGAAATGAGTAAAAATGATATGAGGGAAGCTACAATATATGAAAGGTGTTTACAATTGGTCAATACCTATATGGAAAATAAAACCAATATACAACCTGCTCGAATCTCTCCAATATCATGAAAGGACAGACATAATGAGGTGATATCTTGGTTGGTCTCTGAATCTGCCTATGACCCAATATGATCAAAACCCACAGAATTACCCAATATCCCACCTCAAACACTAGAGCACGACTGTGAAGATTTGTATAATATTCTATCAAAACTCAGCTATATCTATAAAATTCTGAATTAGCTGGACATACTTTGATATAATTTGAATGTGATGAGGTCCTAGTAGCATTGCCTCACCCAACTCTTACCAATTTAGGGGTGAAATACATTGACTACTATAAAGGTCCTCATAATGAGCCATCTCAATAGTTTCTTGAAAGATTTTATTATAAGAAAACGTATCCTAATTTAGGATTCTCTCCCATGAACCTTTGAAATCTTGGTTTCAGGATCAAATCATGTTCTCTAACACCCGTATCATGTGCTCAGAATGACCATTGGTTTGATGGTGGTATGTTTTACTCAAATGAACCTGTGAACCAAGTGCTTTTTCTAACCACTTCTAGAATCTTGATATAAACTGAGCATCCTTATCTGATATTATAGATTAAGTAACACCATTATTTCACACAATCTCTTGAATATAAATCCTACCAATATGTTAATCTAAGAAGACCTATCAGATATTTATGAAGTGTTTTCCCATGGCCAACTTTTCAATGATCTCCCATAATTTTTACTATGTCAAGGTGGTCATGGAAAGACCATGAAATCCATAGAGAGTTTATCCAATTTACAATCAGGATTGTATATAGGCTATATAAGTCCCACATTCTAGTTCTTCTCCCAATTTTCATGCTAATAGGTGTAATATTATGTAATAAAACATGAAATTTGCATCATCATACTGAGCCACCAATACATAAAATGTATGTGTTAATAGATCTTGTTAAAACTAGGGTGTACTTATAAATGGATATGTGATATCCCCATATTAATTCATAATGTGTTTCTATAGGCACCCAAAAAAATCCGGGAACATTTAGGATCTCATTCACATCAATATCCCAACCTTATGGTGGGTCCTCACACGAGCCATATCCCTTAGAAATAAACCCTTAGGATTTGAATGTTTTCTAAACCTTAACCTTTTCATAATGGAGGATCTCATTTCAAATTCTACCAAAATTGGATTCATAATATATTAATAAACCTTCATGTGCATCTCAAAAAATAGGGTCATCGAAAGCCCCTCATTACTGACCTCTTGGATAGAATTTCTCTGAGTCTTCCAGCTGGGGGATTTCCCTAGTGTATTTTAATTTCTAGTCGTATAGGAGAGATCAACATAGAATGATTTAAGGTACTCTACCCATATGTGTAGCCTAATATTCAAGTCATGCTATTTGGAAATGTATTTGAGAATTTTCTGGTCTCTGAAAATGAATAACCTTTCACCCAATATATAATTCCTCGAACAATTAAAATCATAAACTATATTTTCTAGCTCGAGGTTGTGTGTATGGTAATTCTAATCAGGAGGTCTCATATTGTGGGAACCATATGCCACTACTCAGTCTCCCAGCAATGGACCTTCTCAAATACCAATTCCCAACATAACATAGTAAACTATATAGCTTATCCATATCTTAGGAATAAAAATCATCAGTGACGAAGTCAGTCTTCCTTTGATCCCTTGAATGGATGTCCCCCAGGCTTCTGATCATATAAATTTCATACCTTTATTAATGAAGAACCTACTTGGTTCTTCTAGTTGTAAACATTCCTCAATAAACTACTAATAATATCCTTTTATCCCCTAGAAACTATGTATGTCATAATCATTCAAATATTGTTCTCAGAAAACCACAATTCTCATATTCTATGGTTCAATGGATACACTTGTCTCTGTGATGGTATGACCTAGGAAGTAAGCATTATCAATCAAAAGTTTCATTTGGTGAGATTATAAAATAACTGGTGCTCTCTCACTGTATTCATGATTCTCTCAAAATATTTTGTGTGGTCATGTTGGGTATGAGAATCCACTAAGATTCCTTCTATTAATACTACCATAAAGAATTCAAATATAAGTGAAAATACTGACTCGTTATTTCCATTAAAATGGTTTCCATGTTTTTATGGGTAACCAACATTACCAAATACTTATAAAATACTTATCTACTCTATAATTTCATACATGTTATATATGATGGTATCACATGCTCATTTTATTTTCCCAAACTCAAAAAAATCTTTACTAAAATCATCACTCATCTAACCTTGTCGAAGTGGTCAGCTATACAAGTAAGTGGATACTATTTCATTACCATAGTATGGTTCAATCGATGGAAATCCACGAATAATTAGAGGTCACTATCATCCTTCATGGTTGAAAGGAAAAATAAACCCCATGGAAAAGTACTGCATAATATTAAACACCTATCTTCCATGTCTTCTAACTTCTTTTTAAACTCACGGATCTCTATAGGTGCCTTCCTATTGGGAGGAATAGACATTGGTACCACTACTAGTACTAGCGCAATGGAAAACTCTACCTCTCTCTCACTCTAGAGGTAATATACATTAGTCTTCAGCGAACACATCCCTGAAACAATCCACCATAGTTAGGAACTCCATACATCATGTTCACGGATCACTGATAAAGAGACTATCCATATGGGTTGTTACTCCACAAAACCCATTATACTCCATTACATCTTGAATTTCATGGCCATCATATTCACCTGTATGAACATAAGTACAACCCTAATGTGATGTAAAATACACCCTCTAGCGATATTTTTCAACATGAGCATGGTTTTGAATCAACCATTTCATCCCAAGAATGAAATAAAAACATGTAATATAAAGGGAATAAATATTCCATAGGATGGGATATTTTTCCACCTCAAAATTTTTATCCACTCACTGGTGTATATATCTTATCCCCCTACAAAAATAGTTTATTAGGACATAAAATCACAAATGATACCTATTTATATCACACGGATTTACACAATTACCATGGATAAAATAAATTTGGATGAACTTGTATCAAACAAGGAAGAAACTGATGTAGATGATACTATAATAGTACCTCTAACTGCAAAAGGCCCCAAACTCTTCTCATTGGGAGTAGGCCACACTGCATAGTGGTGTCAAGATCTTCCACCCTAACCTATAACTAGGATACCCTGAGAAGGTCTGATCTACTAACACTAGAGGTGTAGAGCCTGAATACCTTATCCATGACTACCTCCTCAGCATGATTTACCAGAAAGACTACATCTCCCTTCCTCATCTTGATTTTATGGTCATATACCTGAAATCAGTGTCGACGCAGATCCCCTCTTACTAAGAACTAGATGTAAATTTCACCAAAAACACTTAATGTGATCCATCCTTCCACAATATTGGTACTTAATTGAGTCCCCCCATATACCGGGACTTCTTACAGATTTCCCTATAACACTGGAGACACACCAAGTAACTATCAATGTGTGACATATGACTCATGCTCTTGTCACGACAAGACTCGAATAAACATTTCCTACTACTAAATGAACTAGCTACATGCCTCGAATCTAAACTACCATGACTCACACTGCCATCTTCCCTCATGTTCTGCTTAGTGATGAGAGTCTGGTTCACTATGTCTGAAATGATGGTTCACTTGAATACATTCACATGTTCTTGGATGGAGTATGGAATCCAATCCTCAAACCGTCTTATATTCGTGGAATATTCCCAGATCAGTGTTGGTGAAAAATTACGAAACTATGTAAAAAAAATGAATACGCCATCATGGACATAGCACCATTTCGTAGATGAGTAAATTCCCTAGCCTTATCGTCTCTTAGTTATATAGGGAAGAAGTAATCATAGAAGGATGTATGGAATTACTCCAAGACCATGCCCTGATAATGATCATATTGAGATATGACATCTCTCAAAAAATTAGTGGAGTCACAAAGTATATAGGTTTGAAAATTACCCTCCTCTATGGAGGCATCTCCAAACACATGAAGATGGATGACATGGACTCCTTCCATTACTCATCAGCTTAGATAGAATTATCCCCCAAGAAAGGGGGATGATGTTGCTTCAAAGAGTATCACCTAAACTCTTACATAGATTTATAAGTTCATGCTTCTCACTATACTAACTACATAAAGCACAACAAACTCTCTCAAAACTAAACATCACCTCCCAGTGGAGGAATATTTGGAGGTGCATCATGTATCACTACAGGAGGTAATACTTCATGTTAGAGATCACCACTGCTACAGAATAGTGATCTCCACCCATCTAGAATATGACTTTATTATGTAATCGTGGAATATATCTATGATTTCTAAACTCATACATTAGATAATATTTAACAATACTTAGAATCTATGACAATATAAAGGATATGTACAAAACCATTCTATAAATGAGTAACACCTCCCATTATGCTCCTAAATCCAAGTCTAGGAGATAAGAATGGTCACATAAGTATCAAGAGACATAACCTACTACCCATTAATATGGTTTAGTTAGGGTCAAGTTCTCATATAACCCTACAAAGGATTGGATATACAATGTGACAATTGGAAGGTATAGAGGGAAACACCTTCTACATTTAAATTGGAATGCCCATTTAATGGTTAATATTTCATTTAAAGATTTAAATTTATTATGGTTTATACTCTTATATATATATACCTCACAGTCCAATTAGATGTGTCCCCATTCCAAATTTAAAAAGTCACATACTGTTCCTAAATTGGAATTGTCATGTCATGTAACTACAACTCGACCCTTCCATCTAGTATTAGGATGTAACGGGTCAGGTAAAATAATTTTATAAAGTGAATCATTATTACCCATTAGTATAAGTAAATTCTTCAAAAATTAAAATTTGAATTCATGTAATCAAATCAATTTTATTTTTATCCCATGGAACCAATTGTCCATAACTCAAACATGTAATAATTGGTTAATTAAGGGTCCATCATCAATCAATATCTGAAATAACCATTTATATTAATTTAGAATAATCAATTAATCCAATTATTCTATCCCCACATAAAACTTTTGAACCGTTAAAATATATAATAATCAAGGAAATCACAAAAATAATAGACAATACAACAAATTCATGAAATAATACATTACAATATAACAAAACATAGTGCATGACATGTGATTCCTCAAGTTCGTATAGTGATACATGAGATGATAACTCAACATAATACTAGACTAAGGAAAAAATGAGTCTTTAAAAATAATATGAAAATTAATTAAATCACAAGAAATGTGTGTGTATCCCAATAGAAAAATCAATACAACTATAACATGCACATCCCAAAATAGAAAATATCCCATCCCACTTTATTTGGATTTTATTTTTATAAGAGTTAAATACACCCTAGAACATGCTCATTACAAAATTATGAAACATTCTACTATCGAATTTAATACAAAAATAGTAATATAAAAGAAAAAATGAATTCTCCAATACAAATTTGTAGCACCCCACCCTATAATCCAAAAATAGATGCCCCGAGCCTGCTATCCACACGACCTTAATCACTCCCCCTTATATGTTATAGGCTACCAACGATTAGTGAGGTCCTAGGGTGTGTTCATGGGTAGACTAAGACCTATTGATTAGAGTGAATAATGATAGTAAATAAAAACAAAAAGTAATGGAAATAGTAATAAACATTTAGCAATAGAATAATAATAAATCATCCAAATTTAACTAATAGGTTGAAACAAAATAAATTTCATCTTCATAAATGATGATCATGTCTTGAAACAGTATAAAAATAGAAGTACACAAGATATAGGGTTACATGAATATACAACATGTTAAAAAAATATACAAAATTCCTTCACTATGATCACAAGTATAGGATTAGCCCTTTACATCTGTACTCTATCCTAGTTCTAAAAATAAAACACCATAAGTTGGGATATTCTATTTGTCTACCCCAATAATAATTTTTTTTGTTTGGAAGCCATTGGTATCCCAAATAGGGTTTGATAAACACTCATTAGTCCACAACTAAGATTGTTTATGACTATCAAGTTAGTGCATATAAAAAGGACTATGTGTAAGTAAATCTATGGGTAATGAAATTAGTAAATGAACACATCAGTCCAGGATCCTCAAGGGAGACCTTCCTGACACTACCTACATCGGCCTAAGTTGGATATCTCTAGACCAAGCTCAACCATCATAGATATGATATATATATATATATATATTGATTTATAATAGTTATATATATTTATTATAGGTTTATAGGTATACAAGTATGAAAACAAAACCAACACATATTAAATTTAAGTGTAACATATACCAAACCCAAGCATATTATTTACCTTGGAGGATGCGTCCTTAAAAAATTTAAAATGGAATCCTTAGTTATTATCTGAAAATATTCATTATCTCTAAAAAAATGAATCACAAGTTCTTAATAAAAATGTATCATGCACCCATCCCAGGAAATCTATTGGGAGGAAGCCAGCTATTGCTTTCGGAGAACTATAAGTATCCATCATCGTAATACTCCACCTAAGGTGATCCACAAGTGGAATCCTAGGTATTAATAACTTCATGGTCTACATGAATAACCCTATGATATTTTACGCAGTATTCCATATAAGGAACCATGTATCACTTGTGGTGTGATATAAAAACATATCCCATTAATCCCATCCATGGTTATCCATTAGGGAACAAGATATATTTAATGGGTTAATTACATAAGGATCCTTTCGGGTGCTCCCATTCAAGTTATTATATAAAATAAACCTAGTATCTTTACTAATGTAATGATATCAATTTATAAAAACTAATTTATAAATCTTGATGATACCATCCAATAAATGTTTAAGTTAGGTCCCTTTTATCACCCTTGGATTGAGGTGAGGGATGGGTTTAGCTGGAATAAAACCTCATAATATTTGTAAATAGATGTATAAAAAATGGGAACATCACACACCATAATTATTGGTTTAATTACAATTTTTTCTTAAGGATATTAGGATTTTTAAAAAGGAAAATCATTCAAGGTGTCTTGCATCATGGTGGTCACAAAAAAATTTCAGTCCACAAGTTTCTAGGAATATCTTAACATTGGAAAATATTGAATTTTTTAAAAAAATCTATACGGCTTCCCTAGAAAATTATGACTTGGGGCACATCACTCTATGAAATGTACAATGATACTTTTACATAATTTAACTAAACCACCCATCATATGTTGGTAGAGAACCCCTCATGAATTAGCGTTAAAAAAATAAATATATAATGAATGAATTATAAAATTACATAAAATATGGCATATCATATTACAATAATATAGAAATGCCTAGGTAGAGTAAAAAAATATAAGAAGTTTGTGGAGAAAAGATCTTATCAACATGCTTACAAAATATTGAATGATGGACCAATAGGTGTCTGTATAAAGGAGAAATAAGGGAACCTAGGTGGGAGTATAAGAGGAACTTATGAATAGAGGAATTTGGAGAGAAATTGGTTCTATCCAAAAGTGGGGTTCTACCACTTTAAATATAGTTTTTTAGAAATTCAGAGTGTGGATATAATTCACATTGTGAATTTTTTGGGGCTTTCCCCTTCCAGGGAAAAACAATTCACATTGTGTATGGGGTATAGCTAAACCATTTAATGTTTTTAATTGAACTCACAGTGTGTATTGAATTCACAACATGTATTGGATTTACACTGTGTAAATACACATGGGGTCTGGACAGAGCAATTCAAATCATTGAATTAATTTAGGTCATGAATTTAATTCATTTCATGAGTATTTTTACTTCCATCCTCCAACCACTTGCTACCTTTATTCCAAAAGTATATAGACCATCTTAAAGGCATATTTATATAGTCTAATCTAGGAAAAAAGTTATTGAGGATTCAACCAACTTTAATGAATTTGTACCTCTCTAAAAATTTGGGATGTTACATTTGAATTAAAAATTATATTCATATTTTATTATTTATCTTATCCACACCATTTTTTTGTGGTTTATGAGGAGTTATTACATCATGTATGTCCCCTATGGATATAAGAAATTAAGGACTATAATGTTCTCCTCTGAAATCGGATCTAAGGCATTTAATTGTACACCCATATTGGGTTTAAACCTACTTTTTATAGATAAAAAAATTAACTATAACTTTCATATATGTAATATAGAAAATAAAAATAAGAAAATTAGAATAATAATCAATAAAAGTTACACTCTAACTTTTTATATTTCATGAAACTTACACTTTTATTATCATTTTTATTGATGATATGTTATAATTTAATTTCTAGAATCACATGCATTTTATTGAAATTAATTTGACCTAATGTATTATTACATAACTATAAATTATCTAAAATGTTATTAGATATAATATTTGTACTCAATTTGAAGAACTGTTCATATTGGTCACCCTTTCCAATTAAGATCCCACTCATAGAGAGAAAACAATTATCTTCCTTATATATAGGCTTAAATTCATTCTTGTTTTACAAGCTCCCTTGGACAATATTCCTATAAGATATTTTCATATTGAATATGTCATTAAATGTTAGGATATTTCATGAGGTAAACTCAATATTAACACCACCCTTACCTTTCTTGTTAATAATTTCAGAGTTCCCCATATAGAGATAGTTTTTATCTCTTGTTGATTCCATCCTCTTAAATTGAAATATTATATTTCACATGTGTCAGGTGGAAAAATAAAAAATCTAACCAAAAGAGTCTTCTCAAGAACATTTTCAACAAAGATGATAACTGAAAATTTGTCCCTCAAAGCATTGTTTTTTTCTTTCTTCTTATAGATATCATAACCCATTTGAAGTGTCCAGTTTTACCATAGATGTATTATTACCCTTTCATCTTCTTGAATTGAACCTTTCCTTTTGAATGACAGTTTGGATATTTTTCTCCTTGGAGTGATTGTTTTGATCCACCCCATCATCCATGGGGACTTTATATTATTAACCTTAGGGTTATTCATCTCATAGTTCATTTTATATTCCTCCACAATTTATAGGTATTTGGGTAACTCCTTAACAAAAATATCTTCTTTATTTTGTTTTAAATAATTTTTAATTCCCCTTCAAGGAGGGATCTTTCCAAATATGGATGTGATAATGATAACATCATCCACATTCTTTCTGTTTTGTTTATGGTATTGTTAGATTAATTATATTTCATCGAATTTAAATACATATATATATTATATATTATTTTTTTGGAATTAAACATAATTACTAGGAATTTATTTCTTGACGCATCTTCAAAGATGGAATTATTTTCAAAGGATTTCCATATTTCATTTTCTGTTGAAAGATGTTTATATATGTCAAATAGGTCATCAACAAAGACATCGAGTATGTTCAATTGACACATGAGATTATTATTTTCCCATGTTTTCTTTTTCTATAAACGTTAAGAATATGAACATTGGATGTGGGGGGTTTTGGAGTTGAGAGAATGTACACCATTTTTTGATTTTAAAGTAGGATGAGAAACCTCATTTTCCACCACTTCAAATTGTTTCCATAAAAATGTTTCTCCTTCAACACATAGTTGATAATCACCATATTCATGTCGATGCAATCTACTTTAACTATTATTATGGATACATAAATGAGAAATTGATATATAATTTACATTGTATTTTAATAGATGGATCCATCTGAGGTTATTATGTTGCTGGTATCTTTAAATGTAGATTTATCCACACCAAATTTGTAGTAATATGGGTTTCTAACCAACCCTCGTTAAAATAATATGGTGGATCAATTACTCGACACAAGTACATTATGAAGATTATCCCTTGATGAATAATTTGAAACAATATATTAATATAATTATTTTTTATGCACCCATAAAATTCAATTGATTCTTATTGAAGGATTTTTTAGGGATATAAAATTTTGGGATGGATTAAAGTTATTTTGAATGATAGTAATTAAAATTACCATTGAATTGGGATGACATTTTATGGACATAGAAGAACCCAAGAAGATAATGCATCATAAACATGAAATTCAGTTGATACCTTTCATTTAAAGGTATATATTTTCCAGATTTATTCCTATTTATCATACCATACTTGATCAAATAAATTGACCAAATTGAACCTTATAGAAAAATGTTTTATTCACTAGAGAACAAACATGTCCATTCTGACCCATTTGTCAATGTTGGAATATAAAAATAACCTTCCCATTTTAAAAATCCAATAATAAAGAATTTAAATATTTTAAGAAAATTAAAAAACAACATGGTTTTTATGAGATAGTGGTAATAGGATACTTTAGAATCAATTTCAGGTGGAGCATAGTGGAACTACTACTTCATGAGTGACATATATCCATTTAAAATGTAACAAATTAATAATACCTTGAAAAACAATTCTAGGTTATAGGGATAGGCTACCATGAATTTTCCCACCTTTGGAGATATATTCATATAGTTTACTTGTATTTTGTAGAAATTTTGAGTGTTTTAATATAGGGGTTCATCTGGAAACACCCTATTTTGACTTTTACCTCCTCTCTCTATTATTAAATGTTTTGGATTCCATGTTCAATAGTCCATTAATTTCTAGATGATCAAAGTTTCATTTATTTCAATTGATTCCTCTCAGTAAGTATAAGCATCTTTTTAACCAAGATATTCCTCTTTTACAGTCACACTAACATACTATGTGTTAAATCAAAAATTAAACTATATAATTCAAATATTTGGAATTATACAATGTGATGACACTTTGAGTAATCTACGCCTCTTAATTAGAATGAATCCTATGGGAATGATATCATTTATTTTTTGGCACATTAATGTGTTGGGCAATGTGATGAAACCAAATTTTTTTGAATTGAATTATAAATGGAAAATATTGGTCTATAAATTTGAAAATGGCGTTTGTATAAAAGGGTAAAGGAAAATATTAGATTAGTGATTCACAATGTCTTGGTTTAAATCGAAAAGGGGTTTCTGATGATACTCTATGGTTATAATGAGATGTTGAATAGTTAAATTTTCTTAGTTATATAGCATGGATTAGATATTGGTGTTTTTCATTACGAATTTTTCTTCCATTATTCTGAAGGTATCTTTTACTCTGGGTTTTATCTTTTTTTTCATGATAGGAATATTTCCCAAGGTGTAACGTCTATTTTGGGATTGATATATTTTATCATATGTGTCCTTTTATTTTTGGGATGGTTATATTTTTGCAAGAGTTATCTGAGTACTAGTATGGATATATTTCTCATATCCGGATACTTTTGTTCAAGGAAATCTAACTCTAGATGAGGAAAGTATATATTGTAATCAAGCGGCATCATGAAAAACAAGGATAAAATATTTTTAATTATTTTTTCTACTCAAGATATACATGTTTGTTTTTATTTATCACATTAACATGAACTTACTAATACTTGATATATCTAAAAATATCATTGTTGTTGGCCTACTGAGTATTAATCACACCCAACCTAGGCCACTAGTTGGTACCCAAGAAGAATTCATGTTTGTGAGAAAGGAAAAGGGAAAGACATGTGTTTATGATTTTATACAACTATATAATTTTCAACATGTATATAGTTCATTTTGAAATGACATGTGTTTCTGATTTTATATTCTCACTTTCCAATATATTGGTCTATTACTTATTGGGGATGATTCTATGTTTACTTTTATGAATTAGAGTATTTCAATATGAATTATGGGTAAATTATACCCATTATACCAACATATACATGTGATTCTAGTCAACAACCACTATCAAAAGGGTAGGCATGCCTAAGGCCATGTAACAATCTCTAATCTCACACTGATTAGCAACCTTTTCCCATAGTGCGTTACAAAGTGGTATTGGGGATCTTTATTTCATAGGAATATTTTTGTTAAGTTATATAATATATTTGGTATTTTTAAGGCTCATAATGGATCATATATCTAATATTATCTATCCCATAAATAAATAAAGACTGGGATTAAAGGGGTTTGATTGATGTTCATACTTTTTGATTTTTCTATGAGAATATTTTCACCTAGAGTGATGCATGTGAGTTTTTTGTTTATAACATAATGGATTTTACCTCTTGGTTTAGATGTTTATTGGATGTGTATTCTAGAATCATAGTATGTGTGTAGGGTACGCAGGTCATCATAATGATTACCGTATTGAATTTTCACTAAGATAATTAATGAAATATTTTATTTGGGTGCATCTATCTTTCCCATGGTTTCATTGATATTTTATTATGAATGGACTAAAATCCATGGATATTCATTAAATATGGAAAATAAATTTCATTAAATAAGAAAACATCATGGATGACTGTATAAAGGGATGACATCCAACATATTATAAAAAACCATTTTTTGGAAAGACTCACAAAGCTCTCTCTATTCCTATAAATAATTCATCACCTTTAGTGAAGATTTTAGAACCTCTTCTAGTGTACATGAGTCCTATGATTGGGATTCAAATCCAAAAGATAGTGTAATCACATATGATACAGAAGTATTTGTCTGCTTCACAAGAGATCTTCATCATGGAAACTTGTTAGAGATTATTGAAATGGAAATCCAGGTACACATATTGATGTTCTTCATTTACTAATTTTTTATTTTGAAAAATATAGATTATATATTTGGGTTTTTCTTCACCCGGTATGCCTATATGAGGAACAACAAAAACCCAAAATTATAATCTGATAAAAGGTTCATTTAATGAGTCAATGTGTTTTTCTAATCATTTAATGATGAAAACGTTTTATAAATTATTAACTGGGATATTTCAAGGTTTGAAATTAATATATAATTTCATACTTATAATTAAAAATCAAATAAACGGTGTGTGTTTTATTTTTTTCATATTTATGAAATAATTTATAAATTTTCAAAAACATTGGATTATTTTTTTTTGTTATTAGCCTTTATCAAGAATGAAAAGCTCATATTTACGACTCAGTTTTTATGAAAATAAAAAAATATTTATTTTAATCATGGTATTTCAAAAATTAATTCAATTATATTATTTTTTAATTGTTTATGATTAATGGAGAATACGTTTAAAAAATATTTATAGAATTTTACAAAAGTGTTTTAAATATTTATTAAATATAAAATATTTTTGGTTAATATATAAAATTTTTCAGATATGTATGGTATATAAACTGTTTATAAATCATAGGAAATATTATTTAAAAATAATTTAATTTAAGAACTATTTATAAATTAATTTACTATAATTTTTTTATAATGAATTAAATAATATTTTATGAATCACTTATTAAAAAAATTTACAATATTAAATTTTAATATTTAAAATACCTTTTAGAATCATATTTGGTGTGCCTTGCTACCTAGAAGTAATATATTTATTTAAGGGTCATAAGAGGAAATTTATAAATGGTTTATAAATTATAACGTAGGATAAAAATTAAAATAAGATTATATTGGAAATTATGAATTATTCCTAAATAATTAAAGTAATAACCCCAAATCTAGTAACCTAGAGTCAATGTCCACATTATAACATTGGCATAAGATACAAGTTATCACATCACTAAGGATCAACAAGTATAGTATTCTTGAAGAAACAAATACATGCATGATTCCAATTTTATATTGGAAATAAAATATGAATCAGAGTAAAAGTAAATATTCTACAGCCTTGAAACTCATTCATATATTTATTCATTATATAATAGGAAAAGTAAAAAATTAGAGGTGATCTCAAACACTAGATAATGGTTACATTAAATGGAATCTACACTGAGTGAATAATTCATAATCAATATGGAAAGGTAGTTAACTAAAAACACATTCCATTTAAAAAATAACTTGAAAATAAAGTGCATCTATAGATAATATAAATGTAATAATCTCATGGATAATAATATTATAATTATCAATGAAATAAATTCATAATACATGATGACTTTATCAAGTAATTAGGCCAATATATTTTCAAAAGCAGGTAGGTATACACCAAAACCAATTTAATAAGTCTAGAAAACTAGTTTTCCTCACAAGTTATATTGATGCATCTAAGGGATATCTATAATCGGGCCCCACATCTAACCTCATGTACAATACATTCCGCCAAAATTGAACTTTCAATTAAACTCATAAACAGTATTCCTTATCAAAAAATGCCTATATTTAGTAAAGGATACAATATATCATTATTTCACATATCTATACAAATGGAGTAATGTTTTTGAAATAATAATATCCATAAAATAATGAATATGGATATATAAGACAAATTTATTATCAAATGAAAGATAATAATCAGAAATTTAATGTTTAATGAGATGTTAATTAACTATAAAATCAATCTCGAGATTTTATATGACCAACAATTAATAAGAAATGAAGATTTTTTAGTAAAATCAATTCCGTTTGAGAATATAATATCATAGGAGTGAAACATTTAAAATAATTTTTCATTAAAAAATCCTAAGAAAATCCATTTTAAACATATAGAATAATATTAATGTCATAAAATGATAATGATTATGTGAAAATCAGATATCGCCATTTACTTTAAGAAGAGGCATTATTTTCGAATTTGTTCAATGAAAGTAAAAAAATTGAACCATTTAGAAGAAACAATAAATATGCCATTAAATCATTTTAAAAATTAAATTACATTATAAAATTTTCTTAATAAATCATTGGACTAAATAAAATATACTTTTGTAAAACAATTTTGGGAAATATGTGCATGAAAGAAAAATATACCTGATCAAAAAGAGTAATAAGATTGTATTTTATTTTGAATGTTTCTTTTCTTGATTCAAGTCAAAAAGAGAAGAAAAAATTAAAGTCATCTTGAAAACTAATTAAATATCAAGACGATAATAAACTACATGTCGTCTATGATGTATAGACAATAAGATTCGTTAAAGGAATAAAAAATGACATTGTTAAAAGAAATTATTACCACATTGGTAACATTTAAATTTGATCCCATTGAAAGAGTAAACATGAATTGAAACATTAATTTCTAAAAATAAATATATATTCAAGTTATATAAATAAAATTTGAATCATATGAACCATTTAAATTAAATTAGATTAAAAATTCCAAATATATCTCAATGGAGTGGAAAATGAGACAAAATCCCTTAGTAAGATCATATCATTGTTGTGAGAATCAATAAATGAAGTTATTATTTTTATAAAATCAAGGAAAAAAGTGGAAATAGAAAATAAAATATTAAAATATAAATTCACACATAATATTTTCATATCATAATCAATGAAGTTGATGAATATCTTAATTAATATAATTTGAGTTATGTAACCCCTTACGCCATACTTATACTAAGTTAAATATGTTTTTAAACTAATTTATAATTAATTTCAATATATTATATTTATATAAAAGAACAATATTCATATATATAATAATATATATGATAAACTTATAACATCTTATCACCTATTTGTTAACAATATTATATTAATATCTTTGTTTTTGACGTTAACTACTTAGTTTTTCAATGCATGTTTCATCACCGATGATATGATTCTTGTGAATAGGTTATAGTGTGATCATAAAAATAATTATATTAATGTTATAAACATAAAATATATTACTTATATTAATTTATCGAATCATCCATATAAGTGGTAATAAATAATGAATCAAATCACTTTATGAGTGTGGTAGTCTACACACATGCACGAATGACATTGTTATTTATCTATAGATGTGTAAGAAAAGATGTAAGAACTATTTTATTAGTTCATAATAATGATATTATCATAAATATAATTTTACTTCTTTATATCCACTAATATTGACCACCCATGTGAGGCGGTGATGGGAAAAATTTAAAACTGTTAGTGAGGTGGTAGTTCTCTATACACAGGTGTGATGGTTTTGTTCCCCATTTTATAGAGGAGAAGATGGAGAAATAATATGATTGGTGTTTCCAAAATTTACCAATGTTCTATGGTTAAAGTGGTCTCTTGTAGTGCATCTTGGGTTGTCGAATCCTCATATACCTATGAAGACCCTTTACACACTTAATGAAAAGAGATGGATTTTTGGCTATGAAGTGTACAACATGGGTTGATTTTAGATGGTTTTAAAAGAGCACTAAAATATCTATGTGAATTAAAATTATGAGAAAATTAGTTGATCCTAGGTTATTTCTCGGGGGCGGATTGGATGAATTATCGTTTTATTTTACTATTTAAATTTCATTAACTCGAGAAGAATTCATGAAATGAATTCAAACTACCCTCATCACTTACTGATTAAATACCACCAAAAACTCAAACTAATCACCTATACACTTGTAGGATCATTTTCACGAGCAATCCAAGGTAAAGTACTTAATTAGCATAGAAAAGTGGAGCGAATAAATTCAATAAGGAAGAGGAAGAGAGAAAATTATTTAATGAATGAAACTCAAATAAAAGAAATTAATAACAATTATAGAGTAATAAATGACATCCAATTCAGCCCCTTGCTACCCCCTTGGATCAACCCATAAAAGAGATATCATTAAATTGATAACATGTTCTCAACGGAAGTAGGAAGTAGACTTACGGGGGTGGAATTGATGAAGTACAAACTAAAAAATAAATATCACTCCACCATTGTGTGAAAAAAATCACAAGGTTTGGCGTGAAAAAGTTCACACATTAAGGAAACAGTATCAAGGTGATATGAATAAGAACAGAACAACAGAATAAGAAGAACTTTTATTGAAAACTATTGTGATTCCAAAAACATACATGAGAAGGAAAAATGGTATAAAGACAATTTGGCATAATAACAATACAATCAAAACAATGCTCCAAGATCATTCAAAAACTCCACCAATACTGCCTTAAATATGCATTATGGAAGTCTTTGGCCGATTCCCCATCATCCCCTATTCCTTTAATTAATTTTTTTGGGGAAAGGTAGGTGGACGATTAATGGAGATGTGACTTTTCCACTCTTCCCCCGAAATGGAATCCAGGATGCATCCACCGGAAAGACGCACCGAAAGGACCTTCTAGATGGCCAAATTGGAGTGGGACATAGAAGAAGTAAATGAATCCTCGTATGTCTCCTAATATCCTTTAAAATTTCAGCTGAAAATACTTTGTGGTTTGTGAGATATGATTTAAATGGTGGGATGTTTTTCTGGTCTACGGAATCTGGCCCAGAATTACATCTTCAACCTCGGCCACTTGGAACTCCATTGAAACATTTTAATTAGCTTGGGACAATATTGAAGTAAATGTTTCCCATGATATATGCTATCTCTAGTTAAATTTTGAAACTTTTTGGGCTTGAATCATGGCCGATACATTTCTTTTATTGGGCTATTGTCCAAATCACATCGCCCAGAATGTGGTTGGTTCAAGGCCCACTTTGGTGGTCTTCCAAATTGAATCTCCAAGTGCTCCAAAAGAATGAATTGTTACTTATATCATGGGAGAAATGAAAATATAATATGAAAATAAAATCAAGACCATTTGTTTTTTTATGATCTGTTCAAGAATGTACCATGTAATAGTGCACTTTAGGAAAGAAATGCAATCATGATTTGAAATAATGTTCAAAGTGTAAAATGCACTAAAATGGGATTTATGAATAACAAATCACATGAAAACTATATAAATTAACAATGAATATTAGTTTTTTCCAGTGGATAATCTCACCCCCCAACTTGAGTTTTTCTAGTCCCGAGAAAAATATTTCTCAAAAATATGAAATTTGAATTCCCTTTTCTAAAAACATTTAATACACATTTATCACCCAAAAATATCAAACCAAAAAATTCTAAAACCCCTAAAAATCATTTAAAAAAATCTATTTCCATAGTCATATCCCAATCCCAAGCCCATTCCTTTATTCAAATTCATCGCCAGATTTCATCCAAATTCAATTAAGCATGATGAACTGTTGTGCATCATAATAGACAAGGGGATTCATTTTCATTAGAGGGAGAAAAGATTGAAGCACAAGGAGAAATAAAATTTTAATCTTAATATGAGTACTCATATTTTATTTTATTTTATTTTTTTGTTTTTTATTTTATTTTTGTTTTTCAATATTGCCATCGTGATTGAAATTGAACTCAATCTTGTCAACCCATGTTGCAAGACTTTTCCGATGACTCCCAACCTCAAAGACCTTAGGGAACCAAGTGAATCTCACATACTCGGGCATCATCTCGAGTTAACTCAATCAAAAAAATTCAAATTACCAAAAATAGAGATAAAATGCCCAACTCCGGGCCAGACAACTATGGATTCACGATCCCCAAGTGTCGAAAGCCACACATTAGATCAATTCATTTCTCTACGAGCAAATTGATTTTTTTGAATACCTATGTTAAAATTAAAATGATCACCAAACCTATTCTATTTATTATGGGTCCCCAAGAACTCAAACTAAAACCCCAAAATCTAGATGATGTGAATTGTGTTTTTTTATTAAATGGATGAAAATATAATGGTGAAAAATCACATCGGACAACTACACTTTCCAAAATTTATGCAAATGAACCTAAACATGCATTAAAATTAGAATCAAGGCATGAAAAATTCTTTGATATTCAATTTCATAGTTTGCAATGTGTGTTATTATGTTCAAGGTTAATGAAATTTTTTCCTTCCACACATTCTTTTATGCACAATTTTTTTTTTAATTTCATCTCCCCTCAAATTAAAATATCATAGTCTCTGGTGTTTAATGAAAAGAAAGATTAGAAGGGGTAGAGTAAGATGATAGGTGTTATAAAAAGAAATTTGAAACAAAAAACATGGAACAAATTCACCTGGTTTTTGAAGATGAAGTTCATGACGCTACAGATTACTCCTTTGATCTCTTGGAAGATGTAGGAACCTCCTTGATCAAATATGTATCACCAAAAATTTTCCTTGAACATACAAAGAAGAAAAAACCAGACAAAACAGACAACACAAAAATTTATTTAAAACCAAGTATCAACATTTTTATGGTTTTCCTTATTTTTTATTTTTTATTTTTTAAAAATGAAACTAATGATACATTTTCTTATTTATATTTTCTAGGTAAGGTATTACTCAGGAATCACGTCGCGTGACACAGATGAGTAGGATTCTCCCCATTCATACCCATCCTTAGTCATAAAAGAAGAACAGGTCAACAATCTAAATATTTTTTTAATCAAACTAATGATACATTGTCTTCTTTAAATTTTATGGGTAAGGTATTACTTAGGGATCACACTGCGGGACACGGATGAATACTTTGCTCCCCTTTCATACACATCCTTACTCATAAAAGAAGAATAGGTCAAAAATATATTATTTTTAAATCAAACAGATGATACATTGTCTTCTTTAAAATTCTGGGTAAGGTATAACTCAAGGATCACACCATGTGACACGGATGAATAAAGTTCTCCCCTTTCATACACATCCTTACTCATAAAAGAAGAACATGTCAACATTCTATTTTTTTTTTAAAAAAATAACAAAATAAAGAAGAAACTAACAAAAGATTATACAAAAAAATTGGAAACATGAAAACCACAGGTTTCCTCCCATGCAACGATTTTGTTTAATGTCGTTATCCCAACATAGACCCTAAATATATTAATTTTTTTCTGATTCATATGTTGGATCAATTAACTCCTCCTTGATTTCTTGGTTATTTAATGATTCAAGGAATGGTTTTAACCTATACCCATTGACATTTAATACATGACCACTTGTGGGATCCTGAATCTATATTTCCCCATGAGGGTACACATGATGAACTATGTATGGACCGAACCATCTAGACCTTAGCTTTACCGGGTGTAGATGATGTTTTGAACTATAAAAGAGCACAAATTTTCCTGATTCAAAGTGTTTGACTTTGAGATTCCTATATTGGTAGGATTGAACATTAGATTTATTGATCCTTTAATTTTCATATGCCTCCATCCTAAGTTCCTCGGGTTCATTAAGATCTAATTTCCTTTTTGTTTCAGCCAATGAAATGTCGAAGATCATTTTATTTATTGCCTAAAAGGCCTTATGCTCAATTTTAACAGGTAAATTACATACTTTTCCATAAACCAATCTATTCAGTGACATGCCAAGGATAGTTTTGAAAGCAGTTCGATATGCCCAAAGAGAATCTAAGAGTTTCTTAGACCAATAATTCCTAGAGGGATTGACAGTTTCTTCAAGAATTTTCGTAATTTCTCTATTTTCCAACTTATCTTGACCGATGGTTTGAGAATGGTATGTAGTGGAAACTTTATGAGAAATAAAATACTTAGACATGAGTGAAGAGAATGGCCGGTTGTAGAAATGGGTTCCATGATCAGTGATTATAGCCCTCAAAATTCCAAATCTAGAAAAGATATTCTCTTTTAGGAATCAGATCACAATATGATGATCATTAGTCTTGGTGGGAATGGCCTCAACCCATTTTGAGATGTAATCAATAGCTAAGAGGATGTATAGGTATCCATTAGAGTTTCGAAAGGGTCCCATGAAATCAATTCCACAAAAATCAAAGATTTCAATGACCATAATGGGAGTGAGGGGCGTTTGATTCCTTTTGGTAATGGATCTTAATTGCTGACACTGAGGACATCTTTTGCAGAATTGGAAGGAATACTCAGTGAGGTTAGGCCAGTATAAACCACTTTGGAGGTCTTTTTCAATAGTTTTCTTTGTAGAAAAGTGGCCTCCACATGCCTCTCCATAACAAAATTTTAGAATGGACTCTTTCTCAGACTCGGGAACACATCTCCTGATGATTTGATCAGGACAGAACTTGAAGAGGTAAGGATCATAAAAAACATAGTGTTAGACATCAGAAATGAATTTTATCTTAGCTTGGGTCCCCAGGAATTTTGGAATGTCACCTGTCAAAATGGTTTTCTATGTCAGCGTACCAAGGGAAATCACTCACTGAATATAGGTGCTCATCGGGAAATGAATCAGACACAAAGAGGTGGTGTGAGTTGTCCTTGAATTTCATCCTAGATCGGTGATCAGCTACAATATTTTCAACACCCTTTTTATCCTTAATGGTTAAATTGGACTCTTAATGAAGAAGGACCTACCTAATCAATCTGGCCTTGGAATCTTTTTTTTTGCAAAAGGTATTTTAGGGCCGAATGGTCGGTGAAGACAATGAAGGGTGATCCTAAGAGATAAGACCTGAATTTATCTAAGGAAAAGACAAAAACAAGAAACTCTTTCTTAGTGGTGGTATAGTTAATTTTTTAATTATTTAAAAATTTTCTTGCATAAGCAATGACACAGGGAGCTTTCTCACACAGTTGTCCTAAGACTACTCCTACAGCGAAGTCACTTGCATCACACATGAGATCAAAAGGAAGATTACAATTTGGATATTTCATGATAGGTGGAGATATAAGAGTTGACTTGAGTGTAGATAATGATTCCTCATAGATTGTTTTCCATAAAAATGGATAATCTTTTACCAATAGAGCACAAAGTGGTCAAGAAAAAGAGCTGAAATTCCTAATGAACCTTCTATAAAAACCAGCATGTCCTAAGAGGGACCTCACTTCCTTAACATTTTGAGGAGAGAGAAGTTGAAGAATGATTTCAAACTTAGCATTATCAACTTCAATCCCTCTACCAGATACCAGATGACCTAGAACATGTCCTTCCCTTACCATGGAATATAATTTTTCCCGATTTAGTATGAGATTCTTATCCTCACACCATGAAAAAACATTTTCAACACTTATAAGGCATCCCTAAAAAGCATCCCCAAAGATGTAGAATTCATCCATGAAGACCTCTAAACAATCCCCCACCATGTCTGAGATGATTCCCATCATGCACTTCTGGAAGGTACCAGGGGAATTACATAACCTAAAGGGAATGTTCTTGAAGGAAAAAGTGATGAATGGACAAGTGAATGTTGTTTTTTCATGATCCTCTAAGGAGACTTCGATTTGATTATACCCTGAGAATCCATCTAGGAAGTAGTAAAATTGATGACCCGCCACTCGGTCGAGGACATGATCAATAAGAGGAAGGGAGAATGGTTTTTCATGGTACAAGAGTTGAGCTTCCTATAGTCAATACAGACTCTCCATCCACTACTAACCCTTGTTGGAAGCATCAATCCAACTTTATTGGTTATTACAATAATTCCAACCTTCTTTAGAACCACATGGATTGGGATAACCCACTCACTCTCAGCTATAGTATAGATGATACCAGCTTTTAACAATTTCAAAAGTTCTTTTCTCACTACTTCCATGAGATTATGATTGAGTCGCCACTGATGTTGACGAAATAGCTTTGAATCAGATTCTAGAACAATTATATGAGTCCCGATAAGTGGGATAATCCCAGGAATATCAGATAGGGTCCATCCAATGGCTTTCTTGTGTCTCCTAAGGACATATAGAAGCATCCTCTGATGATCAGCTTCAAGAGAGGAAGATATGACAACAGGAAATGATTGATTGTCCCCTAAGAACACATACATGAGTGATGAAGGTAAAACATTAAATTCAAGATCATAGTGGTTATCAGTTTCAACGAAAGGATAAGACTTTGTATTGAACTCAGTTTCATTGTTCATATTTCTTGACAAAATTGGTTCCTTGTGAAATGAATTTTCATCCACTATATTTTCTAGAGTAGTGTCATGAATGGGTATGGACACAATGTTATTGATTTCACCCATGGTATCATTGGTTGGTGATTCTATAAAATCATCAATAGAGCTATCTGAAAGAGATTCAAGACAAGGAGACAAATTTCCCTCATGTGAACAAAGAAAATCAATCTCTTCTTGAATTAAACATCCTTATGTAATTCCTTGATGTTACGTGAGTTCACTATCATCACTAACTATCCTATTAACCTCATATATCTCTTAATCATCCTCAATTTTATAGTTTTCATTGTAGATTTTCAAGTCTAGACTCATGTTTCCAAATGTGATGGTCATGTTCCCATTTCAGACTCGGATAACAGAGTTGATTGTTGCAAGGAAGGGATGACCAAGGATGATTGGGGTTTTCTCCCTAAAACCTAATCTTGGGTGATTGTCAAGAACAATGAAGTCTGCTGGGTAAATGAAATTTTCAACTTTCACCAAAACATCCTTTAAGATCCCCTTTGGAACCCTAATACTACGATCAGAAAGTTGAAGTGTGACAGATGTGGGTTGGAGCTCTTTTAGGCCTAATTTGTTGTACACAGTATAGGGGATGAGATTGACACTAGCACCTAGGTCACATAAGGCCTTGACAATTATTCTCTCTCCTAGTTCAACATTGATATAAGGGAAACCCAGATATTTCAACTTAGGAGGAATGGTCCCTTGAATGGTGGTACTCACATTAGTAACCAAAAATACATGGTTTTTATGTGAAAATTTTCTTTTAAAAGTGAACAAGTCCTTAAGTTACTTTGAGAATGAAGGAATGGTTTGAATTGCATATAGGAGTGGAATGTTCAACATGACTTGTGAGAATATTTCCATCAAAGTTTCACTCAATTAAGGCTTGGTTTTCCCCCTCATGTGTTGAGGAAATGGTGCTGATTGTGGGGTTGTTTTTTGAAGGGTTGTTTCTTTGACAATGTTATCCTGTTTTTTAGTTTGATCATGTGGTTCATTTGAATTTTCATTAGTGTTTGAAGCTTCAGATGGTTTCTGGATTATTTTTTCAGGTTTCTCAACTGATTTCCCACTTCTTAGAACAGTCACAGCTTTTAGTTGTTCTTGAGTTGTTTTATTGAAACTTGACTCTCCCCTTATTGTTTATTGTGGAATAGCTTGTGTAGGCATGGGTGCCTTTATAGTTTTGATGGTTTGATGTTCTTGTTTCATGGAAGAGGCTTCTGAGTTCATCCTTTCCATTTGTTTGCACAATTGTTCAAGGATTAGGAGAGGGATAGATTGGGAAGGGGCTTGTGCTGGTTGGGTTATCCCAGGTTGATACATTGGTTGTTGGATGGCTTGTTGGTATTGGACTGAAAGATGTTGTTATTGGATTGGTTGTGGTTGGAATTGATAATGGTTTTGAAAATTTTGTGTAGGGTAGGTTTTTGGTCCTTTTGGTTTGCTAGGTTGTTGGTTATCTCTCCATCGAAAGTCTGGGTGGTCATTATACCTTGGGTTGAATGTGTTTTAGAATTTGGGGTTTTGAAAGTTTAGGGCATTGACATCAGTGGGTGGTCCTTCTAAAATAACATCTTGGATGGATGGAATGGTTGCGCAGTTGTCTATTTTGTGGTCATGTTTGTCACAGATTGTGCAAACAGGGTCTATAGTTTGGATTTCATGAATTTTCCTACGGTCTATCTCTTCAACCTTCCTTGAGAGTGCTGCAAGTTTATCCGTAAGTCATTCCTCTTCTCTAAGTGTATAAATTCAAGTAGTCCTTTTTGGATTTTCAGAATAAGGTGATGTTCCCCATGTTTGGTTTTGTTCATCAAGGACTTCTAGATACTCATAAGCATCAATTTGGGATTTGTTTTTAAAGGTCCCATTACACATCATGTCAATGAATTGTTTGTTCCCTGAGCCCAACCCTTCATATAAAATTCTCACTTGTTCAAGAATAGGAAAACCATGGTGTGGAACCATGTTTATGGTGTCTTTGAATCTCTCCCATGTTTCATAGAATGACTCTCCCTCTTTTTCAAAAAAGTTTTGGATACTCTTTTTAAGTGTTATTGTTTTGTGGTGGGGAAAGTATTTTTTGTAGAATTCCCTTTGTAATTGGTCCCATGAGTTGATGGATGATGGCCTAAAATTGTTTAGCCATTTTGTATCTCTATCCTTCAATGAAAATGGAAATAGCTTAATTTTAGTTCATTCTAGTTGATGTGGGGGACACATGGTTTCTACAATGTGATTTAACTCTTTAATGTGAAGGTAGGGCATCTCATAATCCATTCTAAGGAATGTTGGAAGGTGGTTTAGGACATGGGGTTTAAAGATGTTGATGGAATTTCCTAGGTAATTATGTCTAATGCATCAGGGGGCATTGGTCCATGCTAGATTGAGGTAGTCATTCATGGTTTGATCGACCATATTCCCTATGTTTGGAGCTTCTTGGTTTGGGTTTCCCATTTGATCACCCACAGGGTTTCCCATTTGATTTCTTTGAAGACCCTCTATTAGACTTGTTTTAATTGTTTAATTTGGAGTTTCGAGAATATTTTGATCAAATGTAAACAATGATTTAGATTAACTTGACTCCCCTATCCAAGGATTTTCCACCCTAACAAATCTGTTTGAGTTATCGCGGGTGTAGGCGGAAATGCGCTAAAAGAAAAAAAATATGAGAAAATGAAAAGATAAGAGAATTTGGGTGAGAATAGAATAATAGGGGTATGAAAAGAAGGTTTTTGGTCTAAAGAATTTACTTGGTCCCATGAAACGGCACCAAAATTTGGTGTCGCTCAAATTTACCCAAGTTCTAAAGTCAAAGCAGTCGCTTGTAGTGTAGCTTGGGTTTTCGAATCCTCAGAGACCTAAGAAGAACATTTAGAAACTCAATGAAAAGAGATGTATTTTTGCAAATGAAGTGGCCATCTAGGGTTGATTTTAGATGGTTTTTAAAGAGCACTAAAAGATCTATTTGAATTCAAATTATGAGAAAATGAGTTGATCCTAGGTTATTTCTCGGGGTGGATTGGATGAATTATCGTTTTCTTTTACAATTTCAATTTCATTAACTCGAGAAGAATTCATGAAATTATTTCAAACTACCCTCATCAATTACTGATTAAACACCACCAAAAACACATAATAATCACCTATACACTTTTAGGATCATTTTCATGAGCACTCCAAGGTAAAGAATCTAATTAGCACATAAAAGTGGGGCGAATAAATTCAATAAGGAAGAGGAAGAGAGAAAATAATTTAATGAAAGAAACTCAAATAATAGAAATTAATAACATTTAGAGAGTTATAAATAACATCCAATCCAACCCATTTCTACCCCCTTGGATTGGATGTTATTTATAACTCTCTAAATGTTATTAAGGTGATGTGAATAAGAACATTTGGCATAATAACATTACAATCAAAAAAATGTGATTCGAACAACTTACATGAGAAGGAAAAATGATACATATACAATTTGGCATAATAACATTACAATCAAAAAAAGCTCAACGATCCTTCAAATCCACCACCAATACTACCTTAATTATAAATTTTCGAAGACTTTGGCTGAGCCCCCTTCATCCCATGTGCCATTATGTAATTTTTTTGGGGAAAGGTTTGTGGAAAATTAATGGACATGTGACTTTTCCACTCTTCCCCCGAAATGGAATCTAGCTTGCATCCACCGGAAGGATACACCAAAAGGACCTTATAGAAGGAAGAATTGGAGTGTGATATAGAAGACTAAAATGAATCTCCGGTAGTCTCCAAATATCGTGTAAATTTTCAGCCCATGATACATTTTGTTTCGAGAGATATGATTTAAATGGTGGGATGTTTTTCTGGGCCGCGAAATCTGGTCCAGAATTGTATCTTCAAATTGGGCCACCTGGAACTCCATTAAAACCTTCTAATTAGCTTGGGACACTGTTGAATGAAATGTTTCCCATGATTAATTATATCTTCAGTTAAATTTTGAAGCTTTTTGGGCTTGAATCATGGCCTATATAGTTCTTTTATTGGGCTGCTGTCAAAATCACTTCGCCCAGAATGTGGTTGGTTCAAGGCCCACTTTGGTGGTCTTCCAAATTGAATCTCCAAGTGCTACAAAAGAATGAATTGTTCCTTATATCATGGGAGACCTGAAAATAGAATATGAAAATAAAATCAAAATCATTTGTTTTTTTATGATCTGTTTAAGAATGTACCATGTAATAGATCATTTTAGGAATGAATTGCAATCATGATGTGAGATGATGTTCAAACTGTAAAATGCACTAAAATGGTATTTATGAATAACAAATCACATGAAAACTATATAAATTAAAAACAAATATTATCCTATTCCTGGGGTTAATAAATGACATAAAATATAAGAACATATAATTATAATGTATGTACCAGTGTTATAATATTAGAATTTTCAAGGACATAATTTAATCTTGAAAAAGAAGAAGAAAAATGAAAGTGTTCGGTAAAGATGATTACCTATTTTTTGAATGTGATCTTTTAGATATCCTCTTAAGGGACCTAGGGTTGGACTTCTATAATGAATAGTAACTCTGTAATTTTGATGAAGATGTTGAGAATATATTTTTTATGTTTGGATTGAGATAAATGGCCCAATATGTGTGAATAAGTGATGGTAGTAGGTGTCCTTTTATAATTGAGGTGTGCATCATGCATGTAATTTTTTAATGTTTTCAAATATAATTAAGTAAATCTCTTGGAACTCATATTATAATTTTATATTTTTATGGTAAAAGTTAAACAAAAAAATGTGTTTTAATAATGTTTTTTTGTCATTAAGCCTTATCCCATTATTTTCAACACTTTTAACCCAATTTACCCTTAACTTAGGTGGTAAACATTTTCCACGGTTACTATTTATTATGAAAAAATGAGCTGAAATAATTACCTAATATTAATTATTATTATTTCAATTATAGTAAACATTTTACCCAATTTCATTTTTATAAGTGATGTAATTTTATTTTAAATAAATCTTCAAACCACAATGAAACCCCATTTTAGAATAATGAAAATTTAAGCATAAAACTGAAGTTACTTTCATTCTAAACATTGTAAAAATAAAAAAATGAATGCTAAAATATTTTAGTGAATATATAATAAAAATATTTTATTGAAACCATTAATAAATAGATATTAATTTAATTTAATAATATAAAAACACATTGTATGAAGAAGAAAAGTTTTTTGAAAAAATGTGTTTTAAGGAAAAAAAATTAACTCATACAATAATTTAGTATAATGATGATTAATATGTAAATAATTATAATATTTATAATTAAAGGGAACTAATATTACTTTAATATTAAATTAAAAACGTAATAAGACTTTTACTTAAAATGAAATGATTGTTTTTACAAAAAATATATTTTTTACTATTCAGTGAAGAATAAATATTTTTAGAAGTATCCTAAAAATTCACCCTAAGATAATATTGAGATAAAGATATAACAAATGATATTTTTTTTATTCAAATGATATTTTTTTATAAATTAATTATAATTTCTAGAAACATAATGAAAGAAAAACCATTATTTTAAGAAAATATATTTTTGACGACTAAAATGTATTTAATTAGAATTGGAAATTATTTATTATATATCAATAAATAAATTTGAATTATTTAAATAGTTTATAAAAAAATTTCATAATGAATTTATTAAATTTCATATATGTCAATTTAATGTCTAGGTTTAAATATATCGTAGTTTATTTTATGCTCAGTGTCGTGTGTCAAGCAAGTTATCAAAAATAGTATTCTTTTATAAAAAAATATGGTGTTTGATAATTAATATAATGTTTCCAAAATTAAAAATGTCATTATCTTTGGAATTTATAAAAATAGTTAGTAAATAAATACATATTTTAATTGTAATGAAAATTCAATTGATAATTCAATTTGATTATTTATACATTTTCTATAAATAATGAAAATATTTTATTCAATAATTTAAAATTTTATAAACTTGGTCATATAAATTAATTTAATAGAAAAATTTTATGATTAATTGATTATATTTATTAAAAAAACATTAATTACAAATATTCCTCTAATGTTAACGAATTAATATTATGAATATAAGTTTGACATTAATATGATTTTTAAATGTTATAAATCATAGTAATGTGTATTAAAACATTTTTACCAAAATTTATATGGAGTATTTTTAATATTTTAATAGAATTATTTATATAATATAAAATTATTTATAAAAGTGTTTATAAATTTCATAAATAAAATTAAAATGTAAATTTTTTTAGATTAATAATTATGAAAGGTTAATAATTATTTTATATGAAATTTTTTCAATTAAAAGGGGGCCTTGTATACAGGTTTTATTTAAAAAAATTATTTCAAAAAATTATTTAATCCATGTCAAAATGGTTTTATTGTTTATTTGATAAAAATATTAAATAATAATTTTAAATTACATATAATAAATAATGTGAATGAGTAAATATTTGATTGAGTAAAAAAAATTTATTGAATTTAAATAATGTAAGCTAATTTATAATTTTTTTTTATAATTTAGTATATGTATATTAGAAAAGATGTAAATGTCTATAATATTAGTTTATTTATAAAATGGTTCACAATTAGCAGTTATTTTTTAATTTCTCATTAATGGATATCTCATGTTAAAACATTTTAATAATTCATTTATTTAATATTTATTCCTTACTTTATTCATAGTTATAAATTTTCTATATTAATAATATTTATGATTTAGTTTATCCGGTAAATTAATTCTAGTAGTTAAATCCATTCATTACATGCAAGGTATGGCTCCATAGAATTTTTTTTATCTACATTGAAATTAGTTTGAAATTGAATTTATTATAATGAATTTCATTATTTGTAATATGTTTTTCATATTTGGTGTTAGATATATCCTGAATTGAGTTATCTCATAAGTAAAGTCTCACTGGGTATAGAGAATTGGGGTTGGACCACCGAACACCCTATAAGATTATGAATTGTCTAGAGTGGTGAATGAGGTTATCTACCTATCACTTAATGTTTATATAGGTGGATTTATTCAATATAATAGAACTCTATGAATTCATATAATGTTTTATGTACTTTATGTATATGATTCATTAAAATATTTATGAATATGTTTAGCTTTTATTTTTATGTGGGTAACACAAACATGGGGGTTTTGTAAAAGTTACACATTGATATGGTTTGAAAACATTAATTTGGTGGTTGGAATTAGGATTTAATTTATAAAACATTATATGCATTCATACAAAAAATGGAATAAAATATGGAAAGATAAGTGTTTATTAGGATTCAACAATTATGAATTTAACACGAATATGATATATATTAAAGTTGTGGGATTTGAAAATAAAACCCCTCAAAAAATATATGTGTGATTAATTAAAACGATGCACTTATTGAGAACTAGACTATTAAACTAGGTATTATTGATATTATCATGAGTATCCCTGTATTATTTTCAGTTATGTAAGAAAGCTATAAGTTTTTCAGGATTATCATATAGGGTTTTGTCAACATAAACATGTTTACCCATTTATTTTACTAATATTTTTTATTCATGTTTCATGTTTTTTGTTACAATAGATGGGAATCCTTAATTGTTATGATACCATAATAATAGAGTTGAATGATCTCATATCGTGGATTTAGATTAAGTGTTATCCACTCAAATATCGAGGAATCATAACTATTATGATTTTATATTTCCATGCCTAAGTAGTCAGGGATTATTTATGCAATATGTAATATATGCCATGATGAAATACTAATATTGGCTCATTAAATGGATTTGATGTTTGGGGTGATCATTTTATTGGGAGTAATTTCATTAAAATTCATTGATGAAAATATGTAAAACCTGATACTCATCTAATGAATCATTCTACTATAAATGAATCTCATCATCATTATGAAACTAATAATTGAAGTTAATCCTTGAAAGGATAATCTTAATGTAAATAACTTTTTAAGGTGGTGGCTTAAGAAAAAGTTGATATGAAAAAAATATCATATATGTTAGAGAAACTCCTTCGTGTGTAACCAAGTGTTGAAATTGTTCAACAACTGAATCCCGATTCATATGAAATCATATAATGTTTCATTTAATGTTTCAAAGGGAACTAGGTTCTATGTTTCATAAGTAATTATACTCTCACACACACATTATGGTTTGATATGTTAATTATATACTATATCATTGAATATGATAATGAAATGTAGATATTTAATAAATCATATATGGGTTATTCTGGTTATTGAATTCATTTGAATTAATTTGTGGATATTTTCTGAAAGTATTAATGATTGAATGAAAATTTTAATCTAAAATCTCAAAATATTGAGAATAAAAAAACTAGGAACACAATATTTATGTTATGGTACTAAAAAAATAGTATAACGAGGTTAAAGATCCAAACCAAAAGAAGAAAATATAGAAACTATAAAAAACATTCTTCTATAATCAAGTTAATTTTATTTGAAACATTATAGTTTTATCTAAAAGGATTAATTATTTCATATGATGAGATAATCTAGAATAAATTCTCGGGTTTGGGAAATTCATTGAATTCCCACATCCGTTATTAATGTTATAGAAATTTTTTATTTTATTTTGAATGTTATCTGATACCAAGTGTATGTTTTACAAGTGTTGTAAATATTAATTAGTTCAAGATCAAGGGATTGATTAAAATATCTTTCATTTTACATAAAAGTTATTAAGAAAATATTTTCTACATTATAGTCTTGAAAGTAAATATACATATCATTCTAGAATGAATCTATGTAAAGGATGTGTATTTCCATCTAACTTATATTATATGATACAAGACATTAACAAAGAGTTGTTATAAACAACATGAGATGATTAATTCTATACAAAAAATTTATGATGCAATGGATTAAATAATATTTTTTAGCATAATATATTGGAAAAAGTTTTTTTATAGTACGAAGTTTTTATCCATCGATGAATTAAAATATAATGTAATGTGATTCCCATCGAATAATAGTTTATTTAAATGAATAAAATATTTTATTACATGAAAAAATTCTAAACACATAGAATTCCATATATTATTCCGAAATATTATTTTATTTGTAATATATTACCAATAAATGGAAATACGTGTTATTTTCTAAAAAAAATAGATTGTCTTGTCTCTTGTAGTTATATTCCAAAGATAATATGGTTTGTATGAATCTATTTGGATTATGATTAAAATTAGTGACCATTAATGTTAACTTATTTGAAATTTATCTAGTTTAATTTTAGGTGATTCTTAATTTGATTTCCTAAAGTTATAAAATGTGTTATAGTAAAAAAAATGTAAATAGTTTCATTATGTTACTATGATAGGGTGAATAGCATTGTTAGCATAAGGATTATAGTAGTCTAATTCACTTTATGAACAAAATGTTTTGGAAATGTGATTATTAATAAATATAAAGTGTTATATTTATTTATTTTGAGATAGTAAATTATACATCGTATCCTAAAATAAGTTTTAGGATATTAAAGTAATGATAAATATAAATAGTTTAATTTTATTACTATGAGAAATTGAAATTTACAAGATATCCTAAAAGAGTTTATGGTATGATAAAAAATGCAGATGGATACATGTATTTACCATAATAAAGTGAATGTAAATTTATCCTAAAAGAGTTTATGATATTCTAGATTATAAAAATATAAATAGTTAGATTTATTTTAAAGATATGTTTAGTGGAATAGTTTTAAATGGACGATGAAGATTTATATAGAAATAGTTCTATGTAGACAAATAAATTAACACCATAACATTTGATACTATAATGTTAATGAGTTTGAATATAATTTCAATGCATTGAACTTAGGTAATATGATTCCTAATCACACCATTATTCAAACTATCTTTCTTCATAAATGTTAGTGATTAAGATGTTTGAGGGAGTATTTTATCAGACATTCACATAGGGATATGAAATGAATTACATATGGATTAAATGATAAAAAACATTACTGTAGTAAAATTATGGGAGTCATATAGAATATATAGATATTAAAAATGTTATAGATTAATTTTAATGATCATAAACATATCAAGAAATTACAATAAATTAAATCTATATTTATGATTGATTCATGCACACTGTAATTTACATTACATGAATGGTCAAATATTAAATATACCATAAAATTATAAACATTTAGTTATCCCTAATCAATTACCAGAATATATTATTATGGGATGTGATGATATGTTAATATTATCCTGAATATATTCTTGTACACATTCCAAAAGTTTTTATATGATATAGGAAGAATGGATTCATGAGGTATTAAGTAATGACTTATTACTTGGACTGAATAACTAAAGTATATCTCATGGGATTTCATATAGTCATTGATATACTTAGGTGTGTATTCTTATTATCAATCCTTCATACTTGAGGTTATAGAGATAATTAGTATGAGAACATTTATACATTGATGTCGTACTTACACAAGTCCCAATATGAACATATCTATTCAGTGGGTGGTTGGGAATGTTGTCGACCATGTCATTGGTTGGAGTGCAAAATATATGATATTTTTTCACTTGATTGACATGTAAATAGATATATCCCTTGATTGAATAATTATAAATAATTATAATACCTATTTAGTTTAGTCACATATGAAGTTTTCAACTAGTTTTATGGGGTTCATGTGATGTGCTCATCAGCTAGATGAATAAAAGAAGATGTATTCATCCACTTGAATAAAAATTTTTATAGATTCAAGAAAATCTGAGATTAATATACTATATTTACATGATTCATGTATATTGTGATCTAGATTTAACGAATCAAATTATTATATGAGTATACATATAATGTATATGATACATCATGTGGTTAAATTTTTTTTATAGAGATATGAGTATGATTAATTGTGATCAAATCAGAACCCCGAGAAGCTTGAGTATCACCAATTATTTGATAGAGGCCTCTCATTTATTACAACTATGAAAAATATATTTTATATTTTTTTTCAATGATTTTGAGGCCCACCGGTCACACAATTTGGCCTTTGGATGAGGATTATGTTTTGGATAAGATTTTATTTCCTAAATTAATAAAGTATGATAAACCATTTCCAAAAATAGAATTAGAAATATTCACAAAGAGTTGTGAGGTTTTCAAATGAGTCCTTATATATTTTTTTAAGTGGGAAATTATTGAATATGCACTAAAATATTTAATGAAATATTTAATTTAATATAATTTGTCTTCTACATCGATTCATTTATATTCCATTATGAACTAATTAAAAGGATGAAATATTACTTGAATAGAGTTCAGTGAATTGTTGAAAATGGAAATAATCAAATATAGATATATTGAATATTTACAATGTGTTTCATTTAATAAAATTCAACATGGATGGATATATAAAGACATGAGATCCCTCCTATTACACAAAAAAATTAGAAAGACTCTTAATGTTGTTTTCCTTCTTGTAGATTGTTCATCACCTTTGGTGAAGATACTGGAACCTCTTCATATGAATAAGAGTCCTCCAATTATGATACGGATCTATAGGATGGTGTAATACCCTTGATGTAGGAAATATTTCTTTGGTTATCTATGATATTAATCAAGATAAATTTTTTGAGGTTTTTTTATTGACAACAGAGATCTAAACATTTATTTTTTTCATTTATTACATGTTGATTCTATCAATGATAGATCAAATATATTCGTTTTTCTTACCCTTCCATGTTTATATCATAGATAATGAAAACTCATCTTACCCTTGGTTGTCAAGTTTAGCCGTGATATGTGTCAGTTTCATCTAAATTAACAAATTATTGAAATTAGAAAAATCATATTTCATGATCACCTATTAAATTTATTATATTTATTCAGATATGTTAAATTCATTTTATATTAAACAAACTATTTATTTAGTAAATTAGAATAAACACCTTATTTTAAATATCCATTTTTATGGAATTGTGGATAAATTATAATAGAAGAGCTTGAAGATATGAATTGAATGTGTATAATGTCAACATTATGGGTATGATATGGACCTTATTTTTGAATGAAATTGACTTTGTATATGTGTAGTCCTGGGATAGTGGGAGGTACCATGTTATTAATTTTTTATAATATTATAAATTTATAATAGGAGAATGAATTTATTGTTATCATTTTTCTTCCAATGTGTTTTCATGAAATATTATAGTGATGTATTATGTGATGTATGTTTAGAATTATAGACAAATGTTTCCATGAAAACCTTCAGCAGAGCACCATGTGGGTGGAGACGAGAATTCCCCTAATGATATTATGATGGAACTTACTATGTCATTGGGGTAGGTGGTACATGATCAAATCTAATATATCTTTCTAATAGTGGACTGTGATATGGGGAGAGAAGATTCACGAGTTTCACTAAAAAATTATTAGATGACAAGGGGATTTCAGTTGTAGCACCCCCCAATATTTACTTGGGAAGTTCTTCTTCAATAGGATGAGTTCTATATTGAGTCCATCTAGATGATTTTTGAGCACCTATATATACCCTTAAAGTGGATGTTTCAACTTACCTTTGTATATCCTATGGGGAATACATAACTATCAGTTGGATATTTGTTCTAAGGGACGATTGGTTCCATGTGTTCACTCACATAAAATAAATAGGGATTAATGTATTGGATTATGCTTCCCAATGTACATATATATATAGTGTTTCAAAAGGATTTGTGTGGTGGATGAGGTGGAAATAGCTTATGGTTTTGAGGATGTCATAAGAAACTAGATATGGTTATAGGGAACATGTTTTGGATTTGAAAATTCACTACGATTAAAAATAATAACATTATTAAAGAGGGGAACCTATGTGAGGGAAGAGGATTATGGAAGTAATATTATAAAAGTGGATTTAATGGTTGATATATAGGCTATATATAGCTTAGTTTTGAGGAGTTTTTCCAAGATAGTGGTGGTTTAAACAGTTAGAGTAATGGGATACCTCTTTCATCACATGGGGACTAACCTTTCAAGTTTTATTAGTTTGGTTGATGAGGTGGAACACGACATTAGTTCCATATAACACCTATTGAGTTTCATTTTTTGGTAGGATAGGAGAACTAATAGAATTTTTTTGGAAGTCTCAATGATCATCCAATGATAGAGCATTAGGAAATATATAGGGATTGGGAGAGGTATCAACTAAGATGACAAATAATTAGAGTTTCATTGGTAATATGGTTTGGGGTAGAGGACATTATTCTCTAGGGTAGGGAAAACTGTAATAGTAAGTCTATGCTATAAAAGGGACACAAGTTGGGGCTCAGGGCTATGGAATGAGCCAGATGTATGTAGTTACTCTAGTTTCTATAAGTTGGGATATTGGATATTTGACCATCTGAGGTATCATACAAGTAAATTATAATTTATATTATTCCTTTTATGAAATAGGTGTTCACATTCTTTAATATTTTTTCATTTTAGGGAAATTATAGGGTTGTCTATAGAATACCTTTGTGAGGTGATGTCTATCAAAAATTTGTTGGGAGTGTGATTAGAGGATATTAATTATTGTTGGTAATATGCATCGGAGATTTGATGTTCCCAATTTTTATGGTACTCCTTCATATTAAAATTATCTTGATTCAATATTATCCATATGATAAATTAGTTAGTTCCACAATACGCTCACATTAATGGTTACCTTTTTTGAGTGTTGTTCACATTTCAAGTGGGTAGTGAGTATGTTCATATTGGGGAATTGTGGTTAGAGGAAGGTTGTGGTGGACCTGACCAGAGGAAACTAAGTGGGATTACATCCCATGTTTCCATATTGGTGATGAAAAATGGGAATTTACTCGAAGATATTATCCCACCCCCTATGTAATTATTTCCTGATGTTTTTTCTTTCTGATGAATTCTAGAGTATTTCACACATGAGAAATGTTGAGTTCATGATTGAGCTCATATTAGGGTATAGACCGATTTTTATTTTATCATATCTGATGGTTATAATGGATCTTCAATACCTTCAATCTCAATTAGAGGAATTAAATTCCAATGGGTTCATTCAACCAAGAAAATCCCCTTAGTTCTCTCAATTCAAATTCATTAGAAAGGGGAAAGGTTCATTGTGGTTCTGTGTAGATTACTAAAAACTAAATTAAATGACTGTTAAAAACTATTACCCCTCCATTTTCTGATGACATGTTTTACCATCTGAGAGGTTATTGAGTACTCTATAAGATTTATTTGATATTGATTTATTAATAATTGAGGGAAATACCTTAATATTTCTTATGTACTACTTTTAAGTGTATGAAAGGTCTATATGAGTTTATAGTGATGTTTCTCTGGTCAAAGAACATACCAATAATACTTATGAATTAAGTGAATAAGATTTTCCACTAGTATTTAGATGAATTTTGGTTTGGATTTGTGGTTATCTGATCATATAATCCATGATGCTGGAAGACGATAAGAAACACCTGAATATCATGTTGGGTTTGATTATGTAACATTAGCTCTACACCAAGATCTCCATGTACTTTATTTGGAAGAATAATGTAAACTTTTGGGAGATTTTATTTCTGATGGTGGTATATCCTTGGACCCCAAGCAGATTCATGATGCCATTTCTTGAGAGCCTCCCAATTAATTTATTTTATATATGATGTTTTTGGGATTTATCCAGTAACAATCAGAGATTTTTCAATTATTTTTCTTATTTTATAGAACAAATGATTGGGTTGAATAAAAAGGATTTCATTTTATCTTCTTTGATGCTTCTAAGGATGATTTTGTTTAACTAAAAGTAATAACAACAATTAAACTATTTCAAACTCTACCCAAGGAAATTAGGGAATAAATTGTGTCTTGTGACACAACTGGGGTTAGGATGGGTGCACTCTTGATGTAGGTAGGTCATGTGCTTGCTAATTGTTAAAGGATACTAAGACTAGAAGAGAAAAACTATCCAACCGATGACCTAGAGTTGAAGTAGAATTTCATGACCTGAAATATTTTAGGCCCTAATTAACCCCAAACAAATTCATGGTGTATACATACCACCAAAACATTAAATATATCTTTTATTAATTAGACCAGGATCTTTAGTTGTGAATGTGGGTAAAGAATCTATAATTGTTTTATTTTGTTCTACCCTATACTCCTTGGAAGGGAAATATTGTTGCAGATGCATTAAACTAGATGTTGTGGCTCAAGTAATCTACAAGTCTATTAGTGGATGATAGTTGATGTATATTTCCGCTGATATACATCATGATGTCTTGGAGTATCTCGGTCAAATAATCATTATATCATTATTAAATAACCATTCATTGATCAAAAAGTTAATGATGAGATAAATATCTAATCCATAATTTTTATCCTTACAGGAGAACATATATAGTAGGCAGCCACCACTAGAATTGAACTTGAATGATAATGAGATTCTCTATTTTCACCACCATGCCGTAATTTCCACAAGAATACAAGAAGAGTTTTTGAGTAGTTTTCAGGGGTGTTTCAGGTGTTCGATACATGAAAAAAGGTGGGAAATTCCAATCTAGTACATGTTTCAAGGTTGGATAATGGTTAGTAATAAATATTCACCCAATCTATTCATTTCAATAGGATGTGTGCATGGTTTCAACAAACCATGAAATGGGGGATGAAAAACCATGTGGGCTTGCACAGATCCATCATTTATAGTCTAAGCATGGTTTGTTTAACTATGTGAGATCCCTATTTAACCATGAAGCCTAGCCCCACCATGGATAGAGGTTGTCTAAGGGTTAGTGCATAGTTTTTTCAATCATGCTGGGAAACCATTCACCCCCATTAAAACTAGGAATTTAGAACTTTTCCCTCTCAGACTTAAAATGTTCAGACTCATTATTTTCCTCATTTCATCCTCGCATAGGCCTAGGGACAAACCAAAACACCCCAATCATATAAATGATAAATCTTTTTTTCTAGTCTATTTGGAGAATAATTGATTTCTAATTGATGTTCTAAGTGATTTTAAGACTCCTCTTTCTTCTCATTTTTGGAGTCGGGGTTTTGTAGTATTCTCATCTTCTTCTAAATCCCTAAAAACCTAATTTTATAGAAGATAATTGGTCGGTACATGGAGGTGTGTTCAAATATGTGTCAAGGGAAAAAGTTAAGATTATGTTTATCTTCATAATCGGGGGAAGTTCTCTACATGTTATACCACACAATCTTAATATTTGGTTTATGTGAATGTGGCTGTTCTTTGGTGCTAACATATTTTTTTGATGTTTTTAGTAATATTGTGTAAATTGGTTGAGTAAAAGTTTAATTGGACCCCTCATAATCCTCGTGGGGTGCACTGAGGTTGATTTGACCAGGTTAAGGGCCACCCATGTGTTGTGCCACTTCAAGGACGTGGAAATTGAAATGATAAGTGTATAGTTGAATTTTTATGACATAGATCACATAATAAATTTGTTGAAATATTATATTGGGTTTTGAATTGGAAACTAATGGTGATTTAATGTTTTTTAACTTAGAAATTTTTTTTCTTGGAATATTGTAAATGCTCCTAATGAATTAAAGTAAACAAGTTAAATGACTTGTGGTTTTAAATGAGATTTTGTAAAGGGGTAAGACATAAATATGATTTATGCATTGAATAAACCATGAATTGTGAAAGTTACGTGTATTTTCTAAATACAATTTATTGAAATGGTTTACCTAATGAATGGTAAATAAACATTTCACATGTCTTGGTGGTATATGGGGTACTGGACAAAGGTTCCTCCAATAGGGTGGGTTGGACATTGGATCTAAACCCACCACCAGAATGCACTGGCTCTCTTCTGCCTTCCGGTGTCGATTCCCGACTCTCCGTGGTGTCGATCTGTGTTCCTACGTCCCCGCTCCTCCGCTGCTCTCAGTTCCGGACATCCGGGTTCTGGAAGGCGTCGATGTTCCTTTGCTTTTTTTTTCTCGACTTCAACTCCAAACATCGAATCGAGTCTCCCCCAGGATTTTGAAGCTCCTTCCGTCACGATTTCCCTTGTCAGAGTCAGATCTGCGAGTGGACGCAACGCCAAACCCCTTTTCTCTTCTTCTTCCGCACTACAGATGTGTGCGATTCCCTTCTCGAGCCGCTTCTAGTGGTTGAGGAACTCCCTTTCCTCTCCGCACCCCACTTTTGGCTGCAGATCCGTGTGATCCGGGGTCTTGAGGCACACTCGGGTTTGAGTCTTCCCCCCCTCTTCATTTTTTCCCTCCCAGCGGTCGTGTTGAGGCGTGGTTCCTTTTCGGCCCCCGTCACACAGGTTCGCGAAGCTTCCACCGCGCAGTGGTTTCGTCTCGTGAAGTTCATTCCGTGGTCGCTCACCACACTGTGAGACCGCGATGCGGCAGCTGTGAAGCGGTCTGAATCGCGAAGTGTCTTCCGCGAGGTTCCACCGCATTGCGTGCTTGCAAAGTGGCAGCCGCGAAGCGGTCTGAATCGCAAAGTGCGCCCGCGAGAATATTCTGCGGTGTGCGCCCGCGTTGTGGCCGCCGCGAAGTGGCTCGACTCGCGAAGGGTATCCCGCGAATATCCTCTGCGTTGCGACCTGTTGGGAGAAGTGGTGTCGCGAAGTGCTGATGCACTGTGAAGGTCTTCGGTCTGCTGGGGGGTTTGCTTCGTGAAGCCTGGGGTGAGCCGCGGTGTGTGTCTCCTGGACGCGACCACAAAAGAGGGTTTCTTTTGGCTGTGCAGGCCGTGGTGCTTGGTCGCTGTGTGTTTCGTGGCGGGACGTCACACTGGGGCATCCGAGTCATTAACCTTCTGAGTGGACCGGGCCTTGACTCAAGTTAGAGCCGCGGGGACTGTACGGGCGCCAACCCTATTGGAGATTTTTTGGCTCACACCATGGAGGCAGACTTGTTGAACCAATGGGAGTACCTTGCCTTGACGGATAATGAAAAAGAGCCAATTTCAACCCGTAGAAATGAAGATACAATTTTGACAAAACGTTTAGCATTGTTGGTTATCGGAAGATTTGTGTCCAAGTTGTCGATTAACCAAACGGCCCTCAGGAAGACCCTGCAATACCTATGGAAACTAGAAGCTGGAGTGGCTATTTGGGAAGTTGAGAACAACCTCCTATTCTTTGAGTTCTTCAATGAGAAAGATAAAGACAAAGTCCTCAAAGTACGACCCTGGTCCTTTGATAATCAGCTCATCCTGATGGAAGAATTTAAAGGGGGAGACGAGATCCAGAAGTATAAACATACCCGATACCCCTTCTGGATACGAATTAAAGGTATACCGTTCCATGGGAGAACAATAAGTGTGATGAAATAAATTGGAGACTGCATTGGTCACTTCTTAGAGTCGGATTGCTCGGACCCAATTCAATGGGGCCCCCTGGTTTGGATAAAAGCGGAAGTCGATGTGTCAGAGCCCCTGATGAGAGGCATGTTCCTGAAAATTGATGACTCCAACATCTGGATCGCGTTCGAATTCGAGAAACTCCCAATTTTATGCTTCTATTGCGGACGTATCGGCCACCTTGAGAAAACGTGTGATTCAAAGATAGATAAAAAATAAGTAAATATTATTTTTCAATATGGTCCGTGGCTCTAGGCCAAAGCGTTAAGAGATGCCTACATCCCTAAGGCGGAGAGACAAAATGATCGTGACCGCCTCACGACAGCCCACCTTAGGCGGCTGGAATCTGAAAAACCTAGGACCATAATGCTGGGACGAACCAGATTTCCCTAAAGAGTGCCCAACTGATCTTAGGGAAGATGGAAATGCCTCCCATGATATTATCTCCAAATTCAACGATGGGATCCGACAGGAAAGTCGCTTGATTCAGGGTTACACCAACTCGAGCATTGACCCCACACCACCAGAAACCATGATCTTCACTGCAATAGAGCCATTACCTAAACCAAAAGAACCACCAGAGAGAAGCTCGAAGATGAGATATGTGTCCTCCGAATCGCCTGATGCTAAGAAGACATCATATATGGTTATGACAAGTGTCCTTCTTCAAAATGATTCTGGGATGACAAACATCACATCTTCAGGCCCTGTTACTCGTCGAACGTGGAAAAGGGAACACGGTGTTGATAGAGGCGGATTTTCGGTTAATATAAATCCAGGGGAACTGAAATGACAAATCGAGTATAGTAATTCGGATGCAAATTCCCCCCAAAGGAGGAAAGAAACATGTACTATAACGACCCCAGATGAATCAAAGGCGGAGGCGGGTACGGCCCAGCCCTTCCGAGAGCTATGATTGTGTTATTCTATAACTGTCGTGGGCTTGGCAACCCACGGACAGTTCGTATGCTTCCGCGCCATTGCGCTCAAAGACGCCCTGATATGGTTTTCCTGTCCGAAACCATATTGGAAAACAAGGACACCACAAGTCTTGCTCAGAAATGCGGTTTCAAGGGATGTCTCCTGGTCCCCCGACAGGGTTGATCAGGGGGATTATGTCTTCTTTGGAAGGAAAATGTTGATGTCAGGATCCTATCCTTCTCCCCGCGTCACGTGGCAGCAGCCATTCATGATTCCCACAACCCCCCTGGACTTTTGTGGGGTTTTATGGTTGGTCTTCCCAGATTGAAAAGTGGAAATCGTTGGACCTTCTTCGTAAGCTTCATCGTGACCTGCCAAGCCCTATTCTGTTTGGAGGGGATTTCAACGATATACTATTTCAGAAGGAGAAAAGAGGCGAAGCTATGCGATCCTCCACTTCAATGTCAGATTTTAAAGAAGCAATTCTTAGGGCGGATCTGGTGGATCTGGGTTACACGGGAAATCCGTTCACGTGGTTCCGAGGCAATTCAGATGAGAACCGTATCGTTGAACGTCTTGATAGATTCATTGGCTCAACGGATTGGATGAACCTTTTCAAAATGTACCACATCGGACACCTAACGCTCAACTGCTCGGACCACTGCCCGATTGTCATTAACTGCACCCATGATGAGAGCACTAATAAAATTAGGAAACCCTTTAGGTTTGAAAGCTTCTGGTTGAAAGATCGCGAATGCAAATAGGTTATCCGATCAGGCTGGAAGAGTGGGAAAGCTGACTTTAGAACCAACCTACATCAAGTGGCGTCTGATTTGAAGACATGGAGTTCCTGCAAATTCTGTCAACCTCATCGACATTGCAATTTTCTTGAAAGGAAATTGTCCTCTCTGCTCAGCAAACCCCGAACTAGCATAACACTCTCCAAAATCAACGAAACCCAACAAGAACTGTACGCTTCCCTGTGCATCAAGGAAGGCTTCTGGGCTATGCGAGCATGTGATACCCATATTGCAGAAGGGGACGCTAATACCCGGTACTTCCACCAGAAAGCTTCAGCTAGACGTCGGAAAAACTTTATCTCGTGTATCTTGCACCCATACGGGAGTAAAGTGTCCGATGCAGTGGGAATACATGATGTTTTCTTGAGATACTTTCAGGTGCTCTTCTCTGCAGGACACTCCAACATTTCTGCTGAAGTTGAGGATTGCATAACACCTGTGATTTCTAACGAGATTAACAGACAGCTCTCCAAAGATGTGACGGACGACAAGACCCTCCAGGCCTTAAAACATATCCACCCTACTAAGGCCCCAGGTCCAGACGGTTTCCACGCCTTCTTCTTCAAGAAGTACTGGCACATTATTGGCCCAGACATCTGCAATTTTATGAAGAATATTTGGGCAGGGAAAACGGACCTGTCTGATATTAATGAAACAGTCCTTACCCTCATCCCCAAGATCAAAAAACCGATAGCGGTCTCGGACTTTCAACTTATCAGTCTGTGCAATGTCTCGTACAAGATCTTCTGAAAGATGGTTGCTAATTGCCTGCATCTGTGGTTACCTGGCATAATCTCGGAGAACCAAAGTGCTTTTGTGTCAAAGAGATTAATCACTGATAATGCCATTGTTTCCCATGAAGTTTTTCACTCCATGAAAACACGTTCACAAGCGAAGAGAGGTATCATGGCTTGGAAATTGGATATAGCTAAGGCCTATGATAAAGTGGAGTGGAACTTCCTCAGATTCGTGATGTTTAAAATGGGATTCTGATCTAAATGGATTGACATGATCATGCATTGCGTCTCGTCTGTGTCCTTCTGTATTAATGTCAATGGGGTGCTCACCCGAGGCTTCTCCCCATCCCGTGGCCTGCGCCAGGGAGACCCCCTCTCACCCTTCCTTTTTATTCTGGTGGCTGACGTTTTCTCTAACCTCCTTTCCAGGGCAGCCTCCTCTCATAGAATTCATGGGGAGAAATTTTGCCGCACTGGTCCACCGGTTTCCCACCTCTTCTTCGCCGATGATTGCCTTCTCTTCTCCAGATCTACCCACAACGAGTGCAATGCCATCTGCCAGGTGATTCCACAGTATGAGCGGCCTTCAGGAAAAATGATTAACCAGGGCAAGTCAGAAGTTTCATTCATCTCTGGAGTCCCTCAACCCAAAAGAGAAGAGATCTGCTCCACAGTAGGCTTCCCTAAGGTTGAAAAGCATCAGAAGTATCTTGGGCTCCCAACGATGGTTGGTCGGTCCAAGAAAGAAATTTGTACAGCTATTGTGGATCGAATAGAGAAAAAAATACAAGGTTGGGCTCCCAAAAAAATCTCCAAAGCTGGCAAGGAAACTCTCATTAAGGCAGCTCTTCAATCTGTTCCCAGCTATTTTATGTCTATATTTAAGCTCCCTGCTGCTGTGATTACCCAGATTCACTCCAGCACTGCAAACTTCTGTTGGGGTCGAAATGATGGCAGAAATAAAATCCACTGGATCGCCTGGTCTACACTTTTCCAACCCAAATCCGAGGGCAGAATGGGCATTCGGGACCTTCCTCTTTTCAATGATGCACTGCTGGCTAAACAACGATGGCACCTTATTAATCATCCATGCGCGAGTTCTCCGGGAAAAATATTTCCCACACAAGGAGTTCCTGGACTCCCATCTTGGCCACCAGCCCAGCTTTATCTGGAGAAGCATTTGGGGTGCCCGTAATCTTCTGAATAAAGGACTAGGTTGGAGGATTGGGAATGGATCAACGGTTAACATTTGGAATGATCCCTGGATTATTGATTTGGCAGGCATGTGGGCATCATCACCTATCCATCCAGGCTCCGAGAACACCATGGTCCGATGCCTTTTTGCTGACCAGGGGACGGGGTGGTGCTTGGAAAAACTCTTCTCTTGGTTCAATGATAGGGACAGAAGGATTATAATGAGTATCCCATGTGTTCCAGATGCAGGCCCAGACCATCTCTTCTGGACCAATGACATCTCGGGAGCTTATACGATGAAATCCGGTTACCGGCTCGCTCTCGATACTCGGACAACTGAAGGGGATGCGAGGCCCTGGAATTCAATCTATAAGCTCAATGTTCCCCCTAAAATCCCTTATTTCTGGTGGCAGGTGTGCACTGGTATCCTCCCTACCAAGAGCCTCCATGAATTCCGACACTTTTCAAAGGTCAATTCTTGCCCCTTCTGCCTATCTGTCCTATAATCCCCGCTTCATGCTCTCATCCAATGCCCAAGGTCTCAGGAGGTTTGGAATTGATAGGGATCTTCCACGGATGTTTTCCTGGACGCTGCCTCAGACCTTACTTCTCTTTTACTGCGATGGTGTTCCTCATTTTTACCGGCTAAAGATGGATCTCTATGCATTTTGGCAGGAATTATCTGGGATCGGCGTAACGAAGCCATTTTCAATCTTTTTCTTAGACCCCCCAGATTTTGGGTTGACCGGGCATTATCTTGGATTGCGGGTTGGCAACACCATACTGAGCAGAAAAGATTTTTTTATCCCCCTCCTCACTCCCTACATTGGTTCCCTCCACTGGAAGGGACTATTAAGATTAATGTGGATGCCTCTCTCCCTAAGGATGGACCTGTTGGACTTGATATGCTGGCCAGAGACAACCATGGACATATTATTGCAACCAAATACGAATCACGCCACGCACTTTGGGAACCCTCAATTGCAGAAGCTGCTGCCATTCTCGCTGGGCTGAATTTTGCAAAAGACCGTGGATGGGACTCAATTCACATCGAATCAGATAGTCTCACCATCATTAATTCCATCAATCTCAAAGATGGAGGGCTACAATATTTTGGATCCATCACTCGGATTATTCACTATCTCCGGTCAAGCTTCACATCCTGCATTTTTACATTCGTCAAAAGGGAAGGAAATGAGGCCGCTCACCGGTAGGCAGCCGTCGGCCCTCCTTACGATGATCTGCTCTGTCTTGATCGCTTCCCATCATGGTTACGTGCTTGTACTTCTGCTGATCTTCGTTATCAATGAATTCATCTTTTGTCAAAAAAAAGATGAGATGTTTTGTAGAAATTATTGGTGGTGGCCTACTATTTTATACTCACACCATTCTTAGGCCACTATTAGGTACTGAAGAATATTTAATGGTTTCATGTCAGGTAATGGGATAGGGCCTTTTGGTAGATGGTTGAGTTGTGTTTGGGATATACATGGAGGAGGGAACCAGACTTGATGTTAGAACCCATTTTCGATATTTTCTTCATTTACTCTTAATTTTCGGATTTCCTTACACTTTGAACTATATGATATGTCATGGAATATTTATTATTTGGTTGTTGGCATGTTCCTATTTTTGGGAAATCATTGATATTTCATGTTTTCAATCATTCAGTTTTCGTTATTCCCATTTTCTCTCTATTGTGGATTACTCTTATAAAGATGTTATAATCTCATCACATTCTCTATTATACTTTCACTTCTAGTCATTAGACTCTGGAATATGGGGAGACACAGCTAAGGACATGTGGTGACCCAGATCGGGGTGCCAGTTTAGTGGCATCTACGTTTGATTGTTAAAAGGTGTTATGAAAGAGGTTCCTTACAGATATATAACTATTTTCGGATGAAAAATGAAGACTATGATGTGTCAGGCCTTGGAAATGAGCTTGTTCATTTAGGTAGATATCCAATTAATAATTGAAAACCTAGTTACGTATGGAGGGATTGATGTTCTTGATGTTTTTTTATAGTTGGTGATATTTCACCATTGTTTGATGCACTTGTGGTGTCATGTTATTAAATTATGATGTTTTTCTCGTGGAAAAATGGTTTTAGGTTGTTCATTCATGCATAATTTTAATAACCTGGGGATATAGATTTCATTCACTGTGGTAGGGACACATGGGGAGTGTGTGTGGGTCATCAGGGAAAGAATGCACTTTAATTTCCCTTAAAATATGAATGAAGTGGGGTATAAAAACATTGATTCCAATGGGTAAAGGGGAGGAATGTGAATAATTTTTTGAAGGATGGTGAATTATAAATATTTATTATTGAGTTAAAAATTCAGTGGAAATATGTTTTAATGATTTAAAGTTGACTAAAATAGATATATTTGTGTTGTGGAAAGAGAACAGTTAAAAAGAATGTTGTAAAACGGGTTTGATGATGTGTGAGTTAGTTTTCCCTATTTTTACCTCAGACCATGTTATGTATGGATGAGGGTATTGATATAGATTTAATGATATACATTGGGATATTGTATGTGGAGTGGGTTGTTTATAGATTGGGGAGTGCCTTCTTTTGTGAAAACAATTGATGTTTTGTGTTATATGCTATGAGATGTGTGTTTGGAATTGTAGGAATATATCACCATGAAATCATGTTCTGGTTGTGTGACAAGAGGACGTATCTAAGAATGCTCCTCCATTAGGGGATAAAGAGAATCCATTGGTTCTGAGTAATAGGGGAGAGGAGTACTTCTGTTAGAACTGTTCTAATTTTATAAAAATGATGGAATTGGACTCATGCTACATTTTGTTGTGTATATTCTAGATGACTAGGGATTTTCAACTAGAAAACCCTCTAATTGTTTAAGAGGTTATACCTGGTGTATTAGAGTTCTCAATAGAGTCCATTCATAAAATTTGTTATCACTTAGAGACTCCTCCTAAGATGAGACTAGAGTTGGTGAGTTTCATTTTGTAAGGTCATGCAAAGAACTTGTGGAATGTCCCAGTTTAAACCTATTAGTAGATGGTTTGATATGTACAAATTTCTAGTAAACTTTTGTGGAACATTACTATATGGAAACCTCGATAAAGTAGACATCTATAGAGTTAATGAGGTTGACCCAGGGTTCCATGTAAGTGATATATCATGCTAGCAGCTTCAATGACTTACAATGCTTTGTTCCTGCTTTCACTGAGGATGAGGAAGCTATGGTAAGATGTATCCTGGATGGAATTAGAAATTAGATTATTTCCAAGGTGAATATCTTCTTCTTAAATAGGTTTACTAAGGTGGTGGATCAAGATCTTATTTCAGAATGAAATCTCAAGGAGGCTTTTGGTGGTGTCTATATAGTTCAAGTCAGGTTACCTAGTGGTGTCTCCTCCGATGGAAAGATTCACCACTTATATATTTTTCACTACTATAGTGGGGGATAGAGTAGTAATAAAAGGGAACTAGCCCCTCAGAGTAGTGACTGAGTTTTTGGATATCGGTGGAGTAAGTCTGGAAACATGCATAGTTAGTGTCCTTGAACACCAGTTAAGTGCCAATCATGAGGAAGGTTGGGGAATATGCAGAGGTTATATAGGAAACCTCGATAGATAGATATTGATAAAGGATTGAGTCTGATGAATAGTGTAAAAAGGGGGCCAGTTACCCCATGCTAGGCAAGTAGGTGGAGCTATACCGTCTATATTAGTATGGGTAATGGAAGTGGTACACTATGATGAGCACATCCATATTGGCAAGGCAGTTCAGTTCCAAGAACTCATACCAAAGATCAGGTTAGAGGGGGAGGTCAACTTCTGGTTGTTTTTCCTACACCTGGAGGTAGTGAGGTTGGGCCATTAATAGTTTGAGGTCTGAATTTTGTAGCTTCAAATCATTCTAGTCCTTTGTTTGATACAAGTGCTTCACATTGTTTTATCTCAGCTCAGTTTTTGTGTGTGTTAGACATAGCGGTGAAACATATGTGTGGAGTTCTATCAATTGATAGACCATTGGGAGTTTATAATAATAATATATGGACTTTTAAGGGGTGTTTCCCCAATGCTTGTGCATATCATTTTCTTTAGGACATATTTTTTATAGAGATGTTAGTCATTTCTATGATTTAAGGCTTAGATTGTCTAGTTATTTGTCAGGACCATATTGGCTATTACCACTATAGTGAAATGATTACATCCCTATAGGGAATTGCATATGTTCACTGTGGGGAATGGGATATATTAGAAGGTCATGCAGGGCCTGTATGTTAGTGGTTAGTCAAACTCACAGCCCAAGTGGCTTGTATCATGCTTGATCATGTGGAAGTAGATCATCTTATCATTCCTCCTATAGTGTAACACTTTCAAGATGTGTTTTATGAATACTTATTTGAGATTCCACCTAATATGGTGGTTGAGTTCAGAAGAGAGTTGTTTCCATTCGTAGAACATGTTTCTAATATTCCATATAGAATGGAACCTATAGAACTCGAGGAACATAAAACTCAGTTAGAGGAACATGTGAACAAGGGTTTTATTCTCATCAATATATCATCATGGGTATAACTAGTCCTTTTTTTATGAAATAGAATATATCCTTACAAATTTCTGTCTATTTTAGGATGTTTAATTTGATGACGGTTGAGAACCAATATCAACTTCCATGATTCAATGGTGTTTTTGACCAGTTGGGGGTGCTTCTGTGTACTATAAGATTGACTTGGGATCTGGATATCATCATCTAAGGGTGAGACCTTTTGATATACCATGGGATACCACCATTAAAAGTATTGGTTTATATGTGTTTCTAGTGATGCCATTTGGGATGACCAAATCACTACCAATATTTATGAACCTAATTAATAGAATATTTCACCAGCACCAGGATCAGTTTGTAGTTGTTTTCTTTGGAATAATCTTTTTGTAATACAAGACTCATGAAAATCATTCCAAACATATGGAAATCATTAAGAGTAATCTGAGATATCATTGGATATATGCCAATCTATCCATGTGTCATTCATGTATTGACAAGGTTAATTTCCTGGGTCACATCATCTCTAAGGAATGTTTTTTGTGGACCCTGAGATAGTGAAATCCATTTTATCATGGGATAAACTTAGTAATGTTTTTTATATCTAATTTTTTCTTAATTTGGAGGGATATTATCAAGGTTTCATCAAAGAATTTTCCAATTTTAAGGCACTATGTTTTATCATGGCCAATAAGGGCACAAAATTTGAGTGGTTTGAGGCATGTGAGAACTCCTTCTAGTAGTTAAAGAGGTGGATAACTTCTACATAAATTTTGATCCCACCCGAGCTTTGTAAACAATATATATTATTTTATCTTGCATCTGATGTGGAAATAGGGGTCAGTATTAATGTAGGATGATTGAGTATAGTATATAGTCCATAGAAAGTGAGTCCCTATGAAAAAAATAAGATTACTCCTGATCTTTAATTAGTTTTTGTGGTTTACACATTAAATTTTTTGTTCCACTACATGTCGGGGTAGAGGTTTATTGTGTATACTGATCATAAAATCCTTAAGTACATCTTCTCCCCGTGTGATTTGAATCTTCACAGTGATGATGGGATGAATATATTTATTAGTTTTATTTTGAGACTGTATACACATCGAGAAAGGGAAAAAGTGTGGTGGATTCATTAAGAAAAATTACTCACAATCAGGTGGTTTCAGAATCTAGTTTCGAATGGAGGATGATGGCATTGTTTTTTATATGCATCTAGAGGTTCACGATGTATAAAATAAGATGACCCTTAAATACTTGGAAGTTAAGTATAAGCTACTAATCTAAATCAAGAAAAGTTAGTATGAGGATTCAAAGTGTTAGTCTCTGAGAGAAAGTCTAAATACTGGGGAAACTCTGTTTAGTTTAACTATTGGTGAAATGAGATCATTTTTTTGTTGTTGTGTTGTTCTTCCAGCATGTATGTGGGAAGAGATAATGCCTGATTATCATGTATCAATGTGGGTGCTGCATCCTGGTTTGACCAAAATGTATCATCACTTTCATATATAGTATTGGTGGCCATCAATAATGAAAGGGGTTGTATGTTTTGTGGTGTGATGTTACACCTATTAGTAGTTGAAGGTTAAGCATCAATGACATCTTTTTTTGTTACATCCATTACCAATTTTGGAATGGAAATGGGATGATGTGATGACATATTTTGTGGTGTGTCTTCCAAGGATTCCTCAAACAATGATGTGATTTGGGTAGTGCTAGATCATTTGACCAATGAGGAACATTTCTTATTGATTTGGGAGACCTTCACTACTAACCATTTAAGAGAGTTGTATTTTCAAAAGATAGTGAGATTTAATGTACTTCCATGAATGATAGTTTTAGATCGTGATTCACATTTCACATCGTCCTTTAGTGAGGGGTTATAGAATGTTATTGGTACCTAGTTATTTCTAAGTATATCCTTAGACCCATAGAAGGATTGGAATTTAGAGTTTACTATTCAGATAATAGAGGAAATATTGAGGGCTAGTGTTATATATTTTGCTGTATCTTTGGAGAATCACTTGGTGCTTGCTAAGTTCACCTATAAAAATAGCTTTCTAGTGACAATTTAGATGGAACCGTATGAGGTGCTCTATAATAGACCATGTAGATCACTATTGTGTTGTATGGATGATGGATATTTAGAGTTTTTGGGATTAAGTCTCATGTAGGAGTCATTAGAATATGGTAAGTTTATTAAAAAAATTAATACATATATCTCGGAGTAATTAGAAGTCGTATGTGGATCGACATTGATGACATCTTGAGTTTATGGTGGTTGATTGTGGGTTTATTAGGGGTTTCCAATGTTGGGTTACTGAGATATTAGAATGTAGGGAAATTTAGTGCGCAGGTACATGGGGTCATTTGATATCATAGAGAGGATCATATTGATGGCATACTAATTGGATCTTCCATATAGGTATAGTGGAATGCAGGATGTGTTTCATGTGTCACTACTTCGACAATATCACCCTAACTTGTCTCATGTTATTTATGATGAATAGGTTGAGCTTGAGGATAATATATCCTTCTTAGAGAATCTGATTCATATTGTGGATCATAGTGATTAAGTATTTCAGGAAAAGACTATTCCTTCAGTTGGAGTCTTGTGGTGGCATGGTAAAGTTCAAGAACGAATATGGAGACGGGGGCATATATGTGGGTGTAGTGGCCTTGTCTATTTCCATTGAAAGATCAGTGATGCTTGGAAGTATGGCTTTAGTACGAGCCATTACAATTTTATTGGGTCATAAGACATCGAACATTCTTGATGTATGTTATTGTTTATGTTTTATTTTAAGTCTATTTATTTTTGTAAAAGGAATATTTTTTGAATTTATAAGGAGTCACAGTGGTATTCTGGGGGTTTTGGACATGGAAGAAGGTGAAAATGGTAATCCAATGATTTTTTTGTGTTTAGTGGTAACCATACACCCAATCTATGCATACGTGGAGGAAGGGTGCATAGTTTGAACAAACCGTTCAGGGGGGGAACCATGCAGGCTTTGACAGAGCCATCCATCATGGTTAAAGAATGGTTTTTTTTATACCGTGTGGGATCCTAAGGTTACCATTTGGCCTATCACTCATTGGATAGAGGGTGGTGGATGGTTGGTGCATGGTTTGTAAAATGTGTGGCCAAAAAATGATCTACTTTAAAAGTTGAAATTTTTGACTTTTCACTCTCAGACCATAAATGTTATAACATGTTATTTTACTCATTTATTCTTCTTAAATACCTTTTGACAAACAAAAACACACAAATATTTCAAAGGATCAATCTACTTCATTTTTAGGCCATTTGGAGCACCGTTTTTTGCAGATCTAAGATCTGGGTGAGTCTAACGCTCATATTTATTCTCTATTCCGGATTGGGTATTGTGTAATTGATCTTCTTCCCCTGAATCCCTAAAACCCACTTTTCGTAGTTGATCATATATTCATATATAAAAGTGTTTTCAAATCTGAGTCATGGGACATGGTTAATAAATATTTCCTCTTCAGAATCAATTTAATTTGTATACATGTTATATCCCAAAGTATTTTAATATTGATTAAGTTTATGTGGTTGTTATTTGGTGTTTCTTGTTCTGTATCTTCTTTTTTTAGTAAGAGTTTGTAAATTGGTTGGGTAAAGTATTAATTGGACCCCTGATGATCCTATTGTCATGGGTTGAGGTTGATTTGACCAGGTTAAGGGACACCCATGGGGTGTTTCACATCATTAACATAGAAATTTAACTTTTAAGTGTATAGTTGTATTGTTTGGACATAGAACCCATAATACATGTGTTGACATATTATATTGGGTTATGAATTGGAAGCTAATGGTGATTGTAATTTTTGTTAACATGATATAAAGGGTTTTTTAGAATATTGTAAATGGGTCTAATGAATTAAAGTTAATTGGATCGATTACTTATGGTTGTAAATGAGATTTTGTAAATGGGTATTACATAACGATGATTTCTCAATTGAATAATCCATAAATTGTGAATGTTATGTGTATTGTTTCATTATGGTTTATTGTAATGGATTATATGATGAATGGTAAATAAATCATGTGCACATGTCTTGTTGGTATGTGTAGTATTGGAATGAGGCTCCTCCCATAGGTTATGTTGCACTGGGTCTCTAAACCCTCCCCTAGAATATACAGGGTTGAGAGTTGGACTGATTCTCTAGGCCCATAATGATTGCGTTGGTTAAGAGTACCAAGCCTGAGGCTCCAAGGTAGAGTGATTAAATTAATTTGACAAATGTTTTCTTTATTTAGTTAGTTAACTTATTTAATTTTTTTATTCTTAGTGGTTAACCAGAATAGGATTTTTGGTTATATTTGTTTTTCCTAACCCTTGGATTCAATGATATAAATGATTAAAAGGGATATTATGAACTACTAGCCCAGTTTATGTTTCTTACCATGTTAATATTTTCGTATATTCACACACTATATTTTATGACTAGATGATTTGTAGACATCATTAGCGGTGGCCTACTGAGTTATACTCACAACTTGACAGGTCGTCATTGGGTACCCGATCAGATTTCATGGTTTCATGTTCGGGAAAGGGAAAGGGCCCCAAATTAGATGGTTGAGTTGGGGATTTGATGTTCATGAAGTAGGGGACAATACATGGTACCGGAACCCAATTTTGGGATTTTTTAGTTATTTTTTATTTTGGATTTCCCCACACTTGGGACTATATGAAATGGCATGGAATATTTACTATTTGGTTGTGACCTTGTACCCTATTTTTGGAAATTTTTTGTAATGCATGTTATTTATTATTCCATGTCCTTTATTTCTATTTCTTTTAATTGTGGATTACTCTGATAAAGAGGTTATGTCACACCAAAATATTTATTAGACCCTCACTACTATTTAATTCCCTCTAGTGTATTGGAAGACAAGCCTAAGCTCATGTTTTGACCCAACTTAGGAAACCAATTTAGTGGCATTTAGGATGGGTGCATTACATTTTCCAAGTTAAATTTAAAATCTTACATCAATAAAGGACCTGAGACTTCCTAACACAAAAAATATCAATTTCCTTATTAGAATAAATATAGTTCACTAAAGTATTGTTCATTTATAATACTATAATAATTACTTGAAAAATATATTTCAATCAGCTCTGTAAATATAATGTTATCTTTATATCACATGAATTATTGACATCACTTTCAGTGTTTTCACTTTAATCTTACTCTATATTAGATAATAAATATATTTTATTTTATTTAAAATAAATACATCATTATACTCTGAATGTAAATTTGAAATTATTATCTTTTTTTTCATACTTGAAATTATTCTTTAGGAATCATCATTATTTTACTTTTTTATCCTTTCATCTCAATATAATATGTACCTAATTATCCGACAATACCTAAATTGAAATGTGTCAAATGTAAAATTGTTGGAAATTTACACTTTCATCTTTTAAATTTTTTTTATTTTGGGTAAAAAAAACTTATAAAACAAAATATCAAATGAAACCCCACAAAAAATTATCTTAACATAATACCATGCTTGATAGCTAGTTTGACACGTGACACCATGCTTTATGCGGGCAATGATATACTAAAAAAATTATATCTAGATGTTGACATTATAATCGATCACTTAAATTGGGAGTATTAATAAGAATAAAAAAATTATGAAAAATTAAGTGCAATGGATTTATATAAATTAAATTTATTGATTAATGAAAAATTAATATTCTCTCAATTCTTAAGTAATGACATATTTTATATGAAAAATGATACCTAAAACATTTTTTCCTTGGAAATTATAATTAATTTATACCAATGTTGGAAATTATATTTTTTTGGAATTTATATAATTTTTTAAATCATTAGGTCAATATTATCATAGGGTTATTTTTAAAAATATTATTTTTCAATGAATAGTAAAGATAATTGTTTTTAAAAAAAATTACCATTTATTGTCATTAAAACATGTGATTTAGAATTTCCTTTATATTTTAATTTTATAATAATGTAAAATAATTCTCCTTTAAATTTAAATAATTTAATTAATTATATAGGAATCATTATTATACATGATTTAGGTAAAGTTAATTTATGGACATAAAAACACGTGTTTCTAAAAAAAATTATATACCTAATGTTTTTTTTCATAATTAAATAATTCAATATCGATTTAAAATTTTAATTAAATTTAAATAATATTTATTTATTAAAATATTTTAATATACATTACAAAATTTTCTATGTAAATGAATGAATGTAAATATGGTTTTATTATTATAAATATGTTTCTCTTAAATTAATTTTTATTGAATTTTACAGACTTATTTTATAATAAGTTCCTTCCAATTATAGAATTTTAATCTTTAATAATAGATTCTTTAATTATGATCATCATAATTAATATAATTTAATACATTAAACATAATTTTTGGTCAAAATTAATAGTAAAAATAGTAAAACAATCACCATGATTAAGGTTAAAACTTGATTACTGGGGGTGAAAATAAGAGATTAGGGTAATAGTTACAATTAAAATGTCCAAATATTGTTGGTTTAAGATTCTTATAATTTATATTATCCCAAATTATAATTTTTTACCATTTGGATCCACGTTTTCATGAGTGTGGCCTTATATTATTAAAATATATTAAGTAATTCCATGTGTATCCCACCCATCAACAATAAAAGGGCACCCTTCTCCTCTATTATTAACAAAATATGAGAACAATAGACAAGATAATACCTAATAAAAACATTAATAACATTCTTAACTTAATAAATGAGATTATTTTATTAACCTAATATAATCTTAAGAAGGCATAATGTGGAAGCCATTTGGGGTCACTCAAAGAAGAGGTTATCATCTTTACTGAACATTTAAAAGTTTCATTCATCCTCTAATTCCTATTTTTTTAAACCATCATAAAATATTGAATCCATGATCATAAATATATTAATATTTTATTATGATTATGGTATAACCATTTTATTCCTCTTTTCTATCCCATAAAAAATGAAAGCATTGCTCATTCAAATGCACGCCCTATCATCTCCACATAGCGGTGTAATTCATTCTTCAACACTACATTACATGGATGGTTATAAATATGAAACTAATGAATATATATGATATTTATGAAATAATTATGAAATTATGTATAATATATATTATTTACTTACTTTCCCTTTCACCCATTAAAAAATGATGACATCTCTCGTGTGTATGCATGGACTACCACCTCCATGAACTGATTTGATTCATTTTTCATGACTTAATTTCATGGATGATTATAAATATGTATATAATTAAAATATTTGATATTTATATCATAATAAAAATTATTTATTTGATGTAACCATGATCATTATGGATGGAATAGAACTACAATACCGAAACATACATGAAAAATAAAATAGTTCACACACATAAATAATAATATTAATAAAGAATTGTTAATCAAATGGAGTGAAAATGTTATAAGTTGATTATATATGATATTTTATGTATGTATAGTGTTATGTTATAGAATTAAAATACAAATAAATTTATCATATAACAATTAAAAATCACGTATGAATCAAGTCATATATGAGGTAAGTGTCTCTCATATCACATTTATTTCATTGAGAAAAATCAATATTCACCACTTGTTTCATTTGGGTGGTGCATATATTACCCCATGGATATGTTATGTCATGAATATATTTATTATAAGTGTGTTTAATGTTTTATTTCACCTTAATTATTTCATGAGGGTTATGACTCAAAATTCACAAGAGGTAAAGGTTTATTTCATAATCTAATCATTATTCAATATTCTTTATGTTTATGTTTCCAACGTGATAATTATATGAAATTTTTTTATTAGATCCCATATATTTTACAATAATCTAGTTATGTCTATAAATTATATGTTTTCCTTTCATTTTAAACATTTAAAGTGCTCATCAATTTTGAAGGACATTTTTAAGAAAAAATGACTTTGTTTTTCTATTCAGTGTGGAATATTTTCTTCCATATACATATTTTTATTAAAATTATTTCAAAATTATTTTTAATATTATCTATTTATGAATTAAATTCATTTTTATTCATGTCTGAATTTATATAAAAAAAATTTAAATGTAATTTTCTTTTCACTTTCCAAATGAATCACGTTTTACTGAAGGTGTGAATGAAATATTTATTTTAACACTTACAGCATGAAAAACTATTCCCTCCATCAATACTATTACTTTCATTTAATTTTACATTATATGTTTCCGTCATTATTGGAAATTAAAATGTACTTCATAATATTATGTAAAGTTTTATATTTTAATATTTTTGATTTCAAAATGAATAGAATATTTTACTTAATAAACATTTCAGTGATATTTTTAATGTATTTTCTATCCTTTTGAACATCCTTTAATGAATCTTATGATTTACCGGGGATATAATCTATTTATTTAATCCACCATATTTATTTTTATAGCTTATGATCTTTTTTTCTATTAATTTACTATGGAAAATATAAACATCATTATGATTTTTTAGGATAAATGTTTATGTTAATTAAGTATTGAATTGGTTTTCATCTATTTCACTGGAATAGTTCCTTAGATGTTGTATTTTTTGTTCATAGACTGTTATATCCCCTCAATTCATTGGTATGTATCATGAAACACACCAGTTTGGGTATTAGCAGTACTCCTTACATATTTATGTATAATGTCTTATAAAAATTCCTTGACTATTAGATTATGATGTCCAACATTATGGATTATATCATTATGAAACTAGTTATTATTATCCCTATGATTATATATATTTTTATCATCCATTATTTAGTTCCATTTTATGATAAACGTTATATCTCACATTTTATTATTTCTTATCTCTGCCATATTATTCATGCTTTATGTATACCATGAGAAGTCCTATTGAATTATTTCCCTTACTGATCATCTGATCTCACCTTTTATTATTTTTTCCTTCCCCTATGATACTAAGAATGGATCTATGAATAATGTCATTGATTTACTAGATGAAATAATAAAATTCACCTAATAATTGTTTAGTTTTATTACATTTTTTTCTATAATGTGAGAATCGTGTATATATATTGTCTCCCAAGACAACTAATCTTTTCAATAATTTGGGATCAGATCCCATGTATTTTGGGTCATTGTTATAAATTAACCACTAGCTCTAGGTGATTAGATTCAGGGAGTTACATTTAGTATCAGAGTAAGTTTACTATAATCCATAAGAACTAGGTATAGTAAAACATGGTTTAGAGAACATAACTCCATGATAGATTATATGGATAATTATATGTATATGATAATATCATAATATTTCGTAAAGTATATATTATGTGATTTTCATAGAAAAGAAATCAACATATAGATTCTGATAAGTAGATTCATTTTTGGCACAGATGAACCTAGGGGTTATAACTCAAAAAGGGGAGGACATGGCATTAACTCAATTATAACTAGTTTATAATGAGTAGGCTAAGGTTACACAACTATATAGACACTCCTATGGAATATTATTGTTTTGTTTTAAAAGATCGTTTAAGATGATTTTGAATGATTAAAAATCCTTGTTCTGATTTAAATATATTCCCAAAGATACTAAGATTATTATTATATGATAGGATATGCACAATTTTTTTGTAAATTCTTTTATATATTAAACAATATTTGGAATTAGATAATATGATGCAAAATATTATTATATAATATAGTATATTATATTACTTATAAATGTTTACTAATTGATGTAATGAAAAATATTTTCAATTCCTATCATTAATAAAGATATTTCTACCATGGGAAATTAAACATGACCAGTGTTGGAACAATGCATATTATGATTATATTAGGACAACTGAATCAGGCTATAACCAATAACATCATATATACAAATATATCTAATACTTAAAAGCATGATTCATTAATTTTATACCAATTCAAATGGAAGAAAAATTCATCAATTAATGGAATAATTAATCCATTGATACTTAAGTAGTGGATGAATTATCTTGAAAATATATTTCTAGATTTGAGGTGTAATGAAAGTTAGAAGGTAATTATAGTATTGTGTTATTTAAAGGGATATGGTGGTAAATGATATTCATTTTATCCTAATATATATGATGTGGATGTGAATTAAATACTTTAATATAAAATTTTTAAAGATATATTCTTTGAAAAATACATTCTTTTTGAGCAACGAGCTGATATGGAATGGAAATTCATCAATCTAAGTCAAAAGGAAGAGGATAGTGTTTATGACTATGAGAGAAAAATTAAAATATTAGAAAAAAATAGTATGGAATAAAGGAATAATTTGGAATGTAATATTGACCATATCATTGATTGTCTCAAGATAATGTAACACCAAGAAAATTTAGTTTAAAATATTACTATGATTAATAGCTTTCTTGACCGAAATCGCCAGGTTTAAAATGAACCATGACATAGTAAAAGATAAAATTTGAATTTATAAGAATTCATAGTAAATAACCAAACTATGAAAAAAAATTATTTAAATATTTAAAATTTATTGATTAATTCATTATAAATATGTACTCAATTTGCAAAAATGTCATTTTATGATTCATGAATGTGTTTTCAACAAAAAAAATTTCCTTATAATTTTTATATGAAAATTATAAATAATTTATTCAATTTTTTTAAAAATAATTTAATTAAATCAATATCATTTTTGAAATCAACATGTCAATAATATATTAGAAAGTTGTTTTAGATATTTTCAAAAATAACTCATTAATTAGTGATAAATGTCTTTTTTTTGTAAAAACTATCATTTATTTTAAAGTGAAAGTCCCATTATTCTTTAAATTTCATTTTAAAGTACAATAAATATTCTTTGTATACAAATAATATATTTTATTACATAGGAATCCTCATTATACTTTTTTATAAGATCAATTTTTGACTTAAAAACTCATTTATCTAAAAACTATTTTTTATATGAAATTTGTATATGTATTATTTAATTAAATTAGTATCTATTTATTAATAATTTTATGTAAATTTATGGATTATATATCTATTATAATATTATTAAATTCATTTTTATGTTTTTAATGGGTATATAGTGAATTTAAATTTAGTTTTATGCTCAAAATGCACAATTTTAAAAAGTGATTTCATTGTGGTTTCTTTGCTTATTTTAAATATAATATTACCACTTATAGGAATAATTTTTTTTAAAATGGTTAACTTACTTAAAAAATCATTACTTATATTATATAGTTTGTTCAAATTAATTTTTTTCCATAATGAATAGTAACCAGGGTAAATATTATCACCATAGTTAAGGGTAATATGAGTTAAATGGTTTTAAGAAAGATGGATATTGATTCAAGATAACCCAAAAAAAACATTCTTAAACTATATTTTTTAGATTTATTTTTTCTATGAACTTATAATGTTTGAATTTGAGTCATTTTGGAGCCAACATTCTAGGAAATCCACAAAATAATATTTTAAAACATTGAAAAATTACTAGTGTTTCACCCACATCCCTAAAAAAGGAACCTTCTACCATCACATATTCACACATATTGATAAATTTATCTCAATAAATACCTACCAAAATATATTCAAAAAATACTTATCCATGTCTTATTGGTTTTTATAATCATAAAAGACCAACCTAAGGATCATTAGGAGGAGACCTAAAGGGTCCATTTTAAAGAAGAGGTAATCATCTTAACCAAACATGTTCATTGTCCATATTATTTTACCAGATTAGATTTTTTATTAATCATTATAATATAAAATCACAAATATATAACATATAATTAGGTGTTATTATGTTGGGGTAATAATATTTATTAATCTTCTAATCCAGCAAATGGGAAACAAAAAAATTGTTCATGGGTAGTGTGGACTACCCCCTCGCAAACCGTTGTAATTGTTCTCATAGAAAAATCATATGATTGGTGCATACATGTGTATTAATAGAAACAAAATTATATTTCTTATTATATATATTTATAAAATTATGAAATATTACTTACTTATTTTACCACATGTTCATTTGAAAAATATAATTTTTTTCTCTGTGTACGTGTAGAATTCCACCACCACGAATCGATATGATTCATTTTTTATTACAACCTAGTATGGATGATTATAAACATTTATCTAACGAATAAATATTATTATTATAAAAATATATAATTAGGAATATGATCAAATTATATCCTTTGTACAATAACCTCAACATCCCTGATGAATCATGTTTGAGAAAACTAAGTCGTTAACACTCGAAACAAAGATAATAATGAATGAATATTAACAAACATGTGATTATACTTTCTAATTGGATCATATATTATATTATATATATGAATATTTTTTGGTATATATGTATAATAAATCTAAATTTATTACACTGGTGGTAAAAATAACCATCAACTAAGTGGAATTATAAGATAAAGGGCTTCTTATCTCACTTTTTATTCATTGAGTTATAACACAACTTCATTGACTATGACATGATAATATTTCGAGTAACATTAAACTTTGATTTTTGAATGTTGTATTTTCACTTAATTCAATGATATACTTTTTTTTCACAATATTAATTTTTGGATTATTTTTCATTATAATGATTAAATCCTTTAATAGATTTTTTTCTCTATTTCCACTCTATTAAGACATATTTGGTATTAGTAAACTATTTAATTTTTTTTGGTTCATATATTTATCTTATATGCATATAAAATGAATATATATTTCTTCATGGTAAATAAATTTCAAATTACTTTTTTCTCATTCAATGGTTAAAAATTTTATAGTTACCAATGTGGTATGAATTTATTTTAAAATTTATTTTTTTTGTATTTATTGAAGGGGTGTTATAATAAATCATATATAAAATCCCTAAATTTTATTATCAACGTAATATTTATTGTATTTTCTTGTTTTTTTTCAAATTTTTCATCTCTTCATATCTTTACGAAAGAAAATAAATATCTAAATTTAAAGTTGACCGTATTTTTCTTTTTGATCAGGTATATTATTATTCCATATCTATGTTTTTCAATATTATTCTAAAAATGCCGTTTTCAATTACTAAAATGATTTATTATGCACATTTTATGTAATCCTTGACTTTTAAAAAGGACTGAAATGATTCTTTCTAATTTTTGTTAATGGTTAATTATCAAAATTCAATATAAAACATTAGCAAATATGTTTCTTTTAAAAATGGCGCAATTTACTATTTTTTAAGCTACAATACCCATTTTATGATTTTTTTCTTAATTTATAAATTTTCAATGGATTGAAAAATAAAATTCTAAATTGAAAATATATTTGAAAAGATTAACTTAAATTTTTTCATATTCTCTAAAAGGATTAATATTTTTTACAAAATCTATATTTCTAATTAATTAAAATTCATCTCTCATCACTTGATTGATTTTCTGGTCATTGAATTTTTCATATAAATTTCACTTTATTCTGAATAAATTTCATTTGATAATAAATTTTTTCCCTAGATCCATATTATTTGTATCACAGGTATGGATTTTCCAAAACTATATATCTTTTCTATATAAAGTGTTTCACTTTGAAAGTTATTTTATTGACTATAAAAATATAGATATTATGTATTCCTTAATAAATATGGATAATTATTGATAAGTAATATTTTGTATGAATTAAATTCTACATTAAATATATTAGGAATTAATTGTAAATATATGTATCTGTGGGTCTTGTTTATAGAAATATCCCAATACATTGACAGGCACAAGAGACAAAGAAGTTGGCTACCCTTATTAAATGGGGTTTTAGTGTATACCTACCCATATTAGAAAATATTATTGTATAAGTCCTAGATCAATATGTCTACTATTATGCATTTCCATCACTGGGAATATAGTTATTATTATCCAAGAGATTATTGTATTAATATTGTCACGTTCGAGGTCGGGTCGCCATCCAACCTGGCACCTGACCCGGTCTGCGGCAAGGCCGAAAGGGCGTTCCTAATCCCCACGGGCTAGCACAAGTTCCCGGGTATCAAAAATGAAACTTGGGAAATATTTACCTAAATAGATAGACATAAAACAAAGAACAAGATGAATAATTTAAAACTAAAAATAGACAACCAAACAGGACCTTAATATACAGTCAAAATTTATGTTTACAACTTGAACCAAAAACCCAAAAGGAATGGAAATAAAGGAAAAACTAAAAACACTAACTCAAACATCCAAGCACCATGAGGTGCAACAACCTCAAGCTACATTCACCAGACTAACATGAGTATGCCACTGACAACTCGATCCACCAATGTTGTACACGATGCCTCCACCTAGAATGAAGGACAAATATAATCTACATACACCCAAGTGTGCAGGTAGGGTGTGAGCTAAAATCCCAGTATGATGCCACCAAGAAAAGGTTCCACGCATAATTTTTAAATGAAAAATCCTTTTTCAATTTAACGAAATAAAAATAAATAAGGGCTTAATGAATTTTAATGAAAACACTTTTTAAGGGAAAACTACTCTAACTGGAAAACAACATAAATTAACACACACACACACACACACACACACTTCCTTAGTAACCCCAACATCACACCATGTGCTGACGATGAGCGCAAAGCAAAAGAGGAGCACAATACACAGGAGAGGCCCTAAAAACTAGCGAGAAGTGGGACCCTAGAACATCGTGTCTTGGTGAACAATGGTATATGAACACAACTGTAACACCCCAACTTCCACGGTATGTTTCCCTTTGAATAATGCAATGACGTGCGTTGTACGCAATTTCGAGATTTTAACACACCACAACCAATCAAACTAGCAGTTATGAATAGTAATACATACTTTTTGAAATTTTATAAATTTTATCATTCGAAATGGACTTCAGTTTTGGATTCGTAATATCGAAATTAGCTTAGGGTGAAATTTTGGTACTTTTCGGATAACTTTCATATTTTGATGAATAGTGAAAATTACTAAATTTTAATTAAAAACAACTTTTTTAATCGAAATAATTAATAGTGATAAATTATTAATTTTAGTGGTTTTAAAGTATATTTAGAAAATATTTTTATCATTTAATACAATGTTGTTCATTGGATGATATTTCACATTTAAACCAGACATAAACAAGCGTCAATCTTTTGATAGTTATTATCTCTTAAAAACACGCTATTTGTTTTGATGACGAGAATTAATTTTTAAATTAATTAATTCAATTGATTTGTTTTTGAATAGACATCATTTTTGAATTCATAATATCAAATATATCTTAGGCCTAATTTTTGGTATTTTTCTGGAAACATTCATTTTTTGATGAATAGTGAAACCACTAAGTGGTAGTTAAAAAACTGAATTTTTCATAAAACATAATTTTACCGCTTCTGTGAGTGGAATTTCGAAAATACAAGAGACACGGTTAATATTAAGTAGTAAAATGTGGTTCATTGAGTTGAAATTAATTTTTGGCGAATAGTAACTTTTTACTTTTATTTACCACGGTTAAAAGTAAATAGGGTAATTAAGGGGTAATTAAGGGTAAATATGATATTAATATTACCATAACACATGTCCTAATTCTATTGGACAAGTGTATCTCGACCACAAACAGCCTTAGGAATAAAATATTATCATTTAGGTCCACTTGGATTAGATTAGGACATTTATTATTATTTAATTCAAAGAAGAGTTAAAAGAGTTAAAATCAATGGTTATTTTCTAAAACATTTTTAATATAGGATTACACATAAGATAAATTCGATTATAAATATTCAATATAAATATAAAACGATTTCCTACATAATGATATTTTATTTATAATTTTTAGACATTAAATAATATAATTTATTTATGACACAACAATGATGCAGTAATTAACATAATAGTGAAACATTAAAATAATTGATATTATAAATACCCAAATAAATATAATTGGTGACTTTTATTGAATTAAAATAATTTTATAGGTTAATATGACATATTAGGATTTATTTAATTGAATTTCTTTGAATTAATAATTCTGATATGAGTTTCACAAAAATCAATTATTGAATAGTGTCAAAATTGACATAAAAGCGTTTTTAAAAAAATATTATATTATTAATTGATATTAAATTCCTAAAAATATAAGGTTCGGCCAAGAGACTTATATCAGGATAGGTGTATCATTAATGGACCACTTGGGGGTGTCTTGGATGTATATAGTAAGTTTATTAACCATATAATATAAAAATACAAAGAGACATTGTAAAAGTGAAACTAATTAACTAAGAGTTAATACTTAAAGATAAGGTTAATATAATGACCCAAACCTATATAAATTCTATTGGTTTAGTGGTTTTAGATCTATCCCAACCTTAACCTCTAAATAATCAACTTTAGAGCCATTAGAAACTGAATATGAATTTATTATAAAATAATATTTCTAGCTTTTCCAATGGTGCCCCTCACCCCTCTTATAAAAGGACACTCTCCCTTCTCATTAACACACACCTTCAATGACTTTTGGATTGGCCAACCCCTGCAAACATATTCTCTCAACCTCACTCACTACAACATAGAGGCCTTAGTTTGATCAGAAAGCCAACCTAAGGATCCCTTTTGATCAAATCAAAAGGAAGAACCCGAAGAAGAGGTAAGGTTTTCACAGCCCTTTTTCAAGTTCCTTTCTTCTTCCACTTCTTCTTTATTTGTTATTTATATTCTAAAATAATAACTCCAGTATCTTATATATACTATGATGTTATTATAAATATGGTACAACCATATTCAGTATTGTATCCATCTTTTGAATGGCATGTCACCATACGTGCGTACGTACGGCTTACCGTCTCCACGTCGTGGTGTAATTGTCATTCAATAAATTATTATTTGGATGGGTATAATAATGATGTTTAATTAATTTAATAATAAATATAACATGATAATTATTCTGTCTATATGATATACCATCCAATTATATATTATTTTAACATCAAAAGAATGGTATTGTCGCTCGTGCGTACGTACGGACTACCGTTTCCACGAGCGCGATGAGATTAATTCTCCATCGTATCCATTCAAGACTAATTCACATTTAATGATTAATAATAGTATCTAAGGACTTTATATCATTCTGTATATGAATAAGAGACAACCAATCCCTGAAAAACACAACTTACTTAACAAAACATATAAAAGAAAATGAGTAAGTTGATAACTAAAACGACGATAATTCTAAAATATTATTAACAAAGAAATGTTATAAGATCATATATGATATCATATTAAAATATATTATTCTTTTAAAATTCAATAAAAATTATTTCACCATTATACAGTAGTTTAACCTACCACCGACCAAGGAAAAATTACAAAGGGGTTTCTTATCTCACTTTTAATTCCGTGAGAATTCCATTGTTCACCACTTATTTATTACATGTGGTGTGTGTACTGCCCATGTTTGTATTCATTGTGTAATATAATTTAATTACTTTATATTTACATCATCATTGTATGATCCTTCTTTCATGGTTGTATGTTTTGTATGTTACCAAATCAATAAGGGAATTTGAAATTTCAATTTCCACTCATTCGGCTTTATGCATACTTCTTTGATTATTTTACTCTAAGATTATGTATAGAATCACTATTCATTTGATTATGTCATAATTTCCACTCCAATTTCTATGGATATAATTTTTATACATATAATCACTCCATTGATAAATTTTCAAGTCATCGGTATGAACTTGATAAGAGTAATTTTAACTCAATCTCCATTTGTTGAGTTAAATATCCAATTCATTGGTGTTGTTTTTTAGAAGAATATGTGGGAATGTCATATGATTGGTTTACACTAAATATCCAATCATATTGAGTGTATTTATATTTTTCACACATAATTATGTCGTTTATTTATCCTTAACTAAAGGATATGGTCTTTATAAGAGAATCCATCTAAATTTACATTCCATTGAAACTTCTTTGTTGTTATACACCAAATCACTTTTATATGGTGTATATAATATACTTTGACAAAGTATATCATGAATCCCTTTATTCTCATGATATTATAAAGTTTTTATTACCTCAATTATTTGTATTCAAGTGTCTATCTTTTAGTTAGAAACTCTAACTAGAATACATTTTTAAGTGTTTTAAAGATTGATTATTCTAAATCATTCTCATTAATGTCCATGTTTTAAAAATGGTTTTAAAGATTTATTTATATGGACATTAACGTTTTAAAATAAAAAATCTTTTTAAAATTTTCATAGTGGTATGGGAAACTTTGATTCTAAAATCTATTTTAAATGGATTCTTGACAAATAGCGTGACTTTTAAATGATTTCAAGAAAAAGGGGGGATATTTCACTCTAATTGTTTTGATGATTATTTTCATCTATGTCAATATCCTTCATCATTCTTGATTGAGGTTAATATGATACAATAAAATCTTCCATATTGTATCGAATGAGTTATGTTGGACTGTGGCTGTGCCATTTTTATACCATTCATGGTTTTTCGATAAAGTATTGACATTTCATATGCTAGTTTTATTACGAATGTTTAGGTTATGTTTAAAACTTTTTATATGAGGAATGCATTGGACTTAGTAAGTGACGGGTGGAGCCCGCTATAGCTCCTCGATGCATCGGTAGGTCTCATTAGAAAAACTAGTGTCTTGGCACAAGGCCTTGACAAAATCTTATTTGTAGTCTTGGCACGAGGCCTTGGCTATGTGGTTATGATAGTCTGGCATTATGCATTCCATCATTATGAAAGTGGTTATTGGTATTGCATGTGATTATTCGACTAGTAGAATATCTATGTGAGTAAGTAAATGGAATTATTTCATTTTATCACTGCCATATTATTCTGAAGTTCAAGTTTAAAAGGCTTTTGTTTTAGTCATACATTGCCTTAAGTGTTTATGCTTATCTATGAAAGCTTCTTCTATATTGTTATCCTTACTGAGCATCTGAGCTCACCCCTTTCAATGTTTTATTTCTCCCAGGATGTGAAAAACTAATTTATGAATGACCTGCAGGGATAGTATGAGGGGATATGAAGACAATATGTTGTTGTATTTTTTTTTACCTTATGATTTAATGTAAGACTTATGAATATATCTAGTGTTTCCAAGGCTACTAAACTAATCGGCCTTTTGAGACTTGATCTTTTTTGTGATCATGCCAATGTTATGTAATAATGCACCGAATCTGGGTAACTGGGGTCGGGGCATTACAGTTGGTATCAGAGAAAGTTTATTACAAACCTTGAAAGCTAGATTTAGATAAAATCTTATTAGAGCACGTAGACCTAAGATGAACTTTGAGGATTAGTATAGAAGAACTTCCAAAAATTTTGGTATTGTAGAGATTTTGTGAGTTTTACAAGCAATACATCCCTGTCTGGATACGAGCAGGTAGAGGCAGCTCTGGCACAGATGTACCTAGGGGTAAAACCCAAAAACACCGCTTTGAGCATGACTCGAACGGGAACTGGTGCACGACAACAGGCCTTGCCGCACTCTTGGTTACGACACTCCCGGGGGATATTCTTAGGATAATTTACATTTTCATTACTAACTGATTTGAAGTATTAAATATATAAGATGAGAGTAAACGACCTTGGTTAATCCTAATGTGTTTCAAATTGATAATATGGTGACATGTTAATCTCTAAATGATTTTATGACTACAATTACTCACACAATGCTTTCTGGTTTTAGTCAATGGCTGGATTCCTAGGAAGTCATAGTGACTTTGAGAATGATGTACAGGGTGGGAATGGTGGTGGAAATGAGCAACAAAATGGAATGTTGATAGGCGTAAAAGATATCATCTTTATTCCAAATAAATTTACCAAAAATATGATCAAAAATATATATATTAACCAATTTCCAGACTCAAAAAAGAAGAGAAAGGTGATGAATGATAAGAGCTCCAGCAGTGGAGACCATGGAGAAAGGAATCCTCAATTTCCATCATGAAAAAAATGTGGAAGGAGACACCCAGGAAAGTGTCTCAATGGGATAAAGAAATGCTTTACGTGCGGGAAGGAAGGACATAAAGTGAAGAATTTCTGAAGAAATATGAAGAGTACTATGGAAGAAGATAAAAATTGTCCCAAGAGTCCATTTACAGTCATTTGCCGTAAATGTAGGGGACCTGGCCATTACCTGAGTGAATGCCCTATTCAATAGGATATTTTCTTGGTCAAAGGAGAAGCTATGTGTAAATAAATGGTTGGGGAAATGTTTAAAAATTATTAGTTCTCCTTGTTGATGTGTTTACTTTGGAATAATTTTGTATTGTATTTTTAACCCTGTATTTTTTCATGTGAGAATGATATTTGAGGAAGAATTATCTTTTCTCTTGTGGATATAGTTATAAATAACCATTTGGTTTTATATGATCGTTGGGTTTGAGGCAATTATAAGTTATTATAATTTTGGATGAAGATGCAGGGTATGAGATAAGATTTGTGGTTAAATTATGTTTGAGGAATTTATCTCATTTTGGTAATGTTATAAAATATAGTTTTTGAAAAAGGACAACACGCAGACCGTGTGACAACCCGTCGCGTCAGACAAAGCTGTGGGAATCGAACCCACAACCAAAGTGTGATTGGGATTTATTGCCTACCACTGGACTACGTGAAGTCCCTGGTTAGTGTGACTATTATTTTTAGTTAAATGATTTTATTGATCATAAATAATTTGATTTGGGATCTTATGTCCTATCAAATGAATACCCTTAGTATAGGAAAATGATTTGGTAATTAAGTGATAAATGTTATTTTGGATGTTGTTCGCTTTATTGTATGGAAAATAGAATAATATGAGATTTCATTTGAGGAGTAATGGTGGATTCTTATCTATGTTTTAATTGTGGATTTATAGTGATTTGGGTTATTTATGGAAATGATTAGGTTAATTAATTTTAAGTATGTGACATTAAGAGTAATTAATGTCATTTGGAGATACAATTTAACGTGGAAGACTACATTCTTATAAGTTTTGAGTTTCAATATTAGTTTGGATTATATTGAAGGATTTTAAGGACAATTGATTATTGAATGGTATTTATTTAACTTTGGGGTATTGATGGTTTAACTTTAAAAATTAAGATTAGTGTTTTTTTTCTCTAATGGAATATCCATTTGGGGGGTCATCAGATATTATACTAACCATTTTGGTTTTGATTATTCTCTAAAGATAAGGTAAATATATAGTTTATCCTACGTGGATCATATATTTCTATAGAAGTTTATTCTACCTCTTCCATTGTGACCAAGTCTTCTTGAATACTCATTTTTCAAAAAAAATGAGTTAGTGGTAAAAAGTTATTAAAGAATGAAACTCTACAAAAAAAGTAAGTATATCTCTTTATGTTCTTAGTCAATATCATAAACGAATTCCTCGTCCTTATGTAATGTAACTTAAAACAAAAATTTTTGTCTGTTTACTTTTCCTACTGGGAGACTAAGGACCATTTGTCCCAACACAAGTTTGTGATTTTCTTATTGTTAACTTTCTCCTGATCATGTTTTCTATCCCTCTCCATCAGAACTGAACACTTAGTTTATCATCCATATCCATGTTTTCCTACATGGAATCCCAGTATGGGTTATCTTGGGTGACCTTTATACCTCTCTTCCTTTCTTTTAAAGTGATAGTTTTATTGAATATTTTTCCGATGTGGGACATTCCATTATATTATCAAGCCCAATTTTAAAAAAAATTAAGAGGACGCAATTTATTGAAGGAGTGGAGAATGTAACACCCCAAGCTTCCACGGTACGTTTCCCTTGGAATAATGAAATGACGTGCATTGTACGCAACTTCGAGATTCTAACACACCACAAGTAATCAAACTAGCCGTTATGAATAGGAATACATACTTTTTGAAATTTTATAAATTTTATCTTTCGAAATGGACTTCAGTTTTGGATTCGTAATATCGAAATTAGCTTAGGGTGAAATTTTGGTACTTTTCGGATAACATTCATATTTTGATGAATAGTGAAAATTACTAAATTTTAATTAAAAATAACTTTTTTAATCAAAATAATTAATAGTGATAAATTATTAATTTGAGTGGTTTTAAAGTATATTTAGAATATATTTTTACCATTTAATACAATGTTGGTCATTGGATGATATTTCACATTTAAACCAGACATAAACAAGTGTCAATCTTTTGATAGTTATTATCTCTTAAAAACACGCTATTTGTTTTGATGATGGGAATTAATTTTTAAATTAATTAATTAAATTTATTTTTTTTTAATAGACATCAATATTGAATTAATAATATCAAATATAGCTTAGGCCTAATTTTTTGTATTTTTCTGGAAAACATTAATTTTTTGATAAATAGTGAAACCACTAAGTGGTAGTTAAAAAACAGATTTTTTCATAAAACATAATTTTACCGCTTCTGTGAGTGGAATTTCGAAAATCCGAGAGACACGGTTAATATCAAGGAGTAAAATGTGGTTCATTGAGATGAAAATAATTTTTGTTGAATAGTAACTTTTTACTTTTATTTACCATGATTAAAAGTAAATAGGGTAATTAAGTGGTAATTAAGGGTAAAAATGATATTAATATTACCATAACACATATCCTAATTATATTGGACAAATGTATCTTGACCACAAACAACCTTAGGAATAAAATATTATCATTTATGTCCACTTGGATTAGATTAGGACATTTATTATTATTTAATTCAAAGAAGAGTTAAAAGAGTTAAAATCAATGTTTATTTTCTAAAAAAATTTTAATATAGGGTTACACATAAGATAAATTCGATTATAAATATTCATTATAAATATAAAAAGATTTAATACCTAATGATATTTTATTGATAATTTTTAGACATTTAATAATTTAATTTAATTATGACACAATGATGATGTAGTAATTACCATAATAGTGAAAAATTAAAATAATTGATATTATAAATACCCAAATAAATATAATTGGAAACCTATATATAATTACACTAATTTTATAGATTAATATGACATATTATTATTGATTTAATTTAATTTTTTCGAAGTAATAATTCTGATATGAGTTTCACAAAAATCAATTATTGAATAGTGTTAAAATTGACATAAAAGAGTTTTTAAAACAAATATTATATTATTAATTGATATTAAATTCCTAAAAATCTAAGGTTCGGCCAAAAGACTTATATCATGATAGGTGTATCATTAATGGACCACTTGGGGGGTCGCTTGGATGTTTATAGTATGTTTATTAACCATATAATATAAAAATACAAAGAGACATTGTAAAAGTGAAACTAATTAACTAAGAGTTAATAGTTAATGATAAGGTTAATATAATGACCCAAACCTGTCTAAATTATATTGGTTGAGTGTTTTGCGACCTATCCCCACCTTATCCTTTAAATAATACACTTTGGAGCCATTAGAAACCGAATATGAATTTATTATAAAATAATATTTCTAGCTTTTCAAAAGGTGCCCCTCACCCCTCTTATAAAAGGGCACTCTCCCTTCTCATTAACTCACACCTTCAAAGCCTTTTGGTTCGACCAACCCCTGCCCAAATACTCTCTCAACTTCCCTCAATACAACCTAGAGGCCTTAGTTTGATTAGAAAGCCAACCTAAGAAGCCCTTTTGATCAAATCAAAAGTAAGAACCCGAAGAAGAGGTAATGTTTTCACCAGCTTTTTTCAAGTTCCTTTCTTCTTCCACATGTTCTTTCTTTGTTATTTATATTATAAAATAATGAGTCCAGCATCTTATATATACTGTAATGTTATTATAAATATGTTACAACCATATTCAGTATTCTATCCATCCTTTGAATGGCATGTCACCATTGGTGCGTACGTACAGCTTACCGTTTCCACGTCGTGGTGTAATTGTCATTCAATAAATTATTATTTGGATGGGTATAATAATGGTGTTTAATTCATTTAAATAATAAATATAAAATTATAATTATTCTGTCTATATGATATACCATCCAATTATATATTATTTTAACATCAAAAGAATGATATTGTCGCTCGTGCGTACGTACGGACTACCGTTTCCATGAACGCGATGTGATTCATTCTCAATCGTATCCATTCAAGTATAATTCTCATTTGATGATTAATAATAGTATCTAAGGACTTTATATAATTCTGGATATGAATAAGAGACAACATATCCTTGAAAAACACGTCTTACGTAACAAAACATATAAAAGAAAACGAGTAAGTTGACAACCGAAACGACGATAATTCTAAAACATTATTATCAAAGAAATGTTATAAGATCATATATGATATCATATTAATATATATGATTATTGTAAAATTAAATAACAATTATTTCACCATTATACAGGATGTTAACCTACCGTTGACCAAGGAAAAAGTACAAAGTAAGGGGTTTCTTATCTCACTTTTAATTCCGTGAGAATTCCATTGTTCACCACTTATTTATTACATGTGGTGTGTGTACTGCCCATGTTTGTATTAATTGTGTAATATAATTTAATTCATGTATATTTACATCATCATTGTATGATCCTTCTTTCATGGTTGTATGTTTTTTATGTTACCAAATCAATAAGGGAATTTGAAATTTCAATTTCCACTCATTCGGCTTTATGCATACTTCTTTGGTTATTTTACTCCAAGATTATGTGTAGAATCACTATTCATCTGATTATGTCATAATTTCCACTCCCCTTTCTGTGGATATAATTTTTATACCCATAATCACTCTATTGATAAATTCTCAAGTCATCGGTATAAACTTGATAAGAGTAATTTTAACTCAATCTCCATTTGTTGAGTTAAATATCCAATTAATTGGTGTTGTTTTTTACAAGAATATGTGTGAATGTCATCTGATTGGTTTACACTAAATATCCAATCATATTCAGTGTATTTATATTTGTCACAAATAATTATGTCGTTGATTTATTCTTAACCAAAGGATGTGGTCTTTATAAGATAATTCATCTCAATTTACATTCTATTGAGACTTCTTTATTGTTATACACCAAATAACTTTTATATGGCGTATATAATGTACTTTGACATAGTATATCATGAATCCCTTTATTCTCATGATATTATAATGTTTTTTTACCTCAATTATTTGTATTCAAGTGTCTCTCTTTTAGTTAGAAACTCTAACTAGAATACATTTTTAAGTGTTTTAAAGATTGATTATTCTAAATAATTCTCATTAATGTCCATGTTTTAAAAATGGTTTTAAATATTTATTTATATGCACATTAACATTTTAAAATCAAAATTATTTTTAAAAGTTTCAAAGTGGTATGGGACACTTTGATTCTAAAATCTATTTTAAATGGATTCTTGACAAATAGCGTGACTTTTAAATGATTTCAAGAAAAAGGGGGGATATTTCACTCTAATTGTTTTGATGACTATTTTCATCTATGTCAATATCCTTCATCATTCTCGATTGAGATTAATATGATACAATAAAATCTTCCATATTGTATCTAATGAGTTATGTTGGACTGTGGATGTGCTATTTTTATACCATTCATGGTTTGTGGATAAATTATTGACATTTCGTATGCTAGTTTTAATACGAATGTTTAGGTTATGTTTAAAACTTTTCATATGAGGAATGCATTAGACTTAGTAAGTGACGGGTGGAGGCCTCTATAGCTCCTCGATGCATCGGTGGGTCTCATGAGACAAACTAGTGTCTTGGCATAAGGCCTTGACAAAATCTTATTTGTAGTCTTGGCACGAGGCCTTAGCTATGTGGTTATGATAGTCTGCCATTATGCATTCCATCATTATGAAAGTGGTTATTGGTATTTCATGTGATTATTCGACTAGTAAAATATACATGTGAGTAAGTAAATGGCAATATTTCATTTTATCATTTCCATATTATTCTGAAGTTCAAGTTTAAAAGGCTTTTGTTTTAGTCATACATTGCCTTAAGTGTTTATGCTTATCTATGAAAGCTTTTGCAATATTGTTATCCTTACTGAGCATCTGAGATCACCCCTTTCAATGTTTTATTTTTCCCAGGATGTGAAGAAGTAATTTATGAATGACCTGCACGGATAGTATGAGGGGATATGAAGACAAGATGTTGTTGTATTTTTTTTACCTTATGATTTAATGTGAGACTTATGAATATATCTAGTGTTTCCAAGGCTACTAAACTAATCGGTCTTTCGAGACTTGATCTTTTTTGTGATCATTCCAATGTTATGTAATAATGCACTGACTCTGGGTAACTGGGGTTGGGGCGTTACAACAACAATATATGATCTCGTGCATGATCCACTAATAGGGAAACACATCCATAACCTAGTAGTCTCCCACATCATCCAAAAGTTTAGTTAGTGTTGTAGTAATCAATACATAAAATTTAAACCGGGCTGATTCCACTTTCGTATCACCAACTCACTAGTCCCAGTCCGCCCACTTAGTACACATGCTTCTCGTTTGTGCTTAAGTAGTTCAAAGTTCATGTCACATGTCATAATAACATACTCAAACCAAAAAAGAAACTACTCCCGTGAAAACCACCATTGTCAAACAAAAAATCAATTTGAAAAAATATTCCCACTGAAAATATCCCAAAACTAAATCCACATCATTTACATAACCAAATTAAAATTACTGCATAGTCAAAGAAAACAACTTTCATCGTCAAACACAACATTAAAAGAATTTATTAAATAGTTTCTACACACGTCCAATGAATTTAAACACCAAAAACCATTTCACAACTAAACCAAAAAAAAATTTCATCCTTAATAATTAATTAAATAATATTTTAAAATTTTCACAAATAAATCATTAGGAGCATGACACCACTTACTCACCAAACTAACCCACAATAAACAAAAAGGGTCATTTCTATGGTTAAACCATCCTAAAAGAAAAATTTACCAAACCATTTCAAAATATTTTGTATGACTTTAAATACCAACAAATCACTCAAATATTCATTTATGACACAACACATATAGGTTCTAAGCCAAATCAGCATTCTCTCCCTTTAACATCCTAACAAATAATCCGCACAAATAATATAAACATGCTACTAAATCTTTCAAATGCAGATCAAACTTCAGAAAATATCTACTTCCCACTATACAAATTAATCAACTAATATGATAAATTAATAAAAATTGATAATTAATTCATCAAATAGTAAATATATGTGGAACCACCTACCTCGATGTAGATCAACATTGAAAATTTGACGCACAAAAACCACTACACATCAACTGCACCATGAGGGACCTAAAGAAATACCTAACCAGCAACATCGAACCCAATGGGTCAAGATTTTACCCAAAACAAAATTCAACCCTACCGAGTATAGAAAAAAAAATACCCAAAAAACACAAGAAACCCCATAGATCGATGGAGGGGAGGATTACTAGGAGGGAAGTCGCTGATATGAAAAGGTGTGGCCAACCTGTGGGTGTCGCTGGAGTAGAACAGTACCAGAAATAGATTCGCCGGTAGAGGTACAGGGTTGTCTAGTGGGTTCCACAAAGGAATAGGGAGGCCGGTTAGGAAGGCACTGATAAGGAAGAGGGATGCCGACCGGGAACGGTATTCCAATGGATGAGGAGGTGTGCACAGGGCGAAACCCGAGGAGGGTGGGTACAATGGAAAAGGCGAAGGGAAGGAGGGCTGGACGTAGCTAGTAAGGGTAGTGCAAGGTTTGGCAACATAGGGGGCAGTATGGCGTGGAGGTTTGGCGAGGAGGATGGGGAAGGGGGCAGCTAGGTTTAGGTGGGGATGGTGTAGTGCGATGAACCGAGGAGGAAAAAAAAATAGACGTGTCAAGTTTAATTATTAGTATTATTATTATTATATAAGTTGATATTTCAATTAGGTTATTATCATTATTATTATTATTTCAGTTTATTGAGTTTGGACACCGTGCACTAATGAGTTCATGGTCGAAGCAAAATAACACACCCAAGAAACGACACGTTTAATAAAAAAAAATCCTCTAATTAAGGTTATTCACTACACACTGTCGCACGTAAGGTTGTGCACCCGTGTATGAAACAAAATTTCCTTAAAAAACATCTCAACCCACAGATCAAAAGTGAAGCCCAAAATAAATAAAATAAAATAAAGCGTCGGGTTAGGGTTTTAAAAATATTATCGTTGGATATATTTTGATCTCATGTTATTGATTAAATGGTATGTGTTTTGAGTTATCCACCATTCCATATGAATTATTTTTTATTTACTCAGTATATGTAACCCTTTCTAAGAATATGAGCTCACCCATATTTTATTTTCCCCTTTATAAGGATATGAATAAGGAATATATTAATGTGTTTCAAGGATGTATAATATTTGTTATTGCAATTTTTTATATTTTATTACCATTGTAAAATGTTAAACATTAATGCATAAAGTTCTCCAATACAACATAACTATTCAGGCCATCATGATGTGATCCTTGGAATCTAATGCCAATGTACTGAAGTAGAAAAATGGTTCTAGTTTACTGTACATGTTATTGTTAAAGGTGGTATCATAGATATGTTTTTTGTAATCCTTATGAACAATATTTGTGAAAGAATAGATTATGTAACAAAACCCTATGTCAAAAGCTTTAGATAAGTCTATGTATCGAATAATATCACATTATTTTGGGAAATTATAAATTATTTATCTTATAAAATACATCATTGTATGGATAATAAAAATGGACATGGTTTCTTCATAAAGACATCTTGTTGTAATAAACATGAAAATATTTGGTTAATTGTATCTTAACCATTAATTTAGTGCATAGTTAATGGACCCTTACTATACACCGGGTTTGACACTACTACAGGATATTCTTAGGTTAATTCCCATTTTTATTATAAACTATTATGAACGATTTGAAAATTTAATGACTATGTGTGGACTATGTTAAGCCTCTGTTTTAATAGATTGAAATGAATGTATCAATATTTAGATATCCTATAACATATTTTTATGATTCAATGATTTTCTACTTTGTTTTTTATTTATTATTCAATGATTTTTGGTTTTAGTAAATGTTTCGACCTAGAAAGAACTTGTCAATTTAAAATGTGATAGAAAATTAAATGATTTTTCTCATAAGAAACCGATTTTTTTTTGGATAGAGAATTTCATATCATCGGATTATTCTTTACGAGATATCTCAAAATAAGATTAACCACCATAATAAAGGTGAGTTTCTGAATGAACCAAAAAAGAGAAAAATAGAGTTTCATGAAGGCCATAGAGTAAAGGGTATTTATCTTTATATATATTGATAATATAGGAATAAACACCTAGGTAAATGTATCAAAGGAACATAAATAATTTTTATATTTTGGAAAATAAAGATATAGGGAAAATAATTTTAATGAAAAAATTATAATTAAATAGAGGGAAATAAAGTATAACATAATAGACCATATATAATTCAACATTTTCTATGTGGGGAACCTTTGAATTATCAAATATATTTCCCTAATATATGTAATAACACCAATAAGAAGTAAAATAATAAGTTATACTATTCATTTAAGTGTAATGATTGAAGATTTTATATATTAGGAATTGAGAATTGTCTTGTAGAAGTATTTTATGTATGATATTATAATTATAAGAATATTGGAACATAAAAGGAATATTATGTAGTATTTCCTCTTTATTAATTTTTAATAATATGTGGTTCTCATCACCTAGAAAGGTAATTTACAGAAAAGTTGATATTTTTGGAAAAGACATGGTAGAGGGAAATTTAGAATTTAATATGTACCTAACTACGATGTAATAATTTTTAGTTGGGGTAAAGAGTTGATTAATATTGATAATTTAAATTTGATAGTATTGGTGAAATTTAAATTTATTATTGATTTGATGAGAGGGTGATTTATATAGTTTATTACATATATTAATTTATGGAATATATTGGATACTCTATGATTTTATTTTAGTAAAACTGATAGAGTTACATTTTTGGAATTATATATGTTTTCATTTTGGTTTTATGATGAGTTAAGTTATTAGCATGTTTTAGGAGAATATATGATCAAGGTATTCAGATGATTGATATGTGACATTAAGAGATAATTTATCTCAATTTCGAATTACATTTAGGTTTATTTTTAAACTTAAGTGTTATTTTTTTATAATTTTATTGGGATTTGAATACTTGTTATGCATTGTTTTTGGAGTTTTAGAATTTAAATATTTGTCAAAATAATTAGGTAGATTGTTTAGAGTTATTGTTGAAATTATAGATATTAATCGTTTAAATTAATGTTTAATAAAAAAAATTATTATAGAATGTAATAGCCATATTTTTCTTTGAGTAACTGAATAGAGACTCGAGGAATAAGATCAATATTTATATTTTTAATTAATCATTGTAATATAGAAAGAAAAGAGGTAGAACCTAAATAAATCATGAAACCAGGGGATGAAATTAAATTTATAGATTTTAAAAAATCATGTAACCGTATTTTGATATATTATATAGTAAAATAATTCCTCATATCAAGGGAAAATGACCTTTATAATGAAAATGGTTTCTTTTTTTAACAATTTCTGATGCATTTTTGTTGGTTTTCACAACTAACTTATTTATTGTTTTTTTGTTAATATAATATTCATGACTATGTTTTTAATCACTCTTTACTATTTTTTAGACATTACATTTCTCTTCCATGACTATATTTTCAATTACCACTAATATTCCACTATTTTGAGACATATTCATGTGATATTTAAACGATCTTCATATTTCCCTTTCCTAATTTTTAAAATGATGTTTTATTAAAATTTCATACAATAATAATTTTCAAAAAAATATTCTCACAATTCAATCCCTTGATTATGAATATTAAAATTTTAAGGATTCAATTTATTTATGATTATAAGAATGTAACTCCATGAAAATTTAGTTAGAAAGATTACTATGTTTATCAGCTTTCATAACATGAAAGAGTAACATTATAATGAAACAAAATACTTAGTAACGTAGACATTAAATTTTAAATTATAAAAATTAATAACATCATTATGAAAAATATATGGTAATTATGTTTCTTAATTCAAAATAATAAGCACGAAATTTTCATTAAATACATTTTTTGATTCAAAAATATTTTTCCATCAAAAATGGTTATTATTTCATTTTTTGCGCAGATATTATAATTAATTTATACCAGTTTTATAAACTTTATTTTTGTAATTGAATTTAATTATTAAAATAAAAAATTTAATTATATCTTTGGGTGAATTTTTATGATTTTTCATAAAATATTTATTTTTCAGTGAATAGTGAATATACCAATTTCTGTAAACAAAATTTACATTCAAGTAAAATTATCATAATCTTTTTCCTTGATATTATGTGAATATGATTCTCCTTTTATTATAAATATTCTAATTAATAATATAAAAATCATCAATATGATTTATTTTAGTATAAGTTCATTTTTGTCCATAAAACACATTTTGGGAAAACTGTTCTTTATGTGTGCAATTTGTTTTTATATTATTTAATTTAAATATTTATTGAAAATATGTGGAATTCAATAGAAATTTAGAAATCTGTGGGGCTTGGTTATATATATCCTCTTGATACATCGATATTTCTCATGAGACAAACAAGTATGATTTCCCTATTAAATGGAGTTTTAGTGTATGCCAACCCATATTTGAAAATATCATGGCACAAGGCCTATATCAATATGTCAAATATTATGAATTTTATTCATTGGGATTTTTTTTATTATACATGAGATTATTTCATTAATATTATCTTCAGATACATTTTGATCTCATGTTATTGATTAAATGGAATGTGTTTTGAGTTATCCACATTTCCGTATTGATTATTTTTTATTTACTCACTATATGTAACCCTTACAAATAATTTGAGCTCACACTTATTTTTTTTCCTCTTAAAAGGATATACAGATAGAATATATGATTCTGTTTTTGGGATTCATAATAATTACCATTATAATGTTTTAAATTTTTACCATTGTTAAATGGTAATAATGAATGAATGTAGATCTTTAACACTACCTAACTGTTCAATCCTTTATGATGTGATCCTTCAAATATTATGACAATGTAAAGAATAAGAAAAATGTTTTTGGGTTACTTTAGATTGGGTTTTTATAGTTGTTATAATAGATATTTTTATTGAATCCTTGGGAATTATATTTTGGAAAAAAATATTAGAGAACATAACAATAAAACAGAATCTTAGGATAAGTCTATGTATTGAATAATTTCACAAAGTTTTGGTAAATTATAAAAAAAAATTCATAGAAAATACATCCCAACGTTGATAATAAAAATTGACATGGTTTTGGAATATATACATATAGGTGTAATAAACCTGAAAAGAATTGGTTAAGTATATATTTACCATTATCCTGGTGCATGGTGAATGGACCCTTACTGCACACCTGGTTTGACACTTCTTTGGTATATTATTATGTTAATTAAAATTTAAATCAAGAACATTTCTAAATGATTTGAAAAGATAATTACTATTTATGGTGTAGGTTAAACCTATTATATCATATATTGAAATTAATATATAAAGATTTATGTATCCTATAAATGATTTCTATGATTATATGATTTTCCACTATAATTATTATTTATCATACAATGATTTTAGGTTTTATTAAATGTTTGGAACTTGAATGATCCTTATTAATGTTGAATAGGATAAAAAATTAAATTATTTCCCTCCTAATAAACCGAATTCTATAGGATATAGAATGAAAAGTATTTGGATTACACCTAACCAGATAACTCAAAATAAGATTAACAACCTTAACATATGTGACTCTTGGATAGAACCAAAAAAGTTTAAATGGAGTTTCATGAAGACCATGAAGGAATGAATATTTTTGTTCTTATGTGTTTAAAATGTGGGGAAAACAGATAGGGCAATGTCTCTAAGGAACATAAATATGTTTTATATTTTGAAAAATAATTATATAGAGAAATTGATTTCCAAGAGAATTTTAAGAATTCAATAGAGGGAAATAAATTACATCATATGGCACCATTTTAGGCTAAATATATTTTGTGTGGGGAACATGGTAATTATCCATGATAATGCCCAAATTTAAGCACTAACTCATAGAAAAATTAAAAAAATCTATAATAATCATTTAAGTGTAATGATTGAAGTGTTTATATATTGGGATTTTAGAATTATGTTTTATAAGTGATTAATCTATGATATTCTATTCATATGAATTTTGGAACATACATGGATTATTTGGTAGTCATTTTTGTTAATTTATATTCATTTAAATGCGGTTTTGATAACCTAGAAAAGTGATTCATTGGTAAGGTGGTATTTTTGGAAAACACATGAAAGAGGGAAATATAACACTATTTAAATACCTACCTATGAGAAAATAATTTTTGTTATGACAATGATTTCATTGATTTTAAAAAAAAATATATAGTATATGTTATATTGAAATTGATTAGTTATTTCATGACAAGGTGAATTATGAAGTTTATTAAATTTTTGGATTTTTGGAATATATTGGACAACCTATTATTGAAATTGAGGAAAACTAATAGAGTTACATTTTGGAAGAATATATGTTTTCATTGTGGTTTTATGAAAATTCAAGTTATTAGTGTGTTTTATGAGAATATATTATCAAGGTATTTACATGATTTTCATGTGACATTATGAGCTAAATTATCTCATTTGGGGATTAAAGTTATGTTATTTTTCAAAATTTTCTGAAATTTTTTATTCTTTTCTAGGGATCTCAATACAGGTTATGCCTGTTTTGAAGTGTTTTTTAATTTGTCTATGTGTGTATATAATTAATTATATTGTTGTATGTTATTTTTGATATTATTGAGATTAATCTTTCAAAATAATGTTTTGTTAAATTATTTATCTTATCATGTACATGTTATTTTTGTAGTTTGTGTAACTGAAAAAATTCTCATGGAATATTATCATATTTCTTATTTTTCATTTATCATTGTAATATAGGAGGAAAATAGGTGGAATGTAATTAAAACATTAAACCAGGGGATGAAATTAAATTTATAGATTTGAAATATATATATATATATATATATATGTTTTTTATTCTATTCTAATGTAAAATCATCCCTCATATATAGAGAAAGTATATTTAAAATGATTTTTCCCATTTTATAATTATTTATGATGCATTGATTTTTGTTTTCACCACTAACTTATTTATGGTTTTTTGGTCAACAATATTCTCTTGAATTTTGTTCAACCTCTCTATACTATTTTATGGACATTATATTTCTCCTCCATGACTATATTTTTGCATACCGCTAATGTTCCCCTATTTTGGGACATTGAAATGTGTTATTTCATATGATATTTTTATTTACCTTTTCCTATATTGAAAATGAATTTTATTTAACTCTTATTACAATATGGATTTTTGAGAAAAAATTATTTTCAAATTTTAAACCCTTGATTAAAATTATAAAAATTTTAATAATTTAATTTATTTGGGGTGAGGAGAATATAACACCTTAAAATTTTAGTTTAAAAGAATACTATATTCAACAGATTTCTTGACATGTAACACTTAGCTCAAACTGAATCATAATAAACATTAACCTAGACGTTAAATTGGTAATTATGAAAAATAATAACTTCATTATGAAAAATATAATTCAATTTTATTATATAATAAAAAATAATAAGCACTAAATTTTCATTAAAAACATTTTATGCTTCAAAATTATATTTTCTTTAAAAATGGTTTTTTTGTACAGATATTATAATTAACTTATACAATATTTATAAATTTTTTGGGTAAATGAATATTATTTATTAAATCATAATTGAAATATTATCTTATGCTGATTTTTTAGGATTTTCCTTGACAGATTTATTCTTCAATGAATAGTGAAAAATAATAATTTCTTTAAAAAAATATTTTCAATTAAAAGTCCCATTATGTTTTTACTTTGATATTATGTTAATAAAATTATCTTTCAGTTTTAAATTGTATTATAAATTATGTAGGAATCATCAATATTATTTATTTTGGAATAGGTTCATTTTTGGGCTTAGAAAGACATTTTTCGGAAAATATTTTTTTGCACGCAATGTATCTTTATCTTATTCAATAAATTTATTAATTCAATATATAATGTCTTTATTATAAATTTATTTATCATTTACCTATAGTTATAGATATACCCTCAATAAATCAATATGTCTAATGAGACAAACAAATTAGCTAGCCTTTTTAAATGGATTTTTAGTGTATACACACACATATATGAAAATATCTTGTCATAAGGCCTTGATCAAGATGTCCAGTATTATAAATTGTTTTCATTGGAAATTTAGTTATTATTATCCATGTGATTATTTTATTGATATTAAACATGGATACATTTTTATCTTATGTTATCGATTAAATGGCATGTGGTTTGAGTTACCCAACATTCCATGTTGATTTTTTACTCCCTATATGTTACCCTTTATGAGAATTTTATATCACCCTTGTGTTGTTTTTATTTTCCAACGATATGAATAAATAATATATGAATTTTCTTATAGGATGTAGAATATTTAATTTTACATTTTTTTATATTTAATTAATATCATAAAATGGTAATCACATATGGTTATAGTTCTTTAATACTACATAAATTTTCAATACAATGTGATGTGATCCTTGTAATATTATTCAAATGTAATGAAGTAGGAAAGTGGATTTGGGTTACTAGATTTTGGGTTATTACAGTTTTCGTGAAATACATTTTGATAAAACCTTGGGAACTAAATTTTGGGAAATATATATTAGAGAACATAACCCTATGATAGAATCTTAGAATAAATCTAAGTATTCTATAATATCCCAATGTTTTAGTAAAGTGGAAGTTTTTTTCGAACAAAATAAATAACAGTATGGATACTAAAAATGGGAATAGTTTTGGTACCAAAACATCTTGGTTTAATAAAACGTAAAATAGTTTTTTAATTATATCCTGACCGTCATTCTAGTGAATGGTGAATGGACCCTTACTCCACACCTAGTTTGACACTCTTAGGGGATATCCTTTGGAAAATTCACATTTTCATTATAACCCCCTATAAATGATTTGAATATATAATGAATATGGGTGGCCTTGGTTAATCATATGGTATCATATATTGAATAGAATTTATCCCAATTTAGACATCGTATAAATAATTTTTTTGATTAGATGATTTTTCACTAGGTTTATTCTTTGTCAAACAAGGACTTTTGGTTTTAGTCGATGTGTGGAACTGGAAAAAATATTTTTTATGCTGAATGTGATAGAAAATTAAATGATATCCCTCATAATAATTCAATTTTTATAGGAGTTATAATGTGAAATATTGGGATTATTCCTAACAGGATATCTCAAACTATAATTAAAAACCAAATCATAGGTGAATTTCTCATAGAACCAAATAAGGGAAAATAGAGTTTCATAAATAACATTTTGAAATGAATATTTAGATTCTTATATTTTTAGAGAGTGCAATTAATGACCTAGGAAACTGTCTCTAATGAACATAAATATGATTTATATTATGGAAAAGAATGATATAGAGAAACTAGTTTCCATGAAAAATGAATAATTTAATAAATGGAAATAATTTACATCCTAAGGTACAATTTATATTTCAACATCTTCTATAAGGGGAACTTGGGAATTATCTGATACAATAACCTAATCTATGGGAGTACACCTAGACCGTGGAAGGGAGTTAGTTACACCAATAATTGATGTGGAATGACTAAAGTGTTTATATATCAGGATTTACGAATTATGTTGTATAAGTATTTTCTCTATGATATAATAGTTATAATAATATTGGAACATATTTGGATTATCCTATATTATTTTCTATTTAAATATTATCATTAATATGTGGTTCTGATAACATATAAAGGTGATTTGGAGGCATGTATATTTTTGTGGAAAATAAATCATTTAGGGAAAAAATCACATAATATATACCTAAAGATAAGATAATTATTTTTTGGGGGATAAAGAGTTGATTAACATTGATAATGTAAAATGGATAGTTTTGGTGGAAATGAAATTGATTATTGATTTTATAATAGAGTTGTTTATAAATTCTGTTACATTTTTAGATTTATAAAATATATTAGACAGTCTGTGATTTTATTTGAAGAAAAACCTATAGAGTTATATTTTTGAAACATATATGTTTTAATTGCTTTTTTATGATCAATCATGTAATTAACATGTTTTAGTGGAATATATGATCAAGTTTTTCGCATGATTGATATGTGAGATTAAGAGCAAGATTATGTCATTTGGGGATTAAAGTTAATTTTATTTTCAAATTTTTTAAATTTATTATAATTATTTAGCTATTTTATTATTTTTATGCATGGATTGAGGAGTTTTTGGAATTCAAATATGTATAGATGGAATTAAGTAGATACTTGGGTGTTTTTTTGAAATTATTAAGATCAATCTTTCAAATGAAGGTATATTAAAATTAGTTATCTTATCGTATACATGTTATTTTTTGGTTTTAGTAACTGAATATAGATTAGAAGAATAATATCTAAATTTATATATTTTATTAATCATTATTATCTGTGATTAAAAGAGGTGGAAGGAAAATAAAACATGCATTATTATATAAAAAATTTGCAATACAGTTTGCATGCTTATTTAAAAATAAATTCATAAAAATAAAGACAGTGAATCCATAAATTTTTTTAACATATTTATAATTATTATATTTAATATTAATTAATTAGTTAAGCATATATTTTTTCCATAATGAATATTAATAATGGTAAATATTTATCTCCTTGGTTGTAGGTAAAACAGGTAAAAGGGTTGAAAATAAAGCAATGAGGAATAAATATAACACAAAAAACATTAGTAAACCTTATGGGTGGGTTTTATTTTTACTTCAAACTTATAAACATATAATATTTGTTATTATTTAGCCATGTTTCTAGGAGAATTACTTAATAATATTTTAAAATGTTTAAAAATTAAAATTGTTCCACCCACCTCACTTATAAAAGGGAACATCCCCTAGAATTGTTCACATTTATTGATCCATTTAGCTTATCCAAACAAAACTAATTAAACATTTCCTAAAGGAACATAAACTTGTTCTAGATTCTAAGGTCTTCCCACAAGACCATCCCTATGTTCTTTAGGAGGATATCTAATGTATCTATTTTAACGAATTGTTTAGAATCTTAACCGAACACTATCATATTTATTACTCTATTGCTACAATTAATTATGACAGAACCATTAAAATACAATAAAAAAACATTTATTCCATATAATGATATCTTTTTATATTCTCTAAATAGTACTTATCTATATTTATCTATATATAATGGGAAACGAAACAATCGCTTGTTTGTATATCAGGTTATCACCTCACGAACCGATGTAATTTGTTTTTCATCACCTCCTCACATGGATAGTGTATATGGATGGATTAAAAGAAATAAAATTATAATTATGATATATTATTCATTATATTATGGTTTAATAATACTTATCTCATTTCCTACATATATGTTGAAAATTATAATTTCCCTCATACATATATGTGGACTACCACCTTCAATAATCTATGTGGTTAGTTTTCTTTACCCTCACAAGGATTATTATAAAATTTTATATAATGAATAAATTTTATTTTTATAAAATAAATATACTTTTAGATATTGTGAAACTACAACCTATAAATATGGACAGCATGTTCAGTGATGAAACAGAAATAAGAAATAAATGTATTTAACACCTGAAAAAATGATAATAACAAAAAATAATTAATAAACAGGTGATAAGATTTTATTAGTGGATCATTATTGATGTTTTTTATATGTATATGGTTTTAGTATTTAAATATAATAAATTTTACTTTTTTATATATTATTTTAAAGGAACATTCAACTAAGTGGAAGCATAAGGTATGGGGTTTCTTTTCTCAATTTCTATTCATTGGGTTATACCATTACTTCATTGATTATGATATTCCGAGATTATGTGTGAAATTAAATTTGATTGTTTTATCATTTATTCCCACTTTTTATCCTATATCTAAATTATTTACCCATATTCAATCCGTGGATTAATTATCACCTCAACGTTGCGATCGTTGAAATGAATTACATATCATTTTCCACTCTATTGGGACATATTTAGTATTGTGCACCTATTTTATTTAATGCAATTTATATAATGAAACTCTGTTGTATATAACATGAATATATATTTATTAATGGTAACTAAGGATTCAATTCAAGTTTACTCTTTTAAGGGGTTGCAATTTAAAAGTTACCGAATAAGAAATATCTTATTTTACAATCTTATATTTTATGGGTTTTCTTGATGAATAATAGAATATATCCCTAATAATATCCATCTATTTTATTGTCTTGTAGATATTAATGGTGTTTCAATATTTTCTTCCCATATTTATTCCCTTTAGAACTTGAACCATGAAAATATGTATTTAAAATAAAATAAAGATTTATTTCACTGTTTGATTATGTATATTTTTTCCATGTCTATATTTTTTCAAATTTATTTTACAAAATCCCTTTTTATTAAATTAAATTATTTTTAATGGATATTTTATGCAAACCTTTAATTTTATGAATTTTAAAATAGAATATTTATGATATTTTTTGATAGGGTATTTTTTACATTCATTAAAAAACACCCAATTGATTTTTTCTTTTTAATGTATATATTTTTAACAGAATTACTTGCAGATATAACCATTTTAAACTATTTATATTTTTCTAAAAAAATTAAATGATTTTATAAAGAAAATTATGAAATAAATTTTTTTGAAAAAAATTACTTTCATTTCCTTATGTTCTCCAAAAGACTTGATTTTACAATAAAACAAAATTTCCACCTGAATTTAAGGTCATCTCTCATATCTTGATTCTTTATGTGGTCATTGAATTTCTCATGATAGATTTACATTCTTGTGAATATATTTCATTGAATAATAAATTTCTAATCAATATCCATATTCCTTGTATCATGTATATGTTTATTTCTTAAATCATATACCATTTATATATATGATGTTTTACTATGAATGTTATCTTACTAGCTAGGTAAATATTTAATTTCCACATTATTTACTCAATATGGACAATTTTTTATAAGAAATTTATTTTATGAGTTGAATTGTTTATTCAATATACATGGAATTCATTAGACAAGTTGTTATAGGTGGAACCATATTATAAATATCCCCTCTATTCAATAATATTCCTCATGAGACAACCTAGTTGATTAACCTTATTAAATGATTTTTTAGTGTATATCTACCCATATTTGAAAATATATTAGAACATGTCTTTGATAAACATGACCATAATTATTAATTTACATCATTAAGTATATAATTTGTGTTATTAATGATATTATTAAATTTATTTTATACTTTTATTCCTTTCATGATCAAGTAATTGATTAAACATAATGTTGTTTTAGTTATCTGCCCTTCCATTTTGATTATGTCTTATTTACTCATGATAGATTACACTGTACATAATCCTTACTGAGTATGTTATCTCATCCATATTTTTTTCCCTTTTCTATGGATATGAAGAGGAAATTTGTGAATGAGTTTTAAGGATGAAAAATATTTAGTTTTACTATGTTTTAAATTTTATTTCCAACATAAAATTAGAATAATGTATGTGTATGGTTCTTTAAGACTACAATAATGATCAATACCAATTGATGTGATCTAATTAATTTTATACCAATGTAGTAAATTATACACCACCTCTAGGTAAAATGAGTTGGGGTTACTATATTTAATCATTTAAAAGGAACTACTCCCTCAAATAACTTTTCATATAATGATATAGTATCAAGGTCCATTAGGATAGAGAAAGAATTATACAAGTCATATATTTTCAAATAAAATCCATATAGTAAGAGGTTGAATTATAACCAAGAAAAATTAATTGAGGAAATGGAATATAATTGAATGATGGAACATCCAACATGTGATATTTGGGGTAAGAAACACCCTGATACTTTCTAGAAGGTAATGATATTTTTCTTCAAGTGTGCGGATAAAGGCCACTATACATGTGAATGAAAGAGTAAAAAAGATGAAACCAATGTATAAAGATTATATTATAAGGATATGGGACACTATTAAAATGAATTTCCCAAGATTTAATGTAATTTACCATACCAAACGCTAAGGGAGTAAAGCCAATCTTAGGAAATTAGTATAGATGAAGTTGAAATCCCTTATGTTGTGGTAACATGTACTTTGATCTTAAAATCATAATTTATTTCATTATAGATCTACACACTATTTTTTTTCAACAATATTTAATCATCCCTTAACACTATGAACAAGGAATTATCAATCAGGAAACCTAGTGGGGATATGGTTATAATGCTAATATATCACATGGTTTCTAATAAGATGAAAAATAATTTCCTATTTTCAAACATGGTTGTTGTACCGACGTTTATATTTGAAAAAATATCAATTTATGGGGATTATTTAATATGAAGTAATTTTTAATTTTTATATGAATCATAAAATAATATATGTTGAAATAGTTGTATACTAAAATATTTTATCATTTATATGGATGTTGTTATTTATACTGTAGGGATTAATGTATTAATTTTCCACAATAACGATTATTCGTATTGTGTATAATCTATATTATATTTTAAGTAAATTAAAATATATTGTAATTATTTTATCGATCTTATGATCTATTAATGGTTCAAGCATGAAAAATTCATATTTTTTATCCAACATTGGAATATCTGATGAAAATAAGTGGGAACTAATTAAAACATGAAACTAAATGAATAAATTTTGTTTATAGTGTTTAAGAGACCAAGAAATTATATTTACTCATATTACATGGTAAAATAAATATACAACTCTAGGAATATTATCCTTGAAAGTGAAAACATTTTTCTAATTATAATCATTTCTAATAAATTTATAGTCTTTTTACCCCTCACTAATATATGGTTTTGTGGTCATTATCAATCTCAAGACTATTTAATCTTACACTATCTATTATTATTTTGACATTATCTCCCACATCTATGACTTTATTTTCACATTGAACTAATTTTATCTTTATCTGGGAACCCGATTATGTGTTATTTTAGGTAACCATTTTGTTTCTCACTTCTCATTTTGAAAGGAGGGTTTATTATTACTTTTTATGGTGTGATTTTTCAACAATGGTATTTACAAGTATCGAACCCCTAACAATAGAGATAAATATTTTAAGGATTTAATTTATTTAATGGGAGATAATTTAACCTCTCAAAATATTATATTGAAATAGTACTATGTTTGATTGCTTTCTTAACCCACAAAAATTACATATAATTGAACTGAAATATACTATAAAAAATATAATTCAAATGAAACAATTATAATATAGTTATAAAATTTGTGTATTGAATATGAATAAAAACATTATAAAAAAATTATAACGTTTTTATATATTTCTATTTTTTTAACAATTCAAAATAAATATGTACTCGATTTTTTAGTAATGAAATTGTTTGCTTAATAAATATGGTTTCTTTAAAAAGCATATTTTTTTTCTTTTTTCATAGAAATTATTATTACTTTATAAATTTTTTAGATATTTTATATAAGGTAATATATATATTTTTTTAAATCAATATAAAAAATTTTCATAGGGTTAATTTCTATATATTTATAATAATATCTTGTTTTCATTGTATAGTGAAAATACAGATTTATATAAAATGGACAATTATTTTCATTAAATCATATAAATTAAATATCCCAATATGATTTGGATTTTATAATTATATGAAATATGAGATATTTAATTTTAAATTTTCTAATTGATTTCATAATTATAAATAATATACTTTATTTTTGTATATGTTTATTTTTATGCTTACACAAATTTTTTCAAAAACAAATTATGTACACAATGTGTGTTTATCTTAGTAAATTAAATAATAAATATTGATTGGTAATGAAAATGAATTCTATAAAATATTTATTAAATAATATATTTTCATATTCATCAAATACCTTGAAAAATTAAATGAATTAATTTCAATTCACTTTTATGGTTAAAAATGAATTATATTATATATAGTTTTTTGTTACGTTTTGCGCACTCTTTTAAAATAATTTTCTGAATCTTATAGATATTTATTAATATAAAATAGAATCAATATTTTTGTTATAATTAATATAATTGAATAGTGAAAATATAATTTTTCAGTAATAAATAATAAAAACATTGAAATTTTATAACTGAAATCAGGGTTAAAACGAGTTTATCATGGGTAAAATAAGTGGTATGGGTAAGAAAACAACCAAAAATTTTATAACTATTATTGGTCAAAACAATTAAACATATTTTATACATAAATTGAGTTATTATCCATTTGGATCCACTTTCATTTGAATGTGTCTTTATATTATCAAAATATTCTATGTAATTCAATGTCTTTCCCTCCCCTCACTTATAAAAGGGATCCTATTCTCATCCATTATTCAGAAACAATGAGAACTATATCTAAGAAAAAATCTACCAAAAAAACTTCAAAAATTACTTCCATTCATTCCTTATCTTCTATTCATATCATATGACCATGTTAAGAAGGAATAAGGTTTAAGTCAAATGAGATTTCTAAAAAAACAGGTTATCGTCTTAACCGACTCCTTCGAATTTTCTTTCTTATTTTAGATTCTATAAATCTATTATTAACATAATAAATTAAGGAATCCAATATCATTAATATAACAAGATTTTATTATAATTATTGTTATGGGATTACCATTTCCCACCTCTTTTCTATCCTATAGAAATCCAAAACATCACTCGTGCATAGGTATATCCTACTGTCCCAATATTTCTATGTAATTTGTTTTCAATCACAAATTTACATTGACGATTATAAATATGAAACTAAAAAATATATATGATATTTGTGAAAATATATTTTTATTTCAAGCCTAATTTTTACTTTTATGTTCCAAAATTTAATTTCTCCCTACTCAACAGTTAGTATTGTGATTGTATAGGGTCAACCCTCGAGGAAAGATTATGTATTTTTCATCTTAAGTCTGCAGTTAATTAAAAAAATTAAATAATTAAATGATAATTTTGTTTTGATATTTAAAGATATAAAAATGATCCAATTATTAAATTATTATTGAAATTATCATTTCTAAAAATAAAAAAGGTTGGATTTTGAAACTTCTTAATGATAGTGTTTGAGGGTTTTTTCTTTCGATGGAGATTATTTGAATTAATTTTATCTTGAATATTTTTTTATTTATCATAAATTATCATGATTGGGATTCAAATATATCAAACTTTAATTGGTATATCAGGTTCTAATTAAACTCTAAAAGATCATCTTCTAGGTCTGATAATTGGTTTTTATAAATTTTGAATGGAACCAATAACCAATGTGACAATGATTACACTTACTGGTTATAGTTATAGTCACTATAATAACTTTATAAATCCTTCAATATGATTTTTATGATATTCTATATTCATAAAATTGAATAAATAATTCATGAAGAGATTATGAAGAAAGTAGAATGACATACAAGAGCAAAATAAAGACACATCTATTATCCAAACTACTCCATTCTACAGCAAAATCCCAAAACAGAGGAATAATTTTCCACACATAATTAAAAGGATAAAAGCATCAACATAATTTATATATTCATCATCATATAATTAAAGAAGAACCTTCCATAATTTTTTTCTAGAAAAATCAATAAAAACTCTCTTATTATGGATTTCATGCCCCCCCTATTCCTATGTATTTCACTCACAAATGATGATGATGCCCTAAAATTCATAGATATCCATCATTAGGAGATCCCAAGTATCAAGGAGTGGTTATGTGTTATAATACTTGTTCAAGGGGTGGTTATGGGGTGGGTTTTGTGGGTGGATGGTTATTTCACTAGTTCACATTTAAGGCACATGGTTAGCTAAACTATACACTAACTATGTAGGACAATCTGTTCATATTTCATTGAGTCACGTAATTTTTTGAAAACTCCACACGGTTGGTCTAAGGATTCCCAGCCTATTAAAAATGGAACTACCTCAAAGATTTATATCTCACATGATTTGGTAGAAGGTATGAATGATTTATTTAAACATTAAGAGACTGTACGACTGAGTCTGTCATAATTCTTTAGGCATGGTATGGTTTTTTAGGATGATAATCCTAGTTTGGGTGATTTAGTAGTAACCTTGCATAATGATAATTGGTCTAAATTCCTCCACATTTTCCCTAAAATACCTTGTTCCTTATAAATATAAATAATTATTCATTATATATCCTATTTTCACCTATCAGAAATTGTAATGCCTTAAAAAATATGTAAATTTACAATAAAATCTAGTATTAATGTGAGATCCAATGTTAAATATGCCATGAGTCATAGTGTATCAAACTCCCCCACACATGGTAAATTAGTTTTCTTGAAAAAATTTCTTATAAAATCACTATAAAGGGGCCACTAATTAAATAGGTTGAAATTTCACAAATTATATCGATCAAATATATAAATGTTTTCATAAATGGTTGTTGAAACTTCTAATTAGACACTTCAAGACACACCGATCCAAAATGAAATAAATAAAATTATTTTAAATTAAATTTTTCAAAATTTCCAAAAATAATGATTGTTTTTTTAATTTTGAAATATATTTTTTTCATTTAAAATAATGTTTCTTTAACAATTTCTATATCATTACACACTTGGTTAAGTTCGGGAAAGGTCTCATCAACAAAAAACTAGTGGGATTTATCTTTTATAGGTTACACAACCTCATTGACTTGCAACATTGATTCGAAATGGTGGGTCATCATCATATTGTGTATTATTTTTCCATAACTCAAATTTTTTCATTAATGTGAGATAGTAGAAATTATTTCAAGACCCCATATGTTTTTAATGATTCATCTAAATGGTTATTTTAATTATATAAATAGGTCATGAAATTAACACCATGTAATAACCATGTGTGTGGCATCAACAATTTCAATTCATTAGTCCCATTAATGAATAAATTGAACTTAATTTATATATGTTACATAACTAAATCAAATCAATATATAAAATAATCTTAAAACATAATGTTTTGAAATGAAAATTTATAAATGTTTCTTGAATAATCTTATGCTCATTCACATAAAATAAAATCTTATCCATCGAGGCCTATGACAAATATCAAATTGATTCATCAAAAATATTTTTCATTTAAATAATATAAGATTATGACATTTATACTAGCCCAAAAATAATATTTAATAAAAAAATGTCATCTTTGGAATGTCCATGGAAATGACATAATTCAAGGCCAAAATATTAAGTTCCCTCCACAACACTTTATACCATTCATAGTCCCCCATGATTTTTTCATGGTTGAGGAGGGTGACTAGGTAATCAAATTAATGGGATTTATAATAAAAACAATGAAAGTACAAAAAATCTATTAAAAACTCACCTAGAGTGTATCCTACAATATTTAATGAATTCTGTGTGTGAGATATCATTAAATATTATGGTGTGATATAAAAATTAGAAGGATTCCACATATAATATTAACTAAAAAATAAAGGGAAGTGGAGTAATTTAAAAATCAAAGTAATAGGTAATGTCCTATGAGAATAAAATCACTCCATCTATTAAAAATAAATAGAAATAAAATTATTCGGCACTATACATAAATAGTCAAGAAAAGTTGAAAACAAACTACTTTTATTTTATTTAATTTTTTTCCAGGTTACCACCTTGTAAGTTATAAATTTATTATTTGAATCTATATTTTCTTGATTCTCTTTATTAGTATAAGAGAATGGTGGAGACATTTTCAATTATGTATTTCATCTCAAAATAAGGATTTATACATTTCCCTTTTACATTGATGGTGGTTCCATCATATCCATCAATATCCAATGAACTATAGTAGAATGTAATGATAAATATAAAATAGGAAGACCAACAGGGCATTAGATAATTTTAAAAGATTCACAACCATGAGTTAAAAAGAAATTCTTTATCCTTAGGATGAAAATTTTTTGGTGATATCATGTGTTCATTGATTGCTTTTTTGATTTATAAACTAATTAATTTTTATATACATCATTCCTGATTTATTCATGCCTAGAAAAATATATATTATTCTTCTCCAAGAAGGTTTTGGGAAATAAATGTAGAGCTTTGACCACCTATAATTCCATATTTTCAAATTCCACTAGAAAATGACATATCTTCTTATAAACCATGCTAAAATGTTAACTCCCAATAATAGTTTTATAAGTAGGCTGGTACTCCAGTAAAACATCATCAAGATTCATCATCAAGTCATTCAATGAATTAGTAATCCTTTTTTCAAGAATATTCTTTGACTCTCGAGTATAAAGCTCCACAATACCATTGGATTGGGGATGGAATCAGGTACCCGTGTTTTAATATACTCTCTAATTCTATTCCACAATCCACAGTATGCCTTTATTGAAATGAGTTTCAAGTTCACTAATAATTATTCTTATAACTCTGAACCATCTTAAAAAATTAGTCATAAGGAATAAAACTACATTCATAATCATATTGTGTGGGTTTAATGTGTCTTCTTCACATTTAGACAAGTATTATTCACATATAAATATATACATCATTCTGTAAAATGGAAGTAATGACCCCATTAATTTGATACCCAATATGTAAAATAACTCTAATTCTAGGATGGGGTGTTATGGAATTTTCAATTTCAACCAAATGTTCCTTGTATGATGAAATTGATAACAACATTCAATAAAGATTAAGATACCCTTTTTCATGGTGAGACCAAAAAATGTCGATTGTAATATTTTCAAATTGGAATGAAACATCCCTTACTGTCTACCAAGTTGAGAAGAATGAAAAAACAACAACATCACTTTCACATACAATTATAAAACACAATGTATAATTAATTCATCTCTATATGAAAAAAAATTAGTGGATCGTCCCAAAACCAGTTTCGAGTATATAAAAAAACCATTTTCCATTATATAATAATGGTTAAGGTGTAACACTCCTTTAGCTCAATCATTTGGAAAATATTCAATATAAGGGTGAGGGGATATCATTAATAAAAATATGTACTTGTCCAGGAAGCCTTCCCATATCCGACTATCTGAATATTTTCCAAGATATATAGTTAAAAATGAGATAAATGGTTTGCAATAAGATTCATACTCACTTTTTTTAACATATTTCCAAACCAAATTCTTAAAGGATAAGTAACCACCAAATCAAACTTCGATTGGAACCTTTTTCTTAAGGAGGTATTTCAGTGTTCATGGTAAATGTAAAAAATCAACATTAATAACACCAAATAATATCAAAATCCATTAAATTTAAATACCACTTCCAACATATCATTCTCTATAGTGGTATAATTATCATTAGATTTATTTAATTCATGACTCGAATAATCGATTACATGTAAAACAAGTGAAAAAACATATGCAAGCACTTCCCCCATATAATAGTCACTTTCATCACTAATTAATTACAACTTCTTATTCTAGTTTGGAGTGATCATAATTATATATTAACATAAAATATATCTCAATTACTAAAACATAATTCTAAAGGATTCATCGAATTTAGTAACAATATCTTTTTTAGAACATTTTCCAATGGTAGATATATTATTGTAAATCTATTACAAACCATTGATAAGATTTTGTGTCCAAGGAAATTTTAGATTTCCAAGACATAATTTAGGATGGGTAGGATAGATATCACTTGGATATTTATGGTGTCAACTTCAATTCAGTTTCCAGAAATCTGGCTTCCTAAGAGTGTTCCATTTTTCACCATTAAATGATACTTCTCCAAGTTAAAAACTAGTATAGTATACTCACATTATTCCATAACATGATCTAGATTCCCCAATCATGTATTTATTTATTAACTATAAACTAAAAATCATCCTTTAACCCCTTAAAAATATACAAGACAATAAAATAAGATTTATTCATTATATAAAACTAAACTGTTTTGGTAGAATTACTCATGCTAAAAGACATTATAGTATTGGAAACTATTCCATATGTGCATGTGTAAGTACTCTTTTCTTAGTTTTATACAGTAATTGAAATCTGATTATATCATGAATATCTACCCCAAATAATTTTAATCATTATGTTCTAAATGTTAAAAAAATTTATCCATGAAAGTACATAGAATGTGATCCTTCTAAGTGGCATCGTTTAGCATTTGATAATATACACACATATTACCCTATAACTATCCTTAAAAGAATAATCTCATTATTTTTTTAAAAACATTAATGTGATTTCACCCATATTTAGAACCACATGAAAAGGACCAAACCATGATTTATTTTAAATTTTATTGATGATTTCATAATCTATTAACTAGGTAAACTCGTTTTTAAAATAAATTATGAAGGGAGGGTTCGATCTTCATTTCAGTTCCCTCATTGGTTTAGCTCCCATATCTAAAGGAACCTTATAGGTAAAAATACTTGGAATAATTCTATAAAAAACTATTGTATATCTAATGGATTTTTTCACCTTTTTAACATTTTTAATAATTATTCATCATGATAATTTGAGAGAAAATAGTTGATAATAGCTGACAGTGGGTCTTTCTCACCAAAATAACTATACTTCAATAATGATGGGAGAGGATCCAATTCTAGTTACTGAGCTATTAATAATAAATGCAATATAGGATTATTCTTCCCTATTTTCAAAATATTTGAGATGATTCCCACTTATTATAATCCCCCACAAGGATGGAAATGTATTATAATTAATCTATTTATGGAAAAAAAACTTGTATTTCTCACCACCCTAATCTTGTATAAGTTATGGACTACTAACACTAACATAATTTCATCACAATTAATTTTTCGATGTTGAAATAGTTCTGGGGTGCTTAAATATAAATGTTAGGATATCATGGCATCAAAAAGTTTGTTGTATAAGACTTTTTTATCACCCTTGTTAAATATTAACTCCACATACAGTAAACCAATGAAAACTTTTTTTATTTTTGGAAATGGTATTTTCAAGAGTAGAAGATAATCCTTATACTCATCCACAATGATAATAATGAATTCGGTTTCGAAAATAAATTTTTCAACATTAACCAACACATCTTCTATGAATTCCTTGAGATATTTGATTGATCATTCAAATAACTGATGTTCCTTATGGGTGAGATTCAATTCATATAGTCCCAAATACATAAAGATTAAAAAGAGTATAAAATGGATTTTATCTACCGATTAGTATAAGTATTCGAAAAATTGGTATGTTTTGATAGTTTATAGGGTAGAAAAATATGTGGATTTTAAAGGTTCACTAGGAATGATTTTTAAACCACCATTGGTCATTCTTTGTTATTGTAAATAGTTCATAAGTCTTCCATATTTCTTCTATTGGAAAGTATCCCTCATATATTTTTTGTATGTATGTATTTGAGTTAATTCTTCCTTAAATGAATATTAATTTTTAGTTTTCAAATAACCATTATAAACATTCCAAATTAATGATCCAATTTACTCTGGTTCATTCACTATAAAAAAGAAAAGGGTGATGGCTTGACCACTTATATCTCTTTTACATTGCTCACTTATTTTCATTTTCACTTCTATTTTTCTATTGATACCTTATCAGGTATAGCCACTACTTCTATAGGTTGAGAGAATTAATCTTGATTTTCACCCTATGTGTATTTTTGTTTTACCGGTGAAGTTTTAAATATTTATTTATCCACTCTTGAAGCTCACCATATTGGCTCCCTCTCAAGGATTTTTTTTACATGTTTCATAGAAATATATCCAGTTATATCATTGAGATTATATCTCCTAACTACTAAATCGTGTTTTTAAGGATTCAAATTGATTACTCATGGTTCTGTAACATTATATCAATGCTAGAAATGAAATTAGATATCATCTATTCCAATATTAATCATGGTTCTTGTTAATATTGAGGAGACATTAAGTGTTTTTTTGTTTTATGAGGGGGTACGTCTATATAGGTTTTTTGATCACCTTGTTGTTGGTATAAACCCAAATTTACTAAATGCATTTCTACTGTTTCTTTAGATATGGATTCTGATGTTGAGGATTAGTACACCTAATAGATAATTGAGTTATTTCTTGATATCCTGGATTTTGTTTTCAACACCAACATATATTCAAGTTATCTTTATTTTTTAGATTATTGTATTTAAAAAATACCATTTTCGGTTATGTAGCTTACTTCACTAGTATTGAGACAGACATCTATTCTTAGACACAATCACAAATCATGATTATCCCCACACTTGTTCTAAATTAAATGTTTCAAAGGTTTAACAAGAAAACCTTTATTTAGAATTAGTGTATTAATATTCATTGAAATGGAATCCAACTGGTAAACCAATATTATAGTGTAATAAACATTATTAATGCCTATTTTTTGAGATACACATTTATAATTACATTGAATGTTCTTAGTAGACATATCCTCCAATAATTAAAAAAAATCCATTAATTTATTTCTCACTGAATCCATTATGGATTTCGTAACTATAGTGAGTCCTCCCTAGAATGTTTAGCCTTGTATCAACAATTGGAGTCCATGGTTATAACACTCTCTAAAAAAATTGAAGGATTATAATGATTAATAAATAGAATTTCTCTCATGTTGTAGAAAATAATGGATCTCATACAATAGTATTACCATCTTAGATGGGGGGAAATACTTTGTGAAAAATTCTTAATCCCATGCCTCCCATGTGATAATTAAACATTGATCCAAACCATTAATCCAAAAGATTGACTCATCCCTCAATGATAATGAGAAAATACAAAGACTTATTATATCTTATCACACTCCAAGCAAACAAAAAGTGTCACATATCTCTAGTAAATGTAAAAGGTTAGTGTTTTGATCATTACTTACTAGCCCTATAAACTAAAATATATTATGAATAATCTATATGATGACAAGGTTAATTTTTAAATGTTATGCCTGAACAATGCCATTTTTTACCCCATATATTGATGGAAGATCAAACTCCATCAATGTATGTCATTATGGAAGCTTATCTTGAGATGGTTGTCACTTATTTTACTACGCTAATGGAAAATACTACAACTAATTTAGTGAAATGTATTATTTCTATCATGAAGGATTATTGTTTGTCTGGTGTACATAACCCAAAAGAATTGAGATGGTTTTTGATCATTTTAGGGAATATACATGAAAAATGGATGGCGATAAGAATTTTTTTCACCCTCAAGTGGAATTGGTCAGTAATTTCATAATTAATGTGTGATCTTTTACCCAACTCCATGAACCCCAACTAGTTCTTAAACTTCGACATTCAAAAAGGGATTGTTTTGGATGTGATCTCCCATTATTATTTATAATCACCTTAATGTCATCCTTTAATTTTTTAAAACAAATAGAAGGATCTCAAAGATCTCAACACTCTTGAAATGAGTGGGATAATGACTTGTGTAACTATAACCTTGCATGGAACACTAAAAAAATCCAATCAAAATAAAAACAAAAAGTAACCAAAAATAGAAGTTTTTTAATAAAATAAATTTTTGATTTTTTTATTTTTTTGAATTTATTAACCTATCTCAATTTTAAAATAAATCATTCATTTTTTCAATCAATGATAACATAATAATGTGTCTTTCTATTTGAATGATTACTTTTAGAGACCTATCATAAAATTTTTCATACCCCACAATTAATATAGTGATAATATGGGGTCAAAACATAGGGATTGTTTTGCAGTGATGTTCTGTGGTGGATTTTCTGATGGTCTGTAGAGATGGTGCTTCTCGTCGGTGATGATTGTGTGTTTTTGGTGATGCTCTACGGTGATAAGGATGATGTTCAAGGCGGTTATGGCTGACGTCTTCGGTGTCAGTGAGGGTCTCGAGGTGGTTTGGCGTCTGAGGCAGTGATGATAGTATGACTGACTGAGTGTTTGGATTTCAAAATTTGAAATTGATGGACGACGCAGTTATGGAACTGGTGAAGTTTTGATTTTCTTTTTTGTGGAATTTGAATGTGGTATGGCGGGGTTTGTTTTGTTTTTATGTAGTATTGTTGTTGATCTTTATGTACAGTTCCCACTTACCCAAAAATTGGTTATTATAAAATAAAAAATGGATTGTGGTGGTTTATTTAATTACTTGGTTAATTAGATAATGATATAAATTATTAAATAACAATAATTTTTTGATCTTTTAAGACTTCAAAACAACATAATTCTGAATTTAATCAAGCATATATCATCATTGAAATAAAAAAAATAATGTGGTTAGATTTTGATACAAATTCAATGAGATTGTGTATGGGATGTGGAATTCAATAAATATTTTAGAATTAATTTTATCTATATTTATGTGTTGTTTATAAAGAATTATCCTAACGATTACTAAAATATGTAAAAACCACCTTAATCTTGTGGATTCTAATTAAACTCTCAATTCTAAACTTTAGGGTCAAATAATTGGTTCCTAGAGTGTTTTAATAGAGTAAATACAAAAGGATATAGTGATTACACATAATGGTAATTGTTATTGTCAATAAAATCTCTTTTAATAACCATAAATATACTTTTCGTGGTCTAATACCCCATATTCAATGAATTTAATAAGGAATACAAGAGGAGATAATGAGCAACATTGATGAACTTAAAATAACAAAATGAGAAAAAATAAATTATCCAAACTACTCCATTTTCAAACTCAACCCCAATGAAGAAGAAGAATTTGAATCTCATAATAAAAATGATTCTAAACAATCTCAACTTATAGTTCATGTTCCTCACCATAAAGAAATAATAACCACTCTGTTTTTTTCATGAAAACTCCAGAAAACCTCCCTTAGTTTGGGTTTGATGCTCACCCCTTACTAAGTATTACTCACATGGATGATATTGATGCCCAAAATTACCATAGGTATTTTATTAGGATATACACAATGTCTAGGTGTGGATAAGGGTTATAATATTAGATCAAAGGGGTGTAATGGGGGGGTTTGGGGAGGTTGGTGGCTGACTGTTGACTCGTTCATAGTTAAGACACATTGTCAGTTAAATAGTGTGTCAAACATGTAGTCTAATATATTATTAATTCTTCAAGTCACACAGTTTATTGGAATGTACTCATGGTCTATCTAAACATTGGTTAACCTCTATTAAAATAGTTCTGAATGCTACTTAGTTTCCTCCAAATTGCATGGTTCATTCCAAATCTCATCAATTCTTCATTGTTCTCCTAATTTTTACCTGTCAAAACATGTAATGTATGTGAACATATGGAAATTAAAAATGATATTTATTTTCAAGATGATTCTCAATGTGTATTGGGCTATTCACAATTGATTATAAATTAAGATTTTGAAAATTTAATATTCCTTTACTTTATTACCCTTTCACCCATTAAAATATGATAACATTGCTCAAGGGTACATGTGGACTACCACATCCATGAAGCGACAAGATTAATTTTTTCATATACGCCTTTCATGCATGATTATAAATATGTATATAATTAATATATTTATTATTTATTTCATAATAAAAAATCAAGAGATAATGGAATAATGACAAACAAGAAAGTATTGAAACTGCAAAACTGAATCACAAAAAAAAATGAAATACTTAACATTCAAAAATGATGATTTTAATAATGAATTATTAATAAAAAAGAATTAGAATTTCATAAGTGGATTATATATGATATTTAAAGTATGTATATGATTTTTAATGTAATTATAAAAAATATAAATGTATTATAAATGAGGTAGAAATCACTTATGAAGCATGTTATACATGAGGTAATGGTTTTTCATATCACATTTATTTATCTGATTCATATGCCATATTTACCACTGGTTTCATTTTAAGTTGTGTATATACTACCCTTTTGATATATTTTATCATGAATCTATATATATATTCACACTATCTAAATTTTTATTTGAATATATTTCTTTTATAGGGGTTATGACTCAAAAGTTACAAAAGTGGTATGGGTTTATTTCGCAATCTCATCCATATCCAGGATTGAATATGTTTATGTTTTTATTGGGAGAATTATATGAAATTTCAATCATAAACTCTATTCTATTTTCCAATCATTCATTTATTTCTATAAATTATATGATTCTCTTTCATTTCCCACTTTCTAAGTACTCAAATGTCTAAAAGAACATTTTTTTTAAAATAACATCTTTTTTATTAAATCATGAAACTTATCTTCCATTAATATATATTTTTTAAAGCGATTATAATAATGCTTTTAATATTATATCATCATTAATTAATTCATTTTACCAATGTATTACATTTTCTTAAAAGTTTTAAATGAAATATTATTTTCATTTTTTGATCGAGACACTTATTACTGAAGGTGTGATTAATATACTTATTTTAACACTTACTATATGAATAAATATTCCCACTATCATTACCATTATTTAAAATAAATATTGTTTTAAAAGTTTCCATATTTATTTTAAAAAAATGATCTTCTTAATAGTATTGAAAATTTTATATTTTAATATATGTGGTTTAAATTTGAATAGCTTATTTTTTTCGAGAAATATTACCGTGATATATTAATATTACTTTCATCTATATCAATATACATTTTTGAATATCAATTTAATTGGGACATACTCTATTGATATAATCTGCTATGTTACTCTAGTTGAATTAAGATCATATTTTTCTATTAATTTACCAGTGAAAATATTAACATTTAATATAATAATTTTTTAATGAGAACTTTTATGTTAATTATATATTGAATTACTGTTAATTTATTTCATTTGATGAATGTATTTGACATAATATTGGATGTGAATGGCCTGTAAAAGACCGTTGATGTATCGGTATGTCCGATGAGACAAGCTAGTTTATGTATTTGGCATACATCTTATATATTTATATATGATGTCTTAAAACAAGGCCTTAATGGTAAGATTATTATGTTAAAGATTATGCATTCATATGAAGCTGATTATTAATATCCATGAGATTTTTTATGTTTATTTTTCATCCATGGATTTAGTCCCTTTATGATATAAGTTATATGGAATATTTAATTATTTTTTTCTTTGGCACATTATTCATGATTTTTTATCGTATGAAAGATTATATAATAATATTTTCATTACTAATCATATGATATCATTTTGTATTATATTTCCTTTCTCTAGGATACCAATAAGGAATTTACAAATGATATTAATGATTTACTAGAATAAATAATACTTTTATCACTATAAGAATTTAGTATTATTTCATTTTTGGATCTAATATGATAATCATGGGTGTATCTAGTATCCCAAGACTAGTAAACCATTCGATCCTTTGGTGTGTGATTGCTTTATTTTTATTCCAATTTAGTAAAATAACCATTGTATTTGGTTTACTTGATTTAGGGTGCCACATCAAAATGATCATTTTCTTTAAAAAATGAACCACCATCAGCATAAAATTATTTTCAAGTATTCACCTTCTATATAAAAATAATAGTTATTTATTTCTCATATTTTCTCTTCTAATTCACCTATCTACCTTTTAACATTTCATATAATATCAAGAGAATATAAAAATAATGTAAAATATTTTCATCTAAGTTGTGCATTTCAAGAAAGTATATATTCTCATCAAACCTGTATAGAAGAATTAAAAATATATTTTTGACAGCCTTTAAGTAATATATTGTCTCTAAATATGACTTTATATTGATTAATATCTCATTAACCAAAATTATAAATTCATAGACTATATTATCTTAATGTGTATGTCTATCCTCAATTTGTTTCATTAAATGTTCAATTGATTTTCCTTGAATTTGGTGACACCAATATAAATGATCAATAGATTATATCTAATTCTTTTTACATACATGAATCAAATAACGGTTTTGAAATAATTCTATGAAATTGAACCCAATATCTATTTCCTTTCATGAAAATCCTATTTATTTCACCTTTATCTAAACCATCATTGAAGATCCTTTAATCTGACTAACAATTTTAATTTCAAAAAAATCTAAGATGACTAACAAAATATATTCCAGAAACTATTCCTTAAAAAATTTTTAAATATTAAAATAATATTTTCAAATATGTTTAAAATTTACTTAATTATTATGATCATTACTGAATAAAAAACTACAATACATCAATAAATCTTTAAAATAAATTTCTCAACAGAATTATCTATTAAATGGAATCATGTTGTCTTTCTAGAATCCCTTACATTTATTTCATACTAATTAGAGTGATGAACTAGGTGAGATCCCAAGAAACTAAGATATAGGTTGGTTGAATCACTAATACATTTTCATTCATCTCAAAATTTAGGGTCATCTTTATTTGAACATTATTTAATTTTTTGGTAAAAATTACTTGTTTAATTTTCATTATTATTTTTATATGAGATAGAAAACAAAATAAATAAGTTTTAACCCTGAAATATTTATATGTTTCATAAATATATAAAAATTACTACAATATTAACATGACTTCAAACAATTCATGAACATGGGATCTTCTAGTATTATCACATGATTAAAAATGAGTGTGGAATACCCTTAACTTATAATAAAATGAAAGCATCACAACTTCAATGAATTATCTTGAAAATATAAAAATATATTATAAAATAATAAAATAGAGAATGAATACATGAGTTCTTATGGAATACCTAAAAAATTTAATGATACTTTAATAATGATGAAATTCCATGTTTTAACAAGATGAAATTTCATATTCATCTACTCAAAATTTCATCAACTCATTAATTATTGAATTTTATGATTTCCAATGAAGTTTACTAAATATGATGATGCAAATTCGGCTGTCACTATAAATAATAGTTATCATAAAACAATCAAACATATAGATCTTCAGGAAATTATGAGATACTCAAAATATAATTTCTTCAATCAAATTTATCTTTACAAACTTAATTTAAAGTTTTAAATATCCGGTTTGAGTTATCACACATAAAAAAATGAATCCAAAAATTAATGAATTAATTTATCCTTTGAATATGATTAGATTAATTTATTTTTATCTTTATTCTACTATATTTATTACTAAACAAAATGTTATTTATTTGTATACACTTTTCATCTTAATTTGTTCCTAAATTTCAACATCAAAACAAGAAGCTATCCTAAAATTATATCAACTAACAATAAAATGATAGACTTTGATCATCATAACTCACATAAAAACAAATAATATATGTATATGGTCCATATAGGGTCATTTATAAGTGAGATAAATTTTTAAATATCAATCCACATCATCGTAGATCAAAAATTATGTGTGTTTATTCAAAAACCCACTAAAACTCCACTACAAACCAATAGACGTCCAATGGTTATCAAATAATGGAATGAATCCAACTTTATCAATAATCAGTCATTTTCTATAAGAAAATATAATTTTCTGGTAAATATAGTACGTTATTTCTTCAATATTTTCCATCAGAACTCTACTACCATGCTACTGAAACATTAGTTGTTTGACATATCATATATTATTCAATTCCCAACCTCTTATTATAATTTGAATATTTAAATTACATTTTCTTTTACACATTAATTAATTTAAAAAAAATATTCAACATATATACAATATTTTTAATTTCCTATTGATCTATGGTTGACTGTATTGACAATGTGCTCGAGTAAAAATATGAATGCATGAATTCAACACTTCCACCATAAATGAGATAACTTTAAATAATTAAATTATTCATTATAAATATCTTTAACATGGATTTAAAAAAAGAGATAAAAATTATAGAAAAATATATTAGTGTAGAACCATGACACGAGGAAGATCCCCACATCATGGTTTGTGCTGGTGAAACCATATAGAGGTAAAGGTCACAATGTAAGTTATATTGAATGGCAGTTTATGTTTTATGTGATAATGCATGTATCAAATTTTTTATTCTATAAAATCCATGATAAGTGGTTTATCATTACTAGATAATGAAATCATGCACATTCAAATTTTTATATTAATGTTTTTAATAGTTAAAAAATTAATGAATGGTTCAACCAAATGTTATAATGAGTTGTAACATTTTGAAATGTATATCAAATGTTACAAAACTATGGTCAAGAATTTTAGAAAACATTTAGTGATCCAAAGGTTTCATTAGATGATTATATAAATTAGATAAAGCATACTGAATGGTGACTAATTTTAATATATGAATATTTTTTTGAAGAATATGGATATTTTGGAGTTATAACTCTCACATCAATCATTTCATTAATTAAAATTCATTAAAAATACAAGAGTGTGAGAGAAATACTTCGTAAGAATTATAAGACACATATAAAACATTGATATATTTATATCGATTATTACATTGGATTAATCAAGGAAATATCATTCCAATGTGTTTTGGAAGTGATAACACAACAAAGTTATTATATAATTTCAACAAAAATCTATAAAGGAAAATGATATTTTTATAAATAAAAACTAAATAAGATAAATAAATAATACCACAACTTTTCAATTTTTATTCAATTCTATACAATATATTTCACATGAGATTGATAGTTTTATATTAGAATAATATATTGGGATCCTTCCTCCAAGGGTATCTGTGTGCATTGAAATTCTCCCAACTCTTAGAAAGTATTACCTTCAATGAAAAATCAGCTAGAACCATTGAGGAAATGGTTAAATGGAATGAGAGATAAAATAATAATCAAATTAAGGTGTTCATAATTATTTTTATTATAATGAATTGGAAACTATGATCCTTCTTGAAAATTTCATCTAAATACACTTCAAGGAAACAAAAAAACCATTTAAGTAAAATTATTCATAAACGTTTCATGAGCTACAACACTTTGTAACTCACAATGCTTTATTTTCTGATTTATTGTTTAACATTTGAAAAATTATACATTATATTAAAACTCCAATATATTATCTTTATATGATAAAAAAACTAATGTATGATTTTTAGAGTAGTATAAATCTATCTGACCATAGAATATCAAATATCATATATACTACCATGTAGAACACCATATCATAGGGACCTCACTATATTGTGGTTAACATGAGACCACACCATGATGTGGTATAAAAACTCATGTTCTAGTTGTACATTTAATTCATATTTCTTATAATCAGGCAATTTCACTAGATCCAGGTTGACATAAGACATCTTCACCTTATATCACACTATATATAATGGCTTGTAAAACTATAACCAAAACTCATTTCGGATAAAATTTAAAACTAATTTCAAAAAGCATATCATTCATTTTCACCACATTTTACAGAATATGTAACAAGGTATTTAAATCCATCAAAAACATGTTTTGGATATCCCCAAAAACACTTCTGAGTTAAAACTCAGATATTTTTATAAACACATTATATCTGAAATTAATCCTCATTTATAAAAAAAAATTGTCCAACCCAATAAAAATTTCTAACGTTGATGAAAATTGTGATTTATATAACCTAAAATTATAATATAATAGTTAAATTTGTCAAATTATTGATTCTACTCAATCAATAATGGGATGTAACATGATATCTATCAAACACAAGTGTCTCTATACTTGTGTCCATCAACTGTATCACAAATAAGTATGCATAATCACATATTGACGTTTTATAATAAATTAAGTGAGAAAGGGATATAAAGTATTTAAATTTCATTAAACTTACCCATATTTTATTCATTATCCATGTATATTCTAACTGGATATGTGAACACATCATCAATGGACATGTGTTTCTTGTAAATATTTCTCTTTAAATAAATACATTGTTAAAAAAACGTATTTCACACAGAACACAAAACATAAATGATATGTAAAATATTAGATAATAAATATTTTAAAAAATAACACATATAGAAGGTAAATTTATCATAATAAATTATAAATGCATAATAATTTTATTAATAACATTTAAAGCATAAACCATTCATTTTTTCAATAAAAGGTGTTCTTCTTTGTTTATTTTATTTTTATTCAATAACTAAATGTATAAATAATAGAATTATAATTTTTTAAAATTAAATTAATTTTTCAATTTAGGACTCCAAACATATCTTAGGATGTATTTTTAGTATTTTTATAAAATAATAAAATTTTAGATGAATAGTAAAAAAAATACAGTTTTTATAAAAGCTGTAATATTTATGAAATTATTATTATGTAAAAGATACTTGGAAATTTTTTAAACATTATAATTAATTTACTATTTATTTAAGGGGTAAATTTATTCATATTAATATTATTTTGGACATGAATAACCTATGATTAATTTTTTGAACTTAGGTAACATTTTATTCTAAATTAAAAATAATTTTTTATATATTATTTAAATTAAAAAAATCATTGTAAAATTATATTTTAGATTGATTTGAAATTATAAAAAAAAATATTAATATATTTATAATAAACCATTTCATTTTAGGTGAATTAATAACATTGAAAATTGATAACCTATAAATAAATTTTCTGCCTTAGAAAACACTTTTTTCTAAAAATGGTTTTTAAACATCATCTGAATTAATAATGAAGTTAAATTTTCTAAATATTTAATATTTTATACAATAACTCAATTTTTATATATTAACTCATAATTTTAAATATTCGAAATAATGAAAATTTTAATTAATGTTATTAATATTAACTACTGAGGTTAAAAACATTTGTTACAGCAGTGATAGTAAAAAGAATAATATAAGTTTTACTACTTGTAAAAGAACAAAAAATTTAAAAATGAACCCCAAATGATTATACATGATACATATATTATAAGACCCTCCTCCCCAATATTATTGTACACTTTTGGACACTTTGACCATTTAATTGTGACATAACATTATTGAAATATAATGAGTACTTCCAAAATTACCAGTCTATTCACTTATAAAATGGTGTCACTTCTACCATTTCATGATACACATATACCAAATAATTTTACCCTGATAATATAACATTATATTCCTCCATTAATGATCTATTTTCTTCATAATCTTATGGTTAGAATTAGTAAACCAAATGACCCAATTTCCATGAATATTTCTAATAGAAATCTTGAGTTCTCAACGTGATCATTTATTAATCATTTGTTTTTATTCATAATATTCATGTTATAAACTTATTATTTGAACCCAAATAAAATGAAACAAGTATTATCGTCGAGTATGCCACCCTTAGGTAGAGGAGGGTGAATGGAATGGTGTCCTATGGGATCGAGCCATCCTGACAAAGTTTAACATCCTCACATGGAAGATTCGCCATAGAGCTTTTCCCACCGATGAGAATATCAAGCGTTGTGGTGTGAACATGGCCTCCTTATGTGTCCTCTACAAAGAGCATAAGGAGGAGGGTTTGGATCATCTGATTTTTGAGATTGACTGCGTGAAAGGCATTTGGACATGTTTTGGTGACTTTACTAGTTTCTCGGTTCCAACCAGGGTAGAGCAACCCTTTCTTGAACACTGGCTCCATGGCTCGGGGGCTCATAGGATGGAGAAAAGAGAAGGCTCCCTAGTTCTCCATGCAGGTTGATGGTGCATGTGAATGTCCAGGAACATATTTCCTCAAGACAGAGTCTCTTCCTCTGCATGTGCAATTATGATCAGGACTAAAAACCTTTTGTTTGATCTGGTCAGTGCAGTGAATACCAAAAGGGTGGTCCACACCCTAAAACAGCTCCTGCAATATACCTATGGCCATGCTTCCATCGCCAGCACCTCCGTTGGAATATGGGTCAGGTGGAATCCCCCACTTTATGGCCTCAAGCTTAATAATGATGGGTCATGTGTTGTAGGCTCGTACAAGGAGGGGGGGCTTGTCCGCCACTCCAATGACTTGGTCATTCTAGGATTTTCCACCTATTTGGGCCACATCTTGTTGCTTTTAGATAAGGAAAATACCAAGCTTATGGGTCTCATGGTCATCCAGTATAAGGGGATCATCCTTGTAGAGGCCAAAACAGATTCTCTACTTGTCCATAATGTCCTCCAGGGTCTTGGTAATACATCGTGGTCCATTTTTTACGTCATCTATAAATTCCATGAACTCTTTGACAATAGTATTAAATTATGCCACACCTATAGAGAGAGAAACAAGGTGTTGGATTATCTGACTTCTTTCGACCTTCATGGATCGAAGAGTCTCTTAATACACGATCTTCATAGCTTGAATCTGATGGGGACTAATATTATCCAAGGGGATTCCCTCAGGCTTCACTATTTCTGACCAATGTAGCCTTGTTCCCCTAAGCCATAATTTGTGGCGCCCTCCACCCTTTTAGTATAAATTTAGTTGTTGATGATGATGACTACTGCCACCATGAAGAGAGGTGGTTCTTCTTTCATCAATTTCGATCATGATATGTAACAAGGATATATTTGGATAATTATTTTGTTTACAATTTCAAAATTATAATATTTAAATTATAATTTATCTTATACATTCATTAGATCCCATTTTTTGAGAAATGAAATCATTTATCATGAGTACTTGCAGACTATTGCCTCCATGAATGATGAATTTTATTTTTCATCGTCATTATACATGGATGGTTATATTAATTATTTTAATGATGTTAAATACTATTTATGACATTTTGAATCTTCAGTAACTTTATATTCACATTATATATAAATATTACCTTATGTAAAATCATTATAACAAGTACTTATTTGTGTCAATTCTTACCAAATACGTCAACAAGGATATAATGTTTAAATCATGAATTATTAATGAATATAAAATAATTGTAATATAATTTAAAAGTAATAAATTTAAATTGACTTAATGATTCTATGAAATCATTATTATTATTTAATATATTTATTAATATATCCCCTTCTAATCACTAGACAAGTCATAACTAGTTTATAACAACTTCTTTTCTCAAAAACCATATCCATTCCTTTCACCAAATTAATTGGGACTTAAGTAATCATTATAATATAATGATTATAATATCTTTAATAATTTGGGAATGATGAAATTTGGGATAATCATTGAAATCAACATTGTTATTTTGAAACTAGATCAAAATAAAATAGATTAATCACACATGGCATTGGAAATAGATAATAATTAACAAATTTTCATATAAGTAATAATTATAAATGATATTTGTAAAAGGATAAATACATTAATATAATTATTAGGTAGATCATTGATATAGTGATATTTGTTCTTTAATAGGTTAGAGAACATTCGAATAAGTAGGAATTAAAGGTAAGTTTTTATTCCACACAATGTTCTATTCGTTGGGCAACATAATTTTCTTCTTGAATGTGTCCTTAAAGGATTATTTGATTCTAGTATTACCATATTAAATATGGTATTATTTTTTTTATATGGAAATTAATTATATTCCTTCATAATATATTTTTAAATGAATTTCATTCTCAAAAAAGTGTTACTTCGGTAAGAATAACTCTTTTTCATATCAATGAATATTTCTCTTCTATATCCATGATTCTCATATTGAATTTGTTTTATTTAATGAAATCCAAATATGTTTTTTTCTTTTCTATTTCTCTTATTTATATTTACCTCTTAAAAAAGAAAATCATTAATCTTTCTTATAATTTCATGTTCTTTTAAAAATACCCCTACAGTTTGAGGAATAAATTTTATATCGATATCTAGATAATATTTTATGCTATAAATTTACTATATTATCCTTTGTTTATTTTTAAGGATCCCATATTTGGAACTATTATAATAAGTTTTTCAAAAGTTTTCTTTCTCTAATTAAAAATGTTTTTGAATGAAATTTTTATATATGAACTTTAATGACATGGTATAAAAAAATTAGGAAACATTACAATTTTTACAACTATATAACTTGAAGTATTTACTTTCATGATGAAATATTTTTATCACTCTCTACTTCTTATAAATATATTAATCCTTATGGAATGATACTTTTGATGTCCTGTTATTTATTTATATAATATTTTGTGATGTTTTTGGAAAATTTTATGAAACCCATTCTATTTTTTTCGGAGAATTATGGTATGATGATGATTTATTTTTTGTGACACTCATATGTATAGATAATAATGGGTGGGATCTTATATCTCCCTCCAATGTATTAGTTATGTTTGATTTATCAGGAGATAATATTTAATGGAAAGACTGTGTTGGTTCACAAATTCATGGGCATAATTATTTTTCTCAGATTTTATTGCATGAAAAAATGAGTTATTTTATAATTTCATGTGAATAATGAGTTTTCCCATATTTAAATTATCTTATATAATGATTTTTTTCGCAAAGGAATGTACATATTGAGTTTTATCATAAGTTTTTCTGATGATTGTTAATGTTCCCCCTTTCAATGTTTCTTTACTTTTCATACTATGTTATATTACTTGTTTATACCACTTTTCTACGATATTTCACACTTTTATGTTCTTCACTAATGATTCTATGTTATGATTTTAGGTTTTTATGCCAAGTGATATTTTATGTATCTTTAATGACCTTATTTTTCTCCTTTGTTCTAGTGATGTATTTATAAAATATTTCTCTCCTATTAAAATTTCTCACATGTCAATGATCTAAAAATTATGATGAATTTCTAATTTCCCCTTACTAGGTATCTACTATCTCCCCTTTATTATGTTTCCATTCCCAATGTTATGATAATTATTATATCTGATTAGATGTATAGAATATGGTCTAGAGGGGGGTGGTTATGGGGTATGTTCACAATTATTATAAATTATGATATTTGTGTTTCTAATCTCTAAAACAATAATCCTTTGGTCCTTGTGTTTTTTTACTATTTTTTAGATATATTATTTAATTCTGGGTATTTATGTATTATTAATTAATTTTTTTCTTAGGTCACCTCAATTGGTCTCAAAGTATATTTTATTTATTTTTTAATACTAGTTTATTAATTTTTTAGATAGGAGTAGAAAAAATTATTGAAAACCCTAAGGATAATCTAAACGTAGAGAAATATCCTAATGAATACTTTTAATTTATAGAGTATGTGTTTTAGAAACTTAATACCTATTCGAATAATGAAACTGGATGCATGAATGGAACAGATACACCTAGACTAACTCCCCTGAAAAATTATGGTTGGGTATTAACCCATATTCACTCTAGTGCATAAGTAATTGACCTAATTTCCCATCTACATTAACAACCCCCGAAGGATTTTATTTAGTAATTAACATGCTATTTATGAAAAATTATGAGGGATTTGAAATTTTTTATATATAGCCTAATAATAAACTGTAACCTCCCGGTTTCAGGTGCCACTCAACGGGTGCCCCGAACTCGGTTCACCACGTGACCTCAAGCGCATTTCCCCAAACACCAGAGGATGCCGACTAGAAGCGAGGGCCTAGGTCTGATAGTGGGGAAACTATGCCCTCATTTGTCAAAGTATAGCACAATGGAATGAAATAAAACATACAACGACAACGGAAGCAGTAAACATACACAACGAAAATAACAACTGCAGATGATATAAACAATAGTATATAAATGATGATGCTACATGTTTCAAGTTCTAAGAAAATAGCCAGAACATGTTATACATCAATATAGTACAATAGAAAGCAGAGTATAGAAAAGCAAAGCAAACTGCTGGCAGCAGCATCGCGAGCCTAGGCTCGGTACCATTCCCTCCTACTCCTCTACAATAGTCAAGTACCTGTATAGGGACTCTTTCCCCTATCTACACCTGCAGCAATGTAATCTATTTGGGCCAAAAAGTGTGACCCAAACAGGGTGTGAGAATTATATCTCAGTAGGCACCCACCAAAGGCTCGTGCTCAACTATGTGTAAACATGCAACAATAGTGTGCAGTAGTAAAATGCAATAAAGTAAGCAGTACTGAAAAGTAACTAACTTAACAGTTAAATTGCCATTTTATCATTCATTTAATCCATTGAATATTAGAAATCACCACAGTGCATTTCTAAATAAACAATTCACGTCCTCAGACAAGCAAAACCTTACCCTCAGGTAAACAGAATCCAACCCATAGGTATTTCCCTCAAGCGTCACAGAATGTTTCCCTCAGGCGTAGGTAGTGTCGCCATCAGGCACAGAGTCTATTGCCCTCAGGCACGGAAGAAGTTGCCCTCCGGCCAATATAACTACTTCCCTTAGGCTGAACAGTGCAGTTCCCTCATGCTAATCACAACAACGCCCTCAGGCTAAACAGTTAATCAGGTCATGACCCACATTTAAACAAGTAGTAAACAAGCAATTCCTCTCAAGGCAATTCTATAATTACTACCTTAAAGGCATACACTCGGGTATCCTGGCCAAACGGCTAAACAGTAGAACACACCCCTGGGATGGTCCTGGATCCAAGCAACGATCCCAAACAGTAGTTTTATAATTTATTCAATTACTTATACAGTTCTAGGTGGTTAAAATAGCCACGACCTCAGCCACACGACACCGAAACATGGGTTTGTGGCACAAAAATGCATAAAACACACAATAGTTGGAAAAATTAACACAAAGACACCTACCTTATACACCAATGAACGTTATACCCGAACGCCGACTCCAAAAATGCCCAAGAATTGCATATATCTGACGAAGAACAAAACCCATTCAAACGTAAATAACTCATGTTAGGAGAAGAATTGGTAAGAACCAGCCAAAGAGGTGGACGCCCTTACCCGTGTGGTTCCAACGAGATCGTCCGAGGCGGAAACCGATTCCAGACGAACACTCGGTGGATATTCAAAGGTCCAGACTCTTCATTTGGCTCCAAATAGGCTCAAGTGTCTCCTCTGCCAAATGAGGATGCTACTGCCTGTTCTAAGCCGAAAAAACAAAGTACACGGTCTGTACTTCTGAGTAAACGGAGTGTACTTCTTTCATTTAACTGTTCATTTGGCGGCACTACCACACTGTTCATTTTTCGACATTAGTACATGGCATGTACTCCCAAGTACACGGCATGTACAGTCACCTAGCTGGCGGCGACTCCACCGCCTTACTGTTTAAGCATGCCAACTGACTACACGGCGTGTAAGGTACCACTACACGGTGTGTAGTCGGTTCCTACACCCCTCGTCGCCGACAGGGCTACACGCCCCGTGTACTCATCCCAACATGGCCAAAAGTACATGGTGTGTGGAAAAGTACATGGCGTGTAGTTCCAAAATTTAGGAGTTTTCCACATTTTCTCTATTTTTCTCAAAAACACTTAAAGAAAAGGAAAAAGAAGAAGCCCATACCTCAAAACTAAGAACTGGGTTCTTACAAACTTCCCCCCTTACAGCAATTCGTCCCCGAATTTCCCTTCCAAGGGTAGCGAAGATATAGCCGTGAAAAACTCTGGCCACTGAGCACGTATGCCGGTCTCCCGCTCCAAGGTTTCGTCCTGCACTCGGCCATGCTGCCATAGCACCCATACGAGAGGAACTGACCGGCCTCGGAGAACCTTCGTGCTCCTGTCAACGATACGAATCAGATGCTCCTCAATAGACGCATCTTCCTCCAGCTCAACCTCCTCTGGCTGAAAGGTGTGAGACAGGTCTGAATGATAGTGACACAACTGAGATACGTGGAATACGACGTTCATGGATCGGTACCGCTGTGGTAACCACAATCAATAGGCAACCATCCCGACTCTCTCAAGAATCCCAAATTGTCCCACATACCACGGTGAATGTTTACCCTATCTCATGATCCGCTTGTGTCCCAGCCTTGGCAAAACACACAAGAAAACCTGATCCCCGACCACGAACTCCAAAGGTCATCTACGGCGATCAGCATAAGACTTCTGACGAGACTGCACGGTAGCCATATGCTTATGAATCAACAGGACTTGCTCAGATGTCTCATGTACGAGACGTGGTCCCAGTAAAGCTGCCTCACCTGCCTCTAACCAACACAAGGGTGATCGGCACTGCCTACCCTATAAATCTCCGTATGGTGCAATCTCAATAGTTTCCAGGAAGCTATTGTTATAGGAAAACTAGAATAAGGGTATATGCTTCTCCCATGAGCCCCCAAAGTCTAGGATGCATGCAAACAACATGGCCTCTAGCACCTGTATCATACGCTATGACTGACCATCTTTCTGAGGGTGGTATGCTATGATCAGAAGCACTTGTGTACCCAGCGCCCTCTGAAAACCCTTCTAGAAATGAGACGTAAAGCGGGTGTCCCTATCTGAAACGATTGAATGAGGGACCCCATGTAGATGTACGATCTTCGGATATACAGCCTTCTGATCTCATCAACACCGAAGGTCTCCTTGATCGGCAAGAAGTGAGCTACCTTCATGAGTCTGTCCACAACAACCCACACTGCGTCATTGCCATGAGGTGACCTTGGTAACCCCATCACTAAATCTATCATGACATTGTCCCATTTCCACTCTGGAATGGGTAACTGCTGTAACAGCCCAGCTGGTCTCTGATGCTCCACCTTCACCTGCTGACAGGTGGAACACCTCTTAACAAAACCAGCTATCTCTCTCTTCATACCTGGCCACCAGTACTGATGTCTCAAGTCACGGTACATCTTGGTAACCCCGGGATGAACTACCCAAGCTGAAGCGTGAAACTCCCACATCATCTACTTGTGTATATCCCCTAGAACCCCTACCCATCCATGGAAACGCAAAACCTCATCATCGCCTATCGTCCAACTGGGAGGAGGGTCCTCACTTGACACCGACTCCTTTAGAACTAAGCCTTGTCTCATACTCACTCTGTCCAGGAGGGTAGAAGTCACAACTTAAGATGAAAGATAAGTCTTCCCCTGACCATCATGCACCTCTAGATGCATCTCAGGGAAAAAATCCATGAGCTCCCACTCACCACTGGACTCATGTACTGCATGCATCTGAGTCTTCCTGCTCAGTGCATCAGCTACTGCATTACCTTTATCTGGCGTATAGGTAAGCTCAAAATCGAAGGACTGTAGGTACTCGACCCACCTTCTCTACCTCAGATTCAGGTCACGCTGAGTAAAGATATACTTGAGGCTTTTGTGGTCGAAGAAAACCACAAAATTCTCTCCCAATAGATAATGTCTCCAACAGCGCAATGCATGCACAACTGCAGCCAACTCGAGATCATGCGTCGGGTAATTCCTCTCATGTGGCCTCAACTGCCAAGACCCGTACGCAACTACTCGATCGCCCTACATCAACACTACTCCCAGCCCAATACCTGATGCATCACAGTAAGCTGCAAAGCTCTTTCCCTGCTCTGGGAGTATCAGGATCGGTGCTGATATCAACCTTCCTTTTAGGTCCTGAAAAGCTTCCTCACAAGCTTCTGACCAAGCGAACTTCACACCCTTCTTAGTCAAGCCCGTCAACGACGCTTCTATGTGGGAGAAGTCCTATATAAAACACCTTTAGTATCTAGCTATTCCTATGAAACTCCGTATTTCAAACATGTTCTTAGGCTTCTCCCATGAAACTAATGCTATCACCTTCTCTGGGTCTACAAAAACTCCTGACTCTGAGACGACATGACCGAGTAAGTGAATCTAGTCCATCCAAAAGTAGAACTTCAAGATGTAAGAATATAGACGATGCTCTCTCAGTGTACTCAATACGATCTCAAGATGGGTGGCATGGTCGTGTCGAGTGTGAGAGTACACCAAGATGTCATACATGAATACTACCACAAAATAATCATGATACGGATGGAATACACGATTCATCGGAGCCATGAAAACTGCTGGCGCATTCGTGAGTCCGAACGACATAACCAAGTACTCGTACAGACCATATCTGCTCCTAAAATCTGTAAGCGGTATATCCAATGGTCTCACGTGCAGCTGATGATATCCTGATCTCAAGTCAATCTTCGAGAACACTCGTGCTCCACAAAGCTGATCAAACAGATCATCAATCCTTGGTAAGGGATATCGATTCTTAACCGTCAACTAGTTCAGCTTCCGATAATCCACACAATGTCTGAGGGCACCATCTGCCTTCATTGAAAAAAGGACCAGAGAACCCCAAGGAGAAGTACTGGGTCGGATAAAGTCCTTTGCCTGTAACTCCTCTAACTATCTCTTGATCTCCTGTAGCTCAGGTGTAGCCATCCTATAAGGAGGAATGGACACTAGTGCTGCTCCTGGAACTAGCTCAATAGGTAAATCCACATCACGCACCAGAGGTAGACCTGAAAAGTCGTCTGGGAAAACATCCCTAAAACGATCAACAACTGGAGGTAAATCCATCTAACAAGTCCCTTGGTCATCCAGATATAAGCTCATAATCTGGGCTGTGACTCAACCTTGCCCACGATGCTTTGGTCCAGCTCAACTCTCCTGAACATCTCATTCTCTCTTGTATAGAAACTCTCCACCTTCTGGTGATGTGAAACGCACCCTACGACGATAGCAATCTACAATGGATCGAAAGGGAACCAACCAGTCCATCCTGAGAATGACGTCATAGCTCGTCATCTCTAAGACATAGAGGTCCCAAAGGAAGTGACACCCACCAACCTCATGGGGGAACTCCTTGCACTAACGCACACTAACCGTTCTAGTCCCCAACGGAGTGTCTAGCATCATAACAACAAAATAAGTAGAAACAAAGAGTCCAAGGCCCTCTACAACGGGCATAGATATGAAGCTATGTGTAGCACCCGTATCAAAAAGTGTTGAAGATAAAACAGAAGATACTAGAATAGTACCTCTAACTATAGAAGGTCCGAGATCCTGCTCTTGCTGGGTCTGTTGCACTGCATATGCCTTCCCAGTGTCACGGCCCTGCGACAAAGCCTGGCTACCCTGAGCTTTCCCGCCATGCTGCCTCTGAGATCCTGGTGTCTAGCTACCACGGCCACGAACACCATCTCTGCCTGCACGCCATGACGTATTCCAGTTCCCTAACTGGTAAGAAGCCACTGGTTCTGCTCCTGCACGCGGAGTCTATACAGAACCCCTCTCATTAGCCACTGGTGGAAACACCCTGAAGAAGCGCTGCAGATGACCCATCTTGCTGCAAGCTCAGCACTCTAATGGATCACGTGGACACTACGGCGTCATGTGACCCTCTCTTCCACATTGGTAGCACCTGACCGGACCACCTGAAGAAGCTGCATGGCTGGTACTGCCACCCTGAGTGAAGTATATCTGTCTCTTCCTCTTGCCAGCAGAAATAGTACCAGTAACTGGTGCTAAACCGTCCTGGAACACACCACCAGATTCTCGCAGGTTCCTCTCCCTAATCATCACATGGTTCACGATGGCGTGTACACTAGGAAACCTGAAGACATTCACCAGCGCTTGGATGTTATACCGAAGACCATCCTCAAAATGTCTGGCTCTCAGCATCTCATCACCCACCAGCACAGGTGCAAAGCGCTAAAGCTCCGTAAAACGAGCAGAATAGTCAATCACTGACATAGCGCCCTGCTGCAGATTCATGAACTCTCGATCTCTATCTACCCTCTACATCTCGGGAAAGAAAATGTCATAAAAGACTGCCTGAAAGTATTCCCATGTCATGTCCCTGTGATGCTTGACTGGGTGGTAACATCCCACCACCTCTTGGAGGAATCACACAGCATGTAAGTCACGAGCTTGACCCTCCGCCCTGGAGGCGTCTCAAGATGCTCGAAAATAGTCTGCATCGATCCTAGGAAAGACTCTGTAGCCTGTGGTCCACCATCCCCTGAAAACGTAGGCGGATGCTGCTGCTGAATGATACACGTCCTCATGGCCATAGATGTAGCAGCCTGCAGTACTCCTTGAAAGGGCTTCATAAACCACATAAAACCTTCACGGAACTGCGCCTCCCCACCTGTGTCTGGTATAACAGTTGGTGACGCATCTGGCTCTAGTGGATCATCAACTGGTAGCCCATGGCCTACTATCTCTGGAGTATAATCATCGCCGCTCTCCTGGAGAACAACTCGCGGCCGTCTAGGTGGCATGACACTAGAGGGTCAAAATCACGCCTCAAATTTAAAGTTATTAAGGCTGAAACGAAGAAAACAAACAGGGAACAAGAGGAATAAGGCATCTCAAAGTTTGAAAAACAAAACTACACGTCATGTACACTGACTACACGGCATGTACTTGACTTCCCTTCCCCTGCCCGGGTTCTTCTGCACAGCTAAGCCACACGGCTCCCATTAAACAAAACTACACGCCGTTTACTTAATCTACACGGCATGTATGGTGTTATTTTCCAACTGCATGTGTCCCTTGTGACACAGCCGATTACTTGTCTTACAACTACACGGCATGTTACAACCATACACGGTGTGTACAACACCCCATTTCCTAGCCCCACAGCTAAAACAACACGGTCTGTCCTCGGAAAAGACCACACGGCATGTCCCATAGGTACACGGCGTGTTCAAGGAGAGGTGACACCGACCCGTGTTTGTTAGTTACACGGTCGAGTCCCTAGGTCACACTACACGGCGTGTTCATCATTGACACAACATGTTATGTATAGGAGTTCACCGACCCATGTTGTTAGCTACAGGGTCGGACTCCGGGTCACACTACACAGCACGTAAAAAAGCTACACAACGTGTTTTAACCAAGACATTCCCTACCCTGTGTCGCCACCCACATGGTTTGTGACACGGGAAGAGACTACACGACGTGTACTCAAAAAGTTTATTTTTCTTCCCGAACAGAAGAACAAACATGGCATGTATAAAAATAATACATGGCGTGTACATTGGTTTTTCAGATAGTATGCCTCAGAAACTCCCCCAGAACCCAGAAAAGACCAAAAAACAACACCTAAGTGTCAAATTCCGACCAGTGGGGGCCCATACTCCCCACGAATCAAAGTTTGACATCTTATATGTGTTATAACTAATAAACAGTCAATGATCCACCAAATTCTTGTCATTGGGGGCCCATACTCCCCAAAAACCAAAGTTTGGCATCCATTCTATAAACAAACTTACACAAAAATTACCCTATCAAATATCAGGTATTTTATCAGTACAGCTATCACAATAGCATGCTTTTCTTGCACAGCACCTATCACAACAACATGCAGTTTTCTAATACACCTACATGGCATAGAAACTATGCATGGCATGTGTTTATATCATGTGCCTAAATGATGCATGAGATGGCATACCCTCATCTCATCGGGTTTCGACTAAATAGAACCCACAGATAAAATATAAACAACATAATCCAAGTGCGTCACCCAACAGTGAAAACATTTCAACTATAAAAATTGAAAAATTAGAAGAATTGAAAAATACAAGGTAGACTGGATTTTCCCTGTACAGGGGTTAGCTACGCCCGGGCACAACTTATTACCAACTACCATTCGTCTTATCTCTGACTACGGCTCCAAATTGTAAGTCAAAGAAAAGAACCACTCTGATACCACTTTGTAATGTCCCTGTTCCGGGTGCCACTCAACGGGTGCCCCGAACCTGATTCGTCATGTGACCTCAAGCACATTTCCCCAAATGATAGAGGCTGCTGACTAGAAGCGAGGGCCCAAGTATGATAGTGGGGAAACAATGCCCTCATTTTTCAAAGTATAGCGTAGCGGAATGAAATAAAACATAAAATGACAGCGGAAGTAGTAAACATACACAACGGAAATAACAACTGTTGATGATATAAAAAACAGTATATAAATGATGATGCTACATGTTTCAAGTTCTAAGAAAACAGCCAGAACATGTTATACATCAATACAGTACAACAAAAATCAGAGTATAGCAAAGTAAAGCAAACATCTGGCAGCGGCATCACGAGCCTAGGCTCGGTCCCATGCCCTCCTACTCCTCTGCAACAGTCAAGTACCTGTATAGGGACTCTTTCCCTTATCTACACCTGTAGCAATGTAATCAGTTTTGGCCAAAAACAGTGACCCAAACAGGGTGTGAGAAATATATCTCAGTAGGCATCCACCAAAGGCCCGTGCTCAACTGTGTGTAAACATGCAACAATGGTGTGAAGTATTAAAATGCAATAAAGTAAGAAGTACTGAAAAGTAACTAACATAACAGTTAAATTGCCATTTTATTATTCATTTAATCCATTAAATATTAGAAATCACCACAATGCATTTCTAAGTAAACAATTCACATCCTCAGACAAGAAAAACCTCACCCTCTGGTAAACAGAATCCAACCCGCATGTATTTCCCTCAGGGGTCACAGAATGTTGCCCCCAGGTGTAGGTAGTGTCGCCCTTAGGCACAGAGTCTATATCCCTCAGCCACGAAAGAAGTTTCCCTCAGGCCGAAATAACTACTTCCCTCAGGCTAAACAGTGCAGTGCCCTCAGGCTAATCACAACAACGCCCTCAAGATAAACAGGTAATCGGGTCATGCCCCACATGTAAACAAGTTAATAAACAACCAATTCCTTTCAAGGGAATTCTACAATTACTACCTTAAATGAATACCCTCGGGTTTCCTGGCCAAACAGATAATCAGTAGAACACACCCCCGGGATGGTCCTGGATCTAAGAAACGATCCCAAACAGTAGTTTTACAATTTATTCAATTACCTATACAGTTATAGGTAGTTAAAATAGCCACGACCTCAACCACATGACACCCCAACATGGGTCCGTGGCACAAAAATGCACAAAACACACGATAGTTGGAAAAATTAACACAAAGCCACCTACCTTATACACCAACGAACGTTATACCTGAACGACGACTCCAGAAACGCCCAAGAACGGCGTAGATCTGACGAAGAACAAAACACATTCAAACGTAAATAACTCTTGTTAGGAGATGAATTGGTAAGAACCAGCCAAGGAGGTGGAAGCCCTTACCCGTGCGGTTCCAACCCGATCATCCGAGGTGGAAACCGATTCCAGATGAACACCCGGTGGATCTTCAAAGGTCTGGCCTCCTCCTTTGGCTCCAAATCAGCTCAAGTGTCTCCTCTGCCAAATGAGGAGGCTACTGCCTATTTTAAGCTGAAAAAACAAAGTACACGGCGTGTACTTCTGAGTACATGGCGAGTACTTCTTTCATTTAACTGTTCATTTGGCGACACCGCCACACTGTTCATTTATCGACATGAGTACATGACATGTACTCCCAAGTACACGGTGTGTATTGTCGCCCAGCTGGCGGTGACTCCACTGCCTTACTGTTTAAGCCTGCCAAATGACTACATGGCATGTAAGGTACCACTACACGGCATGTAGTCGGTTCCTACACCCCTCGTCGCCGACATGGCTACACGCCCCTTTTAATCATCCCAACACGGCCAAAAGTACACGACGTGTGGAAAAGTACACAGCGTGTAGTTCCAAAATTTAGGAGTTTTCCCCATTTTCAATATTTTTCTCAAAAACACTTAAGGAAAAGGAAAAAGAAGAAGCCCGTACCTCAAAACTAAGAACTGGGTTCTTACATAAACTAATATGGATAATATGGATGAAAATAAGAGTAGTTTAGATTAAATTTAGAGATCCTTATTTTTTCTAGGATAGAATTATATTAAAGAATATTTTTGAGGAATTTATTATAGATATAAAATCCACTATCCAATATAACATCTAAGGGAGTGAATATTCATTGGATGAAAGTATGTGATTAATGTTTCTAGGAAATAAAAATGTTGTTGGTCACTACTCCTGCACATATATTACACTACAATGGGGAAGGGTTTATAATATATAGTGATTCGTTAAGAATGATATTGGGTTTAACCAACTTATAGAATTATAAGGTAACTAATTCATCCTTGTGTTAATTAAAACCTCATTATAATAATTACCTGTCACGTGATTTAGAGTTAGATAAATTGATCTACACATTAAATATTTGATGAAATTGTCTCTTTGGTGAAAAAATGCTATATATATAATGAGCCCAATAGTTTAAAAAATATATTCACATAAAATTAGTTGAATATGATCCAAATAAGATATTTGGGGATGACTAAAGGTTATGACTTCTCCAAATATTACCAATTATTGATGGAAAACAAGGTGGATGATGCTATGAGTAGGAAATTTTATACCACACTATCCATGGTGGGGGTTAAAAGATACTCAATACTCATGGAGTTACATATAATGAATCTAAAAACCATTAGGGATGGGAAACATCTTATCTTTCCCAATTAAATTCTCATCGTTCCAACCACATGAAGATCGACGGACCCAGAAATTATGATGTGGAGCTAAAAAGGTATAAAATATTCTATAGTTTAGAATCGATAAATATAGATTTATTAGGTTTAGAACATTAATACATGTATCAAAAAATTTTAATTTAAAAAGGATATTTAGTATGATGAACATAACTTATCCTTTTCTATTCATCCATGAAGTATAAAGATATATAGTCTTCTAAAAGAAAAATATTGATGGGATAACCATAAGAGTGAAATTATAGAATATATATCATCAGGCTTGGTATTCTATGAAGTAATGTCTGAACAATAAATCTATAAGGGTATGTTGTAATAATTACCCATATTCATATAGAAATGGGAAAAGTCAACAAGGATTTTATCACATAATCCCTTAAAATTTATAATTGTTATCATGTTATTTATTGTTTATACAATAAACCAATGAAGAAATTATATTTTACTACACTCAAAGAAGATTTATCTCTTGACCAAATCACTAATATATACAAAAGGGAAATGGTAAGACTACATGGAATACTACTCTCTATTGTATGTAACTATGATCTGTGGTTTTCCTTGAGAATCTAGAGATGTATTCAAAAATAATTGGAGATAGATCTGAGTTTTAAGACTTATTCCCATTCCCAGACAACTAGATTTTCTATAAGGACCATTCAAACCCTATAATACATACAAAGATCTTGTATGATGTTTTTCCAATGATGTTGGAATCAGCACCTCCCCATGGAAAAGTTATTAAATGAAAACGATTTGCATTCTAGCATTCAAATGCAACCATATCAAGATATTTAAAGGAAAATATGTAAGACACAAATATGTTGGGGTGCTGTTGGGAAGATGAAGTTAATAAGTTCTAACATTGTCAAAGAAATGATAAAAATGTTTCATACTATTATGCAATATATGAAAGTTACCCAATGTTAATGGAATAGTTTTTCAGAAAATCATTGATGAGATATATAGTTTGAAGTTAGAGAAAAGGTTTCCCTTAGAATATATCCATGGATGTGGGTTTTTATATTAAGGAAGAAAGTGAATTTGGTCCTAATATACATCTTTCCCTTCATGATCCTTGATCTTGTTAGGGTCACAAGCTGTTTCTTAGCACTCTCACCACACATCTCTTAACGGAATGATGTGTTCCTTGTCTCACTTTTGAGGAATTATATACCAAATCCAACAAATGAATGGAGTACAAAAGCTGTAGAATGGGAACATGAAATTTCAAATGAAGAATTACCCCATGAGAGAATGGATCGATGAGGTAAAGTTTGGAGGAAAAACACCACCCATCTAGTCCACGTTATGTGGAGTAATCGTGTGTTTAATGAGGCTACATGAGAACGTGAGAATGTGATAATAGAAAATTACTTATAGTTTTCCTCCTATGAGTAATAAATTTTCAATGATGAAATTCTTTTAAGGGGGTACAATGTAATGACCCATGTTTTAAGTAAACATTTCTCAAATAAATATGATGACTAAAATATTATTTCAAAGAAAACACCAAACTAAAATGATCAATGACATATTTGAAAAAATATTTGAAAAAAATAATCTTATAGTAGGTGAAAATATACTAATAAATTATAATTCATAGCCAATAAAATTAAGAACTCATAAATATTAAATATATTTTTTTTTCAAAAAATTGACTTTTCATTATATTTTTATTTTTCTTTAAAAACAAAATGAATAAAGAAACTAGTTCAAAATAATCATGATTGCACACACTCTATATTGAAAATAGATATTAACTAAAAGATATATATGTACAGAATAAATATAAATTTATATTATAAGTGGTTATATACCTAAATTAATTTCTAAAATATGTGATTAATATAGTTATGTTATTCATACAAGAGGTTATAGTGTGTTCTAATAAGCGGGAATTCAAGGAAAGAGTTTCATTAAATTAAGTGTCTATTTATTGGGTTATAGGATTTTTTACTTGAATGTTCTCTTCATGGTTTATTTTATTATACCATTCCCTTATTAAATATTGTATTATATTTTTTATAGGTAAACTAATCTCTACTTAAATCATTTTTGTAATGAATTTACTATCAAAAGAAATGTCACCTTGGTAAGAATAACTCTTGTTCTTACCAAATGTTCTCTCTCTTCTATGTCCATGTGTTTCCAATCAAGACTATATTTTCTTATTAAATTCAAATAATATTTTTTTATTTATTTTTACTCTTATATACCTTTACCTATTAAAAAATATTTTAACGTTTCCCTGTTATGGGTTTCCTTTAAAAAACAACTAATGATTATGAAAGATATTTTTTCATGTTCAAAACAATGTATCCCACTTAGAATTTATTAACATTTCCATTGTTTCATTTCAAGGATATAATATTTTGAACTATTGTTACAAATTTTTTAGAAGTTATTAATCTTTCTCCTAAAAAATGTTTTGAATTTAATTAATACCTCTAACTTTTAATGATAATGTTTGAAGGGTTTTTTTGGAAATATTATTATTTTCTTTTTTTTTCACTCTAAGTATTTTCATTCATGGAGCAATTTTTTCTTCACACTAAATATTTTATTTTGATATAATTTTTTTTAAATTAAACTATTTATATCTTATTATTTATTTATATTACATTATTTTATGTTTTTGAAAATGTTATAAAACCCATTATCCTTCCATATGCTTTATAAAATATCATGATGATTGAATTTATATATCACACATATGTATAGATGTTGATATATGGTTTTATGTATCACCCTCTAATTCATTGGTTATGTTTGATATCTCATGAGAGATTAGTGTGTGGACATAATGATCTTGTTCACAAATCCATGGTAAAATGAGTTTGGTCAAACTTTAAGGCATTAAAATATTGAGTTTCATTACAAAGGAATTGGAAAAATGAGGTTTCTCATAAATAAATTCATGGATATAAGGAGTTAGTTCACAAAGGCATGTGAACAATGAGTTCTCTCACATTTTACTGTGAAAAAAATGAATTTTTTCACAAATTCATGGGCATAGTGGGTATTCTCAAATTTTAATGTTTGGAAATAGTGATTTTTTTTACAAAAGTGTTGGAATAATGAGTTTTTTCAAAAGTATTTTCAATCAATAAGATGGTTCTATCATTAAATGTGTCTTTTCATTTCATATTGTGTTAAATTCCATGTTTATTCTGATTTTATAATATATAATTCACTTTTAGGTTATGCTCTAATCATCTGAGATTTTTTTTATAGTTATATTGAAAGTTAATATTGATTTACCAATTTGATGAACTTATTATGGTCATTTTTGCAAATAAATTTTTATTAAATATTTCTCACATATTCATGTTTCTCATAAGTTTATTATTTAATAATTATTATGAATTTATAAGTTCCCCTGACAAACATCTAAGATAACCCCATTCTTATGTTTCTATTCAATAGGTTATGAAGATGATTATATCATATGAGATGTATAAAAGATGGTATAAAGTGGTACGATTATAGATTATATTACCAAATATATTAAAATATGATTTTTATATTTCTAAAATCAGATAAAATAAACCTATAAGCCCTTAGTTTCCTTGACTATTTGTGAGTTGTATTATTTAAATCATGGAATTGATATATTATTAATAAATGTTTATCTTTTACCTTTTCACAGCACAATTTAATCAAAAAAAGAGGATGAGAACATAAAATTCTCCTCACATAAAAAAATAATAACATCACATATACATTATATAATCATTCCTATATAATTCATTAATCTATCTCAATAAAGGTATCATATTACATGCTTTTCATACGAGAGGAAAAATCCCATCTTGATTAAGCCGCATACGATAACAAGACTAACGAGAAAACTCTTTTTTATTGAAAAACAACAATAAATATTTTCCAACATTATGATAAATATATGTATTTTTTGAAAATAGGAGATTAAATCATACAGTTGAAAATTTGATAAAAATTGCAATTTTAACACTTTGATGTTCATTGCAGTCATTTTGACATAATAATTTTTATGAAGAAGATATGGAAATTAAATTTCATGTTAATATTCAACATTAAATGGGATAAAATGTTCATTTGGACCACTCTTGATGGATCATATTTTTTATGATATAAAATGGTGAATGAAATCAAAGATGGACTAAAATTTTCAATATAGACACTACTTGATCATTTGTGCCATATCTTCTATATCCATACATGTATTGGGATAATGTTTTCATAGTATATATAAAACCCAATTCCATACAAAATAATCATTCTTTTAGGATAGTTGGTTAATTTGTTTTGGGACTAAAGCCATGAGAAACAATCTTCAATATCTTATATCCTCACATGGAGTTCCTAAGGCATGGGTACTCAGTTAAAAATAGATTCCATATTTAATGTGTTGAATAATAATAAGACCTCTCTCATGGTATCCTTGGATACCAAGAAATTATCTTCAAAAAATTTGTAATTGTGAGAAACATTTAAGGATGAGTATATTTTTTCATGACAACCCTCATAACTAGTATATATAGACTTTTTAGAGCTTATAAATTTTGGTCGAATTGATTTTGGAATCAGAGAAACGTATCTACACTAAGTTCATGATAGTTAATCAAGTCATGTTATTTTCCTTTGTTTAAAAAAGTTTCAATTCATAGGTTAAGGAAGCCTTATTTTCAATACTTGGTGCGTTTGACCAAGAGGATTTCCTACGGTGATTCAGAAAATATTTCAAGAATATCATGGATCCAAATGAGAATAAATGTAGGTATTCCTTTCCTAGAAAATAAATAATGTAATATCCTAGTTCATGGCTCGTAGAGGCCTTATGGATAAGGGTTATACTATTGATCGTTACACATGGTGAAAAAACGTAGTGGGGATCTTCATATCTAGTGTTTTCTTGATCGACGCCTTGTTAATGGCCATGAAATATCATTATATGCCAATGATAATTTAACTCACGTGGGTCATAGTATTTCTAAACCCTCCCCCATTTTGGTTTCACCTTACTCAAGGGAGTAGTGGAATGTGTGGTGTAGCTATTCTCAAATGCTGATAAAAAAACCGAGTTATCATCAAGAAGTCGGTGACACACAGAATAAGACTGTTCGGGGAATAGGATGGACTATATTTCATAACACACTTGTGAACCTGAAAGGTGATCTCTAGGCATGGATTAACAAGAATCCCCGTGTTATAATTATGTAGATGCAATTAAGAGGGAGATTGAGAATCTGGATTCTAGTATAGAAACATCATGGAACGATGATCTGTATGGAGAGCTTGACATTAAGAAGGTAACAATGAAATATATGACCCTCAAACAAGAACATCTAGCGTGTTATCTTTAAAGAATAAAATGGTTGTGAATGGGATGTTAGAATATTAAATATTTTAATTCAAGCATTAATGAAAAATAGTGAACTATTCATCCAAATATCTGGCTGGAGGATAAAACAAACACAAATAACAGGAATATGTTTAGTAACATGGATGAATCCTTTTTTGAAGGTCTTATTGTAGTTTTGAACCCATGTATGCTTGAAGGCTATCTGAGGGGTCACAAAGATCTCTTGGAGGTGGTCCCAAACATTGTATCAAATCACGTCAATTCTATCCTTGATGTTATTCAAGTAAAAAAATAAATCCAAGAGGAAATGTTGAGTCTCAACCTATAGAGTTCTCCAGGTCCAAATGGTTTTCCAAGCTATTATTACGGGGTATCGTGGGATATTATCGACTAAGATCTGGTGGAGTCTGTAGATGCCGGAAAAGTCTGTTTCTCCTCAAACGAAGTTCCGGATGAGGAAAGAGAGGTCATATTTGGAGTCAGAAGCATGTTTCGGAAGGCCCGAAGGCCTTGCGCGAAATTTTGGAGGCCCGTGCGCAATATTGGCTATGCGCGCGCAATCCTTCCGGGATTCGCGCAATGGGCCGAGTCGGCGCGGAATGTTCCGCGCCCGACGCCCGTGCGCGGCCCTATTGCGCGCCGGGCCCCTATTTCGCACCCGCGCCGAATTGCGCGCCCGCGAACCGAATTGCGCGTCCGGGGTTGCCTATAAATACAAGGCGATCCCCAACGTTTTGAAGGTTTCCAGAATTCGAAGGGTCGCTCGTGCGCGCAATCCCACCCCCTCCGCGCGCAATGCCGATCTTCAGGTAACCTCCTTTATTTCGCGCAAGCAAGCCTCGGGGTTCGCCTTCGCGCGCAACCCCTTTGGATCCTTTCCTTTGACCAACTCCTCACTCGAAGGCCTTCGCGCGCAAAATAAGCCTCTTGCGCGCAATTGCACCCCGGGTGCGCGCAATCCAGCCTGATTGCGCGCACCCCACCTTACTAAGTGGGCATTCCGTTAAAGAATGGGCTGTTGCCCCCGCGCGCTATCAGAGGCCCGGTGCGCGCAATCTCCATCTTTCGTGTGCAAAGTGCTGGCCCAATTGCGCGCCAGCCACCCCAATTGCGCGTCGACCCGCGGTATTGCGCGCCAAGCTCCTCTTTTGCACGCAAACCGCCAGGGTCGCCCCCTTTGACCCCCTGAGGGTACCCGCCTGCGTGGCGCCCGATGATCTTCATCTCGGGTGCCCGCACCATGCGTTGTCTTCCCGTGCGGCCCTCCAGGCTCGCGTGAAGTGACACGGACCCATCAGCGGCACCATCTTCGTCCGCGCTGCATGACGTTAAACTGCTAAGCGCTTCGTCCGACATGACGATAAACTGTGCTTCGTCCGCGCTGCAAGACGTTAAACTGCCAAGAGCTTCGTCCAACATGACGATAAACTGTACTTCGTCCGCGCTGCAAGACATTAAACTTCCAAGTGCTTCGTCCAACATGACGATAAACTGTACTTCGTCCGCGCTGCAAGAACTTAAACTGCCAAATGCTTCGTCCAACATGACGATAAACTGTACTTCGTCCGCGCTGCAAGACGTTAAACTGCCAAGCGCTTCGTCCAACATGACGTTAAATTGTACATCGTCCAACATGACATTAAACTGTACTTCGTCCACGCTGCAAGACGTTAAACTGCCAAGCATCTTCGTCCTCAACACACGACGTTAAACTATACTTCGTCCGGCAAGACGTTAAACCGTCCGCATCACCCGATCCCGTGCCTCGCACGCAGGGTCCCCCCCGGTTTGGATGTGGCCCCCACCCGCTCGTCTCTGCAGGGATGTCGGGATTGCCCCTCTTTAGGGACAATTTATTAGAGTGGCCTTCGCCCATGGGGGTAGGGTATTACAAATACCTAGTTTCTTGTGGGGGACTGCACATGTGTATCTCCATTGTTCTTCCCCACTGCCGAAGCCAGTGGAGGGCGTGACAGGGATCGAGGTGTCTCTTACTTTCGGCCCAAGTCCCTCTCTAACTGAGTTTTGCCGCACTCAGGTTGCCTCAGTGCGTAAGTCCTGACAGAATGAACTACGTGGACTTTGATCCCTGTCTCCTAAACAGGGTACGTAGGAAGCCTCCCTGAGGTTCAAGCCCACCACCTGGTCGTCCCGGTCGTATTCACGTCGGTTCGTCAATCAGTGGACCCCTCCCGGGTTCACATTCGCGTCGATTCACCTATGAATCCGCCCTTGTGGGGGACTGCACAGGTGTATCTCCATTGTGCTTCCCCACTGCCGAAGCCAGTAGAGGGCGTGACAGGGATCGAGGACTCTCACCTTCGGCCCAAGTCCCTCTCCAACTGAGCTTTGCCGCATATGGTCCTCCTTAGAGTGTAAGCCCCAAACACCAGCGTCCAGCATGACGTGAAACTGTGATCCACCCGGCCGTTCCATCCCCCTCTGTGCGAGGTGGTTCGGTTCAATCCTCCGCCCGGCAGCCTCGACCTCCTCGTGAGTCGGCTTGCTAACGTCCAGCATGATGTTAAACTGTATATCCGAACTACGCTAACTTTGATCCGCGCTAACGCGCGGTACGTAGGAAGCCCCTACGGGGTCCAAGCTCTTCACTCCATCCTCCATCCTGACCCTTACCCGGGCCACCACATCCCGGTGGGGTCATGCCATTTCATTCCACTCCATTTCACTCGGGAAGCCGCCCATGTGCTGGCCCCAGCGTCGGAGGTTCCCCGCAAGGGGTTCTGTCATCTGATCCACTCCTCGTGTTGATCAGTCCGATGTCGTCCCCGCTGAACGTTAAACTCACGGCATACCCCATGTTAAACATGGGAAGCTGAGGAAAACATCAGGTAACGCAGTTCCCCGCACCCAGTGCGGGATGCCTCAGGCCATCACACCTTCGAGAATCCCTATTAGGGACGGAAGGCAGACATGCAGAGCCGCAATGTTAAGACACGCCCCCAACACCCAGAGCTACCCGGTCTCCTCACCGCAGGTTGCTGCCCCGACCAGACTCCTTGGAGCGTCTGGGCGGAAGCAGCGTAATTAACCGGTGTCCATAGAGATATGGCGCCGTGAACGAGATTCACGAACATTCTTAAATATATGAGGGAGACCCGGATTAGGCGATGAGTTCTGAGGAGACGTCCGCGGAAGGAGGAGCCGACGTCCCATCATCCCGGTTTCGATCAAGGAGCAGACGTCCCTGAATAAGGGACGGATGCCGCCCGCCTTTGGAAAGCAGGACTACGGGGCCACAAGCCGCACTCCCATCCCCTCGGGTCGACGGGCGCACGCGCGAACGCGTCCTGGCGGAACAGCGTCAGAACAGAAGCCCGACGCACATCTGCACCGAAACAGAAAAATGGTGAACCCGACGTGAATCTCTTCTCCTCAATACGAAGACCGATGGATTTCAGAGGTGTTGGAAGATTAGCATGTTGCCCGGCCGAGCATTCAGCACTGGGGCACGGAACCCACCAGGGATGGGGAAGGGAAATCGGGCACTCCGTCTCACGACGTCGATGGCCTGGGTTCCCCCCACGGAAGGCGTCGTGGCACTAATGGTTGGTTGTCGATTCCTTTTCCTGTCAGTGTTAACGGGTTCTTCTCCCTGCTTTCAGGAATCAGTTCGCCCAATCCAGTGCCCGATCGCCCCCGCCCACTGGCGCAGGGGTAGGGGAAACACCGACGCGGCTACTCCGCGCGGTCCCGCCCGTTCCACAGCCGTCCCAGCAGCCGCAACTGCGGGGCAACCACGCCCTCTCTCCCCCTCGGAGGTCATCCAGAGAAGGGTGATCAACAACTTGGTGCAGAGATATGAGGAAGAGGGATTCATCCCCACCAGGGACATGGCTCGCCTAGCCCTCGAGGAAGCTGCACCTCGCCACCAACGCCGCCCCCGAGGGCCGCGCAGGGAGGCACCGCTGCCTACCTCGACGTCCAACCGCTTCGGGAGTTTATACCCGGAACGCTCCGACAGCTCCCTCCCCTATGCGGATGAGGTGGAGGATGTCCAGGACCACCCTATCCGAGATTCGCTCCAGGGATCCGCGATAAGGGCTCCTGCCAGGTCACGTCGACACCGCCGCCCGGCTTCTCAAGTCGAAGAACGGGCTCTCCACCTTCCTGCACCGCTCATCCCGACTCGTCTATCCCGACGCCAACGTCGGGCACGAGCGGAAGAGGATGCCCACCTTGGGGCCCTAGCAATAGCGGCCGCGTTGGCCCAAGCCACTGCTGGCTCCAGTCACCAGGCCACTGCGCATCCTGAGCAGGGGCACTTCTATGCCCGACCTGGATCGAGGCCCCGACCGCCCCAAAGGCAGGTTGGGTTGACTCTCCCGGTTGTTGGTACAGGCAATAGCCACCGCGGACCACCTCGCGGTAGCGCTATTCACTAGCAGGGTCTACTCCGTGTGGCTGATCCAAGAGGCATGGGTCATCCCACCTTCCGATCCCGGCCCGGAGGCCTGCCCGGAATCATCTCTCCCCGCGTCCCCTTTGATATCTGTCCTGGTGCTCCTCGCACCTTGGTTTCCAGTCCTCTTGGCCCCAGCACCGGTGCGGCCGGGGGACGCCAGGACAGAGATCAGCCATGCCCCGAAGAACCACCCAGGGACAGGAAGGCGAGGCGTCGACGTCGAGGAAGGAATGTTAGGGAATTCTAGACAGTGATCCGACCGGTTCGTTTCTCTGATACAGAGGCGGAGTACGATTCGGCGACAGAGCCCTCCCCCCGATCCCGCCAGTTAAGGGCAGGGGTAGGAATGCGGCACGTCAGCCTCGTACTCCCCGAGAGCAAGATCGATGTGATCCCCGCTTCTCTCCGAAGGTATATCCGGAGTAGAGAGGGCATGGTAGACCCCCAAGGATCAAGCTTGCGGTTGGTACCGGCCCCTCCGGAAGCGCCTTCTGCCTCGATCGGAGAAGACATAGACTTTTTCTGGGGACCGACGGTCGAACCACGATCTAGTGCACCCTCGGCGAGCACCGACGCTACGGCAGGACGTTCGCTCGTCGGCCCGTCCTATCGTGATGTGGTAGCTGGGGCACCGCCACCCTCAGAGGGCGGCCCGGGATATGGAGGCCAATCAGCCTGCTCGCCGTATTCACCGCCGGCCAGCCCGTCGGCCCGGCGGCCCGCCTCGGCACCACTGCCGGTTCCCCGTCCATTCCCAGTCGTTGAATAGGACCAAGGAGACCTGGGTCCCAAGTTTGAGTCGTGGAGCTTCTGGACCGTCCTTGCAGAGGGCCACTTCCCTGAGAAGTTTTGGCCAGTCGCAGGACCGGACTTTGATGCACCCGAATCACTCACCCCGGATGAGTTCGAATGCTTCCGCCGAACTCTCCGGGAGATTCACTCCCGTCTTCACTGCCTACAAATGCCATATCCTGGGAGTCAAGTGCACCTGGAGGATATTGGTGAGCAGTGCCGTCAGATTGACCTGGCCACGCTCCCCGCGGTTCGGCACCCCGGGTCATTTGGGCACCACGAGGCCCTCCAACAACGATGCGTTGAGTGTTTTCAAGTACTCCGAAAGGTTATCGAGGAAGCCACCCCCCACGTGTATATCTGTGGATGGGGGCAGTATGCTGCCCTACGCTTCAGTACGATTCGCCGATAGCCCGATTCATTGGGTGGCCCTGAGGGTACATCCCCACGGACAGAAACGGTCAATATGGCTGACCTGTCGGGAGAGGGGAACGGCTTGGAACTTCTCGACGGGGGCTCTCCCCCCGAAGACAAGCCGTTGTTGGATCCATCGGTGAGAGTTAATCGTCACCAGAGGAACCTCCTGGGACTCCCCACGCCCACTGAAGCACTGACGTTGAGCCGAAACGTCAGCAAAGGTAAAGAGCACGGCGGGGTTATAAAGCCCGCCGACCCATCTGCCTCCATGCAGAAGGCAGATGAGGATCCCGAAAAGGCCATGCTACGTCAACAGCTCGCCGAGCAGATGAAGCTAGTTGACCAGCTCCTCGCCGAGCTCTCTGCAGAGCAACGGCCTGACTACGGTGATCCTAGGCCAGGACAGCAGGGACAGGAACAACCGCTCCTCGACGAGACTCTCCCGGGCAACCGTGATTACGCCGTGTTTTCCGATAGGGGAGAGGCCATTGCCTATGGCAAGAGGGCGCGGTATGTTTCACCACACCCCCCCGAGCGGCGTGACTACCTGAGAGACCCCGCTCGGATTCCTCCCGCTGCCCCAAGGGCCGCTCCGCCTGCCATCCCACGAGCTGCCGAGTTCGACGACCCGGTCGACGACCCGATTGAAGGGCCATGCAATGCGCTCGTGGTTAGAGATCCTCGCCACAACTGGAACCCATGTCCGGACGATCCGATGGCGGCACTCATCGCCCGCTTGGAAGCCTTGGAGACTCGGCAAGTGGCGATCTCACCGGACGGCAAGCCATACCCAGCATGGGTGGATGACATGCCGGCACCTCCGGGATTCGGGAACCCCACCTTCGCCCCCTTCAACGGGACTGGAGATCCGCCACAGCATTTGGCCCATTTAAACTCGAGGTGCGGGCCTATGTTGGGAACTCCGGTGCAGCAGGAGGCCGCTAAGCTTCGCTGCTTTGTCCAGACACTGGAAGGGCCAGCATTTGTCTGGTACAGCCAGCTCCCCGTCGGGTCGATAACTAGCTGGGAGGACCTTCGTAGACAGTTCCTCTATCAGTTCAGTTCCACGACCCGGAAGACGAGTATCGCAGACCTATTCAAGTGCAAGCAAAGGCCTGATGAGCGAGTCGCGGATTTCGTCACCCGAAGGAAGGGTCTCATGTATTCCCTTGACATGCCATTGACTCAGGAGCAGTTGCTGACAATGTGCGTCGGGAACGTCAAGACTGAGTTGGTCCCTTCCTTGATCACTCAGAATTACCCCGGAGGGTTCAGGGACTTCTCAGACAAAGCTCAACGTGTTGAGGAATCCCTGCAACAGGCCAGTCAGGCGCACCCGCTGCCTCCTATGATTCCTGCAAGGAGAGTCAGCAGGGTTGAGCCCGCTGCTGTTGCCCAGTTAGAGGCCCCCAGGCCGTTGGAGCTGCTGCCGGTGAGGCCAGCTCCACAGCCTCATAGGAATCCGCCTCCACGGGCTCAGTTCCCGGCCCAGCAGCGGCAGCCCCAGAACCGGCCGGCCCCTCCGCGTAATGTACCGCCACAACCCAGGCGAGATAATCAGGGTCCACCTCCTCGGCAGGCCCCTCCAGCACCTCGTCAAGACCACGCTCTCAGGGGCCCGCGATACCTGACTTACTCATTTCACGAGGATCAGGTCCCCGGTTATTTCCGGAGCGCCCTGGAGCAGAGGATTGTGCGACTGCCTGAGTGTTGGAAGCCAGAGGAGGCACATCTCACGGATAACCCCCGCTACTGCCCTTACCATCGGGCCCTGGGGCACACCATCCGGCGGTGATACATGTTTAAGTATTGGCTCCAAGACCAGATTAACAACAATGTAATCAGGTTGGGCCCAGCTCCAGCACAAGTGGCGGGTGTGTTCGTGGGATCAGATGACGATAGTGGCAACGAGGATGAATGGCAGCTGGTCTCCGACCGCGGATCCCAGAAGTATAATAACTGGATGGCCCGCAAGACGATCATTTGCGCCCATGGAATCATCTGTGCGCTCTTGAATCAGCCTGAGCCCCCAGAATCTGTGGGAGCTGCTTCGGCATCGTCGTCCCAGCCTGCCTCTTCCGAGAAGAGCAAACGGCGGCGGAGCAAGAAGGAAGAGCGCACCCCGCCAGTTCCGCCACTATCCCGCACTCTCGGCGATTTCATGCCCCCGGAGAAGGGGGTCCCTCCTCGGATCCACCCGGTGATGAATGATTCGTCCGATGACAGTGTTGGGTATGCTTCGGTTAATACCGTCGAGCTGGTAAATCCCTTTTCGGTTCCTGACATTGAAGAACACTAGGTGGACCTCCCTAGTGTCCCCGGTCGTCGCCACCGTCGGAGGAACCGCAACAACAGGAGTCACTGGGGCACAACAGTTGGTACCTCCAGCCAGGCCATGCACGCCACTGAGACTAGGCAGCAGGCTCAAAACCGAGCTCAGTGCGCGCAGCCCCCCCATCCGGGGATGACGGATTCGCCTCCGCCACTGTTTGTGGTGTGGGACCAGGCAGAACCGCCTCAGCCGCGCCGTGACCAGCTCCGTCCTGCCACGAGTCCATCCCGGCCTCCTGGCCCCAGTACGGTGACCACTTCCTGGGCTGTAACCAGTGAACAGCGAGATGCGCTAAGCACCAGTCGGCTGCCGGTCCAACCGGCAAGGCCCTTCATGCCTCCAACCGCAGAGCAACCTCCTGCAACCAGGGGCTCGCGCTTGGCAAGAAAGTATGATGTCCTGAAGCACTTGGCCGACATCCCAGCAAGGCTCTCCATCCTTGAGGCTCTGCACCTGTCACCTGAGATGCGCGAGGCGCTCGCTGAAGCCCTGAAGAGCCCCCTCCAGTTTGAGACGGAGGTTGCGGCTGCAGAGGCCTTTCACGCCAAAACAATTGAGGATGCCGAATGCCAGGCAATTATCTCGTTCTCTGGTGAGGATGAAGACCCTCCTATACAGGGGCACATTCGTCCGCTGTATGTTACTGGCCAGTTCAATGGTCTTGAAGTCCGGCGCTGTCTTGTCGACACGGGGTCTGGGATTAACCTGATTCCAACTCGGACGCTCCGGAGATTGGGGTTGTCTGAGGATGACTTGATCCCCTCCGACCTCAGGATCCAGGGGTACAACCGCACCGAGCAAACTCCGATCGGTAAGATACGTTTGAAGACCCAGTTCAGTGACCTGGTTGCCAACACCGAATTCATGGTAGTCTCTCAGGACACTGCGTACAACTCATTGATGGGCAGTCCATGGCTCCACCTTCATGCGGTGGTTCCCTCGTCATACCACCAATGCCTTAAATACTCCCTCAATGGTCGAGTAGGCGTGCTTCAGGGAGATGCCTCTCCTTTTGCCTCATGTGAAGCCCGCTATCTGGACGCGGACTATTACAAGAGAAAGGATAAGCAGATCCTGGCAGGTGAGGTTGAGCCTGTCGTTGTTGCAAGTGATTCCTGGGCAAGTTTGTATGACACTTACGTCCTCCCGATCCATCGGTTGGATGTAGCCATGGTCTCGACGGCCTGTGAGTCTCCTGATGAGATGACCGCGACCGCCCATGCCAGCACCAGCGGTCCAGCAGGATCTGGTAGCCCCAATGTAGTTTCCAATGCAGTCTCTCCCGTGGACGATCCCCCCCCCCCCCGAGTGGAGAGGACGTGGAAGACGCACCCCCAGCCTTTGAGGAGGGCGTCTCCGCCACGGTCGATGAGTTAGTACAGGTGAAACTTGGAACCGAGGCAGATCCAAGACCCACATTGGTCAGTGCCGCCATGCCCTCTGAGGAGCGGCAGCAGTACATGGACTTTCTCAGACAGCACTGCGATGTGTTCGCTTGGGGCTATGACGAGATGCCAGGGCTAGATCCTCAGGTAGTCGTCCACCGCCTTGGTCTCCCGGCGAACCATCGCGGGTTCAAGCAGCCTCCCAGGAAGATGCACCCATTCCACGGTGCCATGGTTGAGGCCGAAGTTGACAAGCTTATCAAAGCCAACTTCGTGAGGGAAGTTCAGTACCCCAGATGGCTGGCCAACATCGTGCCGGTCAGGAAGAAGAACGGGTAGATCAGAGTCTGTATCGACTTCCGTGATCTCAACCGCCACTGTCCGAAGGATGACTTTCCCCCTTCCGGTGACAAAGCTGTTGATTGATGCCACGGTAGAGTTCCAAGCCCTCTCCTTCATGGATGGATACTCCGGATACAACCAAATCCGGATGGCCCCTGAGGATGAGGAGTTCACTGCCTTCAGGTCCCCCCAAGGTATCTTTTGTTACCGGGTCATGCCCTTCGGCCTGAAGAATGCAGGTGCCACCTATCAACGGGCGATGCACTGCATATTCAAGCCAATCCTCGGCACACTGGTGGAATGCTACGTCGACGACTTGGTGGTCAAATCGTTCCAGCGTCAGGACCATCTCAAAGATCTTGAGAAAGTGTTCGGCTTCCTCCGGTCTCGCTGCCTGAAGATGAACCCGTTGAAGTGTGCCTTCGGGGTCACCTCCGGGAAGTTTCTTGGCTTTGTGGTAAGATACCGGGGTATTGAGATCGACCCAGAGAAGATCAGGGCGATTAGCCAGATGCCTCCCCCAGGTAACATCCGGGAACTGCAAGGGTTCCAAGGCCACTTAGCATATGTACGCCGATTCATCGCGAATCTGGCCGACAAGTGTAAGCCCTTTTCTCGGATCATGAAGAAATGTGCCACCTATGTATGGGATAAGGAGTGTCAGACCGCTTTCGAGGAACTCAAGCAATACCTGCTTCAACCTCTGGTTCTGATGCCTCCTGTATCCGGGAAGCCGCTGGTCCTTTATGTGACTGCCCTGGAACGGTCCCTTGGTGCCCTTCTCGCCCAGAAGAACAACGAGGGAATAGAGAATAGCCTATATTACCTCAGTCGCATGCTCCTCGACGCGGAAGTTAGGTATTCCCCCATCGAGAAGAGCTGCCTGGCGCTCGTATTTGCCGTACAGAAATTACGGCACTACTTGCAGCACCATGAGGTACAGTTGGTTTCTCGGGTAGACCCGTTGAAATGTATCCTGAGCCGGCCTATGTTGACTGGCCGTCTAGCGCGGTGGGTTGTGATTCTCCAGAAGTTCGACATCAGGTATGTGTCTCAGAAGGCCATCAAAGGGCAAGCATTGGCGGACTTTCTGGCTGCTCACCCGACCTCCACGGATCAGCCGCTGGATCTAGGCTTTCCTGATGAGGCCGTTCTCTCGGTCGATCGTGCCAATCCATGTTGGCAGATGCACTTTGACGGTGCCTCCCGGAGCCCCACCGGTAGAAGACTCGATAATCCTAAGCTCAACAGAGTGGGCTTGGGTATCATCTTCATTACCCCGGAGCAAGCCGTGCTGCCATACTCTTTCCTGTTGTCAGAGGGATGTACCAACAATGAGGCGGAATACCATGCCCTCATCACTGGCCTCGAGTTAGCTCTCGAGATCGACGTTCCCCATCTGTGTGTGAAAGGGGACTCCGAGCTGGTCGTTAGGCAGATCAATGGAGACTATGTTGTCAGGAAGCCGGAACTTGTGCCATTGCTGGAGTGCACCCTCCTCCTGATGGCCCAGTTCCCTTCTCGGCCAGAAATTTTCCATATTCCCCGGTCACAGAACGGTCGAGCAGATGCTTTGGCCAGCCTTGCTGCGTCACTCGCAGAGCCTGAACAGGACAACCTGATCATCCGCGTGACGCACCGCAGGCTCATCGCTCCCGTTATCCCGGAGGGAGATCGCGGCCCGTCAGTAAGTAATCTCACCACGGTTGCCCCTGTGCCCGGAGCCCCGAGTACCACAGATATGGCAGTCGAACCAGCCCCTGATTGGAGGACGCCCCTGGTTGAGTACCTCCAACATGGAATTCTCCCGTCGGATCGGGCCGAGCGCGAGCGAGTTCGACGCCGCACATCGCAGTTTGTCCTCCAGAGCAGTCCCAGCCTGGAGCAGATCCTCTATAGATGCGGATTTGATGGTGTTCTCCTCCGTTTCCTTCAGGGAGTTGAGATCCCACGAGTCATGCAAGAGGTTCATGCTGGTTCATGTGGTGCCCACCAGACTGGGCCGAAGCTGTCCCACCAGATTCGGAGGTTGGGATACTTCTGGCCCTCCATGATCCATGACTGCATCGAGTATTCCAGGAAGTGCCATGTGTTCCAGGTTCATGCGAACTTTGTGCATCGGCCGCCGGAGCCTCTCCATACCACCAGGTATTCTTGGCCCTTTGCAGTCTGGGGGATGAACGTTGTGGGACCTTACCTGCCGGCGACATCTCGCCAGTGCCGGTTCATTCTGACCGCCACGGACTTCTTCTCCAAATGGGCAGAGGCGATTCTGCTCAGAGAGGTCAAATCATGTTCTATCGCTGACTTCGTGACCTCCAACATCATTTATCGATTTGGAGTGCCTCATGCTATCCTCACGGATAACGGAGCCAACTTCCGAGCAGCCGAGTTGAAGAAGTTGTACGCCAAGTACAACATTCGCTCGAACCATACATCTCGCTATCATGCGCAGGCGAATGGACAGATTGAGGCGTTTAACAAAACCCTCTCTAACATTCTGCAAAAGATGGTTGGTCAGAACAAGAAGAGTTGGCCGGACAAGCTCCCCAACGCCCTCTGGGCTTATCGGACGACGAATCGCAATTCCACCCAGATGACCCCTTATTCCCTGGTGTATGGAGCTAAGGCCGTCCTTCCCATAGAGATCCAGTTACTGTCCTTGCGCACTGCGGTCTACGACCAGCAAGCGCCGGACAGAGCTGCTGAAGCCCGTCTAGTCGAGTTGGAAGCACTGGATGAGAATAGGCTTCGCACTTTGCACAACTTGGAGAGGCATCAAAGCAGAATGGCTCGGGCTTTCAATAAGAAGGTTCGCCTCCGCTCTTTCCTGCAGGGTGACCTAGTACTGGCCCTAAGAGCACCAATGATCCCCGGAAGGAAGCCGCCCAAGTTGGAGCCCAAGTGGGAGGGACCTTTTGTCATCCACAAGGTCTATCCCAATGGCGCGTACTCCCTAGCGACTATGGATGGTGAGCGTGTCACTCCTCCCACCAACGCTAGGTTCCTCATGAAGTACTTTGCCTAAGCGTCCATCGTCCCGCATGACATTAAATTGCACTTCGTCCCGCATGACGTTAAACTGCACTTCGTCCCGCATGACGTTAAACTGCACTTCGTCCCGCATGACGTTAAACTGCACTTCGTCCCGCATGACGTTAAACTGCACTTCGTCCCGCATGACGTTAAACTGCACTTCGTCCCGCATGACGTTAAACTGCACTTCGTCCTGCATGACGTTAAATTGCACTTCGTCCCGCATGAAGTTAAACTGCACCTCGTCCCGCATGACGCTAAACTGCACCACGTCCGAGCTACAAGACGTTAAACTGTTCAGCATTCGTCCTGCATGACGCTAAACAGCACCTCAAGAACTACGTGCGTCTTGATTCCCATCCTTATGGGATACGTAGGACTGCCTGAACATTCATGTTTCAGGCCCAGCCCCATCCTTCGGGAATTTCCATCCCATCTCGGTCCCTTGGCCCAAGTGCCTCTGGGTATGTGGCGTATGGTGTGAACGCGGGGCTATGCCCTCATTCACGTCGGTTTGCTCGCCACGCTGTACGCCCCCCACGTTTGGGGATGCCTTCCGCTCCCCCCTTTCTTTTTTCGTCCTGCATGACGTTAAACTTCACTTCAAGAACTACGTGCGGCTTTATTCCCATCCTTATGGGATACGTAGGACCGCCTGAACATTCATGTTTCAGGCCCAGCCCCATTTCCCAAGAATCTCTATCCCGCGTTGGGCCTCTGTCCCAAGTTCCCCTCTTTTTTGTGCGAGGCGTATGGAGTGAGCGGGGGATTATGTCCTCATTCACATCGGTCTACTGGTCGCGCCGTACGCCTCCCCCGTGTGTGGGACTACCTCACACCCCTCATCGTCCTGCACGACGTTAAACTGCCTCTCAAGAACTACGTACGGCTTGATTCCCATCCTTATGGGATACGTAGAACCGCCTGGACGTTTGTGTTTCAGGTCCAGCCCCGTATTTTGGTTGCTCTCAGGGTGAGTCCTCCGACCCTTTCCGGTGATCTGTTAACATGTTTTGGGTACTCCGGTCTATGACCTGTAGTGTCAGATTCAATCTCGACAAATCCTGTGTTACTTGTCAGGCCTCACGCTTCCTCTTGTTCGAGCCTTCACTCAAAGGGATCCTCGTTAGCGGTTTGGATACAATGCCTCAGTGCTCTCCTACCGCTCCAGGTCGATTTACCGGCGGGTCCTGGGCCGCAAATCGATATGAATCCTGCGCTTGAGCGGTTGATGCTCGTTTTCTTGCCTCATCTTAGGCTGACGCGATCGGATGTTGTGTTGCGAATATGGTCAGCGACATCCTTGATCGCCATGTCGGCTCTTTCAGGCTCTGAACATTGGTTGCGCAGTCCTCATCACACTCCGCCTCTGTGCGTTGTAGTGGAATCTCGACACTCTCTCTCTTCATACTGACCTTCAGTACACCTCTACACGTTAGGCAGTCCAACCAGGGTAATGGTGTCTTTTGAGGCTCCCACGATCTGAGCACCAAGGATATATGTTGATGTCCTCCCTAAGGGCCATGTGTAGTTAGACCCTCGTCCCCATGAGGAGGAAGGAGTCGCCCGAACAATCGCGTTCTGGGCCCAGCATAGCTGGAGGCTAGCATCTCTGCCCCTCGGGTGATAGACATATGCAGGCCCCTATCCCAGGATCCTTCTCCTGGAATTGTGCGTGACCGCAGGGCTGGGATGTGTCCCCACCTCCGCTGGGTCCGCCGTATCGCAATAAGCGGATTCCTCCATGGTCCGAACCACACGACCTTAAACTGTGTTTCCTGGTCTTACAACACGACCGTAAACTGTGATCGTCTTGGCCGCCCGATGAGAAACGGCACTGCATCGTGATGTTCTCCTCAGGGGACACTCACGTTGGGCGCTGGTTAATAACCACGCCATTTATCAATGCCTTTCATGGCTTGATTATTGTGGCGACGCTAGGGATTTCTTAATCACAGGCATGTCGCTGCACAAAGAAAACCCATCCACCTTTAAGGACAAACAAGAAATATCAAATACCGCTTCTTCTGGGTGCGAGGGCCAGACCCTCACCCCTCCCCGCGCTGGTGCCCGATTGTGTTGCGCCGCGCTTCAAGAACTACGTGTGTCTTGATTCCCATCATTATGGGATACGTAGGAACACCCGGATGTTTGAAACTTCAGGTCCAGCCCCCCACCTCTTAGAGATTCCCCCTTCTCTGGGGAATCTGCCGCCTTCGGGTCACCCTCAAGGCGTGTCCCTCGACCCCTTGCAGTGGTCCACCAGTGTCAAGAGTACTCTGGTTTATTTCCAGGAGGGTCAGGTTCAGCTTGGTCAGGTTCCTTCCACTTTTCAGGCTTCGTGCTCCCCTTCATTTGGACCCATCGCCTACGCCCTGGGTGGAACCCCCGTGAGCGGTCTGGATACAATGCCTCAGTGCTCTCCCACCGACTCGGGCTGGTGCCCCCAAGGGCCTCGGGCAGCAAATCGATATGAATCCTACGCTTGAGCGGTTGATGCTCGTTTGCTGCCTCATTCCATCAACGGTCAGTGCGATATTGATGCTGCTTTTCCTCCACGGTCGGCAGTACTCCCATATCGTTACGCCGGTGCCCCCAGTCCTTGAGTGAATGGCCGCATGATTCACATTACGTTTTCCACCTCCCATTCTGACAAGGCGAAACCTCGACACTCTTGAAACTATCCCTCAGTGCATCTTCGCATATCCAGGGGATAGGACCACGATGTGGCGTACTTTGAGGTTCTTATGGTCCGAGCTCTAAGACCTTGAAATAAGATCTGTCCCTATGGTCCGAGCTCTACGACCTTAAACTAAGATCTCCCTAAACGGGGTTCTATGTCCCGCATGACGTTAAAACTGCACTCTCAGAACTACGTGTGGCTTGATCTCCAGCCTGATGGAGTACGTAGGAACGCCCGGGCATCTCGACTCTGGTCCAACCTCAGGGATCGCTAAGTCCCACCCCTCCTCGTCGCCGGCCGTCTGGCCTGGCTTCTGGTAGAGTGGTGCGGTTGTGATATTCTCCCCGATTTAGCTCGGGATGCCCCATTGCAATGATGGGAAGCGACATTTTCCTCGTCAAAGAGGTTCTGTCTGATAATTGGGGTGATTCACGGCCAGATTAGTGGATCCGCCTAATACGCTTTCCCCACGGTGGCACAATTTTGGGAGTGTTGGATTCTGTCCGAACAAATCATCACTTCGCCCCACGCTTCGCATGCCCTTTTGATCCGGATTTCCACCCTTGTGCCTGAAGGAACCCCCAAAGCGGTATTTATGATGACATGTGATCCACCTCCTGCAATATGAATGATGACCTTCGGTCCGTCTATTGCAGTAGTATGGTCGATTGATCCATTGTCCGCTTGCCGTCTTGGGCATTTCCTGGAAGGCCGACCGTCGTGGATTTCTGAATTCGGGACACGCGATTCACCCTTTCTCATTTCCCTATGTTCGGATAAAATCTCAACGCCCCTATCGTTGTCCCACTCATGTGTCGGAACAAGTTGGGGGGATGGTACATTGATTAGGTCTGAGGTCTCCTTTTCTAGGAATGACCTCCCTCTTTTCCTTAGAAATACAGGCCCAATTGTGGATGCCTGAAGCTTGGTTAACACTCCCGCAAGACAATGAATTGTGGTTGAGCACGTTAAGCCAAAAGATGCAGATAAATATGTTGATTCATACAAATGGATCGAAGTATTGAGTAGCGGAAGCAAAATGTTCTGGGAATGGCAAAAACAAATCCCCTAGGGATTAGCGTGATGAATGAGTCTTTCCAACGCCGCTGCCCTTTGGATGGCGGCCTCCAGAGCTGCTTCTCGCTCTCTGCATGCCCTCTCTTCGTCGGCGGTCGCAGCGCGCAGGACTTCGGCATTCCAGCGTCTCCCTCGGAACCCGATCGTTGCGACCTCTCGCCGATCAGATTCCGAGGGGGGGCTTTTGTAGACGCCGGAAAAGTCCGTTGCTCCTCAAACGAAGTTCCGGATGAGGAAAGCGAGGTCATATTTGGAGTCAGAAGCTTGTTTCGGAAGGCCCGAAGGCCTTGCGCGAAATTTCGGAGGCCCGCGCGCAATCCTTCCGGGATTCGCGCAATGGGCCGAGTCGGCGCGGAATGTTCCGCGCCCGACGCCCGTGCGCGGCCCTATTGCGCGCCGAGCCCCTATTTCGCGCCCGTGCCGAATTGCGCGCCCGCGAACCGAATTGCGCGCCCGGGGTTGCCTATAAATACAAGGCGACCCCCAACGTTTTGAAGGTTTCCGGAATTCGAAGGGTCGCTCGTGCACGCAATCCCACACCCTCCGCGCGCAATGCCGATCTTCAGGTAACCTCCTTTATTTCGCGCAAGCAAGCCTCGGGGTTCGCCTTCGCGCGCAACCCCTTTGGCTCCTTTCCTTTGACCAACTCCTCACCCGAAGGCCTTCGCGCGCAAAAGAAGCCTCTTGCGCGCAATTGCCCCCTGGGTGCGCGCAATCCAGCCCGATTGCGCGCACCCCCCTTACTAAGTGGCCATTCCATTAAAGAATGGGCCATTGCCCCCGCGCGCTATCAGAGGCCCGGTGCGCGCAATCTCCATCTTCTGCGCGCAAAGCACTGGCCCAATTGCGCGCCAGCCACCCCAATTGCGCGCCGACCCGCGGTATTGCGCGCCAAGCACCTCTTTTGCGCACAAACCGCCAGGGTCGCCCCCTTTGACCCCCTGAGGGTACCCACCTGCGTGGCGCCCGAGGATCTTCATCACGGGTGCCCGCACCGTGCGTTGTCTTCCCGTGCGGCCCTCCAGGCTCGCGTGAAGTGACACGAACCCATCGACGGCACCATCTTCGTCCGCACTGCAAGACGTTAAACTGCCAAGCGCTTCGTCCGACATGACGATAAACTGTACTTCGTCCGCGCTGCAAGACGTTAAACTGCCAAGCGCTTTGTCCAACATGACGATAAACTGTACTTCGTCCGCGCTGCAAGACGTTAAACTGCCAAGTGCTTCGTCCAACATGACGATAAACTGTACTTCGTCCGCGCTGCAAGACGTTAAACTGCCAAGTGCTTCGTCCAACATGACGATAAACTGTACTTCGTCCACGCTGCAAGACGTTAAACTGCCAAGTGCTTTGTCCAACATGACGTTAAACTATACATCGTCCAACATGATGTTAAACTGTACTTCGTCCGCGCTGCAAGACGTTAAACTGCCAAGCATCTTCGTCCTCAACACACGACGTTAAACTGTACTTCGTCCGGCAAGACGTTAAACCGTCCGCATCACCCGATCTCGTGCCTCGCACGCAGGGTCCCCCCCGGTTTGGATGTGGCCCCCACCCGCTCGTCTCTGCATGGATGTCGGGATTTCCCCTCTTTAGGGACGATTTATTGGAGTGGCCTTCGCCCACGGGGGTAGGGTATTACAAATCCCTAGTTTCTTGTGGGGGACTGCACATGTGTATCTCCATTGTGCTTCCCCACTGCCGAAGCCAGTGGAGGGCGTGACAGGGATCGAGGTGTCTCTTACTTTCGGCCCAAGTCCCTCTCCAACTGAGTTTTGCCGCACTCAGGTTGACTCAGTGCGTAAGTCCTGACAGAATGAAATACGTGGACTTTGATCCCTGTCTCCTAAACAGGGTACGTAGGAAGCCTCCCTGAGGTTCAAGCCCACCACCTGGTCGTCCCGGTCGTATTCACGTCGGTTCTTCAATCAGTGGACCCCTCCCGGGTTCACATTCGCGTCGATTCACCTATGAATCTACCCTTGTGGGGGACTGCACATGTGTATCTCCACTGTGATTCCCCACTTCCGAAGCCAGTAGAGGGCGTGACAGGGATCGAGGACTCTCACCTTCGGCCCAAGTCCCTCTCCAACTAAGCTTTGCCGCATATGGGCCTCCTTAGAGTGTAATCCCCAAACACCAGCGTCCAGCATGACGTGAAACTGTGATCCTCCCGGCCGTTCCATCCCCCTCTGTGCGAGGTGGTTCGGTTCAATCCTTCGCCCGGCAACCTCGACCTCCTCGTGAGTCGGCTTGCTAACGTCCAGCATGAAGTTAAACTGTATATCCGAACTATGCTGACTTTGATCCACGCTAACACGCGGTACGTAGGAAGCCCCTACGGGGTCCAAGCTCTTCACTCCATCATCCATCCTGACCCTTACCCGGGCCGCCACATCCCGGTGGGGTCATGCCATTTCATTCCACTCCATTTCACTCGGGAAGCCTCCCATGTGCTGGCCCCAGCGTCGGAGGTTCCCCGCAAGGGGTTCTGTCATCTGATACACTCCTCGTGTTGATCAGTCCGATGCCGTCCCCGCTGGACGTTAAACTCGCGGCATACCCCGTGTTAAACATGGGAAGCTGAGGAAAACCTCAGGTAACGCAGTTCCCCGCACCCAGTACGGGATGCCTCAGGCCATCACACCTTCGAGAAGCCCTATTAGGGACAGAAGGCAGACATGCAGAGCCGCAGTGTTAAGACACGCCCCCAACACCCAGAGCTACCTGGTCTCCCCACCGCAGGTTGCTGCCCCGACCAGACTCCTTGGAGCATCTGGGCAGAAGCAGCGTAATTAAACGGTGTCCATAGAGATATGGCACCGGGAACGAGATTCATGAACATTCTTAAATCTATGAGGGAGACCCGGATTAGGCGACGAGTTCTGAGGATACGTCCGCGGAAGGAGGAGCCGACGTCCCATCATCTTGGTTTCAATCAAGGAGCAGACGTCCCTGAATAAGGGACGGATGCCGCCCGCATTTGGAAAGCGGGACTGCGGGTCCACAAGCCGCGCTCCCATCCCCTCGGGTCAACGGGCGCACGCGCGAACGCGTCCTGGCAGAACAGCGTCGGAACAGAAGCCCGACGCACATCCGCACCGAAACAGAGTCTATACAAGACATCATTCAAGGAGGTAGAATCATATGAGTTTTATTTTCTACCACATTGATCCTAATTCCTCAAATCAAGAATCCATATTCTATATAAAAATATCATCTAGTAAGTATGTCAAATTTCCCATTTAAGGTGCCAACATGTGTCATCAATATAATTTTATCAACCTTATTTCCCTTGGGGATATCTTATGATAAGCATGGTTTCATGAAAGGTAGTACACTTCAAGGGTCCATTTCTTAGGTTTAAGAATTGGTTAGGGATATTAATGTTAATTTCTATTGTTCAAACATGGATATAAATCTTGACATGGATAAGGCTATGATAGAATCAAGTGGAGATTCATCATCAAAGTGATGACAGGTTTGGGTTTCTCTCCATGGCCTCTGACTTAATTTTTTTGTGTTTCATCTCCGGATGGCTAGTTTTTCACTTTATGGGGAAATATTTTGGCTTCATCAAGGATATTTTTGGGTTTAGAAAATATTATCCCATGTCCCCTATAATGTTCATTATTTACCATGTTGTGTTAATCCACCTTATCAAAAGAATCCTTCAAAGGGGGAATATACTACATTACCGATGTCGGAAACTCACTAATTTCATATCCCATCTAATGTTTTTATATGATATTATTATTTTTCTGAATTCTTGTAGTAGATCTATTTTTGTAATTAAAAAGGTCCTTATAAACAATTTTAATTGGAGCATACAAATGATAAACCTGGTCAAAATAAACATTCACTCTTCAAACAGATTCTTGGAAAGGAGGATAAATCTCATGGATAGTAGTCGGGATATGAAAAGGGGTGGATACACAGGGAATAAATGAGTTACCTAATATCTACATGGAGGTTTTCCATCCACCACTTTGACTATGTTTTTAGAAGAATAAAAAAGTCATTTTTTGAACTAGAAAAATAGATTTTTATCTTTTGGAGGAAGGATAGACATGGTTTACAATGTTTATGAATCCATCTCAATCCATTCTCTTTAAGTCATCAATGTTCTGAAAGGAGTTATATAGAATATTAAAAGAGTCATGGCCTTCTTTATATAGGATGGATACTCATAGGGGAAGCGGCATTGGGCCTCTTGGGAAAATATGGGCAAAACTATTGAGGAGGGTGGTGTTAAAGTAATATGCTTATTCAAAACCTTACAATTCTTGCATGAAAACATGGTGTGGGATTTAATTGAAGAGAATACATTCTGAGAAATTTTTATGGAGATTAAAAGTCAAGGTAATGTGGGACTGATAGTTCATATCCAGTCTTTATGGAATATAATTCATCCCCACCTCATTACCCTTCAATATCACACTAAATGGGTTATCAAAAGATGGGAAATATCATTAAGGAACCACAACTGGGAAGACCCAACAATTGGTTTCCTGAGTTTTCATGTCCTGGACATTTCCTTATAGTAGGAAAGAAAGCACCCATACTTCATTTGATCCATCCTGGATGAAAACCACTAGATGATTTTTGAATATATTGATACTTCCAATAAACCAGACTGGTGTGTCTACACTACATCCAATTGTGGTGCTTTTTATCTGAAGGAATATCACCTACGAATGGCCAATAAAAAACATGGGGATATATTCGGTGTAATACTATGGCATAAAGAGATCACTTGTAAATATAACATTCTTGTGTAGAGAATTAATATATATGCAATACCCATAAATGAAAATATGAAAATAACTGGAATTCACATGGTTTATAGGTGCTACTACTTCATGGAGATCCATGAGGATCATTCAGTACACTAGTTCTTTTAATGAGATTTAGTGTGTGTTATCAAGATCTTTTTTAGATACTTCTCTATTCTTCATCTCCAAGAGTTATCAAACTCCCCATTCCTGGTGTGTTATTTCCATGGTACATGTGCTGATGGCCTTGAGAAATAGGCACAATCATTGGTGATAATTACAAGATGCTGGTGCATATTAAAAACATAGAATATGACTCTCCATGAGAGGATCTTCAACTCAGGGATGAATCTGATCTCCCAAACCATGATTTTTTCCAGATTTTTCATAGATCATCAAGTATTGTTTAAATACACCCACCCATATACCAATTCTAGCTACTAACTTTCATTTTCCTCCCACTCTCAGATATAGGTAGGTTCATTGGGTTTGTTGGAACTCTAATCCCATTGTACCATAGCTGAATATAGATGCCCCGTGCGGCATGGGCATTATGATTGGAGGGGGAGTTGCTTTTGGAACCAGGGTTTGACTAGCCTTGAATTTTAGCCAACATTGGTGGTGGTAAATAACTTCATTTTGATGAAATGGAAATCATTACTATCCACTCTCTATGTAATAAAATTTATGTTGATCTTGCAACTGTTGAATTAGATTCAACAATTATTGGCAATGTGTTGAAATAAAAAGGTGATATTCTCGAGTTAATCTCCAATTTCTTTAGAAGATAAAATAGTTCTATTAGATATAATATTGAGATACTACACACATGGAGGGAGGGAAACAAGGTTTCTAGCCACATAAACTCCATTATGGTCTAAGGGAGTAGTGTTTCCTTCATTACTGGAGTAGACTATCTTTTGACCTCGCCTATTTTGATAATCCCAATTATGCTTTTACATGCTTTGATAATCCCAAATAACTGTTTATATATATATATATATATATTTAATTTTTTCAATAAATGGAATTCTATTATCAAGCTGATAATAATATTAAAATAATATTTGAAATATGTTAATTATTGTTTATCTATTGTTATATGAATTTTGACATAATTCTGACTCAATCGGATATGTTTTGCATAAAACAGATAAGTGTTAGTCACTGATATGCATGTAGCTAGTGATACAGATCTACCGGTACTTATTCTACTGATAGACATAGTCACTGATAAGCAAAGGTCACTGATACGCAGAGCTACCGGTATGTATAAGTCCACCGATAAGCACATGTCTCCGATAGATCATGTCTACCGATACAGACATCTACCGATAGAAGCTGAGCTACCGATAGAATAAGTCTACCGATATACACTTAACTTGTACAGAACGGAGCTACCGGTATGCACAAGCGACCGATGCAAAGTTTACCGATTCAGAGTCACAAATACCAAAGATCCACTGATACAAACAAGCTACTAATAGACCAAGAGCTACCGATAGAAGGAGTCATCGGTACATAGAGCTACTTATACACAGAGTAACAGCTAACAATAAAAGGAGATACCGGTACAAGGACAAATACCTACCGATAGGAGGGTACAACTAGACAAATTCCACCGTAACACATCTACCAACAGAAGGCTACTAATGAAAGACTGACCAGTCAAAAAATATATTCTATATTATTTATTTATTAATCAACGTTAATATTTGATGATTTTAATGCAATTAATGTTATTTAATGATAGTTTTTGGCATGTCAGGGAACCATATCTTGTACCTACAAAAGTTAATCATACCCAATGACCGGAGCTGAAAGCTATAAAAGGAAGGAAAACAGCAAGACAGAATGCAAAAAAAAAAACAAGTGACGTGATGTGTGGTAAAGCATGGGCTGAATAGTGTTGGAAAGTAGTGCATTCACATAGAAGTGAAATGATACATTAACACATAAAGAACACTGGACATGCATGAAGCCATTCATTCCAAGAAGAGAACACCATTAGAACATCAGTCAAGGAGTGAAGAACTAAAATGATCTAATAAAGATAATCAAACTGAACTTGAATAAAATGACCCTCGGTTTTTTTGACAAAAACTAGAGAATGACTCAGAGCCAATTCTGACAAATCGAAAGGCGTCCAGAGATACACTTCAAATCACTAGTGCTTTATAAAACTCATATCTACTCTCTCAGTGATTATTTTATTTACATTTCGAGCAGTGTGTGTACTATGTATATTTTATACTCACACTGTCTCTTGTGCTAAACTGGGGGATCTCTAAATCCTCACACAAACTTTCCACAACTCTTTTTATCCCACTGAGGATAGTGGTAGAGGTCATGTAGGACCCGGACAGCCAGTGTGTTGTTGTTTTTATTTACCCACAAACAATTGTGGTAGAGGTATTAGTACTTGGACATTCTCTGTACTGTTCTTTACCCCGATTTAGGGTGTGGATAAAATTTAAAAAAATTGTTTGAGAGGAGTAAGTCTCGTCTTGATACTGAACCTCTTGGATACATCTATTGTGCATCTTTTCTTAAGTCTTAAGTATAATATATATTTTATTTTTCCACTACTAATTAATTTGAAATAAAATTTGTTTTAAAGTTACTTTAATAGTTAAATTAGAAAGTGTTTATACTTATTGTGAACCAGTAACTTAGTTTCAAAAGTTAATTTAATCCTTTTATTAAATTAACTGAGACCTAATCAATCATTGAGAAACTAATTGAACTTTTACAATCTGTATAAATTCACTATAGTTTAACTTGTTTTTAAATTGGGCGATTTTAAGAGAAATATTTTTAACAGAAATTTTAATTGGAACTCAATTCTCCCTTCCCCTTTTGAGTGTCTACTCCAACCAACATTTGGAATCAAAGGATTTGTTTTCTTTATTAAAGGTTTTCAAAATAATTTGTTTTTAAATAGTGATTTTAGTTGTATCTTAATGATCTTAAATTTCTGTTAGTTATAATTTTTATCTCTTTAAATATTTTTTTACTAAAATCTAGTTGTGGATAAAAGATTAAAAGGTGCTTCTACAAACTGACCACCCTTATTTAATTGTACAAATTATGCTTAGTGGAAACATAAAATGAAAATTCATTTAGAGAGTATGGGATTTGATATTTGGACTGCTATAGAAACATAATATAAGATTCCAGACACTGAGAGAACTACATGGAATGAACCTATTAATACTTCCTACAATAATAATTGTAAAGTAATGAATTCTTTGTACTGTGCTTTAGGTGATGAAGAGTTTAATAGAATATCTGCTTGCAAAACTGCTTATGAAATCTGGGACACTCTGGCTATTTTTCATGAGGGAACAACCAATGTCAAAGAAATGAGTCTAAATAGTTATACTATTAAATATCATGATTTTAAAATGAAGCCTGATGATCTTATTTCTGACATGTATCTTATGTTAAATGATATTGTCAACACTATAAGATCCCTTGGAAAGGTTGTTCCAACAATGGAACAAATTATGACAATATCGAGATGTCTGCCAGAAAGATGGAGAGTCTCATCTATTTCAATTAGAGAATTGTCTGATATAAGTGCTATTCCTGTCAAACAATTAATTGGTAAGCTTATGATATATGAGGAAGAACTCAAAGTAAACAAGGAAGAATATGCTTAACCAAAAAGTAAGTCATTGGCTTTTAATTATACTGCCTCAAAGAGCAAGGATAAGGAGAATGTTCACATACCTACTGAAAGCTCAAAAAGTGAAATTTCAGACACTGGAAGTGATGCAGAGATGTCTCAAATATCCAGAAGATTTAATAATTTCTATAGGAAGAAGAAATTTTTCCGAAAATCAAATTACAATGGGAAATATGACAACAAGGGTCTTTGGAAGAAGGACTGGAAGAAGCCTAATAAAAGTGATGAGATTATCTACTATGAATTCAAAAGGAAAGGACATATAAAAGTAGGATGTCCAATATAGAATTTCAAAAAGAAATATGACTACAAGGATAATAAGTATAAGAAATCTATGAAATCTACCTGGAGTGCTTCAGAAGACAGCACAAGTGAATCTGAAGTTTCTGACTCTGAAAAGAATCGTGCTAACATGTGTTTTAGGACAAACACATCTGAGGTAACATTGGATACTCCTACTTTAAATTCATATTATTCTAGAGTTGATTCTGATTCTGAATCTGAAAATATGTCAAGTGAAAAGTTATTTGAATATTGTAATTTTCTGGAAGAAACATGTAATGAATTAAACGACAAGTACAGGACCTTAATGAAATGACATTCTTTATCTAGCTCTGTTAAATCTTCTCTCGATATAGAGAAAGACAAGAATGCACAATTACTTAAGGAAAATACAGAACTGAAATTGTCTAATGATAAATTAAGAAAGGACTTATAAAAGTTCACAAATGGAGAAGATACACTTACTCAAATGCTAGGTAACAATTGGAACCAAAGTATACTACTGGTTTGGGATACCAACCTGGAAAGAGACAGCTGACTAAAACTAGATTTATTCCAAAATCTGGACAGAATGCTGCTAGTTCTGGTTCTGTAAATCTATATGCTTTAACTAGTTATTCATATGGTAATATATCAAACAATGTTTATCTATCAAAATCTGTTGAATCTATTAATTATATGAGACCTATAAGAAAAATATGGGTACCTAAAGCCTTGATTGTAAACCTGTCTGGACCCATGAAAATAGGGGTACCAAAATAATTTTCTGTTTAAATCTATTTTGTAGAAAACTTTATTGAAGAGTTCCCATAAGAAGATATGGTACTTGTATAGTGGATGTTCAAGACACATGACTAGATATTACTCATGCTTTAATAGTTTAATCAAAGATGATGGAGGCCATGTGACCTTTGGTGATAATTCTAAAGGAAAAATCATCGGCCTAGGCCAAATTGGTAACACTAACTCGGTTTTAATTTCTAAAGTTTTATTTGATGATGGATTGAAATACAACTTGTTACGTATTTCTCAGTTATGTGATGATGGATTTATTATTAAATTTGAAAAGGATTCTTGTAATGTTTTTACCTCTAATAATGTTTAAGTATTTTCTGCCTGGAGAAATGAAAATGTTTATGCTTTTGATTTGAATTCTTTAGCTAAAAAATGTTACTTCCTTAAATGCTTTTCATAATGAATCTTGGCTATGGCACGGAAGACTAGGACACTGCAACGTTATATCACTTAGAAAACTGACTAGGAATAACTTAGTTAGAGACCTACCCAAAATGGAATTCCCATCAGAAAAAGTTTGTAATACTTGTCAAAAGGGGAAACAACATAAAGTTTCTTTTAAATCAAAGAAAGAATATTCAAATTCTCAACCTCTTGAGTTGGTTCACATGGATTTTTTTGGACCTTATATAGATTCTAGATTAAATGGGAAGCACTATGTCTATGTCTTAGTAGATTACTTTTCTAGATATACTTGTGTATACTTCATAGCTCACAAAATTGAAGCTTGTTCTTACTTTATTAAATACTCCAAGCCTGTAGAGAACCTTAGTGGACTTCAGGTTAAGAACCTGAGAAGTAACCGTGGTCATGAGTTTTAAAATCATGATTTTGAATCTTATTTCTCACACAATAAATATAGTCAAAATTTTTCTTCCCCTAGAACACTTCAGCGGAATGGTGTAGTAGAAAGAAGAAATAGAACCCTTCATGAAATTGCAAGAAAAATGCTTAATGTGTTTGACCTTCCTATTTATTTTTGGGCTGAAGATGTAAAAACAGCTTGTTATATCATTAATAGAGTCTCAATTAGACCTGTTCTCAAGAATTCCCCTTATTAATTGTGGAATAATAGAAAACCTAAGGTTAGTTACTTTAGAGTTTTTGATGCAAAGACTTTATTCTCAATACAAAGGATAATATTGACAAGTTTGCACCCAAAAATGATGAAGGAACTTTTCTTGGTTATTATTTAACTAGAAAAGCCTATATAGTCATTAGAAAAAGAACCAAGTGTGTGGAAGAATCTGTTTACATCAAATTTGATGAAACTGATCCACATGAACCCAAATCTTCTATTGAAAATATTGAAGAAGATTTGTATGTTCTGGACCTTAATGATAAAACAAATGAGCCTGGTGTACAAACATCCAATTCTGGACATATTTCAGAATCTGGTTTTATAGAACCTGAACTAAGAGAAGAGACTGAAATTTCTAGTCCCACCTTTACTAGATCAACTGAGATTCTAAAGAATCATCCTTTAGATGTTGTTGTTCGTAATCTTGATAGAGGGACACAGACTAGAGCTTCTCTCAGAAATCAGTTTGTACATCAAGAATTTTTGTCACATCTTGAACCTAAAAATATCAATAATGCTATCAATGATGAATTTTGGGTCATGGCTATGCAAGAAGAACTAAATCAATTTGAAATAAACAATGTCTTGGAATTAGTTGACAGGCCTAAGAACACTTTGACCATAGGCACTAAATGGGTTTTTAGAAAAAAAGTTGATGAGTCTGGAAATATAGTTAGAAACAAATCTAGGTTATTTGATCAAGGTTATAGTCATGAGGAAGGTATAGACTATGAGAAAACCTTTTCCCCTGTAGCTATATTAGAAGCTATTAGGATCTTACTTGCCTATGCTTCTCATCTGAATTTCAAGTTATATCAAATGGATGTCAAAAGTGCATTTCTAAATGGCTTTATAATTGAAGGTGTTTTTGTTGAACAACCACCTGGATTTACTAACCACCAATTCAAAAATTGTGTTTTTAAACTATCAAAATATTTATATGGTATAAAAAAGATCCAAGATCTTGGTATGATAGACTTAGTCATTTTCTTATTTCAAAAGGTTTTACTAAAGGGATTTCTGATCCAACTCTTTTAATCAAAAGAATTTCTAAAGATGTTTTGATAGTACAAATCTATGTTGATGATATTATTTTTGGATCTTCTAAACATTCTTTATGTACTGATTTTTCAAAGAGTATGCCAAATGAATTTGAAATGATTTTAATGGGAGAAATCAAATATTTTCTTGGATTCCATGTTTTTCAAAATGAAAATGGTATTATTTTGAATCAAAGTAAATATAAAAAAGATCTTTTAAGTGTTTTTGTTTATATAGTTTTAAGGAAAGTGATACTCCAATGAGTATTGTCAGTAAATTGGATGCAGATGAAACTGGGAAACCAGTGGATCAAATAAATTACAAAGGTATGATTGGAAGCTTAATTTACCTTACTGGTAGTCGACCATATATTATGTTTAGTGTGTACATGTGGGAAAGATTTCAATATAATCATAAAGAATCAAATTTTCTTGCATACTAAAAGAATTTTCAAATATCTTAAACATACTGAAAAATTTGGGTTTGTTTTATCCAAAAAGACAATCCTTTTACTTAATGAGTTATTCAGATTCTGACATTGCTGGTTGCAAGTTGGATAAAAAGAGCACATCTGGAACATGTCATTTATTGGGAAAATCCTTAGTATCATGGTGTAGTAAGAAATAGTATTCTGTAGCTTTATCTACTGCTGAAGCAGAGTATATAGCTACTGGTAGCTTCTCTGCACAAATTCTGAGGATGAAACACACTCTTTTGGACTATGGATATGAATTTAAGAATGTTTCAATTAACTGTGATAACACTAGTGCAATCAACATTTCAATGAATCTTGTGTCTCACTCTAGTACCAAACACAGTGATGTAAGGCACCACTTCTTGAGAGATCATTACCAAAATGGTGATATTACTCTTGAATTTATAGGTACTAAACATCAATTATCTGAAATTTTCACCAAACCTTTATGTTCGGATAGGTTAAGTTACATTAGACATGAGTTAGGAATGTTTAATCTTCACCGGTAGATACCTCACTGATGTGATACCTCACCGATGTACCTCACCGATGTGATACCTCACCGATGTACCTCACTGATGTCATACCTCACCTATGTACCTCACCGATGTGATACCTCACCGATGAACCTCACCAATATGAAACCTCACCAATTAGGAATCCTCACCGATATACCCTACCGATAAGTAAGCGCTGTTTTAAACTTCTATCTGCCGCCAGAATCTGTATCATTTATACTTTACTTATTTTATTTTAATTATCTAATTTATGATTACTAAAGGATAAAACTAAGTCTTAATTACTTTTCGATCCATATAAAACCTTTTTCCCTCAAGCCCTAGCTCCCTAATCTCTTGAAAACCCTATGTTTGTTGAACCAGAAATGGGAAAAACCAAAATGCCCTTTGTCAGAGATGACATTGATGAGTAGAATGCGAAGAAGCAGAAGACATACCAAGAAGGAAGTAGCAGTGTCAGTAGAACGAGGTCAAGAAGGTGACCAGTGAACTTTCATTTACAGAATAGAGTTATTGTGATAAAAAAAGAGTAATGCGTGGAATGTATGTTGTCAAGTAGATTGTTAGTTCTTGAGGTACTGGAATATTAGAAGTGGATAGAATGCTTTTTGAACAACAATGGTCCCTACTATTTGAAGCTGGTCAAACAGTTCTATGAGTTTGTGAGTATTGAGAAATTAGATGATGAGAACCGAATGATTTCACTTGTGAATGGAATGGAAATATCTTTTTCATCTATTGAATGGGATGAATACTTGAAGGTCCCACATGAAGGTGTGTCTGGATATTTCTCGAAATCAGTACCACCTACAAGAGATATATTTGATTATGAGATTTCCTTAAAGGAACTCACTGGTAGTGGCAATCAAAGACAGGTGGTGGCTGCTAAAATGGATGGGGAGAACAGATTTCTATTCAAGTTTGTTCAGCATGTTTTAATTTCAAGGAGAGGTGACTTTGAAAATTTGATATATCAAGATATCTATTTGCTACATCTTTTGAGACATGGTGTAAAAGTGAATCTGTTCAGGCTGCTAATGATTCAAATAGAGTAAATGATTAGGAAAAAAATCAAAAACCAATGCCATATTCTTTTCCAAGATGATCTCAGTGATGATCAAAGTAAAATGAGTATTTGAGTCTCAGGATGAGATAGTTGTGGTAAAGAACAACTTATGCATCAAAAACACTGTTCGCAAATACATGAAGATAAACCGGATTCTATGGAGAAGAGATTGGGTTAAAGATGATAAGAAGTTATATGATATGTTAAATCATGTGGATCATCCTTCAAGGCCTAAGGATGTGAGGGATCCAGGTCTAGGACCCGATGAAGAAGAACATGAGTACAGTGATGAGACTGATGAAGAGGAGACTTCTATGGCTAATGGAAGGGATCTAGACTTTCCCCCCAAGTCCTGTTGCTGAAGTTATACCATCAGGAAAGGAAACTTTATTAGAATAAGAAACACATGTTGATGAGGAAGCACAACCATCCCCTGAGAATGAAGAAGAAAGAGAGAATGAATCTTAAGCCTCTGATTCTATCTCCTTAAGTATGATTCCATTGATTGGAAGCTCAGATGTACCTATTAAGGATGTAGTGGGTGAGATGGAAGGACCTTTACCTATTCCTGAGGAACCTCTTGTTGTTGCAGAGATGGAGTTGATTGGATAAAATTCTTCTGAGAAAGAAAGACCTACAGAGAATGTTATTGTTGTAAAAGAGAATGAACCGGTTGAGGGGGATAATCCAATCAGGTTTGGCAGTGTTTCAATGGCAGTTTAAATTGAGGATTGGGAAGAAGACCCAGGTTTTGTGATTTGTGGATTGGATTATCCTGATGTTGATAATGAGACATCACTCAATAGAATAAAAATCAACTATGATATCCAATCTGAGATATTACCTGAAGATGTGGTCAGAATTCATGATCTGGATAAGCTCAAGTCAGATCTCAAAATTAGTTTTGTGGAAGAGATAAGGAAAATGTAAGCTTCACTGGTGTCATCTATTCAATCTATTATGAATGAATCTGTGGCCAGTATAGTATCTGAAAGAGAACCTATTATAGTTGAACCAGCTGATATGATCACCAGGGCTGATCTTGAAACCTTAATGAATGAGCTGGAAGAGTATTTTAGTGCCTCTATTTTCAAGTTAAAGCACTGATTTGTTAAAGAGATGAGCAATTTGTAAAATTCCTTTGAACTATCTCTTGGTTGTAATGTCTCTACCATTGTGGCAGATATAATGGATGAAGTTACAACTTGACAGAATAAGATGTCTAGCCTGGTAGCTGTTGTTGAAGTTCTAAAGAAATCTGTTATCTCTTTAGAATCTTATATGAATTATAGATCTAAAACAGACAAAGATTTAGCTTATGTCAAAAGTGTTATAATCCAGATGCTATTAGTATTTGAGGGATTTAAAACCTCCATGAAATATCATGTCAGCTATCACGACCCGACCCTACCCGAGCTCGAGCCACAACTACCCCAAGCCCGCCTCCATAGGCCATGGGCTGGCGACCAGTGCCGAAGGCACAAAAACATGGGGAGGCCTTTGCCTAAGTACCTGTAAACACACACACAACACACTCAATGAAAAGGTGCAGATTAAAAAAGAAAAGAAAAGTACCAACTACTATAAATAAACCACAATGTTCATCGACCTCTAAAAGTACAAAGAAAGTATTGAAATTAAACTGAAAAGAAAAGGGGAAAACATGAGCCCAACCAGAAAAGTGCCACAACCCGGCAACAGGTAAACAAAAAGGAAAATAACCTGAAGGGGCCCCCACCTGGAACCCGACTCCGACCACCTCACGCGGTCCACGCTCCTGACTCCTAAGCTCCTCTAACGTCATGTCCAACCTGTCTGTCGTCCGCAAGGGCACACTATGTGCGGGCAAAGCCCAAGCAGGGGTGAGTATGAAAATACTCAGTAGGATACCTCGAAGGCTCGAGGGAGAAAAAAACGAGGTAGCGAACGGTGAGCAGTAGAGCAAACAGGGAAAAGTAAAGAGTACAACTGAGAGTGAATTAAAGAGTCCAGCTCAACCCAACAAGAGGAAAGAAGGTAGACTCGTCCAGGCACAAGGAGCTGGAAATGGTGAGAAGATGAACTTCCCGTCAAGACTTCGCTACCTATAGTAGGAGAGTAGACTCGTCTAAAAATGAGAATCTAGACACGGAAAGCACGTGGCATACCCCACGCGTCTTTTCCTCTCCTGGAAGGAGAGTAACCAAACCAAAGAATTGGGTACCGGAAACAAGGTATATACATATCTTTATGCTCAACAAGAATCCCAAACAAGATCGTAAGGGGATCTCGATCCTATATCTCAGGCCCAGAAAGTGAGTCGCCAACAGTCCCAGGAGTATACTCCATCGATGCCCAACATCCCGCACGTCTTCCCCGAACTACAAGTCAAAGGGCTCAAATCACTGACACTATCCACTTTGGGCGGCACTGACTTGCCCGCATGGTTTTGGGTCGCATCTCAAGGACGTGTCTCGGTGGGGAAAAGCACCCCTCGTACTTGAGAGTTCTGGGAAAACTTCAAACCACACCATGTCACTGTCCCGCAGTCGAGAGGTCTTCTCAAAGTCAAATCCGTCACAAAACTGACCCGTATAACCAAGGGTCCCGCTCCGGTAATCACAGAGGAATGTCACAGACTAGCCTAGTCGAAAGGACTGAACCTGTAATGCCAACAAGTGTCCCACTGCCCGACCCTGCTGGAGGGTAATTCATAACCAGATATTGGGTGACCCACTGCCCAGCCTTGCTGGAGGGTAAACCCTAATACATCGTCAGGTGACCCACTGCCCATCTCCACTGGAGGGTAGACCTTAATACATCATCAAGCGACCCACTGCCCAGCCCCGTTGGAGGGTAGACCTTAATACATCATCAGGTGACCCACTGCCCAGCCCCGCTGGAGGGTAGACCTCGAATAAGTCGACAGGTGACCCACTGCCCAGCCTTGCTGGAGGGTAGACCTGGAACTAGACAACGGGAGACCCACTGCCCAGCCCTGCTGGAGGGTAGACCATAAGAGGTCATCGGGTGACCCACTGCCCAGTCTATGCTGGAGGGTAGACCCTAAGTGCGTCGGGTGACCCACTGCCCAGTCTCTACTGGAGGGTAGACCCAAAGAGCATCAGGTGACCCACTGCCCAGTCTCTGCTGGAGGGAAAACCCTAGAAGTCAGGGAGCAACCCACTGCCCAGTCCTACTGAAGGGTAAACCCAAATAAGTCGATCAGTAACCCACTACCCAGCCCCGCTGGAGGGTAAAACTCAAAACTGCTCTGGCCATCTCTACTGGAGGGTATAACACTGGCCAACCAAACACGGAGTGGGTATCGCGCAACCACCCAACTCCAGAACAACTCACCCAAAAGAGGGTCAGCGCCTGTTCCATCACTGGGTGTCACTAGCACCGCTACCGGACGATACATCGAGAACGAAACCAGGGTTAGACCACTCAACCCTGCTGGTCAAACAAACGAGCACAAATCAGGGGAATAACTCCACCCTTATAGTCAAACAAACGAGCACAGAGGGACGGTCTACATCACGAGAGGTCAAAGTATACAAAGCAGAACATGGAACACTCATGGGGTCCACACGACGTGTGGCCTCAAGTCAGCCCCAACCGAACGCACAAACGTCCTCAGGTACAAACAACCACACGTACCTCCAAGGGTTCCCATATACTCCTAGATTATACCACATTCCAGCCCAAAGGCTATTGTGAACACGACACCCAACGTAAATGCGAAGGCATGGACATAACAACTCCACCTCAAAGGCCCAGGCACAGCCGACCACAGCTTATGAAACATTTACATCACTCTCCTAAGAGTGCACGCGATCACACGCCAAGGGTTCTCTGCAAACACGGCGAGAAGAATCGCCATCAAAGCACCTTTCACATTTCCACATTTAATAATATCGCGCAAGAGGCTCCGCACAACCAAACGGACCGCACCATTGTAATCCTCACGGAAAAACATGTGAGATAGACTACTTACTCGCCTCAAACGGATATCCGACAGAAAAGTCACCAACACCGCCTCACGCCCGAACGGTGTCCCGTGATCCCGAGCCTTAGCCCCGAAAACAGTCAGGCGCATCGCACCATTGTGATCCCTGCGGGAAGACACGTCAAAAAGACTTCTCACTTGACCGCAACAAATATCCGGAGAAAAAGATGCATTTCGGTGCACCGCACATGAGAAGTGCTACGTGGGACCCGCATCCCAGTCCCGAAACACAATGAAAAGATCACACCGTTGCGATCCTCTCGAAAAAGAACACAGGATGGACTATTCACTTGTCCAAAACGGTCGCCTAGTGATAGAGATGGAAAATCACTATCAACGCCCAAACAACCCTCGCGGGGCCCGCACCATCGTGTGGAATTACATCGGGCACACTGCACTAACGCGATGCTCTCAAAAAAACATCCAAAAACGGCTGCCCGCACGCCCCGAACAGATGTCTGGTGAAAAGGGTGCTAAACGCTGCCCGCAGCTCAAAGACGGGTCGTGGGGCCCATGACTCAACTTTGGCCTCAACGCCTGAAACCACCCTGGAAAGCTCCGCCTCGGTGCAAGGGTTGCAACGCCACTGACGGCGCTCAAAACGGACATCGGATGTGTCCGTGCCGCCCAAAACAAGATTCCTCCGAAGAACGTCAATTCACTTAGAGACGCGTTGCACCTCCGAGTCCTATTTTTTCAAGAATTAAAAATTCCCAAAACCATCTCAAAAAGTTCGTCTATAATTAAGGATCGCGTCGCCATAGACAGAACACAATTTCGACCCACGGTTTGAATGTTACGGCATTTTAACACCGCCGGACGCAAGCGGGGGTGGACCGGACCGATGCGGCCAGTCCACACTCGCTGGACCCGCTCAAGCTGGCTGGCCTACGGCTCAGCCGCGCGGGCCGGAAATTCACCCATGGTCCACCATGAGTAGACTGGCCACGAAGGGCCGGTCTTGGTTTCCCGCAAGGACCCACACTCGGCGGGTCTCTATCCCCACGCGGGGGTCACACACCGCGACCCCGCGGTCGCCGCGGCCCGACGTTCCCCTGCGCCCCCGGCAAGTGCTGCCTTGCCCCCCCCGACAGGCGTCGGGCCAGCCACTGAAGCCTCACGCCCCGATTCCTGGAAGAGAGGCCGCCACCACCAAGGGGAACCGCCGCCGCCTCACGCCCGCGCCGCCACACCTCGGACTGCCGGAACACCCAAACCGGCCAGAAGACACCTTCAAAACCCGCAAACTTCGGCGGACGACGGCGATCGACTCCGAACACTGATTTAAATTCCATAAATGTGTGATGGAAAGATAAGAATTTATACTACATGATTATGGTCTTTATTTCAAATTTGACGGCAATTCGACATTATAATTGAATTGAAAGGAAGGTTCAGAAATAAAAAAGGCAAAGAAAACCTCCTACCTCGTGGGCGTTGCCCGGAGCTTCACGGAGGATCTGCCGTCGCGCCATCGCCTTACTGGATCTGCCTCACCGAAGTGGAGGAGGAGAGGATGCTTGATGGTTTAACCAGGGGGTGCAAAGAGAGGAGGAGGGGGTGATTAAGGGTTTAGTTTAAAAAGGAAATTAAATTAATTAAATTTTAATTAATTTAATACTAAATTTTAACTTGCATCCGAAACTTTTGGCGAGATCAAAATTAAACCTCCCCTAGGGTAAACACCACCTCCCGAGCACAAAAGTGGTGTCAGAATTTTAATCTGAGACCCTGTTCAAATGTTATTAAACATAGCGCCCGAGGCCGCCAAATTACGAAAACGCCCCTGGGGCCATTTTTCACAGACGGCCCGCGCCCGCGAAACATACACCCCTCCTAGGGTAAACGGAATGCTCTAAACTCAACGGTGCCCTCTATTTTCCAATACGAGCCACAGTTTAAGAGATACTCGAATATCACTATTAAATGAATAAATAAATTAATTAATCTGTCCATTTAACGTTCCGAAAGCGAGCGAGGGGTCCAAATATCACGCGATGACATGCTTTATGTCATTCCTAGGGTAAGGACCCCATTCCAGACCCATCCATACACTTGGATATCTGATCTATACCACCGTTTAGGTGTTATCCCATTTATTTGGTGTTTCCAGTGTGAACGAACTGAAAATTTTATTCCGGCCACTCCGGGGCTCGGAATCGCATGCTATCTGAAGGCGCTGCTCTGGAATAATATCAAGAATATTCCAAAGTGTTTTGCAGCAAAAACTGGGTTCTTACATCATTTACTCCTTCAATATTTTCATCTCTGAAAAGAAAAACTAGGGAAAAACAGGGTACTAAGCCCGCACCTGGCTCTTCCGTACCCAGAAGAACTCATGCACAGTTCCGCACAACCGTACACAGACCAAAGGATTTGATCTGTTCACGCGAGGTCTGCCCTCGCCAATGTCGTGCACCCACTCCAGACCTTGGGGTTAGGGAAAGTTGGTAGCGAACCTTGTCATCCCTTTGCATGGTTTCAAATGGCCTGAAGGCTCTCGGGGGTAGCTCACCTCCCCGACCGAACCCTTACACCGCAAGCCGTGACTGGAATAACTGCTTGCACCTGGAACAAGGCCCGGTCATTCCCTCCTTCATAATATCCATATGGTGGAACACCCAAGGATATCTGGTCACACAAGATTCCACAGTCAACGTCTCTCAACCAAGACTCTCTTACATGCTCGGAGAGCGATGGAGTCATCACCATCGACTAAAGAAAAAGGTCCCATGCCTTTTATCATACCAACACAGGGATACACCGATGCCCCGCACCACCCTTGTAACACATCAAACAAGGAGCATGGAGGAATGCATTCCACAAATAGAGTCTATCAATTATACTGCAAGAAGTAGAAGAGTTGTAGAGCGTACCTCTTATCACCTCATGCTCTGCAGGATCGTAGACATCCAAAGCTCGCGGGTGTCTGCGGTCCCAACTGTCAGCTCCCGGAGCTTGATGTGGACCACCTAGTGGTGATGGGAAGACCTCGCAAAGTCGTCCCCCACTACCAGTTCCTCCCACTCCTCTGCTACCACCACATCGCTGGGCGCTACTCCGATCACGACGTTGCCTCCGTCGTGATGGTACCCCTACTGCCTGCCCGAGGCTCTCCGCATGCCTGGTCGGGCAGTCCTGTGCTAGGTGACCTCACCCATCGCAAGCATAGCACTGACTCTCTTCAGGCTGCACTGGTGCCCTCTGGCGCCACTATGGTGTAAGGCCACGCCCCTGAGTCGGGTTGTCAGAAAACCACCTGCGTCGAGGTTCCGCTTGCCGACGCCCGCTAGCTGTGGTAGACGTCTCAGCTCCGACGTGCCGGCTGCCACCACCAACTCTAGAATGTGACAGGAAGCCCTCTGTCACCAGCGCCTACTCTAGCACCCTGGCATATGTGTAAATTCCCAAGGGTACTACAACAGCACGAATCTTTGGCCGGAGACCCAGCTCAAACTTCCACGATCAGAGGTTGTCGTCATGGACCAAGCCCGGGTAAAAGCGTGTACGGTCTGCAAAACTAGCCGCGTACCCGACCACCGCCATCCCTCCCTGATAAAACTGCAGGAACTCCTAAATCCGAACAGAGTGCAAGCAAGAGGAGAAAAAATCCTCACGGAACAACAAATTAAAGTTGCCCCACGAAAGCAATGTCTCATCGGGAAACTGAGTCACCAGACTCCACCAACGCCAAGTTGATCCATGAAAAAGGTTGGCTGCCAAAGCTACTCTCTGATCTGTCGGCGTCTTCACAAGCCTGAAAAGGCTAACCACTACCTTGAGCCAAGCCTCTGCTACCTGAGGGTCTGGCTCACCACTGTACCTCAGCAGTCTCTGCCGCTGGAACTCACGAAGCGCGCTCAACCTGCGCTCAAGCCCCGTCTGCTCTATTGAAGCTTTCTGCTGCTCAACAGGTGGGGGTGCTGCTACCGACCCACCTGGAGAAAAGGGCTCACATGATGGGTCCTGGACTGAGGCCTCGTAGCTCACAGGGTCGTTGTTACTCACCAAAGCTGGTATCTGGGCCGGCTGTGTTTGCAGATACATCCTGAATATTATCAAGTAGTGTCATGGTCAGATGAGCATATATGTATATACTAATACAACAACGATGGGGAGATGACTCAAGAAGGATAGTAAAAGACTCAATCCTATGTGATTCACAAACCAATTATTCCCTGCAACAAGTGTCTTAGCATGCCGAGTCGACAAGCGGGTTATCAAGGTCCCGGTGAATGGATACTTCGGCCACCGCACCATCACTGGACTCCCTGGCCTGAGAGCTGCTCTTGAGACACGTTGACACGATTGCCCTAAATCCAAACCAATTCCACTTTTAGGGACATCCGAACAACGTCCCAAGGAACAAACAACCTATGATACCACTTTGTCATGACCCGACCCTACCTGAGCTCGAGCCACAACTACCCCAAGCCCGCCTCCATAGGCCAGGGGCTGGCGACTAGCGCCGAAGGCACAACAACTCGGGGAGGCCTTTGCCTAAGTACCTGTACACACACACACAACACACTCAATGCAAAGGTGCAGAGTAAAAAGAAAATCAGAGTACCAACTGCTATAAATAAACCATAATGTGCATCGACCTCAAAAAGTACAAAAAAAGTACTGAAAGTAAACTGAAAAGAAAAGGGGCAGAACACGTGCCCAACCAGAAAAGTTCCACAACCCAACAACAGGTAAACAAAAAGGAAAACAGCTGGAAGGGTCCCCCACCTAGAACTGGACTCCGACCACCGTATGCGGTCCATGCTCCTGACTCCTAAGCTTCTCTGATGTCACGTCCAACCTGCTCGTCGTCTTCAAGGGAACACCATGTGCGGGAAAATCCCAAGTAGGGGTGAGTATAAAAATACTCAGTAGGATACCCCAAAGGCTTGAGGGAGAAAAAAAGGAGTTACCTAAGGGTGAGCAGTAGAGCGAACATGGAAAATTAAGGGAGTACCACCGAGAGTGCAGTAAACAGTCCAGCTCAACCCAACAAGACGAAAGAAGGTAGACTCGTCCTGGCACAAGGAGCTGGAAATGGTGAGAAGATGTACATCTCATCGAGTCTTCGCTACCTAAAGCAGGAAAGTAGACTCTTCCGAACATGAGATGTTAGACACGGAAAGCACGTGGCATACCCTGCGCGTCCTCGCCTCTCCTAGAAGGAGAGTAACCAAACCCAAGAAGTGGGTACTAGAAACAAGGTATATACATATCTGTATGCTCAACAAGAATCCCAAACAAGATCATAAGGGGATCTCCATCCCGTAGCTCAGCCCAAGAAAGTGAGTCACCAACAGTCCTAGGAGTAAACTCCATCGATGTCGAGTATCCCGCACGTCTTCCCCAAACTACAGGTCAAAGGGCTCAAATCACCGCACCTCGACACTATCCACTTCGGGCGGCACTGACTCGCCTACATAGTTTTGGGTCGCATCTCCAAGACATGTCTCGGTGGGGAAAAGTAACCCTCGTACTTGAGAGTTCTGGGGGAACATCAAACCGCACCTTGTCACTACCTCGTAGTCGAGAGGTCTTCTCAAAGTCAAAGTCGTCACAACACTGACCCGTATAACCAAGGGCCCGCTCCGGTAAACATGGAGGAAAGCCATAGACTAGCCTAGTCGAAAGGACTGAGCCTAGAATTCCAACAGGAGTCCCACTACCTAGCCCTGTTGGAGGGTAATTCATAACCACATATTGGGTGACCCACTGCCCAGCCCTGCTGGAGGGTAAACTCTACTACATCATCAGGCGACCCACTGTCGAGCCCTACTGGAGGGTAGACCTTAATACATCATCAGGCGACCCACTGCCCAGCCCTGCTGGAGGGTAGACGTTATTACATCATCAGGTGACCCACTACCAAGCCCTGCTGGAGGGTAGACCTGGAATAAGTCGACAGGCAACCCACTGCCCAGCCTTGCTAGAGGGTAGACCTAGAACTAGAAGACGGGCGACCCACTACCCAACCCTGCTAGAGGGTAGACCCTAAGAGGTCTTTGGGTGACCCACTGCCCAGTATCTGCTGGAGAGTAGACCCTAAGTGCGTCGTGTGACCCACTACCCAGTCTCTGCTAGAGGGTAGACCCTAAGAGCGTCGGTTGACCCACTGCCCAGTCTATGCTGGAGGGTAAACCCTAGAAGTCAGTGAGCAACCCACTTCCCAGCCCTACTGGAGGTTAAACCCGAAGAAGTCGATGAGTAACCCAATGCCCAGCCCTACTAGAGGGTAAAACTCAGAACTGCTCTGGCCATCTCTACTGGTGGGTACAACACTGGCCAACCGAACACGGAGTAGGTATCGCGCAACCACCCAACTTCAGAACAACTCACCCAAAAGAGGTTCAGCGCCTGTTCCATCACTAGGTGTCACTAGCACCGCTACCAGCCGATCCATCGAGAATGAAACTAGGTGGATACCACTCAACCCTGCTGGTCAAACAAACAAGCATAGAGCCCGAGGAATAACTCCACCCTTCTAGTCAAACAAACGAGCACAGAGGGACCCTCTACGTTGTGAGAGGTCAAAGTATGCAAAGTAGAACACAACACGCTCATGGGGCCCACACGACATGTGGCTTCAAGTCAACCCCAACTGAATGCACAAACGCCATCACATAAAAACAACCACATGTACCTCCATGAGTTTTCGTATACTCCAAGAGTATACCACATTCCAACCCAAAGGCTATTGTGCACACGACACCCAACGTCAACGTGAAGGCGTGAACATAACAACTCCACCTCAAAGGCCCAGGCATGGCCGAGCACAGCTTATGAAACATTTACATCACTCTCCCAAGAGTGCACACGATCACACGCCAATGCTTCTCTGCAAACACAATGAGAAGAACCGCCATCAGAGCACCTTTCACATTTCCACATTTAATAAGATCGTGCAAGAGGCTCCCCAAAACCAAACAGATCGCACCATTGTAATCCTCATAGATAAACACGTGAGATAGACTACTTACTCACCTCAAACGGATATCTGACGGAAAATTCACCAACACTGTCTCACGCCCGAACGACATCTTGTGATCACGAGCCTCAGACCTGAAAACAGTCGGTCGCATCGCACCACTGCGATCCCCTCAGGAAGACACGTCAAAAAGACTACTCACTTGAGTGGAAAAAATATCCGGAGAAAAGGATGAATTTCGGTGCACCGCACACGAGCGGTGCAACATAGGGACCGCATCCCAGTCCCGAAACACAACAAACAGATCACACCGTTGCAATCCTCTCAAAAAAGCACACAGGATGGAATATTCACTTGTCCAAAACGGTCGCCCGGTGATAGAGATGGAAAATCACTGTCAACGCCCAAACGACCCTCGCGGAGCCCGCACCATCGTGCGGAATTATAGCGGGCAGACTACGCCAATGCTATTCCCTCAGAAAAACACCCAAAAACGACTGCTATCACGCCCCGAACGGATGTCCGATGAAAAGGGTGCTAAACGCTGCCCGTAGCTCAAAGACAGGCCGTGGGTCCCGCACCTCAACTTCGGCCTCAACGCCTGAAAACACCCTGGAAATATCTGCCTTGGTTCCAGGGTTCCAACGCCACTGACGGTGCTCAAAACGGACGTCAGATGTGTCCGCGCCGCTCAAAACAAGATTCCTCCGAAGAAAGTCAATTCACTTAGAGACACGCCATGCCTCTGAGGCCCCTCGTTTAGGGAATTAAAAATTCCCAATACCATCTCAAAAAGTTGGTCTCTAATTAAGGATCTTGTCTCCGCAGACGGTATGCAATTTTGACCCATGTTTTGAATGTTACGGCATTTTAACGCCGTCGGATGCAAGCGGGGGTAGACCGGACCGATCCAGCCAGTCCACACCCGCTGGACCGACTCAAGCCGGCCGGCCCGCGTGGTCCACTATGAGCAGACCAGCCACGAAGGGCCGGTATTGTTCACCCGTGGAGACCCAAACTCGGTGGATCTCTTTCCCCGCGCGGGGGTCGCACACCGCGACCCCACGGTCGCCGCGCCCCAGCGCTCCCCTGCGCCTCCGGAGAGTTCTGCCTCGCCCCACCGACAGACGTTGTGCCAGCCGCTGAAGCTGAGCACCCCGCCGCCTGGAAGAGAGTCTGCCACCGCCAAGGGGAACCTCCATTGCCTCACGCCCGCGTCGCCGCACCTCGGACCTCCAGAACACCCAAACCGTCTGGAAAACACCTTCAAAAATCGCAAACTTCGGTGGACGACGACGATCGACTCCGAACTCCGATTTCAATTCCGAAAAGTGCGATGGAAAGCTAAGAATTTATACTACATGATTATGGGATTTGATTTCAAATTCGACGACAATTCAACGTTATTATTGAATTGAAAGGAAGGTTCAAAAATAAAAACGCAACGAAAACCTCCTACCTCTTGGGCGTTGCCCGGAGCTCCACGGAGGATCCGCTGCCGTGCCATCGCCTTGCCAGATCTGCCTTGCTAGAGTGGAGGAGGAGAGGGAGCTTGAGGGTTTCACCAGGGGGTTCAAAGAGGGGAGGAGGGGGTGATTAAGGGTTTAGTTTAGAAAGGAAATTAAATTAATTAAATTTGAATTAATTTAATCCTAAATTTCAACCCGCATCCGAAACTTTTGGCGAGATCAAAATTAAACATCCCCTAGGATAAAAACCACCTCCCAAGCACAACGGTGGTCTTGGAATTTTAATACGAGACCATGTTCAAAAGTTATTAAACTTAGCGCCTGAGGCCGCCAAATTACAAAAACACCCCTGGGACCATTTTTCACAGACGGCCCGCGCCCGCGATACTTAAACCCCTACTAGGCTAAATGGAATGTTACAAACTCAACAGGCCCTCAGTTTTCCAATCCGAGCCACCATTTAAGAGATACTCGAGTTTCACCATTAAACGAATAAATTAATTAATTAATCTATCTGTTTAACGTTCCGAAAGCGAGCGAGGGATCCAAACATTCCGCGCTGACAAGCTTTACGTCGTTCCTAGGGTAAACACCCCATTCCAACCCTATCTGTACACTCGGATCTCTGATCTGTAACACCGTTTAGGAGTTATCCCATTTATTTGGCGTTTCCAGTGTGAACGCACTGAAAATTTAATTTCGGCCACTCCAGGGCTCGGAATCGCACACCGTCTGAAGGCGCTGCTCTATAATAATATCAAGAATATTCCAAAGTTTTTCGTAGAAAAAAATGGGTTCTTACATCCGCACCCAGGATTCCCAAGCCAAAACTCTTATGAGTGGGTTGACCAAAAACATCAAGGAAAAAGTGACCTTCTTAATTGGTTCTCTTGACTCTAGACCTTCAATAGAACTGAATAAGATTCCAGATTTGATGATGGAGGAGCTTTGTTTAGCATCAAACAGTGGCTCTGTAGACTCATCTAATCTAACCAAAGTGGTGACTTCTACTAGAGATATAGCTAGAGAGATAATGAAGATCATTCAAGACTATATGAGAGAAGCTTCTACCTCTCAAAAAGAGGTGAAATACAAGGTAGATTATTATTTCCAAATGGTTTACACTAAGCATCAATTTAACAATCATTTCAAGCTTATGTTAAAAAAACATGAAGCTCCCACCAGTCAATCAAGACTTCCAAGAACAAGTCAGCAAGCTTAGAGAATTGACTCCTGCACTGGACAAATTTATGGAAAACAAGGATGATTTCATTTCTGCAATGGAAAGATGAGAAAGAATCATTATGGATTTTAGAAATCTCTTGTTTCCTTTCTTTAATGTCAATGCTAGGACAGTAATTATACCTCCAGCTCTACTTGTATCTGCCTATACTACTTCTCCTATTCAGATGACTCCATCCCAAGCTATCAGAAGCCTTAATCCTATGATCACTCAAAGAGATACATAGTACAGACCAGGAACTGTTTCAGTAGCTCATCCTCCTCTGATCATCTCTGGGGTTCCTAAACCTGCACCTGCACCCACCTCACCTGAATCTTCTTCTGATCCCAAGGGGAAATCTCATTTTGATCATGTGGATTGATCTGGGATTAGGATTTTTGATAGGAATCACCTTTATTTCTTTTTCTTTCATTTCTATTTCTCTATGTTATTTTTTTTCTCCAAGGAATATATGTGATATTACTGTATTTTACCATGTGTTACTTCTCTTTTCCTGTGTTTTTTCTTCTTTTCCCACTTTTTGATCATCAAAAATGGGGAGAAATATTGTCTAGGGGAAACATATCTGGGAATAATAACTTTTATGAGAAAGGGGGAGAAATACTATCTTTTATGAGTTTAATTAATTTCTCTCTAATATATTTGGTTCCTATTTTATCTCTGTTATATATGCTTTATAATACATTGTTTTCTATGGTACAATTCAACCTAATTCAATATTCTCTGATACATTGCTAATTATATTGGGATTATAATATCATAAGTTGTGATTATCAAAAAGGGGGAGATTGTTGACCTCACGTATTTTGAAAATCCCAATTATGCTTTTACATGCTTTGATAATCCTAGATAACTTTATATATATATATATATATATATTAATTCATTCAATCTATGAAATTCTATTATCAAGCTAATAATAATATTAAAATAATCTTTGAAATTTGTAAATCAATGTTTATCTATGGTTATATGAATTTTGACATAATTCTACCTCAATCGGATATGTTTTGCATAAAACAGATAAGTGCTAGTCACTGATACGCATGTAGCTACTGATACAGATCTACTGATACATATTCTAATAATAGACATAGTCACCAATAAGCAAAGGTCACCGATACATAGAGCTACCGGTATGTATAAGTCCACCGATAAGCACATGTCTCTGATAGATCAAGTCTACCGATAGAGACAGCTACCGATAGAAGCAGAGCTACCGATAGAATAATTCTACCAATATACACTTCACTGGTACAGAACGGAGCTACTGGTATGCACAAGCTATCGATACAAAGTTTACTGATATAGTGTAATGAATACAAAAGATCCATCTATACAATCAAACTACCGATAGACCAAGAGCCACCGAAAGAAGGAGTCACAGGTATATAGAGCTACTGATACACTGAGTAACAGCTATTGATACAAGGAGCTACCAGTACAAGGAAAAATAGCTACTGATAAGAGGCCACATCTATACAAAGTCCTCCATTACACATCTACCAACAGAATGATACTGATGAAAGGCTGACCAGTCAAACTCTATACTCTATATTATTTATTTATTAAGCAACAGTAATATTTGATGATTTTAATACAATTACTATTATTTAATGATAGTTTTTGGCATGTTAGGGAACAATATCGCATACCTGTAAAAAGGTAATCATACCCATTGACCGGAGGTGAAAGCTATAAAAGGAAGGAAAAAGGCCAGACAAAATGAAAAAAAAACAATTGATGTGATGTGTGGTAAAGCAAGGGATGAATAGCGTTGGAAAGTGGTGCATTCACATAGAAGAGAAAGGCTACATTCATACTTGAAGAACACTGGACATGCACGAAGCCATTCATTCCAAGTAGAGAACACCATTAAAACTTCATTCAAAGAGTGAAGAACTACAACGAGCAACTCAATTTGATCAAACTGAACATGAAGAAAACAACCCTATGTTTTTTAGACAAAAAACCAGAGAAGGACTCAAAGCCAATTCTGAAAAATCAAAAGGAGTCCAGAGCTACACATCAAATCACTATAGCTTTCTAAAACTCATATACACTCTCTCAGTGATTCTTTTATTAACATTTCAAGCAGTGTGTGTACTCTATATATTTTATACTCACACTTTCTCCTGTGAAAAACTGGGGGATCTATAAATCCCCACACAATCTCTCCATAACTCTTTGTATCCCACTGAGGATAGTGGTAGAGGTCATGTAGGACATGGACATCAAGTGTTCTATTGTTTTTGTTTTCCCACGAATAACTGTGGTAGAGGTCTTAGTACCTAGACAGTCTATGTTCTGTTGTTTACCCTAATCCAGGGTGTGGATCAAATTTATATAAATTGTTTGGGAGGACTAAGTCTCGGCTTGATACTGAACCTCTTGGTTACATCTTTTGTGCATCTTTTCTTAAGTCTGATGTATACTATATATTTTATTTTTCTTCTGCGAATTAATTTTAAATACAATATGTTTTAAAGTTACTTTGATAGTTAAATTAGCATGTTTTTATACTTATTGTGAAGCAGTAAGTTAGTTTCAAAATTTAAGTTAATATTTTGATTAAATTAACTAAGACCTAATCAATCTTTGAGAAACCAATTGAACTTTTACAATCTGTATAAATTCACTACAATTTAACATGTTTTTAAATTGGGGATTTTAAGAGAAATCTTTTTAACAAAAATTATAATTGGAACTCAATTCACCCCCCCTTTGTGTTTTCACTCCGACCAACACTATCTGACCATTAGGGGAAGAATCTTATGAGAGGGGATACCCTCAGGCTTTATTATTTCGAACCTCCATAGTCTTTTTTGTATTATTTTGTAATTTCACATTTTTACTCATTTATTTCTAACAAATAAGATGATTATAATGAGTATCCATGCATTAAAAAATGGAGATCGCTTTATGCAGGGATCACTTCTATGACATCTTCTCCCTCATCTACATTTTTTTAACCATTTTCTTATAATAAAAGTCTCCATTTTTCTTTTATTTGTTACATTGATTTATATTTTTCTAATATTTACTTTACTAATTTGTTCAAGAATTCAGGAGTATAAAAATTATTGTTTTATACCCTTTCTATCCTTTTTTACATACAAAACATTTCTATGATCACTACACCACCCATGGAAGAGTAATTTATCTTACTAATCGGTTTATTTTTCACCTTATTTAATTTTTTTTAATAAACAATATTTTACAATTCAATTAATGTTATCTATAAATTTATTATTAAAAATAAAACAATGATATCCATTAATATATTAATTAACACAAAGCATGTCAGGTTGAGTATTGTGTCAATTCTAAGAGATTAATCATAATCAATGAAACAGTCATTATGGAATCAGTCTGTAGTTCCCAAATATAAAAAAAATTATCATCACTTACAATATAGATATGATTGATAATTCACCATTAACCATAATATATCTCGGGAATGATAATCAAATTTGGATGATGTGGTTTCTTATTTCAAATCTATACTAGGGTTTAATTCATTTCATCATTGGGGTTGTGGTAATTTCTCCTTGGATTTAGAGCTTAAAAAATATGGGTATCATAACTATGTGTATTCTAATTTGAATGTTAATAATTAATAATTAATTGAATTGGTATATTTAGATAACATATTACTATTACAAATATCTATTAGAAATAACATCTTCTTATTGTGTTTTATCAATAAAATCTCAAAAAAACAAATAAGATAAAAAATATATATAATATTCTTACAATGAATATCTTCTTATATTATAAACCCAAAATAAAAACACTCGAATTTTTAGTGTTGATAATCCTTTATTTAGTCTTCAAATAAGCCTTTAATATATTTTTTAAGTACTTTCTCCTTTAAGAATGGCCTTTATCTACCACTATGTTGCACCTAAGTACTAAAAATTTAAAATCATTTGAGAGTGCCCAAGAAAACACATTTTAAATTAAAGTATTTTATAGGTAGTAAAGTACATTATTCAAGCAATTAGAGGTATATGTATTTTTAATTTTCATTTAATTCACTTATTCTCTTCTTTTTCTTTCTTCCCCATTCTCAATTTTGTTTTATTTTATTTTGTTAAACCATCATTTAAAAAAATTATCATGATATTATGGTCCAATTCTATTCTTCTTCTCATTTTGTATTATTTTTGACCTGATCCCATCATGGGCATATCTTTAATATAGATCTTGAGGTTGAACGTATTTTTTCTATAGAATGATTACACTAAGGCTCAAGAGGGGGTGAATTGAGTTCTAAAAAAATTTCCTTACTTTGAAAACAACTCACTTAAAGGTAGGAAGGTTTTAGTCTTTTCATGAAATTAAAAAATTGAAATAAATATAGAAATAATATAAAAATAACAATATATTTAGAGTATATTAGGGAACAAATATTCCCTAGTCCACTAAACCAATACTCTACTACATGAATTTGGTAATTATTGTCATACCATCCGTTTTTTCAGGGATTCCCATCTGAGTGTAAGTAGTTGTTACTTATTTTAAGGTTCAGAGATCTTTCAACTAGGATCCTCCTTTAAAATAAATATCCATGAAATTAGGAAACTTAATTAAAATGAGTAAAGGTTGAAACATTGAAAAATAAATTATTTCTTGAAAATGGTCGGGAAAATAGTTAAAATAAAAATCTAATAGAGGATGGAGAAATGTTTTGAGAAGATGAGAAACATAAAATTTCACCTGTGGATGTAATTCATTATAAAACACTATCTTTTAAGTATAATAAATATAAAGAAACTTCAAGGGTTTTACTTTTGAGTGTTGAATGAAGCACTTATCATTTCATTCCTTCATACACGTCTTATATCAATGCATTAGAAAACTCTTATATATATCTCATATTTTTAATTTTAACATAAGAACACTGGACAATCCCAATAATAATGTGGATAATCCTTTTGAAAATTTTAAGAGAAAGGGTATTAATGGTTTGTGTCCTTTTCCAAATATGGAATTAACCTTTTTGGTAAACATAAGATAAATATTTCTTATTTGATGTTTTTATTCTTGGAAAAAATGAAAATGGCCAAAATTGATATTTACTTATTTAGAAAAATACTTTTCTAATTCATATAAAATAATAATTTGATATATCAAGATGTCACACAAAATGTAAGAGTATAATCACAACAATCCTAAATATTTCATAATTTTCATAACCTAATGACTAGGCATTAATATTCTCATATTAAAGTTTTTAGTGACAACTCATAAGATAAAAAAAATCAGATATTTGAATTCTATATTGTGTAAGATACATAATCAAAATTTAGATTTTTCATGGTATAACATTGTTTCATTATATAATGAAATGCTGTCATAAGACAAGGAATATTGATCGATTTCTTTGACTTTCATAAGATTATTTATTTATGAAAATGCTATTAAAAAGACTTTGTTGAATTTCAATATGAATTTTCCTTCTTATCTTCACTTCATCCTAATATAATTATTCTAATATATAGGATTTTTTAATTCTATTGTGATATAATTTTTTTTGATTAGATTCTGTAAGATAAAATAATTTTCCTTAAATGGGATATTCCAACCCAAATTGTTTTTTCATATGATAATTATTTTACACATAAGATAAACTTTAGATATGTGTGATAATATTTTTCCAATAGAAAACTGAATTCCATCATCTATAAAATGAATTTCATTGTACTCCTATATGATAAGTTCCTTTATAATTTATTTTTTAAACATCATATAATCTTTTGGAATATTAATCTTTAAAATTATGAAACACTTAAGTTAAAAAAATTTGAAAATAAGTAATGATTTTATGATTCATAAAAACATATAAACAATTATGATATGTTGGATCATCAAAAGTTTTTATAACAATATCCCCATTATTTATTATCAAAAAACCCATAATCATGTAAAGAAGACATAAAGTATTTTATTTGAAAATTATTGTAAAATAAACATTGATAAATTTAGTGTTCCTTTCACACGTAACCAAAGTTTTGACTCATGTCTCGCATTAACTAGAATTGGGATTTCATATTATAAAAATAAAACCCTGAGGATTAATTTACCCCCCTTTAATGGTTTAAAAAACAACTATTTAAGTAGAAAAAATTATTAGGTAACAAGAACAAGTGTAAAATGTTATCACATGAATATGAATAGAATTTTAAAATTATATGTAAGGAAAACAAAATAGTCAAGAAGAAAAATTAAATATCAAAATATGAAAGAAAATAAAAATTCTCTCAAGTAATAGCATATGAAGTGAAAAAAGATCCTATTATACTATATTTATCTATAGGATAGGTCCTTAATAAATTTGATTGGATAATTATAGAATCTTTTTGAGGTCTGGCCATGTCAAAGAAGTCTATTGAAGTGAAAGGTACTTTAGTTGATGTGTAAAAATATGGTAAAAAATTTTCAATAGAAAACCTGATATTTTGTCTTGAATAAATATTCATGAGATTTTACCGTGTCAATGTGATGTAAGTATGATTAGAAATGGTAGTTCATGGGGTATGTATTCTTTGTAGATGATATGATGCATCTGTAGAAATTTCAATCCGATTGACCGCATAATTTTTGTAGTAATCAAGCACGGTATTAAACAAAACACATTTCTTCTGGGAAAATTTTAAAATGTAGTTCCAAAAATATACCTTTTTCATAGTTGAAGACTAAATTATTCAAAACATCAAATTGATCATTAGAAAAACTTATTTAACTGGTGAAAGGTGTAGAAATCATCGGTGAAACTGTAACTTCTTTACTCATAGAGGTAACTGTGCACTCCTTCAGATCAATAAAAGAATATTATTCATCATAATAATGGAATGATATCATTTTTCTTAGGATGAGATAATGAATATGGAATGTATTTTATTATAACATATAAATGTTATTTTCCAATGAGCAATCCATATTTTTTTACAAATTGATAATAAATCTCATATCCTTCTGAACTTTCATGGGAGCATAGTTGATTAATGAAATATTTTCCTTCAGTATTGGTCTAATTTTTTTTGAAGCTTGTCTATACTATTTTTAATGCTTCTCATAATCATTTTAATGCTCCAAAAAACACAAATAAAGCTATTTTTAAGGTCTTGTAAGCCATATTTTGACATATTTGCACATTTTATAGAGGTAATCCAAGAAGTAATGGTGTCTATAGTATGATAGATAGTCACAAACTTCTATTATTTCATATATTTATCCAATGAGACATAGTATAAGAATTAATTAATATATTCCTAAAATATTGTTTCTATAATTTATAAAATCAACTCTCAAAATATAAAAAGTTATTTTTTGGAGATTACATCTTGCTGATCAGTCAGTTCCTACTTGATATACTCAAAAGGGCTCAATGCTATATTACTAAGAGTATCTAGTTCCTATATTGAATCATAATGTTCAAAAAGTGAATTCACATGAAAGATTCCTCCCTTTCTAGCGATGTCTCATACATGTTTTTATGTACTCCTTTAACTTGTTGTGGATATATAATTGTTGGTTTTATTTTTAAGGTTATTTTAGGTGAAATTTGAGAGGTTTGTAATCCCAAGGATACATGTACAATTGGAACACATTTTGAGAAAACCATTTGGAATTCCCTAAGAAATAGTGTTCTTTTTTGGAGTGGTAGTGTTTGGGGAAAATTGGTGCATATTTTGGCCAAACCATGTGCCCACCCTCCAAAACTATACACCCTAAAATTGTGCAGGTTCTCATGGCTGGAAAATAATTTTTCAAATATTATTCCACTTAAAATAAACCTTGTACCCCCTAAGTAGAGGTTCATAGTTAAAGAGTAAGGTTTGGGAAACCATCAACCCCTAACCTAGAAACCATGTGCGGGATATTTAATTCCTTCAGTTTATTAAAATAAATTCTAGAACCATCCATTTTTAACCCTTAATCACCTCTACACGTCAATAAACACTTTAATTCATTTTTAGAATATTCCAAGAAGATAGAATGGCTCCTAAAACCCATTACTTGATTAATAAAAGATCTAATTGAAGCATCATATTCATTACGTTGTGGGTTTTCTCGCTAGATTGGTTCAATATCTCTCATATATCTCTTTCTCAATGAATATGGATAAGTTTTTATCAATGGGTGATGGTTTAGATCTAGGGTTTAATGGATCTTAATCCTTTGGATCTTGACCTTAGGTACTATTCGTAGATCATCAACACCATTTTATTATTGATCATTCTACATCGAATTTGGGCTTTTGGATTGGGGAAAATTCATCAAAGACCTAGATTTATGTGGTATAATTTACTATTACCGTAGTATTTATTATAATTGTGTGTATATAATTGTTTAATTGAAATTCAATTAATAGGAAATTTCATCCAAATCTAAATTATTTAATTACACCAAAATCATGATTATGAAATTGGCCAATATCATGATTATGAAATTATGAATAATGTCATTATAAAAATGATGAATAATTGGTTATTAAAATGTATTGAGTAATGGAGTAATGATATTGATGGGAACCAATGAGGTGTGAATATATGATTGGAATTCTGATAATTAAATTATGGATGGATAATAAATGGATGGTAATATGGAACCATGTGATGTGATATTTGTGACTGAGTTGTGGGATAGGTACTTCTTCTCCAAATACCCATAGTTTGACAAAATTCCCCTCAAGGATCCATTTATTTATAAGTATTGTATGTGATCATTGAGTTTTAGGACAGGAGATGATGCTCCAAATACTCTCTAGATTCCAAATTACTACTCTAGGTCCCCATTATTTGAATGTGAAATTGGTAATAAATGAATAATGGAAACACATTATGAAAAGAAATTTAAAATCCCTTATCGATGGTTCAGACTTCAATATGGATAGAAGAATGTATTGTTGGTATGGGTTTCATCAAGAACCCATGAGTTTATGTGGTTAATTAATGAATTATTTATATGTCAAATGTCTTTACTTATCTTTTTAAATTTATTATTTATACAACTACATACACTTTTATAGACTAGATATTATTTTAGACATTTTCGGTTGATGCCTCTTGAGTTGTACTCACACCCTACTCGGGCTTCCAACATGGTACATGAATAGACTTCATGTTCGTAAGACATAATAAGGGAAAGAGACCTATGTCTGATGGCTAAGATGGAATGAAGTAGGGACGAGGAAACCGGAAATCATGTCGGGACCAACTTGGTTGTTTTCAATGTATTTTTTGGGGTTTTCATTTTACATTTGACTCTAATATGACATGACATATTTTCTTCTTTGTGTTGGATATTATTTTCTAATTTAGGGTTTATCATGTTATGTTGATATTTATTCATTATGGTATTATTTTGGTTATTAGTTATTATTGTTTTTTATCATTATTGATTTATTATATTGGGATTCATTGAAAAATAGGTATTATTCTTACAATGATATATCTATTTGACCCTTACTAGTTTTCGAGAGCCTCTAGCATATGGGGAGGCATGCCTGAGCTCATGTAACCTACCAGCTCGAGGAATTAGTATAAGGAACCTAGGTCAGGATGTTACAAAGTGTTATCAGATCTGAAATTTGTTTGTTATATTACTAATTTTTAATGGTAGAAATGACGCTAGGATGAGTCAGGATTTGTTCATGATCTTGTACACAGGACTGTCTAACCCATATAAGGGGTAAAACCAAGTACCCATGTTGGGATTGTGTTTCTAGATGTTACAATTGAATATTGTCTCACCTTGGGTGATGCACTTATTCAGTGATGTTATTATTTTCTGAGATTGTACTCATGGACTGATATGAAATGAAATTTGAGTATACATGCATCATATTATGCACCCAGGGTTTTATTATGACATGCATAATCTTATGAACACGTGAAAAAGAAGGTTTTTTGCGAGTTTCAAAAATTTAATTCTTTTCTTTTATTGAGTATTTTTCGATAAAAAACAACTTAATATAAAATGAAAAATTAGAAATGATGCTAAATGAGATAACTTGAAATGGATTATTGTGTACCTAATGGAAAACGTTAAAATATGAAAATCTTTACCTTATGTTACCCTTGATCTAGATGAGGGATTATTGGGGGTAGTGATAGTGCCTCAGTTTTCACCATGTGGCGGAGTATTTGGGATGAATTTTTATAGATTTATGTGAATACTACTCGTTAATTTTTTTTAATTATTTGTTTCATGTATTAAAAAATGTGTTTTTCATTATAGTGATATTCCTCCCTGATTAAAATTCGCGAAATGATCATTAGAGGACATGGCGGGAAATGTGTATCCAGTTGTGGAACCAAAGGATCTAATAGTTTTGGTAGAGGGATCCTAGGATTTGTTACGGAAAAATATTCCTCACATCGTGAAGATTATGAATAGAGTCCTAGGTAATGTTGAGTTAAATATGTATGAGATGATCTGGGACTTCCATTTGCAGTACCCTTCGACATTTACCGGAGTAGGTGTAACTGATGAAGTTGATTTATGGATTGAGTCCATCGAAATGATCCTTGAAAATTTCGAGACTCTAGCTTAAAAAATGGTCCTGATGAGAGATTATATGATACATGGTCTTGTGATTTTCTGTTGGGACATGTAGACTTGAGATGAGTAGCTAGAGAATATAGTATGGAAGTACTTTCCAGAGATATTTTTGGAGCACATTACCTATATAAATAGAGGCCTGAGATGGAAGATTATTTTATATGGTTTACCCTGGTGAGTATGTAGGTGATAGAATATGATGGAAAACTCATCTATTATCATCTATTTGTTATATTTTTAGTGGGAGATGAGCCAACTGCATTGAATAATTTTTAAGATGGGAACAAACGTGAGATAAAGTCCCAGGTTAACATATTTAGGTTGAGATGTTTTATGAGGTGGTAAATTAGGCTCTCATTTATGAGGGGAAACTAAATAAGGATTCTAATATATTAGATGTAGGTTCTGGTGTACAACTAGGAGAGACATATTTTGAGATAAGGAATTTTATTTCTAAGAATTTCAACCAGAGAAATAGAAACATGAGTGGGCAGGGAGGAAAGATCTGTTTCTCAGAGCATTAATTGAATTTATTTCCACTGGTGTGGTAGGTTTGGACATATTTCTGACAAGTTTACCCAACCACTAGTGGAGTGATGGGTTTTTGGAAGGATGGAGATATTTTAGAGGTATTTCAGAAATCCGTGAATGATGATAAATGATTGAGGGAGTAGGCAATGTCAGAACACAAGAAGTGGGTCTTTGACCCCATATTTGTAAGATTGTTAGAGTTCTATTGATCATGGATATTGAGGCAGTGTAAGTTGCACATGAAGGAAATGGATCCTATATCAGTAGAGTGTTGAAACACAGGGGCTCAGACTACATCAAAAGGATGAGGATTGGATAGTTGCATGCATTTCATCATGCACATCTGGCTAGTGAGGTTGGGCCCTCGACAGTTATTTGTATTATTCTTATAGATTATATACTTGATAGTTCCTTATTTGATACATCAGTATTTCATTAATTTATATCTTCAAAACTCACGAATGGTTCGATTCTGGAAAGGGAGTTCATGAGTGGGGTTATGATAATCAACACATTTTTAGGAGTATGGTCGAAGGACATCTTGTTATGTAAGAGTTGTTCATGCGAGGTTGGGAAAAATCGTTTCTGTTGGGATCTTTACATTCTTGGAATGTTAGGATTCCACTATATTTGTAGTATGGATTGGTTACACTACTAAAAAAATACCTTTAACAGTTCTAGAAAATGCGCTTATAAAGGATACCTATTATCAGGGCTAAAGAAATCACTGATAAAATGTAGCCTTTATCGTTTCTTTTATATAGCATTGATAAAAGGTGTCATTTCCCAGCGCTTAATTTTTAGCATCAATAAAGGGTACCCTTTATCACTGTTTTTTTGCACTAATAAAGGATGACTTTATCATCACTATTTTAGTGATGACAAAGGCCCATAATAAAATTAATTAATTCAATAAATAAAAATTTAAAAAATATTAACAATTTTATTAATCTAATAGTTCTTGATAAAAAAGAATAAATAAAGTATAATATATATATATATATATAAATTAAAAATTAACAAATAGTATATATTTAATCTGTAGAAATGTAAAATGAATAAAATTAAACAAAAAAAATAAAAAATATTAAACTATTAAAAATATAAAACATTTTATTAATTAAATAATTATAGATAAAAATAAATAAATTTAATATAAATATATGTATATATATATTATATATTAATAAATAGAATATATTAAATATAGATATATAAAATGAATAAATTTCAATAATTAATCAAAAAAAATAAAAAATGAATAAATTTTAATAATTAAAAAAATATTAAAAATGGATATAATATAAAATTATTTAATTTTTTTAATGAAACATTTATTAATTAAAATGAATAATTATATATCTATATATATGTATATTAATTATAAATAGTTTTAAATAATATATATATAGAAAACGAAAAAAATGTAATTATTTAAAACATATTAATGTCTTATAAATTTTTAATGTTCATTAATTTTTCAATTTAACATATATCAAAATGTCTGTTACATTTATTTCATATACATATACATAATTAATGTAGTTTTATATACAATGCACAAACCAAAATATTTATGTAATTAATGAAATCTTATATTTAAATTTATACACCTAATATTTTTGTAATTTATTCCAATTTTAGTATATTTTAGAATTTCATTATAACAAAGGTACATTTAATATATTATGTTTTTAATTATTCAATTTTATTCATTTAATTTTTTATATTATCACATTTAGGTATCATTTATTCATTTTTAATACTTTTTCATTATTATTATTTTACTTTTTTTTAATTTAATCATTTTATATTATTTATTTTTATATATTAATTTACTATGTCTTAGTATTTTCAACATGTATTCATCTTTGATTCAATATATATATATATCCATATTTTTTAAACAATTTATATTTATTCATAAAACTTATCTATTTTCTCATTATTTTTAAAGTGTTCTCATTTGTAATTATTCAATTTCACTCATTTTTAAAATGCATGTATTTATGATTATATATTCATTAATAATGTCAAAAATATATTTTTAATTAAATATTTATAAATAAATATATTTTTAAATGTATATTTACTATATTTATAAATTTATACATTTATTAATATTATAAATAAATAAATATTATTATTTTTTAAAAAGTATATATATAATCTTAAATATATATATATATATTAAAATAGTTATAAAATTATAATAAATTTATTAAAAAAATGAATATAATATATTTATATATATATTTATATTATATATATATATATATATAAGTTAAGGGTAAATCCTCGGTTCATTACGGGAAATGGGATGCATTACAAAGAAAAGCATACAACATACAGTGTAGGAATGTACTCGATGAGACTTAAACTCAAGACCTCACTGAGACCCACAGGGTAGCTACCACTAGGCTTCACCCTAAGGGCTATATATATTATTATATTATTATATTTTTACATAAATATTATTTTTTAAAACGTATTATTAACATATTTGAAAATAAATAAATATATATTTAAATAATTATAAAATTATAATAAATATATTTATATAATAAATATATTTATTATCTTTATATTAATATATATTTATTATATATATATAATTACATAAATAAATTTAATTATAGAAGTATATGCATAATTATAAAAAAATTATAAATAAAAATTTATTAATATAGTTATAAATGTATATTTACTATATTGATAAAATTATATATTTTTAATTATAAATAAAAAATATAATTTTATAAAAAAAGTATTAATATAATTATAAATAAATAATTATATATTTAAATAATTATGTAATTATAATAAACAAATATATAATTATATAAATTTTATTAATTTTTTTCCCTATAAGTATAATTATAGATCCTTAATCGATTCTAAAAACATTGATAAAGATAGAATTTTTCATCGCTTGTCAATTTACCAATGATATGAGGGCCCTTTATTAGCGTTTTTAAGCATTGATAAAAGTGTCCACGATCTATTTAAAAGAACCTTAACCATGACTCATTCAGTCTCGAATTTCAATATCTCATATAACTCTCCTAGTGCTGGTGATACTTCTCTATATTCTCTTGGAATAATCAAGGCTAGAATCTAAGGTATGTGATTTTCTCCTTTTCCTCTCTTGATAGTGTATTTTTTTGGTTCATCAATTTATGTTTTTATTCCGTTCATAACCATGATGAACCCTTCTCCTCATATATCTCTCTCTCTCATACATACCTATACCAACACAATGTCACCCTTACTTGGTAAACTCATTCCATCATCACACGAGACCAATATGAACTACATCTTTATCCATTTGTGCTACTTATGGTGACTTTCATGATGTTTCTATTATATTATTTCTATTTATCTTATAGATAGTGTGGATTTTCATTGCTTGATTCTTGTTTCTACATTATGAAATGCACATAAAGATGAAAAAAATATTAAGAGAGTAATAAGAAATATATATATATATATATATGAGTATCTATATAGAAATTAATCTTCATTAAATTTCATAAAATGATATGTGTGGATTTTATCTTAATTAATTTTAGATAACTAGTTTCTCATATGTGATGTAGTAGAATGAATAAATGAATTTTGTTCATATGTCATAGTATGATAGAATTTCATGATGGTTCCTGTATATTTTCATCCATTTGATTATTTTTTATTCATACAACATTTTAAAACAGATCTGACTGTAATTTGACGTACTATATATTTTATTGAATAATGAGATAATGATATACATCATTATAGGTGTTATGTTAAACATGTGATAAATATATGAAAATTTAGTGATTATTATTAATATTATATTTTATTTATGATTATGGTAATATTTTCTATACATGAATTGATAATTTCAATATATTTAAATGAACAAGTTTTTTCTAGGATAACATTGTGGTTGGTGGTATGTTGTGATGTAAAGTGGGTTATATTTTTGATAGACGTCATACAACCATTGTAATGTCAGTAAAAATGATGTTTTATTTGATATTGTTCATTGATTTTGACAATAAATTAATAATTCATTACCATTTTTAGTGATATAAAGGACTATGGGTTTTAAAAATAATGTTTTCTAATTAAGCATTAATTTGGGTAAGATAGATATACAATACAATACACTTCGTGCTTAAAATTCCACATTTACCTAAATCTGGAAGGAAAATTATCACGATATTAAATAGATATATAATACTTCAATAATATAGAAAAAATATCCTTTACTACTTTAATATAATCCATCCTTGAATGCTTGAATTCTTTCCAAATGGAGGCAATGACACTTCAAATAGGGTAGAAAACGTTGTATATAGATTGGTAAAAAAAGGTAGCAGGTAAAAAATTTACATTTACAAATCCTTGAAAAAGGAATCTATATTTAAATGACATGTTTGGACAATTTTAATAGGCATTGACTTCATTCAATATAATTTTTTTAAGAAAAAATGAATTGTGTTTCCTTTATAGAAATGTTTAAGAAATGTTTCACTCCAATTGTCATCTTTAGGGGGAAATAAAGATGAATACATTTTCATTAGCATTATTTGTCTCCAAAGTCGCCCATTTTAGTGAACAAGGTTTCTATAAAGGATAATTAAATCTAGAATTTAGGCTATGTTTTGGGATAAAAACAGTGATTTAGAAAAATTAATGGATTTGGGAATATACAATTTTATAGATTTATGGTACTAGAATTTATTTTGTTTTGTATTTGAATGTTCATTCCATCATTTTTTAAATGTAATATGTTATAATCCATATTTAAAATTGAATTTGGTTTATATTTTAATTTTAGTGGTTTTAGAGTATATATGGGATAAAAATATTTTTTCAAAATAATAAGTGAATGGTTCTATGTGAGGGGCAAATATGGTATGTTAGAATTCGAGTTACTATCGACATTTTTTGTGATTCATCGAGGGAAAGAGTGAGGGTGATTTGAAATTTGTGTTAGTGTTTGTTCTTCTTTATGGGTTTTTAGAAGTTAGGTTTAACTATTGTATTGTGGCACCCATTGTGTAGTTCTTCCAAAATGGAACCAATTATGTTAAGACTTCCCCATATTTCAAATGAATGACCTAAGAAAATTTTTATGTAATAACCATTTCATTATTTGGATGAAATAAGTACATGGGTTGGTTATCCTTGAGGGAGAGTCTTCGATTATTGGGGTCTGATGTTGAATATCATGGTACATGTGATGTGGTTATTTCTAGATTGAGATAAAAATAATTTTTCTTCTCCTATAATTCAAACATTAATATCTTATTATTTAAAAGATTCTAATGTTAGGGAGAAACCTTGGTATAAACATATGTTAAGATTTTATAATTAATTTGTATGAAATGAAGTAGGTATATTTGATTATCATGTAGTTCGGGATGATCCAAAATAACTTGACATGCATGTGTATTTTTAGTGTTGTAACTTTGAATATATAAAAAAATATATGTGTTATATATTTTAGGGGCTCTGTTAGTATTTAATTTTTTATTTTTATACTCACACCTAATACATTAACCTCAGTGGATATATAGCTCTAATATTTGAGATATAGGTGGGAGTAAATAACTATTAACATAGATTAGAGATGGTGAAGCTCAGTGGGGATGAGTTGATGTTCCCAAGGTAGTGCTAGCGACCCTTTAACATTTTCATATGGGTTTTGAAATTTAAAATTAAGATGTGGAAATTTAAAAGATTTTAAGGACAAATTTTTCATCCTCTACAACATCATCTCTAGAATAGTAATTATTGTATTTTAAAGATTAAGCCTCATCCACCATCCCTTCTATGTTTTTTGAACTACTCTAAGTATCAGTAATTCAACATGATCACCAGTATCTGGTATGGGATGAATTTTGGTTAGATTAGTTAAATAAACATAGGTGTATGTCCACCAGGGATAAAGGTGATTATAAAGAGACAAAAATAAATAATAACTATTTTGGAGATGAAATTTACTTGAATGATAGTTGTCTATAACTTTTACCTTTGGGTGAATTCAGAGGATAACTCCTCCAATAGTGATGTATTTATTTTCTTAAATTCAATTATCAATTTCCATCAAAATATATTCATGTTAATCATTAGAATATTTAGTATGAATATAGAGTTAAATAATTCATCATATTTTCAATAGGTAATGCATACAAACATTCTTAACTTCTTTCTTCATGTTTACATTGTCGTTTTTTCAAGATTAGTGAAATGTTTGACTACTCATGGGGACAATGTCTTCTACACATGATGATGTTACCAATCTTGAGGAAGAACATATTTCTAATAATGAAAATGCATAATTATTTGGGAACCCAAAACATATTTATGGGAAAACCAATAATGATGGATCATCATACTAATGAATAAAATTATTAAGGCCTAAAGTCATGGTATAAAATTTGAGGTTGGTTGGAATCAACATGGACAACCAATTCACCTGAATAAGTCAATGTCTATTATTTTCTTGTGGTACCAGTGAGTATGAATGTGTTGTGTGATATTGATTTGTGGTTCTATATCCAACCAATAATGAAGGATTTCCTTTGGAAATATGTAATGGTAATGTTATGATATTCTTTCTCTATTGTACTGAAAAATTGTATTATTAAATGTTGGTTTAATTTCCATTATTCCTTATAGATGTCGTTTATTTTTTATTATTTCCGTAATAAATTAGTCTTAATGGCTGATGGAAGATCCCAAAGAAGCTTCTGAACTCTTCTCACAAAGTTCCTTTTTAAATATGTTGAGGGTAAAGTAAATCCCCACCCATTATTTATTTATGGACACATTATCATGTATGAAATACAGACTATATTAATCAAGCACCGTATTGAGAAATCATTTCATGTGAATGGTATTAAATAATATAATATTTGACATTATATTTATTTTATCCAACTTTATTCAAAAATATTAATTTATGAAATATTAAAATACTGATAAAAATATATAACGTGCATCCAAAAAAATTTAACTCTGTCTTAAATCATGTATGGGGTACACATCATTAGATAATAAATTGTTATATATTTGAAATCAATAATAAAGTTATAGTTATGTGATATAATTTTTTTTTTGTTTATATTCATATTGATGAATCAAAATATGAATCCACATTCATCACACGTCATATTCTATAAAAGGAGGATCATGTAAATAAGAAGGGTAAACTAGTTGATGAAAACACAAAACAAGAATGGGGAAAATGTGTAAGTATGACATAATTATAATTAAATATGATTCATCATAATATTATAGAAAAATATATATTTATGTTTATATTTTTTTATTCTTTATAAACAAGAGTTCATAGCGAGTGTATTAGATGAAAAGCTACATTCAGTAGCTATGAAGCAGCCAGAACAATATGATCACATTATAGGATAAGGTTTTGGAGTCTCTCCTTGAACATTTTTCGAGAATATAAAACCACATTTAGATAGATATAATATGTTGGGATGATTGTAGAAAAAAATATATTCATTGTAATATATTGTGATTCAATCTGGTTTGGAACACCAATGTGTGAGAAATGATTAAAGAGAACCGGATGTGGAACAATGATTTTAACAAGAAACAAATGATCCTACTAGCTTTGAGGCTAGTAAATACACCAAATTCATACCATTCCAAGGGTAATTACTTTTTTTCATTACTCTTTCTCCTTAATAAGAATCCAATAACTTCGAATAAGTTTATATTATAAAAATTCTAATGGGTATAGTTGTATGTGATTTGTGTTAGTCAACACCCAAACACTACCTTGTTGATATGGGTACCATGTATAATATCCTAGGAGACCATATATAACATATATACCTATCAAAAGATCACTTGGGAGTTGGTGTTGAGGTAACTCATGATACGACTGTTCTGTTGCATATTCCACCTAATGATCCATATATTACGATGGTCAATGATGCTATCAGATCATTCATAGGATGATCATCTAATCATATAAATATAAATGAGGTGTGTATTTATCAAAAATTTTCATATGAAAAATCCTAAAATAGATAATGATAAATTGTCTATAGTGAGGTATGATATTACTTATGGATAAACTAGTGGGGAAACAGACGGTCGGATTAAGAAAATCTATTGAATAGAAAAATTAATGAAAATGAAATTCTAAGATTACATTCTCCCTTTTAGTTCTAGAGAAAAATTTATAATCATTAAAACTTCATGCATATACAACATTTAATGTTGAAAATACTTCTTACACTCCATATGAAAATAAATATATGGAGCATCAATGACAGATGTAATTTGTCTCTATACTATAAATGTTATTCTTAGCCATGAATAGATGGGCACCTCAATTGTGAATACATACATAAGGTACATTTTCAAATAACCTCTCAAAAATAGTGATCTAAACTTTTTATTAAATTTAATAAGTATTCATATTTTATATAGGTGTTTATAATATTACTATATAAATGTAAAATCATGGAATTTTTTTTGATTCATTGATCCTTGTATCATTTTTACTACAAAAAAAACCTTCGATAATAAAGAAATTGAGAAGAATATAGATTACTTACTCAAAACGTTTGATCAAAAAACATCCGATGATAGACGATTTTTTATTCATTCAATGCATAGGTAAAACTCTACACTCTAATCACAAAATTTTAATTTTTAATTCTCAATTACTTATTTTTTTAGGAAGCGCTCGATGCTTATCACAATAAATCTCGTTACCCAAAATATTGTTTTGGATCCAATGCATGGATATCCAACCAACCAGATACACATGATGTATATTGGGAATTTTTATTACACTACAATTAATATTTTATAGATTAACATCAAATTATATGTTTCTGTATGTTTTTTTAAAAAATTGTTATGATAAGGGGTTGCTGAATACAAGATAAATCATGAAATGAATTCATTGTCTTAATAGGTAAAGCATATAGATTACTAAAACTAAAAAATCGGTTATACATGGAGTATTTAACAATAAAAACATTTCAAAATAATTTACTTATTTTGGTAAATGGTTATGCAGTGCTTGAAGCAAGATAATGTCATTAATTGTGGGTATTATATTTGAAAATTTTGGAGAGAGATCATCAAGCATGAAAAGATCAGCATCACCTATTAGGTAAATTATAAAGGAAATTAAAATTTCATTAAATATATTTCATTATCAATTTTTAATAAAACTTTTCAAAACTATTAATATTGCCGAAAACCTTCATACTCAAAATAAGACATAATGTTTTTTTTAGATTAGAGGGTAGCATACATTTTTTCATAATGTATTCCAAAAATAATCTGCTTATTAACTACTATGTTGGTGGTCTAGTATGAGTAATGACCATAAAAATATATTTTGGGTGTGAAACATTAATGTCAGAATGGTTATATGTTATTTTGGATCTATTTCTTAAGGAGAAGTATAAATGAGGTAATCAAATTTTTTATAGGCCCTAACCTGAAAATAATAAAATTGTAGTGTAATGGTGGAGGAGGAGGTAGAGGTAGAGGTAGATGAAGTATCAGAGGTGGATGTGGAGGTAGATGTAGAGACCAAGTCGTTGGAGGAGACAAATCATTGGATTGTATAAAAATAAAATTATTTGAAAATAGAGTTGAATGTGGATCATACCAAGATTCTGTTTGAGAAAAATTGTTGAAAAGTGAGCACAACACTTATCACTTAAGATAATATCTATTGTTAAGGTGTTCTAAGTGGTTTATTGAGACAAATAATTTTCACTATATGTTTATGTACTTTTATATAGGAATTTAATTGTAGGCATATTTTTTAGAAACAAAATAGAATCCACTTTTTTTAAACAAAAAATCCTAGAATAAAATTTCTATTACATTATTCAAGGTGCTATAAAAAATTACTGATGTGTGATAGAAACCCTTCACCAAGAAAAAACTGAACACTAATAAAAAATAGATGTATTTATTTGCTACTAACTTCTCTAAACCTCAAGGAAAGGTTCTTAGTAATGGGACAATAGTCACATAAGATCCATAAAGCACCAATATAATCATAAAACTTTTATATAATCCAAATTAAATGTTTGAATTAATATGTGTTCAATTAACCATTAAATAATAACGGTGTGTGAGAGAAAAATTAGAGGACAACAATGATTGATTGCTCGTGGTCATCGAGGAGGGGTGGTGTCAAATGAAATATAAAATCAAATGGAAATAAACCACCTTATAATAGAAACCCAAAAAATATATAACCCATTTAAAAATAAATTATGAGGCATTGGAAATAAAAATGAAAACACCGTTGAAAAAGAATCTATTATCATGATCTAAAATCATGAAAAAAATAAAGAAATATAAAATTTCATCCACCCAATGATTAATTATTATAAAATAAAAATATCGTGGTTTAACTTTTTTGGGGGTGGAATTTATTAGGCTATTCAATCATCAATTAGATTCATGATATAATATCATCAGTGCTTGTAAAATCTACACAATTAACATTCATTATGCACATGCACATTCAATATGTAAAATGATTCATTTTCACAAGATCATTAATAAAAATTCATCATCATTCTCAATAAAAAATCCAAAAGAATATATATATATTTACATTTTTATGAATGAATAATAATGGTGTAATGTTAGTGTTTATCATCACCAATAAAACTCATTAATTTGTTTTTGAAATTGACATTAATTTTAGTAAAAAATAAAACTAACATACTCAAATACCAGGAAACACATTAGGATTGTTTTGTCTCTTTATGAAAATGATTTATAAATAATTTTTGATATATAGGAATTGGTCTCACCTTAATCTGATACACGATGTCCCCGGTATGAATCAAAGTGTCTATTATCTATTTAAATTTTACATTTTAATACAAAAAATTGTTACTCCCTGAAAACTGAGAAAACACACTCATATTATCTATTAAATTTATGATAATGGTTCGTAATTCATTTATTATGTATAAGAAATAGTCTCATATCAAATCCACACATGATGAGAACTGTATGAATCAAAGTATGTGTTTCCATTTTTAAACGACATTTTATTAAAAAAATACAATTGGAATATTCAAAACAAGGGAAATTAAATTAGATTTTATTAATTAATTATTACATTAATCCATAAATCATTTGAGATCTATTGGATCAGTTGAACATCAATCTGATGAACGATATGATCAGTACGACTCCAAGTGCATATTTTTATTCAAAAATAACATTAATTTTTGTAAAAATTACTACTAACATACTCAATATTGATAAAATGAATTTATAATATTTTTTTACTTCAATAAAATGATCCATAATTAATTTTTGATGTTTAGGAATTAGGTTTACCTCAATCGGATACATAACATGTATGGAATAACTCAAAGTGTATGTTATCTGTTTAAAATAAACCTTTTAATACAAAAAAAGTGTCGCTAATAAAAACTAGGAAAATGAACTCTGATTCCCCTAATAATTAAAGAAAATGATTATTAATTAATATAAAATTACTTTGAATTAGTCTCAAGTCAAACCCACACATTATGTGACAGTAATGAATAAAATTGTGTGTTTCCAGTTTCAAATGACATTTTAGTAAGAAACACTAGTGGCATACTCAAACCAAAGGGAATACATTCAGATTTTTTTAAAATTTAGTAATGTGATATAAAAGTCATTTGGGGCATGTAGGAATCATATACACCGTAATCTGATGAACAGTGTGACCGGTAGGACTCTAAGCGCATCTTTTTATTCAAAATTGACATTAATTCTTATAAAAAGACGACTCAAAAACTCAAAATGAAGAAAAGACATTAATTTTTTTTTTTAAATTAATTAAATGATACATAAGTCATTTTACATGTAGGATTTAGATTCAAATCAATCTGATAAAACAATGTTCCAAGTATTACTCAAAGTGTATGTTAGGAGTTTAAAATTGGAATTTTAATACAAAAAAGTGTCACTCACTAAAATCTAAAAAACATTAAAATTTTCTTTATAATTTAGGTAAATGATTCATAAATCCTTTGTGATTTTTATGAATCTGTCTCATGTAAAACCCATAGAATATATGAATTGTATGACTCAAAGTGTGTGTTTCTATTTTGAAATAACATTTTAGTAAAAAAAACACGTGGTATACTCAAAAATTGAGGAAAGACATTCAGAATGGTTTGATGTTTTGGTACCATAATAAATACTTCATATCAGATGTCTATGAATTGCCTTCACCCTAATCTAATGAATAGTTTTATCGGTATGACTTCAAGTGTGACTTTTTTTTGAAAATTGAGATTAAATTTTGTAAAAAGGGAAACTAACAAACATAGAACTTAGAAAACACATTCAATTTTTTTCTTTAGTAAATTCATTCATATGTCATTTTGGATGTTTAGGAATAATTTTAATTTTAGTTTAATTCTTGATATGCCTCAAATGACTCAATGTATTGGTTATTAAGTTAAAATTGATCTTTTAATACAAAAAATTGTCACTTACTATAAACTGAAAAACAATCTTGGATTGTATTGGTAATTGAGGAAAATAATTCATAATTCATTTGTGACATGTAGAAATCAGTCTCATCTCAAACCCACACATGAAGTGACCTGTATAACTCAACATGTTTATTTCTAGTTTAAAAAGATTTTTTAAACACAATTTAAATACTCAAAACTGAGGAAACACATTCTTATTATTTTGATATTTACGTAAAATAGTCAATATGTCATTTGGAACATGTAGGAATCATTTTCACCTCAATATGATTGATGGTGTGACTAGTATGAATCAATGTGCGTATTTTCAATATAATAGTGCCATTTTAGTTTAAAATGTTCATTACATCGCCAAAACCATGAAAACAAGAATATATTATTCTCTCATCATTTTATCTGTTATTACTTAATAAATTTACATATGATTTTTATCTTATAATTATTTTTCTAATTTTCACAAAGGTAATTCTTGAAGATGAACCAAAAATGGCATCTCATGTTTAAAAATCAATGACAATGCAATCTGATACATAATGTTCCTATAATGACACAATTTTTAATTCAAAATTAACACTTTAAATTTAATTTTTATTATTATTACTAAAATAAGAATTTTATTTTTATATAGGTGCATTATATTTCACCAGAATGTTTGGATTATTTTTTTTATAGGTTCTTTCCTTTTCTCTATAATAGTTATTTTACTTTTCATTCTGTTGGAAATTTTATTTTTTTAAATTCTGTATTTGTATATCAATTTTAAAATTTATGGTATAGTTTATTGTGTTTTAGTGTTCTATTATAGAACATTGGTGTATGCAATATTTCTAGTATTTTAATGTGTTGTAACATCACCTTATAGTATTATCGTTTATTCAGTCATTGAATTTGATGATAATGGCCTCAGTTGTCACTTTCTATAGAAGAACTAAAATATGTTCCCTTTAACAGTGATAAATAAATGTGTTGATAAATGGTTTTTGTTTTCATTTATTTTGTAACACTCATAATATCCTAGGACTTTTAATTGTGGTGTGCTAGTCAGTTCTTTTTTAATATTGATGAAGGTCTATTCTTTCTCTATTAAAGGCCTCTTTTGTAGTAGTGTTTGTATCATTTTGAGCCGACAATGATTGTTACTAATGGAGAGATACCTTTGCATCAACTAAGTTTAATAGTTATGTTCATTACAGTGAGTGGGATATTTAAGTAGTCCGTACAGGGCCAGTTCATCTGTAACATGGAGAGATCCCTGTTCACGTTGTAATTCATTTACTGGATGATGGGGGGTTTAAAGTGTGATGTATTTCCACCAATAGTGGACCGATTTTATAATTTGTTTCCTAAACACTTCTCAAGGATTCCACCAAAGAGGTATATTGAGTATAAAATTGAGCTCATGGATAGAAATGAACCAATTTATATTCCACCTTATAGAATGGACCCAATAGAGCATCTAGAGCTCAATAGTCTGCTGGAAGTATTGATGGATATGGGATTTATCCATCCATGTATGTCACATTGGGTTTCTCCAGTATGTTTTTCTAAGAATTATGATGGGGCCCTATGTTTTGGTAATGATTTCCAATGTTTAATAGGATGATAGTGAAGAACGGATATCCCATTACACATATCGATTCTACCTTTAATCAGTTGAGTGAAGTTTGTATTTTCTCCAATATTGACTTGATATTAAGGTTTCATTAGTTAAGAGTTGGACCTTCTGATATACCACAGATGGATTTCAGAATTAGGTCTGGCCTATATGAGTTTTTTGTGATTTCATTCATTCTTGTGAATTCTTCAGTTGTATTTATAGCCATGATGAACTGAATCATCCACGAATACTGGGATCAGTTTGTGGTTGTTTAGTTGTTGAAATTTTGTTGTACTCTAAAAATCATGATGATCATTCCCAAAATCATGAAATCGTCTTGACTATACTAGAATATAATTACCTATATTCCATATTATCTAAGTGTATATTCTAGATCAACCAGGTACATTTCATGGGTCACATCATCTCTGTGGAAGGTGTTACATTAGACCTGGAGAAAGATCATTCTTGGTTTCATAGGGAATTCCAAATAATGTATTTGATATCTGATGTTTTATGGGGGTAGTGGAATATTATCAGAGGTTCATCCAGGTTTTTTTTCTCTTTTTAGAACCACTTTTAGGATTGACTAAGAAAGGGATCATTTTTGAATGGTCAGGATCATGTGCTAATTCTTTCCCAGAGTTGAAAAAAGTTTTTGACTACTACACTGATTTTGATACTACCTAATCTGGGTGAAGAGTTTACATTGTTTTGTAAAAAATTTAGGATTGAAAATGGACCAGTGTTGATGCAGGGAGATTGAGTAATACCATATGGGTCATAAGATATGTGGCCACATGAATAGAACTACCCTATGCATGACCATGATTTAAAGGTAGTGGTTTATGACTTTAAGTGTTCGAAAAATTATCTATTAGAAGAAAATTTTAATGTGTATATCATCTAAAAAAATTGAAGTATATATTTTCTCCATGAGATGTGAATCTTCATAAGTGGAGGTGGGTTATGTATTTTCAATTTTTTTGATTTTAAGCAGGAATGTACGCCATGAAAGGGAAATATTGTTTCTGAATCTTTATAAAAGAGTATTCAAACTCATGAAATTCAGGATTCTAGTTACTAGTTGAAGATGATGATCATACTGGTAGAGATGCAGGTTTTCATTTATCATGGGTAGGAATAGACGACCCTTGTATCAGTATCTACTGATTCCACACTTTTGAGCCATATTAGGTAGAGGTAGTACAAGGATCTAGAATGTTTGGCCTTAAGAGAAATCCTTAAAAGTGGGGATTCACCATCTTTTTAGACTATAGATAAGGAGTATATCATCTATATATGGAACTATCTTGTTGTGCCTATGTGTATATGTGAAGATTTGATGCAAGACTTTTGTTCCATAAAGTGGTTGGTGCATCATAGTTTCACCAAAATATACCATGAACTACATCAATAGTATTTGTGGTCGGGAATGAAAAGTGATATTGCGGGATTGGTATCACAATACTACACCTCTCATCAAGTAATGGATTATAGTAAAAAACTAGGTGGTTTAATAAATCCATTTCCCATTACAGAATGAATGTGTCATGATATTACCATGGAATTCATAGTGATCCTTCTAAGGATGCCTTAGTTGAATGATTTTATATGGGTGGTTGTAGAGAGACTGTTGAAAGTAGCTCATTTCTTTCCTATCTAGGAGACATACATAGTCGATCAGTTTGGGGATATATATGTTCGGTATATAATTTTATTTCATGAGGTTCTATGTAGTATAGTTTCTGACTATGACTAACCTTTCATTTCTCACATCTGGAAAGGTGTGTATAATGTTCTTGGTATGCAAGTAAATTTGAGTACGACTTTCCACCCACAGACAGATGGGAAGTCATAATGTAATATTCATTTCTTGATGGATGTGCAATGGGTTTTTATTTTCAAATTTGGTTTTTCTTAAGATAAGACTTTATTGCTCAATGGGTTCTTATGTAACAACAATTATCGATTGACTATTCAGATGGAACCATATGAGTCAATTTATGGAAGGTCATATAGATCACATCTATGATAGATGGAGACTAGCGAGTATGGGTTTTTCGGACCATGTATCATGAAAGATACATCGGAGTAGGTTCTGTTGATTTGGAAACCAATGGTTACAGCTTAGAGTATAAAAAATTCGTATGTTGATCGACGTCAATGACCACTAGGGTTTACATAGTGTGGTTGTCTTTTCCTTCGAGTATCACCATGATTGGTTCACTATATGGTTTAGAGTCAGTTATTATTGGCACCCAAGTTAATCGGACCTTTCGAGATTGTGGATAGAATCAAGTTAGGTCATACCTATTAGCTCTTAAATATAGGTATAGTTCTATGCACTATGTTTTTCAGGTTTCACTACGTCGGTAGTATCACCCCAACCCTTCTCATGTGATTTATTTTGATGATGTTGATCTTGAGGATGATGTATCATTTCAGGAGCATACAATTGTTTTATGGATCATAGTGAAAATTTTTATAGGGAAAGACTATTCTGATAGTCTGAGTGCTATTGCAACATGGTCATGTTCATGAGGAAACATGGGAGAGAGAAGTAGGTTTGCAGGATCTATGGACTAGTCTTTTTACTGTAGAATATTTGAGATGTTTGGGTGTTTGTCTTAGGTACAATTTTTTATAAGGTGGGAAGATTGTAATACCCTGACCTTTTGGAGATATCTCGTACTAGTATTTACATACTCTTTTACCTTGTTTTTTTTTTCATATCATGGTTTAGATTTTATTTTGGGTTATTTTTTTTGAAATTGGGGAAGTTTGGAAGCCCAATGGGGTATGAACAGTAGGTGCATGGTTAGGGAAAACTGTTCTGCTTTCCCTAGGAAACTATACATAATTTTTTTGAGAGATAGGATGTGGTGTATGGTAGGCACATGGTTTTTCCAAATCGTGTAACCACCCATCCAAACTTTACACCCCAAAATAGTTTGGGTTGGAACCATTGTCACTTGTTTTGTCAAATCGGTTTCCACTTAGGGGAAATGATACACCCCCTAAGTGGAGGTGTATGGTTAAGGCAAATGGTTTGGAAAACCTTGTTCCCTTACTCATTAATACATGTGCGGATGATTCAAATAATCCAATTTTTTAAAATCAAATCTTGAACCCCCCCGATTTTAAACCCTAATCATCTAGGTTCCATCCTAAACACTTTCCCTTATTTTGGGAAGCCCTTAGAAGGATTCAAAGGATCCTAGAATCGCATTCTATATGATTCAAACATCCAATTGAAGGATCTTATTCACTATGATATGTGTTTTCTCCCACAACTGGTTTTATCTCTCTCTCTTCTCTCTTTCCTAATGAAGAGGGAAGATTTCTCCTTAGTTGGAGATCATTTAGATCTAGGTTTTAAAGTATCATAAAACTGTGAATCTTGATTTTTGGTATTACTTGTATATATTATACACTTTGGTAGTTTTCATCATTCCACATCATATTAGGGATTTCATATTGATGAATATCCATCAATAACCATGTTGTAGGTGGTATATTTTTCAATTCCCATAGTCTTGATTTTAATCACATATATGAAATTATTGAGTTTCAATTTCGATGTTGGGAAATATCATCCAAATCTATATTAATTATTTAGACCAAAATCATGATTATGAAATTGGTGAATGTCTTGATTATGAAATTAGTGATTAATTTGATAATAAAATTTATTAATAATGTGTTTTATAGATTGATTTATTAATAGTTTAATGAAACTGATTGTGACCCATGAGGTGCGACGATATGATTGAAATGGGGATTATTATATTTTTCATTGTTGATAAATGGTTAGAAATATGGAACCATGTGATGTTATATTTGAAACTGAGTTATGAGATAGGTACAACTACTCCAAATACCCATGGGGTTCCAAACTATAGTTATAGGCCCCCACTATATATATGTATTGTATATAATCAATAAGTTGTTGGATAGGGATTGATACTCCAAATATCCACAGGATTCTAGATTCTTTGTTTATCCCACATTATTCGAATATAAAATTTTGGATAAATAAATAATGTAATCCCATGATGAAATGAACTATATTATCCCATGTGGATATTTCAAACTCTAGAAATGACTGATGTAGGTACTGTTGGTACGAGTTTCATTGTGAACCCAAGAATTTATGTTTTTAATTAAGAAATAATACAAATGCGGAAACTGTTTATGTATCTTTTGTAATTTATTATTTATATAACTAAAAACACTTTTATATACTTGATATTGTTATAGATGTAATTGGTGGTGTCCAACTGAGTTTTAATCACCCTACTCAAGCTACCCGATCAGTACCCAAATAAGTTTCATTTTTATAGAATCAAATAATGGTAAGAGCCCTATGTCAAATGGATGAGTTGGGATAGAGAACAGATGATGGAATCGAGCATTATATCGGGACCGACTTGGCTATTTTCATCATCTTTATTTTGGGTTTCCATTTGACCTTTTTAAAAGATATGACAACATATATTGTATTCCATTGTATGGATTTTGTCTTTCTATTTTGGGATTATCATGTAATGTTGGTCTTTATTCATTAGGAATTACTTTGGTTATTGTTTGTTATCATTTGGATATCATTATAGATTTCAAATATTTTTTTCTTTGATAATAAGTTATAGACTCTCCATGATATATCTATTAAACCCTTATATCTATTTGGTAGCCTCTGGCATATTGGGAGGTGCGCCCGAGGTCATATGACCAACCCGCTCAGGGCAGCAGCGTGTGGCACCCAGGTTGGGATGTTACATGACCTCCACATAAGACTCGGTCAAATCATATTTCAATACATGAATTTAAGAAATAAACTTATAATAACTTACACGAGTTCACTCAACATATCTACTAAGCTTGACTATTGGTATCTTAGAGCTGAAAAAAATTACAAACTAGAAAAGATATTTTTTAGTACACTCATACACCTTGATCTTTATCTAGAAAATTATTCACATAAACTTATTTATTTTTTTGTACCTAATTAACTTCTTTGACATGATATGTTTCACCATATTCTATCATCAATTTTCTCTTAGATTCAAGTAGAGTAGCTTCATTATTTTCTTCTAATTCTTATTTAGAAGAAAAAATATAATTAATTTTTATAAATAGAACATCTTTTTTTTCATTCATTATAATGACTCAGTGGGTAGAGACAATTTGAAGAGGGGGATATATCTAGATTTAGTATAGATAGTCCATCTTTAACCCATACTCACAATAATAGTAAGTGATACAATGATAAATTCTTGAGATTTCAGAATTAGTAAGACATGAGGATGAATTGAATAATGAGTAGGTGTATCTAAAATCACATGATTTAGTTTTGATTGTACATATGGTAATGTTTCCTACTCAGTTTGATCCCTGTTTGATATCACAACTTGGTCTCTACGATATCTACCCGCAATCATTTTAGTGTATAATTTGTATTCCACTCCCTTTCATGCAATAGGAGTGTCTGAAAGTGAATTAACATTGATATTACCTTATTTAGGTTCCATAATAGTAATTATTGCATGATATATCTTTCTTTGAACTTGATAGTGGTCTGATTCCATCTCCACCTTAGTTCCAATTGGAAATAAATTTTGTTCTAAAAAACTACAAAAAACTCCCACTATGTTTTGACACTCCTGCACAAAAATATTTTAACCTGTGGAAATGATAAGTTGTAGTTTCATTTAGTATGAAAAATTATTTGATAAAAATTAATGTTAGAATTTATCTAGATGGATAGAATTTAACCATCTAGTTCTTGATGTGTCATATGTACTTCATTAGAGAACATTCTAGGTTCACAAGTTTCACTATCATGAATAGAAAAAACAATGTACCATCTTGAAACAAGAATTTCTCAAACACATCATTACATTGTGAATTTTTTGTAGGATAAACTTAATGAGAAATTTCCTTGTGGGATCCAATTATTTTACAAGTTTCTTCTTTATATCCAGTGTAATAAATAACAATTTCCGTATTTATAGAGGGATAACATCATCATTAACAGATAGAGAGGTGTTGAAATTAAAATAACCTTTATGAGGATATATAAAAACATTATCCATTACTATTATGGTAATCAAAAAATTATTTTGATTTATAGTTGCAGTAACATGATCCTCATAATCCGAAAAATGAAACATCATGGTCTCATAAAATTCATGAACTTACTTCTCAAAGATGAACTCTATTGTTTTTTCATCAATAATGCATTATAAACCTTAGTGGTTAATATCTTATTTGAGGAGCACGTATGTCCTATTTATCTAACTCATATGAATGGATTTTCTTCTCCATAATTTCATCACTACACTTGAGCAAATAGATTTTCTCACAGAAGAAGCATCTTATCTCTTAGTTTTCTACATGATTGAAGAAGGATTGATTTTTTGAATATATTAGGGAAAAGAAGGATAGAAATCTAGGAGATTATTTTTCTTTGGTTTTCAAAGGTTTTACGCATAAAACTAATTTGCTTACTTTTTTTATAGGATAATTGAAGGGTCACATAGAATGTTTTGAAAGGTTATTATGAAAATTATCAAATATTTGTCACACTATGATATGATTAGAGATATAACATCATCTATAATTATATGGTAGAATTAATAAAATTATAATTTACTAAATATAAACACTCATACAGTAAATTATGAAATGAATAAAATTTAATTGACTAAAATTAAACATACATGATTCAGATATGAAAAAAAATCTTTCAGTAGGAATAGTTTTTTTAAAAAATCAACTACTTCATTTGCTATGAAAAATATTCTTAATAGATATCAAATTTATATACATGATATATTAATAAATTATTTCTCAGATCTTTTTTATTTTTTCTACAGTGTTTTATTAGAATATTTTAAATATTGATAGTACTTTGTTTATCACGTTTAATTAGAACACATCCAAATTGAATCCAAAACCCATCCGGGTGTGTTTTATCTATAGCACCTTTGCAAAGAAAATTACAACTATAATGTACTCATCCTAGGATGTTAAAGATGGAAAATAGTGTTGTTTCATACTAAACCATTAAACTATGGATTTACCTTGAAAATGATTGGTTCCCAAGGTTCATTTGCAATCTAGTATACACCCACCAAATTTAATACCTAAGTGTGATGTTAAGTTAAAATCTAATGTTTTTGGAAAGAGTAAAGAAAGGTAAACGATTCCTTTTTAATACCCTAATTTTTTTACATCAGTTAAATGAGATTCTTCGAGTTTTTATTGAAATTAGGTAGAAATACATATTGAGAATATAATGCCTTTCTTATATTTGGTTAGATAAAGAAAGCTCCCAATTATTCTTCTATATAACTTGTTGACATCTAGGTTTCCAACATCATTTAATACAAGTTTAATATTGAAACTCATAAGAGATGAATAAGTCTTTTTGTTTTAAATTCTAAACATTTTTAGTAAATCAAGTATGTATTTTATTTGGTTTAAAAAAATTCTAAAATCTTTTGAAAAATTTAGAAACCTATATAAAAATTAACTCACCTATCATGCTCATCACAAAATTTTTCTTCTAGAATTTTTAATAGTTATTTCAAAAATATTGATTTGTTGACCTGAAAGTAACATCATCATCATATATTTTCATAATAAAATTCCTTTTTATGATGTTTTCTCAAAAATAGTCGGGTCTACCAATAAAAAATTGAAACTTTTTGATAAAAGTAGAGAACTTAATCTCGCATACCAAGCTATGGATTCTTATTCAAGGAAATAAAGAGATCTAATAAGTTTAACAATACATTTTCGAAAGTGAGTGTCATAAAAACTAGGTTTTTGTTCAGCCTAAATTTCCACTATTAAAAATAAATTTAAAAGGGAATATTTTTCAACTATATGATATAATTTTTAATTAATTTGAGATGAATGTGCTAGAAAGATTATAATATATTATAATATAGATACTGAGAAAAATGAATATTTATAATATATTTTTTCATTATGATTATATCCTTTTATAACTAACTTATACTTGTTTCTAGTGATCACACCCTTATCATTGTATTTTTTCCTAAATACCTATTTATTTCCAATAACCTGATAGTTAGAGGGTCTATTCACAAATTATCATACCTTATTATTATTAAACAGGTTAAAATATTCTTACAATACTAAAACTCAACTCCCATCAGCTAAGTATTATTATATTGTTTTTGGTTCAAGTTGTTATAAAAAGGCAGAAAATTAAACAAGGTTTCCAACACTTTTATAAGCCCTAAAAATTATATCTAAATCTCAAATTATAGTCTCTAGAGGGTGATGTTTAATGTTTTTAGGTTTTATGGGCATCATAGTTTCAAGTTCTTCAATATTAGTAAATTTTTGGTTCAAATTGATCTTGATTATGTTTTGATATTGTCAGTTTTTTATATTTAAAAAAAGTTCAATTTCTTGGTAATCCGTAGAATAATTGAAATCATCAACCTGTGTTTTGATGTGATAAAAAGGATTAATTACATAAAACATAACCTGATTGGATTATTCTTTTACATTTTAATTTTTATTTAAAATCCGTTAATCTTTATAAGTATTGAAATAACCCAAGAAGATTCCTTCATCATACTTAGGGTCAAACTTACAAAGACTTTCCTTAGTGTTCAAGATATAAAACATACATTCAAAAACTTGTAAGCATCTTACCTATGGTTTTCTAATATTCCATGACACATATGCTGTTTTATTTAATATATACTTTATTATAACTCAATTAATTCTATTACATTAAATATTTAAAACTGTATCCAAAAAGTGAGATGAAAATTATTTTCATAAAACACTATTCTATAAATTTCATGTATTTTCTTATTCCTCCTTTTAGAAACACCAATATGTTGATGTGTCTTAGTGGTAGAAAAATTATATTTAATACCATTAATTGATGAAAATAATTTAAATTAATGACTATAAAATTTATCTCCATGGTCAATTATTAATGAAAAAATTATGGTATATTTTTTTATTTTTTACAAATTTTCCAAAAATTATAAAAATTAAAATACCCAAACTTTTATGTCTCATGAAATAAATGAGTAAATATTTAAAATCCATCAAAAAAAAACAAAAAAAAATTCTAACTATGTTTTCTATTCTAAAATGTACTAACATATCCATATGTATAATTTCTAATGGTATAAAGGTGGAATTATTTTAAATTAAATTTAAATATATTATATCATTTTTCCCATTTGACACATATCATAGAGTCTCTTTTTACCTAATTTAATATGAGGAATATAAGATATCAAATTTATCTTAAATAACTTTCTTGAGGAGTAAAAATTGAAATGTCCAAGTATTATATTCCAAATAAAATAATCATTAATTTCAACATTGAAAAAAAATTATAACTAAATAACAATTTTATATCTAAATTATATTTAGTTTCTGTTCATGGTTCCTTAAACTAATGATATTTTTTTATAAATGAAATTAGGTATGAATTATTTGGAAAATAAAATAAATAACCATAATCAAGAAATTTTATAAATACTTTTCATTTTTTCTTTAAACCATAATCATAAATAAATTTATTGATGAGTATTTACTGAGAATTCCCTAACATATACAATGCCAACTATCATTTCTTTTTTCATTGTCACCAAATTTGAAGTACCCTCCAATAATCTTATATTTTGTGCGGAAGTTAGAAAAATATGAAAGCATATTTCTTGAATAGATACCTCCGATAAACCATTTTCCATTACTATTAATGTACATTGATCCCTATAAATACAATTCAAAAAACAAGATTGTTTGGTACTAAAATTCTATTGGGACCAGCAATGTTAGCTACAAAGAATTTGGGAACCCAAATTTATTTTCATTTTGAAATATTAAAACCATAATAAGATAATTTTGAATATATAATAGAATCATTTATTAAATATATTTCAAAATTTTCTAGATAGTAATCATACACAAAAAGACCATTTATTCCATGGTGAAATCATGTAATACTAGACATATTATGATTTTTAGAGATTGTTTTAAATTGTTTTTATAAATATTGGTGTTTCACCCTATCTTAATATATTGTAATTCTCCCATTTATGCTATTTTTTAAAAATGATAATATTTACATAATCTCCCATAGTAAAAATACATGCAATATTTTTAAGATCCTAAACTTATTTTTTCTGTCTCGATTTTTTAACGATGTTCAATACATCATGTTGTGGAATTTTCCATCTTTTTTCCAAATCTAGAATTTGTTTATTTAATCCCTAATTTTTATTAACAAATATCATTGTAAGTATTTATGAGGGTCAGTTTTTATTTTTTTGGATTTTATATTTGGTTTTAATCATATTAACTATTTATTTAATTCTTTATAAGAGAATATTTAATTTTTAGATAGAAGTTCATGCTCAGAATAATAAAAAGAATGTACCTTATCTGAATCTTATATAAAGAACATATTATATTTTTTTGTAAATTTCATCTTATCAGTTTTATATTGTATTATCAGTTGTATCTTTAATTTCACTCCAAGTGGCTTTCTGAATTTCTTGGAATTCTTATTATATACATCTTTCAAAATTTCCATTTCTCAGATATATTATTATCGTATAGTTTAGCAATGTTTGGCTTCATGTGACCATGTTTATTACACTTATATCCCATAACATATTTAGATTTTCCATTATCTTTCTTGTAAATATTTTTGGGTTTTTTGAAACCAATAATCCTCTTATATAACTTAGTGAAAATTCTTGAAAAATGAGCATGTTCACTATCTTAAGTGGAATTATTTGAGGTTTCTTTATTAGATGACTCTACCAATTCTATTTTTTTACCTTTCTTGTCGTCATTGTAATTTAATACTTTTAGAGGAGAATTATCCTTTTGAACCAATCTACTCTCTCTAGATTCATCTTTAATCTCAACCTCACACATCATAAGTGTCCCAATGAGATAATTTAGTTTAATTTTTTTTACCTCTATTGATTTCTTAATTACATATGATTTCCAGGACATATATGTGGTATAAAAAATGGGGATATTCAAAATGTGATCTACTTTTGAAATAGTTTTTCCTAAATAAGAAACATTATTTCAAATCTCAATGAGTCTTCTATTAAGTTGAGGGATGTACTCTCTTTCCATCATTTAGAAAGTATAGAACTTATGTTTGGTATTATTATATCCAATGGATCTATGATGATTCATAATCCATAGATATAATAGTCTACATTTCATGAAATGTTTAAAAAAATACGAGACTTAGTTAAAATTATCAAAACTTATTCCACAAATGATATCATTCATGGATTTAGAGATTAAATTGTAGTCATCTTTGGGATAAATATCAAAACAATTGTTGTGTTTGGGGAATTTCATAAGGCTTCATGGAATTTAAATAATCATTTATGCCAAGGTTATTCAAATAGATTATAATTTTTCCATTCCAGTAACCATAAATTTATCCATTAAAGTAAGGTGCTCAGACCACAAACATTTCTTCACTATTTTCCACAATAGGAGATTCCATTTCAATATGATCTAGAGACTTCAACCTTTGATAGCTGAGAACTCAAATTTTATAACATTTGATACCAATTTTTTGTTGGAGAATTATTGTGTTAAGCCGTAAGAGGGGGTGAATTATGTTCTGGAAGTTTTTATTTATTCTATAACCACCATCTTCAACGTATAGAGGTCCTTATATTTTTTTTTCATAAAAAATACTGGAAAATGAATATATAAAAAATTGGCCATGAGATATTTGTAGTTGTTCAAGGAAAAAATATCCCCTAGTACACCACCACAAATACTATACTCCATGATTTTAGTTATTTTCACTATACCATCTCTTTTTTCAGGGGCCTCCCATAAGATTGAAAGTAGTTTTTACTAGTTATAAAGGTTCATGAGATTATAATGGGGTATCTCATAAAAAATACTATCTATAAACTTATAAAATTAAATTAAAATAAGTTAATATAGTAATAGAGATGAATAAATAAATTTGAAAAATGTTGTAGCAAACAATTATAAGATAAAACTCTAAGAAAATGAAGAAACTTCCAGAAAAGATGATAATATTTAATGTTCATCTTCGGATGTTCATTGATTTCATAATATAATCTCATATTCATTTAAAATTTAAATAATATTTATGTTTTGTATTTTATTTATTAATATATGACGAACTTATCAATTCGATCCTATGTACAAACCCTATTTTGTTCAGGAGAAAACTCATATATATATATCCTCTTTTGATTTTGAACTTATCTACATTCGATATTCCCAATGTCCAAGTGAATAATACTTTTGAAACTTTAATGTCTTTGGTTGGTAATTGTGTGTGTCCTTCACTTCCAAATATTAAATAATCTTCATTGGGAGGTATGGAATAAATCATCTTTATTGGATATTTCCATTTTTTTAAAAGATTCTTTTTTAAAACTGACAGTTCTTTATTTCAACTTCTAATTTTATGATTCATATAAATGATGAAGTTTATTTATCTAGTGCTCAAATAAATATTAAATGTATAATCGTAATGATCCAAAATATATCTTTATCTTTATAAAATAATCATTTCACGGTACTATTCCCATAAGATAATTTATAGAAAATATTCATATGATAAAACCATTTAGATATTTGACTTATTTGTTGTCTAATATAAGTAATTTTTTTAGTATTTGTGTAGGTTACCACCATTTTAAGATAATTATTTACTCTTATGGGAAAAATTACTTATAAAACTTCCTTTGACTTATGTATGATGATTCATTTTTGAATACCCTCCTAAAATGACTTCACTGAATGTCCCTCCGACTTTTCCTTCTGATCATGCCTTCATTACAAGATAATTTTCTAACTTATATGATACATTACATATAGAGTATGATAAGTTTTTATTATAATATTCTATAAGAAAAAATACTTTAGCACAGACTCAATATTTTATCATAAATTACATAATTTGTTATGTAAGAGAATTATTTTTCATGTATGATAAACATGATATATAATACAAAATTAGTTTGATGGAAAACTTAATTCCAACATCCATATAATGAATTTACTTGCACTCAAGTAGGATAAATTCCTTTATTATGTATACATGACATGTATTATAATATGTATAAATAACTATCCATAAAATTCTTAAACACGTAAGAAAAACAAATTAGTAAATAAGTATGGATTTTGTAAATTATCAAAACATATAACAACTGATATATTTTGGAACCACATAATTATGTCTGACATGTAGCCTTAAGGATTATATCAATAATATTTTTCTCCAACAATTGAATACATTTACCCAATTAGTTAATTCCAAAATTCTATATATTTTTAATTTGAAATCGTATTTAAAACAAATATAAAACTGAATAAAATGGATGAAAATAAAAAATAACTTAACAAATCAATTAAAGTGTAAGATACACATGATATAAATTATCAACATAATTTAATTTAATATCTAACTCTTGTATTATACATTAAAATGAAATATTGGTTAAAACACCTTCTCCCAAAATTTCGTGGCATATTCAGTGAGGATCTGAACTAACACCGTAGAGAATTCAATGTGTTATGCTCAATAATGAAACAAAGTAATTCCTCTATATATCAAATCATGCTAAGAGAAGTCATGTTCTAACTTGATAGATCTATAAAATATTGACTATATTAATTACAACCATAACATTTAACAATTCATAATGATTTGAAAAATCATTTGAGTAGAGGTTTTTTCGAGTATCATGGACCATTTCAATTTTAAAGGATATCTTAATAATAAAACAAGAACATGGGGAGTCAATGTATGTGTACAAGGAGTGATTTAAGAGGTTTTTCTCACGATTCTCAAATCTAAAAATAAGGGATAAAATCTTCATTATATACTTCTATAAAGGACCCACACCCATGGAGAGGATCATGGTGGATGCCGCAGAAGGAGGGACATTGGTTAGAAAATCCTTAGTAGTTCTATGTGAGTTGATTTAAAATATGATATGAAACTCCCAAAAAAAATTAGATCGAGTAACACCACCAGTAAGAGGTGTTCATGAAGTAAAAACTATTTTTATTGAAAATAATTAATAAATACATTGTTGATTAAATTGACTACTATGGAAAAAAAACTTGATTTGGATAAAAAGAAATAAAACCCCACTCATATGAGGCCTTATAGAATTTTCACTAAAACAGAAACCCAAAATAATTTCCTCTATTAACAAGAGATAGATTATTGTTCATCCATATTCACTTAGAGACCATATCTCAAGAAACAATTACCACATCCCGAGAATAAGTATCATTCCCCCAACCAACATATGGCCAATGTAATAAATATTACTCAGACTTGATGTATATCTCCCAAAAATAACAAACGTATTCTTTACAATAAAATTTATAGCTGCCTTCACCTTACCAACAAGGTTTTCATCAACCACATATGTGATTTTAAGACCATGAATAAACAGTACAACAATAACAATGTAATTACCTTCCAAAATAATATTCTAATACATATGATATTTTGAAAGAAATTATTCTTAACTAATAAAATTAGATGAATATTCTTGTATAAAGTTGAGGGAGTTAAATATGAAAATGATTCAGATTTCCACCACCATCCATAAATTACTAAATAATAACTCTAGAAATATCCCATCCCAAACAACTCTAAATCTCATCGTGAATATCACTAACATAAAACTGGGATGTGGGGAGTAGATATTTGAGACATATTCCCATATCTTTCCATTGAGATTCACATCAACTGCGGAGTATCCCCATTTAACACGAATGAATAGGAAACCAATGGGGAAAGACATAGTTAAGAAAAATATTAATTATTTGCATCCTAATTTCCTTTAATTTCCAAATATAGTATTTAAAACCAATAATATGGTTGGATATATGATAATGATATAGATTCTTAATGCATCCAACAATTTTGAGATCATCAACCCTTTACTTGAAGTTACCAATTAAATTTTATGGAATGCTATGTTTTAATATGAATTACGCTCAAATATAATAGAAATAAAGTAAAATTAGTTTATAAAAATTGTGAGTAATTTCATTATAATAATCACACCAACCATGAAAATTCTTATAAATTGAAATAAATCTGGTACATTCACCATTCCATGAACTATAGAGGATTTCCATGTCTATAATGATTTAAGTGTTTTAGGTTCCTCTATTAATGTATTGCCTCACTCTGATTCACCTTCCTTTCATATTGGATAGCTAAACCAGAAATATAAGTGGTGATATTGGAAAATAGGGACATGACATACCCATTAAGAGTTACTGAGGATATACTAGGTAGAGTGAGAGATATGATCATTACTACTGATTTGTATATACAAAATATGGATAATGGCTAGGTAAGATCTCATAAAACCATGATTATTGGAAGAACCTTCCTTAAAACATCCATGAAAATCATAAGTTTACATTAGGGTTTATTTTTAATAGTGTTCAGATATGATGTAGTAATATTTAAAATTTTGGACTACATGTAGTATCCTTTAGAAGGCCATTTTTCTCGCTTCATTTCCCATTCTGACCCATCTTATTATGATTCCACAAATATAAATATTAAATATTTTTTAAATTGGAATAATTTTACACATAGAGAAATATATTTTATTTGGGTTGTCTTGATGTCTCATAACATTTCCACACATGTCATTCATTAGAATATATCTATTGGTTCAAATTTTTATGCGCATTCTAATTCTAATCAATTGAATGTAATTTCTGATTATCCCATGGATATTGATTTCTCAGATAGAATTGATCAACTTTTAATGATTTTGATGATATATATTTAGGTGTAAATAAAAATTGTTCACATATATCACTTATACTATCATTTTTACCGGTAAAACACCAACCCAAAATTAGATCTTAAACCATTTTCCTAAAATATAAAATATTCATACCTATTGAAGGATACAAAATTTCCATAATAATTTCTAATAATATCTTTATTAAATAAGAAACACTACTTTTAAATATTTTAAGGTATAATATTTGAGAAATTGGGTGGACATTAAGAGAAAAACTAGGTATCATCCACTATATTTGCATGCATATGATTATTTTAGAGGATGAGGCTAAATAGGTTTGGTACCAACATATAAGACATAACCCATGCACTGTTAGAATTTATATAGAAAGTGGTGAACATTTTCTTGATGAGGGTATCCTTTAACCCATTTTAGACTCCATTTGGGTCAGCTCTATCATATTTATATTAACGAAAACTAGGATCACTAATAGAAAAAATTAAAATGATGGGTTAGATCCTATGAAAGTGAAGCACTGTTGGAGAGTGTTGATATATTATAGGGAAAAATCATTCAACCTATAAGGAACATTTTCCAATTCTATTCATTGATAAAATACTTGAGATACTTGTGGGTAGGACACACTATTGCTTCTTGGATGATTTATCTGGATATTTTTAGGTTCCCATTATAGTAGAGGACAAGAAAAAGATGATATTCACTTTATTTTTGGTACATTTACTTAATATAATGTTACTTGGACTTGATAATTCCCTAATAACCTTCTAAAGATGCCTGGTATGTTTTATTCTAATTCATTTGATAATTTAATTTACACACTTTTGAATGGTTTTACGATGTATGGTTCATCATATAATGAGTTTCTATTGAGTTTGGGAAAATGGTTGAATCTTTTAATAGACAAAAATTTGGATTTAAATTTTGAAAATTCCATTTAATGGTAGAAAATGGAATAAATCTACATTATGTTTAATCAAAACATGTAATAGAGTTTGATAGATCTAAGGTGGACATCATTTCCAAATTTTGATATTCTACCTGAGTGCGTGATGTTATATATTTCTTATGACATGTAGGTTTCTATCAATGAATAATTAGAGATTTAAGAAAGATTTAACTTCCATTATTAAGATTAATTAAAAATGATTCTAATTTTATGTTTGATGAGTTATGTGGGGATTTATTTAATAAGATTAAGAAAATCTCACCACATTAATGATCATTCATCCCCCATGGTGGGAGTTCCCATTTGAGATTATGTGTGATATTGAAAACATAACAGTTGGAGATGTCTTATTATAGAGGGTGGAAGGGAATTTACATATTCTCTCCTTTTCAAAAAGTAAATAGAATTCAACCTAATGAAACTACATGACCACATAATGGAGATTTATGTTGTCATATTTACATTATATTAATTTCATTCTTATTTATTTATCCCAAAGGTATTTTTTTCTAACCATACAACCTTGAGGTTCCTCTTAATAAACCCCATTTCAATGCCAAAGATTATATTTTGGATGAACCTTCTTCAATATTTCAATATTGAGATAAACATTAAAAAAGGTTCAAATAATTTGGATTTAAAACACTTGATTATGACCACTCACATACTATAACATGGATCCTAGGACCGTGTACTACTTCAAGACACATTTCTCAATGAGAATCATTATTCACTCTTAAGTACACATACTTAGTATATTAATTTTGTTAACTATAATATTTCCTCTAAAATTCATGAAAATATAAAGAAACACTAAGTCCAGAAATTGAAAAGTGATTCTTGGTATTATGAATGGGGTAATACCATCCTCTAGCACATCTGTATTGAATAGTTTATTATGAGGTTTTTTCTTAATCTTAAATTTAATTATGTTCTACATTATTTTTATACACTTTCTTTTAGTGGACACTTTATACCCCAAAGGATATCTAGGTAAACCCTATAAATTGGATTATATTTTTCTAGTATGTTCCATGATGCCCATGTGTTTTGTTTGTTTTTATTATATTTCCAATACACTGGTAACATTTCAAGGAGACACATTATGCATCAACAACTCTTATTATTATATGTAAATTTTATGTATAGGCAATCAATTTTATAGATCCATTTCTGATCTCATTCAGTTTCTTGTATATACTTATTACTATTGATTATTTTGGAAAATGGGTGGAGACCAAGGCCAACATGAAAAATGATTCCTTTTTTGTCGTGGATTTTTTCAGGATGCATATTTTTTATATACATTGAATATTGAAGACTATAATCATTTTCGAGGGGATGGTATTTTTTAATTATAATTTTTATTCCCTTAATAAATAATATGGGATAACATAAAAGATAACTACTCTATACCACAATAAACTAATGGCCAACATGGGGACTATAATAGGTTGTCAATGTATATTTTAGATAAACCTATGTATCTAAATATAACGATTTAGAGAATTTTTTGGAAGTTTCTATTTAGAATTATATTTTCATCATAAAGTGTTCCCATCATTATGAACCAATATAAGATTTTATTTCCTATGGATTTTTACCTCCCTATAGAGGTCGAGCATAAGGCATTTTGGGAAATAAATAAAAGCAATATGGATTTGGTCTAATTAAGAGATCAAAGGAATATTCAACTTTTGGAGCTCAAGGAGATCTGATTATTATCATATGAGAACTCAATTCTTTATAAAGTATGGGAAAAACAATCTCATGAACATATAATCACAAAAATGGAGTTTCATGATAGAGACAAATTTATTCACTGAAGTTCATGCCTAAAACTAATGCCCAGGGACTTATGCACAAGATTATTAGGAACTAGTTTTGTATCTAATTTGTTTCATAACAGTTAAGTGCAGATCACAGAGGAGGACATGGGATGGAAATTTAAATTCAATGGGAAAATATTGAATCAATTCATTGAGGGACTTCCACGCATGCAGTTGATTTTTTTCACAATATATGACCCCATAATCACATGAGAACACTATGTTGTACCTATCCCTTTATATTTTATATTATTTATCCTACTTAAAATTATATATTTCAAGAGTATATATCATCTCATATGGTCACAATAAAGTAAATTTAATATTTTAAGTGTGGGGTGGGGATATAATTTTGTTTATATTCATTTCTATTTTTTTGTGCCTTATTGTATTTATAAAATAAAATAAAAAATTGAAAATATAATGAAACTAGAGAATTAAAATCCTAACACATGCTCATTGATTTAATAAACTTATAAAAAATGATTTTTTATTTTTCCAATATCATTGGTATTTTTGTAAGCATGATAAAGAAATCATTATCGATGGTTTAGTTTTCTAATGATGGACGTTTTGAATGATATGACCAGTTGTATCATTATTTAACCATATATATTTTGAAACTATTCATTATGATATTCTTTTGGTTTAAATTAGGAAATTTGATTTCTCGACAAAACCTCACATATAACCATATATTTTTAAATTTTCACTATTTAATTGAATTTATATCAATGTTGAGTAATTTGATTCATCTTATAATAATAGTATTTGCATATGTTCCTTTATATTCTGATAATTTCCATCACTATATTGAATTGACCAAAGAATTTGTACCTTATATTTGATAGTTTTAATCACTTAAAAACACAAAAAATTAAAATACTAATAATAATGAGGGGAGTGATGAAAAGAACAGATATGGGTATAACTATGGGTATTGAAATTTTATTGAAAATTTTGAATGATAGGTTTGACAGATAGAACTAGACAACGAATAGAGGTTACTAGAGTTGGTTTTGTTATAATAAGTATTGTAGATTAGATAACACACATTTTTTTAAAATTTTATTCATAATAGATGATAATGTTTTCACACGTTATGGTAAATATGTATGTTTTTGGAATATATAAGATCAAATCATATCTTTTAAAATTTGATAAAATTCAAATTTTAACCCTTTAAAGGTCAATGTATTATATTGTGAAAAAACATTATGGCTTATATGGAATTTAAATTTAATGAAATTATTCTAAAATCAAAGGGATATAGTGTTTATTTGGACCAATTTTGATGGATTTTTCATTTTATGGGATAAAATGATCCATGAACACTAATATGGACTGAACAAATCATCGTGGACACCACTTCACCATTTAGGTCATATTTTATATATTTAAATGTAGATTGGGATAAATTTGGATAATAAATAGTGTACCTGATTCCTCAAAAATCACCTTTTTTAGGGATAATGATTTCACTTGTTTTAATTTCAATAGGTTAGTTCAATTTGGAATAAAATATTTAGATGAATTTTCTTGTTCTCGCTTTAAACCTCTTGAAGCCCTATCCTCCATCCCCTATATAAATGTGTATTTCATTCTTTTATAAGGGGTATTTAACGAATTAAGATGTTAAGGGATGATGATAGGAAGTTCCACTCTGTTTCTAAACTAATTGTTTTAGGGAGAGATCATGAAGTAATGATCCCTAATAAGAATCCTTCTCTCTCTTCTTCATGTTTTAACATTCTTTTCAGGAAATAAAACTCTATATACCTCTTCTAATTCATTTATTGTTTAAAAGTTTCTCCCTATATAATTTAATAATTTTTTATATAAATAAATAGTATAAAAGTTATTATGATGTATCCTTTATAGACCTTTCCACAATAAAAACGTTTCTATGATGACTAAAACACCTACAGAAGAGTATTTTTTCATAGTAATTGATCTAATTCTATCCTTCTGCACTTATTTGTTTTGAATTAATGAGAAATCATAATTCACTTAATATGATATGTGATTTTATTATTTAACTAAATGGAAAATGATTTATCAATTGAACAATTAACACAAAACGTGTGGTGTTTATTATTATGTGAATTGTAAAATTTCAATCTTAATTGGTAAAAGAAACAACTATAGGATCGATTTATAGTACTCATATATAATTCATAAACTCAATAAATCTTCAATTATAGTATGGATATGATACCTAATTCAAAACTAACCATAAATTGTAAATGGAACAATAAAAAATTAGGTTTCTATGATTACATGTTCCAAATCAAGCTAAGGGTTTAACTCATTTCATCATTTTGGTTGAGGTAAATTATTATAGGGTTGGCCGGTTAACAAATTAGTGGATCATAATAAAGTGATTTATTATTTTAATGATAAGGATTAATAAGTAATTCAAGATGTATATTTATATCAATTATTCCTTAAAATTTTATTTTGAAAAAAAAATCTCCTAATTTTGTTTTATCAGTGAAAGTTAAATAATAAAAAAACAAAAAAATAAAATCTTCTTCCAACATACAATTTCTGTTGATATAAATCTGGAACATGAAAGCCCATAATTTTTAGTAGTGAGTTTATTTGATTATGTTTTCATTATAACATTAATATGTTTTTTTAAATACTCCAACTGTATAGAAAAACGTTCTTCATCCACTCTATTGCACAAAGTATTAAAATTTACACATATTTTGAGAGAACCCATAATGAAACCTTTCAACCAACAACATACCCAACAACCCTAATTAAAACAACCTAAATGATGGAATAATAATGTTATAAAAGTATGAAGGTCATCATATTATGTATCTTTAAAAACTCAGATAAAAATATTCAGTATGAAATATGAAACCTTAATATGCCAATGATATAGTGTATAACAGTCCAAGTTGTTTACTATGTGTGTCTTCCAACACACAAAACACATTTTTTGTCTCATGAACACTAACTATATCTATTTATTAAATACTATGAATTTTAAAATCAAATATTTATTAATTCCTATATTACTCAATGATGAACATCAATTAGGGATAACATAAAGTCATATTTTTAGAAGTCAGTTATCACTCCACGTCATGTAATGTATGAAGCCGGTTTGAAACAATGATAAAGGAAAGTATTTATTTTTTATAAAATGACATATTTCATATTATTGAACACTTTTAGAATTATATAAAACCATACGAAATCACTTATCTGTTCATATCCCATATTATTGATTACTATAGAGGGAAGAAGTTTTCTACCCTTTTAGGAATTTGTTAAATTATTTACATCTATTTTTAATTCCAACAACATATTTATTTGTCCATTTGATAAAACCATCAACTAAAATCCTTTATTTTTTTAAATCAATGAAGAATGTTTTTTAATAATGTTGTGACTTATTAATTATATTTCAAATGTTGAAATTTTGGAATAATGTGGCCAAACTCCATCACTTCTGTGTATTTAATGTTATGAAGTTAATAACTTATATTGTATCACACAACTATTTCTATGTTCATAATAATTATATTATAATTATTTTAAAAAAAATCATCTATAGTATTTTTGTAGTTGAATCTAACTCTTTACTATAACTTTCATTGCCAATATACCCTAATATACTTTTATATATAAAATTGAAATCATTTTTAATTATACTTCTATAATATTTTATTTATAACTCTTTAAACCTACCTTTGTCTAAACATACACCCACAATCCCCATAGAAACTATATTATTAAATAATCATTCTATGATTTCATAATCCTTTATCTCAGTACATAATCCATATTTCCATAATTAGCAATATTTAACAATTAAACTATTTACATTTATATCATATATGATATTTTATGGGTTTAGAGAAATATTCTTCAAATATGATTTTATTTTATAAAACATTCCACTATTAGTTAGTAGGAACTCATTCTATCATGTTTTAAAAACATCACTGATAATCTTACTTATCCTATAAAACACTTTTACTTGTCTCATTTTCACACATGTTATAGAACTACAAAAAAATAATAACGAGTGTCAAAACCATAAACACATATTTTTCATAATAATTTTTTTAAACATTAGTTTTAATATAAGTGATACTATGAAAATATACATCTATTATATAGAAATATTTAAAATTTATATATTCCTTATTATAGAAAATATGAATAATAATAACCCTTCCAACTTAATTTGAATGAAAACTACAATATTTCACCCATTTTTATATTTATTTTCTTCTCATATATATTTTCAAAAAAAATTAAAATTCATTAGTGTCAGATACCATTAAAATAGAATGATTGATTCTATGATGCAAATATTTGATGTGGAAACTCAACATTTATTCTGGAAACATTGTAGGTATTTTAGTAAATTTCTTCTCATATAGAAACGTTGATTTTATTTATCAATTTTATATTATATTTTTATGATTGGGGATGAATATCAAACCATCCAATATTTTTTTATTTATCTTCAAATATGACCTATCTTTACTTTCAATATAACACAAGAGGCTAAACATCAAGTGTATTACTATATAATCATAAACACATTGAAGATATTAGATAAAGTTTTCTTTAACTCATTCAAACAATCAAAAAATTTCAAAAATTAATTATAATATTATGTTCAAGCCTTAAATGATGCATATATTCTCTATAATTCATTAATATACACAATTATATTAAGTATATGAGCAATGAATAAAATACCTTTCATCATTTAAAATATAATACCATTTAAACTTGAATTTAATCCATTAATAATTCCCATAATCAAATATATTCTCATATTTAAAGACTTCAATATTTGGCAATTTGAGAATTTGTTTCTAAAATATATGGAATTTTTGTTCATGATTAAGAATAATAATTAAATTTTATAATATTACCAAACATTATACCATTAATATTATAAATTATTAATATTTATCTCAAAGTCATTTTAAATTAATATTTGTTCATTTTTGTACAAAAGAAACATTTAACAAATAAGTATCATGTTTTACATTAATTTAATGAAAATATTTATAATTATAATCACCCAAAAATAATGACCCCTATTGAATTATAAAATATCTATAGGTAGTAAAATATCCATATGTCACTATATAATGATTCCAATTAGGAATTACTCCCATTAATAATCTATTTTGATAGTCTATAATATAAATCGTATACTATTTGACTCTTGGATAATTGAGTAAAAAACTATTTCACCCAATTCATCATTTAGATAAAATCAATTCTATTTCTATGATATCCTAACCTTTAAGGTTTCTCAAATAACTTTTACCCAAATCACATTCCAAATTTGGGAACCATCACCCATAAATTCGATTATTTGTATAAGATAATAGATTAGCACAATCTTTTGTAAGAACCTACTCGGTTAGATAATTGAGGTCTTTAAAAGTATTTATTTAGAAATAATCTAATACTTAGTATTTTAAGGGGGTTTATTATCTCCAAATATTATCTCATATATTCTATTTTAATGGATTGATGATTAAAATGATTCAGTTTTTGAATCCTTATTCCTTCCCCCAAATCAATTTACCTCTTTACACAAATCATAGTATGTGTCTCAAACCAAAATTAATATCCAAATATAGTTACACTTATCTGAATCCCTATCATGAATTAGGTACATGAAATCATTTCTTGTAAAGGATCGAAATCAAATGGAATACAAAATATATACAAGAGTATTCATTAAGGATTGTTATTCAACCCGACTTTTCTTGATGGATCTTAATATCCAAAAATACTGAACAAATATGAATCCCTACCATGTATTAGGTACATTAAATATGATATATTTAAGAAAAAGTTTATAATAATATAAACATTTCCTATATTATGAAAACATTTTATAGAATTCAAATATATCATATTTATTTTTTCTTAAACAACTGATCAAATAACCCAAAACGTATTTTATTTATTGTTTTTGTTGAAAAAAATCATTTAATATAGCACTTTTATATTTTTTATTACACTCTAGATTGACACTATTGGATCTTGTCCTAATAATTTTTCCTCAAACATTGGATTTGATACAAACTATGACAACTCATAAATGTGGAAATCTTAATTACAGGAATTTAAGAAAATATTGAATTACATACATTCTTATGATCTTTTAGGTTTTATGTTTTATATAATTAAGATAAATCATTAAAAAATAAAACCCATGGACTTTTACAAAAAATAGACATTTATCCTACTATATAATAACTTCTTAATCTATAAAAAGACTACAACAACTCCCATTAATTATCCACAAAAAATACTCTTATAGACATTTCATGATTTTCATATCTTCATAACTAGGGAAAATAGAAGCCTTAAAGGGGTTAAAATCATATGCTCAATATGGGTAAACAAAAATGGTAACAATAAAATATCATAATTGAGAATAAGATGATTTTGTGCTAATAATTGGGATACCTAAGTGACTTATACCTAATAAATTGTAGACTATAAGTCTTTGAATTACATAATAGATGAATCGACAGAGTGTGAATACATGAGTCAATATTAATTACTCATAAGAGTATAACATGGTCTTAGTAATAAGCATAAAACAATAAAATAAACCTTATTATATGGAATAATTACTTTTTTGAGCCCACTATCAGTTTCTTTTCTTATAAGTAATTAAATGTACTTGTGAATACTTATCTCGTGAGACATAACTCATTAACAAATACATTAGAGTGAGATATATCACCCAACCCATCATAATCCATACAGACGAGTTCCACTTGAAAATCATTTTCTTATAATGTTATAAATAATCCATTAGAAGAAAAATGGGTCTCACTATTCACATCACAAATAACCCATGGAATCCAAATGGGTCTCATTCATCATATCATAAAGAACACATAGCAATAATATGTGTTCGTATCATTTAAAAATATAATCATAATAGGAGAATATTTATAATTCCGTTAATAATAAAAACAACATACACCAATGGAAATTTAATAGGAATCCAAATATATGAAAAAATTGATAAATTCCATGAAATATAGATAATAGTGCATATTATATTTACACCACATAGATAAATAGTATATATATACGTTAATAATTTACCCAGTTAATATATGCATGGAATCTAGGTGAATACCCTTCAATAAGACAACTAGAAAATAGAATATTCACTAAGAAATGGAATTGGAAGAGAATTTATTACCAATCATGGTGGGTGGTAAGATTATAAAAATATATTGTTGAATCATATATTTGATAGAAATGAAAATTACATAAGAAATAAAAATAACGAAGTTAGATAGTCATATTTGAAGAATATAATTGATGAAGTATAATATATTTCAAAGGAAAATGACTTAGATGAAAAATAATAATTTTTAATATTTTTAGAAATATATAAATTTGGAAATAATAAATATCCTTGATCAGTTGAAAAAATTTATAATGATGTAATTTCTAAATCTAGGAGAAAATAATTTCTTTTAGTAAACATGAAAATTTTAGGGTAAGTTTTATATAAAGAGATAAAGTTGATAGAAACATGTGTCCACATGGAATAAAAACCCAAAAAGTTTCTTTAGAAAACATTTTTAACATTATCATAAAAACAAGAGGTTATAAATCACAATTAAGAGTTATTTTCAAAAAGTAAAATTAAAAAACATCAAAAAATGTAGTTTTGAAAAGTAAACTTAAATAATATATCCTTGAAAAACATAAAGGTTATCAAAAGAAATATGGGGTGGAAGATAAAACAATTATTTGTAAAGGATGTAACACCCAACTAATCATTTTGCAATATCTTTGTTGAAAATCTAAGTCATAGAACCGTAACATAAATTCATGTTTAATTGAGGAGAAGAGAAATATGGAGTTCCCATGGTAAAAACCATAATTATGTTTCCGATTATAACACAAAACATTATTAGTAATGTAAAATATTGAGACACTGTGGAAACCATCATTAAATAATATAAAAACTATTATCATATAATTTTGAGAAATAATTTTTATTATAATACATTATTTTAATTAAAAGGTAATTTTACACCATAGGTAAATATAATGTACCATTAAATTAAATATTAGGGTGGAACAAACCAATCTTAGAATAAATATGTTTAAGAACAAGAATTTCAACTCAATGAAGTGAGTTGAGTATAAAAACCCCACTTATGGAAAAGGAAACATAACAATAAAAAAACATTATAGGTATTTTAAAATATATAGACTTTATAATATCATAATATTAAATATATTCATTATACATAAAGGAAAAATAGTTATAATTAAAAAATAAAAAATAAATTATGGTGTGAAAAATTGAACATGTCACAAAAAATTTAAATTTGAGACAATAAACACATTACAATTTTATTTTCATGGAGCTAAAAACCCCATTGTCATTTGATTTATCAAATACTAAATTTGAATATATATATATATATATATATATATTTCTAATCATTTTGATTAATGTTATTATATTAAGATAAATTTTTATAATTTAAATTTTTATATTTAGAACATACCTATTTTTTATAAAAACTATTATGCTATTTCAATTTCTAGTAACATATTAAACATTATATAGTAAAACATATGAATGTTATATTTTATTTTATGATAGATTAAATTAATAAATGTTGTTTTTCTTTGGTATATGTTTCTATTAATAATTAAGTAGACTATATCTTTTATAAAACATTTGATTCAATGAAATTTGAGAAAAGAAAATTGGAACTGTATATGATGGAAGCTTAGTAGATTTTTAATTGTTTAAACCATTACATATTTCTAATTATTTGAATTTGTTTTATAATTTGGTTTACTGGAATAAATATTTATTATTTTATACTTCTAATTCATTATGAATAATTTTCTGATCCCCTCAATCTATTGAAATGTTTCATAGAAAACTATAGTTTTTAAATTATTATATAGAATGAGTTATCAGTATTTTATATAGAAGAATTTTGAAATCTTTTGAAAACTATATTGATTATTTTAAAATGTAGGATGATCAATTAATAGAGGAGTTATATTGTTTTTAATTACTTTTATTTTAATAAAATGTTAGTATTATAATGAATAAATTTATAAAGAATTTTCTTCTGTAAATTTTCTTATTGAATTTTTTATAAACAATTAGAGGTATACATCATGTATGATGAAATCTACATGAACTTAATGTATATTAAATAATATATGTTTATGTATGATGTTTTTATTTTTATTAATCTTAACTATGTCTTGTTTACAAATTTTCATTTTCTAAACCATTGTATTCTCTACTAATATTTATATTTAATTTAAAAGGATATGTTTATTATTTTGTCTAAAAATTTAATCTTTTTGATCAATTAATAAAAGGAGATAATTTATAATACTTCATGTTGGTTTTTAATATTATAAAAAAGAAGGTTATTGTTGAATGTATCCTCGTAATTTTAATGTGATATATCATAAAATGAAATCTTACATTTATATGTCTTACTCTAGAATGTTTTAATGTGTTCTTAGAAATTGAAATGGAGAAATAGTTATTATAATAAATAGGAATATTATAAAAATAAAAATAAAAATTATAAAAGGTTATCTTAACCCATAAACATTAAGAAAAACAATTAGTAATATCTATATTTTCAAATTTAGTTGTTGCTAAATCAAATGATAGTGATTTCTTTGAGATCTAAGAAATTAAAATTGTCCCTCTAATATGACACATTACTGATTTACTATTTAAATCAATATTACATCACCTATATTATGAATTAGTTTATCTAAAAAATTAAAACAATTCATCCCAGATTGTAAAAATATATAATTTGTAGTTCTTTTAATATATTTGATGACATTTTTGACAACCTTTAAGTGAGATTCATTGGGATAAACCTAAAATCTATAACACATATATAAATTAAACATAATTTCATGTCTATAATTAGTTAAATCAATTAAAATACCAAACATTCCTCTAAATATTTTAATATTGAGATATTTTCTAGTAATATTTGAGTCGAATTTATAATTAATATTCACAAGGGTTGTAAAAATTTTACTAGAATCATGTGAAAATATTGAAACTAATTATCTATTATACAATGTTTAAAAAACAATATACTCTTTATTTCACCAATTTTAATTCATAAAACAAATATTCATTATCAAAATAAACTATGGGAAATTTTTCTATCCATTGGATTAGAAAATTATTTACAAATAAAGTTATTAGTTCTTCCAAAACTGTATCATCGACATAAATTGTAATAATTAAATTTTAATTATAAATATTATTAACAAACAAAGTAGAATGTGCCATAGATTTATTAATTAGAATATTTTAAAAAATGAAGAATACATTTCATTCCTTGCGACAGGATCTTATTTATGTCTATATAAATTGTTGCACAATTTAAAAAGATTATTATAAAATTTTTCATGTTCAAAACCAATATGTTAATTAACATAAGTTTATTTAGAGATAAATTTATTTAAAAATAAAATTTAATATTTGTTTTATATAATTTGAAACAGTTAAATATTGTAAAACCTAATGAAATTTTAATAGATTCAATCATTTTAAATGGTTTAAAATATTCATCAAAATTTATAGTATCTTCTTGAAAAAAACATTTCCATCTAACCAATAATTATTCTTAACTAATTTTCTACATTCATATTATTTGATTCTAAAAATCAATTTAACGCCAATAATATGTTTTTATTTATGTGAATCAAATAAATTTGAAACATTATCACTAGTAAATTTATTATGTTTTCTTCTATAAAACAACACAATTTACATCCATTAATGATTCATGAATATAATTAGGTATAAAATCATAAAAATAATAATTTTAACTGAAATTAAAATTAGATCTCCAAGTTTTAATTCCAAAATGAATGTTACTAATAACAGTATCAATATAGTTGTATTTCTGGTTTTTCTAAGATCTTGGGTCATATTGTGAAGGAATATTACCCCCTTCAATAGATTCATTATTTGGAGTTTTTTATTCTCCAAAATTAAATTCCATATATTCTTCCTAAAGGTGATCTAAATATAAATTTTATTTTACATTATATTCATATATTTTAAAATGAATTTATTCTTATAAAATAATAGTTCTTTTTTATAAACCCTATATGATTTAAACGTATTAGAATAACCTAGAAACATAAATTAATCACATTTAACATTGAATTTATCCAAGTTATCCTAGTACTTAAGATAAAAAAATTACATCCCAAAACTACAATAAGACCAACTTTATGTTTCTTTCAACCAAAAAATACATGGGTAAACTGTATTCACATAGCATAGTTTGATTCAGTTAAATTAGGTCTTGGTTATTTATTTTAATAACCCCATAATGCCAAAGAGTCTGAATTATTGAATAAATATATAAATAACCATTGTTTTCAAATAATAATTAAAATTATATGTCTTAAAATTTACATCCTCTATCACTATAAATAAAAAAAATCATAAAAAAATTATTATTTTTACCAAATTAAAGAAAGCAGTAAATATAGTCAAAATTCTATTTTTATAAGAAATAAATTATAACCATGTGAATCTACTACAATTTTATGTGATACTTAATGTGTACCACTTTCCATCGAGACTTGTAATCTTTTTAGGAGTGAACAAGTTATAGTGAGCCAACTATAGAGGTTGGATTGAGTTCAATTATTTAACTATTTTGAAGTCTAATATGTGTTTCTTCTATTCATACAATCACCACAAACATGTAACTTTTATTTCTTCAAAAATATTAATTGTAGTTATTTCTCATGCATAGATATTTTAAGATGTAATAAAAAATTAACCTAAAAAATTAAGTAACGATAAAGTAAACTATCATTTCCTACAACAGTTAAAAACATAACATGTTAAACTGTTAGGTCATTATACATAATATAATATATTTTTCCTACTAGTTAGAATAAAATAATAATAAATTATCCTTATAAAATTAAAATTTATTAATTTTAATTTAACATATATACATTAATCACATAAATAAGATATAAAAATTATATTATGTTATAACCCATTAATATATAAATCCTTAAAAAGAATAATAGAGTTAGAAATGCCAATTTTAGATGAAAAAAACTTTTACTTTTCCTTGGAAATTATCTCAAACTATCTTAGTTTCTAAAAAAAATTATATATAGTACTTTTAATTGTTCTGTGGTCATGTTGAAAGAGTATGCACTATCCAAATACCATAAATCATTATTGAAACTTATGAGGAATTTTTCTAAAAAAAATTATTCATAGATATTTTTGCTACCCATGATACATTTGGTCTTATTGGATTAGTAATGAAATATTTTGTTAACCAAATATATTTAAAATAATTATTAAAATGTACTTTCAAAGATAATGATTTAGAAATATGAGTACCTGTATATCTTGAATACAATTTAAATATTTATGAACATTTATTAGTATCGTGTCCCCTCACCAAACTTCTAAAACAAATATATATATATTAGAACAATTTCTTTAAATTTCATACAAAATAATTTTGATATATTTAAGATAATTTACCATCATATCCCAAGCCATTTTATTTATATTCATCCTATTTTAAGATATTATTATTTTCATAAATCTTCCTTCCTTGAAAAGAAGTATAAAAACAATTCTCCACATTTTCAATTTATTCCTTTTTATTTTCTTTCAACTTCTGAATTTATTTAATATATCTATAGAATTTATCATTATAAGTAGAAGAATTAATTCCAGGGTAATATATCTTGATATTACCACTTTGTCTTCACTCAAAAAATAAAACATCTAAATTGTTATAAATATGGTTAGTATTATATTTTATTTTATATTCATCATTATCCTTCTAATATTGACTTTTAAGTCAATTTTCAAATATTTATTTTTCATTATTTTATAATCATTAGTAAAATTTGAATAATGTATTCTTTTTCAATTTCTTGAAGTTCATAATTATAATATTTAGAAGAAACAATATTGATATAAATAAAAGTAAAACCTTTCTTATTTTGACTCTCTTCATCAACTATGTTCTTTAATTCTAGTTCATTTTGAAGCAATGAGATAGTGAGTTCATATAGATTATTTTCCTTTATTTTTTCATTTGTCAATGGAAACCTTATTTTCATACCACTTCATGGGTAGATCTATCAATAATATTTCAATAATAATAGTATATTTCAATGTTTCTATTGGATCTTTCATTCCATTTAATATATTAATAAGCCTATGAAATATATAGTTCTCAGTTTTATATTCACCCATATTGAAATCTTGATGATCATCCTGAAGCATTCCAATATTTATTCTTATCAACTTATCTAATCTAATATGAGTAACATGAAAACATCAATAAATACCATAAGTACACTTCAAAGCATAAATATTTATAAAAAATATTTATTAGTGGAAAAATATATTATATTCATAACTTTTTAGGCATAATTTTTTTCTCCATCATTTCTAATAATAGGTTTATGGTCAGAATCAAGTAATTTATAAGTTTTAACTATAGTGGTCTAATTAAAAATATGGAGTTTCTTATGATAAGATTCCATTCAATCTTTATAATATCAAATGTCTATACCATCAAAGAAAAGGTGGTTTCTAAAAAATCAATCCATCATTTGAACTATTTCCTACCATCATAAAGATATTTACCTTCGATTGTTGAATTTAGGAAAATATTTGTGGCAAAAATTAATATATATCCACTCAAGCCAGTATTCTAGTTAAAAATGTTTAATCAGGGTAAAAAGATAAATTTAAACTCTTAAAAGGGTAAGGCACTAAAACCAATTTTAGGTCCCAAATAGTTATATTGATGATTGTTTAGAGGGTTTTAATATAAACATTTTTGAATTCAAATTAGTTTAGAATTTTATTTATTCAATGTAAATTATGAAAATATTTAATGTAGATAAGTAGTGGAAAACTAAATAAAGATAGCGCATAGTTAATTTTTATGATAATACTAATAAAAAAGTATAATATATATAATATTCACACTATAATACACCTTCAAATTTATGGTATGCACTAATAGATATCATTTAAATGGGAATGACAACCTGGTTATGAGATATATTTTATTGCGGAGGAAAACCACACAACAAACCTAACCTTTAAATGGGATTTAAACCCCATTATAACTCTGACATTCTAACATGGACTAAAAAAGAAATAATAAATTTAAAATTTAGTTCAACCTAATAACAAACCCACTATTATGAGATAATATAATAATCTAGAATATAGTTTAAACATAGGTGAATAAGAAAAAAATAATTAAATACAAAGACTCAAAAAACAAATTGATGGAAGTTAATGTAAATATTTGAAGAACTAGAAAAGGTGTTTAAGCAATGGAATAGATCATTATTACTATAAAATATTGATCATAAAGGTATAATTTTTCTTTGGGAGACATCAATATGTTTTATTTTTAAAAATTCACATAAGATAACCTATGAATACTTTATTATTTCATATTTTATCACACCAAAATTTTTTTATTGTATCTAAATCTTAGTGGGTTTTCACTGTTTAAAATAAGAGTCTACAATAACATCAAATTTTCTCCAACCATTAGTATAATTCCAATCAATATTAATGAAAATACCCATAATATTTACCATGATAATCATTAAAATAAAAACATTATTCAACTTCCAAAAAGTTAATTTTTCCAGTAACTAAGTAATTTTCAGTGGGCCAATCCTTTTATGATCATTGTTGAGTAGTATTGAAATATCTATGCTGCCTAGATCCATGGATCAGTTTTCATTACCCATGAATAGGTGACATGTGACCTTTGGTGCACCTCCATATACACTAGTGTCCACAAACTAGTGGCACAGGAATAAATCATACATTGGTGAGACTATACTAACTAATCGGAGTAAGAAAATAGATCAATATAATATATCAATGATCTAAACAATGACCAGAGTTTGTGTAAGTCAATAAATAAAAAATTTGTAACAAATTCCTCATGTGGAATCATATGGTTATAAAACGGGACTTGTTGATGATCAAAAAAAAATTTAAAAAAACATTAATGAATAATATAGGATTTTCACCTTTGTTGGCCTATATTCCAAATAAATGTCATCATTTGTAAATTACTGTGATTTTATAATTAAAATTAAAGATATATTTAAATATATACTGTCAATTATTTAATTCATTTTTTGGAATTAATTGAAAATGAATGCATTTATTTTTTGTTTTTAAGTCTGAACAGTAAATAGGATTTTAATTTTGAATTTTAATTTTTTTGTTTATTTTGATATCATTAGAATAATTCCTATGTAACACCTTGTATCCTATAACCTAGATCCAGTGATTATTTTCCTATATTTTTACAAGAAATTGAGGATATCATCCTACGAGATCAAATATTTTTGTCATCAACAGAGACTATATATATAAATGATTCTCACATTACATTTGGAAACATAAAAAAGTAACTTAAAATTTATGATGATACCATTATAATTTCTTCAGGTATACCTTGAAAATAATTCATAGATCACTTCTTAGTTTCCCGTAGAAATAAAATAAATAATGGGTGAGCTCATATTTTCAATAAGGGAAACTGTACAATGGACTCTCTCAAGGAATAAATAAAGAATGAAATTATATTTAAGAGATAAACAACAATCAAATAAGTCATATAACCAATATCTAAAAAGGGTAATATATCTATGGATGGAATGATAGTATAAATAGTCATATGTATTATAATAACTAGTTTTATAATGATAGAATGAAAAATTTTGTACATTATAATCCTGCCATCAAGGCATTGTGCTAAGACATCATACACAAATAGGTAAGGTATATTCCAAATACCTAAACTATTTTGTCTCATGAGACCCACCAATAAATATATGGGCTATAAAATGTTATCCCCGTCATATAATAATTATAATTCATTTATCATATAAAATAATTGAAAAATAATTCAATACATAATTAACACAAATATTCACATTGAAATTTTTACATAAGAAATGTTATTATTTTACCTATTCAATAATTACATAAACATGATCATAATACACACATATTAATATGGCGGATTATATTATTAAATTACATCCTACTTAAAGTATAATATTCATTAATGAATATTTATGTAGATATAAAATACTTTAAAAAAATCACTCGAAAATTTCATTATGAAAAACCACTTTCAATTTTAAATTTCTTATTCAAAATCTATAAAATTAAAAAATATTTTTAAAAAATAATTGAAAAACCCTAGGAAACATATAAATTAATAATCATGTAAAATAATATTATTGATTATTGGAAACAAATTTCATGTGGTGCATATTAAAACAAGTATTTTATTCACACCTTTAGAAGAAATGCATTGTTCAGTAAACAAAAAGAATATTCATTTGAAACCTTTTTATATAAAGTAAAAACATGGTAAAAATGAATTCAATATATCATTATATAATTTAAAAAAAATATTGAAAACATTTAAAATAAAATATAGAAGAAAAATATTCTCTAATGAATAAAAAACAATGTATTTTTTTCATAAAAACAATCTTTAATACTTTTTAGTTCATAAAGAGATGAAAATAAAAGGAAAACTTTTAATATTTATTAATAAGTATATATGGTAAAACATATAGTGTTTATGATTAAAATAACAAATTATTCAATCTAATATTAACTTAAACATAAATAATCTTCAATAAAGATGAGATTAGGAAATAAAACCTTTCCTCTTATCCAACTTACATCATAATTGATTTTAATATCCTATATAATAAATTTATTTTTTTATACATATATAATAGAATCATATTAATATATATAATAACATCAATGGTATAATTATAACATTTTATCACATTTTCATTAATACTCTTTCATTATAATCATTATTTTGAGGGTTAACTACTTTGTTTTTCATATATGTTTTGATTCAACAGTTATAGTCCTTGGATGTTGATCATAGTTCCATAATCTTAAGAATGTTAATAAATATGTGAATATAATATATATTAATAATATTAAAAAATTAACCGTCCATAAAATTTATATAGAAAAATTAATTACATTGTTTATAGAGATGGTAGTTTATGCCTACACATGAATGTTGTTTTCATTCTCTAATGAAAATCACCAAAGAAATATGAATAATATATTATTATTAAAAAACTAAAAAATATATCATATATATCATATATATTTTTCGAATAAATCATTATATTCATTAATGTGATTCAGTGATGGAAATTGAATCATATTGATCCATAAATGATGTAATCCACACATATTGACAAGGGATACTTTCCATTCCCCTCAGATGAAAATGAGGTAGAGAATATTTTACAATAATAATAATAATAATGACATATTATTATATTTATTATACTAGTTTAATTATTATAGGATGGATAAAAATTTTATAAGAATCAAAAGAAGAAAAAAACATTGAAAGAGTCGAGTAAGAGGATACCTCTTCATTGAAAGACCTCATTTAACCTACACCATAAGCCATATTTGGATGGTCTTAGGTTGAGACGATTAGATAAATATTGAATTGAAGGAATCTGGGAATGTTTTGGGTATATATTTACTGATCTAGAGGTGTCAATGTTTCTGAATAATGGTGGATGAGAGGCACCCTTTATAAGTAACGGGAGCAGCCCACATGGAAATACTGAAGATATTTAAATAATATAAAGTCATTTTCTAGTTTATATGGGGAAAATGGGAATTAATTAGATGTTATGATAAGGTATGTTTTAAATATTTTTAGCTACTATGATTTATACAAGTTTAAGTGGCATTTTACTCTTATCTCTTAGTTTAAACCCCACGGTAAACCTTTTTGACTTTAATTATAGAAACAATTTTTTATTATTTTTCCAATTCCTTTTGAAAAAAATTAAATCTACATTATTAAATAAAAATAATTATTCCAATTATAAATATCAAATCCATTTTATAATATTCAATTTCCATAAGTGGTACAAATTACTTTTAATATATTTTCATAAAATAAAAAATAAAATGTTTTTAGGAAAATGTTTATTATAATCATAAAAATGATTTTACAACAAAAAAATTATAATTATGATTCCAATGAAATTACCTAGAATATATTAAATAAAATGATGCTTATTTTTCTTTTAAAATAAACATAAACTAAAAGTAACCCTATGAATACTTTACTATGTGAGAAGATCCAAAAATAGTTTTTATTTGAATAAAAACATTATTATATTTCATAAATTTTTATCATATATTTACATGTTCTACATTATATTTTTAAGTACATTATATTTATTATTAAATATTTTTTTTTGTAGAAACCATTTTTCAAAAAAAATATTATTATTCTTATATCATTATAATTTCATTAAATTGATAGTATTTTTAAAATCTGTATTTTTCATTATTAATCCAAAAATAAAATATTAATGAAAACTCTCCAAAATTCTCACAAATATAATTTTGGCATATTAATTTCTAAAATGAAGTTGATTTTTTCAAACAAAACATATAAAATTTAATAATTGAATTCTATTTATGTTCACATAAAACCCATAATAACAATTATTATTAAGGATATTTTCTTATAAAATAAAATGAATTTATTCTAATTATTTTCCTTGTAATAAAAGTTAGATAAATGTAAACAATTGATTAGATTATTTATTTTAATTAAATAAATAATTTATAAATATCTTTCTAAATTTGGATATACTAATTTATACCTACCATCCTAATGAAAAGTTTATAGTAGTCCTATTTAAGTAATATTATTTCTTAATTAATTTATGATTAGGATTATGTCTGGTTTATGCTATCAAATATAGTATTCAATTAAAGCAATTTAAAATAATTGAGTTTTACATTCTTAACTACTTATAAATATTATTTCCTTTTAATTTTAATTCATTTCATGCATATAATGTCATTTTAAGAGATCTTATAAAGGATTTTAATTTCTAATTTAATATTATGGAAATTTCTATTTCATAAATAAATAGTTTATGTACCTTTATAAGACTTTAACTTATGAATGTGTTTCTAGAATTGTACTTTAAAACATAATTGATAATTTCTTCAAAAAACAACATAGATTTATCATTCATTACTTGATTTTGTGTAATTTTATGAATATAAATTTATGTGATTTATTTTAACTTACTAATTGAAATTTTTTCCCTTTTACTGTGTATTTTAATTTTTTCTCACTTCGGAATTTATGGATGAATCACTAAGAGGTATTTTCCATGAATTCTGAATAAAAACAACCTCTAATGGATCATAATATCCATAAAGTAACTTCAATTTATTTTATATGTCTAAAAAAGATTACAAGAAGGTTAGATAATACTCAATTTGAATTAACCATCTTGAGAAGAAGTAACACATTAATTTTGAAAAAATTATTAAAAACACCAATATAAAAGATACAATACTTTTTTATTTAAATTATATTACCTCAGTTTTAAAAATACTTATTTTATGATTAATATAATAATTCTAAAACCATTAAATTAAATTAAACCCCAAAAATATATATTACATCAATGATAAACATAAGTATAAAAAGAATTTTTACAACTATGGAATTACTATTCATATATATAAAATAACTCTCTATATTATAATTATAACTAGATTCCTACAAGGTTTAATGGTTGATAATTACTTCCTCATAGTTTCAATGAATGATTTAATATCCATGAAAAATATTTAATAATGCATAGATTCATAATCAAATATAACATGAGTTTGTGATCAAAGTACCCTTTATAAAAACTTAAGGGATTTAAGAAACAACTGTAGTAATTGCACAATATTTTCCCTTCTCCCTTTTCCTTTTCTGAGGTAAATTCATTTGATGCATGAGGAATTTATTTTCAATATGACCCACCTCATTATAGTTGAACACCACACATTGGTAGACTCTTTCCTATCTTTTCATTCATATCATTAATAGACATTCTCTCAACACTTGAAGAAAACTCAAATTCCCTTAAAGAAAGTACCAGGATGCTTCTTTCCACAATTATCAGATGTGGGTAGTTATATCCTTCTGTTTGTTTCCTTCACTTGATTTATTTTTTTCTTAGTGCTAAATTGTTTTCTTATTTTCTTTATTTCCATTAAAAATATATAAGGAAAAAATTATTTCTTTATCATGGTGGCCCTTGATATCATATTATCTTTTGAGAAAAATGTTTTAGAAACTAGTCCCCTTAGATATTTTACTTAATCCCATAAAATAAATGGTCAATGTTACTTTACATATTACATATATTGTTCATATAATTCCTTTATATTATTTTTAATGTTTCCTTACACTCATCAACACGTTCCTCTTTCTTCTGTCTTATATTTAGAATTTCCATTACATATCACCTCATTGCTTATAAAGAAATTATTTACCAATGAATATCTCCTTAAAAGTTTTCTATTCCATTATATTTATCTCATCCTCTAGGTTTTTATTTTTAATCAATGAACACTAAAGATCATCATGTCCCTTGAAAAAAATCACTTCTGAAATAATCATCTCAATTTCATAACATATTAATGCTTCACGAAATCCAGGGATTCGATCCATTATTTAGAAATAAATTGATTAGTATTTCCATTAAAGGATTTCGTATTTTCTAATTAATTGATCCAACGTATATGAATCGTGTTTTGATGTAATGGTAGGTTACGACGAGAAAGTTTATTAGTCATAACCTTAGTTAATTGTTTCTATATAGTCATAATCTAGTCACCTAGAACACCATCATTTGACTTTCTCATAAGCGAAATCCCTACATTGATTATGGGTGTTTCTAGGTTTTCAATTCCTTTTATTAGAGAATAAAATATAAATAATTTCCTACACTAGAATAGATAAAAACTTATTAATCAAAGTGTCTAATTCCAAATATTGTAAAATACCAAAAATAAAATGAAGCTTTATATATAGATACTATTAGAATAAAAAGCATATTATATTTGATAATATCATAAAATCCTAAAATGCATTAAAATATTTCACAGTGATTCATAAATAGAATATAAATAATCTAATTTTTATCCCCTTAATGTGTCAATCTAGGTGTTGATTCTTAATACCATTAATAGTACATTGATTAAAGATATAGTTGATACTCAAAAAAACCTTTTCAGGTTGTTAACACATAGGTTCTCTTATTCCAAAATCCCATCCACTTTCTATTATCCTAGAATGGATGTAATTTCTAGGAAACAACAAATTCTTTACCTTAAGAAATCCTTTTGATATTATATTATACTTAGATTTATCCTCAGAGTCTATTATAGGGTTATACTCTCTAATATCTGTTTTACTAAATCTAGTTCCCATGTTTTATACTGAAATGATAATGTATAACATTATTAATTCTATTAATGGTTTAATTTTAACATCTCAACACCCATTAAATAATAATCACTCATTATCATCGTCATTTTGGGTTTAAACTACTTTGTTTTTCATCTATGTTATAATTTAGTAGTTATATTCAATGAAAGTTGATCACGGTTCCATAATATCCATAACTTCAATCATAATACAAAAAATATATACTAATTATATTCATGTTTAGAAACATTTATAAAATTAAGATATATAAAACTTAATTACATTGTTCATGGATATGATAGTCTATACACAAGCATGAATTTTGCTTTCATTTTCTTATAAAAGAAGGAAAGAAAAAGAAATAATATTTTATCATTACAGAATCATATTTATATCATAATTATCATATATGTTTTCTAAATATATCATTATATCAAAAAAAATTAATAGGTGGTGTAAAATTAATCATATCGCTACGTGGAGGCGGTACTCCACACGTATGCATGAGCGATACATTCATTTCATGCTGGATGAAAATGAAGTATAAAATGGTTATCCCATTATCATAATAGTATATAATTATATTAATTATATTAAATTAATTATCTTATTATAGATAAAATAGATTTAGAGGAATTATAATAAGAAATAAACTTTGAAAGAGCCGAGTTAGATTATTACAACTTCTTGGAGACATCCCCTTTGAATTACAACATAAACGTCATAGAATGGTCTTAGGGTAAGAAACTAATATCAAAAATTAAGGGAAGGAATATTAAAAGGTTTATGAGTATGTACTTTCTGATCTAGATGGTCAATGCTTTTTAATAAGGGTGGAAAATATTTTTCCTTTTATAAGTAAGTGGAGGGACACACATGGAATTACTAAAAATATTTAAATAATATAAAATATTTTTCTAATGAATCTAGAAGAAAATGGCCAATAATTTAAAGGTAAGATAATATAATGTATAAATATATTCAAAAAATAATATTTATACAAGTTCATATTTCATATTTATCCATATATCTTCGTCACCACCCCCACCATGGTTAACCATTGTAACCATAATCATAGAAACAAATTTTTATTGTTTCTAAAATTTATAATCACCAAAAATTAAGTTAATCTTGTTAAATAATATTAATTAATCTAATTAACAATTTAATTGGAATTTTGAAATATTAAATTTCAAAAATTGGTAAAATAACATTTAACAAATGTTCCAAAAATATAACAAAAATAGTTTTAAAAAATTATTGTTTTAAGTGGAAATTTTTTTTAAAAAATAAATTACAATATTTATTAAAATGGAATTAATTGTAATATCTAAAATTAAAAGAGATTTGTTTGCCTTTAAAATGACATCAAAACTGAAAGGAATCTTGTGAATACTTCATTAATAGAGATGAAACAAAAATAATTATTATTTAAATAAAAACATTACTTAGATTTCTAAAATTTGAAGCGTAGATTTCTTATTTTTATATTATATTTTTATATTATTTTTATTAATTATAAAATATATATTTGTTCTCTAAAAAAGGTTTCACAAAATATCAATCAATTTTTATATCATTATAATTTCATAAAAGTGATAGTACTTGTAAAATCGTTATTCTTCGCTATTCATCCAAAAAACAACAATTTCATAAAAATCTCAGAAATTCATACAAAACATATTTTGAAATCATATTTCAAAAAATTAGGTTCATTGTTTCAAATATAATTAATAAAAATAGAAGAAAATAATTCTAATTTTTCACACATAAAACATTTAATTTTTTTTATTAATAATATATTCTTCTATCATAAAATTAATTTATTCATATAATTTTTTGGGTAATAACTATTAGATGATGATATAATTTATTTATTGAAATAATTATTTTTATTAAAAAAATATTCTGTAAATATTTCTTAATTCAATTATTTTTATTCATACATAACAACTTATTGGCTAAGTCATAAGAGTCATATTTAAATAATATTATTTCATAGTTTATTCAAGATTAGAGTTATTCATGATGAGCATCATCAAATATAGAATTCATTTAAAGGAAACTAAAGTCATTTGGTGTTAAAAATGACAATAATGTTTTTTTTTTTATGGGTTATAGGATATAAAGCAAAAATGAATGGATTTTCAAAAATAATTCCTTGGGTTATGTATGAATCTACATCATTAGACTTGCACAACAACACACTTTATCCCCACATGTAAATTATCCAAGTTATTTGTAAGGATTCAAATCAGTCTCATATGACTTTGTCAAAGGTCTATAATGTCAATTCCCTACTTCAAACTTTATTCCCTCATTTCATATGAATTATCCTATAAAATTGTAAGGCGTGTTGCATGTATAACTTCAAATCATCAACACACTTATACTTCATATGCATATCATAGGACCCTTTAAACTATGTGTGTGACATTATCCTAAATAATATATTTCCTAGTGAAAACTTATAACTCTTTTCTGAGAATATGACTTCGGACTTCTCAACATTTAGAAACAATGGATTATAATATAAATTCTTGATTTAAATTGTTTTTTACATAAAATTAATTCATATTTTCCTCTTTATCCATTTCTAAAAATAATTTTCCTAAAATTCAATGCGTCCATCATCCATCAAGCTGAAGAAAGATAGTACCAAGGGAAGGAACTTCATTTATATCTTTTCTCAAGAGGAACTTAATAGAATTTTTACACTCAACCAATAAACCTGGTATCCATCAAAGAAATGGGAGTTTGGTACTGAACATTTGGGGGATTTCAATAGAATTAGAATACCTAAACTAATAAGAATGATATTTTGTTGCTCACATGGGAAGAGAAACTATTCAAAAACACCCAAGGATCCCAGACACTCTTTCGTTCCTTTAAGAGGACTGTTGTTCACTTATCTGGGAGAGGGGAGATTGGTTGGTTCATCAAAGAGATACTATATGAGGGTTCTATTCCATTATTTATTTTGATAAAATCTCTCTCCAATTAATTAAAACTAGACCGTTAGTATTCGTACTGAGTAAAATTGTCCCCGCCATCTATAATAAATTCAGGTACTATATGAATAATTTTATTCAATTTTATCTTTCTTAAATTTTTTATTCCTATATAGAGTTGGAGGTTTCCAATACATTATTTTACTTAGTATTACCTTTTCTTCTTTTTGGTTTTCACACATAGTCCCCTCATCCTTCTTCACTTCCATTAACAAAAAAGGTGTTTTATAATGATTTAGGATTGATTAGGGATACCTGATCACTTGTCTTGGGAATATAATAGTTTTTATTGGTCACATCACTACCATTTTACATCCAAAATAACCTTGGGAAATTGGACTATGAATTGAAAAATTAGTGAGAGACTTTGAGATAGTCGTATTAATGAATCATGATTTCCAGGCTATGTGAGGAAAAATATCTCAGGTAAAAAAATCGTTTTAAAATTGAATTCAAGTACCCATTTATATTCATTTATAAACAAACACACTAATACTATCAAAAAACATGAAAATCACACAAAAATCACCAACATCTCTAGATATAAAATAAGTCTCAACAATTATTACATTTAAAATAGGTTCAAAATTTATTTGTTTGAGGCCTAGAAAATCCACTATAGAAACCTAGCACTCTTTCCTATGAGGTAGGAATTTTTTTTTGTTTTTCATTTATTTTTTTACTTTGTTTCAGACATGTTTGATACATCACTAGATCTAGTTAATATATCTTCTTTGTTTTTTATCCTGAGTTTTAATGTAATTTACCCTATAGATTTAAAAATTTGATAATCAATGAGAAAATAGAGAGTTAGTTTGTCACAATTCCATTGATAAATTTTCAATTGACATATTTTACTAGTTTTACATTAGGAATTTAAACATGGAAGAGAATATTACCAATCTGAATATAACATTAAGGGAGTTGTACTCAACCTATTTTAAAAATAATAATTAGATTCGACAACCAAATAACCAATATTACATTGATCATAGAATTAGAATGATTGAAATCCTACCTATGTTTCGTGGATTGGAAAGAGAGGATACTTACCAACATTTCATAGATTTTGGTAATGTTTATAGTAACATTAAACCCATAGGAATCCTAAAATATCATATAAAATTGAATATTTTTTCCTTCCCCATTGAAGGATCA